>OX638132.1:78456695-80956695 GCA_951804985.1 Dryomyza anilis | reverse complement strand
ATGAGCGTACAGGAGGCTACCCAGCAGCTGCTCTCGATTGTGGACAAAAAAGATTCTCTCGAGAAGAACACAGTACTGAATGAGAGCTCTTTGTGTATTGGCTTGGCTCGTGTCGGCCATGACAATCAGCAGATTGTCGTGAGCAATTTACGTGATTTAAGTCGCATCGATATGGGCGGCCCGCTACACTCGCTGGTGATACCCGCCAAGGAGATGCATCCATTGGAGGTGGAATTTTTGCAGCAATATTCAACAGTGAAACTGAATGACTACAATCATTAATATCAAGCAACATTAAATTAAGTACTTTGCAGAATAAACAAAAAAAAAAAGAAACAGAATAAACAAATATTTTACTAAGCATTACAAACACACACACAAAAGATCTGTTACATTTAAGCTCTAAAGAATAGAAAATTTTAAATATAATTGTTTAAATTGAAAGTTTATGCTGTAGTATTTTTGCAGTTATGTGCTATCAGTAGTTTAAATGTTGTGCAGCACCTTGCAATCATTTGAAAATCCATGTAGAGCGTACGTATGTACGTACGACGTATATACGTACGACGTATATACATACGACGGTGTGGTACCATACCTCCCATTGTAGTTACTTGAAAATATATTAATAAATATATTTTTCCAAAATGTTGAATTTTATTATATTTAATATATTACGAACTTTTAAAAGTCGCAATATTCATTGAAATTATTACAAATTGCATACACGTCTAGTAATACAAACCGCGCATTCTTCGGCCGGAGCCCTGACGATCGTAGAGCACGTTGAATTTATTAACAAAGTGATTCATATCGTTGCAGCCCTTGGTAAGCGCGCCCAAGTACGTAATCAAACCAACGTCGTTACACTGTGTATAGAATTCCTCCTGAAAGGCGGCACCCTGCATCACCGGCAACCTATGACTCAGCGCATAGACTTCGCGCAGTATTTCCTGATTGGCCGACAACTTGCCGGCTTCAATATCTTTGATGTACTTGAGCACAATTTTAATGCGTGTATTAAGCATTTTGATAGCGCTATCTTGGGCTACCAAATGCTCGGCAACCACAGACTTTTCACCCGTCTCATTTGTGGACATGCGCGCCACATGATCGACGCCAATGCGTTCGGCCTCTTCGGTGGCCAATGTGTACGTGAGCGGCACAAACAACATTGTGGCCTCGCCCTGCACAATATCAATAACGGATTCATAAAGTTTTAGCGGCAACTGATCGACGCTGCGCGATAGCGGATTCAACTGCAACATGATGGGACACTCGTTAATGTTGGCGATTTGCTTTTGTATCTTAATGTCGCGCTCTGCGGGTGCCTCACCAGTGGTGTACCATCCAATGAAGTCTAATTCGCTAAATACCTGACGAAAATTGAATTTTAAATAAATTTGTTGCTCAAAAACTCCTTTTTATGTCACCTGTTTATACTGATGCTCTTTGGTATTGTAATAGTCCAAATTGATGATGACATCGTCGCCCACCATATCGGTTTTCAGCTCAAATGAGTTCATAACCTCGATATTGCGTCCTTTCTGTTTGCCAATTAGGGCGCCATAAACATGGCAAACTTCGCCCGCCTGCGCTCTGATGCGTGTCCAGTGCTCCGATATATTCATAATAACCAGCGGATGCAACGAAATGGTCACCGAGGGTACAGTGCCTGCACCCGCCATTATATTGGACGTATTTGATGCTTTGTTAGCTGCTGTTGCCGCTGCGGCGCTACTTGTACTTGGCGCTGCATCTGCAGATTTTTCTACTTTTGTAGTGCTATCAACATCAATGTCCATTTGCTCCATTCTACCCGCTTTTTGAATTTTGTAAATATATTTTGCGTAAAATGTATATTGCAAAAATGAATGCAAAAATTGTGTTTTTTCTTTGTCTCTGTTTTGTTTTCAAATTGCCATTTGCAGAGTTGCCAAGTCTTTTAATGAATCAATACATTAAACTGGCAGTGTGAACGGTTCCAGTATGAAGGGTGATTTTTATTTTCAAATTATGCCTGGTTTTCACTGTCATTTTATGTCGTATTATTTTTTTTTTTACATTATGATTGCGACACAGAAACTGTCCAAAATTAAAATGTTCATTACCCTTGCCAAACGATATCAAAATGCCAGCATGTAATTTTTTTTAACTTAAATGAAAAACAACTAATTTGAGAAATTTTTTAACTTGAAACTGACACAAAATGACATAGTGAAAACCAATCATTAGTTACAAAAAGTAATTTTAGCTCAGTGAGAACATAGCATTATATTTTATTTGCGTTATATTCAGTAGCCATTTTGGTGTACAAAATTTTAAATACCTTCTTATCAATGTGTGTTGTTTTAAAATGTTGTTATACATTCTTTTTTTTAACTTTTTTCTACTGTTAGAACAATTATTTTATTCTAAACATTCGTAATCTATTAACATGAAAATTGTTTTGTTTACATTTTTGGTTGTCAAAAACATAGTGCTTTTTCGTAATGTTATTTTTCCAAACATTTTGATTTATTTGTTGAGTATTTCAAAAAGAATTACGCAAATTGACTAATTTTGTTTGTATAGGATTTTAGTTAATTATGGAGCACATTTAAGGTGAAATTACGCATTATAGGCTCAGTGAGAACATATCCTAAGAGAATTTTCCAAGTATCGTATATTAGCTACGTATGGTAATACGACATCCCACAATGTTGAAAAAATACCAATAACATGTTTTAACTAAAAACTGGCAACACTGCATCAAAATAGTTTTGTTTTGCAACACTTACTGGAACCACAACAAACACGTGCTGCATTCCGACAGTAATTTTGTTTTCAATTAAAAAAAAAAAATACGATGAAGTGGACCACTGCGAACGTTAAAAATCCAAATTACACAGAAAACCATGAAATATACGTGGGCACACATACTGGATCGTTTAAAAGTGCGTACAATTATCCAACACAAGTGTTCATATTACTTAACTCAAAATTTTTACAGGACTGAATCTATCCAATCATGATAATCCGTTCCACCAACAAAACCTCTACGATCTTGGAAAGTTGAATAAAAATTCAAGAATAACATCTTTGGAGTTCGGTAATGTGGATCAAACGGAGATTTTAGTTGGACGTGCAGAATGTACAGCACAAATTCACTCATTGTTGTCTGATGGACCCCAGCGCAGCATTGAGTTTATGTCGCAGCCTGTTGTGGGTTTAGCGCGTTGCGGTGACTACATTGTTGGTGGCTTTGGCACTGGACAAGTGCAGAGTGTGTCATTAACGGATGCTGCCGTTACCGATGGCAAGCAGCTTGTGCTAACAGCCGGTGATGAAATGTCACACATGCGTCAATGCTCAAGCAACCGCAATTTGGTAGCTACTGGCGGCAAGAATCGTCAGAACAATCTTAAAGTGTTTGACGTTGAGATTGGGAAACAGGTGTTTAATTCAAAGAATCTTCCCAATGACTATCTGCAGTTGGAAGTGCCGGTGTGGGACAGTGATGTGGGTTTTATTGATGAGCACACGTTGGCCACTTGTTCGCGTTATGGCTATGTGCGTATTTACGATACGCGTAAACAGCGAAGACCGGTACTAGTGTACGCTACGGACAACCAAATGAGTTTTGCAACACTTGTGGCACGCGAAAACTATGTATATACTGGCACAACCATGGGCGCATTAAAGGTACGCATATACATATGTATATATTTTTTAATTTTTTATTATATAAGTGTAACCGAATTTATATCTAAAAACCACAAATAGTGAAATATGCCACATTATACATCATTGAGAGAAATTTTATGACTGTAGCTATCTGAATTACACGATAATTAAAAGTTCAGTTTTGCCACGATTATTTTTCTACCTTTGGGATTTCATGTTCCTATGTCTAAGGACCAAATACCATTTTATTTTATTTTACGCATTTCCTTTAAAGTTTTCCGAAACGAAAAAAGAAACATCTAATTCGTTCGAGCCGTTCTCTGAGGATGAGGAATACGTTTTCGATTTATACGGGTATCTGTTCAATATATAGAATATAAAACGGTTACATTTTTAATTTTGAAAATATTTTATACATTATATTTTTCAAAATAAGGATTAGTTAAAAAGTTTTACAATTAACAGGCATTTGACGTGAGATCAATGAAGAATTTTGTGCACACATACAAAGGTTTTACTGGCAGTATAAGTGACGTCCATCTGGACACATCTGGAAAGTACCTTTCGTCTGCATCTTTGGATCGTTACGTGCGAGTGCATCATGTAGATTCGTGTGTTATGATGTATCAGTGCTATGTCAAGTCCAAGGCAACGCGCGTTCTCATTCGTAAATCGAACGAAACTTTCAATAACGCAACAAGTGATGTGTCCAAGGAGGATGACGAAAACGAAGAGGAACTGGAACAACAGAAAGATGCCAATATATCTGAGGATGAGGAATACGATGATATTTTCGATAACATGCAGACAGTATGGTAAGTAAAAATTTTAAAATATATATTTACAAAATGGTGAAAAAAATTTATATTTAATCTATAGTGAAAATGATGAAGAGGATGTAGCGATAGAAGACCAACCAAAATCATCTCAAAAACGCAAAACGGATACTAAAGGCATCAAAAATAAAAAGAAGAAAGCTTAATTTTAAACTGAGTTAGTTTTTATAAATTATATTGTTGTAAGCGTATGGAATAAATTTTATTTTGAATGTTTAGTACAATTGGTCTTTTGTGTTATTAGGTTAGTACATTTATTATTATTGATCAGCTCTTTCGTACGATTCGTTTACGTTTCGCAGATCAATTTCAAAGACTAACATTTTTCTTTTAATTTAATACAATAAATTTTTCAACGATTTTATGACTAGTGTTTACGGGCCGTAAACGGAACTTCTTTACGGTACTTTAAATCAATGAATGAACGCAAAAGGCACGTAAATACGGCCCGTAAACGAAACGTATGAAAGGAACGTAAATACGGCACGTAAACGGGCCGTATAAAAGGCACGTAAAAGGAACGTAAATACGGGACGTAAATACAGTGCCGTATGCGTGCCATATGTAAGCCTTTATGTAAAATCACAATTTTATAATTGTGCTGTAATGTCACCACAATAACGGGCATATCCGTTCTCACAACCGTTTTTACGTTTCAGTACGTATCTGTGTTTATTGGGTACAGTAAACACAACACATACAGGCATTTTGCAGTGGCGGAAAACAAATGAGAAGCCGTGTTGTGAACGTTTCGATGAATCTATGGGTTTCAATAAATCTGTTTCTTATTCTGACCAACAAAACCAATCCGACCAACCATAATAAAAACCGACCGCTTCAAGATGATAGTTTGATGAGCATGATCATGAAATAAAATATAAGTTTAAATAACTGTTCCCAAATTCTCAGTCAAATTAATTTAATGGATTAATTTGACTATAAATTTGTTTCAATAATTTTGTTTTATTTAATTACTATTAATTTAACTTTAATTAACGATTTCCATTAATATTATTAAATAAGTTGTCAATACTACGTTGTACATCAATTGAATTAACGCATTTGTAATATTGACGTACACTGTACTTCAAAATCTTTCTCGATTGAATAAAACAATTCGTTATATTGACTAACGCGATCATCGGTTGACATTTTATTAGTTTGTCGTATTTACGTACAAGTTCGTTGTTTTTACGTCACTTTTTGATTCTGTGCAGCAGAATAAAAATACAGTTTTCTTTGAAAATTGCAAAAAATAAGTTTAGAGTTAAAGCGATACATGCCACATTTTGTGTTGTAGGGTATTTGACGTTTGAAAAAACAGCTGATATTAGTTTGTTGAAAATAATTTGCATTCGCACAACGATGACTGCAATAGATGAGAATATTAAAAAATTAAAGAACTACATACTATGTCCGGAAATTTCAATACATGATCCTGTGCTCGATGTCCTACCGCGAAAATACGACGAAGATCGAATTTTACATTTACCAAAATGTCCAGCAAGCACCAAACTTGTGCCACGACGAGACTTTGTTACCGGTAAAATAACCGATTTCGTTGAAGTTGCCATCGGCGATGTGGGCGCTAATGCAAACAACTCGACCTCAATGCGACGTGAGCCGGGTCTACTGGAGGAGATCACACGTGGCTCGGCCATGAATTATCCCTTTTGGCCGGGTGGACTCGATGAGCAACCGAAAGAAATAAAAAAACTGCCAACGATTAACATGGATTTTGGCAACGAGGAGTTGCTTACACTACCTCCAGGATTTCAGCGGGGTTTTGATTTTGAAACACGTAACAAGGAACGAAATGAATCCACTTCCTCCTCCACCAGCATCAGAGCGATGGAGAATGTGAATCTATTGAAAAATCTGGAGAATGACCTAGATGTGCAAGAATGGCTGAAAATGTCACAACAAGAACAGAACGAACTGGATAAAAGCACTGTGGCACACACTCGCGTCCCAAATGAATTTAACGATGTCGATGATGAAATAATGAGCTACGATTTAAAACCTATTTTGGATATTTCCACAGTCAATAGCAATGCTAATTTCCGCAGCGAATGGGCCGAAATGGTGGATATATCGCAACCTATTACAGATTTTCACGAAAAAATTCCCTGCCCAGCTATGTCATATCCGTTTGAACTGGATGTCTTTCAAAAACAGGCCATCCTAAAACTGGAGGAGCGCCAGTATGTTTTTGTGGCTGCACATACATCTGCGGGTATGTATTGTTTGTAAGTAGGTAATCACTGATCTAGCTTGTGAAATTGCAAAATGTTTTCTTTCCTCATGTTTAGGGAATTAGTTATTTGGAAATTTACAATGTGTAAAATATTATCTAATATTTCAGGAAAAACTGTCGTTGCCGAGTATGCTATAGCATTGTCTCAACGAGATCTTACACGCACCATCTACACCTCACCCATCAAAGCGCTGTCCAATCAAAAGTATCGTGATTTTAGAAAAACTTTCAAGGACGTGGGGCTTATTACAGGCGATTTACAAATTGATCCGACAGCCACATGCCTCATCATGACCACCGAAATTCTGCGCTCAATGTTGTATTGCGGCAGTGACATAACTCGGGATCTCGAATACGTTATATTCGATGAGGTGCACTACATAAACAATCCCGAGCGTGGACATGTGTGGGAGGAGGTTATTATACTGCTGCCAGATCATGTAAGCATTATTATGCTGAGCGCCACAGTACCCAATACCATGGAGTTAGCCGATTGGGTGGGCAGCACAAAGAAGCGTAAGGTATATGTAATAAGTACGCTGAAGCGGCCAGTACCCCTGATGCACTATCTCTACACTGGATCGGGTGGCAAAAGCAAAGATGATATCTTTTTGTTGGTCGATGCAGATGGCAAATTTCTGCAGCGCAACTATGAAGCTGCCGTGGAACGTAAAAAGGATATGCAGGGCAAATCTAAACAAGGCGGAGCACAAAAGAATTTTGTCAGTGCCAAGCAGGATCAAAATATGTGGATTGGTCTAATAGACTTTTTGAAGCGCAATGAAAAGATGCCGGTGGTTGCGTTTACATTATCGCGTAATCGTTGCGATCAAAATTCACAGGTGTGTATTATAAATATTTTTTTTATAAAAAACACAAAAATAATATTTACCAAACTTTTAGGCTCTGCAGTCTGTTGATTTAAATACCGCGCGCGAAAAAGGCTCTGTGCAGAAATTCTTTCAGCAATGTCTGTTGAAACTGAAACCACCAGATCGTCAGTTGCCGCAGGTATTGACCATGAAGGATGCGCTGGAGCGCGGTATTGGTGTACATCACAGCGGTATTCTCCCTATACTCAAAGAAATAGTTGAGTTGTTGTTCCAATCAGGTCTGGTGAAGTTGCTCTTCGCCACCGAGACCTTTGCCATGGGCGTCAATATGCCGGCGCGTACCGTCATCTTTGATTCGCATAAAAAATTTGATGGACTAGAGGTGCGAAATCTGAAATCAGGGGAGTATATACAAATGGCTGGTCGTGCGGGTCGACGCGGACATGATGCCAACGGCACTGTAATTTTGCTGTGCAAAGCTAATGTGCCGCCAGCCATGGATTTACGTCCCATGATTTTGGGCCAACCAGAAAAATTGCAATCTCAGTTTATATTACGTTACGCCGTCATATTGACATGTTTGCGCATAGAAAGCATTAAAGTGGAGGACATTATGCAGTTTAGCTTTAAGGAGTTCAATCAGAAGCAGCAAATACCCGGACAACAAAAACAGCTGAAGGTGGCGGAGGATAAGGTTTCGAAAATGCCTGAACTGGGCGAACATTTACAGCCACTGTGTCGTTTCTATGACTTGTCCAATGAGTATTTTAGCGAAAAACAACGTCTAATGGTATGATTTTGTTATTGAAATACTCCATTTTATTATAAATATAATTTACAGAAATTCATAGCCACGCAGCCGAAAATCATAAAGGAGCTGAAAATCGGCAGAGTAGTTCTGATCACGCACGGTAGACACTATAACAAGTTGGGTGTTTTATTGGCGGCGAAATGCGTAGTCGGCAAGGATACGGTTTACAGAGTCTTGGTGTTGGATCATCAGTTTCAAACCAACGAGCAAAAGGTTTGTTTGTTCAACGTTTATTCATAATTTTCAGACTACAAATCTAAATTAAATTTTTATCACATTTAAACGTGAACAGGATCCTTGTGTTCGTGGAGAAATGTATTCCAAAATGTTGTCACTTGCGCCACAAAACAAATTCTTCCAACCCGAAGGCATTGGCGGCCATACTATACTCGACATCAAGGCCGCCGACATCACAGAAATAACTAAGACAAATCTTAAACTTGAAGCGGATGTTATCATACGAAACTGGGAGCAACGACAAATCGAACGTTTCCGTGACTCGCCGCCAGGTGCTACGGTCATCAAGGCCGTCACAGAGCTACAGATGTTGAATGAGGCGTATATTGCAAAACCGGACAGTGTCAAATTTCTTCACATGTCGAAGGAAATAAATGTTAGTGCAGAAAATGAACTGGCTCAAATTCGCTACATAGAGCACTTGTGGCGCCAGCTGAATGAAGTGCTGCCACACACAAACATTGCCGGTTTTGAGCAAGAATTTGCCGGTGTCTTCGATCGTAAAGTGTTGGAGCGTAAAATTGAGGAATTGAAATTTAAAAATTCGACCAAGAACCTGTCCTTATATCCGGATTACTGTAATAAACTAGAAGTGTTGCGTGCCTTAAAGTATATCGATGAGTTGGATGAAGGTAATGTATGGAATGTATTTATTGTAAATTTACATATGTAAAATAAGTTGTTATGATTGACTGATTGATCGATTAACGCTCAGTCCAAATACTTATCATACAATTAGGACTGAGTAGATTGTTTCTATGGTACACAAATAGACAAAACTAGGCTTTAAACTCGAAATATCTATGGAGTTAGCTCACAGTCATGAAATGTGGCTCTGTGATTCACTTTTAATTCCTTTTTTAATTCTGTCGTTATTGAAGAAACATTGGGGAAGTACCTCCCATATAAAGACATTTTTAAAACGACTTTTAAAAATAGTATGATGCAGAATTATTTGTCTTGTGTCGAAAATGTATCTAGTATACTCACCGTTTGGGAAGTGAGTTATTGCGCTATTGAAGTAAATAAAAAGAAATTACTTTTGACACATATTTCATTATAATTTACAACAATTAAACAAACAACAAAAATAAATTACTTTCTTAAAATTTCGAATCGTAACGTTTCGAGTGCCGTAATCCAGCTACTCGTTCAATCGCGGAATTTTATTAAAAAAAAGATGTACAGTATTGGGGTTCAGCGGCTTATATGTTATGCTATTTCGCGACTTACTTGCAAATATCGGCGTAGATCTCATTGTTCCATCGGATTCTGTATACATCTTTAACGTACATCAGGTCATATATTTCCGAAGAACTTTTGTTTCTTAAATATTTCTAAAGTTCGCCAATCGATGTTGGCAAAAGTAAGACTGACATTATCAGCAGGGTTCCGTCCTATCCCCGTTCGTATTTCTGGTATTTATCAGTGACCTTCTGTAATTGGTTCAGAATCCAATCCATTCCTTTTTATACTCTACACTAAGATTGAAAGGGTATATTCAGTTTGGTATATATATTTCCGTAGAACTTTTGTTTCTTAAATACTTGTAAAGTTCTCCAATCGATGTTGGCAAAAGTAAGACTGACATTATCAGCAGGGTTCCGTCCTATCCCCGTCCCTATTTCTGGTATTTATCAGTGACCTTCTGTAATTGGTTCAGAACCCTATCCATTCCTTTTTATACCCTACACTAAGAGTGAAAGGGTATATTCAGTTTGGTATATATATTTCCGAAGAACTTTTGTTTCTTAAATACTTCTAAAGTTCGCCAATCGATGTTGGCAAAAGTAAGACTGACGTTATCAGCAGGGTTCCGTCCCATCCCCGTCCGTATTTCTGGTATTTATCAGTGACCTTCTGTAATTGGTTCAGAATCCAATCCATTACTTTTTATACGCCGTTTGTAACACCCTGAAGAAAGCATCTCCGGTATGGAAAAGTATATATCGTCACTATCATGCCAAATGGGCGAATGTGCAATTTTTGACATTTGCGTTTTTTTACATTTTTGAATGTAGTTTATCCTTAAGTGTACTGTGCCAAAATCGCGTGTCATTTTGTTGGGTATTTCTAGCCACAAAAGACAAAACCAAAAGGGCGAATTTGAAAATCTTGTCATGCCAAAAGGGCGAATCTTTTCGTTTTTTCGCCATAACTTTTTATTGATATAAGATATAATAGTGGTGTAAAGGCATTTATTGTTAGTTTTTAAAGCACCTATCGATCTGCATCATTATTTAAAAATATTTTGCCAAACATTTTTTCCTGCAATTAACAAATTGCAAATTAATGTTTGACACAATATTTTTAATTAATGATGCAGATCTATAGGTGCTTTAAAAACAAACAATTAATACCACAACACCACTATTATATCTTATACCAATAAAAAGTTATGGCGAAAAAACGAAAAGATTCGCCCTTTTGGCATGACAAGATTTTTCAACATCTACATTACTATTTTATCTTGCGCTAATAAAAAGTTATATCACAAAATTATTTGCGTTTTGATCAGGATATATCCTCACAAAATCCGTATTTATAATTCAGTAGGTTGTCCAAATCTAAAGATATTTTATATACGTTAAAATAATTGACGAATAAATTAAAAAAACAGAAAAAATTAAAGAAAATATAAATTTTTCTAATTTTTAAAGCACTTCAAACTTTAAAATTTGATTTCCCAACATTTTTAAAAATGCACATTCGCCCCTTTGGCATGACAGTGACGATATATTCTTGATCAGCATGACGTCCTGAATAGACCTCCGGAGTCGATGTCCGTCTTTCTGTCTGTTGAAATCACAATTACACAAAAAGTGAAAGGGTTAAAGCAATTGAACTTTAGATTTAGATTACTTATATATCTAAGCTGTCTGAACAAATTGACATGATCGGTCTATTGTGACCTGAGAACCGACCACTTATGTTCAAATACCTCATATAAAATTTACATATACAGATCAATTTTACTGTATACGTGCTTAGGTAAACTTTTTTGGTCAAATATATATTGACTTCATGCTCAAATACATGAAAATAATGTAGGAAAGTTTTTAATGATGGAAAGTTTGTAGTTATTTTCAGGATTCGTATACCCTGGTGACCTATATCACAGGCCCACCACTTAGTAGTTCACTTGGCTTTCAGTAGAACCACGTATTACAGAAAAAATTCTTTCTCGCACGATACATTTGTGGAACAATCTCCCTGCGTCTGTATATCCCAAAATGTTGTATATTTCCAATATCACCCCGACACTACTCCATCTTTCCTTCCTGCTTTAAGCTATAATCCTTTCATCGATCAACATTGGGCATTGTATGAATAGGTGCCATCCCCTGAGTGTGGATTGATTTGTAAAAATGGAAAATGTATCATTATAAACAAATTCTAAGAATAATCTACACTAGTTTATGAAGTTTAATTAATATTTTTCTAAAAATATTCGTTAAAGTTACGCTAAAGGGAAAAGTTGCTTGTGAAATGGGACAGAATGAGTTGCTAATTACAGAGCTAATACTTTGTAATATGTTTAATGATCTGGAGCCAGCGGAAATTGCTGCATTACTGTCTGGCCTTGTGTTCCAGGCGAAGATACAGGGCGAACCTGTAATACCAGAGAAATTAAAAAAGGTATTTGTATAGTGTCGTTATAGAGATAAAATTCAAGAACTAACAAAAATCGAAAAAACAACGTTTGCAAATAAAATGAACAAAAACTAAATTTTAAAATTATTAGCGTATTCACAGTTTGTCGTATTTTAGTCTGGTGTCCGTATCATGTGATACTCATATTACACTATAACACAGAAACGTTAATTTGTTGTTGCATTCATTAAATGGCGGCCAATAGTAACGGATTGGTAATTTTTTTTTTTTTTTTAATTATTAAAATAAGTAAAATGCATAAGTTAAATTGCATAAAATAGTTTAAAGCATCGAATGTGAAGCATTTAAATTCAATTATACACATTGAACAGATATAATGTGCTCACAGTCGGAATTCGTACCAATACCACGAAACTGTGAATACGCTATATGTTTCCACAGCGCTACCTCTTGTGCTAAATTATTATGTTATCAAAGTAATAAAATAAATTCAATTATTTCGTTTAATATAAATTTTAATAATTAATTTTTGAATTTTAACTCTATAGGACTTTTTAAAATAATTATTTTGTTCTTTAATAATACGCATATTTTGTTTTAGTGCGTCAAAGAATTCGAGGAAATTAATGATACTATTTACGCCGAAGAACTGCGTAATCAAGCTATTGTGGAGACTGAGAGTCGACTGAATTTTGGCCTGCTCGAAGTTGTTTACGAGTGGGCGCGCAATAAGGTAACGCATCTTACATAGCATTTCCATTATTAAAGCGTTCGTTTGCACTTACAGCCTTTTGCAGAGATTATGAAACTTACCGAAATCCAGGAGGGCATAATAGTGCGCTGTATACAGCAGCTGGACGAGACGCTGCGCGATGTTAAGACCGCAGCCATACGCATTGGCAATCCGGCGTTGCAAAGCAAAATGGAAGAGGCATCTAATGCCATCAAACGTGACATTGTGTTCACCGCTAGTTTATATACAGACATTTAGTTGAGTGAAAATAATTTTATACTTTTTTTATGTGTATTTAGAAAAGTTTAGTTTCAATTTTTTTTTAAATACACTCTTAGGTGCTTCAAATATACACTACTGATATTAATTTATTTATGTTTTATATTTTATAAAAGAGAAATTAATTAACTGCGTTTGAAGTGATGATTTGTGGCATATATAAAAGTTGTTAAAATACTATAAAAGAACGTAAACATAATTGTAAAAAACATAAGGCAAAATTAAAAATCCCGCGTATTTCTATTATTTGATATTAGTTTACAAATCATCGCGATTCTGGCTTAAATTTGGGAGGCACAAACATGCCATGCATCTTCTTTTGTTTTTTGCTCTTCTTTGCTTTACTGCCACCCGTTTGAAAGTCATGCCAACTGTTCACACGACTTTGTCGTGATTCTTCGAAATTTTGCTGCCACTCTTTGTCCGTCTTGCGCTTCTCTTCCTCGTCAATTTCTGCTTCGCGTTTTCGTTTGCGCTCCTCTTGATCGCGTTGATCGAGCTGTTGTCGGCGTCGCTCCATATCGGCGAAAAGCTTCATTACCATGACATAAATAGCATGTTTGTACTTGTCAGGGTCATCCTCAGGTATGGCCTCAAAGCCTTTGCATTCTTTTTTTAGTTTTTTCTTTTTTTCGGCAATCTATAAAAAGTACCGTGTATTATGAAGGTAGCAATAACAGTTTTTTAAGTATTATTACCATATGATCTGTACGCTCCTTTGCTTCCTCGTAGACATTCAGGCAACGCTTGCGTGTCACTTCGTTCTCTAATATTTTCCATGCCCGATTGATTATATCGAATGCCGTTTGTGCCCGTTCCTTGTCGTCCTGATTCTTGTCCGGATGCACCAAGATCGAAAGCGTGCGATAGCGTTTCTTTATGACCTCAACCGTGGACTCGGGTTCAATTTGCAGCACCTCGAATGGATTAAGATTGAAGTATGTGGAACCTGGACGAAGTAAACGATCAATTTGTTGAGAAGAAGTTAGTACAGAATCGCGTTTTTCTATTTCTTTAACCTGCGAAAATGTTCAAGATAATTAATGAGAAATTTGAATTGTGGACAGTGCAACAAAGAATGGTATAAAACAAAAAGTTGAGTAATGTATGTACAACTGTATAGTTTTTTTTACATGTGTACCATGGTGCAGCAGTAGCAGCAGCACCACTTACTTCAGTGTAGAAATCTTCAAAAGATTCTTTTGATGTGCTCGGCTGATCAAACTTGTAGGACATTGTAACAGGTTCACTATTTGCTGCTTCGACCTTAAAGAAATTGTTTTTATTTGATAATGAAAATCAAAATATCTGAAAATTTGTAAACAAGCTAAAATTACTTTTTCACAAAACCAATGGCTGTCTGCTGTCAACTGCACTGTTGCCAGACATTTGTTTTGTAAGAATAAATACAATGTTGCTTATTTTAAGATTTCTTACTTTTACTTTAACTACCTTTTTTAGTTTATTTTTTAATTCTAAGTTTTATCGTAAAATTATGCCCTTACACTTGGTAGAAATTCACAAATCAAAAATAATTAGGAATAAAATGCTGATTGATGTGTGATATCATAAATGACATATGACGAATTTACCAATTTTATAAGTAAAAAAAAAAAAACGTCAAAAAATCTGAATTTAAACTTTCATTTAAATGTGTCGACTTACCGATTGCAATTATACTCATTTCTATTTTAATCACATTCAAAATTGTGATCAATTATCATGGTTGAATTTTATGCGTGAAATTATATTAGAAAAGTGCATATAAATATCTAAAAAACAAATGTGGGCATCTTCATATAAATACTGGGCAGTGAAATACAAATGGACATCAAATCGGACATTTTAGAAAATGTGGGCAACTAGCGGACCACGAAATACGATTGGGTACCAGTGTCGCCAGATGAAATTACCACAAGAATTTTCATCTTACCACAGCAAATTCTCACAAATTACCACAGAGGATATTTACCACAATTTCCCTCAAATTACCAAAAAATCCTATATATTACCACAAAATACTCCACATTATCACATTTTACATCAAAATAATTAAGAATTATATTAACCAATATATATATATATATATATATATATATATATATGAATAAAATCAATATATTAATTAAAAATGACTAAATATCTATAAATTATATCAATACAATAACTTAGTTACATAATTTTTAATATATTTTCATTAAATACCAAATTTTTCGGTAATCTTAGGAATATTGCTATAGCAAGTAAAAGGCGAATAATGAAAATCTAAATATGTTTGAATTCTTATCTAAGTAAAATAATTCTGACGGTTTTAAATCTAAAGGCAGAAAAATACTATATGCGGTACTTTTTATCCTACATGACAGAAAAATCGTACATGTGGTAATTTTTTTCCCACATGAGAGAAAAATATGACATGTGGTAATTACCAATTCCCAAAAGTGATGAAAAATTACCGAAAGCATATTTTTCCTACATATCTGGCGACACTGTTGGGCACCTAAATGCCCAAAATGTACGTCAAATGCAACACTCTACCATAAAATCTTTATTTACTTCGTGTCGCGTGTTTCGTTAACCACTATTTTAAATTAAAATAATATTAAATAAATGTTGCAAACATCTGCTATTTCAATTTATAGAAACATTTTAAGACGTTCCCTTAACGTATCTCATTTATTGTCAACCAGTGCAAATAAAATGTCTGCAGAAGATGTCGCCTGTACTGACATTGTATGGATGGATTTGGAGATGACTGGTCTAGATATTAAAAAGGATAAAATTCTGGAAGTATCATGTCTCATTACTGATAAAAATTTGAATATAAAATCGCAAGGACCCTGTTTTGCGATAAACCATCCCAAGGAGGTACTGGATGGCATGAACGAGTGGTGCATTAAACACCACAATGAGTCTGGTCTGGTGGCAAAATGTCTAAGCTCGAAAATAAATCCGGAACGTGCGGAAGAACTGATATTCGAGTACTTAAGTCAAAATATACCCAAGGGTAAATGTCCGCTGGCTGGTAATTCCGTCTATATGGATAGGCTGTTTTTAAGAGATCAAATGCCCACCGTCGACGATTACATGCATTATAGAATAATTGATGTGTCCACTATTAAAGAGTTGGCCTCGCGTTGGAATCAAGAAGTGATCAATAATGCGCCCCAGAAAAAACTGGCACATCGAAGTTTAGACGATATTATGGACAGTATAGACGAATTGAAATACTATCGTGATAACTTCATAAAATGTGCGAAGTAATAACCTTTAACATAGTTATACCAATTATCAGAAAAGTAACTCGTTTTTAAGTGTAAAAATTCGTATGTTTATTTGTTAAACTGCTATTAATATGTAACATATGCTATAAATACAATATTCTGCTGCTTAAGTTCAACTAAATAGACAATTGAAGTGTTCAACATTGTTTTAATTTAATATAATATATTAATTGTTAAAATATGTAGTTTTATGTATAATTCTTAACTGCCGACGACTTTAAAACATGTACAACTAGTTGTAAGATCCTAATGATAATCGTTTCATTAAAGCAATGTAACATATAGCTGTCTTAAGTCAAACCGTACATTCAAAAACTCATAGAAATATACACTATAAACTAGTTAGTACGAATATGAAAGCAAAAATAAAATTCGATAATTGGAAACAAACATACGACAGCAATAATGAATTCTATTTCTCAGTAAACGCCATTTATATTATTGTGGGCTGCCGGCGAATTGTTATCCTGCGCTTGAATTCTTCTCCTTCTAGTGGGCAATGATACCGAGCTGTTTTCTATAGAGCTGTTGATAGCTTTTTCAGCTTCAATGCGACCGGACAGAAAGGCTGCCAAACGTTCCTATAAAAAATAATGTTCTTATTTAATTAAGTACTTATTTCTAATGCATTTGTAAAAATTTACCAAGTAACCTGTGGTTAGACATTGCAGATTGCCATAAAAAACAAGCATGCGTTTGATTACAGATTCTGCTTCGTCTTTTGTAAGACGTTTCACTTTGTCTAATTTCGTAATTTTTATTATTTGATCATTTAAATAAATAAAATGATGCACGACTTCAGTTGTTGTATGAGATACAGTTCTGCAAATAGTTGATACAATATGTCAATTTAAGAAATGTATATATATATAGTTTCTACTATGCACTTTGGTATATTTGCAGCAATATTCGCACTGAAGTTGACCAAGTGCACCAAACGCCTGGCAGACTCACGCGTCAGCAGCACCATTAGCTGCTCCAATGTAGTTGGTCTGGCTTGGTTTTCAGGCTCATCTCTACTTAGATAGTCCCAAAGGTCTTTGGCTTTTTGATAGGCTAATTTTGGATCAGTTGCTATCTATAAAATTGATAACAACTTTAATATAGTGGAATGCAAAATTAAAATTCTTTTTATTTACTAATTCAGCGGCATAAATAAGAACATGTATTGCTTCCTTGCTTTGCTTCTTAAGTGCTCTCGCTTCGGCCAATGTTCGTTGTGTCAAACGTCGCTTTAACTTGCGTGAAAAGCGTTGGCCATGATGTATAGCTTTGATAGCACCCTTTTCATCTACACCTTGGGCGCTGTTTTCATCTTCGGTTACCGCTGCACACAAATAAAATATATAATATTAGCATAGTTACAATAAATACAATTATGAACTTATTTATAAATGTTATTTATATTAAAGCCTGCTCGTTATCTTTGTGAGCCACGGGCTTCAGCAAAACAACAGCAGAGACACAGTGAAATAAATCGCTATAGCAGATGATAACCTCGACATTTAAATGTACTTGGGAATATATTTTAATAAGAATACTTTTTATGTCTCTGCATTATATACAATGTGTATTGCACACAGTTTAATACTTCTTTGTATAATTAAAACACTGAGTAGCGAGACAGTTCAAGGAAAAAATATGGTTCAAAAAGTTCCATTAGAAATGTTTCTTTAAATGTAAAAAGTGCAGATTGATTTCCAAAACCGAATAATTCTACTCACACAAGAACCAAAAATCAATTACATAAAAATTTGAATAATAATTAAAAATATAACTTTTTTTTACTAAAATTAAAAATGCCTGCTTTGGTTTGCACATCTTTGATCTCAATAATAAGTTCATAAATTTACCAATTATTAATTTTTTTACATACCATCTATTTGATCACGATCTCCCTCCATTGGTACCAAGTATTTATCCACATACTTATCGGCTACAGTAAAAGCACCATCTATTCTATCGGCTGCATATGTGGTCAATGTACTCTCCAGAACAGCACTGCCTATTTGCTTAACGGAATCAGCTCGCTTAATCACAGGTCGCACCAGGTGATCGGACATGTATTCCTTTGTGTTCCAATACATCTTTAAACATAAAATGATGGTCTAAATTAAGCATTTTATTCATGACTTTATATAATAAGCTATTCTTAGTTCTAGGGCCTTTTCGCTACCATTTTATTTACCATTTCTGGCGGCAGATAAACAAGTGGAATACGCTGCTCCAATATGTCCAGACTCTTGCACATCACATTGTCGAGATGTTTAAGCGGTGCCTCAAACAGTTTAACGGCTGGTGCCACCGATTCATATGCTGCGAATATTGTGGCCTCTGCTGTTTCAAAATACCAACTAAAAAGGCGATTATTATTTTTCACTTTGTCATAGAGATTTTCGGCACGTTTAAAGCTGCTCTCAACTAATGGTATGCTACCAATGCGATCAATTGCCTCCAGATGTATTTTGTGGCCCGTTGTTGCAATTGCTAAATTGATTAGAATGAATATAAAATGGCTAATATGTATCATTCCTATAAAACCTACCCATTTTAGTAGTTGAAGCGAAACAATGATGAATTCAATATTTAAGTTTAAATGATTGCCTAAATTGGTATTTAGTGTTTTATTTATTGTAAAACTAAATGCGCTAAACTGTTCATTTAGCTCGTTCCTGCACAGATTCCCGAATAGTACTGATCTTTTCGCAGTAATTAAACCGCTTTAATATTGCAAAATACTAAATATACTGCTACTCTGAGCACCAGAAAAGTCTACCATGCGATCACTGATAATACTTCACGTTGCACGACTAGTTCCAATCTGTATGACCTTAAGTCATTTACCATTGATAAGGAGTATATTATGGCAGTGAAAATAAATACCTCATATTAGCATTGCTTTCCATACTGTTGACGAATATATATTTTTAACCATTGGACTTTAAAAACATTCAATCGAAACTAGCAATTAAGTTTTTTTTTGTGTTTTGTTTTTGCAAATAAAATAACAAACGGTGAGTCAGTCTATACTCTTCATAATCTACAACATTTTTAATTATTATCCATATACAATGTTTTTTCATGTACGGTTAAATTGCATTTAAAAATTATCCGAAATCCTTTAATGCACAGGGCTGGCTGAGGGAAAATAAAAATGTACATATGCTATTTTTAAATGTGCAACTTTAAAAAATATATATTGAAATATATATTTCGAATATACTTTTAAATTATAATTTTTTATATTCAAAATAAAAATGGTCTTCAATATAATTTAATTTTCACTCAATAATAGAAAATGTAATACAATTTTTTCTTATAGATAAACCAAAGTTTCAAATTATCTGTTTAGGTGATTGTTCGGAAGTAACATTCATCAACCACAATTTTAACAATAATTTACCAAAACCATACTTCTGACAATTTCAGCAAAGACTATAATTTCAGTTCAATTAAAGAATTTGTATTAAATGCAAATCTATCGAATAGCATTTCAACTCTTAAAGAAAAGTTAATTTAAGAACAGTTAAACACTGTATTTTTCCGACAGTGTACAGTATATAATTTAAGGTCAGTTAGATTGATGTGTTTCGTATAATTAACTCTTTTTTTGTTGTATACGGCAAACTGATGCTTATTATCCCAAAACTAAAACCAAAATTGGGAAAAAGACACATCCAATAAAAATTTCCCAATCATTAAAAAAAACTCTTTTAGTCAATTTAGGCTTTATTTTAGTGTAGTCCAAAGTTTGATTCATATATTTTGCTAAAGGGTATTAAATATAAATATATAAATTGAACAATGCAATTCAAATCTGTTACTATGCATTCTTTTAATCTGGTAGACATAATTATAAAGTCCAAGGAGCATGATTTACAATAAATGTTTGTAGTTAATTTTTTTATATGCCAATAAATCTTATCTCAAACTGTCTGGGTCTCGTCTATTTGTTCTGATGCAAGAATGTCTTCGCGTGTTATACTTTGAACAACGTGGTCATTGATCTCATTAAGTTTTATTTTATTTAATAAAAACAAGAAATTGTCTGGAATAAATCGTACCAGAGAATTTCGTTGCTCCAATCACTCACTATTGACTAAACACACAAAAATCCTCTTTTGGCATGCGGTAATCGAACTAATGATTCATTGTTGCAACCGACTTACATTTGTTGGACTTTACAATTGTTTTTATTTTTCTAAGTTTAAAAAACATGTTCAAAAATTACAATTTCCCTACATTAGCCCATGTCCCATTTATCCAGATTCCCAAATGAAATACAATTACTATAACAATCAATTTTATTAACAAAGATTGACTCTACAAAATATGTTTTAAAATGGCTTTAGGATAAAGAAAATTTTTAAAAACAAAATTTAATAAATATTTGTAATTTTTTAAAATTTTATGAACTTTCGTTCCTTCACTCTGATAATACACTAAGAAAACCAAAGATGGTTGGAAAGTATTAAAGCCTTGCAAATTATTCGGGTCAAATATTTTACATTTTTCATGTTTATGTTCATATTAAATTCATTTAAGAATTTTCTTGGTATTTATAAATTTATCTGGTATTTTTTTAGTTAATTTTACTTTCTGTGGAAATTTTGTGGTAATTTTCATGTGCTATGAGAATTTTTGTGGTAATTTTCATGTGCTGTGGGAATTAATTCATCAAAAATTACCATGTGGGAATTTTTAATAAGTCGTATGGGAAAAAGGTATTTTTATTTAATTTTTCGTGGGAATTTCGGTTGGCAACTATGGTACAAATACCCTATATACCCGCTAAATGCATCACTGACACGAACAAGACTTGGCTTGAGTCAGTTTTGTAATTACGCTGGTGTTTTATTGTTTCTGGGTTGTTAGGGAAAGAAAATTTGTGTTCAATTTATATTTAATATGCATATTAGGTAGAAAAAACGAGAATTATAAAAATATTATGCATATTTTAACAATAATCTGTCTTTTGGGTGCTTCCAAAGCAGGTAAGAACTCGACAGAATCAATATAATATGGAGCCACACCCCATGTTTTGAAGTTCAATTAATTAATTTGCTACATTCAACAGCATTAGGACAATACAATCAGCTAGATGCACGCAATTGTGTTATTCCGAGAATTCTCCAGGGCTCCTGGTTCTCTTGGGAGGTGGGCAATCCGACGCAAACGGTAATAGATGCCACCACAATGTCACGGCGTGGCTACTGTGTCGACATGATGAAGCATCATGGCGATGAGTATTCGTTCGTCTTCAAGGAACGTGCTGCAAATTGTTTTCACTGTGTCCGAACATTTGTGCGCACGTTAAATGTTTTTGAGAAATTCGAAGGTCCCTGCGTATCGCTGCCCAACGAGGTTGAGCCCAATGTTCAAAATGTCTGCAAAGGCATCAAGGACGATCAACAGTTAATCACGCTATTCAATGAGAACTTTGTGCCCATCAATTGTCGCTCATCATGGGAGGGTGTTTGGCATTTCACATACCAAGTAAGTTTTAGCTAATGCACTGTACGCTATACACGCTGTACTATATTTTTCTATTGAAATCAGAATCGTTTTCGTTTTACTGGTGTTTGCAATAAACCCGATGCACGTATTCAATCCTGCCAAACGGCCGGCACACAATTCTTGATACAGAATCAGAAATTCAATATAACATATCAGCAATGCGAGGGCATGGATGGCACATTCAGCGGTTTGGTTGAGTACAGCTGTCTCGGCCATTGGTTTGTTGGTAAAAATCATTACTTTGCAGTGGCCAATACGAAAGAGTCACGCAAGGATGAGAAATATCGTTGCTTCTTAAAAAATCGAGATGACGATTTGTATGTGGGCGTGTCTATAACAGCCGAATGTAATACTCTCAAAACTGTTGAACAATCGCCGGAACGTCTAATGCTGACACCCGTCAAGGCGGAGTATGTGGAACCGGGCTGCACGTTGCCACAAAATTTCAGTGGCGAATGGGTGAATACTGCGAATATTGATGCTGATATTGTCATCAGCGAGACGCACATCAATGAGACATATTTTCCCGATAAAGCACGTTATCGCCGCACAATTTACGTGTGTCGCGAACGGCGTGGAAATCGTATTATGATGGCGCGCCTCACCGTCGATGGTTGTCAAAAGGATTATGTTTGCTTTGATTTTATGCCACGGCATCACAATATCATACGTTACCGCAAGGGTTTGGCTGTTATCAAGGATGACTTTAGTACGGTGTGTTCGTGGGTGCAGTTCCAAAATGCGGAGGCGTGGAAATATGATTTGTTCTTGGCGAAGAATCCAGTGCCGGTGCGTTGCCCAGTTGCGGGTAAATTTAACTTTACGCAGCGTGGGGAGCATCCGTTTAGAACAAGGTATTAATTTGATAAATTTTAAATGTATAAAATTTATAATTATCGAAATCGAATTAAATGAAAATACTTATTTTGTTTAAACAATTTTCATATATAATGAGTATTTTCTTCAATTGTTCAATTTTCAAATAGTTAAACGTTACCTTTTCTTTTTTTTAGAATTCTCGGTGGTGTAACTTTGAGTCCACGTCCCGATATTCGTTGCAAACAAAACATTTCGGATTTTTCCGTTTGTGATACAGATCAAAAAGAAATGGCCATTGACGAAAACTACTGTTTATCAGTTGATCACTTGGGACGACCGGTTGATATATACAGTAAAATATAATTGCATTGAATTGAATAATTTATTAATAAATCATTTTTTGTTAGGTGATCCCGATTACAGAATGAAATGCATTGGTTTTTGGAAAGAGAATCTCAAGTCATATCTCATAACATACGACGATTTGGATCCATTATCTAAATATCGTTGCTGGGTTTATCAGCGCGCCGATTTAAATCGCGTACAAATGTCACAAGGTAAATTATTTTCTAACACATGAAAACATATTTTATCGAATTTGAAATTTTAGTATGTTTTAAAAAATAACAAAAAAAAATACTCATTTTATTCTTCTTTTAGCTGTTGGCGCTTTCTGTAAACTCAATCAAGATGTAACGTCTTGGAATTATTCCGAAGGTGCTGCCGTTGCCATTGATGCCGTTGAGTATGAACGTGAACGCGATGAATGTCCCATGTACTTTGACGATGGTGAGAATCCATGGAAACGTTCTGAATCATGGAATATTATTTTCGACTGGGATTTTTATAAAGCCGGTGCCAGTCGCGTTATGTCGTCAACTCTTAACGTTGGTGTGGTTTGCAGTTTAATACTTATTGTATTGTTTACAAATATTTCACGGTACATTTTTTAGCATGTACAAAACGTATACAGTACTATTTTATATCCATTCCGTCCATTATACAAATATGTGGCCTTTTAGAATATTAGAATATTAAGAGAAAATAGTCAAAATGTATATTTATATTAAGATCGAACCGTCCATTTACCCCATTCGCCTTTAATAATAATTAAAAGTATACAGACATTTTTAAAGTATTTTTTTTTCATTGGGAATAAAAAATGTCTGTTCTTATTATATATAGTTGGTACTCAGTAGTAAATTTTAGTCGTAAGAAGCTTGCGCAATATCTTCTGCCATCACTAAACTAGTACAAATCGAATCGAAGCGCTGGGGTCGAATCGCGGCAGTCGTTATCTAGTAAGCAATCGTATCGAATAAAATTCCGTGATCGAACGAGTTGCTGGATCACGGCACTCGATACGTTACGAGTCGAAATGTTGAGAAAGCATAATAGATTTTTCTTTACTTTTTGAAAATTCTAATGGAATAAGTGTCAAAAGTCATCTAAATTAATTCAAAATATTATATTCAAATTTTGTTCGTTATGTTCGCCGTCGATTCCGGGATCCGAAAAACCAAGATTTTATTGAGTGCGCGGCATTATAGAATGGTTTAACGAAAAGGCCATTAGTCGTAGTATGCATTACGGTGACTTCAAGAAGATAATTGCCTGCAGCAGTCAACAACTCCTCAGAGGGAATTCAACTAGTGCGTTTGTTCACATAGTATTTTTGGTCAACCATCACCGCTGGCTGATTGACAAAATCTAAAATAACACCAAATTTACACCTTTCTCCATAATTTGGAATATTCGATGCATTTTTTAAACTAAGTTGCTCCCAAAGTTTTCGGGTCGTGTGATTTCTTCGAAAGTTGGTAGAAGGTTTTTTTGCAATGTAGTGTTTAAAATTAAAATTCAATAAATAAATTACATTTTGTATTTAACGCGGTTTTTTTTGTGAAAAAGTTGCATTTTAAATGTTTTCGATGGCAGTTTATGTATCGAGTAGAACTACGTTAGAGTTTATTCGAACGTTCGCTCGTTATCGAATGCCATCATCCCAATATTTTTGATTTTTTGTTCGAACGAAATCTACGTCGTATTACAAGTCGTACTACAATGTTCTATTGTTGTATTTGAATCATAACGTTTTAGCATAACATAACCATAAATTTTACTACTGGGATTGTATCGATGTGTCGCAATTATCAAGTGGCGAAACTTGAAAGACTACATATTTGTTAAATCGTCTACAAAATGTACTTGATATAAAAAACTAAAACTATTTGAATAATATTTAATTGAAAATTATATCTATTTTTTATTTGGTAAAAAAACAAATTTTTATAGGAAAATCAAAATTTTATTGCATACAGCAACCATATATCGAGTAATCGATATTTATGTCATGCAACTCTGAAATGTGGAAAGAAAAATTTGACATTTCAGTTGTTGCTGTCGTCGCTCCGTGCAAATTCCTTTTGACCAGAATAATTTATTCTTGGTTATTTCAATAAAATAAAAAAACAATTTAAAAGGATATAGCATCATGTCCATGGCGCTTGTGCTGCGTAATGCTAGCAAAATAAATGGTAAATTATAAATTGACTTTAAAACAATTCGAATTTCATCGACTACATAAATTAAAATATTATATAACTGAAATTTTGCATTACACTATTTTTGTATTTGTTGTTTAATTTTCAGCTGCTTCTTTCCTGAGGACAGCCAGTTTGGCCCCCTTGAAGACCTACACGACGGTGAACACAGCACAGCCTTCATCGAAACAATTGGCGCTCGTCAAGAATGTTGCGGTTAGTATTTATTACGTATAGGGTTTCAAAAATGCACCGACATAATCTGCCAGAGTATGGAAGACAGATTGACATACGCATGTTGTGTTTAACTGGAATTTTCGTATATGGTCGCAAAACTCATAAGTTCGTACATCCAACCATTTGATTAAAAATATAAAACACAGTTCAAATGGTAAGAAGCTATGCTTTAGTGTATAGGGGCGGTCGAAATTTATTCGCCGTCCGTACAGGAGGCTGCTCGGTCACCTGATACAGATAACCGTCTGAGGTCACAACTGGTTTTTTAATTATAACAAAGTGGGAGGGACAAAAAAATTGAAAGATACCTTAAAATAAAAAAAGTTATAACAAGGTTACGTGGTAACGCTTACAAATCAAAAAACTTTTTTTCTAGAAAAGCAAAATAAAAATGCTATAAAATTCAGAAGCCTTCATAAGCAATATCACTATTTATAAACCGACCCTATGCAGTTAAATTCTACTGATAACTTGCAACAAACTGATAACTTGCATCAAATAGATGAGTATATGCTTAAATACACGGAGTATATTGTGAATTGCCAAAACATTTAATTAGCTAGAATCCATCCTATTTGAATTCTAAAAGCTTTGATGGTGCAGCAAAACAACTGAGCAAATTATTAGCAAGGCACAAAAGTTTTTCTTAGGTGGCGTGACAATAAATAATACTCATAACATCAAAAATAACCCGGTTACATGGCTGTTTTTATAAAAAAAAAAAGCATAAAGAACAGAACAGAAAACATAATTTAAGTTATTGAAACAAAATCAGAACCGAAACGTGCACCAAAACCGATATCCTAAACTGAATTATAACTGTTTTAAAAATAAAAGACTCGCTTAAAAAAAAATATATTTCAGTCAAAGTATTTAAGAAATTGGCACTATGCATAGACAATTAAAAATAAAATTTAAATGATTCTCTTTACTAGTGCTGTGCGATTAATCAAAATATTAAATCCTAATTAATTGATGAACCAAAATTTTTAATTAATCGCACAGCCCTACTTTTTACACAAAAAATAAAATGTCAAAAAACTGATATTAATTTCCCTGCAGTGTAACGGACTAGTTTAATACTAGTATTGGTCTAGTTCTCCGTTGACACTCAACTAGCCCGAATTCGACCCCATTTTCATACAATGAACTGTAATTTTTTCAATGATCATGTCCTACGATGTGTCAATTGTCCCCTCTTGCATCACATTTAAGTAGTTTTTAAACTAGCTTCTTGTAACCAGTCTATAGACAGTCAGTCTATAAACTAGTTTCTTTTATCCCTCTCTATACTGGTTACTATTTACCAGTTCAAACACTAGAGCTGTTCGACAACAATTGACATAGTCAAGCGCTTCAAAACCTATGTTTTCGCTGCCTAAGTCATGTGGACCGAATGGATGAAATTGCTCCAGTCAAGAAAGCTTGTAAAATGAGACTTGATGGTGGACAGCGTAGGAGAGAGCGATTGGCTCGGCTTTTTATCAGCAGCCAAGCCACGGTTGTAAGGGTTTTTCAAATAGGTAAATGTTAAATTGTACAAGTCCATGGCGGAAAGAAATAAAACAAATCGCACGATGCAACCCACAATAAAGTAAAACAGAAAGATGTTTCCTGCAAAATAGATATTTCATAATTTATTTTGTTTTTGACAATTTTGACACGTTCCTCTATGAACAAATTTTTGAACTGTTTTTCTCTGCATCCATTTTAACTAGCTACCGAACTAGAAACATGGTTCCTAATATGAATACTACATATTTATGCTACTAGTATAGATTTCACTGCAGGGTTTAAAGTCATCTTTAAATAGTGCCAATGTTTCATGTGACTTTTTTTATTCTAGTTCGTTTTTTTTATTTTCAACTTACTGAAACCAGAATCGATTTTACAATTTCGTATTATCTAATCATAATTCAAAAATGTTCCTCTAATTTTTAATTAATTAAATAAAAAACTTTTCAAAATCGGTATATAAATGAAATCGGCTAAGTTATGTATTCGGCTAAGTATGTGTGTAGTTCAAACAATTAAATGAAATCGGTTTCAAACGTACATTGGATGCGGTTACGGGTTTAATCCCTGATTAAGAGGTTTAAATGAAATATATTTGCACAATTCAGTATTTTAACAAATTAATATTGAAGTTTTTTTTTGAAAATAATATATTACATACATATTTATAAATGTTTTAATTTCTTTAAAACTATTAAAAAAATTAAAAATAGTTACAAAGATTATGCGTGTAAAATGCGCATAGAAACGCAAACACGTATCATTTCCATGTAAGTAGTACAAACCATTGTTTAATAATAAACTTTTTGTAATCTTCACATAAACCATATACATGAATAACTAATTTATATTTAATTTTCTACTCATCCATCACACAGCCTCTTGCAAGAAGCATTAGCCTGAGTGCTCCTAGAATGTCCGGTATGAATCACGGTTCGCTGTGGGCCGTTGAGCGTGCTGTAAATGTAGCGTTGATCGGTATCATTCCAGCAGCCTTCTTGGCCCCATCGCAAGCCATGGATACATTGTTGGCCACTACTGTAGTGCTTCATCAACATTGGTAATGTTCATAAATCTTGTAAAATGAAATATAAAACTAAAAAGAATCATTTTATTATAGGGGCATTGAGGCAATGATCACCGATTATGTGCGTGCCAGTGTATTGGGTCCTTTGGCGCCCAGACTTGCAATGATCTCGCTGTACTTACTCTCTGTGACCGTGCTCGGCGGTTTGCTCTACTTCATCTACAATGATATCGGCATTGCCAATGCTATCAAGAAGATATGGGAGATCAAGGAACCCGAACCAGTACCAGAACCAGAGCCCGCCAAGAAGAAATAAATTATTTATTTTCTTTGTTTATTATAGAAAACATACTATACATTATTTAACAAAACGAAAAAAAAAAAAACAAACCACGTTCAGTGTTAGAAATGTTTTACAAAACAGTGATTTATTTTTATTTTAGCCTATTCTTAATTAACAATATAAGAAAAATAACGTTTTACATAACAATAGATTTACAAATAGAAATTATATTGTATAGATCATGAAGTGGCAATGTTCTTTTTATGGAACAAGCGTAGTGCGTCCCACTGTTTGGTGTGCAGCAATATATGCGGACGACAGTTTCGCATGTGATCCACAGCTTGCTCGGGCGTCCAGCCGTTTTTCTAAAAAATTATAAATTTATTTTAGAAAAATCGTACATATTTATATCAATTAAATATACAAAAAAAAAATATTTCCTGCTAAGAAATATCAATGTTGGACGACGTCTTCTGATTTTAATGAAATTTGTTGAAAATAGTTAATTAGTTTTATTGAGGTTCGATTTTCAAACAAAAATTGTTCTTTTACACCGCTTTTCACAAAAAAATCGAGAAACTGGTACCAACATTGAAATTAACGACGTAGAATGACGCATATACGCTTCTTTTGAACCCTACACTTTGTAACTTTTTTTTCAAAATTACACGGATTCAAATAATTGGTATTTTGGTATTCCAAATTAAGAAGAATTTTTGGACCTTTTAACTACCCAAAAATTCAATTTTTCTTATATAAAAAGAAATATATTTATACTCGAATCAAACAAGTACGGCATCGAAAGTATGTACTATCATGAACTTCTCTTAGCAATAATAACATATAAAATTAGCACTTACCATCATTAAATAACAACCGACCAACGTAGCACTGCGCGTTCTACCCGCTTTGCAATGAACATAAACTGTGCCTATATTTTCGGGATTCGCTGTGGTACTGAGTGCCGGAATTCTTTGCTGTTTGGGCAAAAACTTATTCATGAACTCAACGCCACGAAACAGTTTTTCCTGACACGGAGATTCGAAAATGTCTGTGGTGGCCAGTTGCAGAAATTCAACACCCAGCAACTTCCATTTCGGCGCATTATTGGAGAACATAGTCAGCTCATAATCTTCGTTCATCGAAACAACCGCCTTCATGTTTTCAGTCTTGATAAGCTACACATTAAATAATACAACTGATTATTTCCAAACTATTAACATGTCTAGCAATCACAACTTACGTCATTTGCCATGGTGCGGAACGGCAAAGCTCCTAGTATCACATTATCGTCTATGCGATCGTACCAGTTCCTGGCACTGGCCTTTTCCATGAGCACATTGTACAGCAATGTAGGGTAGAAGGAGACACGAGCTAGCATTGCAGCCTGGAGCGATAAAATAAAGTACGTGAGAGAGTCCCAAAAGAAAACCAGCCTAAGCTCTGTTAATTCAACAGAAAGTGAAAATGAAAAACTTTCACCAGCAGCAGCTCAAGCTCAGCCTATAATATGTTAGCAACGCACAACTGTTGCTGGTCACAGCTGCTTCTGCTGCTATTACAGTAAACGATTGACGACTTACACTCATTTCCATGCCGTGTTTTATTTCAATCGAACTTGAAAAGAAAAATAAGAACAATTTGTGACGTAGCCGCGCACAAAGACTGTATGATTCAATATTTTGTTAAAATTCTTTGAATTATTAATGTTTTAGTTTGTAATTTACATAATCGAGAACTAACGACGAGATTGGAATTGTAGATTCACACGTCACATATTATCGATACATTCTTAGTGACAACAGAGAGATAAATAATTTTTAAATCGATTTAATTTAAGATAGATGGTAAAACATTAAAAAATTAAATTTAATTCAATAAAAAAATTATTATTAATTTTTTAAAATTATAATATAAAATATGATTAATAAAATAAAAGAAAAATGTCCGATTGTCACTTAACTAATTATATATCGTCAATTGTATTTGGACCATGGAGAAGTATATACAGGTTAAGTCATCTTTCTAATTCAGGCGCCATTTTTTTTGAAAACTGTTGAACGATTCAACATATGTTTACGAAATATTTAAAACAAAAAATTAATGCTTTGTTTACAAACTCATAAAAAAATTAAACTCAAAATTTTAAAATAAATAAATTTCAACATTTTGGAAATTTTCAAGCTATCTATGGGCTCCTGAAGAACACTGCAGTTTATGACAATAGTGAAAAGTGAATTTTTGTAGTGAAATTTTAATAAAAAAAGCCCAATAAAAATACAAAAAATCAAACCTTGAAATAAAGTTTAATTTGACAATTAATAGTTGTATTTTTTAAATTTTCTTATTGACATTCTCAGCACTGTGTATGCCAACTAACTGTCTAGATGAACTAACCTGCACTAAGAAAACAAGATGTTTTGAAAGTCTTGCTGCAACTATCTGTTTAAATTTACGCCTTGTAGCAAATATTCAAACATCTCATAAGTTTCAACAAAGTTGCAGCAAAACTATTAATATTTTTTAAATATGACATATATGCAGATGTTTGCCACAACACCAATGAAAATTGAGATATTTACAGTTGACTGATAGCAAACATCCTGAGTTGAACATCATGGTTGAAGTATATACATGTATATACTTCAAACATGATTTAGACAATCGAGGTTGTTTTGCTTAATTGTTGCAAATTCGATATGAGGAAATATATGTTAAATTAATACTTTTAATAAAATAAAAACAATATAAATATATATATATATGGAAAATTCAAATATTGAATAGAAAAATATTTAAATTTGAAATAGCAACCATTTTTAATAAACCCCAATTAATCATTTCTGATATACATCTATTTTAAACTAAGTTAATTTGATAATAAAACTTATAGATCTTAGACACCTAAGCAAAAGGTATTTTTCGATATGCTTTTATGAGATATGTCATCTTTATTATTAACAGATAAACAAAAACCAGTAATACACTCCGAAATTAAATTAACATTTATTAAAAATTAAAAAAAAATGGATGTATGAATCTTTGTTTTTGTTATTATTGATGCCAAGTGTATTGGCTTTTTGGATAAAGTATAAAATGACAATTAATTTTTGTTTTTTTTAAATAGTCTCATTGACGCACTCTATATGCCAACTAAAGTCTAGATGATCTAATCTTCATATACCTCAATCATGGGATTTACTATGGAAAGCAATTTCTAAGAAACATAAGTCTTTTACTTGTTCACTGGGAAAACATATCGATAACTTGACGGTTCAAAAAATGCCATCATACTTCGTTAAAAACCTAAACGTCAAAAATTCACAACATTAAAACAAAAATTTACAAGTCATCGAAAGTTTTTGCAAATTTGTTGGAAACAGTTTGTTTTCCAATATTCCTCACAAATAAATAATTTAAATAAACATTTAAATTAATCAAACTACGCTATGGCAGCAACACTCGAAGATAAATCCATTTGGGAAGATGGTGAGGAGTCATTGGGCGAGGAGGTGCTGCGTATGTCTACGGATGAAATTGTTAGCAGGACTCGTCTGATGGACAATGAAATAAAGATCATGAAAAGTGAGGTTATGCGCATCACTCACGAAGTCCAAACACAAAATGAGAAAATAAAGGATAATACGGAAAAAATCAAGGTATATATATTTAATATTTCAATATTGTGTTGAATGCAAGGCTATAAATCGTTTAATCTTGCGGCATACAGGTTAACAAAACGCTGCCGTATTTGGTGTCGAACGTCATCGAACTGTTAGATGTTGATCCGCAAGAGGAGGAAGATGACGGCGCCGTCTTGGTGCTGGACAATCAAAGAAAAGGAAAATGTGCCGTCATTAAGACCTCCACACGACAGGCCTACTTTTTGCCTGTCATTGGACTGGTAGATGCAGAAAAGCTGAAACCAGGCGATTTGGTGGGCGTAAACAAGGATTCGTATTTGATATTGGAAACGCTGCCAGCTGAGTATGATGCACGTGTGAAGGCGATGGAGGTGGACGAACGTCCGACGGAGCAGTATTCGGACATCGGTGGATTGGACAAACAGATCCAAGAGTTGATTGAGGCTGTTGTGTTGCCCATGACGCACAAGGAGAAGTTCAAAAATCTAGGAATTCATCCACCAAAAGGTAATTTATTAAAACAAAATTTAAACTCTACCATATTTATACTGAATTAGAAATGGCAACTGAATTAAAATTATTCAAATTGATTTAAGAATATTCAAATTTATCTAAGAAATCAAATTCGAATAACCGAAATAAGGATAGTATCAAATTTTGCAAATTGTGTTGTGGATTTCTCTTAGAATTAAATTTAGTTTTTTTAGAAATAAAATTGGCCTTTACTGATATCGTCTGAATTTAAGTTGATTAGTTCTGATATCAATTTTACTATTCTAAATTAAAGTTCTTAATACAACATGATTCTAAATTAAATTATTTTGATATTTCTGATAATCCGAAAACCATTTGTAGTATTAACTGTTACAATAATTCTTTTTTAGGTGTACTGCTTTATGGCCCACCTGGCACAGGAAAAACTCTTTTGGCTCGCGCTTGTGCGGCCCAAACCAAATCGACTTTCCTGAAACTGGCCGGTCCGCAATTGGTGCAGATGTTTATCGGTGATGGCGCCAAATTGGTGCGCGATGCCTTTGCACTGGCCAAAGAGAAGGCGCCCGCAATTATATTCATTGATGAACTCGATGCCATCGGCACCAAACGTTTTGACTCGGAAAAGGCCGGTGATCGTGAGGTGCAACGTACCATGTTGGAGCTGCTTAACCAGCTGGATGGTTTCAGTTCCACGGCAGACATTAAGGTGATTGCGGCCACAAATCGTGTTGATATTCTGGATCCCGCTCTCTTGCGTTCGGGTCGTTTGGATCGTAAAATCGAATTTCCACATCCAAATGAGGAGGCACGTGCGCGTATTATGCAAATACATTCGCGCAAAATGAACGTCAGCAGTGATGTGAACTTTGAGGAGTTGTCCCGCTCCACAGATGACTTTAACGGTGCGCAATGCAAGGCTGTTTGCGTGGAGGCCGGTATGATTGCGCTGCGTCGCTCGGCCACAAGTGTAACACACGAGGACTTCATGGACGCCATCATGGAAGTGCAGGCCAAGAAGAAGGCTAACTTGAATTACTATGCATAAGAACCTGCGTCAGTTGTGGGAAACAAATTTTGCTTTTGTTTTAACTTAATACTAAACTATAAACATTTATTATAAATAAAAAAAAAATATAAAAAATTAAAAACGAAAATAAATTGCGTTTGCTGTTGGTTTAGGATTTTATATTCTATTTATAAATAAATATTCTAGGTGGTTCTTCGGTTTTTAACTAGTATATAATTTATTTAACTAATCACTGAAATCTATTTAATTTTGGACTGTTTTAAAAATTATAAAAAGTCTTTAAAAAAATAAACGAGCCATAGTTTTCCGTCGAGATAGTTCCGCTCAAAAGAATTGAGTACCAAAAGTTTGAAATATAGCTCAAAAAATGGATTTTCTTTCATAAATCGTTTCAGAAGTTTCGTTTTTAAAATTAATTTTTTCACCATGAAAATGATTTTTAATAAAATTTATTATTGTAAAAAAAGATTTTTGAGTTTAAATTCCAATTTGAATTTTATTATTTTAATTAATTTTTTTTCTTACTATTTTGACTTTTTGAATTCATGAAATCGCAAAATTCTCATTTTCATTTACACCAGGCGCACAGAATCAACAGCAAGACTTTGTGGGTTTGTGTATTGGATACATATATCAAATTCACAATGATGTGGTTTGTCTACATGCTTAACACATTTCTTTCAATTTTAATATATTTTTTTTATATTTTTAGTATATTTTTTAAAAATTATATATTTTAAATTCAAATTAGCAAAAAATATATTTATTTTAGCTAAAAATGAATTTTTATATTCAGTATTCAAACTTTTTCTACAAATTAAAATCATTAAAAATATTAAATAAAAATACAAAAAAATATTATTTATTACTCCCAGCAAAAAAATTACTATTAAAAAATAAAAATGCTTTATTTTGTTACGACTTATATTTTTATTTTTTACACATATCAAATTGCATAAATCCATAATCTAGTACATGTCTAAAAACGTTTAAAAAAATTGATTCGCAAAAGCAAATGATGAAGTCTTCTCCGCAATTAAATACTGAAGCTTTAGAGTAACTAAACAAATCGTAATTTTGTTGATATCCAATTCATGTGCTTCGCATATCGCCAAAAGTTTGCAAAAGATTTCATTCATAATATTCATAATATTTCATCATAATAACTCATTTAAATAATTTAAAAATGCACAAAAAAACAATAAATATTAAAAAAAAGGCCTTGGTTAGTTAGATATCGAAATGTATAGAAATTTTTTTATAATTATTTACACAAAACTATTCAAAAATTAACTTATAATCAATAATTAATCATGTTACTACAACAACATTGATTTAGTGCACAATTTATTTAGAACTATTCAGCGGGATCAGCGGTTGAGGGCCGCGCCGCCGCCGCCGCCACTGTTGACGTAGTTGCCGTTGACTGAGAAGCTGCATTCGTCAGATTGCTTGAGCTTGATGCAGCTGCTGGTGCTGCTGCTGCTGCGGATGTAGTTGCCTCATTTTCTACAACAGCAGCAACAACATTAGGCGCCTCTGCATTATTTAACTCTTGCAGATTAGCAGCCGCTGAATTTTCGACATTTTCGGGCTGCTGTTGCTCTTGTGCCGGCACCTGTTGCTGTTGCTGCTGCTGTTGTGGTCGGCGCGTATACATAATAAAGCCCAACAATAGCGTCAACACTGTGATCATATAAAGATCCCAATTGGCGGCAATGTTCTCGTCCATATAGAAAATGAATTTGTATGGTGACTAAAATAAAAATAAATCAATAAAACTATAAACAAAATTAGGCAGACAATTGAACCTCTTTAATGGCTTCTATTTTGGCCAGCACTTGCAGTTTCATCAAAGCTATTGCCACCGGCACCTTTGCATCGGCATTAGTTTCGGCAGCCAGATCATATTGGCGCTTGGCCAAGTGCCAGTCCTTCTTCATGCCCAGCCCCTGTTCGTGCATGTAGCCCAGATTGAACATGGCCTGTGCATTGTATTGTTGATCAGATGCTCTTCTGATAATTTAAGTGAATATTTATTAACTAAAAAAAAAACAAACAAAAATTGCACTAGACAGGCACCTGTAAAGAAAAGCCGCCGTCTCAAAGTCCACCGTTGTGCCCCAGCCGTAGTAGTAATAGTCGCCCAGTTTGACTTGTGCCGCCGAGTAGCCTTGCGCTGCTGCACGTTTCCAGTAGTAAAAGGCGCGAATGAGATCCTCGTGTCTGTCGTGAAATATGCCCACATCGCCGCGATCCAGCAAAAAGGCAGAATTGCTCTGGCCCACCTCGTAGCCTACCTCGGCGAGGAGCGCATATTGCATGTAGGCCTCGTCAATGCGATAGTTTTTGTAGTCGCTGTACGCGTGCATAAGGCGTTGACTCCAGCGTCCACGCTCGGCAACATTTTTAAAGTACTAAAAGTGTAAATATAAATAAATGGAGTTTTAGTTTTATACTGGTTCTAATAATAATTCAAATTTTTAGGTAATTGATTTTTAATTCTTGTGTGAGTAAAATAATTCGGTTCGTTTTTGTTTAAGATATCGTTTAAGTAATACGATATTTGTTTAAGTAATCGTATTTTAGTATGGTATTCGTACCATGTAGTATATTTGCGATACAACAGCACAGAAACGTCAATTTGTTGTGGCATCCCCTATAAAAGTTAAATACCACAAGTAGACCCGAGGCATGTTTTTTGGTGTCGTAATTTGTAAAATTAAGTAAAATTGTGAAATTGAAGACAAATAGTGCACCTAAAAAGTTAATTTATTTTTTTTTCTTTTCAAATCGAGGAATATTTATGATAATTTCCAAAAATCCTTGTTTTATAAGAACCTACTGCATTTATTTGACGAAATATTTTAGCAAGCAGAAAAGAGCTCAATTGCCGTACTGACGTATTCGTACAACGTACTACCAATACCATGAAACTGTGAATACGCTAATTGTAAATATGGACTAAAGCTATTATTAATACAAAAACCGATATCGAAACTTGAAATAGGTACAATATATCGAAAACTTTTTGTAATAAAACTAAAAACCGAAATCGGAACCGTTATTCATTTATGTTTGGGCATTTATTAAAATATTATGTTTAAAATACGTTTTTCTGTATAATTAAAAACTTTATTATTTTAATCCTTAAGAAAATGAAAAGTGAACGTTCAGATCAATTATTTTATCCAGGGTACTTAAACGACGCCATATTTCTTGCCGCTCTTTTGACATTTCTCTTCAGTAAGGTTTAACATTTCATGATGGAAATATATACGAATTCGAATTTCGGTAGTAAATATTAATAATTTCGACTCGTTGTTGGCTCGTATATCTTTCCATCATGAAATGGCAAACCTTACTGAAGAGAAATTTCAAAAGAGCGGTAAGAAATATGGCGTCGGTTGCTGTCCCTGTTGCTCTACTTTTGTAGCGTGCCTGTTGAAAAATCCTTGAACAAAACTTTTGTAGCGCTCTTATTGAAAACCCCTTTACTATGCTCTAGGCAGATTATCAAGCGCAAACCAAAGATGCATTTATATGATCTCCTGCAGTATATTCTAATTTTATTCCGAATGTGCTCAGTGCCTCGTGACGCATATTTTTACTCAAGCAATTTTTTAATCTCGGAATTACTGTTACAATTGCCCCAATTGTATAAAACAGAACCTTCTTAACGACCTTACAACCGAGACAATAGTTTATCAACTAGGACATATGGAAGATTGCGATAGGACAAAGCCTTAAATTTGGTGTCGTCTTTATATGAATTTTAAGGGTTAGGAATTTAAGTTAGAAGAAAGCTTTAACTCAGACTCAACAGAGAAGAATATTGGAGTACTTTAGTGGGTTCACCTGATTCACAATAGGTGATGGGTATTAATAATAATTGTAGGCGCTACAGTCCTGAAGAACTTAGGACGATCTCTTTCAACATTTGAGCTGTGCATGTTATATTTGTACTCAAAGTGGTGGAACCTATAGTTTAATGCCGAACCCGAACGGCGGGATGAGAGCTTGCCATTTACTACCGAGAGGTAGCGCATTATAGAAAAATGTTTTTAGCCCCAGTCCAGGCTTGAACCTGTGACCTTTCGCCTTCAAATGACTGTGAAATATCGTTGTGAAATATGTGCGTGTTGCCTGCAACGTGCAAACATGTAAAGGTTGTAATCGTACATGTAAAGGCGAAATATGTATCCTAGCACTTGCGCGACATGGTTTCAGTTCAAATTTTATTCGTAATTTTATACATGGCAGCTGATTCAATTCATTTGAACATACCCAATAAACACAGATACGGACTGAAACGTAAACACGGTTGTGAGAACGGGTATGTCCGTTATTGCGGTGACATTACGGCACAATATTACGTGTTAAATACGGGTCTAGCCGTAAATACGGTAGTAGATACGGATATAAATGTTTACGTACAAAAACCGGCACCGTTCCGGCCACGTAATTACGGTACAAAAACGCCTGTTACCGTAAATTCGATTGAAAATACAAAAAAACGTTTTTACGTGCGAAGTACGGCAACGTTACGTGCACGTAATTACTGCTCAGAAACGGCAGCTACCGTAAATACTGCTAAAAATATGCACAACCATTTTTACGTGTAAAAAACGGTAATTTTACGGCTTTACTTAATTTAAAGAAATATTTGTATAACTATAATGCCTGGGTTTTTTATTCTTCATGATTGAAAAATATTTTTAATTCGAAATAATAAAAATATAAATAATAATTGATATATACAATTTTCTAGTTGCAACATGTTAATGAATTGGCAAAAGGTGGAATCTAAAGAATGCTGAAAACATACTTTCAGTTATGCGCAGATAATGTATTTTTCTACAATTATAAAATTTTAATTTTACATAAAGCATTACATATGGCACGCATACGGCACTGTATTTACGTCCCGTTTTCGTGCCGTATTTACGTTCCTTTTACGTGCCTTTTATTCGGTCCGTTTACGTGCAGTATTTACGTTCCGTTTACGGGCCGTATTTACGTGCCTTTTACGTTCATTCATTGCTTAAAAGTACCGTAAAAAAGTTCCGTTTACGGCCCGTAAATACGTTCACGCATTCACGCATTCACGTATTATTGCCGTACCTACGGGCCATTTCCGGAATGGGCCGTATTTTAAATTTCATTTCATATGTAAAACGTGTTGTTTTACGTTCCGTAAACGGCTGCCGTAAACGGTGTTTATGCCCGTAAATACGGAACGTATACGGCACGTTTACGTGCCTTTTGGTTTATTGGGTAATATCTTGTGGTTGTAATATTAGCTTAAAAATTTTCTGAGGTTTGCTACTGTTCAATAGATGTCGCCTTCATCTATTTTATTGACAGCTTTTTAAACTCTGCTGATATCAGGGCTAGCAATTGAAATTGGCTTGACATAAGAACACAAAAAAAGAATGTGGTATGAAAAATATTTAAATACAAATAATTGTAACCATTTACCACGCTTATATTTAGTGCTTTTTTTTGATTTTTTCAGAAAAATAAAACTTTACGCAACAAATAAAATGTTTGTTGCTCAGAAACATTGTGGCGCCATCTATTTTGAAATAGTGAAAATATTATGTTTAGTATAAGCGTTTTTTTCACATTTGAGTTCAATCGCTAATTTGAAATATTATTTTTTTGTTTTTATTTTGTTGAGTACCCCTGATTTTATCAAATACTAAATTAAAATTAGTATACACCAGAGACGGGATTAATTCATGATTTTTCAAATTAATTTGTTCATGAATTGAAACTGTTTTCAAATAATTTAATTTCTATTTAATTAAATGGCATTTCAAAAAAGTATTTTAATTAGAAAAATATTTCAATTAGATTGAGTAAAATATGTGAATAAAAATTTTAAAAAATTAGTGAAATACTTGTATTCAATTCCAATTTTATAATTTGTAATTGATTAATTTTAATATTTTGGCATTATACTCTTTCAATGGCATTGAATTGCATCTAGGTGCATCATGGGATATTTTCCGATAAATTTGTTGCATTCGGTGGGTGCCATCATTGAAACTTATTGAGTGAATCTGTTCCTAGGGTCTATGCCGCATCTAGGTGAATAATTTGACATTATTGGTTTAATATATACCAATTAGGCGTAGATTCGCATGCAGGTGTGTCATTTGAACTTTTTTGGTTTAATATCTTCCTGTGAGACCACAACCCAACTGTGTCATTCAATTTTTTTTACGAATTGGTATCTTTGGTATTGCACCTTTTTTTACCAGTTGGTTTCTTTGGGATTTGCCCAAATTCCAACTAAGTCATTTGATATTTTTGTAGAAAATTGATTCTATTGGTATTTGGCCAGAACCAATGTCACTGGGCTTTTTTTGCATGTGGCAAAATTCCAGAGATAGAAATTTCTCAAAAAAAAATTAACGTTTAATGGTGCAGTTGAGATCTAAACAAAAGGATCACCATTTTCCAAAATGTGTTCAATAACGCATCTAGATGCGTATCTAGTCGCATGGGTAGGAATGCATCGAAAAAAGTTCAAATGATGCTTCTGGATGTAATCTGTGCCCATTGGAACCAAACAACAACAAAAAAATAAATTTCCATGACGCACCTGGATGTGAAACACGTTCAATATAATATGAAAATTAACACCATTTGAACGTTGTACTGCAGAGCGCATTACCAAAATTTAATATATACATTTTTGATGGCATTTCTAAGTCGTAAGTTGTATTTATAATTCAAAAAATATTAATTTGAAATTTTTTTTTTTTACTTTATTTCAAAACAAATTAGAATTGAAATAAAATTTCCAATTTATTTATTTCAGTGAATTACTTTGCTTCTATTTTAATTTTTTATTTTTGAAATAGAATTTGTTTTGCTCAATTCAAAATCAATTCTTAATTATTAAGTCCCATCTCTGGTTGAAATAAACTATTGCCTATTAGATAATAAAATAAAAGAACTAAACAATTAGCTTACCTCCACCGCAGCGGGACAAGAGCGCAACATGCCCATGCCGTAGGCGTGCATAATGCCCAGATTGTAGTAGGCCAAAACATGGCCAGACTGTGATGCCAAATTAAAGTACTTCAAGGCGAGTTTGTAGTCAGTTTTAACGCCATTGCCAGCTGTTGGAAATAAGCAAAGATATTTTTTTTTACTGAGCACATAACCAGAATGAATTTACTAACTAAAATACATGTTGCCCAGCTGCAATTGTCCATCAACCCAGCCTTGATCGGCAGCCTGCGTAAAGTAACTGAGCGCCTTGAGTGGATCCTTTGGCACGCCGAGTCCATACAAATACATAAGACCTAGACCACTCTGTCCGACGGGGTCGCCTAGCTCGGCGGCTTTCTTAAAATACTAAAAAAAAAATTAATATATATAACAAAATTTCATTGCTATGCTCACTTTAAATGCAGTCTCATTATCCGCTTTTATAAAATCACTGCCCTCCAAGTACAGTTTGCCGAGAAACGCAAAACCAATGGCATTGCCTGCATTTGCAGCCAGTGTAAAATACTCCAAAGCCTTCTGGTGATCTTGTTGTATAGCTTTACCGCCTTGATAGTACAGCTGACCCAGACCAACCTGCGACTGCACATCACCTTTGTCCGCCAATAATTGATAGTAGTCAACGATTTCAGTCTCCTGCGAACCGGGATTCTCAGACTCGTCCAGCAGACGCACGCGATGCACAATGGGTCCATTCGAAAATGTCACTTTGGAGGCTACTTTCTTCGCAACGCGCTTGTAGAACATCAAAGACTTCTCGCAACTGATGGGCACATTTATGCCAAACGAATAACGATAGCCGAGCGCCATTTGTGCAAATGTATTGTCGCCCAGGGCGGCCAGTGTGAAGTGTATGAGCGCCATGGGTTGGCTGACATTTTTGCCACCTACGCCAACGGAGTAGAGAAAGGCCAGACCCTAAAAATTATTTCAAGTGTTTAATAAGTAAGGTTACGAACAATACTTTCTCGAGAAAAATATCCCCAGTAACAGTACAATTCTTCCCAGAGAGAATTATTCAGTGAGATAATTCTACCTCGTGACATATAATAAAGTAGACTTGTGAAAAATGTTCTCTCTGAAAAGAATTGTCTCAAGTATGATTTATCGAAGAAACATTGTCAGAGATAGAATAAAACTTCCAATTAAATATTGTTTTACGCACCATATTGGCCTCCGGCACGCCTTCCTTGGCCAAATCGTCAAATTCAGCAGCCGCGTATTCAAAATTGAACTCCACCCAGTGACCCAGCAGATGCGCCCAGGCCATTTCAGCACGTGCATTCAAATGATTCATGTCTGCGGCTTTGCGTATTAGCGTATAAACATGTCGTTTGTCTGTCTGAGGTTTGGCAAGCATTTCCATCGCATTTTCAAAAAGACTCTGGGCTAAAATATCAAAAAATTAGTAATTATGCTTTCTAGCTCAACCAGTTAGACTTGCCTTCAATTTGTGCCGGTGTAAGATCCACCAACTCTGTCGTTTCGCGTTTTGACTCTATAGCTTCGATCTGTTCCATTAGCTTTTCTTTAAGTAGTTTCTCGTTCCATAAACGCTCGAAGAGAGCCTGCTGTATGATCTTAGTGCGCGCCGCTAAATCCGACGATATATCATGATCCACCGAAATCTCGGCAACATAATTAGAAGACTTTCGTTCATTGCTGATCGACGCCGGCTGTGTATTAACATCACTGCTGCTGCTGTCCGCGCTTTCAGCGGTTTTGATATTTTTGGATACATCTTCGTCGTTTGATTCTGCTTCTTTGGTGTTGGCAACTGCAAGTGGTCCTTGTAGTTGGGTGGCACTAAGTTGCGTTGTCACCAGCAGTAATGCAATAATTGCAATATATCGAAAAATCATTTTAATTTTGTTTTTTTTTTCCTAAAATAAATAAAAAATAGATGGCATTGATAAAAAAAAACAATTGGGTTGACGTGTATTTATCGACTGTTTTAATTTTATATTGGATTTGTATTTCTGTTAAATGATATAGTTTAAATTTTCAATTGCACGACAAACCTTAATTAAGCATAGAATAGCGTAGTTATCAAATGATTTTCATTGTTTTTAGACTGAGTTTTATACAAATTCACGATTTTCACACGTAAGAAGAAAAGTATTATTTTTCTTTCTATTTGAAAGAAGAAGAGAAGCAGCGCAGCACGAAACTTCAAAAGTCCACCCGTTATCGATATCGATGATGGAAATTGATTGTATCGGCTCTTGATGATTTACACCACTTTATAAAAACTTTAAACTTTAATGGAATTTTAATTATATATTGTATTATATATATATAGCTCTAATATGAGTTGATGTTCTTCTACTAATCGACTTTTGTATAAAGTCGAAAACTTGAAATCGACTATTAAATTGTGAAAAAGTTGAATTTTTCTATCGATTAGTGATTTTAAGTTGTCAGACAGCAATTACACGAAAATGATAATATTCAAGTTTATATATTTTCCATGGTTGAAGTATATACAGGTTAGTTCATCTCAGACAGTTAGTTGGAATACACTATGCTGAGAATGTCAATAAGAAAATTTAAAAAATACAACAATTAATTGTCAATATAAACATTATTTACAGGTTATGTTTTTTGCACTATAATTTGGCTAATTTATTAAAATTTCACACCACAGATTCACTTTTTCACTTTGGTTATAAAATGCGATGTTCTTCTGGAGTCCATAGACAGCTTGAAAATTACCAAAATTTTGAAATTTTGTTATTTTAAAATTTTGAGTTTCAATTTTTTTATGAATTTGTATACAAAGCATTGATGTTTTGTTTTAAAATTTTCGTAAACAAATGTCGAGTCTTTCAAACAGTTTTCAAAAAAAAAAGAAAATGGCTCCGTAGTTTTGAAAGCTGACTTAACCTGTATATACTTCAATCATGATATTTTCCATTTCTTAATTTTTTTATATATTAAAAAAAATCGATATTAACCGCTACTCAAAGTAAATCAATTTTTTATCTTGTAATTGAAAGTAAACTTTGGTTAAGATTTCATAAGAACTAATTTGTTATGAAAACTAAGCAACTTAAAAGCTTTTGATATATATTTGGAATCAGCACCACACAATTTTCTAAAAAAGATTTATTAAAAAGTCACTGCACTTTGTGATAGTTGTGTCATCCCATACATCAGTTATATATAATTCACGAGTTTTTATTGTGACTGCATAGTCAGTTTGCCTCAATAACGTAACATCTTATCATACACGAACAAACAAAAAAATCAAGTTAAGGTTCAAATATATTAAAAATATATTGAAATATTAGCAGTCACTGATATATTAAAATCATGGTTGAAGTATATACAGGTTAGTACATTTAGACAGTTACTATGCTAAGTATGTCAGTACATCAAGACAATATTAGCAGTCAATGATATATTATAATCATTGTTGAAGTATATACAGGTTAGTACATCTAGACAGTTACTATGCTAAGAATGTCAATAAGAAAATTAAAAAAATACAACAATTAATTGTCAATTTAAACTTTATTTCAAGGTTATGTTTTTACACTTCAATTTGGCTAATTTTTAAACTTTCACACCACAAATTCACTTTTTCACATTTGTTATAAACTGCAGTGTTCTTCTGGAGCCCACAGACAGCTTGAAAATTACCAAAATGTTGAAATTTATTTATTTTAAAATTTTGAGTTTCAATTTTTTTATAAATTTGTAAACAAAGCATTGATGTTTTGTTTTAAATTTTTCGTAAGCTAATGTTGAGTCTTTCAAACAGTTTTCAAAAAAAAGTAAATGGCGACTGAATTTTGAAAGATGACTTAACCTGTCTATACTTCAACCATGATTAAAATCATTCTTGCCAATTGAAAAACTATTTCTGTGAAGTACGGTATTTTGTTTTTTCTAAGTACTGGCTGAAAAAATCGTTATAAAATATATTGGATTTTTTATAACAAACCTTCATAAGTAAAAACTGAGGTTATCTCATGTATTGAATTTTTTTTTTGCATTTGGATGACTTTGTATTAGTACTAATTTTATCTATACTAAATTATTATTAATTTGGCAATGCCGCACTCTGAACACACTCGTCACGTTATTTTTTTTATATATACTCGTTCAGTCTGTTTCGCCGTGACATTCTGCAACATAGATGCCAGCCTCATATTCCTTGAAATATCGCTTTAGCCCATATTTTCAGAAATAATATTCGTTAATAAATAATCCTCGAAAATTGAGAAATATATTTTAAAAAAGTGTCCACTTTATAATTTTTAAATAATGTTTATTGTTACTATTTTTTAAAAGATAAAAAATAATTCTTAACTTTGTGTAAGTTAGTACAGAATTGACGAGGCAAACACAAATGCAGTCGTTTTACACTTCAGTGATTTTTTTGTAAATTTCCACATTACGAAAAATAATTGCACTTCAAAAAAAAAAATCCCACAAAAGGTTTTTGTCTCTCAAAGTTGGCATCTATGTTCTGCATACGCTAAGAATTTTGACAACTCAATTTTTTGTTTTAGCAGAAAACTTTTTACATTGAACAAAAAAATCTATATTTACGGAAGAAATACATTATAAAATGTCTGAAAATAATGGTAAATATAGAGCAATAACTTATATCAAAATCTACAGTAAGAAAAATAATATAATTGGTTGTTGAATGAATTGGCTGGCGCTATGGCTAAGCGGCGGGAGAAATGAAAAATCCTGCAAACATTCTAGAAAAAAATTACATGTTTTGAGGTTTTCATGCCTGTTTATTTTAACAGATAACTCAAGCGAATCCAACAGTAAAAGCGGCGGCGGAGACTCTATACTACAGGCGTCGCGGTTTGGTAACGCAGTTAGCGGCGGTAACCCTTTAATACGTTCAGGAGTGCTGCGCCCCTCGGTGTTGGGGCCTTCAGTGCTTGGATCGAGTCTGAGCAATGCAGCAGCAGCTGCTAGTGCAGCGGCCGAAGCAAAAGCAAAGGATGAAGTGATCAGCAACCCATTCATGAAAGAGCAAAAGGACGCAGAAGATGAAAAACACACGACTGATTCACCGGTGGGCGCTGCTGTGGGGGCAGTGGTTGGCGATGCTAAAGCTGCTCTTGAAGAAAAGACCACTGATGACGCCAATGACAACAAAGCAAACAATGATGACGATGAGGAGCCTGATGATGTATATCCATTGTTGTGTATTACATGTACAGTTAAATAATTAAGTATCTCTACAGCGTCCAGATCCCTTGAGTTTATTGCGCAAAAATGGACTGGAGCGTGCAAATCTATTTGCCGCAGCCAAGAGCTCAATACCGCGTGTTGAAAAGTCTGGTTTCGTTTTTGGTCAAAATGTGCACGAGCGCGTTGTGGGCGTAAGTGAAATTAAATAAAATGGAATGAAGATGCTCTTGAAGTGTTGCTATTTTTTGCAGGATAATATAAGCGGCGATCAGAGCGCAGGTGCTGAGAAAACAGTTGACGGAGCTGCTGCAGGTGGTGGTCTGCTCTTCTCGAGTGTTATACAAAATGCCGCTAAATCAAGCGAGGCCGGCGAAGGTGCCGCCGCCAATGCCAAGGAGTCTGACACAAAAAGCCTGACGGATGTTGCGCGCGAATACGAAGAGAGTCGCGCGCAAAAGCGAAAATATGAAGAAGTTGAGACTTTTACGGGCGAGGAGAATGAGGTCAACATTGTTGATGTAAGTACTGATGACTGCTGTCACATCACTGATTAACAATTAATGAAATTGGTCGATATTTAAATTTTATAATACTGTGGCACTCAAATTGCTATGTTGCCTACTGTAATTCCGTTGCTTTCAGGTGAGCTGCAAATTATTTGCCTTTGTCAACAGCAACTGGGAGGAGCGCGGACGCGGCAGTCTGCGTGTGAATGATCCCAAGAAAGAGCAGGACTGCTCACGCGTAGTCTTCAGAACATCGGGCAATTTGCGCTTGTTGCTCAACACAAAAGTAAGCCAAGAATTCTTATATTTTATAAATAAAGAGACTAATTGCTAGTGTTAACTATTATTAGGTGTGGGCTGGCATGGTCGCTGAGCGTCCCTCGCAAAAGTCTCTGCGTCTCACTGCCATGGACAATACCGGCAAAATCAAAATCTTCCTCGCCATGGCGCGTCCCGTGGACATCAATCAATTGCACAAAGCCTTGACGGAAAGAATCGATAAGCGCAAAGCAACGCATCCGGAAGAGTGTCGCACCGCAGCCGTTGTCGATGAGAATCATTGTGATGAAGAGTCTAAAAATGGTGCCGTTGTCACCAGTGCCGTCGTGCAGCATCCCAACGATGATGACGACGAGGTGGAGGAGGACGACCAAGAAGAAGATGCGGTGATTTCACTTGCTGTGCCAGTTGTTGGCGCTAAAAAGGATGACTTAGCAGAGCCAAGTCCAAAAAAATCAATTATTGCCGCCGAGAACATTTAAACTGTTAACAAAAGAACTTTTCATTATTTAGCGTTTATGAAAAAGAAAAATTGCATTGAAAACATAATTTTATTATATATTATAATATCTATTTATAGAATACTTAATTTTAAAAAATTCAAACGTGTAGAATTATAATAACTAAAAGAAACAACCACAACAAGAAATCAACAATATATGAAAAAATCCACTTTTGATCATATTACAAAAATAAAATACAAAATTCAATTCAAAAAATGTCTTCAAATTAAAAAAAAATGTTTTCTTGCATGTAATTTTACGATTCCTTTGATTTTTTTTATTAAAACTCATTACAAAGTATACGTAAGTTTTTTTTACTATTTTATTTTCTAGTTTAAAATAAATCAAAAAAAGCAAACGCGACAGATTCCCATTAGAACTGAAAATTGCAACTACACAACACAAATCAATCAAATGCAATAAATGTTTTTATCAAATTTAAATTTGTACAAACTATTTCTTAAAATAAATATTTTGTTCCTTACCTCTGTTTTTAATAATTGGCTGAGGTTGGCAGTGCAAGGTCGGTTTTCATTATAATCGCAGTTTTTGGTTGTTTTTTTTTTATTTGCAGCACAGATGTTATCGGTCAACTAATATCAGGCAGTGTTTTTATTTTTGACAACAGTCACACTTCACAGTTTGGCCACGTAACAAATATCTGCTTTTGTATTGTTTGGATTATGGTTATCCTGAATATAGTGAATGATATTACTTTCATTTTGGGAGTTTAGAGTTCATAGATTTCAATAAAATATGTATAATTAGACGATGAGCCTAGACACTTCGAAAATCTATGGTCTGGTATACACTCCGCCACTTGAATAAGGCCAGTTTTTAAAGTCAACTTTTTGGTCCATATGTCACCCGATTTATAATGCATCAAAATTTTGTGTATGCAGTTCAATAAATTGCTTTATTACGCGTATGATACGATTCCAAAATCCGAAATACATGTGAATTTTGAGACTACTTTATTTACAAAAAAAAGTGAAAACTATAAAATTTGGTTCCACTTGAATATTGATGAAATAACACAGTAAATGATGGATTTTTGTAAAAATTAGTATAAAAATTTTCAGAGTGTATATTTTAAGTATTATTGTAAAAGTCCCTTGGTCAAATGAAAAAAAAAATGACTTTTTATATACTTTATTGATTTTTGTTACTAACGGCTTATAAAACACTTAAAAAAGGCCCCCAGCAAACACGAGAGATTTTCAATATTTTTCATTTATAAATGAGTCTAAAAACATGCGTTTAGAGTAAAATACGTCATTTGGGTGAGATAAATGAAGACTCCAGTGGAAGAAACGGGTAAGTACAAAAAATAATTTTCGAGAAAGTTGTTTTCACACACCCCATTCTTCCATTTAAAAATGATTATTTCTTGCACAAATCGGTTTTTGCATACCTTAATTATTTAGTAATAATTATTTGAAGTAAGAAGTATTTTTTATATGGTAAATAACTTTTTATTACTTAATTTATGAGCATAACTCGATTTTTCAAAAAATTTACTTACCCCTTTCTTTTACTGCAGTCTTCAAATATTAACCTTTATTTCTATTTGCTTTTTCACTGATATTATTTTTAAAAAAATAGTGATTTCAATCATTGCGTTGTTTATGTATCCCAAAAATTAAAAAAAAAGTTTTTTTTTTTTGAAAATGGTGAATTCGACCATTGCATTGTTTTGAAAACAAACTTTTTTTAACTTATTTGTTTATCGCCCAATATTTTTATCCAATTTATTTTTCGAAATTATTCGAACATAGTTGTTTTTGTCGAAAAATATATTTTTTTTATGAAATATGTTGTTTTCGATCATTCCCAAGAAACATTTCTACGGAGCTCAGGCACAAACAGAATCACAATTCCGTCATTGCCGGCACGTTAACGGTACATTGAGCAAGTATCCGTCCAAGCAGGTGCTAAAACGGAACGATAACGTGCCGATAAATCGCACGATTCCGTTTGTATGCCGGCATTTTCTGTATTTCGAAAACGATACGTTTGAACTCCGTTTTGACGGTGCCGTTTTCGTGCCGGTGGAGACGGATTACACCGTTTTCTTCCCGTAAATACTCTGTCTCGCCGGTACCGATTTTCTTCCGTTGTAGCCTGAGTGTTTGAAACATGAAATCAAAAATCATTAAATATTGCGAAACTGGGCGCAGAGAGCCGACATGCAGCAGGACATTGAAAGATAAGTAGCATAAATATAGTTAACATTTTCGTGATATATATTTGTCTTCTTCATTGCAGACTAGCAAAGAACACTTTGGATTATTAATGATGGAACAAAGCCATGGATCATGGAATCATAAATCAATGGCTTCAATACAAACGAATCAATTAACGGTTGCATCTATTTTGTTTAACTGCTCCTACGGTTTTCTGCAGCAGCCTTAACCACGGTTTACAAACTGTTTTTGGATGCCGAAAAGGTGATGATTATGTACAAGAATTTGCACAACATAAGCGTAGCCATTGATAGGCCACATGGCGAGGTGGTGCCCAACATCAAGGTTACCAATTTAGATCGCGAGAGATTTGAACTTATTGTTGCAGAAAGGACGAGCTGGCTCACCATTCAATGGAAATGATGAGATCACAACGCCCATATAAAGAGACTCAGGTGGTCCGCCGATCATCCCGGTTAGTGTGATGGAAATTGTTACTTTGTAAACAATCTTTATTTAATAATTAAACCTTAAAAGCCATGCCTTTTTTTTTAGCTGAAAAAAATTTATGTTATAAAACTCACAATTCTGGACAACGTTTGTTCTTCGTATGTGCTCATAGGTGTAACTTACTTTAACCAGATCAAAAATACCTCGTTGGTTCCTTGCGGAACCACTGGGCACCCGGACTTCAAAATTGAAAAAGTGCATTTTGTACTTAAGAATTTTTAAAGCAAAAGTCAAGAAATTTTATTATGAAAAATAGTGGAAAATGTAAAAAAAGCATAAAGGTATGAATATTTGTGCTTTGTTTTGATGAAACAGTTCTTTTTTTATGGATTCACTCCGGTCATTGCGGATGTCATATTCACACCATTAATTTCCAAGCACTTATTCTGTTCGAAAATCAGGAATTCTGTTGTTTGTAAACAACATACTTAAAAAAAAAAAATAAAAAAAAACGTTTCTATAGAATTTCACATATGCTCAATTTTGAACTCCCGGTGCCTGATGGTTCCGCAAAGAACCAACCAAAAATTCGAAAAAATCCATAAAATAAAAATTGCATTTATTTCAAACACTCACAATAGCTTCAAGATACTACAGCGATCACGACAATATTTTGTTCAGCTTCGATTTCGACAAATTCACCACTATAATATTTTTTTGAAAGTACGCAATTTTACAAAAGTTAATTTTCTTGAGGTTGGTTGCCCTTACTTGACATACAGCCGGCAAATGAAGTTTGTTTCAAACGGGAATCGGCGCAAATGGTGACGCTTGGATCAATAAACATTTTAAAAGTCGAAGCAGGAAAATTAAATAAAATTCGTTGAAGAAAGTTTTGATTATCATCCGTTGGGCGATCTTTAGGAGCGTTCGAGAGAAAGATTCTTCGGGAAATATACGCAGACATTGACATAGTAAGGCGCATAAAGATCCAGCGTACGGACATGTCTGAACGTATGGATGAAAGCGCTCCAGCAAAAAAGGTGTTAAATTCTTTACCCTCGAGGTGGTCAACGTAGGAGCATCCGAATCTCCGGTGGAGCGCCAGACTATCTGACAGCTCTTGCAGTGCAAAACGTGAAATATATAGAAAATCGATAAAAATTGTCCTAAAACGCTTGTCAAATAAAATCACAACATTCAAGAAAAAGATTCAAGGTGCATGAGCGTGAGTGTAACTTGAACTCTGATCTCCTTTATGACTCCAATTTGAGAGCCCTCCTAAATTACTTAATGGGTTTATAAATAGTTAGAAAATAACGTCCATTCGCCAAGATAAAAAAAACATTGTGAAGGTTTTATTAAAAAATATTTTGTTTTTCGTTTTTATTAGATTTTTCATGTTGTCTTCTTAAGGTACATTGCAATATATTTGCTTTATCAACATTAAACTTCACTGAGCTAATTACAAAAAAACAGCCTGCTAAATATTAAAACATCATAAAATATTATTTAATAAAAATACAAAAATAAAGAAGAAGAAAAAGAAGAATATTGCAAATATTATTGCATAATATTGTTAAGTAGTAATGAAATCTGATTTAAGTAATAGACTTTTAAAAATATACACAATTATGATTGTAATGTTTGTTGTATTCTAGAGTTGTTTTAAACTTAAGCTACTTTTTACAATTCATTAAATTAACTAATATTAATTGCATTTCATAAAGATGTTGTTGTGGTTTTGCAGACATTGGGCTGGCATTAAAATTCCATAATTGTAAAAATTGTTTATTAATTATTTTGCATAAACACTAAGTTAGAAACGTTCAAATAGAAAAAATAGCTACTTATTTCAAAACATAACAAGTTACAAAGCATTTAGAAGCAATTACGCGTATTTAGTTGTTGAGCATTTTCATTGAGGCTACTTTGAAGCAGACAAAAATAATAAAATAGTGCAGTAAAAAATTTAAACAAAAGTTTTTCTTTAAGATAATTAATATTCGAATTATTTCTAATCAATTTTTGCATATTTGTATTATTTGCATCAAACTGAATAAGGGGCTTAAGAAAAAAAAACCTGCCATAAGAAATAAATAAAATTCTTTTTGTCTTGCACTATGATATATATTTAAATGGAAGTGATTTTGTGTTTATACTGCACATTTTTTTTTTTTTGAGTTTTGTGATTTTTTTGAGTCTTTACCTTGAAAATATCAGTTAAATTTGAAAGCCTCAAGTACTTACTGCCTATGTTTTTCTTTTTGTTAATGTTGTTAATTGGTTGGTTTTGAAATTTTGCAAAATATACTTTGGCATCTATTCTATTCTATGCATATGTTATGTATTATATTCTTTTCATGAGTTAGCGCGAGAGCATTTTGCATTGTTTTATGTTTTTATTTTATTATTCATTTTTTTTTTCGACTAATCTAAAGACGCACGCAGCACAACTTTCGCGCGCATGTGCTGAGGTCAAACGTTGTTGTGACGTTGTTGGAATTGTGCGCCATGGAATTTCGGCTAGAAATTATTGCATGTGAAACTATAAATATGTTGATGATAAACGTAGCACGTAGCGCTTGTGCGCGCTGCGGCAGCTGCTGCCGTCGACGGCGTCTTAGCTGATGTTGCTGCAACTGGAGACGCTAACATTCAGCGGATTGTTGGTCTTGCCGCTGACGGCGATGGAGGATCTAAAGCAATAAGAAAAAAGGGAAAATTTAGATTGACGATTACACAGAAAAACAAATATAATAAAACGTGTTTGGAAAGGTTACTTTTTAAATGAATAAAATAACAAATTTATATATACTATTCAGACGGGACTAATTCATTATTTTTCAAATTAAATTTGTTCATGAATTGAAATTGTTTTCAAATAATTTCATTTCTATTTATTTAAATGGCATTTGAAAAAAGTATTTCAATTCGAAAAATAAGGGTTTTTCAATAAGAGCGCTACAAAATAAAAATAAATAAAACAAAAACGGTTTTGGATGTCAATGAAATTCTTTATTCCTGTAAAAGTACGTTCGATGCCATTATGTATGAAACTCGATTTATTTTGCATGGTCACCACGGGCACGCTTGCAGAAGTCCAGACGCTGAACCCAATTTTCGACGGTTTTCAAGCATAAATCGGCCGATACTGCTGCAATTTCACGTTCGGTATTCGTACGAAGTTCATCAATCGTCGCTGACTTGTTGGCATAGACCATAGACTTGACGTAGCCTCACAGGAAATAGTCTAACGGCGTCAAATAACACGACCGAGGCGGCCAATCGACTGGACCATTTCGTGAGATAACACGTTCTCCAAACTTGGTTTCCAATAAATTGATTGTGGCATTCGCTGTGTGGCTTGTGGCGCCGTCCTGTTGGAACCACATGTCCTCCAAGTCCATATCATCCAATTGGGGCCAAAAATATTCGGTTATCATTGAACGGTATCGATTCCCATTCACAGTAACATGCCGGTCTTGATCATCACGAAAGAAGTACGGCCCAATGACGCCGCCAGCCCATAAACCGCACCAAACCGTAATTTCTTTGGGATGCAATGATGACTCATGGAGTACGTGTGGATTGCTGTCTGACCAATAACGCATATTTTGTTTATTGACGAAGCCATTCAGCCAGAAATGAGCCTCATCGCTGAAGATGATTTTTCGATGAAAATCCGAATCATTTTCAAGTTGTTGCTCAGCCCAATTCACGAACATACGACGCTTCTGGTGGTCAAGCGGCTTCAGTTCTTGCGTCAATTTGATTTTGTAAGGATGTAGGCCAATTTCTTTTCGCAAAATTCGCCACAAGGACGTCACAGAGACGCAATCTAATGTCATGGAAAAATTATGGTCGGGACAGGAAAAAAATGCGTCAATCAAAGAAATTCACTGGGACTTATGACTTGAGAAGATTCAAATAATGCCATAAACTATAAAAGAAAAACTTGAGAATTCTAACAGGATACTGTCGGCTTGGTAAACTTTTAACAAGTCTCAGTATACAATCAGACAGTACATGTAGATTATGACTAGAAAACGAAGAAGATCCAAAACATATTTTAGAAATATGTCCAGCGCTTATGTGTACAAAAATGCAAAATACTTGGAACCCCACAAACAAGTCCGAGCGATATAAAACGGATGAACAATAACCATATTATCAGATTCTTAACTGAGCTAGGCTTGAGTATCAACTATCACAAAAAGCATAACTCCTATAATCTAAACATTAGGATGCCACTAATAACCAGCAATTCCGGACATATCTGAAGATGCCATAACTGAGAACGTTATCACCTATGGCATCAAGCGGGGCACAATAGATCCAGCCCAAAGCAATTATAATAATATTAATAATAATAATTGTTATATTCATCACGAAACTAACCTGTTGTGTCGCATATGACTCTTGACTAGATCGCTATTGACCAGCGCCGCCATTAGACTTAGTTCGCCGGCCATGACTGTGGCGCACACGATTTGCGCCAACTTCTTGGCATTCTCGCCCGGTTGCGCCTGATTGGCGCCTCGCACACCCAACATATCCAGACATGCAGCCTGTCCCGGCAGTCCAGTGCCACCGCCAACGGTGCCCACCTCCAGCGAAGGCATGGTGCAGGTCATATACAAATCTTCGTTTTGTTCACCCCAGCATTCCATGCCCGTCGAGCAATTGCTCGAGGTAACATTTTGCGCTGGATCCTGGCCGGTAGCCAAAAATACAGCGGTTACCATATTTGCGGCATGTGCATTATTGCCACCTATGCTACCGGCCATTGCGCTGCCGCCCATATTCTTCAGCTTATTGCAGTCGACCAGGGTCTTGGCGTCTGTCTTGAGCACAGTGCGCAGTGTATGCGCCGAGATGATGCATTCGGTGACAACGCGTTTGCCACGTCCTTTGATCCAGTTAATAGCTGCCGGTTTCTTGTCACAGCAAAAATTGCCACTCAACGAGATGATTTGCATATCGGGAAATTCGCGTTTAATGCACTTCAACGCCATTTCCGCGCCTTTCGATACCATATTCATGCCCATCGCATCGCCGGTTAATGCCACAAAACGCACATATAGCTGCGGTCCATCCATGGCGACCAGACACTCCTTGAGCCGTCCAAAACGTGATGTCGAATCAAATTCACACTTGATTTTCTTGTAATTCTGTTCGTTATTGATCCAGCGTTTCGCCTCGGCGGCGCGTGTAACGCTCGAGAAACGAACACATGGTGCACGCGTCATGCCGACATCCTCCACATCGGAGGTAACACCGCGCACGGAGAGCGCTTTGCAGCCGCGATTGGTGGACGCTACCAGCGCGCCCTCCGTCGTGGCCATGGGCACAAAGTACTTGGCACCATCCAGCAGTAGTGGGCCCGCATAACCCACGGGTATAGGCACATAGCCAAGCACATTCTCGCAGCAGGCATTCATAACTTTGCCATAGTCAAAGTGCTCATACGGCAGCCCATTGAGACGCTCCATGGGAACGTGAGCGCGTGCGGCCAGTATCTGACGACGTATACGCACACCGCGCTCATAATCATCGATCACGGTTTCGATTTTATGCAGCGGACAATACTGACCGCCAGCATTGACGATGGTTATTATTTCTTCGTCTGTCAGTTGGGCGGCGCCACCGCCAACTTCATCGCTAGAATTTAGTATTTCCAGACACTCGGGCAACGGACGCACTGCTCGTTTGTGCGCAGCAGCATCGTTCACTGTTCTGAGTGTTGAGGCAGCTGCTAACAGCTCGTTCACCTTGAGCGCGTCCGTTTGTGTGGCAGCATTGATGAAATGTTGCTCTTCAATCGTGAAGAGCGGCACTTTAGGTGAGCGAATATGCGTATCATCCATCAGCTGGCTCTGACTGGCTCTACGCGGTAACAATGGCTTCTCCTCAGCAGCTGCTGCTGTGCTGAGGTCGTTTTCTATGGGATGCGTTTGTGATGATTTGACAGCAATCGAGACCGTTGATTGGCGCGTAGCATCTGGAAGAGCATCGCGATTTTCAAAAAAGATGAATTTCACAACGAGTGCAATCAGCAGAATGAGAATGACGATTTGGTCAGCACTCATGGTCAGCCATCTGCAAATAAGGGAAATTATAAATATTTTTTGATAGTTAATTGTAATGTAGTGAGTTTTAAAATGAGTATTACAAAAAGGCAGTCAATATGATATAAATTGTGGTGTGATAATACTCTGATCATAATAAGTAGTGTTAAGTTTGATATTGTGAGACACAAAACGAATTATTTTTGAATATCGAGACTCACTTAATAATCATATCCGTCAATTCGCCCGACTCCGTGCGATTATTATTCACGTGCATATGCTGCAATGTTGGTGCCAGATTCTTGTCTACCGTCTCGTATTCATTATTTGAGAAAACCATGCGACTGTAAATGTGCACAATCATCAATCCGGTGGTCATAATGATCTTAAGTCGCTGCACTACGGGATTTGCCTTTTGCTCCTCCTCTTCATTCAGCGCCTTCATTAATATTGAATCCTTTGCGCGTGCGCGTACTGATGACATATCCATGCCGTTGCGCGACAAATCGAGTATCAATGACAGACACGCCGGATAGAAGGTCATAAAGACGATATAGTTTACAATAACCGAGAGCACTGCAAATGTGCAGAGTACCTCTAGCCGCTGCACACCCGACAGTGTGCCCACACCTATGACTAATGTCTCCACAATGCTGTCCAATGTGATTGCGGGACCGTGCAATTCCAAGCCATGTGCAATGTTTTTTGTGACCTCCGCCTGATTGGCACCGGACAATGCTAATTGCGCCAATTTGCCGGAATTTGATAGATCGATGAGCAGCAATAGAAAGAAGAGTGCATCTCTGTTGGGGTAGATAAGTATTTGTTAATTTATTTTTAATTTAATTTTTATGTTTTTGATTAATTCGAATAGAAAGGTTTTATGACAAATTTAAAATTTGTCTTATCATTACAAAGATAAAATTACATTTAAAAAAAATGTCAACGCAATTCTCTGAAACGTATGTAATGTGTAAAAACACGATAAGGTGTATTGTAGATCAGGAATTGAAAACATAACCGATATCCGTTTAAAGCCGTTTCGAGACTGTAACTATAAAAACAATAAATACATAAATACATTATACAAAATCTAAAACAAACAGATATAAATGGATTAGGTTTTAAACTGTTTTCAAATTGGAATTTAGTTATTATATCAGTAAAATAATTGGATTTTTTGATCTAGACATTAAAAATATGAACCAAAAAATAGCCTTAAAACAAACCCCGAAATCAAAATCGTAACTTGGGACCGATATATCGAAACCTTTTTGAAACAAAACTTTAAACCGAAACCGAAACGAGGGAGAAAATCGAAATCGAAATATTATTCGTTTCAATCATTTAATTTAAGATAAAGGATAATTTTTCAAAATATAATTGCTATTATTACAACTTTAAATAGATTAATAAAATATCTTAAGTAGTTCATAAAAATAAATACTATAAAACTTGACATTCACTTATATTGCACAGTTTTAATTATATAAGATATTCATTGTTTCGACTTACTTCAGATCACTGATGTCGCTGCCTAGGAACTTTATTATTGTCGTAGTAAAAATGAAACTTGAGAAGACTGTAAATAGTCCAGCGATTCCTGCAAGTGAAAAAGATAAGAGCAATATTAATTGATGAGTGGTTAAACGAGATAAACAAGGAAGCAGAAAAATACGAAGGAGTGGATGGATGATACAATTGAATGATACAGTTGAATAATGGAAAAACGATTATCAGTTAAGCCGATGATGATGATGTTGTTGCTAAGACGGGTTATTATGATACCAACTCGTTGGCATTGTCCGTCAATGAGAGATATGCCATTGTCCGTGAGTAATACAAGTTGTTGCTACATGCGGCATTGCAACTGAACCCAAATATGGCTGATTGACTGGTAATTGAATGGGGAAAATTTGATATTGGCTTTTATGTCGTTGGTCACGTATTTACTGCTCAAATTTATAATTGAATGTTGAATATTTTTTTCAAAACGACATGTAATAAATAATTACAAAAATCATAACAATATTTATATAAATACATATTAGATAGTTAATAATAAATGATAAATAATACAAACATGTTGACAAAGTGTTAATAATGCTAAATTAAAAAAAAAAACTGATCAACTATGATTGTATAACCTTGAGAACGCATGGATGATCAATGAATTTCAAGGTTAGATTTTTTTGGAAATAATGTTCAATGTTAATAATATCTGTAATATATCGGTTGATTTAAATTAGAGATGGGTGCGTGCATTTTAAACATTAAACTTTTTTTTATAGTTTTTACCCCCATTTATAAAAAACGCTTACGTGGTATTTTAACCTTTTCTTCAAAATCTGTAGTTTTAGTTTCACTTATGGATTAAAGAAAATAAAACAGTATCAAACTTAATTTTTGAATTATTTATAACAGTGATTAAAATCCTTAGGAATATCGGTTCCGGGTTGGGTTCCAAGATTTTTAAAATTGTGGTTCCGATTCCGGTTCAAGCCAAAAAATTAATAGGTTTCAATTCCGGTTCCACACTAAGAAAACAAGATGTTTATGAAAGTCTTGCTGCAACTATCCTTTTAAATTTACGTCTTATAGCAAATATTCAAATATCTCATAAGTTTCAATAAAGTTGCAGCAAAATTATTAATGTTTTTTAAATATGACGTATATGCAGATAGTTACGAGATGTTTGCCACAACAGCAATGAAAATTGAGATATTTACAGTTGACTGATAGCAAACATCCTGAGTTTTTGGACATTTGCAGTACAATTTTTGAGGTATTTTGACATTTGAGTACCATAAAAAAAGAAAACGTACTTTTTTCTTACGCTCGATTTATCCACAACAATGAAGTAAATAAAATGGTGTAAAAAAGTGCCAACTCAAATATTACATTTTAATGGTTAAAAGTGAAAATAAAATATCCTGTGATTTAAATTATTAACACGTGATGGAAAATATTTCTTTTCAGAGTTGACTTTGATGACAGCATCGCCGGTCGGACTTGGTTCTTCTGCGAAGAAATTTCAATTCGTTGTACAATTTCACCTTCGAAGGTTTTATAATGACGATGACGATGTATAAACAGTATACTGTTTTAATTCTATAATAATTAAAAATACATTTAATTAAATTCAATTCAATAAAAATTACTCCGCGAATTCTAATGGAGTACCTTTTCCAAATGTTCATCAACTATCTTCCTATTTGTAAGATGTTTAATTAATGGTTGCTATACATAATCGTAAATTTGAAAGATGGTTGCTGCCAACATTTATCGTATTTGACGGATGTTTGAGAGATGGTTGTCACAAATACGATCTAAATAATTTGTAAATAACTTGATATTTAGGGCTGTGATATTTCTGGTAATCATCTTTGTTTTCTTAGTGCATACATTTTTTAATAACGGTTCCGATTCCGGTTCTTTGCGTTCCCTGACAGGGACTATAATATCTGTTCTGGCTCCGAGATTTTTAAATTAGCGGTTTCGATTCCAACCAGAAAAATATATGAGTTCCAGTTCTAGTTCCGGTTCCACACATTTTTAATACCGATACCGGTTCCAAAAATCTGAACGGTTTCGGTATTATTTTTCACGTTTCGCCTGCTTTAAATGCTTTTTCGTGTTTTTTGTGTGTTTTCCGTGTTTTTCCGTATTTATTCGTGTCTTTTAAAATCCCGTGCTTTATAGTGCTTCTCGTGCGTGTCTGTAAATTTAGAGTCGGACTCGTGCGTGTCACCAATCAGCGGGCCCATGCGCGTCCGTGCCATCAAAAACAGTCATGTGCCCATCTCTAATTTAAATGTCTTTTTATTAAAGTTGTCATTTATATTTTAATATATCAATCCTTTAAATACACAGATTTCATGAACTAGTTTTAATTCAAAGGTATTACTCCCTTATAAAGTACTGACAAATTCGTCTTATTAGTTTATAGACACTTTTAAGAAATTAGAAAATGTTAACAGTTTCAATTTTTGTACTGAGAAGTACCTACAAGAGCTTCCAAATATTGAATACGAAAATTCCGAAATTATTTAGACACGAAAATATCTGTACATTTCTCGATTTTCCTATAAAAATAACATCTTTTGGGATTAGAACCTTTAATACTTCAATATAGATGAAATTTATTGAGTATTTAAAAACAAAAAGTTTTAAGACGTTTCAAACAAAAAATAAAAACAAAATAAATCGATTTTATTTTTCATAGAAATAGAAAAATTAATTGCTTTAAAAAAATTGGGATATATTAAAAAAAATTGCGAAAGTACCGAATTTTATTATTACATTTTGAATGTTCAAATATTCGAAATTGATCGATTATTGCACATAAACTGAAAAACAATTATATTTTAGAGTTTATACACGTAATTTAAGCATGTCATTAGTTAATACCTTTAACGTAAATTATCGTTTAATTACATGTAGCTATTTCTGTAGAATTAAACAAATAACTGCTAACAAATGGTGTTAGACTCGAGTTCTCAATATACATATGATTATTCATTTTCGAGTTCGACGATTACTCAGTGGTCCAGTGGTCTTGCCAACCGAAGAGAGGGGGTGGGTGTGTGCCAAAGACAGCCATCATAAGATACAACATAACAAACGCATGCCATAATTATGCTAATTTGTCTGGCAAACGTGCGTGCAATTGTGCCAAAAACATGCAACAACAATTTCACGGGAAAAACACAACATTGTGCAATTAGTGCGTCGTGTTGGTTACGTTACGTTACGCTACGATACGACGTGGTTCGTCGATGTTGTCTATAAAATTTGTCTACTTATTTTTATTTTTTTTACTCACCAAGTATATATTTGGAGCCGAGTTTCTGCAGGCTGCAGAACTGATAGTAACAATAGAGCACCGCCGAGCAGCGCACAATCGTCATGAGAATCACATCGGCCGCATTGTATTCGGCCTCTAAGCCGTCACATGACTGACTCCAGCCCTGACACGGACGTTGACGACTGAACGTTGACGATGACGACGATGTAGATGATGATGTCGTTGCTGAGGCAGAGGGTGGTATTGTTGTTGTTGCTCCCTCGGCACCAACGGAGCCCTGCTTGTCAACTGTAAGCATGCAGGCTGTCACTGTCAGCAGCGCCACAATGACTTCCCAGGGATGGGAGGCGCAAAATTCGCCATGTGCCCGAAATAAACGTCCAATCATTCTGATCGCTCGTTGCTCTTGCAATTTTAAATTCGAAGCCAAAATTGTGATTTTTTGTAGGTGATGTACAAAAGAATTGGTTATGTAGCAAATAGGATAGTGGCGCTATGTGAATTTATGATAAATTTAATTTGATTGTTCATCAATCAATCGATGTTGGTTGGCTGCAGTGTTTTAAATACTTGAGATTCCTACGCATTGGTTTGTTGATCGTTCCAAGTATTTGACAAGTAAAGGTGTCACTCAGTTGATTGTAGGTGTAGTCGATGTTGTGCTGCGCTATGTTGCAGTAGTCAGTCGATGGTGATTGAACTGCAAATAAATAAAATACAATATTAATTCATTTCAATGATATTAGCATATTAATTAAGAGCATTTTTAAATATTTATTAGATACTGATTATGTGACTGATGCTGTCAGCGAATGTAATATGTGTTACAGGGACTGTAAATAATGGTTGGGGGTTTTCTTTTAAACTTTATCGAGAGAGGTGCGTTATTAATTTTAAAGTATAGTTTTATTTTTAAAGGAGGCGGTTTATTTTGGTTAAGATATTTCAAATAAAAAATCTTTCAATATGTATATAATATATATTATATGTAATTACTTGAATGTATTTTTGTTTGGAATATATTAAATATTCCCACAATGGTTGTTAAGTTTACAATGTAAACAGATAAATATAGGGGAAGTAATTCTGAAATAAAATAACCTAAACATTTTTCCGTAAATCTCATCTAAAGAGAAATAAATCCAAACCAAATTTTGTGTATCGTCGCTGTAAGATTAAAGGCAATCATAAAATGTTTGACAATAATATCAGCATGTGAACATATGGAACCAAATAGGAAGAGTTCTGCAGAATAGTAAGTTCACAGTTCATCGTATTTTAGTATGATATTCGTTCCATGTAGTACATCGTCGTTGTAGAACGAAAAGTCACCAAATACATTTTCAAAATGCCAAATATTCATTTACAAAAATCTTTATGTATCTGTCAATTTTTAATCGATGATCTCATTTTTTTTACCACATGATAAGTAAATGTAAATCTATCAATTGATATTTGAACTTTAAAATTGCATCAATTACTTTTTATAAAATTATTCAAAAAACTCGAAAATTAAGTTTTTCATAAAAATGTATTTGGTGACTTTTCGTTCTACAAAGACGATATATACGATACAATAACACAGAAACGTCAATTTGTTGTTGCATCACTTATAAAAGTTAAATACCACAAGTGTTGTATTTGAGAGAAGCCCTGAGGCATGTTTTTTGGTGTCGTATTTTGTGAAATGAAGAAAAATTGTGAAATTGAAGACAAATAGTGCACATAAAACGTTAATTTATTTGTTTTTCTTTCTTTTATAAGAATCAGCTCATTTATTTGAACTATTTTACAAGCTGAAAAATGGTGCTCACAGTTCAATTGCCGTACTGTCGTATTCGTTCAATGTCGTACCAATAACATGAAACTGTGAATACGCTAATTATGTCTCTTGTTGAAGAAAATGTATTTGGACATGAAAAAACCGATATTAGTCAATAGGATAAATTATTATTTTAATCTGTAATTACTATTAGTTAATAATTATCCTAGTCACTAATTTTAATGGGATTTTATGGATTTTTTTCTGAGTGTACAACCTAATATTATATTATTTGGTAATTAATACCAACTATCTGTTGAGCCAACTAAATATTTGTTTAGTTTAAATTTAGTTGTATTAATAATCTAAATAAAAAAAATGTTGGTTTCCCCAATCAGTGTTACAGTTGCTTCAACTAATAGTTGGTTAGGATTCATACTAATGTTTGCTACAAATGAATTTTAGTTCAGACAAACTACATTTGGCTATATGGCCAAGCAATTATTTCTTTGAGTGGAGAGTACTGTTATTATAGTTTTTTTAGGTATTTTTAAATACCATTATAAAACCGTTATAAAAGCAAAAACGTATACATAAGGTTAACTGATTAATTTTTAGTTTTTGTATAACATTTTCAGTTTTTAAAATTAACGCTGATATTCTAGTTTAAGTTCATATACAAAATTGGAAAATTATACAGATTTTGAATTTAAATCTGACTACTAAATTAAAAGATTTATCATCAAATAATTAAGTATAAATAACGTCTACTTAATGCATACTTATCAATAAGTTAATCATGTTTTAAGTTCGAGGCGTGTACCATTTATTTTGAAAATTGTTTATTTTATATCGATTATGAGTTGTTGACATGCTTTGCAATGCATGTACAATATATTTAAAGTGGCAATTTATAAGCAAACCATAGCAGACATTTACTTTGTCAGCTTTTGTGTAGCATCATCGTATCATCATTATCATGTAGTATCTAGGTTTTAATACTTATCGTTAGTACAGCACTTGTTGACATACACTATGCATTTATTAAAATAAATCAATGAATATTAATTTATGATACTACATGCATATCGCATAAATAAAACTACAAACATGTTCAAATTCTGAATATTAAGGTGGATATTAAGGTTTGTACTTTTAATATCATATGCAAAATATACAAAACAAACATAACCATGTGCGAATGAATTAGTCTTTTCAGGGTTTTTTTTTTTTTGAACTAAATATAGTGTTTGTGGTGTGGTAAACTTTACTAACTACAATATATATATCTGACAAATTGTATTCGAGATTTGTCGTAAATGATGCGAATTATGGTATTAATGGTATTCACAATGCCAGTTTTTTAACAATTTCTGGGCTGGTTTTTAAAGTATTGAACATTAAATTTACAAAATATTTTTGTAAAAATGTATTTTATTATTTACACATAATTCCAAGGTGAAAATTAATTGTTCTTATTTACACTTCACACACTGAGCTAAAACAAATGTAAAGCACAATTTACAGATGTTTTGCTAAATTTAAATGTATAAGCCAATGCTTTACAAGACATGGCTAATGAACTTTAAGAGAATTCACTTTAAATAAATATTTTTTAACTTATATTTTGTATCTTCAAAATATTTTCTCATTTTATTAAGGGGATCCATGCCAGCTACAAGTCCAAAATGATAAGGTCGTGATTAAACTTAAATGGGTAAATTTCTACTACACGGATAGAAAAGATTTGTTTAAATATGTTTGAATGTAATTAAAACAAATGATAGGTTTCACTGGAAACATATTTATATTCAGGTCGTTCAAAATCATGTTTTATTTTGAACATATTTATGTTTCGGTTCAAATATTTATTTTTTTTTTGGATGTAGTAATAATTATGTTTCCATTAGAATATACACCATTTTAAGGGGCAACATTAAAATGTTTCCGTGATATTATAATGTAAATCAGAGCTCATTACAACACTGTTCAAGTCTCAATACAAGCCTCTTTACAAATGATTTATCAGTCAATTATATATTATGTTTACATAAAATTCCTAACATACATGTTAATGCCTGCAAAATTATGTTTGAGAGAGTCCTTTTTTTGCAGCGTGTAGGAAATATCTTAATATTTTTTAAAATACCAGATTCATGCAGTTTTTAATTTGTTTACAGTATTTGCGCTAAAAAAAATTACTTTAATATTTAAAAAAATACAGTTTTAAATAAAATTAAAATATATAAATTTTTAAATTTAGTAATCAAATCAGCTTTGATTAGAATATAATTCAGCTTGAGGATTCTAATGAGGAATACCCACATAATAAACTCTCCATGTTCATAAAAATACAGCTATTTTATTGCTTATAACTCCTCCACCCTGTATACAATATGAAAACTATTAACACAAAATGGAATGCCGATCCGCTTGACGCAGACTTCTTAACAAACCAGATGCGTGTTCGGAATATTCAATAGATTGAAATGACTGACGTTCGGAATAACTACCAGGCGGTCACAACTCACAGATTGTTGAGCGATCGCAGGAGACGGCTTAAGTGATAAAAATAATGTTTATAATAAGAAAGCCCTAATTTTATCAACATTGTATCGTTCGTTGTTGATAATGGCCGGTAGTTAATGCCAATGATAAAATTACAATTAATTCCAAAGAACAAGCCTTTAAAACAGTCAATATATAAAAAAGTGCAGACAAATTTTTAAAATATCTATATAAAATTTTATTATTAAAAAGTCTTTAAATACATAAAAAAATTAAATGCATTAACATTGCTTTTAGCTATTAAATGCGTACAGAAAATGCATAAATTTACGCATGCGCACATTAAGTATCCTATAAAATAGCAAATAAAACTAATTCACTGTAACATCGTTTTGGCGTTGAATTTTCACGCTCTTAATGTACAAAAATAAACAATATATTTAATGGCAGAAAATTCGCACTCAATTCGTTTTACCAAGAAAGAACTATAGGAAAACAAATTAATAAAAATGCTATGTTTAGATGAAAACTGTTGGCTGTTTTGTGAGTTATGTATTTAATGGTTGTTGTTTACTTCAATTTGTTTTATAGAAATTGTTTAAAAATACAAATGATTGGCAGTTTTAGAAATAGCTACAAAATGTATTAATCTTGCAATTAATTTGCTTAATTTATTTTTTAATACATTTTACAAATGAATTTCGAATTATAAATTAGTTAAAAGTATTCAATTTGAAAAAAAATCAAAAGTAAAGGGTTTTTCAAATGGGACGCTACAAAAGTAGAGCGACAGGGACAGCAAACGACGCCATATTTCTTGTCGCTCTTTTGACATTTTTCTTCAGTAAGGTTCGCCATTTCATGATGGAAAGATATACGAGCCAACAACGAGTCGAAATTATTAAAATTTACTACCGAAATTCGGAGTTAGTGGTCTCAACGTTAAGAGGCCACTACGTCCAATTTATGGTCGTCATAATCGTCCTAGCTGATCAACAATTGAGCGTCTAGTGGAAAAATTTGAATCCACAGGCACAGTACAAAATATTCCCGTACCAGTGAGACAAAAAAGTGCCCGTAGTGTCGAAAATATTGCTACCGCTGAGGCTTCAGTTGAAGAAAGGCCAAATGTGTCTCGTCGTTCTCAAGCGTTGGGCATCTCTATGACGTCCTTGTGGCGAATTTTGCGAAAAGATCTTGGCCTACATCCTTCAGCAACAACTTGAAAATGAATCGGATTTTCATCGAAAAATCATCTTCAGCGATGAGGCTCATTTCTGGCACAATGGCTTCGTCAATAAACAAAATATGCGTTATTGGTCAGATAGCAATCCACACGTACTCCATGAGTCATCATTGCATCCCGAAGAAATTACGGTTTGGTGCGGTTTATGGGCTGGCGAGGTTATTGGGCCGTACTTCTTCCGTGATAATCAAGACCGGCACGTTACTGTGAATGGGAATCGCTACCGTTCAATGAAACCGAATATTTTTGGCCCCAATTGGATGATATGGACTTGGAGGACATGTGGTTCCAACAGGACGGCGCCACAAGCCACACATCGAATGCCACAATCAATTTACTGGAAACCAAGTCGATAGGCCGCCTCGGTCGTGCGATTTGACGCCGTTAGACTATTTCCTGTGGGGCTACGTCAAGTCTATGGTATATGCCAACCAGCCAGCGACGATTGATGAACTTCGTATGAATATCGAACGTGAAATTGCAGCAGTATCGGCCGATTTATGCTTGAAAACCGTCGAAAATTGGGTTCAGCGTCTGGTCTTCTGCAAGCATGCCCGTGGTGGCCATGCAAAAGAAATCGAGTTCCATACATAATGGCATCGAACGTACTTTTACAGGAATACAGAATTTCATTGATATCCAAAACCGTTTTTGTTTTATTTAAAAACCGTTTTGTTTTATTATAAAAAAAAAACTTTTGTAGCGCTCTTATTAAGCATGTCGTAATTTTACCCATAATAGAAATTGTAATAGGTTTATGATCGGGATCGGATAATGTATTTTTACCTTGTCATAACTTGAACAGTAACATGATCAATAATAATGTAAACCCTCAGGATTACCTTTGTATATATTTTCCTATTAGGGTAGACATTATCATGTTGTTCATGACGAGTTATGACAAGGGAAATATTCAATGAGATTAGATCACGGTCATGGATCTACACCCAGAAAAAAATTCCCTCAAATCCCATTAAAATTGGTCAATAGGACAATTATTGATTTAATAGTATACAAAAAATAAATCATATCAAATAAACACAATGACAATGTCATGGTATTTTCTAGTATTTAATGGTATTTTCCGATTAAAATAATAATTTATCCTATTGACTATTTTTAATAGTAAAAACTATTATTTACATAGTATTTTTATATATATCTTAAAAATTTTAATAACTAATCTATAAAACAAGTTAAAATATTTCCTAGGGTGCTGATTTTTATAACATACTTTTTTTAATATCAATCAATAAATTCAGAAAACAGTTATCTAATATTAAGAAAAAAATTACTTGAAATAGTAGAAATTTACATATTTGATATACTCAGCAACATCTAATTAGGTCTTAGTCCGAAGTTAGTATTTAGCATAAAATGTTTTTTTTTTACGATATCATTTTTTAATCTGTTCCAATGTCATTAATTGAGACCATTAGGCAAAACATGTTTTGCATTTCTGATAAAACATTATCAACGTAATATTATTTCAATTCAATAAATTCGAAATATAAATTATTCCACTTGCAAATTCCAGGAAATCCTATTAAATATTAATGCGTGCGTACTTAATTTTTCACAGCACCCCACAGATACGTGCAGCGGTGGGCAATGAGCAATCAACAGTTCGAACGAAATGCTTTTAATTTTGAGAATTTGCCTAGAAGACAAGACACAGGCATCAGAGCAAAACAGAACAGAATAGAACCGAACCGAACAGAGGAGACGACAACGACAATTTCGAAAGAAAAACATCAACAGTACCGACAACACCAAACTACATCAAGATATCTGTGTGTAAATGCTACATGTGTGGAATGGCAAATATGTTGAACAATAAAAAAAATTTAAGAAAATCATTTGAAATAAAGATACAACGAAGATACTTTGAAAATACATGTGCAATTGGGGAATTCCATCTGAGCGCCGGGTATTTCCGAAAAATATTACTTGAATGGTTGTGTTTGGTTGGTAGCTGCATTAATTAGATAAACTATAAGTTCAAATCTTTACATTTCTTTAGTGGTCCATTGCGGTTGGCACCTATTTTCACACTTGAACTAAAACTCATATTATGAATGATAAACAACCAATGTAAATTTAATTCTAGCAGCTGTTTTTGCATCTCTTCTTACTTTGTCAGAAAAAAGAAAACCTCGAAAAAGGTTGAGGTCAGTCACAACATCCGTTTTCTTTCAAATGTAAACTAAATGTACACAAAGCAGCCATAACAAATAATAGAGAACATAATTTCGTTCAGAAAAAGTACCAGTACATAAAATAATATTTATTTGAGCTTCATTTACATGTCGGTTTTTTTTTTGTGGTGTTCATCTTTTTCTCTAAAACACAAAGTGCTGGAAGCAAACATTAAAATCTGAAAATAAGAATTTTTAAGAGTAACACACAAAACAAAAATGATGCTAAATTTAAAAATTTCGCAATTCTAAACAATTCGATTTAACACATTTTTATGCATGGGAAGTGAGTATTGACTTTTCTAAATAAAACTGGAGAACAATAGAAATGGAAAAAAAATTGCCAACAATTTGTTCGTGCTAATTGAAATATAAACACAGGATAAATACATATATATATTTTTTTAATATGAAAAATTAACAAAGTATTTAATATATCGTCGTTATAAAAATAGAACTCAAAAAAAGAGTTTTAGAAAGTTAAAATTATATTTTTAAAAAAATAATATACTCTTTCAAATGATACGAATATTGATCCTTCGATTAAATATTCTAAAAGATATACCAATTTTTGCAAATCTATAAAAAAAAATTCTAAAATTTGATAGGTGAGTTTTATCTTTACTAGGTTTTACCGATTTTTTTTTTCCTATGGACATTTCATACACTTTTAAAAGTATAACAGATAAATGATCGATCGTTAGTCAAAACTATATTCTGGATAACCATTAATCACCCAAGTCGTAATTAACACAAGACTGACACAAGTTTGTACTAATGGTTCTCAGGCCTGTTTCAACATAATTACAGAGGCTTGTTCCAAGACTGGAATGATAACTATAGTTCAAGCCTGTAGTTCAGATTTGTAGCAAGGCTTTTTCACCAGGCAGGGACCGATTCTTGATATTCAGGCTTGTGCCTTAGCTTTAAAACAAGACCTCCCAGCAGGAAATGGCCGCATTGAAGACAAGGTCCTTAATGATGAATCGAGGTCATTAGAAAATTGGCATTGATAAATATGTCTACAACAATTTCATAAATGACATTGCATTAAAGACGTCATACACCATATGTCATATATACAAAAATCAATGACATTTTGAAAATCTATCATTGAAGAAATGTTATTGATGACGTCATTGATGAAAATTAACATTCACGTCACATGCCCCTAAAGGTATGCAGCATTTGCGTTGTGAAATGCATACAACATACGTCTAAGAGCAGCATTTACGCGAAAAACTGAAAATTTGCGTTCGATGTCAACCAGCCATATAATTCATAGGCACAAATTGAGGGACCAATTTATATAAAAGCGATATAATAATCAGTAGTAATGTTGATAGATGATGACTGTTAGTGATGTACGTTATTGACATTAACAAGTACACATACATTCCAACAGAGAACAGAAGAAAATTGAAATAATAAATAAAAAAAATGAAAAAAAAAAATAAATTCAAAAATATAAATTAAAAAATAAAAAAAAAAATATTTTTTTTACAAAAAAAAATAATAATAATAATATCCCAGCATACCAAACGAAATCGAAACGAATTCGAAACGATATCGTTTTGAACGAACAATATTATCGTTTTCGACTATCGTTAACGATTCGAGAACGACAGCATTCACGAAAAAAACGAATTCGAAAAGTTATTCAATTTCGATATTATTTAAATTAATTGGCCTTGAAAATATCTTTCATGGAACAGTGCACCAAGCATTCTATAGTCCACAACATTAAAATTGTTTACCTAGATTAGAATTAAAAATTAGTTTATTGAAACCAACAAAAAATTGTTCATACGATACGAATTCGAAACGTTATCGAAATTATATACTATCGAAAATATGTTTATTGGGATGTATGACAATCATTTGTGACTTCATTGATGAATGACGTACATGACATCGTTAATGCTACATCATGCAGGAATCAGTGGATATTTATATGAAAAATGTCATCAATGCTTTGCAGGGCGAAAATGCTATCGGTCATCCATGTTTCTGACCTGAAATAGGGAAATCATTGAGAAATCTCTAGAAACATTTCCTGCTGGGCTATTCCCCAAACTTGCGACAAACTTGTAATACGCATAAAGCTTTTTAAACTAAAAACGATTTTAAAAATTTCTCAGAAAACTAGTTTTGAGAAGTACAGTTATTTATTTATTCAAAGTAGTGTCCGAAAAGGGCCTATAATTTCGATTTTAATTTTCAAATTTTAGAATTGTTTTATGAATTAGTCTTATCCATAAAAACTTTTTTTTTTTTGATTTTCAAAAACACCAAAATAATAACACAAAAACCAAATTCAAAGGTCTTAAGAAAAATTATTTCACTATTATTTAGGTTTTAATACCTAATATAGAAGTATTAAGGTCTAATTTCAATTAAATGCTTAACTGAACTACTGAAATTCGTATCGGAGTCATTTATTTTTATTTTATTTGAATGAAATCGTAAATTTTTGCAGAAGATTTGCACATTTTAATTTGTTTATGATTTTGCGGTTTTTGTTTGATTCTCTAAAATTGCATTTAATATATTAATAAAATGTGACACAATTAATATGAACATTATAATAATAAACATATAATAAAAAACAACAAACTTGAAGTAGTTTAACCAATACTAATCGTGTATTATGATTTATACAATTGAATGATTCTTCTACGTGGAAAATTCTGAAGTTAGTTTACAGTTTGAACATATGTGTTTTAGGGTTATATAAGGGTTGAATGTGTATAAGGATGTTTGATTTTGAGTATGGTTTCCATGTAGGTGGTCCCAAAGATACCATGAACATTTATTTTTAAAATATGCTAGCATGTTTTTATAAAATATGAATTAGGTAGATCTCTCAAAAAAAAAAAAGACACACCCTGCATGTACATCTTGGGTTAATCCAGATCAATTCCAGATAAAATACAAATATACTAAGTAAAAAATATTAAGTCTATTTTTTTTGCAGATACATTGCAATATATGCCCGAATGAAAGCCCTATATTTATATATATTATATTTAAATATGTCCATTGACCTCCAGTCTCATGAGTTAGTTGTCCAAAGCACTAACCACCGAGCCACGGCAGCTACTTGACAAATAAAAAAAAATTATGTATTTATAATAAACATAAAATTTTGTTGTAAATATTTGTTTTTATTTGCGTAATTATGGGTGAAGCATTTGGCATTGCCTATAAAGATCACGTAGACCATAATGTGAGATAAACCTGATAAGTCATGCAATCAAAAATAACAACAGAAAAAATCCACCATTTTCTACTTGAAATAGCATTAAAAATTGTATTTAATTTGTTTACAATATTTATTAAAATTACGCAAAATATCTTTAATTTCCATGAATTCACAAAATGTACGAAATGCTTATTCGTTTAGCTCTCGTTCAGGTGAAAATGCTCCATCAGTTGTACGTACGTCAATAAATTTTGCTATGGATGGAGGTTGCCTGCCAGCCTGCCGGCCTGCCTGCCAAGTTGGTACAGGCTGGTGGCACGCGGTGCAATGTGGCGGCGGTGGTGTTGGTGCTGGTGTTTGGAGTGAAGCGTGTTGGATTTTTCATTGCCTCAATGAAAGATATTCAGCAAATTTCGTGTATTTTTGTTTACAGATAAAAATGAACAACATTCGATTTGCAATAATGCGAAAACAATCAAAAGCAGCAGCAGCATTTGGAAAAGTGGAGAAAAATCGAACGTGAATTTATTTCGTTTGCTTCATAAATTTTTCATTTTTCAATGCAAACAATGGCAATTGTTATTGAAATTATTATTTATTTTTCATGCACTAATTTCTGTGTGCATTCTGTAAAAGTCAAGGTTCTGCCGGATATAAAATAGTTACTAGTTTTTATTTGGAATATTTGAAAATAGAACAATCCGTTTGATTGTAAAATACAAACTATTTTTAACAAGATATTTTGTTTGAAAGTTTTTCCTTGTGATTTAAGGTATTTAATAAATAAATAAAATTATGAATATTTGATTGAATTTTTGTAAATTTTGTGCATTTTTAGAATTGCTAAGATATCGAATTTCATATTATTAGGCATGTTCTGGCGTGAATTGCATAAATTGGCGTGAATTGCAGAATATGAAATTCAAATTTCATGTTTAAACTTAAAAAACTTAAGTTGCAGAGCAGCATTTTACATTCACAATATTTATGTTATTTTAAATCCAACACATTACGCAGAGTGAATCGAAAATTAGGTACCAAATTATAATATTTCAAAAATTTTCCAAAAAATATAGTTAAGATTTTCAGAACACTTATCATTTTGCATGTGAATTCACCATTTCCATAATAAGCCTCTACATACTTTTGATAACATCCTAACTATCCATGTAACCATTCCTATCATTATCCAGCCAATTTTACTAGTCACTTGTCGAGTAACTCGCAAGCGATTAGACGCCCTTCGGACCAGAAACTACCTTGTAAAACTCTTCGATATCTGTGTATTTCCCTACCAGTAACCGAGCAGTTCTTGACTAGTTTTACTGGCAGGGAACTACTCTTCAAATCCCTACCAGTTTTTACTAGTTTTACTGGCGGGAATATACTCTTCCAATCTCTAAAAATGGTCGTGATCCCCCCACATTTTTTAAAAATAATTTTCCAGTTTTTTATAGTGAAAATTTTAGTCGCAAATTATTGAAAAGAAATCTATGAAATATAAGCCTTACAATAAAAGTCGTAAATTTCTAATGTATAAATAATATTCTGAGGGTGAAGCTATTAAGAATAATTATATAATAATTTTCTAGTTGATCATTATCCCAGCAGGAAATGGCCTCATTGACGACAAGGTCATCAGTGATGAATCGAGGACATTAGAAAATTTGTCATTGATGAATATGTCTACAACAATTTCATAAATGACATTGCATTAAAGACGTAATACACCATATGTCATATATACATAAAAGGGGTTTTCAATAAGAGAGCTACAAAAATTTTTTTCAAGGGTTTTTCAACAGGGACGCTACAAGAGTGGAGCGACAGGGACAGCAAACGACGCCATATTTCTTGCCGCTCTTTTGACATTTCATTCCATCATGAAATGGCAAACCTTACTGAAGAGAAATGTCAAAAGAGCGGCAAGAAATATGGCGTCGTTTGCTGTCCCTGTCGCTCTACTTTTGTAGTGTCCCTGTTGAAAAACCCTTTATATCAATGACATTGTGAAAATCTGTCATTAATGAAATGATATTGATGACGTCATTAATGAAAATTAACATTCACGTCACATGCCCCCAAAGATATGCAGCATTTACGTTGTGAAATGCATACAACATAGGTCTAGGGGCAGCATTTACGTGTAAAACTGAAAATTTGGGTTCGATGTCAACCACCCATATAATTCATAGGCACAAATTGAGGGACCAATTTTTATAAAAGCGAGATAATAAGCAGTAGTAATGTTGATAGATGATGGCCGTTAGTAGAACTACGTTATTGACATTAGCAAGTACACATACCAATCCAACCAAATTGAAATAATAAATAAAAAAAAAATATAAATTAAAAAATAAATAAAACCAGTTGAGAAGGTTAGATCACATGGGAAAATTTAAAGTAGGTGTTATTACGATAGTTAGAATGATCAAAATTATAGTCGCTCTAAGCCGACTATAAATACCCTACACATATGTGTGGTTACCATTAAAAGTGGTATATATGTCACCAGGATATACGAATCCTGAAAATAACTACAAACTTTCAATCGCTCATGAATTTCCATTCATTTGATACCCATATTTACAAATGGGTAGGTGTACCGAATTTCGATTTTTTTTTTGTTGAACAAGAAGTCGTTTTGCCGGAAACCATTATTTTCATGTATTTGAGCATGAGTCAATATATATTTCACCAAAAAAAAGTTTACCTAAGCACGTATACAGTAAAATTGATTTGTCGATATACATTTTATATGAGGTATTTGAACATAATTGGTCGGTTCTTAGGCCACAAAAGACCGATCATACCTTGTTCAGACAGCATAGATATATAAGTAATGTAAATCTAAAGTTTCATTGCTCTAGCTCTTCTACTTTTTCTGTAATCGGGATTCTAAGACAGACAGAGGGACAGACAGACGGACAGACAGACGAACAGACGGACATAGCTAAATCGACTCGGGAGATCATGCTGATCAAGAATATATATACTTTTCCATACCGGAGATGCTTCCTTCCGGGTGTTATAAACGGCGTATCAAACTGAATATACCCTTTCACTCTTAGTGTAGGGTATAAAAATATTTTTTTTCCAAAAAAAAAAAATATATATTTATGACAATCATTTGTGACTTTTTTGATGAATGACGTGCATGACATCGTTAATGCTACATCATGCAGGAATCAGTGGACATTTGTATGAAAATGTCATCAATGCTTTGCAGGGCGAAAATGCTATCGGTCATCGATGTTTTGACCTGACAAAAGGGAATCATTGGTGACATTTCCTGCTGGGTATGTCTTAAATGCTAAAAAAAAAAAATTAAAAAGTTGACCAACAAAAATTCAAAATTATCTGAGATTTTATCATTATCTTAATATTTTATTTTTAAAACATATTGGCATATTATACTTGGAAAATTGGGTTTAAGATTTTTGTAAAACAATTTTTCTACTTTTTTTATTTTAAGTAGTGTCACGCACTGAACCGAATGTTCACAAAAACCTTAAGTAATACGAAAAACGAAGTGTGCAGTCAAAATCAGCACCAGAATTGATGTATGGGATGTCAATGGGAAAAATTGTGTTGGGTAGTGTAATTACTGTGCAAATTGTTCCTATGGTTATGCGATTCAATAAAACTTTAAAGTGATGATTTTAATTGGATATTCCATTTTTTCCCTATCAGGTTATGTTTTTAAGAATTTTAAAAACGGAGGTCTATAAGACATATTGGTATCACATCGCGAGAATATGTAAAACATTTCAAATGGCATTCCCACTTTTTATTTGGATTGTCATTTATTTTATGTAATATTAATCAACAAACTAAACATTACGTATTTTGAATGTATGTATTTTTAAAACGGTGTTTTTTACTAACAGCACGAGAGAAAATGTATTATTTACACAAAAAATTGTATTTTTCCTCTTCAAAAAAAAAAAGAGTGCCAGCATAAAACTTCTAATTAACGCCATAATTTTAAAAGAAATATGTTTGAGTTCTTGTTTAACCCGCATTAAATTATGTTTTAGCATCAAATACTCATCCTTTCATGGAATTAAACAAAATAACAATAAAAAAAAGTAAAAGTTTTATAAAAATTATGAAAAACTTTCTACCAAATAACAACTACGGAATTTTTACACTAATTTGTATTCACATCGAAACAGCGATAGAGAGAATAAAGCATTACATTAAATAGTTAAAAAGCTGCAGAGCAGTAGAAAAATAACAAAAAAAAATGTTTAATGACAACTTAAATTTTCACAAAAATTGTTAACTGAAAAACTAAAACTGGATTTCGATTAACCAAAAGCATATCACGTGTTGCACTGCTGCAAACACTGTTGGTCGTGGTCAAGACAAAGAGACATAACAACATAAGAGCCAACGTAGTCGTCGTGGTCAAAACGATTAAATGATGGCAGCAACCACAAATGATCTGCGCAAAAATAAAACGAGATTATTTTTTTTTATTATTTTTTGTATATGATGTAAGAGGAGCTGCAAGTGTGTAAACGCACAGTCGACTCTGACATCAATTTCGACGTATTATTATTGTTAATAAATTCATTCATTCATTCACACGAGCAGCAAAAAGTGTGGTTTTTGCGCGTCCGTCATTTCTGCGTTTTGGCCAATCATTGTGGATGCTGTAAAGTGGCTGATAAAAAATAATAATAAAAAATATATATATATCGTAAGCATATGCTAATTAAAATGAAGATATTACTACCTGACCTTCACCTAAATATGCGCTATAAAATCAATGAATTTTAGTTGTGAGCGCGTTTTTAGCAATACACATTGAAATGGTTAAACTTTTGTTGAAAGAAATAGAAAGTTTTTGATTTTTACTTTCTTTGAAAAATGGTGGAAACATATTAAATTTATCATGTAATTTAAGAAAGTAGCGCATGTGTTAATTTTAAAAATCTTTTAAAAAAATAACTATTATTCTATGTGGTAGTAGGTACATTTATTCAAAAATGTATTTTTCAAATTAATCGATTTGTATTACAAAAACCAGTTATTATATTTTAAAAATAGAAATGCCATATGATAAATTAACATTTTCTCAACACTAATATTGGCTTTATCAGTAATTTTTAAATAAATGAATATATCAAATATTTAATTTTATTTACTATATTGGTGGCTATGCTTGTTAGTTCGTTGGAGTACGAACCGAAAGTTCCTGTAGTTCATATTCAAATCCGGGATTTTACACATTACATCGGCTTGTAGACGCGGTAGCTCAGTGGTTAGTGCGTTGGACTGCGAGCCGAAAGGTCCCCGGTTCAAGCCTGGACTGGGGCTAACAACATCTTTTCATAGAAACATTTTTCTATACCACGCTACCTCTCGGCAGTAAATGGCAAACCTACGAGAGTAAAGCATTGCCTATGAAAAGCTCTCACCCGCCGTTCGGATTCGGCAGTAGGTCCCACCACTTTGAGTACAAATATAACACGCACAGCTCAAAGTGGTGAGAGAGCTCGGCCGAAGTTCTTATAGGACTGTAGTGCCAAACTATTATATTATTACATCGGCTTAGACCGAATATAATTAGCATAAGTCAAACAATTTTAAATGGGAATATCGTTGTATATTATATATTTTCAATGTTAAGGTACAAATACTAGGTATTTACATTAGTTTAATCAATTAAGCTAAGTTTTATGATAACTATAACTGATTTTGAATAATTTTTGATGCACAAAAATATGACAGAAAAATCTACATTACTCTTAAATTACTATAACGATTAAAGTACCATTATACCTATGTATTACAGAATCATTATACAAATTTAGCTTATTATTTAATATTTAACTGTTCTTATATACATTTTAAACACCAGACTCGTAAGTTTATACATGAGCAAACATGTTAACACATTTAATCTCACAATAAATATAAAAATAAACAGCAAAAGAATAAATTTGCTAAATAGTTCTACCTTCATGGTCAATTACCTGCCTATTTACTCTGAGCGGTAGCACGGGACTAATTTAGGTAATGTTCTCTGTATGTTAGCCAAATTTTTCAGTACGTTTATACACAGGAAAAAAATCACAATTTATATTTTATGAATATTTAATTAATTTAAATTTAAAGCTGTTTCTATTAAAGCTATTTGTATCATCGCAAATTATATTAGAAAACACCGGCAATATTTGTTTTAAGAAGTACAACAAGTAAAACATGAAAACACCGACAATGTTTGTTTTGAGAAGTCCACCATATTGTTTTGACCTGATCAAAGTTGGGGTTTTGTACCATCAAGTCAGCGACGTGAGATGAAATTCTCACACGAAATACATTTTTCCCTCATGCAATGCTCCCAAAATCGCGCGTACCTCAAATTCTCACAATTTCTTTCAATTTCCCCCAAAATCCCTCAAATTCTTTCGGTACCTCAAATTCTAACAATTCTCTCAAAATCCCTCTTATAAATTTTTGTAAATAAGTAAAATTAATTAAATTTATTTAGACAAAGGCTTGTGTCAATGCTACTCAGGCCTGTGCCAACGCTGTTATCCATGCTCGATCCAAGACTGTGTCAAGACTGGAATGATAACTATGTTACAAGCCTTTATCCCAGGATTGTATCGGGGCTCGTTGACAAATTTTGTGCCAGACTTAATTCTCAGCCTTGTGCCAAAACTGTGTTTTAGGTTTGTGCCAAAACTGTGTCAAGGCTGGTATGATAACCATGTTACAAGACTGTAATTCAGTATTGTACCGAGGCCTGTGTCTCAGGCTTGTTCCAAGGCCGGAACTAACCACCGGCACAAGACTGACACAAAAACATGGAAACAACACCAAAATGTCACCATAGTAAACTTTACTTTACTAAAGTCAAAGTCGGTACACACGCATTACTAGGCATGGGACGAAAAGTTTTTAATTTCCTTCCGCATATGACGGTTTTGATAATTTGACAATTTTTTATGGGGCTTAATATTGTGCCAGAATTGTGTCAATATTGTTTTACCGAGGCCTGTGTGGAGTCCGAGAATGAAAATTGTGCCAGGTTTGTGTCCAACATATACTAACAAGGCCTGTTTGAAATCTGGGAACGACAAATGTGCCAGACTTGAGTCTAGCTTGATATATCAAGGCCTGTGTGGGAACTCTGAGTGACGATTATACCAGGCTTGTGTCGAACCTAAACTAACAAGGCCTGTGTAAAGCCTGGGAGTCACGATCGTCCCAGGCTTGTGTCTAGCTTAGTGTGGAGTCTGTGAGTGACGATTGTGCCAGGTTTGTGTCTGGCCCAATATAACAAGCCTTGGTAGTCAAGCCTGTAACAAGCCTGACGTTTTTGTTGCAGCCTGGAAATCCCCACCTGGGATGTATTGAATACATTTAAATAGTAAAAAATCAGTCTAGCTTCATATATCAAGGCCTGTGTGGGATCTCTGAGTGACGATTATGCCAGGCTTTTGTCGAACCTAAACTAACAAGGCCTGTGTAAAGCCTGGGAGTCACGATTGTCCCAGGCTTGTGTCTAGCTTGGTATATCAAGGCCTGTGTGGAGTCTGCGAGTGACGATTGTGCCAGGTTTGTGTCTGGTCCGATATAACAAACCTTGGTAGTCAAGCCTGTAACAAGCCTGACACTTTTGTTGCAGCCTGGAAATCCCCACCTGGGATGTATTGAATAAATTTAAATAGTAAAAAATCAGTCCATTATTCAGTTAATGAGTATAGCGAGAAATTATTATCTCACGAGAGAAAAAAATTCTCACGAGATAAAAATTCTCACGGAGGGAAAATAGAGATTTTTTAGTGTGAGAATTCTTTTATCATAAACTGTATTCTTCCTGCAAAACTGGCAACGTTGCTACAAACAAATAATTGAGTACAAGATCGTACAGCTTAAGTCTCTTTGGCCTTGATCGGAAAATGTTTATTACACATGTCAAATGTCCAATATGATCTGGAAATGATCATATCTACTCTATTAGAATAAATTTCTACTATGGTATCACTAGTAGAAAAGGCAATGATCGAGCACAGATCATGGTATTTTCCTTGTCATAATCCGAACAGTTATAAGACCAATACATCAGATGATGCGCATTTGTACCCTAATAGGGCAGGCAATGATTTGAAGTTATTTTTTTTACAAACATAATAAGAATTATGAGTGGAAAAGAAAAAATCATGAGAAATATAAAAACAACATTGTCACAATTGAAACGCTACTGTTAGGGCAAACTAAAATTTTAATAATAAGCAATATTGGTCAGATTTTGGTTAGATTTACTGATGAAAATTATGCAAATTAATGTGTGATATATAATTTAAGATTTATTTAAACAGTATTATTAATACTATTGTTTTTCTTTTTGTTAAATTATTAACCGTTGTTGTTAGTTATTGTTATTATCACAATTTCGTATCTCGAATTTATGTAAATTAAACCTATTGAAACAACATATAAATTGTGTAAAGATGTTGAAGGAAAACTATATATATATTTTTTTGTTTTAGTTAAATTAGCATTTTTTGCATAATCGCACTTCTTCTAATCAACAGTCTTACATCAACTCTAATGACGACGACTCTAATGACGACTGATGATGGTCATTGGCACATTTTTGGGCGCGCTTAGCCAGACATACAGACGTTTGTTTAAATGGCTTCATATTTACCGCAGAAGTTCCGCGATGCTGCCTGAAGCTAGAAACAAATCAAGAAATTTAAAATGCAAATATTTGAGACACACGCTTGTGGGTTCGGTGCGTTGCTGGTTGGTTGCTAAGTGTCTGCTATAGGCGTCCAAGATCTAAATATTTCAAATAAAAAAATTTAAAAAAAAAACAGCTGCACATGATCGCATAATCGTAAAAAACCGCTTAAATAAAATAGGAAAAAACAGCTAAATGAACATGTTGTGGAACGTCGTGAATGTTGATCGTGTTGTTTGTTGCTGTTAACAATTTTATTGGTTTTTTTATTATGTATTTTCAATGCGGCCTATTGTGCTTTCTTCAACAGCTTTTGGCCATTACATTGTATGGTGCGTCTGATGAACGCATGCGCACCTTGATTACTAAGATGCAGCAACACGGTATGGCAAGAGTTGAACTAGTTTGTGCATCTATATTGTGTATCTTTATTTAAGTTACATATTGACGATGTCTTTACTTTTATTTTTAGGGCTTCTGCTACCGAATCCCTTTAAAACAATGGAACATACATAGTTATATCCAAGAATTATAACCGTTACTAAGGGTAAGGCTGTTATCCGATTCATACCGTTTTGTACACAATACCGTTACTGAGACCAAAATTGTATTCCCATACTGTTACTGAATTCCAAATGAAATTCTGAGAAAATTCAAATATTTTAAATTTTTTATCGACAAGTAAGACGTAACCGATTCCATCAATTTTCAATATATTTGCAAGTATATTGGAAATTGATGGAACCAATAAGAAGCTACGATATGGGACCAATTTCAGACATATTTCACTTACAAATCGGTCACAGTAACAGGTTCTAGCCAAAAAAGCGTAAAATGCTGATACATTTTAATTTTCTTTATATTTCTTGATGCACTTATTTAAGATGCCGACACTCCCGACTCAACATTTTTATTTTGGCACACACAAAAAAATATTAGCTTTGCGTTCAGTTGTGTCATCGAATATTCAATTGCATCTACCAAATTTAGTCAGCCTCAACTGAAATTCATTTGTGGTAAACAGTAGTAAGAAGCGTAACCAACTATTAGTTAAAGCAACTGCAACATTGATTGGGAAAACGAACTTTTTATCCATTTTCAAATTTTTATTTCCATTGCTACGGCAACTAAATTCAAAATGAGACATAACCAATGTTTAGTTGTCTTAACAGATAGTTAGTTTTATTAGGTTGTAGCAACCAATATTTATTTGTTTCAACTGCGAAATCAGTTGTCTTGTATAAAAGCAATGCCAAAGCAGGACAACATCAGTCGCACAAGCTTCAGATTTTTCACGACTTTTTTTTTGTGTGCGACGGACAGCGCGTGCCACGTGTAAAACAAAATTTGGAATTGATTTAAGACTTGTTCGTTTTTACTGTTCAGGTTTTTCATGCCCAAATACACTTTCGTCAACAAGAGACATACTATTCTACAGAATACTTGCTATTGTGTTTTTATATGTTATATTTATTTATGCAGTCCTAGCGCTCCAACGTGTTGCAAACACGAAGTCAGCAGCACAACGGCAATTTCCGATCTCGGGACGCTGTTGTGACGCTGACTTCGTGTTTGCAACACGTTGGAGCGGTAGGACAAGGTAAAATGGCCGATTTATTATAATTAAATTGGCTACCACAACTAAACAAATTGGTTGCGTCAATTGTATTTATTAGTTGTGTGAACTGATACGCGGTGTTGCAACAACTGAATCAGTCGAATGTTGACAGAACTAATTAAATCGGTTGGCAAAAAAAGACGGTTGCCCCAACTGATTCGTTCTTTGGGTGCACGCATTATCAAAGACTTAAAATAAAAACAAAACGAATTTATATTGATTTCGGTGTCGATTTTGGTTTGACATATTGACATATATTGTTTTGAAATTTTTAATGAAGTTTCGATTTTGGTTTCACATTTACCATGTTAAGGGACCGTAACAACGTAAATTGCTTCCAAGTAGTTTCAATTCATTTATTTGTAATTCATTTGAATTTGCTACGGGACCGAAATAAATTGTTACAGTTGCTGTATTGTGGCACCTTGGGCCAGGAGTAATGAAAAAAAATTTTTTTTTTCGATATGATTTTTTCATTGATTTCCTTCAAGCGTAAAACTTTTTAAATTATTGGTATTTAAAAATTTTTACTATGGTATTTTTTTCTGTATTCCGAAGCCCTAGTATATAAATTGTTAGTTCCGATATTAAGATGTAATCAAGTTGAAAAAGCAATGGCTTGACATCGTGCTGTTCATATGTAATAGGTAAACAAACCGATGCTCAAAATACAGCCAATGCAAGTCAACTAAGTATCTTGTTTGCCTGTTGCAGAAGCTTAAGTAAAGCAAACATTCGACTAAAGATCTTAACACGCCAACGGATGAAGTACACTCAAAAAATATTCATACAAAATCAATACAATTAAATTTATCCACGACTATATAATAAAAATTTAATAAAGATTCCAAATGAATGTAGTTTCTTAGAAGAAACTAGACCAAGCTGACTTGTACAACTTGGACTTAAAGTACTAATCTGATACGACGGAGTGAAAGTATCTTTTAAGGTTATGCTTACTCTAGTAGTTTTACCATTGTTTGTCAAGAGGAAATGCCATATAAAAATTATACATTCAATATTGGCATTCTCAAGTGGAGTTTGACCCTAAAACTTGCTAATTTTAGTCCGCCGCATTAACCGCTAAGCCACAGATGCTATTTAGAGTTCTCAAATTAGATTTCCATAGTAGTAACTAGTTTGAGTTAAAAGAAACTTAAAACAAAGAAAATAAAATCCAACGAAAGATAAAAATATGATCATTTCTTATATTGAAATGACAAATTGTGTACACACGCATTATATTTATAAACAATGCTAATTATTAAACGTCTACACAACGCAATCAGTAAAAATACAAACAATTAAAAGATTATCCGATACTATATAAATCAAGAAGATTACAATGCAAAATGGTAGACTTATTGTCGCACCAAATTCGCAGCAATGTTTCATTATTATAAGATCATTTTTCGGAAAGAAATAAAATCCATTGATACAATAGCCCTACAACGTAGCTAAAATCTTGTAAGAGTTATATGTAAAATAAGAATTGTTAGATACTTGCGGCGCATTTAAATTTAATTGAAGTATAATATAATTTATTGAACTAGTTTTCATAAATAAATTAAACATGTATTTTATATAAGAGCTTGGTAATAGTTATTGTAATGACAAAATAATAAATTCAGTTTTTTTAATTACACTGCCCTACACTCATATTGGATACATTTGTGACGCTGATTCCGAAAATGGCATGAGTTTTGTCAAATCGGCTCTGGTTTTTGAAATATGGCCCATTTTTCAATTTCTTATTTTTTGCTCTTCTTTTATTTTTAAAATTCCAAAAAAGGAAAATAATGAAAATATCTTTTCGATATTAGGCGCATAAAACATAGCTCTAATAAAATTACCAAAATAAATTCAAACTTTAAAAGATGAGAACAAAATACGTTATTACTTAGTCGACAAAAATTAAAAAAAAAATACTTTTATGAATTATTATGTAAACCCATTTATCATCTTTAAAACCCCCATTTAAGAAAAGAAATTATGACCTTTGGTTAAAAAATTATAAGTACTAGATTAAATAAAGCCAAAAATGTTGATAAATTTATATTTTCTGATTTTCTAAATTTTGCAATTTTGTTATTTTAACCAGCAAATCACAAGAATTCGCCATTGTTTAATTATTGTTGCAGGATTTACAACCATGTTAAAATGACTTTGGTTGGTAAGAAAGTACTGGAAATGAACTGGTCTATCATTGTAAATTAGAAAAAAAAATGAAATGATCCGTAACAAAATTTTGAGAATAATCAATGACTAAGTCCAAATTTCTATTTTTATACCCTACACTAAGAGTGAAAGGGTATATTCAGTTTGGTACACCATTTGTAACACCCAGAAGGAAGCATCTCCGGTATGGAAAAGTATATATATATCAGCATGATCTCCTGAGTCGAATTAGCGATGTCCGTCTGTCTGTTGAAATCACGATTACAGAAAAAGTAGAAGAGCTAGAGCAACAAAACTTTAGATTTAGATTACTTAATATATCTAAAATTGGCATGATCGGTCTATTGTGACCTGAGAACCTACCACTTATGTTCAAATACCTCATATAAAATTTACATCTACAGATCAATTTTACTGTATACGTGCTTAGGTAAATTTTTTTTGGTCAAATATATATGAATATAATGAATATAATTTCCGGCGAAACAACTCGTGGTTCAACAAAAAAAAACGAAATTCGGTACACCTACCCATTTGTAAATATGGGTATCAAATGAATGGAAATACTTCAGCGATTGAAAGTTTGTAGTTATTTTCGGGATTCGTATATCCTGGTGACCTATATACCACTTTTAATGGTAACCACACATATGTGTAGGGTATTTATAGTCGGCTTAGACCGAATATAATTTTGATAATCCTAACTATCATAATAACACCTACTTTAAAATTTCCCATGTGATCTAACCTTCCCAACTGGTTTATTTTATATTTTTTAATTTTTTTTAGTCATAGAATGACCCCATGAATTATTGATATTGATGAACCAAACACCCTGTATAGGTATCTGATAACAATTATTCTAATGACTAATGCATATATTTTTTTTAATTATTTATGTGTAATTAAAATAATTAAAATATCTTTGAAATAACAATGAATTAAACATTTTTCTTTAATAGCACATTTTAATTTAATAGACTAATTAGAATGCAACTCATAAGTGTTACAATTTAAATTTATAAGTTTATCTTTTGTAATGGGTCCCGTTTGAACAATATGTCTTTATTATATAAAAAAGAAAATGTAGTATCTAGGTCTGCAGAATATATCCGTCTCTGATCCATCTCAAATCCACGTAATGTAACCTGATCCATACATCATAAAAATCCTGAACTAAAGCTTACTTAATGGAACCATATGTGATAGTTATGAACAAAAAAAAAACTGATTCGATATCGTATTATTATCATAAGATCGAGATGTTATTAGAAACTTTTGTAATAAAATTTGGTTTTATAAAATTATTTTAATAAAATAAAATATTTTTTTAAAATAAATGAAAAATAAATTGAAAAGCATTTTTAAAAATTTTAATTTATTATTTAGACTCAAAACATTGAATTTATTGAGACAACCCTGTGTGCTCACAAAACTATTGCTTGTTTGATAGGGCTCGAGTTTAATAAAGTCAATCTCAGAAGAATTGAAATATACATAGAATGTTATAAGTTTAGGATAAAATCAGGAAGCTTGATCAGGATAGCAACTATGAATAGCGTCACGTTTTGAATCAGGCACTTATGTGGAAACATGATCATTACCTAATTTGAAATCAAGCCACAAGTTTCCACACGTCTACGTAAGACAACAAAATTCATGCTTTACAAAGAGACCTGATCTAAAACTCATGAAATATCTGATTAAAGATCGTTTAATTGCAATCTGATTAGAATTGATTGATCAGATCTATCACTTGACCATCCGTATAAAAAGAAAGTAATTTATATACTTTCAAATTTTGAATTCATTACATTATCGACTTTTTTCAAGATTTCATCCAGCAGTTATGAAAAGGTACTCTGAAATACATGGATACATTTCGTAATATAAATTATAAATTTCGTACAAAACAATACAATAAATAATAAACAATACTAGAAAAAGTACGGAAATATCATAAAAATAAAAAAAGGATAAAACAAAAAAAAAACCAGTTGGGAAGGTTAGATCACATGGGAAATTTTAAAGTAGGTGTTATTATGATAGTTAGGATTATTAAAATTATAGTCGATCTAAGCCGACTATAAATACCCTACACATATGTGTGGTTACCATTCAAAGTGATATATAGGTCACCAGGGTATACGAATCCTGAAAATAACTTCAAACTTTCAATCACTGCAAAATTTCCATTCATTTGATACCCATATTTACAAATGGGTAGGTGTACCGAATTTAGATTTTTTTAATAGACCGATCATTTTCTTGTTCAAACAGCTTAGATATATAAGTAATCTAAATCTAAAGTTTCATTGCTCTAGCTTTTCTACTTTTTCTGTAATCGTGATATCAACAGACAGACGGACAGACAGACATCGCTAATTCGACTCAGGAGATCATGCTGATATATATACTTTTCCATACCGGAGATGCTTCCTTCTGAGTGTTACAAACGGCGTACCAAACTGAATATACCTTTTCACTCTTAGTGTAGGGTATAAAAAAACGAATGGATGAATATATTTTTTCGACTGGAGAAATTATGCCAGCCCTGTGAACCAGACAGTTTGTATTATACATGAGTTATCTTTCATGTTAGCTGGCGTCGTAACCGAAAACACTGGATATGTAGAAATAGAATTTTACAGATTGTAGTTAACAGGGAAAAACTGTTCACAAATTGGAACTGTTCGGTGAAAATTTGTCACAAAACTTACCAAGAAATAAAGAAATATAATTTCTAATAAATTTGAATTATTTTTTGGACAAAAAATTGGCAGAAAACATATGAATTTATCTCTTAAAAAGTCTCTGTTGACAAAATTGTCGTATCAATTTCCACATAACCAATGTTTGAGTTAATTTGACATAAGGGGCAGTGAAAACACCTGTAATGGAACTTTATTTAAAACACATCCTCTCTCTGTAAATACGTTAGAAAAACTTATCGTAGGCAAGGACTGACGGAACCTTGAGCTTACATTTTGATAAAGTGAATCCAAACGAAACATCTGACACTCGCAAGGTTCGTCATATCCAAGCAAACCATCGATTTTCGGACCCAAATAAATTAGTTTGGCCGTGTCATAAGATGACTTCCTATATATTTTCATTGGAAATACGTCATAAATAACGATTATCGAGAACGATTTAATTTAGAGTATAGAAAAAAAAAAAAAAGTAAACCCCAAAAACATGCAAATATTGCAACAGTAGTTAAAAATGTTTGAACGTAATTAAATTTTATTTATGAACTCAAAACATTTACGAATTCCAACAGCAATAATTGTGGCAACAATTCGTTGGCAAGCGGCGGCGACGACAACGATGACGACGTCAGTCGCATGCGTAAAACTAGCTTCCGAGCGCCAACCACGAACGCGCGCCGCTGCTGTAGCTGTTGCGGCTGCTTGTGGCTTAGTTTCGAGCAGGTGGAGAAAGTTAGGCAGTCATGTTGCTGTGCTGCTGTTGATGATGGTGTTGTTGTTAGTGGTGGTGATGGTGTTGATGGTGTTGATGATGATGGGTTTTTAGCAAAGCGACGAGTTTTATTTACTGCCTGGTTACAACAATAGCAACAAGCAACAAGAAAAGAGTTGGAGTAATACAGCGGAGGCCGAAAAAGCAGGTACTACATGGCGGGCGACGGCATGTTAAAGCAACAAATGAAGAGAAGGAGAAGGTGGTGGTGGTGTTGGTAGAGAAGCAACAGGAGGAAGAGAAAAAAAAAGACGACAAGCGGAAACATTAGCGGGAATCAGTGGGAAATGTTGACAAAGACAATGAATAGATAGATAGATAGATAGATGTATGAATGATGTGTTTAAACCTATAGCAACAACAAAAAGTTATAAATATATAAAAGAAATAATGCTGCTGTTGTTGTTACGAGAACTGATGGCATTTATAATACTTGAGATGGTTACGAAACCACAATAACCGAATGGAATTTGAATTCGAATACGAATGAGTTAAGTTTCTTTCGCAATGACGAACTGACTGCTGCTGCTGCTTGCATAAGTTTATGTTGTTGTTGGCGTCGTCCACATTGACCCCTCCTCCCGTTTTCCACCAACCACACCATTCAACACTTTTTCGGTTGGTTTTGTTGGGTGCAGTACGAAGCTTCAAGTGAATTTTGAATCTTTGTTTTTATTTTGTCTGCTTGTAAAGTACGTATACATATATATATATTTTAATATTTTCTGCTGGCTGACAGAGAAAACAAAAACATAATGGCAACAACAAATGCAAGAAGTTAAATAATAATAAAAATGCATTTTTGTAAATAAAGCGATGCGTCCGAACAGACCATACAAAACAGACGAAAAAATAAAACTAAAAACTTTAGTGTATAACAAAAAAAAAAAGGAAAAGTGTTTTATGTGCCAGCCAGCCAGCCAGCAAGGAAGTGGACGTTCGTGAGTATTTGTCTGCGGCGTGCGTGCACTTGAAGACGCAACATGCGAGGAAATGTTGCGCATTTTTCACTTTTATTTTTTAATGACAAAACGTCGGATATAAATAAAGTGCTAGTGCAGCCAGATGTTATATGTTTGGTATACTCATAAGCGGCCAATAACAAATTTATGTGTATTATGTTATAGAACTCGTGCTATACCACAAAATGTTTGTTATGAAATAAACACATTAAAAGTTTAAAATGTCCTCATGGTTGGAAAAAGAAACGGAATAAAAAAAATCAAATTTATCGGACTTTTTATGGAGTTATCGGAGCTTCTAGATTTTTTGTTTTAATTTTTATAAATAACATAATATCAATTGGATTTATCAGTTTAAAAACCTTTACTTCCCTCCTAACTAACATTTTATGGAAACATACTTTGTGGAAAAAAAAGGAACTGGAAGTTGATCAGATATGCTTGATAGTCTGGGTTTCGATTTCATAACCAACCAACTGTCTGTTATTTGTATTCAAATTTTCGTCGTTTTCCCTTAAATAAATCAGTCATATTGGCGAAAAATTAAACGGCCTAAGTGCCGGATCAAATCTATTTTAATTGTCTTCCTTATAACAGGACAACTCTTTTGAATTTAATAGATTCAATCAATGTCTACCACTTGTGAATATTTTTATTCATGTTAATTTTAAAATGTTGAATCATTATCGACTTTTTCCGAGATTTTGGCGCATAATCATAGAAATTTAAAGTCGACTTTAAATTTAAAATTAGCTTTTTGATATTTTATTATATACAAAATTTGTCAAAAAAGTCGAATATAATTTTAAAGTTGACTTTAAATTGTCTATAATAATACGCCATTATTTTTAACTTCTCAAAAAATATTTTTTCTCTAAAAAACCACAAATATATTTCCTAAGTTACAATTCTTAATAAAAAATATATATATATATTTCGGAAAAAAGTACGGAAATTAATATAATCAAAAAAAAAAAAAATAAGTCCATAAATTACGGATTTTTTTAAGTGGATAAAATAATGGAGAAACTGTAACGTGATAGGCATAATATGAGTATTTATACAAAATTAGATGATTGCGATTCCTATATGTCGTGATAGTTTTGATATTTTAAACTTTTTCAAATAGTTAATAATTTTATAAAATTATAACCAAATCCAATAAATCGACGAAATAAAATGTTAAATATATAAAATGCATAGTCAAATTTTTCTGATTAGAACGTCTAAAGGTTATAGAACTTCTGCACAAGTATGAATTATCATAAAAAGATAACGATAATTGGAAAGTCGAAGAGTTTAATTTTCCATTAGTGGATAGTTCAATAAAAAATGCACATGAAAGAAATTCATAAATAAAACCAATTTGTTTCTGTTTATATTCATTAATTTTTTAAAACATTATTCAAATTTCAAAATTAACTACAGGAACTTTTCTTTGTTTTTCAAAACTAAAAATCTCATGTTACAAAATCTCGTTGCACATTTAACCATATTAGATAATATATTAAAATTATATTAATCACAAATAAAAATTACACAATTCGATGATACCTTTAAGTATCATATTCGAAATTAAATTTATGAGCGATACACGTAAAATATCCTTTTGTTTTTATCAATAACGAATGAGAAATATCTACCTTTTAAGCTGTTTCAAATAAAACAGGATTTTTGTTGGCCATACTACGCTGAAAACCAATTTAATAAAGTGAAACCAAAACTGTATAACAAGGACATGCGGGTCAGCGCTGCTACTCCCACCAATAGCTCACGCATCAAAAAAAAAACATCTGCAATATTTTACATGTTAACATATTGTAGACCCTACTATCAGACCGAAATGTAGGGGCCAGGGAAAATAAGCGCAGCCGACAAGCTTTAAGTCAAGTGCATGGGTAGCATAGTACTTGAGGGATCTATAAGTCAGACCAAATTATTAATTGTTAGTCTCTCGTAATGAAAAAAAAAAATTAAAAAAGCACTTACCACGTTTATTTTATACACTTATCGTAGACCACACTTATTTCTCTTGATGTATTTTTGAATATTTATTTGATTATTCTCTTCTCGTCCAATAAGTGCTTTATTTATGGTTCACTGTTGGTTGGAAAGAATTCTGTTCCGAGAAATTTATATTTATTTTTCTATAGAAAATTCGTACTTTTTATCATCACTCAGTTGTTTGCAATTTGTCTCAAACAAAAAGGAACTGAACATAATTATTAATTATTTAATTATATTATATAATTTTTTTATTTAGTTAGAAAATTAGTTTTGCTTGCACTTGGTTTTTTGATAAAAGAACACTTTTGTGTGTGTTGTTGCAGTAATACCAATGAAATGTTGCGAAATTTGTTGTCGTTGCACTCTGTGATTCAATTGAAATTCTTTGTTTTTTTGATTAAATGTATTTAACACTTTCAGTTTGTTTGATTTGCATTTGTGCAAATTAATGAAATAAAGGAATTTTAATCCTGCTTCCAAAGAGTTATTTTATTTTTTCTTCCGTTGAGCACTTCCAGCCAGGCCAGCTGTTACGTATGAACTGTCAGTGCGCACTAAGTGGCCTTTATCATTACGACTCAGGGTTGTATTTCTGGAAGGGAAATTTTAAAACATACGTTTTTTTCGCAGTAATCAGAAAGTAGTGTAAAGGGTTGCGGTAATGATTAGCGGTTACCGGTTTGAAAAAAAAAAAAATATTTATTAATGCACAATTAAAAAATAAAAATTAAATGTAGATTTAAAATAGATTGAATATTTATATAAAATATTGTAGACACTAAGTTTTAACTGCAAATTTCATCTAAATGCACTCCAAAATGTACAAAAATTCCATACAAACTAATTTATTTATCATGCGTTGTCGAAAATGTGTGAAAACAATCATATTATGAACGGGCTCTGTTTTTTTGACAACCAGAAATGTAAACAATAATTTTCATTTTTCCATCTTTATTATTTACGAACATAATATCATAACAACGTTATGAAGTGTGAAAGATTCAAATGTTCAAAAGTAAGGTTCAAAAAGTGAGGGTTGAAGCCAATCTGAGAATATATTTAAATAGTATATAAAAAATTTGCTTAAAATTAAGTAAACTCTAGTGTGACCGGGGGATATTATTTTAAAATTATATATACGTAATTTTGGCCAAGTGAAAATATAGCATTCACTCGCGAATCCCTTCGCGAATCCCTTCGCATTCAACACTACATTTGAAAGTAGTTTTGAGGTAAATGTTTAAAAAATGCCAACGTAAATTTTCAAATAAATTAAAACCGTTATATACTCCATATTTTGAGTTTTCCCTTATTCTAAAACCAATTTCAACATTAATTTTCCAACCGATTTCAATTTGATCATCAATTTGAAAATTAATATATAATTTTAACAATTTGAAACTATCTTCCGTCATTAAATTTACTAAAAAAAAAAATAATTGTCAAATAGATGGACAGTTTTTTTGATCGTATAGTGATTAGCCAAGCAGTAATTTAGTTTATTGTGGCGTTAATTTTGAATATATTTTTTCTGCAACCGTGGTAATGCTAAAATTTCGTACGATTTACTACAGCTGACCACTATTATTTGAAACTTGGATAGTATAAAATGTTTTTGATCTATATAAAAATAAAAATCATTGCATTGACTCTTGATGTGTGAAAATATTATTTAAATATCTCAGAAGTAGTTCAGAAAACAAATACTGAAATTAATTTTTGTACTTAAGACAACCCTCTTTGTGACTGCACGTTAACCGATTCATTACGTTATTGGAAAATTATCTGGAGGTTGCGTAATAAACGTCAAAAACAGCTGTTTCAAGATTTGTAAAATTCAGCAGGAATTTCTTTTGTAGGTTTGGTTATATTGATGGTGGCTACAAGTTTAATTTAATAAATAAAAATGCTGAAGAATCTGTGTGTAACGCAATTAAATTTACTGAAGAGTACAGTGGCACTGCAGCAACAAGTGCGAGTAAGTGCAGCAAATTGAAATACACATTTTTTATACTTAACTAAAACGTGTATATCTTTGCAATTGTCTACAGACCACTTTTGTGCTGAAGCGCCGCTATGAGCCGCTGTTGAACAAAAAAGATGCCAAAGCCAAGAAAATGCGCGCCAAGCATTTTATATACGATCTGGTGGAGGATACGCTTGTCAAGAAACGACCCAACATGGAGGTTGTGCTGACGCAATTTGTTGAAGGTGTCGGCGACAAGGGTGACATTGTTTCCATGAAGCCGAACTTTGTCTACAATAAACTGCTGCTGCCCGGTTTGGCGGCCTACAAGACAGAGGAGAATTTGGCCAAATATGCTAAGACAATGGAGGAACAATCAACGGTGGTGCATAGTTCGCCATTTGCACAAAGGGTACGTAATAAAATTGATGTGTGTTGTCGAATGTTTTTATTAATTTTTCACTTTCTAAAATCTACAGACTGTGAACATGTTGGAGCGCATGACACTGGCTGTGGTCATGAACAAAGATGAGCCTTGGGTGGTTGAGCCTTGGCACATTCGTACCTCACTGCGCAAAGCGGGTTACTACTGCGCCCAGGAATGCATTGCCATGCCTCAGGAAAAAATCGAAGGTCCGGATCTATTGAAGGAAAACAAAGAGTTCTACTGCACCATTACCATAAACAATCTGGAGCAGGCGCGTTTAAAATGTCGCATACATCATTGGAGCACAGATCCCAGTGAACGTTTGGCCTATGTGCAGGATCATTGGCAAATTCCGGCTGAACCTTTGTTTGGCAGTGCGGGCGATACGGCAGAAACAGCAACAAAACCTACTGAATAATATTCGAAATTGTTATATATTGAATTTAAAATTAGAATAAACTGAAATTTTAAATAATACATTAGCGTGGATTTTTTAAATCGTCCGCTTTAGAATATACTAAAAAAGATGTATTTTGTGAACTAACAAATATGCATTATATCTAATAATATGCAATAACCAAATGCAAATACCAATAATAACACTATTCAACATAACAAAATCGCAATTGCTGATTTTGAATGCATACTCTGTTTTTTCTATTACGTAACGTTTTTTTTTGTAAACATTTTTGTATACCGCGCTACCTCGCGCCAGTCAATGACAAACCTACGAGAGTAAAACATTGTCTAAGAAAATATCTCACCCGGCCGTTTTGATACGGCATTAAATTGTAGGTTCCAGCACTTTGATTTTAACTATAACACGCACAGTTCAAATGGTGAGAGACACTAACTGACACATTACTACACTAAATTTAGTAAGGACGATTTGTATTTAGCATTCTTGAGTAACCTGAAGAAATTTTACCCAAGAAGTTTATGTTTTATCACGTCAGGTATGTTCCCGTGGCGTGTGATCTAGTGCCACAGCTCTATTTTCTATACAAAACATCAACAAACAATTAAAACCAGATCAAAAGCTGGTTCAATCCAGTTCAATCGAATGCTGCCAAGTTTTATTATATAAAATAGTTGGAAATATTTACAAATTTGATATAACCGAAATTATTTAAATATTGATTAAAAATATTGTCAAAATGCGATTTAGTGTTTATATTTTATTTTATTTAAAGAATAAAGTGCAACATTGCACATTTTGTTTATTAGATCGTGGTCAGTTTAATTCAGTTCGTTCCGTTCGATAAAGTGCAGTTGAATTGGCTGGGAATTGTGGTTCGTGCTTTGCAATTTTGAAGATTGAGCTAACTACAAATGGAAGATGTCAAAAAATGCTGCAAACCCTCATGTAATAGCGGTGCATGAGTGTTTTATATTCCAAATTCGGGAAGAACTGCGGTTTACCGGCCACTTCAAAAGTACGAACGACTGACCACGCTCTAACAAATGAGTCGAAGGAACCCCGACGGGCTCCTGGAACTCTTCAAAAATTGAATACACTTTTTTATAATTTAAGGGGATGGACATCATTCCGGCGAAGGGCGCTTGTGCATAGCGAGGGAAAAATGTGACGGTTAAACCGCATAATTTTGCATTCATTTTTTTATATTCGCGTGAAATGTAATACACGACATGTCGTCAGCCACTATAAATTGCTCAAATGTAGACAATATCCAAGGCATGATATTTGTACTACATTTAAAATTTCTGTCTCGTCCTTTTAATACACATTTTAATGATTTTCAAAGTATCAATCATAATAACATTTTCCTGAAATGTGACCATGCATATTAAGGATTTTTCCGATATTTTGGTCAATATCTTGAAATTCTGACGTGATAGAGCATAAGTTAATGGTATAATCATTTTTTTTAGACCGTCAGGATATCAAAAATAAAGCAAAATCGTTGCCACCGCCAAAGGATCATTTCGTCGTTGTAGAACTAAAAGTCACCAACTACATTTTCAAAATGCTAATTATTCATTTACAAAAATGTATATAGATCTGACAATTTGGGATCGTTGAGCTCAATAATTCTAAGAAATGATAAGAAAATATAAATCTATTAATTAGTATTTCAACTTTAAAAATATAATTATTACTTTTTGTAATAATGACCAACAAACTCGCAATTTAAGATTTTCATAAAAATGTATTTGATGACTTTTAGTTCTACAACGACGATTTGTTTTTATGCCACGAAAATTTAAGTAATTTTTTTCTTGTAGGTAGGACATATAAAAGAAATACTTTGCAGTGCTCAGTATCAGAGTATATTTGGCTACTTTTAATGTTTTGTTGTAAATGTTTAATTGTTAATGCTGACTTATTTTACATTTGAAACTCCTTAATTTGAAATTGGTCGATTATGTAGATAAAACCTTTGAAAATCCTTAATATTGTTATTAAAAGGACAAGACAGAAATGTAATATGTACAACAAATATCAAGTCTTGGATAATGTCTACATTTGGTTCTCAGACAACAATTCCATAGCTACCACAATTTTCTCAATAAATGAACGGTAATATTGCGGTCTCTTCAGGACCTTTATTGCCATATATATCGCAAGTCTGACGTGATAGAACATATGTCTGAAATTTCTTCATATTACTCAAGGATATTGAAAAATGTGTTAAATCTCTGGCACACAAAAAAATGTGCTTTTGCTGCACTGTGTAATCTAATAATGTATGAAGAAATGAAAATAAAGCACGGTTATCCTTTAAAGTGATTAAGAGGTCAATACGGTTTACGAATCGTGAGACGATTTCCTTTAATTTGAGTACCCATATGTTCGTATATATAATTGCACTATTAGTGTCGCTATTCATAAAATTGAATAAACCTCAAAGAAAAACATAACTTAAATCATAGTTTTTGGAAATTTTGCAAGATGTCCTACATCTTTCGATATCGAAGACAGTTATAGCAAAGTTCTATAAAGAAATAAATCGAAAGTCTTTCGAAAAGTCGTACCTTACAACTATGGTAATAAGTTCAAATTTTTATTATTACGAGCTACAAGTGTTGATGTCGTTGACAATTCTAAAAAAGATATACGAAAAATCATTAAACTTTAGATTCGAATTTAGATATCATAATATCAATTTCTTCTATTCGTCTAAATAAAACACGGTTTTACAAAGTTTATTTATTTTTATTATTCTTTTTGAAGAAATAACCAAAATTTATTTATAACCGATTTATCAATGTATGTTTAACAACGTAGAGCCGTAGAGACATTTCAAATAAAATGTAACAATTACGCAAATGTATTCATTTTACTAGCTGCATACATATACATTGCATATAACATAAAATAATAATAAAACAGTTTTATGGTATAAAACGAAAACAATTCATGACGAATTTTATGGAAAAGCTAAACAAAAAAAAAACTTATCGACTAAAATTAGTCTTTACTTAGTAGTGTATTTATTTGTAGATTATGTACTGTGTATAAAAGTGTGAATGGTTTACTTAAAAAAAAACTGCTTAATTGACTCCCTTCAATTCGACGTCAAATACGAGCGTACTGTTTGGTGGAATTGTTGGTGGTGAGCCACGTGCACCATACGCCATGTGTGGTGGGCATGTAATGCGACGCTTGCCACCGACCTTCATGCCGGCAACACCAATATCCCAGCCCTTGATAACTTCACCACGTCCCAAATCGAACTTGAAACCTGCGCCTTTGTTTAGACTGTCGAAGACTTTGTTGTTTGTCTTCAGGCGACCCTCATAGTAGACGGCAGCACGTTTGCCGGTCTTGGCCTCCGGACCGTTGCCAACGCGTATATCTTCGATTTTAACACCGCCCGACAAAGTTTTCTCACCGCCTGCCTTTTGTTGTTGTGGTGCAGCAGCAGCGGCTTCTTTTTTCTTATCTTGTTTGTTTTTTTTACCAGTCTTCTCGGCATCTTTTGCTACGCCATTTTGTTGCTTTTGGGGCTTCTCGAGTTTAGCTTGTTTGGCTTTAGGCTGTTGCACCTCTTCCTCATCGCTATCATCCTCATCTTCTTCCTCAGCATCGTCGTCATCGTCATCATCATCGTCTTCTTCCTCATCTTCATCGTCGTCAGAGTCATCCTCATCTGCTGCAACCTCGGGAACCGCATCGACATCAAAGTCGCTGTCATCTTCATCATCATCGTCCTCATCTTCAACGGTGGCAACGGCCTTGACCGCCTTCTCCTTCTTCTTGTTCAGCTTCTTGTTGAGAGCGGCACGCAAGTCACCCTCCTCCAAATTTTCCAAATCCGATTCTTCTTCCTCCTCATCACCATCCAAGAAACTCATGGGGTCTTCGGATTCAACTAGATAACCGGACAGCGTAACAGTGCCGCTGCCTACAAATACGAATTATAGAAATAAATAAGATCCAATCTTTTTTATTTATTATAATAATAGTGATGCTTACCTTGACTTTGGAAAGAGATCTCATCGCCTTCGGCAAAGTTCAAGTCCAGTGGCACTTGCTCAATGGAGTCCTTGCGCAGCGTGCAGATGATGTACTTCTGATCCTCGTACGTGAGAAAGATCTGTGTGGCGCCACCTTGGGAGGAGGTGGAGTCTAGCGCCGCTTGCGAAATGTGAAACGATTTGCTGGTGGTTTGTGTGTATTTGCGGTTGGCCTTCAAGATAAGTCCTGCAAATGAAAATTGTTAAAATTTAATAATTTGTATTAAAATGTACGACGAAACACGTGGTGGTGCATTATACCCCCCAAAATCAGCGATCTTATTACTTTGTCTCTAATGAATACATACCCCAAAACATTGTTGTGCAGTTTCTGTAACTATTGTTGTGAAATTATAGCAATTTTATATCTCTTTATTCAAAGAAAATATAATTTAAAAAAAACTTTTCTTAAATGCCGGCTGGTGAAATCTCCGATACTCTCGCGTGCAAAGATGTGGAACGTGTGACGGTTGAGATTGAAAATTGACAGCATGGAAGCGGTAAAAACTTTGCAATGGCGTCCAGCAGTGTTGCATTACAAATATAAGATTGGGCAAAATAAAAAATAAAAGTGGGCATTTTTGGACATTTTAAGAGACAAAGCGAGAAAAACATTTTTAGCTATATACATTTTTATCAATAGCTGCGTTCCCGTGGTACTTGAACCGAATCTGTTTCACGGAAACGCCATCGGTTCTATTTTAAGAAATTTGACAGAACTGTTTTCTTCTGCCCTTTGTTTTTCAACACAAATTCTTTTTCTTATTAAGTGCAGTACCAGATCAATACTTGATCCAAAATCAAACCTGCTTCTAATTGTTTGCATATGAAAAGGATATACGGATCAGGATTGAAAAAACTGGAAACGCAGCTTATATACTAAGAATTAAGCTGTGCGTGTTATATTTGTACTCAAAGTGTTGGGACCTACAGTATAATGCGGCGAAGTGTGAACTTTTCATGGGGGGCGTTTACTCTCGATGATTTAGCATTCTCTGCCGAAAGGTAAAGAGACTTGTTAGGGCTTTAGAAAAACTATTTTTTTTAAATCCATCAGCTCATTATCGGCTTATTTCAATTTGCGTTTTGGGAAATTACACCGATTGAGTTTTTAATTGTCCTTTTAATTGTTCAAAAAAATTCTTTCCAAAATCCAAAAATGTCATTAAAGATAATTAATAATGTTTCCGGAAAAGTGTTAAATTTGGCTAGGAGTTTAGGTCATAAATTTCAGATATTATTAAACGTATGTTTCTCAAATTTTGTACAAATTTCATAACATTTGGCGAAAACATGCTATCAAATCGGGTAATTAAAATAACGAGGGTCACTAGCGGACCATTGAACGCTAAGTACACTCAAAAATTCAACACTGGCGTCCAGAGAAGCATTTTGATACAACAAAAAAAATCTCTACAAAAAATAAAAAAGTATTAATTAAAATAAAAATGTACTTTTCCAAGAAATATAAAACAAAATTCCACAAAAGTACTTTCCCTTTTCAAAAATCCCACAACTTGTTTCCAAATTTTCAAAAATCATATAATATTTCCAATCGAATCAAAATTGACGTTATCTTGAAAAGTTTTGCTTTCTCATTATCTTTCTCTACGTATTGGTGGATAAAGAAAAAAGTCATAAGTATTAATTTTAATATTTTTGTATTAGTATTTTGTACATAAGTAGCCGCGGTAGCTCAGTGATTAGTGCGTTGGACTGCGAGCCGAAACGTCCCCGGTTCAAGCCTGGACTGGGGCTAACAACATCTTTTCATAGAAACATTTTTCTATACCGCGCTACCTCTCGACAATATATGGCAAACCTCCGAGAGTAAAAACATTGCCTATGAAAAGCTCTCACCCGCCGTTCGGATTCGGCAATAAACTGTAGGTCCCACCACTTTGAGTACAAAAAAAGTACAGCTCAAAATGGTGAGAGAAGAGAGCTCGGCCTAAGTTCTTATAGAACTTTAGTGCCAAACTATTATTATTATTATTTTGTACACAAAAATACAATTTGTACTTTTGTATGCAGATCAAATTTACGTATTTGTAGATTTACGTTCACAATATTCCACAGAAACTCGTAATATATTCAAATATATGTTTCTGGAACACCCAATGAAATACATGGTGTTTTCAAAATTGAATTTATAAAAGTTGATACGAATGTATATTTAATTACAACTTCTATTATTTAAAGGCCATAGAAGAAATATTACATTTATTTTACAGATAATTGATCATAGTTATTAGGAAAATTATAACATTGACAATTTATTTGGGGCGCAAGTAAAATGGAGTAGAAAATTATGATAAAGTAGTATAAAATGCTATTAGTACCTACACTATCATTTTTGCTGACAGGACTTACATCGAATGAGCAACAGTTGGTGCCAACACAGAAAGGAAACAATAAAGCTCTGCCTAAAAGCTTTGCCTCATTTATGAGCTAAGGGATATCGCTGAGAAACTGAGTCACACGTAGATACCATTTCCTAATATTCGGTTATACATTCCAACTACTGCGTGAAAAACCCCGCAGCAGTTTAAATAAAAACATTAATATTAGTGCAAAATTATTAAGAAATTCAACAAATTTTTAGTTAGCTTAGCAAATTTATTGCAAATAGAACAAATGTTTTATATAAATATTATTGTGAAAACACGGGAACCCGATTAGAGTGGATTTGGTTTTATTTAAAGTGTTGAAATAATAAATTGCGTTATGAAAGTGAACCAAATTGAGAAATCAATTTTATCAATTTTAGTGCATGTAAAACAAGAAATTAAAAAATAGTTAAAGTCAAACATTCGAAGATATTTTTAAAATAAACAAAAAAAAAAAACAATAAAGGTGATTTAAATAATACACAGCAAACGACAAAATATATGGTATAATTTTTCTACGCGTTATTTAAAAATATTTGTGAATTGGTGAAAAATCGATTACGAATTGTACGTATCCTTTATCGTGTTTCTGTTGTACATCATGTCAGTCTGAAAGAGCTTTTGTGCTTTCTCCGCTGAGAGTATTTTTTCATGTAAACAGAAATATGTTGTGGCTTTTGTTTTGGATATGCTCTTTCTTTACAAATGATTTCATTTTTTTTTTATTTTTGTCTGCAGTTAACGTAAACTTGGTCATAGAAGGAAATCAATTGCGTGCGTTTAAGATGATAGTAATCTCTGGTATTGATAACTACTCGTTAAATGGTAAGTAGAATATAAGCCCGTTGTAAAACTTACATTTTTCAAAATTAAAAAGTTAACATGTTCTAATATTTTAATACAAATATTGTGCAATAAATATTGGGGAGTTTTGAGATATCGACCATCCCATTCCATAACATGCTAAGTCGACTTGCTTATTTTTATTTAATTTTTTTATCAATTTTAAATGCTATTCCATTTTTTGTATCTCAAAAGCTAATTCCTGTCAAGGGAAGTTATAACAAACGAGTTGGGAAGGTCAGGTCACATGGGTAAGTTCGGTCACATGGGACGGACTTTTATAGTCGGTCGGGACCGACTATGGAATACGCTACACTTTCGTTGGGGATATTAATGTGGTATATTTAATTGTATACATTAATTTTAAAGTTCTTAATTATGCTGAACCCCCCACTATCAGAATATTATTCACTTTTCAGAAATTTACGCCTTATATCCAAATAATTTAAAAATTGATATAAAATTATAATAAAACTATTAAAAATAAAACAAATGTACAAAAATAAAAGTGGCCGGACCACACCTATATTTAAAATATTGTAAGGCTAATATTTTATAGATTTCATTTAATAATTTACGGCTAAAATTTTCACTGTGAAAACCCGGAAAATAATGTAAAAAAATCTGGGCGGATCACCCCCATTTTTAGACCACATATTTTTAGGTGAATTCTAACAATAATTTTTAAATTTTATAACTATATCTTGAATACTTTTCGAGGTATTAGTTCCTAAAGTTTTATATAAAAGTGACTTGTGTGGGAGGTGGGCGTGTCCGTTGGCTGATTTGGCTTATTTCCAAATTCAGTTTCTACTTTTGGCTAAAACGAAATTTCATCGCATTCTGATCAGTATTTCTCAACTTCTTGGGTATTCGGAAAGCAAGACAGACACAGACGAACAAAGCTAAACTGACTCGAGTAGTGATGCTGATCAAGAATATAATTACTTTTCCATATCGGCCACGCCTTCTAAGAGGCGTTACAATATTTGCACAAACTTAATATACTCTGTACCTCATAGGTGTAGAGTATAATAAATCAAGTATATATTAAAATATCTCACACAAAAAACATATTGGAATATTAGTATTTGTTTGAATATTGTTTGAAAAAAAAAAACAAAGTGTGCAATGAAAATCAGCTACCGCGAATTTTATGGAATTGATGTATATGATTTGTTGAGTAGTGTAATTGTCCTATTGACAGCAAGACAGACATGGGATTTTTTTTCATAGTGTAAGGTACTCACACGCAAGAATATTGGTATAATATAATTTAATTTATATCAAATAATTTGATGTTGACTCTGGCATATTCACCTTGATATTTCTTTTACATATAACTATAGTTAATTATGGTTCATTAAACTGACAGCTTTAAGTACTGGGAGTAACATACTAGTAGGGTTTTTATATCATACCTATTACTTAGCAACATCAATTTATGGTTGACCATGGTAATGAAATAAAACAAAAGACAGCGTTTAACAGCGTCATTAATCGATCTATCTATCTATTTGGAGTTCATATTTTCGTTATTATATTAACACATGTTTTAACAACTTATGAGGTAATTATTTGACGTCATTAAAAATTGATAAATGTATAATTTTATAAATAAGCTTAGATGACGTATTTAGAATATAATGTTTTGGGTTCAATCTATAACAAAGGGTAGCTTTAGTTTACTAATACAAATATATTTTACAGGAACCGTTGAAATCACAACTGTGCTGGGTGCTTTGTTTGGAGTTGTAGCTCTTATGCTGGTCATATTTCTCTACATAAATCGTAAATGGTGTTTTCATACGCGACACGGATTTGGCTGTTGTGATGAAAAGAATCTATCGTCGAAATACGTTGAAAAGATTTGTAAGTATTCATATAAGAAATGTTTAAAACTTTATCATACTCCTAGTAGAAATGTATTCGATAGGGCTAGACATGAACATGTTGATTTTGTTAATGATAATAAAAAGGAAGCATTCTTTAGATAACTTCGATTTTTAATGCATACTTATTTAACTTTTAATAATTACTTTAGCACCTTTTCAGTCCCTTCAATAAAATTTAAACGCAATTTTTCTTTTTCTCAAGACTAATTTGAATATACCACAGTTCATAAATCCAAAATACAGTTGAATACTTTGTATTCCTCTTGCAGCTCGAAAACGTCGCTACGACAACACTAGCTCCGACTCCGAAGAGGACATCCTTCGTCGTCTAAGGCTGCAACAATCGCGCAATGCACATCCCAATGGTCAGCAATTCGCCACCAGCTATGGCATCAACCAGCAACATCAGCAGAATCCGTTGACCAAGAGTTTTCACTACAACTACAATCATGGCGAACTGCAGCGCGTGACGGTGACGCCACGTGAATCCTCTAGAGATCCGTTGGCAATAGCAGAGCGTGGCAAGGTCGGTGTGCCATCGTCGCACAGTGAGTGTAGCTCTAATGATTCCATAGAGGCGTCGATTGATAGTCAGACCGGAATTTTGACGGGCGACAAGAAAGGTTTGTGCGTCAAAGCTCAGCAATTAATGAATTATATCAAAGGGTATACTTCTTATCCACACGCAGAACGTTATCATATTGGACCAAACATCAAGTCACCAGATGGCAGCAGTAGTTTGTCATCGTCACTGAAGGAGTCGCGCATTGACAGTCGTCTGGATGGTAACAAAGTCAACAAGTGTCCGAAGGCAACTGTTAGCAGTCAACGACGCGAGAGCTTGGATGATGTGGCGAATGTTAATGGCATTAGTAACAACAACACTATCAGCAATCAAAACAACAACAACAACAATAATAATGAGGATGTAAGTAATGGAATAAAATTAAATTTAAATCTTAAGAATTTTATTTATTACAGGAACCACTCTTCGATACCAGCGACTTACGGTCATTAAAATCTGAAGATATTACATTACAGAATCAAAGTTACGGGCGCAGTGGCAGCATTGAGATATCGCTACTCTATGACGCTCCGATGCGCAAGATGACGGTGCACGTGATGCAGGCGCGCGGTTTACCATCTCGAGAAAATGGCCAACAAACACATACCCAGGTAAGTTAATTCTTCCCCGTAAAAATTATACTTTAAAATAATTATGCTCTGACCATGAATTGCCTCGGTCACCTCGGACCGATTTTTTTTCAAATGAAATAATAATTTACTAAAAATTTCGGACAAGCATTGTTCGGGGGAGAAATTGTATTGGATAAATGGAGGAGCTCATTTCCAAAACGTGCTGTATTCTTAAAAATAAAATGCCTTTATTTACAAATATTTGGCCCAAAAATGCTTATTGAATATACAACACAAGATAAAAAGAAAATTAGGAGTGGAAAACACTTTTGTTCTAATTTTATTCTACTATTGAGTAAGAGTAATTCAGGTTTTACCAAACCTATCTTCGTTTCACAAAGCACGTTTTGGAAATGAGCTCCTGTAGAAATCCCCATAAACAACATCTCTGTACTCATTTCCTCCCTGGGTAATTCTTTCGCGGGGAATTTCTCCGCCGGACAATTCGTTTTCAAAACATTCAAATAAGTAATGCTTTTAATAGAATTTGGATTGCGGTAGAATTATCTTGGGAAGAATTGCCATTGGCGATGAAAAGTCCGAGGAAATGTCTTGGAGAAAAAATATCTCCGAAATATATATTCTCGAGAAAGAATTTCACGGGAATTACTTAAAAATTTTCAATATACATATTTAAAAAATTTCTAATAGCACTAAGTAAGAAATCTTTTAATTGCAGGTTCGACTCCTCATGTTGCCGAAGAAGCAGCAGAAGCACAAAACCAAAATTCGATCCGGCGAACATCCGCAATACATGGAAAGTTTTCTGCTGCATCGTGTCAACCCAGAGGAGGTGAATTCGATGGGACTACGCATACGTTTGTATGGCTGTGAACGCATGCGCAAGGAACGACTCATTGGTGAGGCGTATGTGAGCTTTGCAACCATTGACTTGGAATTGGAAACAAATCTGTGGTTGCCGCTGGAACCAAGGAACACCTCATCGGTGAGCTCATGATAAGAGTAACATATGTAATTAAAAATTATATTTCAATGATTTTATAGATTTTGGGCTCAACGAGTGACCTACTCAGCTTGGCTAGATCCGATAGTGCCGGCTCGACCACCTCCATGCAACATGGAGGTGTGCCAGAGCTACTTTTAGGATTAGGTTACAATGGTATCACGGGCCGACTGACCGTCGAGATTGTCAAGGGAAGTCATTTTCGCAGTTTGTCACTGAACAAGGCGCCAGACACTTATGTGAAACTGTGCTTGGTGAGTAGCATCGGTCAGGAGATATCGCGAGCGAAAACCTCAACGCGACGAGGACAACCGAATCCGCTGTTTAAGGAGACCTTTGTGTTTCAAGTAAGTACAGATACAAATAAATAAATTACAGTTATGCTCACGAAGTTTGCATTAAATTGTTTATAATTAAAATACACTAGGTACTCTATAAAAAGAGGAAAGATTTTCCTATGATAAACGTTTATGTAATTCGCGGTTGTTGATTATGACTGCATACTTAGTTTTCCCCTAAATCGAATATTTTTTCAGCAAGTGTATATCGAACTTGTAGGTCCTATTAAGCACTTTTTAGAATAGAAAAATAAATAATAGAAAAATCCTCTCTTGACATGAGGTTGGCTGAACGAAAAAGTCAGTTGGACCAATCAACTGCATTCGGTGTACCAATCCTCATTCTAAAAAGTGACTGAAAAAGTCTTAAAATGTCAATAGGAAATAACATGATATAATTCTATCAAATAAAATATTATTTTCCAGGTTGCACTTTTTCAATTGAACGATGTCACGCTGATGGTTTCCGTTTATGCGAAGCGAAACATGAAAAAGAACGAAATGGTCGGTTGGTTTAGTCTGGGACTAAACTCCTCCGGACCTGAGGAGGTGGCCCATTGGATAGATGTGCGTGAAATAGCGAAGGGTGAGTTGTTGGCGCGTTGGCATGTGCTCGTGGATTCCTGATTCGAACAGCTTGGACTTCATACACGACGCGGCAGTGGTCTAGGTATTCTGGGCTTTGTAACGCGTGAGAAGTCCAAGGCAAAGAAGCTCAAAGAGGACACTAAAACATTGGCGGAGGATATAAATGATCCGGATGCCGTTGCTGTTGACATTGAAGCCGGTTTGGAGCTTGATTTTGTGTAGAGTTCGCAGTAGTTGACGTGAGAAAATTTGGTATGGTGAACACAATTTTTTTTGGGTGTTTTGCCGTAGGTATTTTTGTGAGTATTACGTTTACAGGGAACTCTTTCGTTTTGGGTAAAGAGTTTTAAATGTAAACACGAAATGTGAAATTGCATTGAATATTGCTACATATAGCATATATTGAAAATAATTTATTAAATTTTATACTTGGAAAAACAAAATAGAAATTATAAATTAAAACATGTCGTAGTGAAGATAAAAAAAAATTAAAAATAAAAACCTTGTGATACAAGCAAAATTTTCGAAAATTGTAACAACTATATAAACATTAATCTAACCGGTTGGACATACCCTAGTATACATTATTCTATGTTCATGATTGGAAACTGATTTGTTTTTACAAGGCCAACAATATCAGGTCATGATCATGTATACCCTCATGGTGTAATTTTGTACTAGGGTAAGAACAACTAATATTTAATAGAGTAGTAATTAGTTTTTGTCAACATCAATCCAGTTATATTAATGTTTAAATTAAACATTTATAAATTATTTAAATAAAACATTTCGCTTTAATTTAAAATGTATTTGAAATGTATCAGAGGACAACATTGGAAACATTTTTAGTAAAATGCTTGAAAATTAACATTTGGAGAAAAGCACAAAAATGTGTAACTTTAACTGCATGATACTTACCATTAGTAGAGACTACTAAAATATCCCAGTGGGAAAACCATCAATCCTTTCTCAATGATTCTCCTATGTCAGATCAGGACTAGCGCTGATCGCTAGCATTTTCGGCTTACATAATATTATTGTCTGACACGTCATTCATAGAACCTGCATCGCTGAATGTTTGTGAAAAAGTAAGGCGTAATTAAGTTATTTCATCAAGGATATAATAAACGAAATTTTATTGATGGGTTATGTATGACTTGTCTTCGATAGTTTCAAATTTGTTAGTTGACATGTCATCAATGACAGATTTGCATAATGTCCATGATCACATCAAAAGTCTGTCATATTTAACGAAATGTCATTTATGAAAGCGTTTTAGATACAGTCATCAATGATGAAATACTACACTGTACCAAATTCATCATTGACGTCTACGATGTAAATTCCTACTGGGACAGACTATGTTATACTGAAAACATTTCAGAACTAATTATTTTTCTTAACATATAAATTTGCTGAGAACTACAAAAGTATCTACATATAAATTAAAGACTAAATAAAATAACCACTTTTTATACGAATATTAAAATAACGCAAAATATTTAAAATACAAAACATTATAACAAATATAAATATATATTCAAATCGAATGTTGTAAACAACACTACAAGTGAAAACAAAAATTTAACAAAACGTTGACTAATTAAATTAAACATGTTACAATATTTGAAAAAAATATGTAAAACAAAAACCAAAAACTTGTACCTAACAATTAATTATAAAAAACTTATTTATGCGCACAATTTAACAAAACTACAAGAATAATTATGAGAAACAAAGTTTTATTTACTAAAGAGTTAAACAATGAAACTACTTAACTATCACAAAAATTGTGATTTCTTCATTTGCCACTAAGAAAGACACTATAACGTACAAAAGTGAAAAAAGTTGACAAAATACAAAATATAAAATAACACAAATCTGTTAAAATATAATTATGTTTAAAATTTATATAGAATTTATTATTTTTTATTACTGCACATTTTACATACAAATATTTAGGTACATGTGGTAGGCATATAGAAAATAAAAAATAGATCTGCGTACAATTAACAAGAACCATTTGTTAAAAAATATAAATCTAAAAACTATGCAACAGTTAGAAATCAGTAAAACAAACAAAATATTTATTTGCACCGTTTTTTCAAAAATTCAAGACTTAACTTCAATATAACATTTATAGGGTCTGCTACGATAAGTCGAAATTCAGAATGTCGAAACTAAAGATACTAAAGACAAAAATGAAGGAAATGAATATGCCGAAACCTAAAAATGCCGGAAAAAACTGTCGAAAACAAAATGTTGAAAAATGTTGAAAACTAAAATGTTGAAAACTGAAAATGTCGAAATTTAATATAGCAAATAAATATAATAAATTACGAAGATAAAGATATAAAAAACATATTCGTAACAAAAATTCATAATTTTGAGTCCTATCGTAGCGAAAATCCGAATCATCGCTTCGAATTTGAATTTTTAGCTATGATTTTAAAATATTATACCTTCAAAATACCATCATAACAACATTCATCAACAAACATTTTTATTATTTTAAAGAATTTAAATTCTTTTTTTAAGGACATGAATTTGATGTTCAAATAATAACCATTGGTCACATGCTCATGTTAAGAACACTTAAATTTTCCAAAAGATTGTTTGATTAGTTTTAAAACGAGACCTTAACGTAGTTTCTAACATAAAGATATATATCAATATGAACCACGATACAATGTGATCTTTGGTAAATTTTTATACCCTACACTAAGAGTGAAAGGGTATATTTAGTTTGGTAGGCCTTTTGTAACACCCAGAAGGAAGCATCTCCGATATCGTTCAATACCCAATTCAATTCCCAAAATTTCATTGAAATCGAAAAAGGTGAGTTCCAACCGCTGGTCGATTTGTCAAGAGTTCAAGAGATAATTAAATATGAAAAACCATACAAAAGTGATTTTTGGTAGTTTTTTTCCAACTTTGAGCCACTGTATCTCTGGAAGTAGTGGTCGGAAAAAATAAAGAAAAAATGGGTAGTGTATCAGTTGCCAAAATTTTATTAAAATCGAAAAGGTAAAATCTCAAATTTGACTTTTTTTGGTCGATTTGGTGTGGAATGGCCCATATATATTCTTTATCAGTATGAGCTCCTGAGTCTAAGTCCGTCTGTGCGTCTGTCTGTTGAAATCACTTTTACAGAAAAACTAGTAAAGCTAGATCAATGAAACTCCTAATTTAAATAACCTTTATATCTACACTGTACCAACAAGAAAATTGGCATGATCGGCTCGGATCACTTATGTTCAAATACCTCAAAAAATTTACATGTGCAGATGAATTTTAATTTATACGGACTTTAATGAACTTTTTTGGTCAACTTTAACTTTTGACTTTATGCTCAAATATTTTAAAATAATGTTTTCCCGTGAACAAATATCATGTATATGCGTTTCAAATGAAATGAATTCTTCAGTGATTTCAAGTTTGTAGTTATTTTCAGAATTCGTATACCCTGGTGACCTCTATGCACCACTTTAAATGGTAACCGCACACATTATTGCATATGTGTACTGACTACATCACACCAACTATGACAAATTCCCTACTTCAAAATTTTTCATGTGACCTAACCTTCCTTACTGGTTTTAACATTGGACTGTATCTCTGGAAATTTGGTATCTCTCGAAATAGTTGTCGGAAAAATATAAAATAAAAAAAAACGGACAATTCACATCTCGATACCCTTTATCAATTGCCAATATTTCATAGAAATCGCAAAGGGGAGTGGCAACCTCTAATCGATGGCTCAAATATGATTTGAAATTTCTATTTAAACATTTTGATAATTCGGCATTTTAATTTTCAACATTTATTCAATAAAAAATGTTTTAGTATTTATAGTTTCAAAGTTTTTTTCGACATTTTCTAGCTTTAAAATATTAGTCGAAATTTTTTTTTGCTTCGGCCAAATATTGTTTCGGCGTTCTAATGCTTTTAAAACGTCAACATTTTTGTTTCGATATAGTTTTAAATATAAACTGTCTTTTTTGACTATTTCTTTTATTTATGATATTCATGATATTCAGTGGAATTTTTTTCACTTTTGCAGTTGCTGACAAAAATGTTCTAAATTGGTTCTAGTCGAAACTTGTATTCTTTTAGTTTGTATTTTTCTTTTCTGGTGAACTACGACGTTTTTGTTGAATCGAACATTTTCTTAAATCGTCCACAAATTCAAAATTTAAAGAGACTATGATTTGTTTTCGATTGGAATATCGCAATCTGGAAGGAAAAAAAATACTTCTATCGAATTAAAATTAAAATTCATTTTGGATCGAAAAACATGATTTATTGAGCCAAAGTATTCAAAACTAATTTTATTTTTTAGAATCGAACTAAGTATATGCAAATATTTAAAGTTTTTCATTTAAATCACTCCCTATGAAGTCGTTTCTAAACATGAGCAAAAAAAGTAAAATCTTCTTTTGGCAAGACGTTGGGAAAACGAAAAAGTTAGTTGTAACAACCATTATCATTCGGTTAGAACGAATTTTCCACAAATTTGTTAACGACACTGCAATATTCAGTTGGCGTTTGCAATATTTGCATACACACACTCCAAATTGTTTGAAAACTGTGTAGTACAAATCGGCTAGAGTTCATTGATCACTTCAGTTTAGATGACTCAAATATATTTCTAATTTATGAATACTTGTTATGACTTTATATAATTATAAAAGTATAACAATTATAATCGCTTTACTATAATAACACACAAATAATTAAAAAAGCTTTTAAAAATAAAAAAAAATTATTGAAAGCTAGAAAAAATGTTAAAACAAAGTATTAAACTTGGTAAATTTTATATAATTGGAAAAGTGATGCAAAATATTAAATTTTGGGTAGAGATAACAAAAAAAAAAATCAGATTTTCTGACTGATTTATAAAATTTGCAGATTAATAGAGGCATATCTAATATTTAGTATAATAGTTGATATATTATTTATTTTATTAAATTACATAAAGAGAAACTGAAAAATTGACGAGACCGAAAATGGTATAAAAAAAGCGAATTAAATAAATTTTTGCTAAAAAATGCAAAAAAGAATAAAATAAGTTTATTTACAAAAGCTTTAATTAATTTCTAAAAACTAAATTAATATTTAAATGTTTAAAAATATTTTGAGAAAATAATCTAAATGTTTTTATTTAATGTTACTATTGATGTGATTAATAATTGATTGACGCAACAATATCTCTATTTTTTTACACCATTTCTTATATGTATTAACTAAACAACAAAATTTTGATTTGTTAAATGTTTAAATTTACTCTAATCAAATAATAAAACAAACAAAATATAAGAAAATGGTTTAAACTAAAAAAGAAAAAAAACACATAACATTTCTCGATGGAGAACCGATTTTGCTCACTTTGCTAAGTAAAGTGTTTTTTTGAGACTGTCGTATTTGGAAACGAAAATAAAATTTATAAATTAAATAAAAATTTATATAAAAAAAATATTTAAAAAAAAATACAAAAAAATTTTAATGAACAAATAAATATTAAAATTTATATAAAAAAAAAAATGTATATAAAAAAAATTTTAAAAAATTAAAATAAAAAAATAAAATTTATATAAAAAACAAATTTGTATTTGTTCCAAAATTAAAATATATTCAAAAAAACAATTTAAAAACATAAAATTTATATAAAAATTCAAATTTATATAAAGATATATTTAAAAAATAACATTTTTAAAATCAAATATTGCTAATTTATCCAATCCAATGTGTCTTTGAAATTATTTAAACTTTATAAGAAAACAGAAATTATTTTGCATTTGCAAATTTATCACACTGTTGCATTAAGACCTACACAGAAAAGTGCTATTTTCTTAGCTTAGTTACTCCCTCTATCTAACAGAACCACTTTGCTGTTTTGTATTTAAACTCAGTCGGGTTTAATCCGCCGATTTTTTGATTCCGTACTGTCACTAATCGGCGGGTTAGGGTACTGAAAAAAGTTAGCTAAACAAATATCACCAAAAAAAAAAAAAAACTATGCAAAAACAATTATTTTAATTGGCAAAAAAAATCCAAACACAAACAAATGTATTTTATTCCCTTATGGTGTCTTGTCTCCAAATTCAATAAAAAAATACAAAAAAAAACGAATTAATTACTAAACAATTTTAAATATAAATGTATTTCTTTATATTTTTTAAAAGTATCAAAAACAAATTTGGTTAAAAATTAGTTTAAGCATTAAATTATAAATAAAGCATGCATAAATGTATTTAGCAATTAAAACATTTTTTATAAAACAAATATTTGAATGAAAGCAACAACAAAATGAAAACAAAAAAGATTTTTTAGCAAACTCGTAAGAATTTTATTTATTTAATACTCAATAAAATTAAAAAAAAAAACAATGTGAGTTAGTAATTCTTATGTACTATTGCCAAGAAAAGAAATAATTTCGAATTACAAAAAAAAACACACACACACAAAAGTAAAATAAACTGAAATTTATCAATATAATAGAAAATGAAAAAATAAAGACATATTAAACAAAATTTTATGTACATTCTTAATACGGGGTTTTTATGTGGGTATCTTTAATCTAACAATTCGAAAATATTTGGAAAACAATCTAATAAAAACCCAGGCAGAGTCTCTCTCATCATTGGAAGCTATATTCCATCGATGATCGATAGCATTTTCGGCCTAATAGAATTGATGACATTTTCATACAAATGTCCTCCAATTCAAACATTATATCATGCAGGGTACCTTGAACGACCATGTATCAATGAATGTCTATAATAAAGTCATACATGACAAAACGCCAAGAAAACTTAACACTATATAATGTAACCAGTAAAAATTATATAATTGAAAAAGCAACAGACTGTAGGATTTTGTTTTGCAAAAAAAATACGAGACAGAAATTAACCGTTAACAGATTTGTATTCAGCACACATAAGAATGTATAAAAAATAAACACCCATTTGAATCGAGTATAACCAGAGAAAATGTTGATTTTTATGTAATTTTTAAAATTCAAGGATAATGCGCGAGCATCGATTGATTAAATTGTATCAATTTCAGTTTGCATCAATTCAAAAATTGATATATGTTGTTGATGCTCGAGTCGTCAACAAAAATTGACGCAATTTGGTTGATGCTTTTTCACAAAATATAAATTTTAAATTGATACAAAATTGCGTCAACAGGAAATGTCCCCTCATTTATTAATAGCTTTAGAATTATTTCAAAATTGATGATATTTTATGTGAACATCTCTAAGTTTTCGAGCCTATTCCGATCCAAGAAATAAGTTATTTAGATGGTAAAAAAAATAAAAATAGGGCTTTAAAGTGTTTTTTTTTTCAACATCATTTGCAATGAGCGAGCACAGGACATTTCTTTTCGACTGCAATTTGTTCTATCTCTAACAACATTTTGTAACTTTTAGACTCAATAACAATTTAAAATACAAATAGAAGTTTGGTTTCGATCCGCCCTAATCACCATGTTTTTACTCTCGGAGGTTTGCCATTTACTGCCGAGAGGTAGCGCGGCATAGAAAAATGTTTCTATGAAAAGATGTTTTTAGCCCCAGTCCAATTTATCCAAAAATAGTCTTGAAAAAATAAATCAAAATTTGTTTAGTTAAGATTCAAATATTTGCTGTGCATTATATGGAATTGATGTATGGAATGTCCATGGAAACATTAAAAAAATAACAATACAATCTTTTCTGAGAGACTAATATTTTCGAATCCTATCCTATTAATATAATAAATCTGAATGTTTGTTGGTTTGTTCCGCATCTCCTTCTAAACGACTTATCCAAATTTTTACCACAGATGCGGTATGGTCTGGAAGGAATGATAGGCTATTAAGGGCGGGATTGGACAAGGAGGTGTGGCACCTCCCATACAACCTAAACTTTCAAAACGATATAACTCGGCACTTTCACCAACTACGAACATGAAACTCAATTACAAAGAAAAAAATTAAAAGCTAAAACAAAAAAGCACAAAACAAAAGCAAAAATACAAAAACAAAAGCAATAACATAAAACAAAAATCCAAACTAAAGAAAAAACAAAAAAAATGAAAGAAAAACAAAAGCAAAAACAATTTTTTTTGACATTGTTTTTGGCGAATATATTTTTTTCTTTTTTGAAAAATGGTGATTTTGACCATTGCATTGTTTTTGTCGTCCAAAAATTTTTTTAACAATTTTTTTTTCGACATTTTTTAAACATTATTGTCTTTGTCGATTATTTTTCTTTTCAAATGGTGATTTCAACCATTACTTTCTTTTTGTCCTCCAAAAAAAAAAAATTAAAAACATTTTTTTCGAACATTGTTGTTTTTGTCATTTTTTTGTAAAATGATGATTTCGACCATTGCGTTCTTATTGTCGTCCAAAATTTTTTTTTAACATTTTTTTTTCGAAATTTTTTGAACATTGTTGTTTTTGTCTAATATATATATTTTTAAATTCCGAATAGACGTCAAAACTGCTGAACCGAATTGAATAAAATATTGGCACAATGTGTATGTTGGGCATGGGCAGAGTATATGCTATATCTCGGTAAGATTGGTGGACTTGGCGTGGCATCTCTCATATAACCCAAAAATTAAAAACACATTATATCAGCAATTGGGATAGCAAATTTAATTAAATTTTGGTCAGCATTATTTTTAATCATTCTAAACGGTTTCGCCGAATGTGGGAGTGATTGGACCATTGGGCGTGACACCCCCCATAGAAGATACATTTCAACAGTTAGTATAGTGATATCAAGATATTTCACACCAGGTTAACAACCACCTAAAATTCTTTAAACTCACCACACCAAAATTCCTCACATTAAAATTCACCACGCTAAAACTCACTATACAAAAACTCACCACACCAAAACTCACCACAATAAAATTCACCACACTAAAACTCATCGCACTAAAACTCACCACAATAAAATTCACCACAATAAAATTCACCACACAAAAATTCACCACACAAAAATTCACCACACTAAAACTCACGACAATAAAACTCACCACAATAAAATTCACCACACTAAAATTCCTCACACTAAAACTCACTACACAAAAATTCACCACACTAAAATTCACCACACTAAAATTCACCACACTAAAACATCTACTGTTAAAAACTCTACAGAGACAAATTCTACGGGAAATAATTCTACAAGGAACAATTCTACTGGGAAGAATTCTACGGGAAGAATTCTACGGGAAAGCGTTCTATGGGGGAAGAATTCTACGGCGAAATGTTCTACGGGGAAGAATTCTAAGGGGGAAGCGCAGTCTGATAAAGAATTGTCTTTGAGAAAAGAAAGAATTATTAACCAAATAAAATTTATAAAACCAATTATTTATAAAACCAATAAAAAACTTCAACAGCTAAGCATGGGCCCCTCATATAAATAATAAAGCTAGTTTTAAATAAATGCAGAATATTGTAAAATTAAATGAGTATGTATTTATATTTTAACTTTGTTTGATGTAAAATAAATACATTGTGTAATACAATTTAAAACAGATGTAGTAATATATCTCTACATATTTGAGGACTTATAAATGAAGTCAAAATTAAGTTCTTTTAATACAAATGTATTCACATATTGCAGTAATGCTCTAAAATTATGTAGTTATTTTCCATACAAAGGTTTTTAAAAAACATCAATGTTGCAAAAACAAATAGATACAATTTGAACATAAATTAAATACAAATGTATTTATTTTAAAGACATTGGCGTATAATCATAGACAATTTAAAGTCAACTTTAAAAAATTAATACGACTTTTTTGACAAATTTTTTATAGAATAAATTTTTAAAAAGCTGATTTTAAATATAAAGTTGACTTTTAATTGTCTATGATTATGCGGCTTTTTTATTATTTTTAATACAGTATTTTTTTCGTTCCAGCGATATCTTTCATAGTCCATATTCTATTTTAATATCAGATTAAATAAATGTACTAAAATAAGAGCTATTCATAAATTTATTAACTTGCGATGCCATATTTTTGATTTCAAATCCACTGCGGGATCAAATAATGAAGACAAAAATAGTACTAAAAATTTAGACCAAAGTTGGTTTTATTTTCGTTTCAAATCTACTTCAGGATTGCTTAATATCAAGCAAAATCTACGAAATTCTACAAATAATGACATTCAATTTAAAATAATTAAAAAAATTACCGAAAACTTTGTAATTTTATTAATCTAACTCTTCTTGTTTTCCTGTAATCGTGCTTTCAACAGACAGACGGACATCGGTGACTCAGACGATTAAGTTTTTCTAAAATATATCGTCGTTGTAGAAGTAAATGTAACCAACTACATTTTCAAAATGCCAATTATTCATTTACACAAAAATTTTATATATCTGTCAACATCTGATCAATGAGCTCAATATTTCTACCAAATGATAAGAAAATGTGAATTAATCAATTGGCATCATGCATCAATTACTTTTTACAATAATAACCAACAAACTCGAAATTTAAGATCTTCATAAAAATGTATATGGTGACTTTTAGTTCCACAACGATGATTACTTTTCCAATCGAGTTAAAATCTAAAAATCATGAATATTGACATTTCATTTTGTATTAAATTTAATTTGACAATTAAAAGAACATTTGTTTGATTGATTGTAGAGTATAAGAGAATTTCTAAGGCCATTGCTTTAAGATTTTTTTTTATTTTTGCAATTGGCGTATAACATAAATGTGCCTAATTTTCTATAAATTAAATTTCACCTATATTTTTTTTAACAACACATAATGTTGCATGCATTTTAATAATTTGTATTTTTCTTAACTTTTTTTTTCACTACAAATAAAATTTGTTAATTTAAAATATACAGCTAACTAGCGTAAATGTCGTTGATGAAACACATTCGGCATTTACTTCATTCATTTTCTACGCTTTCTACGTGGTTTTTTGCTAGGATCACAGTCATCATCGCTATCCAGTGGATTTGTTTGTTGCGCATCCCATTCCTTGCGCAACTCACTCAACATGCCGGGCGTAAGCAGACCTTGTGCCAACAGACGTTCGGTTAGACGACCGCGTGAGGTGGGCGGAATACGTGGTTCTTAAATGAAAAAAAAAAAAAAAACATAAATATTGTTTAATAATAAACTTTAAATTACAAATAATATATATAATTTTACCACGTATTTGCGTCACTTTACGCAGTGTATATGAGGATTCGCCGTCATGTGCGTTCTGGCTGTTTTCGGAGTTCTTTAGCAGACGGGTTATTTGAAATACACCCTGTTGAATGATTTCGTCCAATTCTTTTTGCGCCACACGCACAGCGGCCGCTTCGGGAAATAGATCCATGAAGCGATAACTGCAAAGTAAATATTTAAATAATGTATAGATTTTTTTCATCTGGTTTTTCATACCTTAACCACAAATACAAATCCATGACATCGAACACAGACTCCAGATGCACCAGATCCAGTATGGTGCGTGGCAAGCCGAATGGCCAGCCACAGTTGTTGGTGATGAATTCGAAGGTTATTGGCTCATTGCGACTGTACTGGCGGGCAATCTAGAATATAGAAAGTAGAATTTTAGTATGTAAAATAGTCAGAGTTAACACAGCAAACTAACCTTTAAGAACATCGAACAAACGAAGGGCATTTTTTTGTTAATCGGCGCACAGCAGAAGACGTAGCGTGCACGCAGCGGCAGCGCCACATGCTGTATCATTTCGGCAAGGAATTTGAAGTCTTCTATGTTGCACATGAAATACAGTGAGTCGTCGACAGTGCTTAAGGTAACAAAGATGTCCTATAATAATTTCAAGTTTTACGGATTTTTTTTAAATAATACATTTTTCGGAAAGAAATATTAATTTTTCGAGCAGTATATTTTTTTTCGAAGAAAAACAGAAAAATAAAGACATTATTTAACTGTTTATTAGTTATTTAATTACTTGAATGATTCTAGGAAAAAATATGTATTAATACATTTTATATTATTAGCCAATAGCAAGTTTTGCTTTTCGTGCAGTTTCCTCGAATGTTTTCGCGCAAAAAACAATAATGTTTGCTAAACCAAAGTAATTATTATTTATAAACAAAAATACTGTTTAAGTAAGTTTTTATTAATCTTCATTAATTCAACTATTTTTTTGATATTTTTAATATTTATATAATTTATTATTTTAGCTTTTATTAATTTTTTGTTTTTTCGTTTCCACGTTTGAAGAAATGTTTTATTTATATTTATTTTCGAGTAGTTTTATGATCAATTCTTGCAGAAGATTTTACAAATATTTAAAGTACATAATATTTTTAATTATGCTATTATTATGAAAGGCAATTTTCGTACGATTTTCTTTATTTAGTTTAGTTTCGAGCAGTTTTTTCGAGCTAAATAAACGATTTTTTCTTGAAGCATCGACGATGCATTATTTTTATATATATTTTTTTTAAATGATTTTTTCATTAACAAAATAATGTTTAATGGTAAAAAATTATTCAAACCAAATTAAAAATTATGTCACATGTTAGTGTATGTAAAACATAAATGAATATTTGGTTTTTCATTAGTTATTAAATTCCTTTAATGTTTTTAAAATAAAAAAATAAATAAAAATAATGCATTTTATATAATCAGACATTAATAAAGGTTTTCGAGCAGATTTTTTGAAGGTACAACTATTTTCGCGCAGTTATAAATATTTTCGCTTTTTTTCTATTTAATAAATAAAATGAATTATCAAACAACCTAAATTATACTCACCATTAAATTGCTCAGCGTTGACTTTGGCAAATGATAAGCATACAGTTCAATCTGATCAGCAGTGGGATGTAGGCCAGCCTGTTTCAGCGGCTCTGGCATTTGTCCGAGCAGCTTGCGCAACGTTGGCAAATCATCCGTCTTGAATGTAGTCACAAAACCATGTTCCCACTGTGTACGAAAACGTCCAGCACGACCGGCTATCTGTAGAGCAGACGACACAGAGATGGTGTCAATTTCACGTTCACCCTTTTCGTTCATGGTAGGTTTGACGAGCGAATAGAAAATGACACGACGTATTGATCTGTTAAAAACGAAACACATAAATAAAATAATTTAATAAAGCATTTACTGCAGCCACCTACAAATTCAAACCCATGCCAATGGCATCTGTTGCCACCATTACTTTGCAGCTATTCTCGGGATCGTTGAATTTTGCAGCTTGCGCCAGTTTAGTGCCGGGTGGCAGACCGCCATAGATGACGGCGACTTCTTTGCCTCTTTAATATAAATCAAAAATATTAATTCACTTGACAAAGCAATAATACAAGACAACGAACATTACCTTGCCTCAATTTCTCTGGACACGGAATAGATATCATTTTTACTAAAGCAGACAATACAATCGCCCGGCATAACATTGTCCAGCGTCACGAGCGCTGAGTCTTCGATGGACAACTCTGTGAGACGATTGTAGTTGTGAACCTCGACCGTTTCATGCGTTGTTTCGCAGATTTTCTCCAGTAATGCCAAGGCACCCGCCTCGCCACAAATGTGCACCTCCTCCGCGATGAGGCCGAGAAAGGCGCGTGTCCAAGCCCAGCCGCGTTGTGGGTCGCGTAGTTGTTGAATTTCATCGATGACGGCCACCTCGTCTGTAAGCAGATGGTTTTTTCGAAAAAGAATTTAAATTTCAAATGGCTCACATTTGTTTAATGCTCTTCGAGAATTCGTTTTTTTTTAGCAAAAAAAAATGTTTTAAATTAAAATCTTAAAGAAGTCGACTTTTTGTACAAAATTTCAAAAAGTGAAATTGAGAATTTTCCCGAGTAAAAATTTCAAACTTTTTTTTGTAACTTTTCGATATTTTTAAACTTGGTTGTTAAATGTTTTAACATTATTTTGGTCACAATTTCGACGCACAACTTACATGGTGTTGTCACGGACGTCATTTCCACCGTGCAGGCTACATGATTAGCGGGTGTATTTTCGTCGATACCGAATTTCCGTTCTTCGCCGGTTACCAAATCGCAGGCGGTGCCCTTTAAAAGAGAAATGTCTCAAAAACAAATAAAATTCAGAAAGTGCCACCACAACATACGCGCTCATTGGACTTGTTGTAGACCTCAGTTGCGAGCAGTTTAAGCGGCCCACAATAGACGCCCGACTTGGCAGACAGAAAACGTTCCATAGCATGATAGGTCTTCCCCGAATTTGTGGGACCCGCATGAAAGACGATTTTACGCGTGATGGCACGCGCGCTAGGATACCAATTGGCCGGTGTGCGCAAGTCCGAAATTTTTTTGAGGTCATCCATGCAGTCTAGATGCGGAAACACAGTCTTGGCATGTCGCAGAAAATACGGAAATATGTCGTCTATATGACCGGCATTGTTGAGCACATCGCTGAAGATAATATGCAGATCGACGGGCAGATTGTCTGCTTCAATGCAGTAGCGTCTGAAGGAGGCGAAGGCTTGTTGCTGCAGGTAGTCTGTAAGTCAGTGAAATTGAATAAATCTAAACCATTGACACTATTTATAGAACACTCACTGTCCAGTCCATTCTCTGTGCACAGCATTTTGATCTCACGTTTTTGTGTAAATTTATTTAAAATTTTAAGCAGCTCTGATTTGTCCAGTTTGCCAACAAGTTCAGCGCCTACATTTGCATCGGCTACATCAGCGTGTGGCACCTGCTGCGGTTTGAAGAGCGCCGACACATTTGTTGGATCTGTCTTTTTGCCGCGCGTCCAATGGTAGCCCGAGAGATGCACGCATTTGGTGAGAATGATGCTTTGGCAGCGACGTGTGTTGCCCGGTCGAATGCTCAGATTTTGCGCAGCGTTGCAAAGTAGGCTAAGACTGCGTTTTGAATTTTGCATTTCTTTAATAATGTTATTTAAAATACAATTTAATAGTGTATAATTAAAAATAAAAAACTAAAATTTACATCACGATGTGCGTGATGCAATGTCAAAATTTCAATGAAGTTTCTTCTTTCGGCGAACACAGCTGAGCGTCGAGCTTAACCTCAACTTTGATAACATTAGTGTGTGTCTTTTGTTTGGGTACCCATAACGTTCGTAATATTTTTTCGGGTATATATTTCAAATACTCTTGTTGATCATGTATACAATACTCTGGTGTAACGGAACGTTTACGTTAATGCGGGAGTTCCATAAGCGGAGATGTGCGTGCATTCATGCGTCAGAAAAACTGTCAATACATACATTGACGGAATCGTCGTACAAAAGTTCAAGTGATTTCAACTTTTTTGCAATCGCCGCACGTGATTTGACAGTTCGGATGCATGAATATCTTCGCTTATGAAACTCCCGCATAAGTACAAAACGAATCCGTCGACACTTGAATGATAACAGATAGTTTTGTTCAGGATAAAACCACTACGTACGTAGGTTAATACATATTATATATTATTGATATATATATATATATATAACATTAAAAAGTGACATGTTCTCATTGTGCATTTAATGTGTAATTAAAGCACAATTTTACGTCAAATGCTCCCCAAAATTAACTAAAGTCTCACATAAACTTTCGACGCATCTTTTCAACAAAAATATTTTTCATGATTTTCTTTTTTAATTCACTTTGTTATAATCTCAGATGTTTTAGTTTTTTGGGCGGATTAGTGTGGGACATTTCTATAAAATTCTACAGAAAACTCATTAAAAAAAATATTTTTTACAGAAATTTTCAAAAAGATACATATTTCGTTATTATTTAAGCTTTTTTGTAGAGTGAATCAAATAAACGTCAAATCGAACAGGTCTATGCAGAAACATTCAAAGCTAAAACGTCATAACAATTCTGACAGCTGTGGAGTGTCAAAACAAATCGAAGTGTCTCACAGAAGCAGCAAATGACTCACTTTTGCTTAAATTCTTAGATATTTATACTAAATTAATTGTTTTAAATTAAATAAATAAAAACAAAACATGGGACTCTTTGGCAAAACACAAACTAAGGATCCCAAGGAACAGGTAACACTAATTGAGTTTAAAATATGGCAATAGCCTAATGCTTCAATGTCAAGGCAAAGAATTGTATTTCGCAAACCAGAATATCAACAAAATTACCAATTTTATTGTAGGTCAACGAATGGACGCACAAGATACGCAAGGAGAGCAACCAGCTTGATCGGCAAATACGCAGTATACAGCGTGAGGAGGACAAGGTGAAGCGTTCGCTGAAGCAGGCAGCAACTAAAAATGATCGCGACACTTGCGTCATTCTGGCCAAAGAAATAGTGGGCGCGCGTAAAGCAATCAATCGAATTTATACCAGCAAAGCGCATCTCAACTCCATACAATTGCAGATGAAAAATCAATTGGGTCAGTAATGAATAATTTTAATTAATTTTCAATGGTTTTAATTTTGTTTTATTTTTTATTGTATTAGCCACTTTACGCGTTGCTGGTTCGCTGCAAAAGTCCACCGAGGTCATGCAGGCCATGCAGAATCTTGTGCGCTATCCTGAACTTGCGGGCATTATGCGTGACATGTCCAAGGAAATGATGCGCGCTGGCATCATTGAGGAGATGCTGGAAGAAACAATGGATTCGCTGGAAGATTCCGAAGAAATGGAGGAGGAGGCTGCCAAGGAGGTTGATAAAGTGCTTTGGGAAATAACCAATGGCAAATTGGGTGAAGCTCCATTGCCGCCAGAGGGTAGCGTTGCAGCGGAAAAGCACGAAACGCCTGCGGCTGCAGCAGAAGAGGCCGACGACGACGAGGAGGAGGAAGAGCTACAGGAAATGCAGAGTCGTTTGGCATCGCTACGCTCTTAAATGAATGCGAAACATTAAAAGCTCTTAACTTAAATAAAAAAAAGCACCGCACGATAATAGCGTAAATTTTTGCTAATAATTTACATTAAACGAAATATTTTCAAATTTAGAAAAACTAAAAATGAATTACATTTTATTTTTGCAATTTGTAAAGCTGAGCTTTAGGTATGTTTAAATTAACTTTTATTCTAATTTTTAATTAAGTATTTATAACTGAAATGTAATTCTTGAATATTTATGAATTATATTATTATATATGAAAAATATATAAAGCTAAGCAGAACCACTAATGTAGTTGAAAAAAGCAATTTCCGAAACACAATTTTCATTCAATTTATGCTTTAATATTTATAGATGCTTTTAATAACATTTTTATGTTTTTTTATGTAGTTTTTAATATATATTTTTTTATTATTTATAAATATTAACTTGTATTTTTGAAAATTTCTTTTTATTTAACTTTAGTTAACAATTAAAAAATTTAATAATCATATGGTTTTATTTTTTTGTTTTAAGTTTTATTAAAATGTACATTTTAATTGAAGTTTTTTTTGGTATATAACAAATATGATTTTCATGATAATTTGCAGAAATTAATATTATAGATTATTTCTCATAATATTTTTATAAACAGCAATTTCAATTTTTTTAAACTTCTTTAAATAACACTAAATTTCACAAATTCTAAAATTCACAAACTTATTATGAAATCTGTATATACGGTATCTCAAAAATCAACATATGGCAAAATCCTATTGATAGGCTATGGAGATATCGTCCTTCGAATTTTGAGGTCATTTTTACAAAAAGATGATCCTTTTTATACCCTACACCTATGAGGTACAGGGTATATTAACTTTGTGCATATATTGTAACGCCCCTTAGGAGGCGTGTCCGGTATGGAAAAGTATATATATTTTTGATCAGCATCACTACCCGAGTCCGTTTAGCCATGTCCGTCTGTCTGTCTGTCCGTCTTGCTGTCTTGCTGTCTTGCTGTCTTGCTGTCCGAATACAGAATAACTTGAGAAATACTAATCAGAATGCAATGAAATTTCGTCTCAATATATTTTAGCCAAAAGTAAGAACTGAGTTTGAAAATGAGCAAAATCGGTCAACGGACACGCCCACCTCCCATACAAGTCACTTCTATATAACTCTTTCGGAACTAATAACTCGAAAAGTATTCAAGGTATAGTTATAAAATTTAAAACGTATTGTTAGAATTTACCTACAAATATGTGGTCCAAAAATGGGCGTGATCCGCCCACTTTTTTTTTCATTATTTCCCGGGTTTTCATAGTGGAAATTTGATCCGTAAATTATTAAAATCAAATCTATGAAATATTAGCCTTTCAAAATTTTAAATATAGGCGTGGTCCGCCCAATTATATTTTTCAAATTTTTTTTTTTTAGTTTTTTATACTTTATATAAATTTTTTAATTTATGGGGATATAAGACGTAAATTTCTGATATATGAATAATATTCTGAGGGTGGGGAGGTTCAGCATAATTAAAAATTTAAAATTAAGGTATACAATTAAATATTCCTCATTAATATCTTCACCAAAGGTGTAGGGTATTCCATAGTTGGGCCCGACCGACTATAAAAATCCGCCCCATGTGACCTAACTTTCCCAACACGTTATTTATAAAAAACTCGCGTTGGAGTGAACCATATTTAATTAAATTACCTACTAGATGGGCGCGTGCCTGTTTTTGATGGCACGGGCACGCCGATAGGTGACACGCTCGAGCACGAGCCCGACGATTAAATTTACAGGCACGCACGAGAAGTACGATAAATCACGGGATTTAAAAAGACACGACAAAACACGGAAAAACACGACAAAACACGAAAAAGTAAAAAATAAAACCGGAACGTTTTAGATTTTTGGAACCGGAATCGTTTTCAAAAATGTCTGGAACCAGAACTGGAATCGGAAACCATATATTTTTCGGGTTGGAAACGGACCCGCTATTTTAAAAATCTCGGAACCAGAACCGGAACAGATATTATAGTCCCTGTCAGGGAACGCAAAGATACGGAATCGAAGTAGTTATTAAAAAAATATATGGAACTGGAATCGAAAAACATTTCATTTTTTGGTTGGAACCAGAATTGGAACCGGAACCACAATTTTAAAAATTTTGGAACCCGAACCGATAATCCAAAGGGTTTTTTTCCCTGTAATAAATAATTCAAAAATTAAGTTTGATACTATTTTATTCTCTTAAATCCATAAGTAAAACTAAAACAAAAGATTTTTAAGAAAAGGTTAAAATACCACGTAAGGGATTTTTAAAATTGGGGTAGAAACTACACTAAGAAAACAAAGATGATTACCAGAAATATCACAGACCTAAATATCAAGTTATTTACAAATTATTTAGATCGTATTTGAACATCAATTAAAAATCTTACAAATAGGAAGATAGTTGATGAATATTTGGAAAAGGTACTCTATTAGAATTCGCGGAGTAATTTTAATTGTAGTATGGTAGTCAAATGTCAAAATACCTCAAAAGTTTTACTGCAAATGTCCAAAAACTCAGGATGTTTGCTATCAGTCAACTCTAAATATCTCAATTTACATTGTTGTTGTGGCAAACATCTCGTAACTATCTGCATATATGTCATATTTAAAAAATATTAATAGTTTTGCTGCAACTTTATTGAAACTTATGGATGTTTGAATATTTGGTACAAGGCGTAAATTTAAAAGGATAGTTGCAGCAAGACTTTCATAAACATCTTGTTTTCTCAGTGTATATAAAAAAATGTTAAATGGGCGCGTGCCTGATTTTGGAGGCACGGACACGCACATTTTAGTAAACATTTTATTTCAAACATTTTATTTCAAATTTAAATAGTAAAAACCATGCTTAAATTTCAATAAAACTTGTTGAAACTTGAATAATGAATTTTGAGCACCTTAAATAAAATTATTTTCCGTCACATCTTTTTAACTATGTCACCAAAAATATTAAATTAAAAATAAGAATTAACAAAAAAAAAAAATAGAAACCCAAAACAATCTTCTTAAATTTACCTACATAACCTATTTGAATGTTATCTTCATAAATTTAAATAAAGCTCATTTTGCGTAGGTCCTTTTACAAATTATGTCCGCCAAACACCAAAGTCATTTACATCAAAGAGGCCGGTCCCGTCACAAGTTGAGTGAAAAGATGATAGATACAACAGCAGGCCAATTTGTATAGTAATTCTGCACATTTGTTCGCCGCCTATCTCAAGCGCGCCTCCCACCAAATAGAGCCAACCAATCCATTCCCCCACACCACATGGTGTAACATCAATTTATAGCGCGACAAAAAAAATATTAGGCAATTAAGTGACACAAAGGCGACATAAAGGACATGTCGCGGACGCACTGACAACAGCGATAAAGTAGGCGGTAAATGCGAAAAAAAGTGAAAAAAAAAACACAAAAGTAAATTGAAAAAAATTGAGGGCTCTGTAAAATATCATTTACGATAATAATAATATTAACAATGTAGGACAGCATGTTCAATGTACTGAGTTCACTCTGGCAATGGCATTAAATGGAGCGAATGAAATTTGAATTTAATTTATGGTCAAATTAAAGCGATTCTTGGCAAAATTGTAAATTGTACAGAATATCAGTTACAAAATTAAGGGCCAGTTTTTCAGTGCTAGTTTAAACGTAGTTTAAACTCCGTTTAAGTAATCTTCTCTTTAATTTAAACGACGTTTAATTTTGTTAGCAGTTTTTCAGTGATAGTTTAAAATGAACACATACCAAGACAATACATAAGGCACCACAGGCTAATGACATATAATTCTCTCGATTTTGACTTATGATAAATGTCATTTAAAATAAAATAAATGCAAACATTAGCTGCGTTCCCGTGGTACTTGAACCAGATCTGTTTCACGGGAACGCCATCGGTTCTATTTTATTAAATTTGGCAGCACTGTTTCTGTCCCATTTTATCAACAGAAATTCTTCTTCTTATTAAGTGATATTCACAATAGCATAATATCACCACAAACAAATTTACTTTTGATACGTACAGTACCAGATCAGTAATTGATCCAAAAACGAAGCTGGTTCTAATTGTTTGTTTATGTTTTGTATATGAAAATGATCTACGGATCCGGATCAAAAACCACGGGAACGCAGCTATTATTTCAGAAAAGAAAAATTTATGTAAATTTAAATATTAGCAACAGATCGAGCAACTAAAGTGCACGTGAAAGTTGTTTTTAATAAATAGTGTGCAAAAATACAACAATCAATAAAGTGAAACAACACAGCGAAGAAATTTGAAAATTTAAACGTAGTTTAAACCATCAACATCGGTCGTTTAAACTAATTTTAAACGACGGTTAAAGTTCATTGAAAAAATCGATTCTGATTTTAAACGAAGTTTAAACGACAAACAAAGTTCAACTAGCATTGAAAAACTGGCCCTAAATATCAAAATAATAGAGAAAATTTTGTATATGAATATTTTATTATGTATTATTGTATTTTTATCCATTATTATCATTTTCATGAAAGTTTTAATATTTATTTTATTAAAATTTTAATGAAATTAATATGAAATTTCCCTATGTTTATAAAATAATTTTGTTTTCTGTTAAAGTATAAAAATTAACATTCATGCCAAAATTTAAATTGCAACCATAAATTTGAACCGTTATACATAAACTGCTCCATTATAAAATTTTAAACTGATGTAGTTACCGAAACGAGGGAGAAAACTGAATCGATATCGAAACAGTCACTTTTAGAGGAACTTTAAAAATACACTAAGAAAACAAGATGTTTATGAAAGTCTTGCTGCAACTATCTGTTTAAATTTACGCCATGTAGTAAATATTCTAACATCTCATAAGTTTAAATAAACGTGCAGCAAAACTCTTAGTATGAAATGATAATAGAGATATGTACAGTTGACTGATAGCAAACATCCTGAGAACTTGGATATTTACTACAAAACTGTTGAGGTATTTTGACATTTGACTACTATAAAAAAAGAAAATGGCGTACTTTTTTCTTACGCTCGATTTAAGTGCATTAAGTAAATCCAATGGTGTAAAAAAGTGTCAGCTCAAATAATACATTATAATGGTAAAAGTGAAAACGAAATTTCCCGGGATTGAACACGTGATGGACATTTTTTTTTCAGCGTTTACTTGATGACAGCAGCGTCGGGCCAACTTGGTTCATTCGCGAAGAAGTCTCCTTTCGTTGTACAATTTGAAATTCGTTGTTTAATCAGGATACTTTTTTAGAATAAATAAAAATACATTTGATTCATTTTCTTTCAATTCAATAAAAATTTTTCCGCTAATTCTAATGGAGTATGGACTGCGAATAATTACTCCAATGATTGGAGTCACAGCAATATAGGAAAAATCGAGGAAAAATCAACACTTGAGGAAAAATCGACACTTAAGTGTGCACTGTGAAACCGGGACTTAGTGTAGGGTTTTAAAAACATTTTATATTTCCAGACTTGTTTTCATTAATACAAATGTATGCTACTATTTCGATATGATTTTTGAGATTTACAGAAATGTCCACAATAACCTACGGGGAAACGAACCGGTCCTAGACTAGACACGTGACTGGTTCGTCGGAGATAGTTAACCGGTCCTAATTCTGGCTCTTTTATATGAAACCAACCGGCAACTTTAACACGGCGTTGTCCTAGGGAGGAGTCAATAAACACCTCCTGCAGACCTTTAGACCAATCACAAGACTGGTCTTAAAAATCGTGTTCTGTAACCGGCACCTTTAGACCTATCACAGATTTAGTCCTCAAAATCCTGTTCTGTGACAGGTATCAATGGTACATTCAGTAAAAAAAAAAATTGTTAAGCTCGAATCACACGATTGAATAAACAGTCAACTGTTTGAATCAATTTTCAAAACAATTTAAATATCAATCGTGTGATTGCCTTATTTTCCATACAAAAATTGGGCAATCACACGATTGATAAATAAAATTATTTGAAAATTGATTCAAAAGTTGACTGTTTATTCAATCGTGTGATTCGAGCTTTACTTTTTTATATATTTTAAACTTTACTTAGTAGAGGAGCTTGGCTCATTCAATAATGATTTATTTTTCATATTTTGTTTAAAAGGAAAACAATTTAAATTTCAAAGGCATTGATTATACAAATTAATAAAAGTTTACAATAGTGTTTTGTTATTTAAAGTAGAAAGTTAATTTAACAATATAATAATAAGTGTTTAGGTACAATATACAATATAATAATAATTAAGAATAGTGCTTCGCTATATACTCCCCCTCAGAAAGTGTGAAACGTCCCGGTGCACTTTATGTACGATATTAGTTCTTCCTCGGTCTGCCTCTTCTGCATATAGGGTATAATGGTTTTGGGGACTGCTGTTCTCTTGGGATGACTGGTGAAAGTGATGATGTATGGAATACGCCCACGGACGATTTGTTGTCAGCTGTACGACCTACTTCATATGTATTGGCACCTAGTCGCTTGAGTATTATATACGGGCCATCCCGTCGTGGAACGAATTTTGCAGAAACTTCTTTGGATGCGTTACTTAGTACATGGGTTGTCACCCATACAGAGTCTCCAATGATGTATTCTATTGCCGGACGTCGTTTCTTATTTGCATGGAAATTGTTGATTTCGTTTTCATTCATGTTGCGTTCTTCAGATTCTTTTAAAATTTCCGAAAAAATCTTTAATTGCGGTGTAATCTCATCAACAAAATTTTGGTTGTATATGATATTTGATAGATCATGCGTTATTTCGACCGGTGTTCTTAATTCTCTCCCAAAATTAAGAAAAGCAGCAGTTTTTCCAGTAATACGACATACCACAGTGTTCATAGCGAAACGTACAGCAGGTAGATACTTGCTCCAAGTATTGTGTTTGTCTTCAACCAACATAGACAATCGCACCTTTAGATCACGATTTTTACGCTCGACCATATTAGCTTGCGGATGATATAGGGGAATCAATTGTTGTTGTATTCCTAGGGAATTGCATTACACTTGAAATAAACTGAGGACCATTGTCACTGATGACCCTTCGTGGTAAGCCATATCGAAGAAAAACTTCATTTAATAGAATTGTTGCACAATTCGCTGCCGTTGCTTCTTTCAATGCGAAAATTTCTATCCAACGTGTAGTCGTATCTTCAATAATCAAAATATGTTTGAACTCATCACTTGGTGGTAAAGGCCCGAATAGATCTAACGCTAATACCTCAAAACGTTGGTTTGTTGGGCTTGTTTGTAGAAGACCCGCAGGTTTTAAATTTGTAGGTTTGTATCGCTGGCATTTGTCACAGCTTTTAACAAATTGTTGAATGTCTTTGCTCATTTTTGGCCAGTAGAAATGCTCTTTTATTTTTGATTTAGTTTTTTCAATTCCGTAATGTCCGGCGATATCAGCACTGTGAAATTCCTTAATAATTTCTTCGCGTTCATCGTTAGGAACCACCAATTGCGCATTGTCTTTGTTTGAATTGCCGTAACGGTATAACACACCATTATTTATAAGATAGCCTGCAGATGAGTACGTCCTAGCCATTTCTGATTTTTCAATTTCCATCGATTCTAAAGTATTTATAATGTTGGCAATTTCTGTATCATGCATTTGTTGTGTTCTAATTTCTTTAGAAGATTTTGTCGGTATATCAATTTCGAACAAACATGATTCAAAAGAAGTCGGTAATCTTGATAAAGTATCTGCTACGTTGTTTAACTTTCCTTGTATATACTTTATTTCAATGTCAAATGATTGAAGTTGTAGCGACCATCTTGCTAATCTTCCAGTAGGAGACTTCAGATTCATTAGCCATTTTAGGGGTTGATGATCTGTTAATAAAAGTATTTTTGACCCTTCAAAGTAACCACGAAATTTATTAACAGCCCAGACAATTGCAAGTGCTTCTCTCTCAATAGTTGAGTAATTTCTTTCAGCATCTGTTAATAGGCGGCTAGCGTATTCGATGGGATGCTCTATTTCACCCTCCCCCTGGACGAGAACTGCCCCAATAGCGTAACCACTTGCATCAGTCTTTAAGATAAATAGTTCATCTTCGTTAGCTTGTTTAAGTATGGGTGGAGATGAGAGCAATTTCTTCAATCGATCAAAGGCGTTTTGCTGATCCTGTTTCCATTGCCACGGAATATTTTTTTTTGTTAAATAACTTAGTGGTTTGCTTACATCTGCAAATTTGGGAATAAACCGACGGTACCATGAGCAGGTTTGCAAGAAGGATAGCACTTGTTTCACATCTCTTGGCTCAATCATATTCAAAATTGCTTGCGTCTTATTTTTATCCACCTGAATTCCACTTTTTGTTAGGACATGTCCAAGATAGTTTACTTCTGAGCACATAAATTTGCATTTGTTACGATTTACACGGAATCCTTGACTGAGAAGGCGCTGGAAAACCAATTGTAAATCTTGAACGTGTTGATCAAATGATTCTGAACATATTATGATATCGTCCAAATATATTAATATAAGAATATGTGGAAGGCCATTACGAAACCTGCCCATTGTCCGTTGAAACGTGGCTGGAGCGTTTCTCAGTCCAAACGGCATTCGTTTAAAACGGAACGTACCGAAAGGTGTAATGAATCCTGTTTTATCCATGTCTTCTGGTCTTATGTTTATTTGCCAGTAACCACTTTGCAAATCCAACGTCGACATATATGGTGTACATTTAGCAGCATGAATCAAGTCATCAATACGAGGCAGCGGGTAACGATCGGGAACTGTTATTGCATTTAACTGTCTATAATCAATACAAACGCGAATTTTTCCATCCTTTTTGGGAATCATGATGACTGGTGAAACCCATGGTGTGTCGCTTTCTTCTATAACATCTTTTTGTTTCATTGCTAAAATTTCTTGTTTGAGCTGTAATTTCCGTGCAGGTGATAGACGATAAGCTCGTGTAGCAATCGGTTCTTCCGATGTCGTATTTATGTTGTGGTAAAAATTGGTGTGAGCTGTGCTCATGTCAGAAAATAGAGTCTCATATTCTTTAAAGATGTCGTTCAGTTTATTTTTAGATATTGATTCCACATCAATGGCTTCGTCATCTCTGAGCGCTACATTCACCATGTTGAAATCGAGCTTGCGAATAGGTGGCCCGAATAGACGGTCATCAATCGGCGCAGTACTACCTCGTATGTATCTTAAAAAAATATTTTCCGACGATTTCTTTTCGGGTGTGACCACTTGAAGAGGTAGTGAATATCGAAACAAATCGTAAAGTTCTTCGACGTCACATGGCTTTTTCTCTTCCAAGCGTATCTTTTTAGGTGGCGATGAGTGCTTAGTTGAGCTGTATGCAAACGTTGTTTGTGGTTTATGTACTTCTGGCAGATAATCGTATTTGATATTCGGGGTATCCGCGTAATACCACTCCATTTGCGAGGAATCGATAATAATTTTTGCTTTTTCCAAAAAATCGATTCCCAATAGAATATGCTTTGATTTTGTTTCCGGTAATATCATAAAAAATGTTTTTATTATTTTATTACCAAAAGATATATCAACAAATGTTGTTAGTACGTTCTGTAAACGAACAATGCTATCAGCGAGTGTAACTTCTGCTTGCATTTGATTAAATATTTGGTTTTTCTTCTTCAAATATTCATAAAAAGAATAGCTAGCTAAGCTTGTTCTAGATGCTGTATCAATACAAGCTAGACCTTCAAAATCATGGATACCAAGAATACCTTTGGGTAGTCCATTATCATTACTTATATTAATATAATTGCATGCATTATTTGTTGTTGCCGTGTTAAATCGATGTTGAGAACAGTTCGGGCAATTTGATCGATAGTACCCTGCCAAACCGCATTTGTGGCATTTAAGGGTGAATGAATTTGCAGACTCAATCGTTTTTCGATCTTCTTTCAGAAAAGCTAAACGTTTTCGGCATACGTCGATAGTATGATTACGTGCGCGGCAAAATTTGCATCGATTACCTTGATCCTCTTTTTCGTCGGTATGAGCGAACTGTTTGGATTTACACTGAACGTCTAATTTAGATTCAGTGCTCAGTTGCGCTTCATACATGCGAGCTCTATACGACAAATCTGCAAATGATGAAATATCGATGCGCTTAATTTGCTTTTGCACGTCGAACCGCAGAAGCCCGTACATCATGTCGAGTTGAACGATTTCCGGAAAACGTGGCGAAGGAAGTTCGGCAAATAGAGCTCGTTTCCTGCCAATAAACATGTCAGTTGACTCATCCGCCTTTTGCTTCTCTTGAAAGATCATATTATAGATCTCATATGGTTGCTTTTTGGGCGCAAAATGGTCACGGAGCCGATCGATAGCGGTAACCCAGCTGTCTAATTCGTATCGGACACCAGTGAACCATAGCGCTGCGTAGTCACGAAGTAAAAGGGGTAACTCTTTGAGTGCCACATCATCAGGTACTCGTTTAATATCTTTGTAGACGCGTAAATTCATTAAAAAATTATCAAATGAATCGCGATCGGTTTCTCCGTTGAACCGCTCTGGAAAGCCGCTGAGGGTTTCTTGAGGTGCCGATTTCTCGCCTAGCAGCATTCGCAATTGCATGTCGGATAGCGTCACCGAAGGGACCGACGCAGGCTGAACCCTGGATGGGGACCCTTCTGGTGGAATAATCATGCCTATTGCTTGTGAATTATCCGCTGACGATGCATTGTTGAGTCTTGCTGCTGAGTTTGAGCGACGCAATCGTGGCATTTCAATTTATTTTTTATTTTTTTAGGAGAAAAAAAAATTGAAAGATATTTGATTTTAATTTTCAATTTTGAAAGAAAAAAAAATATTTTTATTTTTTTTTATTTTACGTTGGGCGCCAGTAGAGGAGCTTGGCTCATTCAATAATGATTTATTTTTCATATTTTGTTTAAAAGGAAAACAATTTAAATTTCAAAGGCATTGATTATACAAATTAATAAAAGTTTACAATAGTGTTTTGTTATTTAAAGTAGAAAGTTAATTTAACAATATAATAATAAGTGTTTAGGTACAATATACAATATAATAATAATTAAGAATAGTGCTTCGCTATAACTTATTTTATTCTCCTTCGAGCATTCACATTTCATTCATTATTCCACTTTACATGAGTTCATTACAATTACTTGGAAGACATGCTGAATTTAAATCAATGCAGTATCGAAAAACAGTCTACGAATTATAGACGCATTAGTTGCAGCTTGTAAATAAGTCTCGTGACTATGGCGCCACCTAGTGCCTTGTCGCTGTACTAGCGACATATTTTGCATTGACACGATTTATCTCCTCATGCAGACCTTTAGACCTATAACAGAACTGGTCTTCAAGAACCTGTCCTTAGTCGGTACCAATGGTACCGGTCACGTGATAGTAGTTTTAGTTTTAGACCAATTGACACCTTTTTCCAGCAGGGTACTCTATGCTTCACCTATGTCAGCTCAAGACCATCGATGACCAATAGCATTGATGACATTTTCATACAAATGTCCACTATTTCATGCATGACGTGATATTAACAATAACATGCACGGCATTCATTTTTTTTAACTATGCTGATAACTATGTAATTTGCTTTCTTAATATTCAGATGATAAATTCTTAAATTCTGTTCTTTTTTATTCAATCTCAATTCCTCTATAGTTTGTTTTCTCCCGTGTACTTAAAATTTTGAATTATAATTTTAATAACACTAAATAAAAAAAAAAAAATAAATAAAATAAATTTTAACTTAAATTAAAAATTAATTGTTTTTTTTCTTAGTTAAACAAAAAAAAACAAACATTTTACAATGTAATAAACAGAAACTTTTAATATCGATTTTGGATATAAGTTTATTTCAGATTTTTGTATAACGGTTTCGGCTTTAAATAGATTTTAAAAGATATCGGTTACGGTATCAACCGCTCCTTTTATTCTCCCAAATGCAACGACCCTAATGTCTCTCAATGCAAAACATTTTGCTCTCACCTTCTCTTTGTCTGCTGCAGTTCATTTGCAGCAACAACAGCGATCAGATGTGCAAATTAAATGCGCATGGTTCTTCGCCTCTGAAAGTGAAAAAATAAACAATAAAATAATCGCGCTTTTGTTAATTATTACATTTAAATAAAATCCAATTATTTATGTGCAATGTCCAAGTGAAAAATAGTATGTAAAATATCAACTAATAAAAGTATGTAATAGCTAGCAAGTTCCCAGTGAAAATGTGACAGAATTCAAAATGGATGCCCTATGTAAAAATGTAAATAATGTGAAGTGCGCGAGTATGTTGTGCGTTTAAATAATAAAGTGAATTAAATTGCAAATTTGGAAACATTCAAAAATAAAATATGGATTTGATATTTGCTAAAAGAAAATGTGTGATGGGAAAATCATGAATATTAAGTGAATTTATTATGTGCAATTCAACACAAAGTGAGTACAAAACGTATGTTTATTTCGTATGTGAATTTCGTGTCACCTTTTTTTCTGATTTGAATTGCTCACTGCCCCGACTGAAAATTGGTTAAGGTTAGCCTTATTTCGCATACGTCCCTGATCAGAATACGATAAGACATCTCTACCAAAGGCCTCCTGAAATGATACTGATCAGGGCCGACTAAGGTAATCCTAATTTGAAATTCATGTAAGACAACCTGGTGGCGGATTCCGCAAATGTGAATTAAACCTGATGTGACATTTATGAATAATTTGTCAAAGGAAGCCGCCAATCAGAAATAATTAAATTCTCAACATTTTTAAAAACTTGAAATATCTCATTTAGACTCAAAACTTTGACTTTTTGTTATTTTTGTTAAAATTAACACATCAGGTTCCATTAAGTAGGATTTAGATCACAATTTTTTATGAAGTTTGGATCATGTTGCCTTGCGTGGATTTGATATTAGGATTACCCTAGTCGACCCTGAATAGAATCATTTTAGGGATGCCTTATCGTATTCTGATCAGGAACGGATGCGAAATAAGGCTAACCTTAACCAATCGGGTAACCCGAGTGGAAATTTAGTTCAGGATGGGACCATTGTCTGATCAGGCAGTGTACTGGGGTTTTTATAAGTGCCTGATTTAAAACATAAGTGTCACATCAGGTTTCATTAAGTAGACTTTAGATCAGTATTTTTTATGAATGTTGGATCAGGTTTCTTTAAGTGTATTTGCAATTAGGATTACTCTAGTCGACCCTGATCATTATCATTTCAGGTGGCCTTTGGTAGGGATGCCTGATCGTATTCTGATCAGAGACGGGTGAGAAATAAGGCTAACCTTAACCAATTTCTACTCCGGTTAGTTAATAATATCATTATACTCTACACCTATGAGGTACATGGTATATTAACTTTGCGCATATATTGTAACGCCCCTTAGGAGGCGTGTCCGGTATGGAAAAGTATATATATTCTTGATCAGCATAACTACCCGAGTCCGTTTCGACATGTCCGTCTGTCTGTCTGTCTGTCTGTCTGTCTGTCTGTCTGTCCGTCTTGCTGTCTTGCTGTCCGAATACAGAAAAAGTTGAGAAATACTGATCAGAATACGATGAAATTTCGTATCAATATATTTTAGCCAAAAGTAGGAACTGAGTTTGAAAATGAGCCAAATCGGCCACGGACACGCCCACCTCCCATACAAGTCACTTTTATATACATCTTTAGGAATTAATAACTCGAAAAGTATTCAAGATATACATAGTTATAAAATTTAAAAAATATTGTTACAATTCATACAAAAATATGTGGTCCAAAAATGGGCGTGATCCGCCCACCTTTTTTTTCATTATTTCCCTGGTTTTCATAGTGGAAATTTGAACCGTAAATTATTAAAATCAAATCTATGAAATATTATCCTTACACAATTTTTGAATATAGGCGTGGTCCGCCCATTTTTTTTGTATTGGTTTTTTATACTTTTATATCAATTTTTTAAATTATGGGGATATAAGATGTAAATTTCTGATATGTGAATAATATTCTGAGTGTGGGGAGGTTCAGTATAATTAAAAACTTTAAAATTAAGATATACAATTAAATATCCCACCAATGGTGTAGGGTATTCCATAGTCGGGCCCGACCGACTATAAAAGTCCGCCAAATGTGACCTAACTTTTCCAACTCGTTTTTATATGTTTCCGGGGAGCGAACGACCAAAATATTTTTTTGTTTTTATCACTCTCCGCATTTTTAAAAACGTATTTCAGTGTGTTTCTTTTGTTTTCTAATTAACATTTAGTTTTTATATTACACATTTTTATTTAGTATATATAATTCAATATAATTTTTCAGAAAATTCATATATGCATTTTTTTAAATATTAATAATATGCCTAAAATTTTTATAAATTAATTTCTGTGTATAAGAATATTGAAAAACTTAAAATAACTTTATATTTGGGTATTCATGTTTTTGTAAGCTGAATTTTTTTGAATTAAATTCAAAATCTACTTTAAAACTGAATAGAAAACATCAGAACAATTTATTTATATAATGTTGATGCTTTCAGACAAAAAATGTAATACCTAATCTTAATTATCCATTAAAATGTGTAAAAACATTCAAACATTAAAGTGTAAATCCTTCAACAACAACATAGAAAAACTTCCAATTAAATTCAATACGTTTCATATTAAAGCACTGTTTGTATAATGGTCCCATATCGCAACTCTGAACAATACCGTTAACAGAATGTGATACAACGAGAACCGAATCGAACAACGAAACGTATTTCACATGGTTCGAAACTATTACTCAACCCATACAATTTCAAACCACTATTTGCGACTGCTTCCAAAGCAGCAGAATTATTATCGAACACAAACAGCACCTGACTGGAATAATAATTTTCGGCTAAAAAATATCTATGCCTATGCAAGCCGCCATCATACACAAAACAACAATTCGCCTATCAACTATTTCCGTTTCCGACTTCACAACTACTACTGTACTACATGCAGAGAAAAGCTCAAATATAACCAACAAACCAAACGATAATTTTACGATATCGAAACGATATCATTTATAGGCTCAAATTGTCGTTTTCGATAATCTATAATGATACGAAAACGATAGGGTTTTCGATAAAAATGAACCTGTCTAAAACGATATCGTTTTTTTGTCGTTATAGACATCGAGAATATGCCGTAAATGGATTTATTTTCGATAAAAAAATTTAATTTGTTCAGAAAATTTTATTTTTTGACAAAAATCATAAGGAATACGCAATTAAATTTTCAATTACTTTAAGTTTTATATCTAAAATATATCATTTTTATATCGAATTTAAAAATTATCGTCAAATGGTTTGTAGGGTACATATAAAATTAAAAATAATTTAATAGTATTCAGTATTATTTTAATAGTGTAGTATTCAATGTTATTAATCGATTAAAACAATAAAATTATCATTTTATCTAATTTGAATAACTAAACATTGAAATAATATACAAAATATCTGTTAATTGTATGGCATATTTTTCGGACTGTATGTCCTATGTATATTCAACATGACGAACGGGTGCTGACAGGCTACACGTTTGCCTTGAATAGTCAATGCTTTTCGGACGGGTAATACGTACCATGCCGTTCCGAATTTTCAGATCAAGCAACGCCAAATTCAAGCAAATTGATGCCCAACCAAAAGTGAAGCGAAAGAACGATGCGGTTGAGTGAGTGAGTAGAACAGAGAGAGATTGTTTTTCTGAAATGGCAATAGTACAAGTAATACATGTGCCTCTGCTATCAAATTAGCGAAATTCTGCTGCTGACCTTCTTTTGATTCCGTTTCAAACTGATTCTGTTATTGTGGAAATGACGGATGCATTTTTTGATAAGTTGTTGTCGAAATGTGATGTGAGTTTTTTTTGTTTGGCAAATAATTGAAAGCGGTGAATAGGAAAGCGGTGATTTGGAACAATTTTGATTTTTCAAAAATTATTTTCAAAATTCTTAAATTTACTAAATATTTAAAGGCTTATATCTATATTAATAAAATATATAATTTATATATTTAAGAAAAAAAATTTGAACTGTGACCTTGAAAAAAAGCTCCGTTTAGGAAATACAGAATTTCAAAAGATACAGAAATTTCACCTATGAATCCTCGATATTCAGTGAATCGAATGGCATTATTACATTTTCTGTAAAAATACCATTATTTTTTTTTATTTTGAATAAACCAAACCAAGTGTAGCCTATTTGTGAAAATTCTGAACTGTGACCTTGAAACGCTCCCCTTAGGAGATACAGAATTTCCAAAGATACAGAAATTTCACCTATGAATCCTTGATATTTAGTGAATTGAAGGGCACCATTACATTTTCTGTAAAAATTCCAGTATTTTTTATATTGAATAAACCAAACCAAGTGTAGCCTATTTGTGAAAATTCTGAACCTTGAAAAAATACTCCGTTTAGGAGATACTGAATCTAAAAAGATACAGAAATTTCACCAATGAATCTTTGATATTCAGTGAATCGAATTGCATTATTAGATTTTCTGTTAAAAATTACAGTATTTTTTTGTATTGAATAAACCAACTAAGTGAAGCCCATTTGTGAAATTTCTGAACTGTGACCTTGAAAAACGCTCCGTTTAGGAGATACAGAATTTCCAAAGATACAGAAATTTCACCTATGAATCCTTGATATTTAGTGAATTGAATGGCATCATTACATTTTCTGTAAAAATCTTAGAAAAGGGAAACAATTGTTCATATATATAATATAATTCTCCCCCATATATGTTTCTAATTTAGACAAGAATTCTCTCCCATATATTTTTCTAATTTTGTGCAGAATTCTCCCCCATATATTCTTAAATATTCGGAATAAATTTTATTTGGTTTATTAATTAAAATTGAATTTTCATAATCAGCTAAATAAACCTTACTTTTGATTTTATTATAGCATCAAATGTGTACAATTTACTTAACAGATTTCAATAAATTACATTATATAGACTTTCAGCCAAGCTCGTAAATGCATAAAGTGTACTTTTCATAAATTCATAAATTAAGTGCTACTTTTGCAATGGAATAAACTCTGCGTTGTTTCTGAAATTTGTTTTTCATTTTCGCTAAATCCATCAGGATCATTCATGCAGTGCAGATATAAATACATATGCGATTCGTGTGTCTGCTTCCATTTTCTTCTTCCTCTTTATCGTCCTTAACATCCTATGCTTCATCAGTTGATTCGTTTTTTTTTGTTGTTGTTTGTCTATAACGTAATTGCAGATTTATACGTTAAGCGAAATGAAAAGTTATTGTAACGCATGGCATTACGCTAATATACTCAACTGGCCAAATTGATGTGACTTGTACGATATATTACAACAACAAGAATAATGTTAAAAACAACAACAATAACAACAGGCAGGAAGGCAGACGACTGAATGTACGAATCGTTCTTCATGGCATAAGCCCCATATATATTGTCTATATATATTGCGGGAGAATTGCTTTTGGCGGCAAATTCAAAAACATATCAGTTCATATATATATATAAAATATACAGTCCAGGGGCGCATTTAGGTGAAAAAGTATTACTACCAGTCTTGGCAACATGTGAAGTTTCCTGATTTCAAAAAGGACTCCAGTCTGGGAAACTAAGTCTAGATTCATTAGTCTGAACTCAGGACTAAGCCAACCTATAGCTACCAAGCCTAGGTTACCCATTCTGATAAATTCTTTGATTTTTGGAATTCGGTCAAGTCTTCGACCCAAATACTTTTGTTTATATTGTTGTACATTGCTGATTAGTCCACGGCTTGACCAGGGACAGGTCTGAATTTAACAATTGGGCTAGGAATATTGACGGAAATTTCGACCCACATCATTTTACTTTGAGAATTTCTAATCGCCTCAAAAATTAAACTGGTCCACAAAATGGTTTATCGATGATTTCGTTTAAATACTGTTTCAAATGCATATATCAGCCATTCTTAAACTAAATCGGTACAAGCAACGGTATTTTTTTGTTTATATCGTCGTTGTAGAACTAAAAGTCACCAAATAGATTTTAATAAAAATCTTAAATTTTAACTTGGACATACCCTATTGATAGATTTACATTTTCTTATCATTTGATACAAATCGTCGTTAAATGTCACCAAATACATTTTTATGAAAATCCTAAATATCGAAATTGTTCGTTTTTATTATAAAAAGTAATTGATATGTTTTAAAGTTGGAATACAAATTGATAGATTCACATTTTCTTATCATTATTCTATTCAATATTGAGTTTATCATTCAAAAATTGAAAGAGATATAAATATTTTTGTAAATGTATAGTTGGCATTTTAAAAATGTACACCAAAAAAAAAAATACTATATAAATAATAGTTTTTTTCTATTAAAAATAGTCAATAGAGTACATTATTATTTTAATCGGAAAATACCATTAAATACTAGAAAATACCATGACATTGCCATTGAGTTTATATGAGAAGATTTATTTTTTGTATACTACTAAATCAATAGTTGTCCTATTGACCAAATTTAATGGGATTTGAGGGAATTTTTTTCTGTGTGTAGTTGATGATATTTTCTTCTACAACGACGATATAAATCTATCATATTCACTGTTCTTCAGTCAGTGCAGTTCTCTGATATGTACATTGGTTATTTTCAGTCAGTTGACTTATTTTTCTATATGATCCTTTTAGATATTTTAATAGATCTTTTTAGATAGACCTTTTCTACTCCTACAAAAACTTACTACATTTCAATTATTTATGATATATTTATTTGAAAAAGCTCGATTGCCTCATATTGTCCACAGTCCGCCCCTGGCCTATCACATACTAACCACACAATCATAGCAATTATCGGCTAAATTTTATTACGCCGTTATAAACAATGATATTGACACAAAGTGGAAGCATGTGTTAAATGGCGGCAGATAAATTGCATTTACGCCCATTTGTCTGACATTGGAAATTATTGGCCAGCTGGCGGTTGGCCTTGGTTTCTGTATATTGCACTATAACATACCAAAGTACCACACTGCGTATGAGTTGCTTTAATTGATGCTATTTTCAAGGTTATGTGGAATTTACGCTGATATTTAAGAGCAGGAATTGGCACCGTTACTTGAACCGAAAAACTTGAAAACACTCTTTCCCATGGGATTACATACAGTGCTAGGTGGACAAAAGTCTCAAATTTGGTACAATGATATACCATATCAAATCAACCGGAAAAAAAATATATTTGGCAGCACCATCTCAGAATTTGAGGAAATTTGGTAGTGATTTTTATTTTTTACAACACTTTTAGTCATAACTTCTGAACCTTTAAATTACCATTCTCATTAATGTCTTAAATAATAGATAAAATATCCAACCTCAACTTATATTATTTTAAAAAGGTGGCTTTTTGAGATATTTCTTTTTGGATATTCTTTGTTCAAAACTTACCATTATTAAATCAACATGGTATTGAAATTGTATTTAGGTTTTCTTCCTCGTTTCGGTTTTCAGTTTTTATAACGAAACGGTTTCGGTTTACCGGTTCCAAGTTACGGTTTCGGTTTTTGTATGAAAGTTATTTTTTGTCCATATTGTCTTGAACAATAAAATATATTATACTAATACAACTACCAAATAAAAAATCACTATAAATATTGTGATGCGGACGAGACTATTTTAAAAACAATTCAACGAGATTGACTTTATTTTTTTTTTTTTATATATTTTGTGAGCTCTTTTGGTCTGATAACTTTTTTGGTCTAATAATTTTTAGAAGATTTTATTTCATTTTTCTCTGACTTTTCGCTGTTCTTTTGTCAGCTTCTTCAGAGATTTTGATTGAATAAGTCTAGTTTTACATTTGTCAAGTTTTAAATACCTAACATAGTCGAGAATTTGTCAAAAATTAAAATAAATAAAAATATCACAGTCTCATAAAGTTTTTATATTAAAACTTGATACTCATAAAATATATATATATATATATATATATATATATATATATATATATATATATATATATATATATATATATATATTGTACAGGCACATATTCAAATTTATCACAAAAAAAAGCGATATTTTGTTACTACTAGTGATGTTCAAAAATGGAATGGAACAACAATGGAAAGCGTGCAAAATATTTATGAACGTGAACATTAATGAAGGTGTGTGTTTTTATTTTATTTTTGAAGAAAACAGAAATATGCCTATATGAAATATTCCGTATATTATATAAAAAATAAAAAAATTCCCGCCAAAAAATCTATAACAAGCATGTATGCTGTACACAAAATGTACATAAACACTAAAAGCAATAGCAATCAAATTTAGGTACACTGTTTGCCGCGAAATAAGTCGACGGACGACGAAAGAAACAAGCGTAGTGAAGGAAAAAGAAAAACAAAAAGCTTTGTCTATTTTGTGCTTGGAGTTGCATGTGTTGTTTTTTTGTTGAACTCGATTTATCCGGTACACAAATGAATTAAGAATAACAAATTTCAGTCACATTTCTGGTATATTTTTTAAACAACATGTGAATATTTTTGTAGCCATAAGTTTTTATTTTTGGAAACCCCAGATTTTATTTAATGACATTTAAACATGTCTTGTACTTTACAGATTTTCTATAAAATAAAATAATTGGTTTCTGTCTGTTTTTGTGCTTTTTTTAAAACCGTTTTAAAACCGTTATAAAACCGAAACCGTTTATATCGGTTTTGGATATCGGTTTATTTATGATTTTCGTATAACGGTTTCGGTTACGGTTTCGGTTACGGTTTCGGTTTTTAAAATTAATCGGTTTTAAACGGATATCGGTTTCGGTTTCGGTTACACTCAGAGGAAAAACACATTTTAAAATCAAGCACAGTCATAGTTGTTTTTAGAATTTTCAACTTTTGATCATACAACCATGTTTTAACAATGCAAAACTTTAATACTAGGTTGAAATACATCGAATCAAAAATTACAACTTTAAATTAAAAATGCATTTCCAATTTTAAGTTGCAGCAATCTAATATCAAGATTGCACCAACTTTGATTTAAGATTATATCAACTCCAAAAAAAAATTAAAAATGCAACGCGTTCTCATTTCAATCTTAAATCAACGTTGTTCGTTGGTGAATTAAAAAATATCAACCTTACTCGACTTTCATGACGGCTTTTGCTTGATTTAAGGTTGTTTTTGCTTGATTTTACAATGTTTTCCCTGAGTGTACGGTTTCAATCCTTGATTTTAAGTGACATTCATTTGAATAGCACTACTTTTGTGAATTTTATATAGTTTTGCAAACTTTAAAGCACCAAATCTCTGAAGTCGCACCATCTGGGAAGGTGAAAATTTTCTTCATTAAATTCTGAGTAGATTCTGCTCATATATTAACAGAAAAATAATTGGTCAAAAAAAGAGTATGACAAAAAAATTGAGTTGATAGCTTTACTAAGTATTCTGGTGAAAAACTGACATAACCCCACATAACTTGTTACCACCACGTATTTTAATATTACAAAAATAAATCTTGTGAATCTTAATAAATAGTCGACTTTTGTCCACCTAGATTTATCATTTGTCCCAATGTGTGTTCTCGAACAATTTTTTCATGAACTGAACCAATGAGTTTGTTCGTAAAATATTTTATACAGGGTGGAACGCTACCCTAAATAACTTCATGATGAATTTTCAAATTAATACATTTATTAAATCGTTTTAAACATAAGAGCAATGTGTTATTTTTAAATATATTAAAAATTGTTATAAAAATTGTCACATTTTCAAATCAAAAGAACTTCTAAGCGCATTATTCAAATATCAATTTGTTTTTCACATTAGGTTGTATCAATGTCCTCGAGGTAAAACTTGCCAACAATTCGTGCAATCCGTATCTACAACATTGAATTTCAAAATTCTAACAAATTTCAATGCATATTTCACAAGAATTTTCCCATTAAAAAGCAGCGCCAAAATGAAAAAAACTTGAAATGAAACGCTTAAAAGGCTGAAGGTAACAATGTACCTGCAAGGCTAAAATAAAATATACGACATGTGTACAACAGAGAGATTTGCAAAAAAAGAAAAAAATATATCAACACCATAAGGGTAGATGTTGTTACAAATTCATTTATAGCCTTTTTGCGAATGAAAAATGTGTGTATGAAGGCAGGCAGTTAGTCAGTCATTCCGTCAGTCAAAAAAAGAAAAAATGTATGTAAAATAAAAGAAAATGTTTTTCTTCCTGAAGCAATTCTCGTAAAATGTCGACTTTTATGATTGCATGCAGTTTACGCGCATGAGAGGAAATCAAATCGACATCCGGGGAGAATGAAATTAAATTCTTGTGAATGAATATTCATCGTTGGTATTTCGCAGATGATACGTACCAACATAACGATAATAATTTCATCATCTGTTTCACTATCAACATCAACATGATCCACATCGCCAAGATGTGTTGTAATCCGTTTGGGTTGAGCTGTTGGAATATTCCGAATTTCATGTACTTATGGGTGGCTTAATTTGTGCGGTAAACATTACCATACAATATCAGAGATTATTGACATACTCAGTAAAATAATTCATGATATTATTGCAGATCAAGAATTTTTATTAAAAATATTAAGTTAATGATTTTTTTGTAATATTTATACACATTTTATTTGTTGATATTAATACCCAAGTGTTGTCAACTTCATTGCACAATATGTGCGTAATAAATTTAACACGAAAACTTCAGGTTCCATGGTAAAGGTTTGAATAAGCTGAGGGGGCCGGTTATCGATAAAAGTTCGAAAAGTTTATGTGAAACTTTGGTTGTTTAGCCATTAAAACGTTGCCAGTGAAATAAGAAGAAAGAGATGAAGTAGATGTGTAAGAAGAAATATAAGCAGACCGCTATAGACTCATGGGAGAACTTAGGTTAATATTAAACATTAATTAAATTAATTAGTTCGATCGTTCAAGAATAAATTGTAATATTCCAGAGGGTGAAATTGAAAAATATGTATTTTACACCATTCTGTAATATTTTGTTACAAAGTTATTAGGGTGTTTCAGAAATGTTTAATGTTTTGCGCTGACTTACCTTCTATTGAAAAACTTTTACTACCCCGCAGCTTAATCCAGTAGTATTTAAATTAGAACTTTTTTTGTAATATTCTGTTACACCGCGTATACATCGAGAATTTTTAGAATTTTCATTAGTAAACGCTATTGAAGTAAAAGTTAACATGGTCTAAGCAAGATTTCCATTATATTATTTTTATTAAGTCGATTACTGTTTTTATGGGTATTTGTGTGGTTTTCCCGATGTAACAATCAGAAAACTATCTAGTTTTCTTCTAGTAAAACCATATTAGAGTCAATCTGAACATTGTCCTGAGGGAAAAAAACTTCTAAAATTCATAAGGAACCAATAAGTATACGGAGTGAGTGATATACAGCTAAACAGAAAGAAACATTCTGCATTTTAAGAAACAGATCCACTTAGTTATTAAAAAAAGTAACTAAGAGCAATTATTTTTGATAATAGAGGTCTATGTCATAGGTATTAAAAGTGTTGTTGCTACAAATTTGCATATTTTCGGGAATGAAATGTATATTTTGCGGAAATGAAATGTGCTTTATCGAATATATTTGTATTTTTTTAACTTTAGATTTTTTCTAGTCATTTAAGTATATACTAGGTTTAAAGAGGAATCAGTGTTAGTTATTATTTATTTAACTAAATATCATCCATATGATCAACTGCGATTAAAAGAATGGACCTTTGCAATTTCATCTATGAATATAAATTTTGAAGAATTCGTAAAATATGTTTTAGACTAAAAGGCAATTTAAATGTTGCTTTAAATAACTTCATAACGCGCTTTGTAGAAAGGTGGATTAAATGCAATAAAAAATATGTTTGAAAGAATACAAAATTGGTTAGCTTTTGGCTTTAAACGAATAATGAATTCTTTACCATCAATATGTAATTGTTTTGTAATTTTATTGGTATTTAAATTCGTGTTGAAGTTAGTCTTAGATTTTGCCATAAAACTAAATTTAGACTTTACTAACCAATTGAAATGAGACCAATAATGATCAAAACATACACGATGCAAAAAAATGGCTCTCCCAAACATAAATTTGCAGGCATTAACATGTATGTTTGGAATTTTATGTAAACATAATATATAATTGCCTTGAACAGTGTTGTAATGAGCTCTGATTTACATTAAGATATCACGGAAACATTTTAATGCTGCCTCTTAAAATGGTGTATGTTCTAAAAGACACATAATTACTACATCCGAACAAAATAAATATTTGAACCAAACATAAATATGTTTAAAATATAACATGATTTGGAACGACCTGAATATAAATGTGTTTCCAGAGAAACATATCAGTTGTTTCAGTTCAAAAAGTAGTATGTTTGCATAAAAACATATCTAAATATTTTTGGAATGGAATCCTGAAAATAAAATAAAAATAAAATATTGTTTTATTTTATTAATTTTTATTAAAAATCATTAAGCATGCAGAATGGGTATTAATAATATTTGAATTCATATAAAAATTTTTAAATGCACAAATAAATAATTGAATTAAAACTGCAAGTACAAGTTTCAGTGCAGCACATAGCGTTGGCAAGGAAGCCTGTTGTAAAAAACCATGCCGAATTCTGTTTGAAAATAGATGCACTGATTATTCAGTTGTGGTTTTTTTGATAAAATATCCGTGTCGGCTTTTCACAATATTTTTAGAAAAACATTCAGGAACAATTAAATTATATACTGCACTATTAAATGATATTATTTGTTACTATTTGTACTTTTTATACCACATTTTTTAAATTTACAAATTACATCGTATTACCGATACGAATACGTTTTCTCAACAAACATCAAAAGATACGTATGCAGAATGGCGGTCACCGATTGTAAACTTCGTATACAAGAAGAATATTGCAAGAATACTTTTATTTAAATATAATTTCATTTTTTTGTTTCTTTTCAAACATCAGTATGTTTACAAGGACCAACACATACTTCAAACGATGACAAAAGAGACGTAGATGGAAAATTCTGCTCAACGAATGCCAAGTTCGTATACATGAAGAATGTCGCAAGAATACATTTATTTAAATCCAATTTCTTTTTTGTTTGTTTTTAAACATAAATATGTTCAAACGATGGCGTACGTAGAAAATGCTGCGCAACGTTGCCAACTTCGTCTGTCGATAACTAATCGAATGAAGACGAGCGTTGCGAACATACGTTATAATTAGATTTGAATAGAATTTTCTGCCAAGAAATAGTATATTCAAATGCAATTAAAATTTTATGTTTTTATTGTAACATATTTATGATAAGTTGCACAGATTCTGCTGGGGAATATATAAAATGTTTACACATAGTAATATGTTATTACCATCTGAAGAATAATTTAATTACCCTTCATTCGTAATACAGGTATGGTGATTTCGTATTATTTTTTAATTACATTCAAACACATCTTTTCTATCCGTGTATAGTTATCATCTGCGTCTTCCGAGACAAATTCTGAATTGATTTTCTATTTTGATCTGAATTCCTATTTTAATTAAAAAAAACAATTAATCACATTACTGTTATGTGGTGACAATACACTTTGATATTTTATATAATCTACTACATGTTTTTTTATTTATCTCACCCATTTTAATAAATATTATAACGTGTTCTGAAGTATAATTTGTGATCCGGATTGTATAAAAACTATTATTTTTATATACTTTATATCCACTAAAAGTAGAACAATTAGAAACAAGAGAATTTGGGAAAATATGTATCACTTGTTAGCATAATAAATTAAAAAATTCTGGGTACGCATTTAAAGTTTTAAATATTTCAAAATTTATATGAAATACTGAGATTATCTTTGGGAAAAACGCCTCTAAAGCAACGAATTATGAATAGATATATGAATGACGTATCTACACAAGATTAAAAATTTATTAGTGAATATTTCTGTATAATTGTCTCGAAATCGAAATTTTAAGAGTTATGGCATTATCTAGAAAACAATCAAAAATAACTCAAATCGTATTATAAATCATTATTATTATTATTGGATAATAATACTATTCTTGGTGTTTCGATGGATTTCAGAATTTTGAGCACACGATTATATGGGTCGGCCCCAATATGTGGCCTCCGCCTGTCATCTCCATCTGTTTGTTAGTGTGTTTGTCTGTCAAAATGATGAATGTAACTAAAAGCAATTATTTTTGATATGCAGAGAATATGTTCATTAGTATAAAAAATAACTAAGAGCAATTATTCTTGTATGCAGAGGTTTTTTTTAGAAACTATCATAAAAAATTAAAATTTAAGTGTTTCATTTTCTTTTTTTTTATTTAGAATCTAAATAAAAGATTTATTTTTGCTCTTAATTATTTTTTCGATAACTAAGTGGAATTGTGTCTTAAAATCCAAAATATTTTGTGTTCATCACTCTTATGTATATCACTTCGTAGAATCCTTAAAACATACCTCTTTTATTTTAATTTAAAATAGGGCAATGATAGGAATCATATTAGAAACCCTTTATTTTTTCACACATACATACATTATACTGTTTTTATTTGGTAGGTTATTATGAAATACATCGGGTCCTAACGAGGCAATGACAAACTGCTCGACAGTGACCTAGTAATGGCCTATTAAAGTACCCGATTGGGCTTTTTTACCACTTATCATATTATAATATCATATTATCATTTTTCCAATCAATTATTTTTTTTTTTAAAGATACGTAATAGGAGAAATTTTAGTGTACGAATAATGTAAGGTACCCAATGTACATCACTATATTATTATTCTATGTTTTTAATTGTCAAAAGAGTTATGTCAAATCTATGTCAAAATGATAAATGTCAAACTAGGATTAATGTCAAACTAGGATTAATGTCTAACTAGGATTAATGTCAAACTAGGATTAAGTATAAATAGAATGTTTTTATAATAATAAAGCCTATTGTAAATGATCAGCCAACTAATCGGCATCTTTTATATTTATCAGCCAAATCATCGGCTAAAACATTGAGCTTGCCTTGGCGCTTTTTAGTGCCGGCATCCCAGATCATAGGCCAGTGGCGTTTATAAGCGCCGGCAATTTTACTAGGCACGGCCTAAGCGATTCAATTATTTATCAAAATGTCCGCCGCTAACGTCCATCGTTACAATAATATACAAATGGTGTATGTGAATTGTTGCTCGCTTTGTAGTGTAGTGCTATTGTTTTCAGCAACACATACATTTTAATTTCTTAAGTAATAAACAATTAATAAGAAGGTACTTTTACTTTATTCAATACATTGTTGAAGGCAATGCAAAAATGTGCGCATTCTGAATTGTACATCAAACTATTTGACAATCACTTCAAATGGCGCAGAGAGTGTTCTGTGCACATTTCTGGCACATAACAATCACAGTCACTTTGTACTGTTCAAGCCTCAATTCCAATTTCAATTCCGATTGTCTGTCTGATTGAGTTGAGTGACTGGCTGACTGACTATTGATGGCAACGCACTCGCTCGCTGTAATAGACAGTTTGATTGAGTTGTGGGAAAACTTGTGAAATTTATATATAATAGTTATATAAATTGCGGCAAAACATGGTCTCACTCGCAGGACACTTGATACAAAAGTGTTCCACGAACAACACGCAGAAGAGAACCGCCACAAACCCACACCACAAGATCGGCACAAAGACGCACTTAACTCGAACCTATTTTTGTTATACGACCCATTGAAACCCCATTAAAACTCACTACGCCTGCTCAAGCATCCTTCTGCGTTAAATTGCCTTGGCTTAACACGACATTTGTTTGTGATTTAACCATACTAACTAAGGGTATTTTTTTTCATTCTATATTTTATTATTTAGCCTCTTTTGCTGCTTTATGTCCGGTGGTTGCGAGTGTCCTTTATGTACAACGCTTTGGGTCAAAAGGACTTGATTTTTACTATTATTATTATTTTGTTTAAGCCGCCAACGCGTTTCCTTATTTCCGCCAAGTTCGTCGTCGTCCGTTCACTGTCGACCACCACCACCACTCATTTCGAGTGCTCGTCAACGCGTTTCCTTTTTCCCTTATCTCAAGTTTATTTTCTTCAGTTTCAATTACATGCGAAGAAAAGTTGAAAACAATTCGCCATGGTATTCGCTATGGGATTTTATCTTCCAACGGAACTTGTTTTGTGCTGCTGCAATTGTTTTATTCGTTGAATAGTTTTGATATATATATTTTTTGTTTTCTTTACCTTTTTTTTTGCGTATATATGAAACAAGTTGTAAAACTATTTTCTGGATAATTGTTGGTATAGTTTATTGATGGACTTCCTTCATGTAATTTTTGGCATAACTGGCATTGTCGACGTATAGTTTAATACACTCACCGAAAAAAATACACTATTAAAAAAATAATAAAAATGTCTTTAAAATAAATACGTACACCCAGAAAAAAATTCCCTCAAATCCCATTAAAATTGGTCAATAGGACAAATATTGATTTAATAGTATACAAAAAATAAAAATTTTCATATAAACTCAATGGCAATGTCATGGTATTTTCTAGTATTTAATGGTATTTTCCGATTAAAATAATAATTTATCCTATTGAATATTTTTAATAGTAAAAAACTATTATTTATATAGTATTTTTTTCTGGGTGTATGTATTTGTTTTTACAAAATTAAATATTGTTTATTTAAACATAATTTAAATACTTTTAATTTAATTTTATAACGTAATTAATAAATATTGAAGTGAATACCTTTTGTTACTTTTTATTAAATAATAGTTCGGCGTTGCAGTCCTATAAGAACTCTCTCACCATTTTGAGCTGTGCGTGTTATATTTGTACTCAAAGTGGTGGGGCCTACAGTTTATTGCCGAATCCGAACGGTGGGTGAGAGCTTTTCATAGGCAATGTTTTACTCTCGTAGGTTTGCCATTTACTGCCGAGAGGTAGCTCGGTATAGAAAAATGTTTCTATGAAAAGATGTTCTTAGCCCCAGTCCAGGCTTAAACCGGGGACCTTTCGGCTCGCAGTCCAACGCACTAACCACTGAGCTACTGCGTCTACTTTTTATTACTTAGGTAATAAACTGTTCGTTCAAAACTTTTTATTATGTATGAAAGATTATATAAAATTAATAAAGAATTTAATGAAAATAAATAATTTGTCAACATTACACAATGTTTTTGTGTAATTCATAACGTGTGTTTTAAAATTAAATAAAAAGTATTTAAATTAAGTTTGAGTAAAGAGTATTTAATTTAAATAAAAAATATTACGGGTCAAAAGGTAATAATTATAATTTGTTTTGTCTGTGTATTAAAAAAACAAAATTTGGTCTTTATTTATACATTCTTTATTTATACGTTCGAAAAATTACTACATATGCTTTTAATTTTAACATAGTCTGTATTTATTTTACTTTGTTGTGATGAATAATTAAATAAAGTATATTTTTATTTTTTTACAAAAATGATATGAATGAATAATTATATTAAATTTTTTGATTAACAAAAATACCCAGTCTGTCATGTCTCGGAGATCTTCGATGTCGAAGTTTAGATGCTATAAAAAAGTTAGATCTCGTGATAAAGTGATAAAGCATCACTACTATTTTTAAAATTTTTCGTACAATAAAAGTTCAGGAGAATATACGGTATTTAAATATTTTTTATTACATCGATATCGCAATGTTTTTCGAATTAATCTCGATATTTGATGCGATATCGATTCATAATCGTTTTTTCTCGTTTAGAATAAACTTCATTATTCCGTTACGATATCTGCATACATCTTAGAACGAATTATAGTATAATATAGATAGGAAATCCTCGACATCTCGAAACAGTGTCGATTAATTATATGCCATCCCTTTCTATATCGTTACGAGATCAATGCGAGGAGATGGAGAAATAACACGTTATCGGAACCGATGTTTTTCGAATTAATCTCGATATTTGATGCGATATCGATTCATAATCGTTTTTTCTCGTTTAGAATAAACTTCATTATTCCGTTACGATATCTGCATACATCTTAGAACGAATTATAGTATAATATAGATAGGAAATCCTCGACATCTCGAAACAGTGTCGATTAATTATAAATACACAGTATGCCATCCCTTTCGATATCGTTACGAGATCACTGCGAGTAGATGGAGAAATAACACGTTATCGGAAGCGTTCTCCTAACGATATCGAGCATCAAATTGGACCTACATGGTAGGTAGATATCGATATGCTCGAAATCGGAACGGATTTACAATACATGGAGTAGCAAAAATACAAATGTAGGTATTTAAAAACTAACAAAATATAGTAGGCCTAAATTTTTTTAACAAAGACATAAATGTAATATAATTTACTACATTAATTTTTTCGGTGTATACATAAATTCTTGATCAGCGTCTAATCCGAATTGCGTGGTGAGAGATTTTTCATAGGCGGTATTACAGAGGTAGCTCGGTATAAAAGAAAATTATATTTTTTGATGTTCTAGACTCTGGTGTTCGAACCACCGAGCTTTCGGTTCGTAGTACAAACATCTGAGTCACCGACGGACGCTATTCAACAAGACCTTTTGGATCTCCGTCTGCCTGTTGAAATCACGATTACGGGAAAACCAGAATAAGGACTGCGCCGAATAAAATTGTCCGCTACAAAAATGAAAAAATCTAGAAATCTTGTAATCGAATTTTTGTAGAATAAAATATTTTATTTTGCAAATTATTTTTAGATTTAAAAAAAAATATAAAAAACCGGAAATTAATATTTTTTAATAAAAAGTTTTAATTTTTCCGGAACCCCTTCCATTAATGTTGTAATGGTAGTGTCCGACACCCTCACAGCTGCTGAAGACCACTTTCTTTTAAAGTCTTGAAGGTCTTTGGCCACTTTTTTTGTTGTCTTCATCTCCCTTTTTACTAAAGCCCAGTATCTCTCAATCGGCTTGAGTTCGGACAGTTCGGTGGATTGGCTTCTCTAGGCACTAAAATCACTGCATTTTATTGGGTCCACTCTAAGGCCGTTTTGCTGTAGTGACATGATGCGAGGTCAGGCCAAAAAAATGTGGACACTTCATGTTGGCGTAAAAATGGAAGCAATCTCTTTTACAAGCATTCCTTCACATATATTTCGCTATTAATTGTACCCGATGTCACGAATGAGCTGCTCCTTTTTCCACAACTGCAAATTGCCTGCGAAACAAGGAATTTATTTTGATTTGAATTTTTCAGCGACATTTCCTCGAGAATTGGCTGTATAAAATTCCTGCCCAGGTAGCTGAGAAAAGTCCACTAAAACATAAGTTTTGTCGTCCATTATGCAGCAATCGAATTTAAAAAAAAATCTTGGTTCAGCTTTTTAGCTCGTTGTTTTGCGGTTTGATTCTTGGCGGCATTTCTATCCGGAACTTTTAGAACCTTGTACGTCTTCAGCCCAGCTTCTTTCTTAGTCCTGCGCACGAAAGATTCTGAGCAATCCGCCTTTCTCGCCAATTTCCTTCCGGATATGCTTGGATCTTTCTTTAAAATATTCACAACCTTCTTCGACTTTTCACGATCATGTGGGCCTTTTTTTTACCAGAACCTTTCTTCAGATCAATACTCAGGTCTTCCTTAAAGCGGTTGATAACGCGAGAAATGGTCTTAGGGTTAGCCCCTACCACCTTGGCAATTTTTTAAAAGACCAACTAGGTTGTTTTTGAAAAATTTTAATTATATTTTCTCGCACTTCCACTTCGTTTGCCATTTTTGCGTTAAATAAATTTTGTATTGACTATAACTGACACAAATTATTTTCTGCCATTTAATTCAGAGCTACTATGATAACATTTTTTTAATTTGAATCTTTCAATAGCACATTATGGGAAGATATGTAACGGACAATTTTATTCGACGCAGTCCTTAGTAATATCAATGGATCTCCGAAGTTAGATTAATTATATACCTACGTTATCTGGTATTGAAAATGATTATGCACTCATTGTAAAATACACTTAATTTATGATCAAATATATAAATATAATGTATAATCTATGTTTCTAATTTAAAAATTTCCACGTAACCTTCTTAACTGGTTAAATTTCTTCTTGAGCGAAGAGGCTTAAAAAACTTTTTTGTTGAAATTCATATAGGCGATGTTGCAAGACTTTAACTGATTAAATATTAATGTATAATGGTTTAATAAAATTTTGATTTAATTATTACGTATAATTTATTTATTAATCTCGTTTTCATTTCATATGTATTCTATCTGTTTTGAAAGAAAAAAGTTGTAATGTGAGAAACCTCTTCAGTGTATATGCCCTTTTATTATTATTTTGTATCCCATTTCTTTTTCAACGCACATTTTCAGCTGCCTTTCATCATCAACTCAAGCATAAAATACTGTATATTTTAATTTAGGTTTCGATTGTATTGAAAATTGAACTGTTTTGTGCAGGTTTCGAGTACTTTAAACATTCTTCGTCGTCTGCACTTCCACTTGTATGCCATACATTTCTCAGCCACTTGTTTAAGTTGTACATTTGATGTTGGTTTTTTCAACATTTTTATTTATATTTTTCCATTTTAGAATTCTTCAACTGTTGTTCATATTTATTTTGCTTATTCCTGACAACATATTTACTTATTTATGTTGTTGCCTAGGAAAATAAGAAGTACAATACCAAACAACTTCAAGGGAAAAATTCTCGAATTGGCCTTTTTAATTTTTAATAGAAATCAACTGCACCCACATTAAGCTTATTTAAAATTAAATATTGACTTTGAGTCTTGAGCGGTCATCCGTTCATCTTGATTACCAGTTATATTTGGTTATTATATGGGAGGGGACTTGGTTTTCAAGCACAAAATGTTGTTTTTTCAAGTGGTAAAGCTGTATTTAAAGAAGCCAAAAAGTGCGTAGCCACTTGAGTAAAAATTCAATTAAGATGTACATAGTGATGCGCACCAAATGAGAAAAATCTTGATCTCGAATCGAATTTCGAAATTCTCGTATCAAATCAGAGATGTTTACAAACGACTACGCTATTTAATATTTATTTCATTTAATAGTGATTTCAAAATAGATTATTTATGGAAAAACTAATTAAAATCGGTATATTGGTCCTAGAGAAATCGGCTTAGTAGTCAAGTATTTCTTAAATCCCTCATAGAGGGGTAAAAGTGGGCGTATTCCATAGCGATTTCGAAGTAGATTATTTATGGAAAATTTCATTAAAATCGGTCCAGTGCACAGAGGTCTAGAAACCAGTTCTACTGATTCAAAATTAATACTGTCTACATCTGTTTTATAATTGGTACTAAATGTAGTTTAATATATATTTTAGACTTCAATACATTTTTTTTGTAGCACCACTCCACCCTATAAAATAATAGGTTCCGCCTCAGGATAAAATTATACAGACTCCTTGGATCATTTCATGAGAAAAATTGTTCTGGAGTAGGGGTGTATTTAAAACACGCACTAATATAAGGGGTGTTTTTAAAATTGCATTTATAAAAGTATATGCTAACAAATATTTAGTTATAACTTCTACAATTCTAATCCGAGAGAAATCATATTACATTCATTTTATAGATAATCGATCAAAATTCAAAGGAGAATTTGAATACTGACAAATTCTATAAGGAGCTATAATATATTTCTCAACAAAGTAAAAAAAAATATTAATTTAAGTTTTTTTTTTATTAAATTATGTTTTATCAGATCTCGTAGAGATCTCTTCGAGTTCAAGTTCGAGATAGATATTATTTTTAAAATTCGAGACGAGACCGAAATGAATATTACCCAAAATCTCGAAAATCTCGCTCGTGCGCATCACTAGAGACACATAGAATTTAATACGAAATTTTAAGTGCTAAAGAATGTGTTTTTTTTATTATTAAGAAGTGCAAAGTTTAGACACGCTTCTTATTTAAACGTTTAATGATTATAAATTTTTGTAAATTTTTATTTTAAGGTTAATTTTAAGATAATATTGGGGTCTCTGATCTGAAATCCGTTTTGCGCAATCGCCCCTGGGTTACTCAGAATTTGCAGTCAAATAGGGTGTTAAAAGACAGTAGCAACATTGTTTATCATGAAGATGTGTTTTTTTTTAATATTTACACCATGGTCCCAACAGTCTTATATAACCGTCGTTTTTCACCCTACACCCAGAATAAAATTCACCATTAAAATTCCATTGAAATTGATCAATAGGACAATTATTGATTTAATAGTATACAAAAATAAAACTTTTCATATAAACTCAAAGGCAATTTAATGGTATTTTCTAGTATTTAATGGTATTTTCCGATTAAAATAATAATTTATACTATTGACTATTTTTATTATAAAAAACTATTATTTATATAATATTTTTTTCTGGGTATACTAATTATAAATTTTAACATGGAGCATAGAGCCTTCAGAAACTGTCTTCAAATAATCAAATCGCCTCAGTTCCACCCATTAAATAGAACAATAAAAAAAACAACAAACTTTGTATTTTGTTTATTAGGTACTCTGCTCTGTAACACCCAGAAGTATTTGGTATGGATTAGTATATATTCTTGATCAACGTGATTCCTGAGTTGATTTAGCGAAATCTTTTTGTCTGTCTAAAATCTGTCTGTCCAAATCACGATTAAAGAAAAACTATAACTTAAAAATCTATTTATATATACCTACGCTCTTTGGTATTGAAAATGGGATTGATCGGTCCATTGTGATCTACAACCCGACCACTTATGTTCAAATGCCTCATAAGTATAACTCTAACATCTTGGGGTGAATTTTACTTTGTAAAAACCGAAGCGAAATTTTTTTGGTAAAAAGCTTTGACTGACTATAATTTTCATTATTTTGGATATACATACTTAGTTCATTATAAATTATCAACATTTCCTCTACTTCAAAACTGTCACACATACATTTTTCTAGCAACTTATGTCATCTATAATTCAACATATGATTTGATTACTTTTACACAATATTTATATGCACATCCACGACACATATCCGTGTGCGACATTTGTCATTATCATTTAAATGATTAGAAAACATTTTATGGCGATATTTAAGGAAATGTCGACGTAACGATTGCAGCGCCATAAATATTTTCGCTGAAACTTGCAATGAGAACGTGTTGAAATGTCGTTGATAAGAAATCAATTGTTCACATCAGCGAACTTTTTTAATTAAAACAAAAATAGATAAAAGATGGGTAAGAAGATGAGGAAGCAAATGAAATTCAAGAGGACGAAGATGTGAAAGATGCAGAGAATGAAGACGAAGACAACAAGGAGTAGGATGATGACGACAACAACAACAACATAGAGAACGACGCCAACAACTGAAGGAAATGTTCAGAAATTCTTTGGCTGACAACAACTTTTGTTCTCCATTAACGAAGTCTTGAAATTCCAAGGTCCCAAGAATTCAATACGTTTACAAGAGCCAGCGAATGGCATCGCCAATAACATCGGTTGTATTTGTTGTTGTTGTTGCATCCCGGAAAGGGCTTTACCGCCACAGCATTCGTTGGCATTCGCAATACCATCGATGATGTTGCTGCCACCGCTGCTGTTGCTGATAATGATGCATAGATCGAATATTGGCGATGGCTGCGACAGCAACAACAGCATTCGCAAAGCATTCCTTGTTCACAATATTCTCTGCAAAATAAATGATATTCAATGAAAATGGAAAATGTCACTCCTGCCTTTATATCGCGTTGCCGCTGCTGCTGTTGTTCGTTGCTGAAGTTGTTATCATTGGCATCTGCATCACCAGTGATGCCTGTAGCAGCAACAGCAACAACATAGACAACAACAACTATAATACCTACTCATTGCCAGTGTCTTTGCCGTATGTTGCTGCCACAGCACAGCACGTTTCCCTCGGAAAGCCATTATTTAATTCTTTGTTGTCGTGCTGTAACTGCTAGTTGCTGCTTTAATTAATTGCAATATTCAGCAACCAAGCAGATGACGACATGTTTGTGGCGAACAACATTTGATGCTAAGTATTATAGAATGCAATTGAAGTCTATTACCATTTTTAGTCAAAGTTTATTTGTTATGTTGCAATTAAATTTTTAGTGAAAATTTGAATTTCTGAGTAGTCAAAATTTAAATTTTAGTCAAAATTGTTTATTGCTGTATAAAACAATCGATAACTCGAAAAATTACCGATATATCGAAAATCCGATTACATATAATTTTTTTTCGCTAACAGTTCTACATGATTTCATTCTCGAAATATTGATTTGAAATATTTTAAATGCACCTCCTAGTACAATTTTCAATGTACTTGTGGCACGTGTTCCCGTGGTTCAAATATATATAATTTGTTTTCAATTATTCCAAAAGTGGAATAATTGTATTCCCCTTTTTGGGGGGAGTGAGATTATTGCTCTATATCTTTTCAAAACGAGACCATCGTGTCATATTACATATGTTGTCGATAATTCTTTCAATCGATGGTTATCGAGTTTTATCCTTTCAATACTTATTGCGATGGATAGTTTTTAACTATTTTTCCCTAGTTTTAAACAAGCCTGTTTTATAAGTATTATGTATTACAATGGTAAGTATTCGAGTGAAATACCTGATTCCACCAGGTCTTGTTTTTTAGTCAACTTGGCTCTCAACAGTACCACGCATTATAGCGATAATTTGTACGTTTGTGGAACAATCTCTTTGCGTCTGTTTTTCACGACATTTTTAATATTAGAAAATTCAAAACAAAAATCTTTCCGCCCTCCTATTAACCGACACCGTTGGGGACGACCAACCCGACAATGACGAGGTCGGAACAGCCATTGCTCGGCTGAAAAACAACAAAGCCGCAGGTGCTGATGGCCTGCCTGCTGAATTGTTTAAGACCGGAGGCGAAGAGCTAATAGAGAGCATGCACTAGCTCGTAAGCAGAATATGGTCGGATGAAAGCATGAGAATCGGAAAAGACCTCTCCGAGCCATTTCATACCGTACGAGGTTTCAGACAGGGTGACTCCCTATCGTGCGACTTTTTTAACTTATTGATAGAGAAAATAGTTCGAGCTGCCGAAGTCCGTCAAAGCGGCACAAACTCAACAAAAGTGTCATGCTGCTCGCATATGCCGACGAAATTGATATCATTGGCAGGAGCACACGAGCAGTCAGCGCAGCATTCTTCATATTGGAGAAAGAGTCGCGTCGAATGGGTCTAGCGGTGAACGAGGAATAGACGAAGTTTTTTGTGTCAACATGCAAAAAAGAGTCGGTGCGTCTTGGACAAAAAGCTGATTTTGACACCCACAAGTTCGACATTGTGAAGGACTTCGTCTATCTGGGATCCAGCGTAAACAGCAACAACGACGTCAGCCTGGAGATCAAAGGGAGAATAACTCTTGCCAACACGTGCTACTTTGGGCTCAGTAGGCAATTGAGGAGCAGAGCCCTCTCTCTCCGTACAAAAATAACGCTCCACAAGTCACTCATCATGCCCGTCCTACTTTATGGTGCAGAAACATGGACGCTGGCCTCCACCGATGAGAGAGTACTGGGAGCGTTCGAGAGAAAGATTCTCTGTAAAATCTTTGGCCCTATCTGCTTTGCTAACGAGTATCGAATCAGGATGAACCATGAGCTGTATTAGTTATTCGACGACATTGACATAGTCAAGCGCATCAAGATCCAGCGGCTTCGCTGGCTAGGTCATGTCGAACGAATGGATGAAAACACTCCAGCCAAGAAGGTGCTTGAATAGAAACTCGAAGGTGGACAGCGTAGAAGAGAGTTGGAAAGACCAAGTTGAGGACAACCTGGCAACGCTTGGTATTTCTAACTGGCATCAGCACGCGCATAGCAGATCCGACTGGCGCGGCTTCATCTCAGCGGCAAAAACCGACCCACGGTTGTAGGGCCATTTAAATAAGTAAGTAAGTTTCGATTAGCAAAAATATACATTTTAAAGAGATAAAAAGTTTACATTTAGTTTAACCTTGTACTGAAAATCTGGACCTTAGTGTCCCAATAGCATTTCTAATAGGAATTTACACTATTAGTGTAAAATTGATCTGGTCCCTATCATGCACCTATTACAGTTTTGACTATGTATGAAGAATTTTATTCTTCGAAAAAGTAAAAACCAACGAACTGAAATGAGTTAAACGAGTAATGAATTTAATAAATAAAAATTCTCTGAAAAAATAAAAGCAAATTGAAGTACCATCAAAGAATGTAGTGAAGTATAAAAAAATGTAACTTGTTCTGCAGAATAATAAAAATCCTTCATATGAAAATGGAAAATGCGCTTTGTTAAAATGAGTATTGTTTTTTCAAAAAGAAAAACAAAAAACTAGTAAAATATAAAAATAACAAGATTTTTATACTTCAGTTTCAATGACTCAATATAAATGACAACATTTAATACGATTTCACAAAGACTATTAAAATAAAAAGTATCTTTATGACATACATGAAATATTAAATGTTAAGTTTAAAAGTGACATTAAGATATGATTTTTAAACATTTTGACATTCAGTGTTTTTAAAAAACTGCAATATTTAGAATACATGAAGAAAAATGAATGGTTTTAATGGTTGTATGAACTATATAAACAATAAAACGTTTATTATAATTCGATTCAGTGGTTTGTAGTACTTCAAGAGTAATTAATATAAATACTATAAACGAACAAACACACAGATATTGTATCTGATAGATGTGCCAGTTATTTAATGTGGCAGCAAACTGTTCGTTCGACAAAATAATAATCTGCGAATTACATCGACGAGTTTTGCAAAATTTGGTGAAACTTTAAGGTAATTGTTATGCAGAGCATAGTATCTGTGACTGGCATGTATCTCAGACTGTCTGTTTGTATCTCTGACAGACTGTGTATCTCGTGTGCAGCATTTACTTTGATATAAACTGCAATTTACGACATTTAGCTAAATTATAGACTCATAAATAATTCACGATTGTGATGTAGGTGGATGCAGTACCAGCCGAAGCTCGTTCAAGTGAAAGTCCTTAAAACAGCAACAACAACAACCACTACTTCGACAAAAGGACATACGCAACATCGTCGTTCATTTCTCATTCATTTAACCCGCCTCAAAGTCCAAAACTAATAAAAATTGCCAGGCTAATGAAATGCATTGCAAAGTCGGCTTCAACCGTAGCTGAATACGAAGTAATGCGGAGCAACTTTGTATCCTTGCGGATGCGGCGACGGAAATAACTTCCATCCGGGCTGCACGAAGGACGCGGCACGATGGACGTTGCCCATATTCCTTGGTTCACTTTAGTTAAAAGCACTCGAAATGGATTGAGTTCCATTCGTCTTCTGCTTTTCGCAACCATTTACACTTTAATTCGGTAACGTGTGTCGTTCGTCCATTCGTACATTCGCACATTCGTTAGTTCGTTGTTTCGTCCTTTCGTTGGCGCTGGACATACGAGGGATGTGACTCTAAATGGTGCTGCATATAGTTTCGAGTGGTAGGGTAAAGAAAGAATCAGTGAAAAAGAGGTGGATGGTGTAAAATGTGTGAATGGATTTGTTTTCACACGTGTGCGGCGAGTATATTTGTGTTTATTGTTGTGATTTTGTAGCCCCATCCACTTTGTTCAAGTGTTTTTCTTATATTCTACATTTTTCTATTTTCCTTTTTTTTTTTCTTGTTAATAGCGCGTTCTTTGTTAAAAGTCAATGAATGTTAAAATTTGCAGAAAAGCGGAAAACGAAAAAAACAACACCGAATAACGCAAACGTTACGTTTGAAAAATGTGTATTTATTTGCACAATTTTCAAGTGCTTCGCAATGAATCGAAAGCACGTTAATGTGCTAATGTGTTGAAGGAAAAAGGAACTGTTGGAATTGAAGGAGGAGGATCTTCTAGGGTAAGTGGTTAATGGTTTGATATTCGTTTTTATGGCGCGTAAAAGTGACATTTGTTCAGCAAGTGCAAATAAATTTTGTGACTTCAGTGGTAATTTGTTTTATCCCATGGCATGTTTATTGTGAGCAAATGTAGGGACAGCTTTTCATTATACTTCAAGTTTTATTGCAATAGTTTCTTTTATGTATCTTAATTTAATGAATAACAAATATTATATAAAGGGACACATTCAATAATACAATTTTCGACTATCCACTATGAAACTACTGTTTGAAAATAAAACATTTTCAATTTAAATAATACTTTTTTGTTTTGAACAATCGAATCAACCGATATCAGAACCCTTTTTGTACCGGTATTATACTGGAGAATTTTATATTGGAATCGGAAAACTTTATTGGATAATTAATAAATTTCGCCAAATCCGATTATTTGGCATCGACATAGTAGGACTCTACAAATCGCATCTTTAACTTAAAATGGCTGTAGAATCTAAACGGAGCGTTGGAAAGGGGTCAGACTTTGCACTTTTTATGCCATATAAAATCTGATTATTTGGTATAAAAATCATAGGGATCGACTGAGTAGGACTGGATAAATCACTTTTCTAACTTCAAATGGCTGTAGAATCTAAACGGAACGTCATACGGGGGTCAAACTTTACACTTTTTATGCCATATGAATTTTGATTATTTGGTAGAAAAATCAGCGGTCGTCTGAGTAGAACTCGAGAAATCGCATCTTTAACATCAAATGGCTTTAGTATCTAAAGCATCGTTGAAGGGTCAAACTTTGCACTTTTATGCCATATGAAATCTAATTATTTGGTAGACAAATTATAGGGAATGGCTGTAGAATCTAAACGGAGCGTCGTAGAGGGGTCAAATTTTTGCACTTTTTATGCCATATAGAATCGATTATTTGGTAGAAAAATCATAGGGATCGACTGAGTAGGACCCGAGAAATCACATCTCGAACTTCAAATGGCTGTAGAATCTAAACGAAGCGTCGTAAAGGGGTCAGAGTTTGCACTTTTTATGCCATATAAAATCAGATTATTTGGTAGAAAAATCATAGGGAGCGACTGAGTTGGACTCGAGAAATCCCATCTCTAACTTCAAATGACTGTATAATCTAACCGAAGCGTCGTAAAGGGGTCAGACTTTGCACTTTTTATGCCATATGAAATCTGATTATTTGGTATAAAAATCATAGGGAGCGACTGAGTTGGACTCGAGAAATCCCATCTCTAACTTCAAATGACTGTATAATCTAACCGAAGCGTCGTAAAGGGGTCAGACTTTGCACTTTTTATGCCATATGAAATCTGATTATTTGGTATAAAAATCATAGGGAGCGACTGAGTTGGACTCGAGAAATCACATCTCTAACTGCAAATGGCTGTAGAATCTAAACGGAAAGTCATATGGGGATCAAGCTTTACACTTTTTATGCCATATGAAATCTGATTATTTGGTATAAAAATCATAGGGATCGACTGAGTAGGACTCGACAAATCACATCTTTAAATTCAAATGGCTGTAGAATCTAAACGAAGCGTCGTAAAGGGGTCAGACTTTGCACTTTTTATGCCATATGAAATCTGATTATTTGGTAGAAAAATAAAAGGGATCGACTGAGAAGGACTCGAGAAATCACATCATTAAATTCAAATGGCTGTAGAATCTAAACGGAACGTCATACGGTTCAAACTTTACACTTTTTATGCCATATGAATTTTGATTATTTGGTAGAAAAATCAGCAGTCGTCTGAGTAGGACTCGAGAAATCGCATCTTTAACTTCAAACGGCTTTTGTATTTAATGCATCGTTGAAGGGTCAAACTTTGCACTTTTATGCCATATGAAATCTAATTATTTGGTAGAAAAATCATAGGGAATGGCTGTAGAATCTAAACGGAGCGTCGTTGAAGGGTCAAACTTTGCACTTTTTATACCATATCAAATCTAATTATTTGGTAGAAAAATCATATGCCACATGAAATCTGATTATTTGGTAGACAAATCATAGGCATCGACTGAGTAGGACCCGAGAAATCACATCTCGAACTTCAAATGGCTGTAGAATCTAAACGGAACGTCGTAGGGAGATCAAATTTTGCACTTTTTATGCCATATGAAATCAAATTATTTGGTATAAAAATCATAGGGATCGACTGAGTAGGATTCGTGAAATCACATCTTTAAATTCAAATGGCTGTAGAATCTAAACGAAGCGTCGTAAAGGGGTCAGACTTTGCACTTTTTATGCCATATAAAATCTGATTATTTGGTAGAAAAATCATTAGGAGCGACTGAGTTGGACTCGAGAAATCACGTCTCTAACATCAAATGGCTGTAGAATCTAAACGGAACGGGGATCAAACTTTGCACTTTTTATGCCATATGAAATCTGATTATTTGGTATAAAAATCATAGTAGGATTCGAGAAATACCATCTCTAAATTCAAATGGCTGTAGAATCTAAACATAGCATCGTAGAAGGGTCCCACTTTGTCCTTTTTATGCCATATGGAATCTGATTATATGGTTGAAAAATCATAGTGATCGCCCAAGTTGGACTCGAGCAATCGCTTATTTCATTTCAAATGACTGTAAAACTTAAACGGGTTGTCTTAAATGTATCAAACTTGAAAATACTAGCCAAGAACTTTTGTTTCGGAGTGTAATGTTTGTAATATGTTTATTAAAATGTATATTAAATTATGCTACAGATGAATTTTTAGTTTATGATCTTTTAACTGACATTTGCGTTTGAATATTCATATTTTTGAATTTGTAATAATATTTTTTACAATATGCTATCTCAAGGCTACAACACAAATAGTATGAATGATTATTTGTCTGTTTTTCTGTCTGTCTGTCTGTCTTTATGTTTATCTGTTTGTTGTTTTTGTGCATATTTAGGTACAAGTTATCTGTGTGTTGCAATGCGTTTTCATTTAAATTAAGAACAATATTTTAAAATGTGAGCAACGAGCAACTTTTCTGTTAACTTTCCGCCGCCGCTCTTCATCAACAGCAGCAGCAGCAGTAGCAAGAGCAAAAGCGCCAGATGATGACGATGATTATGATGATGTCCTCGAAGTACATGTATTGAAGCCAAGGAAAGCATTAATAATAGGCTTAAGTTGAAAATTTCCGCAAGCAAAGATTTATGGTTGCTTTAACACATACGAGCTCAGGCAAACATATACTATTATGCAAACACACATTTACACACATGTATTATGCATATATGGTATTTATACTTTTATATATATATATCACCATGTACAAAATGATACACGTATGTGTAGCATAAAGGACAAAAGGCCCTGTAGAAAGTTTGAAACCATACAGTATACATTAAAAGATTTCTTTTATTCAATAGATGTATAACAATTGAAAATCTTATCTTTACTATTTCATATCTACACTTTTAAAAGTTTGAAATTTGAGAGTGGAACAAATTCAAAAAGAGAGATATATTCGAAAAGCCTATCACTTTGAGATCAATATCAGCTCACAAGCTGAGTTTTGTTTTGGGGTTTAAGGTTTATTTGGTTCTTGTTTCAAATATATTGTTACGAAAAGATGTAATTTGCCCCAGAGTGCATGCATTCAACAATAATAAATGAGGCGCAAGACAATTCAGCGCACTAAGCAATGTGTTAGAAAGAGACGGAAGATCATTCAGCGCACTAAGCAATGTGCGAGAAAGAGATGGAAGATCACACATTAATACACATGAGTGCGAATGAATAGCATGCGTTATTCACGAAACGAGTAGAAGGTTCTCGAAACAAGTCGAAGCTTGTCGAAATGTGTCGAACTGATGCTTGCAGTATATAAGGGAGCCGCATCTAGGCACAGTAGTGTGTTATGACCAATTCATTTAGAACAGATATAGAAAAAGAGTTAACTCTTAATATAGATGATGCTGTGGTACGTTGAAGGCTAGATAACGCTGACTTGACTTCTATAATTCCCAGAAAATTAGTTTTTTCTATTCACCAAACATTCGAGCACAGGTTGGAATTATTCAAAATTAACACTTGGATTCGGACGCATTAAAACGCATTGAAAATTCTTTACCTCTCGGACTTCTGATATGTCGATTTAAACTGATACATTCAAATAAATTAAAATGGGAGTCGTCGTTTCAAATGGCCACCACCAATTACGATAAGCATTTCAATAAGTTTTTAATTCAGTGCACCTTATTCATTGTTCACCACTTCACTAAAATAAGATAACCTATCAAAACTAACGATATCTTTAGAGGCACAAATTTTAGATAATCTATAATGATAGGGTTTTTGTTTAAAATAAGCAAAATTTATTTAAAAAAAAAAAAAAAAAAAATATATATATATATATATATATATATATATATATATATATATATATATATATATATATATATATTCGAATAGAATATTTATATAGAAAAATAAAATTTTTATATATTGGAATATAAAAAGTATTAATAAGTCGGAAATTTCAGACATACGAATATAAAAGTGTATACAAAATCTAAAAATCCTCAAAGTCAGCAAGGATTTCTGAGTCTGTAATGCACGAGGTGAGAGAATTTTGAATCAGTAAAGTTTAAAATTCTCACTGGGTTGACACAACTATGAAATGGACAAAGGACACAATAGTTTGCTTAAGTATCAGTGCAATAATGTGTGAGGTGCTAAAACAACAAAAATTCTTTTGGCAACATTTTCACAACATTTCCTACTAAAAGATTTAATCTTTCTCTTGTTTGGGGCATCAACGTGCCTCACTGCTGACTCAAAGCATTAAATTAATTGATTTATTTATTTATTTTAGGCTATCTTCCTGCAGCCTTTCAAGAGAATCCAACAAGAAAATTAAAAGCAGCTTCATTATGTATACTATGTATATGTGTTGTATTTGAATATGTCTGTGTAATACGAAGGAAGGTAGAAGAAAAAAACTCTAATTGTTTTTGTACCTCATGAAATTCTTTGACTTTAGAGATATTATTGCTGCTGCTGACGTTTCAGACTCATTTCACTCTGATTGATTGTCATATTCAATTAGGCGATTGAAAGGTAAAATGGATTGTTGTAATTAATATGAGTAAAATATACGATATGATAGATGTTGCTGGTCTCGCAAATATCACATGATAATTTTAATGTATACACTCAAAATAAATAGTTTTCTATTAATAGCAAACTCAGATTGATAAATACACGGAGGGAAATAAAATTCTAAAACTCGAGAAGAATTCGGTTAGTCTAAAAAAATAGTAGAATTTGACTAATATCAATAAAATACTACTAAAATTCAAGAATTTGTCATCTGGATATCAAGAAAGCAAATTACTTAGTTCTCAAAAAAGTAAACAAACTTTATTCAGGTGGATTTTCAGAAGTTTATTTATTGATTATTAAAAACCAAAAAGAACACGCAAAATTGTTACTGTATTCATCGCAAAAAGAACACGTGTTCATGCATTGTTGTTGTTTTCATCGATATTGCTCTGTCTTTATGCTTTGTTTTGCGAGGTCACTATCTGTTTGTTAGTCTGCCTGTTGAAAGTAACTAAGCAAAATTTTTCTGGATATTCAGACACTAAGTTCTTAGGTATCAAAAAGTAACTAAGTACAATTTGTCTGGATTGCAAATTGTTTTCTTCTTAGGTATCAAAAAACGGCATGATATACAATGTTTGCATGTGTGTGTTTTCACGAATAGAACAACAAAGCACAGCCAGACAAGCAAGCGTCTGTGTATGTATGAATGTTAAAGATATAAATAGAAAAAACGATTTTTCCTACGAATAGTGGTATGGTTTCAGTTCGTAAACATAGATTTAGGTTCAATTTTGCATAAATACCAAGTTGATTTCATTCCATTGTTATCTAAATACACTATACAATGCTTATGGGTAACGTGCGGAGGGTTTGTACATAACCAACAGAAGAGGCAACAGAAGAGCAGAAAGTGTATAAGGTAAGTAAACGGTATACAGAGATTAATAAATAATAATAATAAAATAAACAATTCAATTACATTAAGTATTCAAACAAGTCATTTAATATACAAAAATGCATATAGGTAATAAAGTTCTAAATAAACAATAAATAAACTCGACTATATTTTTTTTTATTTTATGTTAGCATCGAAATAACGGGTTTTTTAACAGGGACGCTACAAAAGTAGAGCGACAGGGACAGCAAACGACGCCATATTTCTTGCCGCTCTTGTGACATTTCTCTTCAGTAAGATTTGCCATTTCATAATGGAAAGATAACTTTTGTAGCGCTCTTATTAAAAAACCCTTTAATTGCTTTTAGTTACTTTCAACATATCGACCGACAGACACACGAACAAACAAATGGGGCTGACAGACGAACAAAATAAAACAAAACATAATAGCGACAAAGCAAGATCGAAAAAACAACAACTATACGAACACGAGTTCATTAAATTTTGGGACGAAAACAACAACATTTTTGATACCTAAGAAATAAATAACTGAATTCAAAACTTATTCTACTTAGTTACTTTTTTGATATCGAAGAAATTAATAACTGTATCCAAGAATAATTCTACTTAGTTACTTTTTTGATACCCAAGAAATTAATAACTGAATCCAAGAATAATTCTACTTAGTTACTTTTTGACAAATAAGGAAATTCATTTCTTGAAATTAATAATTTTTCGGTTTAGCTGTATATCACACCGTATACTTCTTGATTCCTTCTGGATTTTAGAACTTTTTTCCCTCCGTGTAGCAAACTTTAAGTAGTAATTACAGCATCCTTATCTTTGACGTAGCATACAGTTTGCTAGAATACTAGTATGCTTAGCAAGTATGCTTAGCAAGTATGCTTAGCAAGTGTGCTTAGCAAGTATGCTTTGGAAGGATCGTGTTTTTGCCAAGCAGTGTAGCGATAATGCACTAGATGACGCCATAGTCAAGAACATTATTTGCACGCTGCAGCTAATGTGTCTATAATTCGTAAACTTTTTTTTTGAAAAATATTTGATTTAAAAACAATGCTTCTTCCACATAATAAAAATACACTTATGGATTGTTGAAATCGTTAGTGGAATATGAATGTGCGAGGGAGGATGAAGATAAAATAATATATAATGTGTTAAATAGAGAATTTAAAACATATTTTATGTAAAACTTTAAAAAAAAAAGTTTTTTGATGAATTGGAGTTAACAGCAAAAATTAGTTAAAACAGCAAAAATTAACTTTTCTAATTGCATAACAAAATTTCTTCAAAACAACAAACTTTCGTTTGCCGTTTCAGCAAAATCCGCCAGTTTCCTACTTTCAGTAAATATTTTTGCTATTTTAGCAACCTTTTTCTCTGCCAATATTGAAGACTTTTTATATTGAGTTATCAATAAAAATATTCATATTCCAAATATTTATTAAACACTTAATAAAATTCTTAAATTTCATAAAATATCATATAATTTGGGGTGTTTTTATAAAGTCATGCAAATATATTGCAAAATTATGGTATAAATTATGCCCCCAACATGCAGCAAAGCATTTCAATTTTTTTGTACAATTTGCAAACAGCTGCTACCTACTGCCGCTGCTGTCTCTCTCTATTAGTCTGGCACCGCCTAATACTCATCACGCATTATGAACATATTTTATAAAACAGATGTGACCTTACAACATACTCACGCACGTGTTGGGCTCAACGCCAAATTCATATTTAGGCTGTTTTTAGGGTTATGCGTAATCAGTGCTACGAAAAAGTGCTGCCAAATTGCGCGTAAATGCGTCCGCCAATGCAGCACGTTTCATTTAGTCAGTTGGACAGTGCTGTGATTTAGAGTAAGAAAATAAATGAACTCAGAAATTTTGAAATCCAAAATGTGTTAGTTTGTTTTTTTATCTCATGATTTATTGAGTGATTTTTACAAAAAGTAAAAAGAAAAAAAAAATAATTATAGGTCTAGTTTGACATATAATATATATTTTTATTTAATTATGAAAAACATATGGGCATTTCCAGAAAACCATTTCCAGTCAACCACTACTATTCTAAATGCTAAAATTCGAAATGCTAAAATATTTGAAATAACGGTGAATTAGGAATCTTAAATATGTCAATCTAAACATCCATTTTTTTCCACAAAAAAGAAAAAACAAAAAAATAAAAACCTTAAAAAACATCTGGAAATTCGAATCGTACATCACTCTTTATTTCGTAATAATGATTTATTATATAGTGATATATAAAATTATTTTAGCAAAAAATTGTAGTGCAATTTTTTATACAGAATGTTCGGAATTGTTCTGTGATCTATTACGAAAAAACTATAAACTCTAGGAACAAAGTGTCTTTATACAGAAATAATGTAAAGGGTTTACAAAAGGGACGCTACAAAAGTAGAGCGTCAGGGACAGCAAACGACGCCATATTTCTTGCCGCTCTTTTGACATTTATCTTCAGTAAGGTTTGCCATTTCATGATGGAATTTTGCGAAAAGATCTTGGCCTACATCCTTACAAAATCAAATTGACGCAAGAACTGAAGCCGCTTGACCACCAGAAGCGTCGTATATTCGTGAATTGGGCTGAGCAACAACTTGAAAATGATTCGGATTTTCATTGAAAAATCATCTTCAGCGATGAAGCTCGTTTCTGGCTGAATGGCTTCGTCAATAAACAAAATATGCGTTATTGGTCAGACAGCAATCCACACGTATTCCATGTGTCATCATTGCATCCCGAAAAAGTTACGGTTTGGTGCGGTTTATGGGCCGGCGACGTCATTGGACCGTACTTCTTCCGTGATGATCAAGACCGGCACGTTACTGTGAATGGGAATCGCTACCGTTCAATGATAACCGAATATTTTTGGCCCCAATTGGATGATATGGACTTGGAGGACATGTGGTTCCAACAGGACGGCGCCACAAGCCACACAGCGAATGCCACAATCAATTTATTGGAAACCAAGTTTGGAGAACGTGTTATCTCACGAAATGGTCCAGTCGATTTGACGCCGTTAGACTATTTCCTGTGGGGCTACGTCAAGTCTATGGTCAATGCCAACGATTGATGAAATTCGTACGAATATCGAACGTGAAATTAAAGCAGTATCTGCCGATTTATGCTTGAAAACCGTCGAAATTTGGGTTCAGCGTAATGGCATCGAACGTACTTTTACAGGAATAAAGAATTTCATTGATATCCAAAACCGTTTTTGAATTATTTTGTAGCGCTCTTATTGAAAAACCCTTTAAATTGTCTCAGCTATTTTCAGAGATAATTCAATAAAATATATATAGTACGTATAAAGTATTTTTAGAAAAATAATCGTAGTGATAATTTCTATACGGAACTTTTAATCCCGTCCGGAATTTTTTGTGATTTATTATTAAAAAATTGTAAACTTAGGAAACAAGGAATAAATATGCAAATAAAGCACATGATTTCAGCTATTTTATAAAACAAATAAAAAATAATTTGTACGCAAAATCGCTGATTAATTTCCATATGATCCTCGACATTTACTTCCGTTTTTGTACCGCACAAAACGACAACCATTTTATTTATATCTTTTGATATACCGTACAGAATTCACTAATTTTTTGCAGATATTTAGTCCTATTTAAATACTACTTAAAAAAAGTAAATTCATTAATTTTCCTTTGATATATTAAAGTTTTAGACGTACGAATGTCCAGTCCGGAACCCCAGGAAATGCCAATATCGACCATTCCACGTCAAACCGGGCACTTTTGAGATTTACTATTTTTGATTTCGTTGAAACTTTGCACTCATGTTATATGTCGAAAAATATTTTACACGTATTTCATGTTTTATAAAAAAAACAAATTCTGGCAGTTAATAAATTGAAAAATTTCGTCGATATTTAACATTTAGCATTTAGTAAAACTACTGTAGAACGTGAATTATATTATCAATATTAAACAATTTCATCTCATTTGAAAGGTAATGAATAGCTTTGTTTTTAATACATAACCCCTAAAAATCCGCTTTATTAATCCGGTATTTTTAAACCGAATAATTGCAAACTCCAACAGAAAGTAAAGAGACAGCTAAAAACAAAAGTCATATAAAATAATTTGATTAACTTGCCACAGTCGCGGTGCAGATGAACCTTTAATCTGGGTGAATGACGCGGATTTGGGAAAAGCCACTGGAGCCCGTGCAGATTATTAAAATGAGAACAAACACAATGCTAAATTAAAATAAATTGAAAAAAACAAAATGTTAAAAAAAAAACATTGTAAAATATGCAGGAAGCATGAAAAGCTAGCGGAAATACGTTTTATTTGGTATTAGGAGAGGAGGCTTTTGATGCGTTTAAATTAATATTAGTATTTTTTTTATTATTTTATTATTTTATTATTTTATTATTTTATTATTTTATTATTTTATTATTTTATTATTTTATTATTTTATTATTTTATTATTTTATTATTTTATTATTTTATTATTTTATTATTTTATTATTTTATTATTTTATTATTTTATTATTTTATTATTTTATTATTTTATTATTTTATTATTTTATTATTTTATTATTTTATTATTTTATTATTTTATTATTTTATTATTTTATTATTTTATTATTTTATTATTTTATTATTTTATTATTTTATTATTTTATTATTTTATTATTTTATTATTTTATTATTTTATTATTTTATTATTTTATTATTTTATTATTTTATTATTTTATTATTTTATTATTTTATTATTTTATTATTTTATTATTTTATTATTTTATTATTTTATTATTTTATTATTTTATTATTTTATTATTTTATTATTTTATTATTTTATTATTTTATTATTTTATTATTTTATTATTTTATTATTTTATTATTTTATTATTTTATTATTTTATTATTTTATTATTTTATTATTTTATTATTTTATTATTTTATTATTTTATTATTTTATTATTTTATTATTTTATTATTTTATTATTTTATTATTTTATTATTTTATTATTTTATTATTTTATTATTTTATTATTTTATTATTTTATTATTTTATTATTTTATTATTTTATTATTTTATTATTTTATTATTTTATTATTTTATTATTTTATTATTTTATTATTTTATTATTTTATTATTTTATTATTTTATTATTTTATTATTTTATTATTTTATTATTTTATTATTTTATTATTTTATTATTTTATTATTTTATTATTTTATTATTTTATTATTTTATTATTTTATTATTTTATTATTTTATTATTTTATTATTTTATTATTTTATTATTTTATTATTTTATTATTTTATTATTTTATTATTTTATTATTTTATTATTTTATTATTTTATTATTTTATTATTTTATTATTTTATTATTTTATTATTTTATTATTTTATTATTTTATTATTTTATTATTTTATTATTTTATTATTATATTATTTTATTATTTTATTATTTTATTATTTTATTATTATATTATTTTATTATTTTATTATTTTATAATTTTATTATTTTATTATTTTATTATTTTATTATTTTATTATTTTATTATTTTATTATTTTATTATTTTATTATTTTATTATTTTATTATTTTATTATTTTATTATTTTATTATTTTATTATTTTATTATTTTATTATTTTATTATTTTATTATTTTATTATTTTATTATTTTATTATTTTATTATTTTATTATTTTATTATTTTATTATTTTATTATTTTATTATTTTATTATTTTATTATTTTATTATTTTATTATTTTATTATTTTATTATTTTATTATTTTATTATTTTATTATTTTATTATTTTATTATTTTCTAATTTAACTTTATTTTTGTTTTCGTTACTAGTTCTATTTTATTTATTTCAATTTTTATTTCGTTTGTTTTAAATTTTTTATGGTTTTAACTTTTTATTTCTATTACTGGCGGCACTCAAAGAAACTCATCATGTAACACTTTACGTTAAGCAGCATAGAAAAATATTTCAGAAATTCGTTTATAATGCCTGAGGCAACATTATCCGCAGCACATCCATCCGTCCGTCCGTACGGCCGTCGCAAAGTCCGCCATTCGCTGCACAGCCTCGGTGGCCTTCCTGGCTTTAGGCCCCTGGTGTGCGTCCTTCTAAGCCTCATCTGCATGCGCTCCGGCACACAAAACAAAGGAACATAAAAATGTTGCCTTGAAACGTTGCAATAAACTTTGTGCCAACATTTTACGGGCGGCAACGTAAAGTAAAAACAAAAAATGAACTAAGCGCGGACTTTTTCTGCGATTTATATATATTTTTTTGTTGTATGAATAAATATTTCGTTTGAAAAATATTTTGCACATGCTATGAAAATAAACAAAAAATTAAAAAAAAATATTTCCGCTGTTTTAGAATTTGTTAGGCGTGCACAAAAATACCTGGACTATAACCAGCAGATTTTTTGCTTAGAGCGCGACTATTAACAGGGATTGAAGTATTTTGTAACAATATTTTACAAATGTTTAAATTTTACAAACGAAACCATACTGTAATAATTACGAATAAATCACTTTTAAAAAAATTGGTAATCCATGTTTTTGGTACGCATGTAGTTTTCAAGAAATTGTTCTATAAAAATTAATTGTTTTAATTACTTTCTGACTTATTCTGTTATAGAAAACTCGATAATATTAAGTTAGTATACTCAAAATAAAAACTTTTTAAAATACACAAAATCGTTCATGTATTTTACGTAAAAATTCGTGAAATTTATCTACGAAATATTTCTTAAAATACACGAGAGAACTTTCGTAAATGTATGATAAAATTTATCTACGTAATATTTCGTAAAATTCACGACAGAACTTTCGTAAATTTATTATAAAATTACGAATATTATTTCAATTCATTGGTATAGGTAACGAAAAGCATTCTCAAGTTTTACTTTAAATTTAATATAAATACAGTATGCAGTAAAAATTATTGCATATGTAGTAATATTTTAATAATTAGCTTGAAGTTAAATAAATAAAAACAATGGTTTTTGAGACTAATATTTTAAATAATTACAAAATGTAGTATAATAAAATGAGTAAGTAGGTTTATTTTAACTTTAGCTTGATGTAAAATAAATATGTAGTAAAATTGAAAACAGCTGCAGTAATTTATCTACATATTTGAAGACGTGTTAATGAAGACAAAAGTAGTTTTTATTATTACAAATGTATTTAAAGAGTGCAGTAATGCAGTAAAATTATGTAATTATTTTCCATAGCAAAATGTTTTTCAAAAAACATCAATGTAGTAAAAACAAATAGATATGAAACATAATGAACATAAATTAAATACAAATGTATTTATTTTAAAGATATTTTTATTAATTTTTAATACAGTATTTTTTAATACAAACATAGACCAAAGATGCCAAATTTTTGTTTCAAATCTACTTTAGGATTGCTAAATATCAAGAAAAATCTACGAAATTCTACTAATAAAGATTTAAAATTCCAAATAATTAAAAAAATGACCTAACGACTACAGAAAGGCAAAAAATGACAACTTCTTTAAAAAAATTACATGTCATCAAAATCCGAGACCTGCTCATTAGTAAAATATGTTATTATTGTATTTAAAAATAATATTACGAAAGTTTCGTAATTTAAGCGAAATATTTGTTATTAAATTTTTAAGAATATTAATTCGTAATATATACGAATTGTTTGTAAAAAATATTTTGGAAGACAAAAAGAATTGACAAATGCTTTGTGTATTATACGAATTATTTGTGCATTTTACGAATGTACCTCAGGTGTAGGGTATAATACTACAGTGTATAATACTGCAGTGATACCACATGATTATATAATAATAATAGTTTGGCGCTTTCCTTTCCTCACCAGTAAGTTCGTCACACTAACCTCAAATAATTAAAATAAAAGAAAAAAAAGAAAAACGTAATACAGTTTCTGGAATATGTAGAAACTGAATTTCAAATACATTGTGTGGCAAAATGAAGTCAAATATAAATACAAATTTATTTAAAACTAACAAAATGTAGTAGAATTACATTTTTCAAAACATTGGCAATTTACTACATTAATGTTTTCGGTGTAAGGTACCTAGTCTGCCATGTCGCGGAGATTTTTGATGATCGAAATTTTCTCGAACTATAAAAGAAATAATCAAAGTTCGATATCATTGCTTTATTACTACTAATTTTTTCAATTTTTCGTAAAAAATGTAGGAGAATACACGATATTTAAATATTTATTATATCGATATCGCAATGTTTTTCGAATTAATCTCGATATTCGATGCGATATCGATCTGGAGTGTTTTTTCTCGTTTTGAATTAATTTCACTATCTCGATATCTACGTACACGTATACGGAGTGATATACAGCGCAACCGAAAAAATCTTAATTTCAAGAAATTGATTTTCTTAGTTGTCAAAAAAGTAACTAAGTAAATTGTTCTTGGATTCAGTTATTAATTTCTTAGGTATCAAAAAAGTAACTAAGTACAATATGCCCTGAATTCATTTATTAATTTCTTAGGTATCAAAAAAGTAATTAAGTAGAATTATTCTAGGATTCAGTTATTAATTTCTTATGTATCAAAAATGTTGTTGTTTTCGTCCCTAAATTTAATGAACACGTGTTCGTATAGTTGTTGTTTTTTTGATCTTGCTTTGTCGCTATTATGTTTTGTTTAGCTTTGTCTGTCGAAATGTTGAAAGTAACTAAATGCAATTATTTCGAAGCTAACATAAAAAAAATATATTTTAGGTAATTTATTGTTTATTTAGAATTGTATTACCTATATGTATTTTGTTTTTTATTATTATTTTATTTATGTATACTATTCTGAAACCGCTTACTTACCTTATACACTTTCTCCTCTTCTGTTGTATCTTCTGTTGGTTATGTATAAAACTTCCTCACGTTACCCATAAACATTGTATAGTGCATTTAGATAACAATGGAATGAAATTAACTTGGTATTTATGCAAAATTGCACCCAAATTTATGTTTACGAACTGAAACCATACCGATATTCGTAGGAAAAAACATTTTTTCTATTTATATCTTTAACATTCATACATACACATACGCTTGCTTGTCCGGCTGTGCTTTGTTGTTCTATTCGTGAAAACACACACTTGCAAACATTGTATATCATGCAGTTTTTTGATACCTAAGAAGAAAAAAATGTGCAATCCAGACAAATTGTACTTATTTACTTTTTTGATACCTAAGAACTTAATTTCTGAATATCTATAAAAATTTGGCTTAGTTACTTTCAACAGACAGACAGATGGCGACCTCGCAAAACAAAGCATACAGACAGAGCGTGTTCATATATTGTTGTTGTTTTCATCGGTATTGAAAACAACAACAATACATGAACACGTGGTCTTTTTGCGATGAATACAGCAACAATTTTGCGTGTTCTTTTTGGTTTTTAATAATCAATTAATTAACTTCTGAAAATCCAGTTGAATAAGGTTTGTTTACTTTTTTGACAACTAAGTAATTTGCTTTCTTGATATCCAGATGACAACTTCTTGAATTTAAGTAGTATTTTATTGATATTAGTCAAATTCTACTATTTTTATTTATAACCGAATTTTTCTCGAGTTTTAGAATTTTATTTCCGTCCGTGTACATCTTAGAACGAATTGTAGTAAAATGTAGATACGAAAACGTAAACGAGATCGAATGAATTCCATGATCCAATGAATTCCACGACATCTCGAAACAGTCTCGATGTGATATCGAATCGAATGGCAGACTGGGTATATTTATGTCCTCCTATGTTAGCCAACAACTATAGGTTTCAATTGCCACATTGTAGGTCTCAAATTAAATCAATGTAACATGAATTATGCGAAATAATATCAGAAAGTTACAAAAAAATAAAGGTCTTTATCGCATAATTCAAAGCATAATTGAAACACAAAATCAGCAAAGATTTTAGCTTGATGCATAAATTCTGTTTTACCAATTTTTCGAGTTAAACTAAATTCTGTTCTATACATTTCCGAGCTAAAAATTTTTGTTTTACAAATTTCTATTGCACAAATTTCTGTTTTATATTTTGGCATGTTTTTCCACAACAACTTGAAATGATTTTTCGTAACTTTCTGTTTTATTTCTGTTTTATTTTTTTTTGTTGAATTTCTTAAAATTTGTTTGCCTTGCATAAATATTTGCATTGCCCAACTGATGTTGCTGCTGCTGATACTGATGTTGCTGCTGCTGCATTCGCATAAAATCATTGGAAAAATATAAAACACCAAACATTTTGTCAAATGCTTTCGGCTACACGTACATGAGACAAACACAGATGAAATATGTATTTCGAAGATAACTTCTGCATAAATATATTTATATTTCTGTTTTTCGTTTGAGGGGTTTTTTGCGCACTCATTGCTCGACCTTCTTGTTCATTTGCATAACGTCGTATTATTGATATGCAATTTCAAATTGACTTGTTTGAAATTTGATGTTGTGGGGGTTAAGAGCTCTGCAATTTGTAAGTGGCATTTGCCAGTGTGGCAATGTTTGTTTTATTTGTACATCATGTAGATATGAGAGTTTTGTTTCATATTGGCATTATTTTTGATATGTGTTGAAATTATAAATTTGTTTTAACTAGATCTTACCTTAGATTCTATATAAACTCTTAAAGGGATATAGTTTATAGTATCTGTTCTTTTTGTTTATTTTCAATTTGAAGTAACAAGTTTTGCTGTAAATTCAATTTAATCAATTGATTGAGAAATCGAGGTTCTATAAAATTTCAGTTGATTTCAAAACTAATTGACTATTTTATAATAATGTTATTATATACTTTTTCTATTGAATTCAAATCAATATCGATGAATAATACAGCAACACAAGGAAAGTAACTGAATATTCCGATGGAGTTCAAAACCTCATACTCAGTTTTTGCATGTGCAAAAACAAAGTATTAGGAATCATAAAATTGTAGAACTAGTTTTATATATGATGATTCTAACTTCAGAGCTTCAGTGTAATCATGATTTCAACAGACAGAGATAAAATTATCCTATCTAGATGATACAAATTTCTTGTTCTTGCATCTTGCTCTTCCATTTTTTGCAATCTCAATAACAAGAACAAGACTAACACTGCAAGAAATAAAATCAGGACTCTTGCGTTTTTGTGAGCATTTTAATGTATTTATTATGTTTCTATGGTTACAATGGAAATCTAAAGAGTTTATCCTTAAACTATATATTGAATAAAGAATCTATATTAATAAAACAAAACGTGTTTTTTTCTCTTGCACTAACCGGTCGTATTTTTGAACAGATTTTAATGATACTGGTATCAAACGATTCGTATTAATCAGATGTAGTGCGTACTGTATTTACTTTTTATAATTTTAGAACAAATATCGCCAGAAAAAGCTAAAAACTAAATTACAACAACCATATCAAAAAGAGAACAGCAGTTGAGTGCGCTCACTGTGTTTAGTGCAGTGTATCATACTCTCGCAGAAAGAATTGCACACATGAGAACAACAACAACTCGACCGTATGTATTTTTGTTGTTATTGCTGCTTCCACACAGCAAAAAGAGAGGGAAACGAGTTGGGAAAGTTAGATCACATGGTTAAGTTCGGTCACATGGGGCGGACTTTTATAGTCGGTCGGGCCCGACTATGGAATACCCTACACTCTTGGTGAATATATTAGTGCTATCATTTGGTGGGATAATTTTTAATAATTTACGACTAAAATTTCCACTACAAAAAATCGGTAAAAAATGAAAAAAATCAAATGTGGGCGGATCACAGTGTTGATCGTAAGAAGGGATGATAGGTTAAATGGAAGTGTGAAAGATGGAGTAGTGTCGGTGAATGTTTGTTTTGAACTTTCCAATATCAAAAATGTCGGGAAAAACGGACGCAGGGAGAGTGTTCCACAAACGTGTCGTGCGATTGAAGAACGAATTCTCTCTATAATGCGTGGTTCTGGGTGGGCTTGGTTTGATGCCGGAGTAGAACGAGAAAACACACGACCTGGTGGAATCAGGCCATGGATTTCACTCGAACACTTACCGTTGTAATACCTATAAAACAGGCTTGCACACCCAACGGTCCTTCGGTGCTCAAGAGAACCAATAGACGTTGAGATATTTTCATCCCCTATTAAATATATCGCACGTTGTTGAATTCGGTCCAGGAACTCCATGGAGGATTTTGAAGCTCCTGCCCAAATGTGCGAATTGAATTCCATTTTAGACCGTTATAGGTAGTGTAGACAGTGCGTAGGTCAGTGAAATATGTTTTACACCGTTTTAAAAAACCGAGGCACTTGGCTGCTTCTTTCGACACATTAAATATGTGATCATTCCAACGGAGATCACATTGAATTGATATTCCCAGAACGTCAAGAGCAGCTGACTGCGCAATATCCACAGCACCCATATTGAGGGGTGGGAGGGGTGAATCCATTCTTTTGTCGGATAACAGACAACATTGGGTCTTGCTGGCATTAAAACTACTACTCTATTTGCAACACCCCACTCGGAGATTGATTTAAGGTCATTATTGAGCGTGTCATTCATAGTGCGTCTTTTACTCTCAATTTTAAAAATAATTAAAAGTGTTATCACAGATTTTAAGAATAATAAATGATTTGAAATAAATTAAAAAAATATTTGAAATTATACAGAACTGTGATTTAATTTTAAAAATATATAAAGTTGCATACAAATGTCATTTTATTAAATTGTGTCGCGTAAATTTTTTTATTTATTATAAAATCTATTTTTTTTTTAAAGAAATCAAAAAAATTTATTATGTACAAAAATATATAACTTCAAAACTAATAGGTAGATTTTGTTTATTTTTTTACGAAATATGAAAATATCAAGGTAAAGTCATGTCTTTAATTTTTAAAAATAAAATATTTAAAGATAAAATATTTTCATATAATATATGTTTTTTTTATTTATATTTAGAAATGAATTTTCAGCTAGCTGGATGGTTTTTACTAGTAAATGTACAAAAAGTTACAAAGTAAAGCGCGCAAAATGTTTATGATCTCAAAGAATATAAGCATCTGAAAAATAAGGGCTGGTGCACAATTGTGAATGGGTAAATCGAATACAACTATGAAAACACATACAACTTCAGATATAAAATCGAACATCTGTTTTCTTCGCTACGTCGTTCTTCGTTTGTGAAGCATGAATTTAAAAACAAAACTCGTTGGTGTTGTTGTATAAGAGCCCAGTGTATTAGAATGCACATATATAGTGTGTTTCATGCGTCTGTTTGTTGTCATGGGAAGATACAGGGTAGCAACAAAAACATAAATATATCTCTACGAAATATTTTTATATACATACATAAGTATTCAGATTTTATAAGGTTTTTTTTTATTTATGACAATTGAATTATTCAAACTGATACTAACAAATTAAATTCGCCTTATTTTCGTAGATTATTGTATATTAACCAAAATAACTGCACTCATTGGACTAATGTTTCGCAGCATTAACTTATGCAGTTTAAGAAATTTGACTACGGTATTGCAGGTGAAAGGGAAAAAACAAGATCATTCTTACCTATGCAAGAGTAAGACTAGATATGCAAGAACAAGAGCATGATTACCATTTCTTGCCTTGCTCTTAATAATCGGACCGAATTCTATAATATCAAATTGTAATTATAATAATAGTTTGGCACTACAGTCCTATAAGAACTTAGGCCGAGCTCTTTCACCATTTTTGAGCTGTGCGTGTTATATTCGTACACAAAGTGGTGGGACCTACAGTTTATTGCCGAATCCGAACGGCGGGTGAGAGCTTTTCATAGGCAATGGTTTTACTCTCGTAGGTTTGCCATTTACTGACGAGAGGTAGCGCGGTATAGAAAAATGTTTCTATGAAAAGATGTTGTTAGCCCCAGTCCAGGCATGAACCGGGGACCTTTCGGCTCGCAGTCCAACGCACTAACCACCGAGCTACCGCGGCTACCGTTCGAATTTGAAAGCGAATTTGGTCTAATCATATCGTAACATATTCGGTTCTGTTTATACGTAAAATAATATAGCAAATGACAGTGTCGAATTTTTCTTAAAATATATAAGGAATTTTCTTAAAATTCCTGATATTATAATAATAGTAGTTTGGCGTACAGTCCTGTATTATATTTGTACTCAAAGTGTGGGACCTACAGTTTAATGGCGAATCTGATCGGCAATGTTTTTGCCATTGACTGCCGAGAGTTAGAGCGGTATAGACAACATTTTCTATGAAAAGATTTTGTTAGGCCCGGTCAGGTTTGAACATGATATCGTTTCAACAAGACTCAAAAAAAAAACTTTCCACAAAATTAATAGTTTTTATTACTATTGATATTTGTCAATACGATAAACTATTAATTCTATACGATAAACTATTAATTCAATCGGTAAATCCCATTAAATACTACAAACTTCTTTTTGAGTTTGAATTAAAATATTTATTTTTTGTATACTATGAAATCAATAACTGTCATATTGAAAAATTTTAATGTGATTTCATTAGATTTTTTGCTGAGTTAACGCACGAACATCTGAGCTACCAACGCTAGCATTTGGAATACACAGTACATATAGAAATAATATTATTAAATATTGTGTTTTATTTTTAAATATCGAAACAGTATAAAAAGGGCTTTTTAACAGGGACGCTACAAAAGTAGAGCGACAGGGACATCAAACGACGCCATATTTCTTGCCGCTCTTTTGACGTTTCTCTTCAGTAAGGTTTGCCATTTCATGAAGGAAAGATGAATTCGAATTTCGGTAGTAAATTTTAATAATTTCGACTCGTTATTAGCTCGTATATCTTTCCATCATGAAATGGCAAACCTTACTGAAGAGAAATGTCAAAAGAGCGGCAAGAAATATGGCGTCGTTTTCTGTCCCTGTCGCTCTACTTTTGTAGCGTCCCTATTGAAAAACCCTTGAAAAAAAACTTTTGTAGCGCTTTTATTGAAAAACCCTTTATTTCTTATGAAATATATTTTTTTATTAATTTGCTAATTATGAATAATACGAATTGTCTGCCAAGTTCATTTATGAAATTATGTTTCGCCTGAAACTGCTTGCGATACAAAAGAGTCTACAACAATAGAACTACTTCAAAAGGTGACACTGGATTCTTTGAAAACTGCGAATAAGTTGCAGTTTGTAGCTTGTTATATTTAATTCAAGTTCTGTGGAAATAAAACAAATGCAGAAAACAAGAACTCATTAGAAAACAAGTACAATTCGAGAAACATTTTCTTCTATTTGCGTCACTGACAGACAGACGAGCGTTGCTGCTGCTACTACTTCAATTACGAGTGCCTGATGTTAACACAATTAACAGAGTAGAAAATATAAAAGAATAACTTATTCATTTGTAGCTGCAACACAACAATATAATGTTGCAAAGAAACAGAGGAAAAATTACTTGGCAACGAAATCGAAAAGGTGCCAGACTCGTAAAATGTAGAACTTACTTGCAGATGCTGACTGACGAATATCCTGAGTATACTCAGTGTATCCTGTGAGTGACACCCAAATGAAATTAGGAAATTTTAAAGGCGCACTGCTGCTCTCGAGGAAACTCAAAACTGTATAATTAATGCAAATGTAGAGCAGAAGAAATGGAGAAGCATTTTTTGATAATGAGGCCCATGCTCGTGCGGAAACGGATGCTTAAAGACGTATATTCCGAGAGCTTTGTAATTTCCTTTGCGTGGTGCTTAATCAGGACATTCATCAGGGCAGCATTTACATAAAGTTGCAGTCAAGCTATTACTTGGTCAAAATCAAATTAGTTGAAAAATTCAAAAATGTATTTCAAACCCTTATCACTTGTGGGCCATATTTTTTTATTTTATTTTATTTCAGTTCATTTCATTCTTGACTTGTTTCACGTATCATTTTCGGGTGATGGTTTTTCGAATATATCAGTCGTGTGCACAGTTTAAAAATGTTTTGAATAGTGTGCGGCATGCAGATAGTGTTAGTCGGTTGTACCACTGGGCCCGGTGTCACGCACACAAAGACTACATTTGACAGTTTTCATGTGTGGGTTGGGTTGATTCTGGGTTAGGACTGTGTGTGTCTGTGAATTATGCGTTTATCACAAAAGCTTAAAAACCATGTAATCTCTCATTGTAAATTCTAGTCAACACAAAAGGATCAGCGCCAGGACAGGACACGCAGCGATAGCGTTAGCGTTAGTCGAGGTCGCTCACTCTGGTCGCAGCACTCAGGAGTTGGTTTCTGTCGGTTGGTTTCAAATCGCATGCTGAATAATAGGAAACGAAATAAAAATTATAATCGGATGTGACAGGCACCGCATGTGCGGGAAATTGCCAATGCTTTGTAGTCAAATTTCGCTTTTCAGATATGGCACAAAAACAATTGAGCATCGTTGGCATACAAATGTAAAAAATTAAAATAAAAAAAAAAATTGGTAAAATAAAATTTGATTAAAATTCAAAACGCGTAAAATTGTCTAAAAGGAAAATCAAATTTTTATATTGGCAGCACAAGTGTAAATGTTAACATTGGCGTTAAATATGCGCTTGGGTTGGGGTTGAATTTTTTTCGTTTTACCTTAACTCATATGTTGGTCTATTTTGGTATTTGTGGAGTATAAATGGAATTTTTAATTTTAACACAAAATAAATATTTTCAACATTTTTTCTCATCTTTTAGCCACAAATGTAGTAACTCATTTTAAATACAGCATTACACCCTAAATTCCTGTTTAATTAGTTTCTTGTTGGAATTTGCATTATTCATTTTCAGCATAAAATTCCTTTTAACATATTTGCATAAATACAATTTATAAATTACGTTTATTCAAATTGTATTAAGCTGTTGCCGATGTTTTGGCATATACAATTTTAAATTGCCTTGGCATAATTTTCATCTTTGCATTTTTCTATTCAAATTTGATATTCACAATTTAAGCAAATATTAAAAGCAGAGTATAAAAATTATAAACTCAAGTTAATATTAATTTATTTTTATTTAGTTTACAAATTTATTTAATAACTAATTTGATAAATGAAAAAAAAATGCGTTATATTCTTACATCAAATCGAAAAAGGCTTGTGGAATTATATATCTCTACTCTCATTATATATTTCTACTATTGTTAATGTGCCCGAATTCTAGAAGTTTCCATAAACTTCTACACTTCACGATAATTCTTATTGCTCTTAAAATATCTCTATTTCCTTTACACTCATGTGCTGCTCATTGTCGGATTCTAGAATTTTACACAAATTTCTACAATTAACAAGAATCCGTGAGTCTCATAGGTTTTTCCATGATGATTGTTAATATGCCCGACTTCTAGAATGTTTCACAAACTTCAATATTTCAAGATTGTTAAGTATGGTAATTAAATATACCTCAGTGTTCCAATTTAGTTCCACAACTGTTTTAAATTCTCGTAATTATATTTTAAAATTTAATATGCCCGGATTCTAGAAGTTTCCAAACACTTCACATTAATTTGAATTGTTCGTAAAATATCTTCATCTCCTTTACACTCATGTGCTGCGCCTTTTCGAATTCTAGAATTTTACCCAAATTTCTACAATTAACAAGAATCCGTGATGCTCATAGGTTTTTCCATGATGATTGTTAATATGCCCGACTTCCACAATATTTCACAAAATTCTACATTTCACGATTGTTAAATATGATAATGAAATATACCTCCGTGTTCCATTTACTTCCACAACTGTTTTAAATACTCATAGTTACATTTTAAAATTTTAATTAAATATCAACTATATTTTTTTTAATATATGTATATAATTGATTATTGTTAATGGTCCCGGCTTCTTGAATTTTCCACCAACTTCAACATTTCACGATAATTCGTATTGTTAAAATATTTCCATCTTTTTCACACATGTGCAGCGCATTTTCAGATTCTAGAAGTTTCCACAAATTTCTACACTTAAAGAGAATGCGTGGGCTAACACACGTTTTCCACACTCATTAAATTAAAAATAAAACAAAGGAAAATGGTGAAATGTTCACAGAAATTACACAAACAGCTGCAAGGACTATTGTCAACATAACAGGATTCCGTTGAATTTTAATCCAACTAATTGATAAATAAATCGACAAAACGTATGCAAAACAGAGGCAGTTTGCTGAGGCAAATAATGTGCAGAAAGGTTGTCAATTTATGCACTAAAGCATGTGTCATATATAGGTAGATACTTCAGTTACTAACACACAGGTAGGCCGACAGACAGACCGACAGACGCATCTATAGCTAATACACAGAACCCTGATAGTAAAGTAGTGGCAATTAGTGTAATGTCAGCAGATGAAAATCGGATTTTCCCAATTAGAATCGTTGCCGTGGGATCAACGATTGCAACGGGTTGTGTCCACTGAGTGTAGGAGGAGACTCTGTCAACATATTGACCTCAATTCCAGGAGACAACAGGACGTCGCGATGTACCAGAGGAACTCATACGGACATAAACTCTTTTATAGTACCTTGAGAAAAAAAACAAAACATTTTTAATATTCTGTTCTACAAACTTAGATGAAACTACATACATATTTGTATACAGTTATTCTGGTTATTTCAAATACTGTAATACCTTTCATATATGTATGATATTATAGTTTATAATAGTAGTATTTATATAGCGTCGATGGCTCGATTGGTTAGTGGACTAAGAGTCAAGATGTCCCGGGTTTGAACCCAGTAAACATCTTTTGCATAGAAAACTTTTTCTTGCGACGCTACCTCTCTGAAGTTAATGGATAACCTACGAGAACCTGCCTATGAAAAGCTCTCACCTCGCCGTTCGGATTCGAGGTCATGAGGTCAAGAGGTCATTATCAATTTAATGAATGACCGAAAAATTGTTCATCAATATGATGAAGTGTATGTGAAGAATACGTTTCATCATATTAATGAACAAATGCATACAATATATATGTTCATCATATTGAAGAATGCTGTTCATCAAACCAGGTTTCAATCAAAATATTTATTTTTCATTAATTTTGATGTTTAAAAACTTCATGTTGAACATTAAAACCATCATATTGAACATTAAAAACATTAAATTGCTATTCAATGAATGAAATCATCCATATGAATCTAGTGTTTGGTGAAAAATTCTTAATATTTATGAATAAAATAATCATATTGAAGAATTTTTGTTTTCTGTGCATATTTTGTATTTTCATAAAATAAACTTTTAAATTTTATTTGTGCACATTTTCGCTCAGTGCTTGTGACTGTAAGCTGCAGAACCGCAATGGCAAACTATATTTGCTCTCTCCACGTGCATAAATATTTAAAGTGCTGCAAAAAGTGTCCATGTGCAACATGCAGGTGGCCATGTGTTGGTCGTTTGTTAATTGAATTTGGCTAAATGTATGAGTGGGCTGACGTCTGATGGCGCTGCATGCGCGCACAGTGGAGCGAATCATTAGAAAACATTTTCCCCAAGGAATAGATGAAAAATGGCGCAAATTTGTTCGTTTTAATTTCAGCCAATAAAACGCGTATTAAATACCTAGCCAATGCAAGATAAATAAATAGCTTTTAGTCGTTACTATTTATTAGCCAATAAATTTCAAATCGAAAATTTGCAGCCAAAACTCTATGATTTTCACATTATGCAAATGCAAGCGTTCGTCCTAGTCATGATGATGATGAACTATGTGTGATGGTGCCATACGATGAATGCTGCATCCTTTATAAACGACCATGTGCTTTACATTAATTGCGTTCGTTACGAATATGGCGTCCGGAGGAGGACGTCTGACGAACACAACTGTGGACATCCGCCGAGTTGAATTCAATTAGTAGATTGTGTATCCTTTTAATTTTTTTTTTTGGCTGGATCTTTCGGTATGTGTCAATCGTAATGAGAAGTGGTCAACATGAATACATTAATCATGTGCGTTTCGATGGTACTCTGTATTTTGGCTTAGTCCATGCATTACCTCGCAAATCAGCACTTGCATAAATTAGTTTTGTGGTTCTGATTGATTTCTGTAGCTGGATTTGTGGGTTTTTAGTTCAATGCAAACCGAGTCTTAATGCAAAATGTTTTCTAAATTAACGAGCTATTGGAAAAAAAAAATAACTGCACTGAACACAACATAAAATTTACATTTAAAGCTGTTCTAAATTGCTAAACTGCCTGCAATCACATTTCATATTGTTATTTAATTTCATTAGTGCTCGAAATGTTCAACAATGAAAATGTTATAAAATTGCATTTATATTCAATCAATTATGTGGCTCGTGAAATGAATTCGCAGTATTTTGTTATTGGCCATAATAAAACCAACAACTACAGCACAACGTTTAAATAGTTGCAGTGCGCACAGTTACAATATTTGTCTAAATGGAATTTGGTTTAAATTTTCCAATAACCAAAACAGCCATTTGATGCATACTAGGTACACGGAGGGAAAAGAAGTTCTAAAATACAGAAGGAATCAAGAAGTATACGAAGTGATATACAGCCAAACCGTAAAATACTTAATTTCAAGAAAGGAATTTTCTTAGTTGTCAAAAAAAGTAACTAAGTAAAATTATTCTTGGATTCAGTTATTAATTTCTTGGGTATCAAAAAAGTAACTAAGAAGAATTATTCTTGGATTCAGTTATTAATTTCTTGGGCATCAAAAAAGTAACTAAGTAGAATAAGTCTTGAATTCAGTTATTAATTTCTTAGGTTTCAAAAATGTTGTTGTTGTTTTCGTCCCAAAATTTAATGAACACGTGTTCGTATAGTTGTTGTTTTTTCGATCTTGCTTTGTCGCTATTATGTTTTGTTTTACTTTGTTCGTCTGTCAGCCCCATCTGTTTGTTCGTGTGTTTGTCTGTCGATATGTTGAAAGTAACTAAAAGCAATTAAAGGGTTTTTCAATAAGAGCGCCACAAAAGTTTTGTTCAAGGGTTTTTCAACAGGGACGCTACAAAAGTAGAGCGACAGAGACAGCAAACGACGCCATATTTCTTGCCGCTCTTTTTCAGTGAGGTTTGCCATTTCATGGTGGAAAGATATACGAATTCGAATTATGAATTCTTTGAATACTGAATTGTTTATTTTATTTTATTTTTTATTATTATTATTTATTAATCTCTGTATACCGTTTACTTACCTTATACACTTTCTGCTCTTCTGTTGCCTCTTCTGTTGGTTATGTACAAACCCTCCGCACGTTACCCATAAGCATTGTATAGTGTATTTAGATAACAATGGAATGAAATCAACTTGGTATTTATGCAAAATTGAACCTATATCTATGTTTACGAACTGAAACCATACCACTATTCGTAGGAAAAATCGTTTTTTCTATTTATATCTTTAACATTCATACATACACAGACGCTTGCTTGTCTGGCTGTGCTTTGTTGTTCTATTCGTGAAAACACACACATGCAAACATTGTATATCATGCCGTTTTTTGATATCTAAGAAGAAAAAAATGTGCAATCCAGACAAATTGTACTTAGTTACTTTTTAATGCCTAAGAACTTAATGTCTGAATATCTAGAAAAATTTGGCTTAGTTACTTTCAACAGACAGACAGGCAGACTAACAAACAGATGGTGACCTCGCTAAACAAAGCATAAAGACAGAGCAATATCGATGAAAACAACAACAATGCAAGAACACGTGTTCTTTTTGCGATGAATACAGCAACAATTTTGCGTGTTCTTTTTTGTTTTTAATAATCAATAAATTAACTTCTGAAAATCCAGTTGAATAAAGTTTGTTTACTTTTATGACAACTAAGTAATTTGCTTTCTTGATATCCAGATGACAAATTCTTGAATTTTAGTAGTATTTTATTGATGTTAGTCAAATTCCACTATTTTTCTTTCTAAACGAATTCTTCTCGAGTTTTAGAATTTCCCTCCGTGTATGCGAATACCAATATAGATCGGGTTGTGCATTTGTGAAATTTTACAAAGGCAATATGGCTTCATAGGCATATATGGCATATGTGCATTTACAAACAACAATGTATACCAAATAAGTAAAGGGCATCATTCAGATTCCACATAATACAACTTTATAGAATTTTGCCATAACTATGGAATATTTAATATGAAGTTTTTTAGTTAGTAATTTGATTTTGTATTGTTGTAGAAATATTATATAATACGACGATTCGTATTTATTACCAACAAATATTATTTGTAAATGTTTACTATGTATATTTGAATACAAAAATATTTAATATCCTATTTATTCTGTGTTATGTTATATTTGTAATATTGGACATTTTCACTTATCGTAATGCTAAAAGTATTATAAACAGAAAAAAAACTTCAATATGATGATTTTATTCATCAGTATTATTAATTTTTTCATCAACTACCTGATTCATCATATCGAGGATTTTGTTCATTGAATTTAAATTTAGTATTCATTTAAATTTGGTATTCATAAACATCAAATTTACAAAAAAAGTTGCATTAATTAATTTAGATGATAAAGAGATATACTTATGAACTGTGAATTTTGAGCAAAATAGGAAAATTGCATATTCAGGTTTTATTCCATTTTTAGTATTTTTCATATTTAAAATATTTTATTGGATTTAAAATGATCAAAAAAAAACATAAGAAAGGGTTAAATTTTTTTCTTTATTTTGAAAAAAATATATAATTTTTCGGGACACTTTTACTTTACAGGGCCGGTCTCAAAAAAAAAAAAAATGGCCACGCCCACTAGAAGGGACGGTGAGTGTCGAAAATCAATAAACTTTTTGCCGCTCGCCCCTTTTGAACCGCTCATAAATCGAAAACCGACCGAGGTCATAAGTGGTTTTTGAAATATTGCGAAGTGGGTGGGAAAAAAAGAAAAAAAATATTGTCACACGATGCATAAACCAAGGCTGAAAATTCAAAAAATAAAAATGTGACCTCAAGGTCACGTGGTACCCCATAAAAATCAAAAACCTGTTTTTTTTCTAATTCAAATTCCAGGAAAAGGGGAGCGTCAAAATAAAAAAATTAAATATCATTTTAATATACAGTAGCATGGGCATGGACAAGCATTATATAATAAATATTTATATAAGAATAAATATTTTGATTGAAATTTGATTTGATGAACAGCATTCTTCAATATAATGAAGGTACATGTATTTCGTGTTTTATGTATTTGTTCATTATTATGATGAAACGCATTCTAGGCGTTCATCAAATTGAAGCACTATTTCAAGTCATTCATCAAAGTGATAATGAGTTAAAAATATTGATGTTTTGTAGTGATCAACATTATGAATAAAATATTACAACGTATAATGGTTTGATGTACAAAATTCATCAATATGAAGAAGATTTTTATTTCTGTGTAAGCGATACTGAAATATATAAATCAGTCTAAAAAACGAATACAGAAAAGACAACACATTTTAGTTAGTATTTCAGTTGTTTTTATGATCGCATGTATGAATTTGGGACCATTTTGACTATTCTATAAATAGATAGAATAGTCAAAAGATATGTCCGTCATCGATAGTCAATAAAGACAGATACAGTCCACAGTTTTTATACCCTACACTAAGAGTGAAAGGGTATATTCAGTTTGGTACGCCGTTTGTAACACCCAGAAGAAAGCATCTCCGATATGGAAAAGTATATATATTCTTGATCAGCATGACCTCCTGAGTCGATTTAGCGATGTCTGTCTGTCCGTCTGTCCTTCTGTCCTTCTGTCTGTCTGTCTGTCTGTCTGTCAATCTGTCCTTCTGTCTGTCTGTTGAAATCACGATTACAGAAAAGTTGAAGAGCTAGAGCAATGAAACTTTAGATTTAGATTACTTATATATCTAAGCTGTGTGAACAAGAAAATTATCATGATCAGTGTATTGTGACCTGAGAACTGACCACTTATGTTCAAATACCTCATATAAAATTTACATCTGCAAATCAATTTTACTGTATACGTGCTTAGGTAAATTTTTTGGTCCAATATATATTGACATTATGCTGAAATATATGAACATAATGTTTTCTTACGAAACGACTTGTGGTTCCCAAAAAAAAAAATCCAAATTCGGTACACCTACTCATTTGTAAATATGGGTATCAAATGAAAGAAAATCTTCAATGGATGGATAGTTTGTAGTTATTTTCAGGATTCGTATACCCTAGTGACCTATATACCAATTTGAATGGTTACCACACATATGTGTAGGGTATTTATAGTCGGCTTAGACCGACTATAATTTTGAAAACCCTAACTATCAAAATACCACCTACTTTAAAATTTCCCATGTGATCTAACCTTCCCAACTGGTTTTTTATTTCATTTCATATCAAATAAGTAGAACGCTTAATTTTCTTTGTTGTTTACAACATAGTATACACAATTCCAAGGAAACGTGTGCCGCAGCTACCAATCATAAATAAATTAATATAATAAAAAAACGAGTTGGAAAAGTTAGGTCACATGGGTAAGTTCGGTGACATGGGACGGACTTTTATAGTACTGCTGAACCCCATCGCCCTAATAATATTATTCACATATCAGCAATGTACATCTTATATAAATTAAAAAAATATATATAAAAGTATAAAATAACTAATAAAAAAATTCAGAAAAATAAAAGTGGGCGGACCACGCCCATATTTAAAATTTTGTAAGGAAAATATTTCAATTTACGGCTAAAATTTTCACTATGCCAACCTAGGAAATAATGTAAAAAAAATGTGGGAGGATCACGCCCATTTTTGGACCACATATTTTTAGGTGAATTCTAACAATACGTTTTTAATTTTATAATTATATCTTGAATACTTTTCGAGGTATTAGTTCCTAAAATGTTATATAGAAGTAACTTGTATGGGAGGTGGGCGTGTCTATTGACCGATTTGGCTCATTTTCAAACTGAGTTCCTACTTTTGGCTAAAACATATTGTGACGAAATTCTGACCAGTATTTCTCAAGTTTCCTCGTATACGGACAGCAAGACAGACAGACGGGACATAGCTAAACGGACTAGGGTAGTGATGCTGAGCTATATATATATATATATATATATATATATATATATATATATATATATATATATATATATATATATATATATATATATATATATATATATATATTACATATCTATATATATATTACATATCTGCACAAACTGCACAGGTGTAGGGTATAATTAATATAAGAACGCAAAAATAAAAATACAATATTTGAAATATTCATAAATATTATGAATGCGTTCATCAATACTATGAACTTTTTCATTAAGTTTTTATGATCCTTTCATAAAGTAGGTTAATTTGGTATTTGGTTGAGACAAATTGTTGACAAATTCATATCATTGATGAACCAATTCATAATCGTATGACCAATATTTCATGTTTGTGCATAAAATGAAAGGTATGTTTTTGCTATTTTTCTGGAAAGCACTTAGTTTTGTCGATTTTTCATAACTTAATCAGATATTATCATCAAATATCGGAATCATGTTACAACAGCATAACTCTACTTATGTTTAGGGGCCACAAAATGTTTTCAAATACATTTTTTTATATAAGTTTTCAACGTAAATAACACAGTTTGTGTATACTTTTATAAATTTATTATTTTTTCAAAATTTAAATAAACTATTGAAATTTCAAATATAATTTGATAACGTTTACAATTTAATTTCAATTGATATTTTGCATTTCATATAATACAATATTAAATCAACATAAATTGAGAAATTATTGTTACGATTTATATAAGCACTCAAAGGTAATAGTTACACATAAGGAAAAGAAATCTGTTAAAAAAAAACCGACAGCTCTATCTTAAACAAGCTCTAGTATTAATCATAAATTATTCTTTACACCATGACTCATATTTTATAATAGCGATTACAAAATACTTGAAATTTACTAAATAATTTAAAATATATGTATATAAAATAATTATATACAAGTTATGTCAATTAGAATTTCAGCAATAAATTACATATCACCTCAAATAAATAAGCACATTTGCTAATTAATGAAATGTAATGAATTCGACTCTAATTTCGATTTACTTAAACGCGAGCCTTGAAGTGTCATATCAAATGTACAAAAGAAATGGGGGTTCTTCATCCGTTAATCTACTAATTAATTTACAAGATTGGCTGTCAAAGTGCTTTGCAGGTAAAATTAATTAATTCCAATTTATAGGAAAACATTCAGCGTGGAACCAGAGATACTTGAAAATTGATATTGGGCCACAGAATTTTTCTTTTTTTTCCCTTGTAGCATGTCAGTAAAAAGCATACCATCGCAATCATTAGCAGTGTAAATACCACATATAAAATCACTCAAATACACACGCGGTATAGGACATCATCCCCAACACATGATTTTTGAGGCACTCACTGAGTACAAACAACGAATCTCCAAGTAGTCTATATGGTGTTTGACCTCAAACACTAAGATATATCGAATGGTATGGTGTCTGCTGCCAGCTGTCTGCTGCCAAGTAAGGTCCTGCCAGGACAGACATAAGCGGCACAATTTCGCACTGACGTAATCGGAAGTGACTTGTGTGCTAAAATAAATCGTGTTAAAAGGCTATCTTAACGACATTGGTGTTTATCCAGTGGGATAAGTAGTGACCAGGACCAGGACCAAAAAACAACAAAAATAACCAAAGGAATCAAACTGCTAAACGGCTACCTATACAACACCAATCACAACAACAATATGAAGTATATATATAGCACAGGATACAACATCACAAACAGCACCCAAATGAATTCAAGTTTTGCAGGATAAACTACACACCGACTGTTTACATAACCTCGTCCTGTATGCAGCAGAACTAACCGGACGAACAAGAGCGGAATGACTATACGATTCAGTTGAGTTTCTCACGATAGGCCGGTTAAGAAATATATAATTTCTCAAAGAATAATAGAAATCAAATAATTGTAATTAATAAAATATATTTTTCATACAAGTCCATACACTCAGAAGATAGTGTCCTCTAAAGTACATACGACCTTTAATTTTATGCATCATGTATTAATCTTTTTTTTCATATTGATTCAAATATTTTTTAATGAATTTGATTGTATTTGAAAAATTCAGTACCATTAATTTTATAATTTCAATAGTATTGAATATATACCATAAAATAACACTGCACAAAAAAAAAAAAATCCGTGATCTAAGTATGATTTTCCGATGGACGTCAAGATTCTCATCACTACCTCATACTAAGTTTTCTCAGATTCCCTCAAGTTTTTGAGTTATTACGTAAAACAAATATATGTCAATTATCGTGTTTTTCTACATATTTTTGTCTTCAACTATTTACAGATTTGGTTTTGGATTCCATTAATTAAATAAAAGTACTTATATTATATCAGACTTGATCTATAATTGTATGGTTCCACTTAATTTGTTTTTCCAAATCACTCTTTAAGTCCTGAGCTTAAATCGAAATTCACAAATTCGATTAAAAATGTACCTTTTAATTTTAAAATTAAGAACATTTAGTAGGTGATCTTCATTTGACTCTATTGTAGAATATTGAGGCAAACGCATGGAAAGTTATGCATTTATGCAAAGCGGAATTCTACTGGTTTAAGGTTTTAGGGAATTGTCTTTGAATAACTGAAAGATATTGTAATTAAAATATTATATTATATAATTTATGATACAACAACATATTGTATTAACAGTTTAAATATTATTGAACTAATGGTATGCATCCTATTGACCAATTTTAATAGTATACATAACACTACACAACAGCCATTCTGCGCAGCAGTCAAGGTTATTTTTGTATTGTGTAAAATGACGCCCTTATTCCGAAAATATGGTTTAATAATGTTTCTTTGGATAGGTTTACAAAATATGGGCCAAAAACTTTTGGACCGAGCTTTCATAAAGGTGGTCGCATATATTTGCAAATATATCGAGTTCTAAATAACACATATGATCAAATGTTATATCGAATGAAAGTTAATTGAATATCGAATAAACATTTCTTAGCACATTTTTAAATTGGTTCATTAGTTTAAGAGAACTCGAAAGGAGAACTTGAAAAAACATTTATTTCAAGAAAAATTTAAGAAAAAAATAATTTAAAAAAATGGAAAAAAAATCGAGAAAGTAAGATGATACACAAATTTTAATTTTTCAAAATTAGTGCACACTCTTTCGAAGAAATTGAGCTATAAATGACAAAAATATATGGGTAACATTTGAGGATAAACAAAGTTATGTGAAAGCAATATAATTGAGTGCTATACAAATAGACAAAATGTGAGCGGATCACGATGTTTTTTTGAGCACCTATTGATAGATGATTACTTGTAATTAATTTTAAATTTTATAACTTTATCTTTAATACTTAACGAGATATGTGATCGTAAAAAGTAAACCCATATTTCGTAGTGGATGTAGTGGATTACGTTGACTAAATCGACTCATTTTCGAACTTCGAATTACTATTCTACTAAAATATATTGAAAATAAATTTCACATCATTCGGAATAGCAGTTTTAAAGTTATCGTGTATAGGCGGACAGACAGACGCTCATATATAAATCGACTCGGAAAGTGATGATGACTTTTTCATACCAGTCACGCCTACTAAGAGACGCTAAAATATCCTCACTTATATTTTATAACTTGTAACCCATGGGTATAGGGTATCAACATATTATGCGATTTTTTTTTAGGTAATACCCAATTGTAATGCTTTCACATGATTTTTTTCTGTTCTCAAAACGTATCCATAGATTTCTTTTATTTTTTCATCATTTTATTTAAAAATATGCAGGCTATTTTTGAAATATTACAAACTGTGTATCATCTTGCGTTTTCATTACATTTTTTAAATGCATTTTTTAATAAAATTTTGGTCGACAAAATTTACATTTTTCGAGTTCTTGTATACAATTTTCTTAAACCAGTAAACCAATTCCAAACTATTGTAAGAACTGTTTATTGAATATTTAATTATCTTTCATTCGATATAACAATTGAGTTTATGGGTTTTATTAACCGCGAGATATTTACAAATATATGTGACCACCTTTTTGAAAGCTCAGTACAAAAGTTATTGCCCGAAATCTCGTAATCCTATCCGTAGAAAATTTTTTAATTCATATATTCAAATTATGCGGGTCATTTCCAATAATACAAAAATAATGGAATTTACTGAGCAAACTTTCTCATTTTGTTGTGTAGTGTAATTGTTGTATTGAAATACAATAAATTAATCATGATTTATTCTGGGTGTACTCTATAACACTAATGTCGAAGTCTGATCTAGTCGTAGAGAGGACCTATATACAACTAGTCAGTTCTTGACAAAAATATATTTTTTATGTTTTAGTATAAAGTAGAGAAGTTTATTTAAATGGTTCATTTCCGCCGGTAAAAGACTCACTTAAATTTATGCTATATGAGATATATGCGCAAAAGTGGACGGAACAAAGTGTATAGTTCAACCACTCACGCTCATTTTATATACTAGGTATACACGTTATCTAAGCTCAGGGTTCAATTGATTTAGTTATTCTTGATTTCTTTTAATCGTGATTTCAAAAAAGATCCAGACAGATTTTTAGACTCGACAGATCAAAAAGATCAAGAATATTTTTACTATATCATACCGGTCATGCCTCTTTCTGGGTGTTATAAACGGATAAAAAACTTTAGATGTAGAATATAAAATGTTATGTAAATGGTCGGTTTAAATTAAAATCGCCGAAATATGAATTTGCATGAATTTACAGCGTCGTTTAAAGTGTCTATTTTTAAAGGTAATCGTGTGGAACGATATACTTTTTTGGGACAATTTAATTTTTTGGGCCGGTTTAATTTTTTGCACCGACAAATAACGATAACAGTGTCCGCTCCTGCCGACAACCTCACAACATGTCGGGGCATTTGTAGGGTTTTGAACTTCTGCAGTAGCAGCCTCACTAAAAGATGGATTAGATGCGAAATGAGAAACAAGCAAACGAAGCAAGAGTCCTGCAAGTGCTGCGCTTAAGGATGACCATTTGGGTAGATGGCAAAAACGATACAAACACTGTATACGACAGCACAAGAACTGGACAGGACAGGACACGTGTGTATGTTGCAAGAACAAGTTTTATTTATGCTTTAGTTTCTGATTTGCAATTCAATAAGATGTAGTAGATGATGGTGATGAAGCAGCACTGGTACAGGAAACAGCTATAATAGTGCAGGAGCTAGATTAAAGCAAAGTCGTACCAAAGAACGAAAGAAAGATGACCAACGAACAAAAAAATGCTGAAAAAATAGATTCTTAACGGTTTAACACAAAACACATCCTTGCCAGTTACTGCTGCAAGGATTATGCGCAAGCATGCTGTTTTTATAAAATTACAAATAAAAATAAAACCTTTTTCCTACTTTTTTATTTGTACATTTCACATGCGTCATGTGTTGAATGGCCGGAAGGATGCCCGTCGGCTGCCAAAGTTAATACGTTTTATGTGTTAACGGGATTGACATGCGAAGAATGGCTTCTTTTGGAACCGTTCTTGCTACTGTTATCATTTGATTTAGAGGATTTGCATAAATTGAATTGTATTTTGTTGGAGTTTACACTTGTATTTGATGCGAAACAATTTGTCAAGTAGGTAAAGGAACACTGACACGGTTGGTATTGCCCCAACTAACCATTTTAATAGAAAAAATATACAATGAATGTATAAGTTATTTTGGTTGCTAATGGTTTGGGATATAGGGATATGCTATCCATTTTAAGTTAAAAATACGTCTTCGAAATGTAACGATTTGAGTTGGGACTCTTCACACTATATAGTTAAGTATTTAAAACACTTTAAATCAATTCTGTAACTGTAGTTTAAAACGAATAAAAACCCAATCAAATAAGGGTAATTTAAGTTGTTTCGATTTAAGTTGTCTATCACGTTGTGATTTCGGTTTTTCGTTTTATTATAAAACGATTTTGGAACACTGATTTCAAGTAACGGTTTTGGTTTGAAACTTTCTTTTAATATTTTCAACAAAAAAATCATTAAAATTTGTAAATTTTGTTTAAATGCTTACCTAATGTTCTATATTAAGTAATACATGCGTAAAATTGAATAATAAACAAAAAATAAATGCAAAAACAAAAAATATATGGTTGAAATCGAAAAAATTAGAAGAGAAAGCAACTCTGAGCCGCTCGGAATGTATGAGCGCTGTACATTTCGAGCGCTCCATTTAACAGAAGCTCGAGCAGCGAGTACAATGCTACATGTTCTGTTCGGTTGGACGATTGAAGTTCTGCTAGTTCGTGTTTCTCACTTAACAGCAGCGAGTTAACGAAAGTGGCTCGGCTCGAATACATGGGTACTGAAATAATGTTTATGTCGAAATACGAGCGCACTCTGTTTGCGAGCACCCAATTCCGAAGCCTGGTTGCTAGGACACTTTTTTTGATACAGTCACCGATTACCAGTATTAGTATTCAAGCTCAACTGATTTAAATTGTAGTTGTTTATCTTATTGTTAAATTTGGGAGAGATTTAACAAAATGACGTGGCATATCCTATATAATGAAAACTTCAAGAATGCTCCAACTCCTGAACTAATAAAAGAAGAGTTAAACAACATAGTAGAGGGGCCAAACTTTGCACATTTTATCCTAAGTTCAAATGGCTATAAAATCTAAATGGACACTTTTTATCCAATATTAAATTTGATTATTTGGTATAGAAATCTTAGCGATTGCCTTAGTAGGAGTCGAGATATAACATCTTTTACTTCAAAAGGCTGTGAAATCCAAACAGAGCGTGATGGGTCAAACGTAGATGGGCCAAACTTTGCACTTTTTATGCCATATGAAATGAAAGATTATTTGGTGTACAAATCATAGGGATCATCTTAGTAGGAGTATGTAGGAATGGCTGTAGACTCTTAACAATGCGTCATACAGTGGTCAAACTTGGCACTTTGTATCCTAACTTCAAATGGGTGTAGATTCTAAACGGAGCGTCGTAGAGGGGTCAAGCTTTGCATTTTTTATGCCATATGAAATTTAATTATACCATATTAGTTTTTTTGAGCTTTTGTGTTTGGAGATTTTGTGTATGCGGCTTTTTCAATAATGTGAGGCTTCTGTGTTTGGAGATATTGTTTTCAAGGAATTTCAAGCCCCTTCTACTTAATATATACCCTGGTAGAAATTTATTATAGTAGACATGACCATTTCCAGATTATTTTAAACTATTAGGATATGTAATTCATAGATGAAACAAAAATAATAATAATAATAATAATAATAATAATAGGGTTCGTTATGTATCTGATCTGATCGAGTTATGATAAGGAAAAAATTATATGTTTCTCATCACGACTCTATTGCAATTTCTACTCGGGCATAGAATAAAGAGCAAATGCTTATCCTGTAGTTTTTATTTCTACTAAAATATGCAAAATTGTGCAACACACCAAAACATAAAAACTTTAATTATTTATATTTCGAAAATACTAAACCCAATTGAAATGCATTAGCAAACATTAAAAATGCATTAGGCCTACTAAGTGATGGGTTTAAGTGACTGTTAAATGAGAATTAAAATCATACATATATGGCGATTACGTGACACGCAGTACTTGTATAATAAAAAATGCAAAGCCTTGAATTATATTTGATTAAATTTATCTAAAATGAGCGGGTACGTCTGCCGTCAAAGCTGATTAATTCGCTTCAGTGCAACATAATAACAGCGCAGCTACAGCAAGATACTGTTAACGTGATTCTGATGGATGAATGGTTAGATGCTTGGATGGTTAGCTGGCTGGTTGGTTGTTTGGTCGTCATGTGAACTGCTTGACTTTCTAGCTGGTTGCCTTCTAGGATGTATATGAAATAAACTTTAGTTGATCAGCAGTGAATAACGACGACCGGGCAGACCGTTCGGCAGTCAGTCAACTTGACAGTCATTCAACCAAGTTGCTATTCAATTGTGTTTCAATTTATTAACGGATTTTCTGGTGCATTAAATGCGTCTTTGTGGATGTTTTTTTTTTTTTTTTTTTTTTTTTTTTTTTTTTTTTTTTTTTTTTTTTTTTTGGCATGGTAGCCGAGAGGTGTAATCTTCCAAAGATACGTATTAAAAATATTACGCATGCACGATTCGCTTCCATAGCGCCTACGTACTAAGCACCCCTCCCACTCGCTTCCTGTGTTTCCCTGCGGAACCGCCAGTTAAGGCATTACTTCGCAGGGCAGGATAGAGTCAGATATTCATCTGACTTCGTTCTTGTTGTTTCGTCTATCGCCTCTGTTGGCTTTGGTGCGTTTGTTCGTCATGTCGGACTCGTTGCATAATTTGGGTTATTATGCTGCCCGCGGCTTCCCACGCATTTAAGGAGGTAAGCATGTACGCGATTACTCCTTCTGGAGACAGTACTCCGCTTGTGAGCTCCTCTATCTGGAGTCGGTCGCTGCCGAATCTCACGCAATCCATAAGCACATGCTCTGCATTCTCCACTTTCCCTACGCAGAATATGCAGTAGGGGTCGTCTGCGTGTTGGTACTTGTGGAGGTACTCTCTGAAGCATCCGTGGCCGGAGAAGAACTGCGTTAGGTGGTAGCTGGTGTCGCCGTGTTTCCTTTCTACCCAGGTTCTCACATCGGGGATTAGCCTATGTGTCCATCGGCCTTTTGGCGTGGCATTCCACGACCGTTGCCATTCTGCCATCGCTCTACCTTCTATCGCCTGCATTATTGCAGGAGAGACTATGCCGTGTGTTTTACGGATGTTGCGGGCGTCTGCAGCCATGTTCGCCAGAATATCAATCGGGGTTCTACTAGCAATTATGTTTGCTGCATCCTCCGATATTGTTCTGAATCCACAGCAGACTCGCAGTGATGTCAGCCTGTACGCTGATTTGACTCCCTTCATGTACGATTGGCATTTTGTTGCCGGGGCCCATATTGGCGCTGCGTACATGATCGTCGACGTGTTTACGCTGGCCAGCAGTTTCCGGATAGGCTGTTTGGGGCCTCCGATGTTGGGCATCAACCTTGCTAGGGCGGCTCCAACTCGGGCGGCCTTGCTTCCACTCTGTGCCAGATGTTCTCTGAAGTTCAGCCTGTGGTCGAGCTGGGCTCCCAGGTATTTCAGTTGCGGCGAGGATTGGATAGTGTGTCCTCCGACCCGTATTTCGAAGCGTTCCACCTTTTTGCGACTGCTGATGAGTACGGCTTCGGTCTTGTGTTCTGCCAGTTGTAGGCCTGCGGTTCGTAGCCAAGACTTGATGCTTCCGATCGTAGCATTGCAGTTTTGGGCTACATCGCTGAGCATTTTGGCGACTACAACTATCGCAACATCATCCGCGTATCCGACGATGTGTACCCCTGCTGGCTTCTCGATTTTGAAGACTCCATCGTACATGGTGTTCCACAGGACCGGGCCAAGGACTGAGCCTTGTGGCACTCCACCGGTTACCTTGTACTGTTTGGGGCCTGCGTCTGTGTCGTATGAGAGTGTCCTTTGCTGGAAATATTGGGATATTATCCTTAGCAAGTAATCTGGAGCTCCCATATTGCTTAGTGCCATTAGGGTGTAGCTCCAGTTAGCAGAGTTGAACGCGTTTTTGATGTCTAAGGTCACCACTGCGCAATATTGTTTGTCGCCCCCCAGCCATCTTTCGCCGGCAATGGCTTTGCTGGCGATTTCACACACTCTGGCGATAGCATCAACGGTGCTGCGCTTCGTTCTGAAGCCGAACTGCCATTCAGATAGGCCTGTCGGTCCCTCTGTGAGGCATTCGAGGCGGGTGCATATTATTCGCTCGAGAACTTTCCCAGCTGTGTCGAGCATACAGAGTGGCCGGTGTGAGGACGGTTCCTCTGGAGGTTTGTCGCCTTTTGGTATGAGAACCAGTCGCTGGCGTTTCCAACGTTGTGGGAAGGTTCCTTCCTCTAGGCAAGTCGTATACAGTCGGCGGAAGATTTCTGGTTTCTTCTGCAGCGCCCTTTTCAGGACACAGTTCGGAATACCATCTAAGCCGGGAGTTTTGTTGATTTTGAGCCGATTGGCTGCATCTAGCACCTCAGTGGTGGTCACTGGAGGTATCATTCCAATTTCGCAGCTAAGGCTTCTTGGGATGCTGAAGGGTTCGTGTTGCGGGAAGAGGCCTTCCACAATTTTGCCCATAATTTCCGGGCACATTGGTGCATTCCCTGCTTTCCCGTTAAGCTTTTTTAGCACAATTTTGTACGCGCTACCCCACGGGTTGCTCTGCACCTCTTCTCTAAGAGAGATAAAGGAGTCGCTTTTGCTTTTAGCAATGGCTTTTCGCAGCTGTTTCCTCTTCTCCTTGAAGTTGGCTTGGAGTTGTGCATGTCCAGCTCTTCCTCTCGAGCGTTGTTGTCTCCTTCGTAGCTTGTGGCATTCTGCACGGATTTTGGCAATGCCATCGTTCCACCAGTAGATTGGGGTCCGACCATTCTTTTTCGTTTTTCGCGACATGGATGCGTCGCAGGCATTTGCAAGGTATCGCATAGTGTGTTCCGTTTGCAGTTCGGCATTTCCTTCCGTTCCTGTCATGTGTTCAATCATGTATTCTAGCACGTCGGCGTCTAGCTTCTTGATGTTCCAGCCATTCTGTTGCACTTTCCTTTTAGGGTTGCGCCGAGTTGGGCCGTCGGGGTGTTTTGGTAGGATTGCAATCGCTTGGTGGTCGCTGTTTGTATACGCATCCATGACCTTCCATTGTATGCATTTCGAGAGAGTCCTGCTGGCGAATGTTAGGTCAACAATCGATCCACCTCTCCCGTTGCAGAAGGTAAGGGTGTTGCCATGGTTCAGCAGTACTAGGTCCAGTGATGCGAAGGCTTCCAGGAGGATTGTTCCTCTCCGGTTGGTTCGGACACTGCCCCATTCTGCTGCCCATGCGTTGAAGTCGCCTGCAATTATGGCTGGTGACTTTCCTCTGGCATCGATAACTAGCCGGTCCAGCATGTCCTCGAAGTCATTTGTGCTCATACTTGGCGCAGCATAGCAGCTGTAGAAGTGAATTCCTTTCACCTTAGCGTGTACGAAGCGATCGTGTTGTTTGTTGTTTCTGCGTTCGAAGGCTGTTTTGCCACAAGTCCAAATTGACGCTTTTTCGGTCTTGTCTTCCGCCCATTTCGCGCTTCCGTTTGGGATTTTATATGGCTCACATATGAGGGCCACATCTATTTTATGTTCTGCAACTGTTTTTGACAGTATGGCCTGCGCTGCCTCGCAGTGGTTCAGATTTATTTGTAGGCATCTAATCATTCCGCTTGGCTCTCGAGCGGTACGCCGCCTTGTACGCTAGGCATCTGTAGCTGCCTGTGGGGTGCTCGTTGCCACCGCTACATCCTGGTTCACAGATGGCGCATTTTGGTTTGGCTTCGCATGTTTTTGCTTTGTGTCCCTTGTTGCCGCATCTGAAACATAGGTCTTGTCGGTCTTCTTTATTCTGACATTGCCTCGATATGTGTCCGAATTCAAGGCACCTGTAGCATCGGGTCGGGTTGAAGCACTCCCGTAGGCGACATCTTACCCAGCCAATGCGTACTCGTCCAGCTTTTAATAGCGCGTTCGCTGCCTCTGCTGGCAGGCTTATCTGTGCCGTTTGTGTGCCGTCTCGCATGGATCTGAGCGTCTTGATGGCGATGCGATCCGGCTCAGTTGCATCGGGAAACTGTTTTGCAATCGCACTACAGATTTCTTCTGGGGTGGTAGATTCGTCGATGTCCCGGCACTCTACCACTTCCATGTGGCAGAGGGTTCGGATGGTTGCCGAAGTTTTGAGCGTTCGCATCATTTCCTCCCTGTACTCATCAACTTTGCTCACTCCATTGCTTTTCAGCTGAAGTATGAGCTCGCCTTTAGCTGTTCGCCGTATGGTTTTCACATTATCGCCGAGTTCCTTCAGCTCGGGTTGCGCCTTCATATGTTTCAGCATGTCGGCGTATGACCAGTCTCCTGTCTTGGCGATGACGATTGCATCTGGGCGTGTTGGGGGCCGCTTTGGAGGCCGCCTGGGTCCACCGTTTGCCCTTGGTTTTCTGCCCACGTTCTTCCACTCTCCCTCTGGTTTTCCAGATTGCCTGTTCGGGGCTGTGGTATTTTCCTTATTTTCGCTTCGCTTGTTCCCGCCTGTCAGGCCTGGAGGATCTATCGGTTTTTCTTGCCTCGGCGTTTCGCTTGCCTTTGTGGCCTCCCTCTTCCTCTTCGGGGGAGTTTGCCTAGGCTGTAGCAGTCCTTCTCGCTGGCGCTTGCCTTCGGCCGAGTGATTTTTTCGCGGTGTGGTTTGTTCTGGTCGGTTGGCCACTTCGCGCAATACTCTGCTGTGCAGTTGCTTAGATTCGAGCAGTAGGACCCGCATCTGTTGGGTTATGTGGCGTCTCTTTTTGTCGCACATCAGCTCTATTAGTGTCTGTATGTTCAGACCAATTTGAGCGAGTGGGTCTCTGCCAGTCGCGGTATCTACTGCAGCAGTGTGGCTGTTCTCCTCTTGTGGTTCATCGAGTGTCTCCCCATCAGTATCAGTTGCCACTGATAAGGCTCTTGGGGTGCCATACACTTCTGGCGAGCGAGCAATCCTCGACGTCCTTTTGAAGGGATTCACGTAGCTCGCTTCGTTCAGCGTACTTGTAGCTAGATCTGCTGCGGTGGCCAAGTGTGCCACCACCGTAGCATTGCGGTCGTTGGATAACGACGGCTGGGAGCCCGCTTGCTCACTCCCGATAGCCGCCGGCACTGGGGTTTTTAGGCCAACCTGCGCCGTAACATTTTTCTGTAAGTAACTTTCCATTAAAAACATTCTCCTCCTCCTTGCATTTTAAACCTTCTGCCAGGTTTGTAAGCTGCCGCCCCTCTGGGGTCAGACGCAGACCAGGGAGCCGCCCATTCTGGGTCAGACGCTCCTGGGTTTTTTTTTTTTTTTGTGAACACTTATTGAAGGGCGGTGTCGTTTCGCCCTGTCACGCGAGCATCCTTGGGCCTATGCTGACTTTTATGTCGCACCCTCCGATCGCGTCGCCAATGGTCGGGGACTGCTTATTTGTCCACGGACTTATTCGCAGCTGGCCTACATATCTGTAGGCCGTTCAGCTATCCGCCACCTGCTGACCCCCACGATAGCCTATGGCCTGGCCCCGTGTCTTTGTGGATGTGTGCCTGAGTGTGTGTGTGAGTGTGCACACATCCAACGGAGATAGGAATAAATGGTGCCAATTGGGTGGTGAGGTGGCACTCTAAAAAGCATTCATGCTGTTGTTGATGTACACTGGAAAAAAATTGAAAATATATAAACAAAATTGTATACAATATAGTTTAACCCGAATCATCCTAGTGCGACAATATGTTCACAATTGTGATGATGTTACAAAAACACATGTAACGCTAAAAGCAAAGCATTTTTGTTGAAATGAGCATATGAATATTACGTAACAGCCTGCGTTTTTATCAGTCACGTGATCAGTTGATCAAGTGTAATTCATACTAGACATCTGCACAAATGTATTTGAGACCCTCTTCAAAACATTAATTTTATTTCAAAGCATTTACTGTCGTCGACTCTATGCTTGAAAACCAAATAAATGAGTTGCTCACAAGAATAAAGTACTTTCACAAGTACTGTCAAAATAAAACACAAACAAGACGTAGTTGTAGTGAAGAGATTTAAAATGATGTGCAATAATAATTCAAATTCTTAAATGACATTTTTTTTTTCATTCTACTCTAAAATTTTTTCTTGATAACTTTTTTTTTTTTTTTTTGGAAAAAAAAATGTATTTTTATAAACACATAAATACCGACAACAACATTATTGCCCTCGAATGCTGAGCGACAGATTTGTTGTTGTTTTCAATATTCGTCTTCTCAATTTTTACTCGTTGCGCTCACTCGCTGCACTCAGTGCACAGAAAAAAAATGTACATCATAATAATGAGTTCCGTTCTTCAAACCAGGATTCATTGTATTGAAGAGCCATTCATAATATTAATGACTAACGCCATCAATGTTATGAATGCTGTCATAAATATGAAGAACGTTTGGTAAATGTCGAAAAAGTGTTCTTCAATACGTTGAACTGTATGTGAAGAATACGTTTCATCATATTAATGAACCAAAATATAAAATACAACATATATGTTCTTCATATTGAAGAATGCTGTTCATTAAAACAAATTTCTGTTTTGCCGTACTTCTCAATTTTCAAGTAGTTTTTATATAATGCTTGCTCGACATACATAAATTAGTAAAATGTTTTATAATATATTTATTATAATTACAACTTTTTGTTAATAAAAAGTTATATTTATAAAAAATATATTTTTGAAAAAAAAAATTTTTTCAAACAAAGTTTTTTTTTAATAAATTTTTTTTCGAACATATTTTTTTTTCAATAAAAATTTTTTTTTCGGGAATTTTTCTAATTTTTTTTTTCGAAAATTTTTTTATCGACAATTTTTTTTTTTACATTTTTATTGTCCAAATTTTTTTTTGGGAAATATTTTTTGTAATTTTTTTACTGTTTTTTTATATATAAAATTTTTACACTTTTTTTTCGAAATATTTTATAAATTTTTTTTTTTTTTGAAAAAATATTATGAACAATTTAATCAATATGACAATTCAAATTCATTGTATTGAATATTTTGTTCTTATATATAATGAATACATTCATTAATTTGTCATTTAATGAACGGTGGTATCAATATGATGAATCTGGTAGTTGGTGAAAAAAGTCATAATATTTATGAATAAATTCATCATATTGAAGATTTTTTTTTCTGTGTGTATTCTTTGCACATTCAGCGACAGTATTGTCACATGGTTTTGTTTTTCAAAACATTGAATGTTTGGAAAAAAAAATGTGTTGACAATACTTGACACCAATGAAACAAATAATGCAGTAAAGTGAAGTCACTGGAGAGAATTCACTATAATACTGTCGACTGTCATTGCAAAATGCACTCAATACTGTAAAGTGCAGTAGTGCATATTTTGCAGAGGCAACTTTAAATACATTTGTGCAGATGTCTAATTCACACTGTTATCCCCGTAGGGATATTTAAACAAATAGTGTTTTTGTTTAGCTTTGTTAATAAGCATTTGGATTATGAAGAAATTTCATTCTTTTTATTTCAAGAAGAAGAAAACAATTTCCAGAGTGTACTCATTTTTTTTTTAAGATTTTTGTTTCAATAATTTTTTTTATTCAAAAAATGAAAGGAAAAATAATTTTCTTTATTATATATATTTTTATAAATATAGTCATTAAACAAATTTATGATTGTCGTACGAGAGTTACCATTGACTGACTAGCGTCGTATAAAAGAAATGTTTGCCATGAAAAGATGTTGATTGTCGCTGGGATTGAACCCGGAATTTTCAGCTCGTAGCTCAATGCAGCTCGTAGCTCAATGCACTCGAACCACAGACGCTACTCAATGAATCTATTAAGATTTGTTGGATTTCATGTACAATGAAAGTTTAAAAAATGCTATATAAACGAAAAATTGTATTTATATAATCTTTATATATAATAATATGTTTCTTTTGTTTGCTACATTTCTTCAGTGTATAGAGCGCAATTTACAGAGTGTTTCTTAAATATTTTTATTTATGAAACATTTTTTATTTACATTCAATGTCTCCGTATTTGCCTGAGTGCAATTTGGTGCCACTTATTTTTGAAGATAAAAATTATTTGGAGCTTAAATTTTAATACATTTTAAACAATACGATGGGAGTCTTTGACAGAAGTAGCTGTTTCTCCATTCTGTCTATTTGGCAGTCTGTGCGGCTTGTTCATTTTGTATGTGTGACCCACTTAACAAATTAAGTGTGAAACCCTCTTAAACAGCAATATTACATCACACAGTTACACACACACGGACATGGAGTATTACAACGTATGCAGCACATGCTGCAACAACAATAAGGCTGATAAAATAAAAAAATATATAAAAAATAAAAGAAAAGGTTTCGCATTAAGCTCGTTGCCATGCCTTGCTATGGAATTCATTCATTTGCTTTTTTGCGCTGCATCAACGCACAGAAACACTCTGACAAACATTGTCAGCACACATATGTTTATACACTGAGAAAAATATTTCCAGAAAATTAATAATTTTATTATTATTTGATGATTAGTTGATGATAGAAATATAATTAACAATAATCAATTTAAATAAATCAAAATTAAATTTACTAGGTTTGTTTTAAAGATTGCTTTTAATATAAAAGTAATTAATTTGAATACGTTCGCATTTGGTGATAACTTACCCATAATTTTAAAAATTATTAAATTGTAAATTTGTAGGAAATATATAAAGATCCAGAGGAAATTTTTATATTTAATGAAAATTTAAATTAATAAATTTGATTTTTGTAGTAAAAAGTTTAATTTTAAGTGAATTTGAATTTTAAGTATTTAGTGAAAATTAAAATGTATGTAGTAAAATTGAATTTGTAGTAAATGTGATTTTTTGGAGAAAATTAGAATTTTTAGTGAAAATTACAATTTTAAGTGAAATTTTGAATTTTAAGTTAAAATTGTAATTTTTAGTGAAAATTTTAGTTTTTAGTTAAAATTTGAATATTTAGTGAACATTTTAGTTTTTAGTTAAAATTTGAATTTTTAGTGAACATTTTAGTGAAAATTTGAGTTTTTAGTAAAAATTGTAATTTTTAGTAAAAATTTGAGTTAAGTGAAAATTTTAGTTTTTAGTAAAAAATTTGAATTTTTTGTGAAAATTTGAGTTTTTAGTGAAATTTTGAATTTTTAGTGAAAAATTTGAAGTTAACTTTTTTCTCAAATATATATTGAAATTATGTTCAAATATATAAAAATAATGTTTTCCCGCAAACACGCTTGTGTTCCCGAACATACAAAAAAAAAATCGAAATTCGGTACACCTACTCATTCGTACATATGGGTACTTAAATAAAAGGATATTCTTCAGCGATTGCAGGTTTGTAGTTAATTTTAGTATTCGTAAACCCTGGTGACCTCTGCACTACTCTAAACGGTAACTGAACACATTATCATATATGACTTTAAATTTCATAATTTCCCTCTACTTAACTAAATTTCTCATATGACTTAACCTTCCTTACTGGTTTTTATTAGTTTTAATATGTAATCTCGACGGAGTTTGTAGCATTTCTCTGCCAAGAGATATTTCCATTTTAAAAACCACACAAAAATGAATTTATGATTATTTTTAGTAGCCATCTTAATTCTGGAGGTAGTGTTTTAAACAAATGCCCTTATTTAAGAAAAACTCGAGAGGTCAAATCTTAAGTTAGCATTTTTTTGCTGTGCAATAATTAAAAAAAATCAAGGACCAAATGATGATGAATTTTTAATATTAAGTGATATGTGCCCAAATAAATATAAATAATATTTTTGCGAACTATTTCAATGAGTAGCGGCGGTAGTTCAGTTGGTTATTGTGTTGGTTTGCGCGCCAAAACGTCCCCGTTTCAAGCATGGGCTGGGGCTAACAACATCTTTTCATAGAAACATTTTTCTATACCGCGCTACCTCTCGGCAGTAAATGGCATCCCTACGAGAGTAAAACATTGCCTATGACAAGCTCTCACTCGGCGTTCGGATTCGGCAATAAACTGTAGGTACCACCACTTTGAGTACAAATATAACACACACAGCTCAAAATGGTGAGAGAACTCGGCCTAAGTTCTTATACGACTGTAGTGCCAAACTATTATTATTATTTCATTGAGAATAATGTGAATGTTCAATATGGGCATTCTTTCATTCGTTAGGGTCGTTGTTCGTGGGTTATTTTGTTATTTTCAATGGAAATAATTTTATTTGGTTATAATAGCTATAATGTCGGTCTCATTTCATTTTTGTTTTAGGAGCTATTTCATTTTTTTGTTTCGCCATTATTCATTATATTTTCTTTTTGTACTATTTCATTTCTTGATGCTTATTTCATTGGACATTTTCTCATTTTGGATTATATCATTAAAAGTTATTTCAACAAAAAAAAAAGAATTTTGATAGATTTTTGTTTGGTTTTTGGGGAAAAAAGAAGTACTTAAAAATATATAGTTCAAAAAATTCTTTTTTTCTTTAATATTTATGTTTTTAAATTTTTTTACAATATCTTTTTTTTTCTCAGTGTAAACCAGAGCACATGCATAGATCCACAAACAATAAAACATTATAATGTCGTTATCGCCTTGACACCACCAGAACCAACCGAAAGAATTTTACGCATTTATATATATTTTTTTTTGAGAAACTATTTAAAGCACATCTTGCCTGTACAGGCAGTCGATCCAAATTATAGGTGGAGATGTTAGGGATGTCTTGGGCGCTTATAAGTGGCAAAAGGAAGTAGAATAATAAGAAAGAGGAGGGGAATCATAATAAGAAAAAGAGTTAATTGAAGATGTGAGCATGTGTCATTGTTTACAAAGTGTTTAAATTTATGGCGCATTTTAACCATTGTCCTGACAGCTTTCACATAGGGGGCTACTTTCGGTTCGAATCGATTTTTTTTAAATTTACTATTAGAAATAAGAGAATAAGATGAATATGTAGAAAAATGCAAACATTAGTTGAATACATAGAATAATAGACCGAAGAGCAGTCGAAGAGTACGTAGATAAAAATTACTTATATATGTAAATATAGCAAAAAAATGTTCAATGCTATTCATTTTTAATTGTTTCATCGCCGATACATTTAATTGTATTGGTTAAATATTTAATTATATTAATAAATACATTAGTTGTACAAAAATTAAAAAAAAATAATACACCCGATGAAAAAAAATGTTTTTTTGTAAATGTAAAGGAAAATCGGTATAACAAACCTACAGGTCTGTAGTGAATTTAAAACTGTATGTGCCTGTAAAACTGTGTAGTGCCTCTAAAACTGTCGGTTGTTGTATATGCTATACTTGCATATACATCAATATATAAATGATTTGATTTATACTATCCAATTAATTATATAAATAGAATTAATCATGGTTGAAGTATATACAGGTTAAGTCATCTTTCAAAATTCAGTCGCCATTTACTTTTTTTATTGAAAACTGTTTGAAAGACTCCACATTTGTTTACGAAAAATTTAAAACAAAACATCAATGCTTTGTTTACAAATTCATAAAAAAATTGAAACTTAAAATTTTGAAATAAATAAATTTCAACATTTTGGTAATTTTCAAGTTGTCTATGGGCTCCAGAAGAACACCGTAGTTTGTAACAAAAGTGAAAAAGTGAATTTGTGGTGTGAAATTTGAATAAATTAGCCAAATTAAAGTGCAAAAAACATAACCTTGAAATAATGTTTGAATTGTCAATTAATTGTTGTATTTTTTCAAATTTTCTTATTGACATTCTCAGCATAGTGTATTCAATTAATCTCAGTTGCTATATTTACGTTCAATATTTTGTTACGTGTAGGTAGGTCAAAAAAAAGAACAAATACAATTAGCGTAGGTGTTGTTTGACATTTTTATTTACTACACTTTGAAAATTTAAATTTTTTGTAGAATTTAAATTTATGCAAAATAAAAATGTGTTGAAAATTTTTAATTTTTCTGTGATTTTTTTTCGAAACGATATCGTTTAGAAGCCCAAATATCTTTTCGATAATTTAAAATGCTATGAGATCGATAGGATTCTCGATAAAAATGAATCTGTCTATAACGATATCGAAACAGTGATATCATCGTTCGTATTCGATAAACAAATTTTTTTTATACAGAAAATTTGACAATAACAAAAACACACAATTTATTTTCAACATATTTTAAATTAAAAGACCGTAAATTAATCATAATTTTATCGAATTCAAAAATTATCATCAAATGGTTTGCAGGGTATCTTGAATGTTCTAAATATATTAAAATTTATTTCTGACAAATTGGAATTGTACAAAAAATTGTTTACATAAGTAAGAAAAGTGCGTAAAACAAAAGAATTATAATAGAAAAATAAAAAACATGGAAAAATATAGAAAGTCACAAAACGGTCTGGATTCATAATCCCCTCCGGCTGCCCCATATTGTTGACTAGTTGGTTGGCTTCACTTTGCCACATCATGTGTGGTTAATGGAACCGCAGTAAACTTTCTACTACTTCTTCTACTACTACTCAAAGTTTTTCTTTCCCTGCGCAGCCCTGCACATCGACTGTTTTAATGTGTGTCGCCCTCGGCCAACTTAGTCCTGTCTAACGCCTCCGTTGAGTTATGGCTTTCCCCGCCTTTCATTTCCTTTGTTTTTATTACATTTTATACTTGATATTTTTTTAGATTGCGAATGTTTGCAGATCACAGGATTAGAAAAACATATTGGTGACCAAGCTAAGTGGTATTTTATTACGTACCATGTATATAACGTAACGTAACACAACGTAACGCAACGAAACGCACGAGTGTGCGAACAAAATCACATAAATATTAACGTCGTCGTTGTCTTTAACAGGGGGTCGACACTTTATTTTCAGTTGACATGGGGCTCAGTGTTTACAATGGGAAAATAAAGGAATAATATTGATATAAATTAGATTTTATATAGAAAAAAAATATTCTCCAATGCAAAAATTTATTATTTTTGACCTCATGCCATTGGAGATTGTATTTTTGTAATTATAAATTATTTTGGGGAATATACGCAGTGACGAACCATTTTGAATTTTAATTGGTTAACAATAAGTAGTAAATGATGTATACCTATTTCATGAAACACCATTTTCAGTGAAGCAGTTGGATTCTGTAAACATCTCACAGAAACAGATTTTCAAATAAAATCTCAAATGACTTAATTCTTTGTGCTCAGAGAATCAATCCTCCCATTTAAATTTCAAATCAGGTGTACAAAATAAATCAATTAAAAAAGCTCACACAAGCAGAAAACAATTTCCATTTTACCTTATCGGTAATGTTCCGGCTTTCGATTGAATTCCGATCAAATTCAAAACATCGAATTCCAAACAGTTTTACATATTTTAAATGAAATTCAATTGGAATTCGATCGAAAGTCAGAACATCCTCTTCGGAGTCTGGAGTCTTCGAGATGTCTTCGAGATCTTGGTTATTCCAGAAATACCTCAAACGAAATAATGATATTGTGTCTTTGGCAATATTTTTGCAGACACTTGACATTCAATCTACCTTCATACACTTTAGTAAGTTTTACGAAAAGCTGTGTAAAAATTTTGTTGCAACTGTACCCTCTATTTGCAATATATCAGAATACATTTTAGTCACGAGTTAATTATAAATTACTCATGACTGTTATAACATTTGATTATATCTGTTATGAATTGTTTTGAAATATTTTACTGAAAGTTTCCCAGAATTCTTCAATATCTTAGATTTTAATTTTAAAATTATAAATTTTTGCAATTTTTTTTGAAATCTAAATTACGAAAAGGAATATCTGTGGTAAGTTCACTTTTTATTATTTTTAAAATATCAATTTTTATGTCAAATTTATTTCTAGTAATAAATTTCACATTTTTGTGGATTTTAAAAGCAACGTTTTGTAATTTGTAAATATTTGCATTTACGGCAATTCCTGGAGTTCCGGACGGGACATTAAAAACATTAATATCTCGATGGAAAATTAATGAATTTACTTGATTTTTTATTGTGCATGCAGTATTTAGTACTAAACATCTGTTAAATATTTTATACGGTAGACCAAAATATATAAATTAAACAGTTGTTGTTCCGGATGAGACAAAAACGGAAGTAAATGTTGAGGTTCATGTGGCAATTCCAAAAAGTCAGCAATTTTTGCGTACAAATCATTTTTTTAAAATTATTTTAGAACATAACTGAGACAATTTACTTTATTTTGGTTCATATATACTTTGTTCATAAACTTTATAGTTATTTCGTAATACATCACAGAATAATTGCGGACGTTCTGTATGAAAATTTACCCTAGGATTTTTTGCTAAGAATAATATTATATAAATACAGAACCTGTACAGAACTTCGGCCGAGCTCTCTCACCATTTTGAGCTGTGCGTGTTATATTTGTACTCAAAGTGGTGGGACCTACAGTTTATTGCCGAAACCGAACGGCGGGTGAGAGCTTTTCATATGCAATGGTTTTACTCTCGTAGGTTTGCCTTTTACTGACGAGAGGTAGCGCGGTATAGAAAAATGTTTCTATGAAAAGACATTGTTAGCCCCAGTCCAGGCTTGAACCGTGGACCTTTCGACTCACAGTCCAATGCATTGGCCACTGAGCTACCGCCGCTACGCGACAATATTAATAATCATTACTACGAAGTTAAAAGTGAAGTACGATTCGAATTTCCAGATGTTTTTTAAGGTTTTTAATTAAACATTTAAACATTTTTTTTTCTGATATTTTTTTACACTTTTGGTACTCAAAGTTCTTGACGTGACAGATTTCAATTAGCTGTCAAACATTTTCTAGAATTACTAAAAAATCGATGTTTACTTTTTTGAAAATGCTGTGGAAATTCTGCTTTAGAAACAGAGGATTCAACTCTTTAAAAAGTGTTGTTATTTTAATATGATAATAAAATTATACTAAGGTTGTGTGCGAATTCGACTAAATTGCTGAGTAAACTAAATAGAACGATTTTTCATTCGATCTCCATTCGGTAACCGGTTGTTCTTCAAGTCCATAATCAATCGATTATCATATATCTGTTTGCTGTTATCTAATTTAGACCATTTTAGTCTGTTCAAAAATTTGATAAATTGAGAAGTCGAACACTGCAAAATTTAGTTTAATCAGCAATTTAGTCAAATTTCATTTTAATTTCAATGGTTATATATATTAATTAAGGTTGTCTAAACAGAAAATCATATTTTGTAACTTTATGAGTATTTTTTATACATTATCGTCAACGGAATAGAATTTATTTTCAGATATTTAGACTCACATATTTAATATTCCAAATCCAACTTTATTTCAAATATTTGAGCATTTATGGTTTTTCCTTCGTGGTTGATGTTTTTCTGGAAATGCCCATATGTGACCACTTTTTTTGAAAGCACAATTAAAAAATTATTGGCTAATATCTCGTAAACCTCCATATTCATATTTTTTTGAAATTTATATATTCGACCTCTGCGGGTCAAACTTTTTTTGTTATCAGAGAATTTTGTAAAACGTATTGAATAAATTTAAAAATTGTTCTTTTTATAATATAAACCCACTGTTCACCGAAATACAAGCAATGGGCGTGATATGTGTGTCACATAAATATGCGTTTGAAGTCCACATCGAATATGGACAGGTTGCTGAATTAAACTTTTGGACAGACGAAACACAATTTAATGGCTTCCTGCATTATTGAACTGAATCGAAGTTTGCTCGTTTTGTATTGCTAAGTATTTTCTTTTAAAGGTTTACCAAATATAGTCATAAATTATTTGCTTGAATATTATATGGAATATTTAGGACTTATTTGTTGTGTCCAGTTTGTAAGATTTATTGCATAATCAAATTATGTACGACAGTTTATAATAAATATGGAGATTTACTGAAAAATTGTACAATATCAAATTGAAAGAATTTAAATACTTTAAAACAGTATAAACAATCATTTAAAACAGTGAAAGAATAATTTTGAGATATTGAATTCCAGAATGTAATTAAAATGCGTTTAATATATTGGAATTGAGAACTTGAATTAGTTTGTAATACGTATATAGTGAAATTTAGCTATGCGCTATATTAATCAATTTTTAACGGTCTCGCCGAATGTGGACCATGGGACATGGCACCTCCCATGCCAGTCACATTTTAAAGAAGCTGTATGTCGACAGTCATTACAGAGATATTAATGGTGAACACAATGGCGAAGTTCACCGCCCAAAACTCTTTAACCTCAACACACTGGAACTCACCACACTGGAACTCACGACACCGGAACTCACCATACTAGAACTCACCACACTAAAAAATAAGCAGTTCAAATAAAAAAAAATCTTAAAATGTAAAAATTGCAGTGTGCTGTTATATGAAAAGATAAAAATTCTCTCGAGGAATAATTATCCGATAATAATTGTCTGCGAAAGAATTGTCTGGGAAACAGTTGTGTCTGAGAAAATTTTCTTGGCGAAGTATTCTACACAGAAGAATAGTTCTGGAAAGAATAGCCCGTGGATGAGTAATCTGGGCATGCATAGTGCGGGAAAGATGAGAGTTGAAATTGATGATAAATCAATGATTTTGATATGGGTTAAATTTCATCTTCAGTTGCTTCTTCATTTGTTTCTATTTTTGCATAATCTAAATGCATTCGAACGTCAGGTATTTCATTAACCCTGCTTTTGATTAGAGTACATAAGGGATTTGTCATTGTGTCATTGCACTAATACCAAAAATCCAATGAAAATGTAGTCGCCTGCATTGCGAGTCTGGTCCTGAAACCATGATTGGCTGCGAGTCAGTTTCACTTACATTGCATGAGAACAGCTTGGAACAACAGCTGGAGCAGTAGCAGAATTAATCAATGTTCGGTCGCTTTGTCTTCTAATCGTGTTCCCAAAAATGTCTCATTAGTCTGTTTGAAGGGTGATGCATATGACAATCGGCCTAAATCGAACGAAGCCTATGGCTACCAAATGCATGTGTTGGCCTTTTTGACGGCTGTCGCCACAATACTGACGGCTATGCGACCGGTGTGCAACATACTCTCGTCGAAAGTATTCTCGGTAAAAGGTAGCCTTTGAAAACATTTGCACTAAAGGTGGCTGCTGGTTATTTATACTGCGCCTGTTTTAATGAAACCTGCTGCTTTTTGTCCTCCAGATCATGATCGATTTTGTTGCGCCAACATATTGGAGGGGTGAGATTTAGTAGCTTAAACGCAAATTGCTTTCAGGCCCTAAGCTGCGGACGGCAACGAGATCTGGCCATTAAGTTAAATGTCGGTCGTTTGATGTGTTGGTTGAATGTTTGTTTAGTTGGTTCCACTAAACGTAGAGATTTGGCGTGCTATTAAACGAAGCGTTTTTGAGACACATAAACTTGCTGAAAGACTATGTATTTTTTTTGGAAGAATATTTTTATTGTTTCTTTTTTAATTTTCTTTTTATATTTATTGTTCTTGTTGTTCATTTTGTTGTTCTTGTTTTTATTTTAAGGTTTATTTTTGTTCTTGTTCTGGTTCTTGTTCTTGATCTTGATCTTGTTCTTTTTCTTGTTCGTTTTCTTGTTCGTTTTCTTGTTCGTTTTCTTGTTCTTGTTCTTGTTCCTGTTCTTGTTCTTGATCTTGTTCTTGTTCTTGTTCTTGTTTTTGTTCTTGTTTTTGTTTTTGTTTTTGTTTTTGTTTTTGTTCTTTTTCTTGTTCCTGTTCTTGATTTTGTTCTTATTGTCCTTGTTCTTGTACTTGTTCCTATTCTTGATCCTGTTTTTGATCTTGTTATCGTTGTTGTTCTTGTTCTTGTTCTTAATGTCCTAGTTCTTGTTCTTGTTCTTTTTCTTTTTCTTGTTCTTGTCTGTTCCTGTTCTTAATTCTGTTCTTATTGTCCTTGTTCCTATTCTTGATCCTGTTTTTGATCTTGTTCTCGTTCTTGTTCTTGTTCCTGTTATTGTTCTTGTTCTTGTTATTGTTCTTGTTCTTGTTCTTGTTTTTGTTCTTATTCTTATTCTTATTCTTGTTCCTGTTTTTGATCTTGTTCTCGTTCTTGTTCTCGTTGTTGTTCTTGTTCTTGTTCTCGTTCTTGTTCTCGTTGTTGTTCTTGTTCTTGTTCTTGTCTGTTCCTGTTCTTGATTTTGTTCTTATTGTCCTTGTTCTTGTACTTGTTCCTATTCTTGATCCTATTTTTGATCTTGTTCTCGTTCTTGTTCTTGTTCCTGTTCTTGTTCTTATTGTCCTTGTTCTTGTACTTGTACTTGTTCCTATTCTTGTTCCTGTTCTTGTTCTTGTTTTTGTTTCCAATTCTTATTCTTGTTCTTGTTCCTGTTTTTGATCTTGTTCTCGTTCTTGTTCTCGTTGTTGTTCGTGTTCTTGTTCTTAATGTCCTAGTTCTTGTTCTTGTCCTAGTTCTTGTTCTTGTTCTTGTTCTTGTTCTAGTTCTTGTTCCTTTTCCTGTTCCTGTTCCAGTTCTGGATCTTAAATTAAAATTTTTGTTTCTGTTTGTCTTTTATTATTTTTTATTTTTTTATCTTCTATTTTCTTTTTTGTTTTTTTTATTGTTTTTGGTTATTTTGCTTTTTTTATTTTGTTTGTCCTTTTGACTTAATTATATTTGAAAAAATTGGTCGCAATCATTTATATATATACTGCTGCTTTTATCATCAGATATTATTTTATGGATAAAATATAAAAATGTTTAAAATAAAAATATTATCAGCACGACACACACACAATCGTGCTTTAATGCATAATAAATGTTATGCGCTTCAGCGTCTTTATTTCGCATATGTACTCATTACGCATTTTAGTAGCTATACGAATAAGAACAAAAAATACAAAAAGCGAAAAAAACTGCTTCATAAATATCTTCATTTGTGTGTGTGAAGCATACATTGTGGCGCCCAACGAGCGTCAAATTACGTTCCGCACAAATTTGCGCTCCGGGAGACGGGCGCTGCTCCATTGCGTTGGCATCGCATGGCGACAATGTCTTCATGCGATATGGAAATTCTTTGTTTTGCGACCGGCACTAACGCCTTAGCACACACACACACTCAAACACATAGAGTCTGTCCATATGCTACGACGCCATTTTGTGTGTCTGTTGTTTCAAATCCGGGTTTTAAAAAAAATCGATTCAAATTGTGTGCTTTATAAGTTCTTATAATATATTATTATAATAAAATTAATAAATTTAAGATCACAGCCAAATTGAGATGGAATTATAGATGTACCTTAGAAAAAATGTGCGAACAAATCACATTTTTAGATTTACATAGTTCACGCGTCATATCTTAAATTCTTTGTTTTTACTTCCATTGCTAAATAATTTGTTCAAATTGAGTATTTATGTCAAGTTTTGTTTTTGCATTACTCTACGACGCTCCGTTTAGAAGACAAGAAAGATTTAAAAAAAAAATCCAAAAATCGGTTTTAAAATTCTCAAAAACCCCTCTACGACGCTCCGTTTAGAAGATATGACCGAATTTAATGAATTTTGTAGTAAATAATCTACTTTGAATCACTATAAAATGCGCCTACTTTTACCCCTCTACGACGCGTCGAAGAAGATATGAAGATATGAAAGATTTTAAAAAATATATTGTCATAAATCGATTTTAAAATTCCCAAAAATAGTGTAAAGTTTGACCCCTCTACGACGCTCCATTTAGAAGATATGAAGGCTTTAAAAAAATCTTGACTCGTCAGCCGATTTCTCCCGGACCACTGGACCGAATTTAATTAATTTTGTTCAAATTTCGACCTTATTATTTGTTAAATTCTAAATTACAGATTGTATTAGGAACGTATTTTCGAACCAAAATAATATAAACAAAAATAAAAATTCACATGTTGCAGCCGAATAATTTCTTCATTTTATTAAATTTTAATAAAATTGAAATTTATAAAAATAACAATACAAATTTGTAATGGATTTTCTCAACATGTTCTCAAAATGATTTTCTCAAAAATCGTATAAATGTGATTGCCCAATTTTTATATGGAAAATTACCATACAAAAATTGGGCAATCACACAACTGAAATTAAAATTATTTGAAAATTGATTCAAAAGTTGATTGTGTATTCAATGTGATTCAGGCTTTAGCTTTAGCTTCGATTTTACGATATCGAAACTATATCGATTATAGCCTCAAATTTTCGTTTTCGATAATCTATAACGATACGAAAACGATAGGGTTTTCGATAAAAGCGAACCTATCTTAAATTATATTGTTGTTTTTTGTGATTATAAATATCGAGATGATATCGTCACTATCATGCCAAAGGGGCGAATGTGCAATTTTTGACATTTGCGTTTTCAAGTATACTGTGCCAAAATCGCGTGTCATTTTGTTGGGTATTTCTAGCCACAAAAGACAAAACCAAGAGGGCGAATTTGAAAAATTGAAAATCTTGTCATGCCAAAAGGGCGAATCTTTTCGTTTTTTCGCCATAACTTTTTATTGGTATAAGATAAAATAGTGGTGTAAGGGCATTTATTATTTGTTTTCAAAGCACCTATTAATCTGCATCATTATTTAAAATTGCCAAACATTTTTATTTATTTTGCCAAACATTTTTTCCTGCAAATAACAAATGGCAAATTAATGTTTGACAAAATAGTTTTAATTAATGATGCAGATCGATAGGTGTTTTCAAAAAAAACCAGTTGGGAAGGTTAGATCACATGGGAAATTTTAAAGTAGGTGTAATTATGATAGTTAGGATTATCAAAATTATAGTCGGTCTAAGCCGACTATAAATACCCTACACATATGTGTGGTTACCATTCAAAGTGATATATAGGTCACCAGGGTATACGAATCCTGAAAATAACTACAAACATTCAATCGCTGAAGAATTTCCATTCATTTGATACCCATATTTACAAATGGGTAGGTGTACCGAATTTCGATTTTTTTTTTTGTGAACCACAAGTCTTTTCGCCGGAAAACATTATTATCATGTATTTGAGCATGATATCAATATATATTTGACCAAAAAAGTTTACCTAAGCACGTATACATAAAAATTGATCTTTATATGTACATTTTATATGTGGTATTTGAACATAAGTGGTCGGATCATAGGTCACCATGGACCGATCTCGCCAATTTTTTCGCACATACAGCGTAGGTATATTAGTAATCTAAGTTATAAGTTTCATTTATCTAGCTCTTCAATTTTAAAAGTCTTAGGGATTTCAACAGACAGACAGACAGACAGACAGACAGACGGACAGACAGACGGACAGACGGACATCGCTAAATCGACTCAGGAGGTCATGCTGATCAAGAATATATATACTTTTCCATACCGGAGATGCTTTCTTCTGGGTGTTACAAACGGCGTACCAAACTGAATATACCCTTTCACTCTTAGTGTAGGGTATAAAAAAAAACAATAAATGCATCTACATTACTATTTTATCTTACGCTAATAAAAAATTATATCATAAAAAACAAAAATATTTGCGTTTTGATCAGAATATAGCCTCACAAAATCCGTATTTATACTTCAGTAGGTTGTTTAAATCTAAAGATATTTTATATACGTTATAATAATTGACGAATAAACTAAAATAACAGAAAAAATTAAAGAAAGTATTATGAATTTTGCTAATTTTTAAAGCACTTCAAACTTTAAAATTTGATTTCCCAACATTTTTAAAAATGCACATTCGCCCCTTTGGCATGACAGTGACGATATAATAAATGGATTTATTTTCGATAAAGCCTTTTTTTTCAGATAGTTTATTTTTGACAAAAATTATAAAAAAGGCAATTAAATTTTCAAATACTTTGTGTTTTATAACTAAAATTTTCATTACTATGTCGTATTCATTTCGTTTGAAACTATTTCTTTAAAAACTTTTTTTAATAAATAACAAAATGAAATTAAAATTTAAGTATCGTACAGTGTAATTATTGAAATCATTTTTGTAAAGTAATTAATTGTAGAATTTCAAATTTAATCTATAATCGAACATTTAAAATAAAACTTTCAATTTTCAAGCTCAACAATGCCGGCGCTTCTTTTCTTTTTTTGAGCCACAAATCGTCTTTGCAACTGGGAAAGTGCAAAAATGTGGCAACACAGTCAGCTTGATTCGTTTTGCATTTAGTGACAAAAATCGCGCGCTTTGGCTTTGGAAAAGTCAACTGCGTTGCGGCGTTGGTGCCACACCGCACCAAGCGACACTCAACAGCAGGCGACAGACGACGGATGACGATGGCTACAGTTCATTCTGTGCATGTCCTGCGGGATGTGCGAAACACGTTGGCGTTCATACTGACGTTGCTGATATTGTTATTGTTGTTGGTACTGCTGTTGCCAAGCATGTTGTTGCCATTATTGCTGTTGTTGTCGTTACGACGGCAAGCAAGTGTGTTTTCTTATAAATGAAGCCAAGAAGTAAAAAAAAAATATATAAAAGGATAAAAAAAATATTTATAAAATGTGTAAAAATGGCGCTTTAAGCAAGATGTTCAGGCTTTATTTTTTTTGTATTTATAAAATGTTGCTAATATAGGTATTTTGTTGCTGTTTGCTATGGCTCTAGGTGTTGCTACTACTCTTCTTAAAGTTGTTGTTGTTGCTGCTGCTGCTGACGCGTTATATGTGCGACCATTTTCCATTGCAACCCCAGCGCCAGCGGATAATCGCGACACGACACGATGCGATGCGAAGCGACTCCACGCGACACGGAGCAACATGAACGCCTGCAGCTTAAAGCGAAATAATGCGGTAAAGGTGTCAAGCCACGTAATAAAATGGTTTGTCGACATACAAATTTGCTTATTCTCTGCGTTCTATTTTCACGTTTTCTTTGCCTTCAAATTAGTTAAATTTGAGTAAAACGTGTTACCCGTGTTGCCAGTGTTCCACAGTGTATACTCGGTATAAAGTGCGCATTACTTTTTTATGTGATTGAAAAGATTAAATAATTTAAACGAGTAAGAAAAGGTTAGTCATATGCGTGAAATTTGGTTCTGTTTTAAAGTTTCTAAAATTTAAAAACTTCTATAGTTTCTAATCAAAACTGACAAATGTCATTCAATTTTACAAATTGTAAAATAATTAGTAATCCATAATGTGACATTTTAAACATCTGTGTGACTATAGACAAAATGACAAGATCACCGATTTTAACCAACATGATTTGACATATATTTGATTAGTAGGGGGAATCAATCTCGGATAAGACAATTTTGTGAAATGTTCAAGAATATAAATGTAAATCAGTAAAAAATCAGTAACCACTAATTATATAGAATTGATGCATGGGATTTTTTTTTTTTGTTTTATTGAGTAGTATTATTTTGTGAGAAGAAAACTACAGTTCTGCCAGTGAAAAGGCAAAAAACAAAAAAAATGCTTTTTCTAAAACTACAAAAACTTCTATCCGCCCCATAGCCATTGGGTTGTAGGGGTTCTGACCCCATCCGAAATGCCAAAAATTCCAATATACATTTTTTCAAATAGTTAAATACGTTTATAAAAATAACCATCCTATATCCTATGTATATAACAAATCTCTTTGTTGGTTTGTTTGTTCCGCTTCTCCGTCTAATTTTCTTGAAATTTTTATCACATGGGCGGGACGTGAGGCGGGAGGCGTGGCACCTCCCATACAACCTAAACTTTCAATACGATATAACTCGGCACTTTAACCAGCTACGAACATGAAACAAAAAACTCAAATACAAAAAAAAATGTAAAAGCAAAAACACAAAAGAAAAAACACAAAACAAAAGCAATAACATAAAACTAAAATCCAAACTAAGGGAAAAACAAAAATAGAAAAACAAACAAAGAAAAACAAACTCAGCACACTAAAACTCACCACAATAAAATTCGCCACACTAAAATTCACCACACTAAAACTCACCACACAAAATCTCACCACACTAAAATTCATCACACTAAAACTCACCACAAAAAATTCACCGCACTAAAATTCACCACACTCAAACGCTTCACACTAAAACTCACAACACTAAAACTCACCACACTAAAACTCACTGCACTAAAACTCACCACACTAAAATTCATCACACTAAAACTCACTACACTAATACTCACTACACTAATACTCACCACACTAAAATTCACTACACTAAAACTTAGGTAAAAAGTGGTTCTGAGTTTGGAAATGAGCCAAATCGATCGACGGACACGCCCACATCCCATACAAGTCACTTTTTAATATTTCTTTAGGAACTCATAACTCTAGAAATATTCAAGATATAGTTATAAAACTTAAAACTTATTGTAAGAATTCACCTAAAACTATGTGGTCCAAAAATGGGCGTTATCCGCCAACATTTGATATTTTTCATTATTTACCTATTTTTGGTAGTGGAAATTTTAGTTGTAAATTATTAAAAATCATCCCACCAAATTTTACCGCTAATATATTCACAAGAGTGTAGGGTATTCCATAGTCGAGCCGACCGACTATAAAAGTTCGTCCCATGTGACCGAACTTTACCGTGTGACCGAACTTTCCCATGTGACCTAACTTTCCCAACTCGTTTTATTGTTATTCCATTTTTGGATTCTTTATATCCTGTCAAATTTTTGTGGTAATCGGTTGATCATACCCCAAATTATAACCAAAAATATTCTGAGCATAAATGAAATATTTTAAAAATCTACAATCCATATTGGACTTAGTACACTTATTTGAAAGTTTTTGAATGTTATAATTTCCTAAGTTTACTAAACAAGTTTTGGTTCTTTTAATATGGGAGGATCGATATAATTTATATATTTAAAGAAAAAACGTTTTCTTTTCAGTTTCGGTCGGGATAATTTGTATGTTCTGGAACATACATACGGAACCAAAATCCTGGCTACTGGCCTGCATGTAACTGATAACAAATTTAGTAATTTTTTAATTTTTATTGAAATTCGAAGTATTTTAATACTTTCAATTATTTCATTGTAACGCCCTGAAGAAAGCATCTCCGGTATGGAAAAGTATATATATTCTTGATCAGCATGACCTATTGAGTCGATTTAGTGATGTCCGTCTGTCCGCCTGTCTGTCTGTCCGTCTGTCTTCTGTCTGTCTGTTGATCACGATTAAGAAAAAAGTAGAAGAGCTAGGCAATGAAACTTTAGATTCAGATTACTTATATGTCTAAGCTGAAAATTGGCATGATCGATATATTGCGACCTGAGAACCGACCACTTATGTTCAAATACCTCATATAAAATTTTCATCTACAGATCAATTTTACTGTATACGTGCTTAGGTAAACTTTTATAGTCAAAGATATATTGACTCATGCTCAAATACATGAAAATAATGTTTTCCTGCAAAACGAGTTGTGGTTTCCAAAAAAAAAAATCGAAATTCGGTACTCCTACCCATTTGTAAATATGGGTATCAAATGAAAGAAAATTCTTCAGGGATGGAAAGTTTGTATTTATTTTCAGGATTCGTATACCCTGGTGACCTATATACCAATTTGAATGGTAACCACACATATGTGAGGGTATTTATAGTCGGCTTAGACCGACTATAATTTTGATAATCCTAACTATCATACTAACACCTACTTTAAAATTTGCCATGTGATCTAACCTTCCCAACTGGTTTCTTTTGATAGTGACAAAGATAAAATTGCGTAAGTGCGTTTTTAGTGCACTTTTAAGTCTAATTGAAAGTGAGTTTAGTGTTTAGTGTCAAATTTAGAAAAGACAGTAAAAATAATAGTAAGAAGAAAAAGAGAAGTAAAAGTAGAAGAAAACTAAATAATCGAAAAAGAAGTAGAAAAACACTTTATAGAGCTGATCTATAATAAAATTTAAAATGTTGCTCTAGTGACACCAACAACATTAAAATCAAACTCTGTGCTGCTGTCAGCGCACTTTCGCACACTGACAACGTTACATACCAGGACCTGGTACCATACACTACCACCCAAAACCACCGACGAACACATTCAACAACAACAGCTGCAGGCGATGCCACCAAAATCAACAAAAACCGAACGAGGAGCCGCACAACAACAAAACAACAACCAGTAAAATAAACGAAAACAAGCGAGCAAAGACAACAACAACAACATCAGCAATAACAACGAGTACTAATACAACAAAAACCAAAACAACAACAACCAGAATAATAAACACTGATGCTGCTGTTCCTGATGCCGATGCTGCCGCTGCAAGGATAACACAATTAAAAAGGATTTCACTAAATGGTTGATAGACAAACATGGCCAACAAACAGCTGCCGCATATGCCGAAGAAGACTCTGGCCAAATTGCTGGCTTAAGAAGAGAGTCTAGTCGGACGGACGAATGGATGGTTGTTTGATCGATGGGTGGTTGCTGAATGGGTGGACGAATGGTAGAGAACGGATGGTTGGACTGTTAGAGAGGCTTCGGTGAATTCTGTTGCTTAAGGTTCTTAGCACCGACAAATGGACAATTAAATTGTTGGCCTACACACAGGCTGCTGTGCATTTTAACAGCTGCTTTTTAATTAACACGCTTTGGTCAAAAATACAACAACAATAACAATCTAAATTAAAAGTTCAAATAAATTCAATTTTTTCAATTCTTTAAAATAAACATAGAGCATATACAATATGCATATACATATGTGAACAACAATGAACCAAAATTGGGCTAAAATTTGCTAAATCAACCAAAATTTACGATTTTTTCAGAATTTTAAAAAGGTCCATAACGACCATTGGCCAAATGTTCAAGTTTAAAATTTACGACTCAAATTAAAAAAAAAAAAATTATTGGCATTAAAAAGAGACCTCAACGGAGTTTCTAGCGGTTCTCAATAAAAAGATATTCAAATATGAACAACCATACAAATAAGATTTTTGCCCATTTTAAATCAATGTATCTTTGAAAATAGTGGTCGGAAAAATAAAAAAACAACATATTCTTGAAAATTTCACAAAATTGTCTTTTTTCAAAGTTGATTTCCCTTACTAATCACATATATATCTAATTAAAATTTGTCATTAGTTCCATTAAAATTTGTCATTAGGGCAGTTATTATTTTAATAGTATACAAAAAATAAATTTGTTCATAAAAACTCAAAAATAATTTTATTGTATTTGTGTATGCTAAACGCATAAATAGGTTAAAGTTAAATTTTTGTTATTTTAATTTTAATTTTGTGTAAGATATCTCTGCGAATCATATGTCAAACTACTCTTTTTGTTGAAAGATTTGAAAAGAACAACAACAAATTGAAACGAGTTGAGAAAGTTAGGTCACATGGGTAAGTTCGGTCACATGGGGCGGATTTTTATAGTCGGTCGGGCCAGACTATGGAATACCCTACACCTTTGGTGCGAATATTTACCCTCAGAATATTATTCATATATCAGAAATTTACGTCTTATATCCCCATAAATTAAAAAATTTATATAAAGGCGGACCACGCCTATATTTAAAATTTTGAAAGGCTAATATTTCATAGATTTGATTTTAATAATTTACGGTTCAAATTTCCACTATGAAAACCCGGGAAATAATAAAAAAAAAGTGGGCGGTTTACGCCCATTTTTGGACCACATATTTTTAGGTGAATTATAACAATATGTTTTAAATTTTATAACTATATCTTGAATACTTTTCGAGTTAGTAGTTCCTAAAGAGTTATTTAAAAGTGACTTGTATGGGAGGTGGGCGTGTCCGTTGACCGATTTGGCTCATTTTCAAACTCAGTTCCTACTTTTGGCTAAAATATATTGAGACGAAATTTCATCGCATTCTGATCAGTATTTCTCAAGTTATTCTGTATTCGGACAGCAAGACGGACAGACGGACATAGCTAAATGGACTCGGGTAGTGATGCTGATCATGAATATATATACTTTTCCATACCGGACACGCACGCTAAGTGTTTGGCTACAGAATCACTCTTCTAATTTGTAGTTTTGTCTGTTCTGTTTTTAGAACAAATGTTGTTGCAACAACGACGAATGTTGCCGAAGTTCGATAGAACTATTGCATTTGCGTAACGCATCGGTTTTGCTTTGAATGCTGTTGCTATAATTTTCGGGTGTTTCTTTGTTTTGTTGTTATAATTTATATTAGTATCGTTTTCCAACCCGAATAAGCAACACCCGCAGTAACACTCGCAGTAACTTAGTGCAAGAATTACGAAAAGAAATATAAGATTATTAGTTTATTCAATTAAGTCAACCGATTTTATTTACCACTTCACCCGCTGAGACATTCAGTATTTAATGGCATTTTCGGATTGAAATAATAGTTTTTCCTATTGACTAATTTCAACAGTTTTAATATTGGTGTTTGAAGTATTTTATTTATTTTATATATTTTATTTATATGTAACATCTTTTTTTTTGTCTATGTATTGACGTCATTTACTTTACAAAGGCGATACTAACGACGACTGATGCAAAGTTGAGTTGAGTGTCTGCCAAAGTGCATGCCTGACTTTGGCAATGGACGCATCTTCATCATTATTGTCATCATTATCATCCAAATCTTTGCCATCATCAGCATCTTCTTCTTTATCAACATCGGCAGCAACTGCCTTGCAACTTGTTTCGTAACATGTGCAGCAGATGCAGTTGCAGCTACAGCCTCAACAGCAACAAGATCTGCGCCAACAGCTGTTGTAGGTCCTTGGGCTAGGCTTCCCAAACAGTATACACCGTGCTACGAACCCGACCCCCCCAGGCAAATAAATAACAAACAAACAGCAACCTACTCAGCCTCCACCGACACTCATACCCGCCTGTACAATTCAATTAGTTGGCTGTTAAAAAGCTTTTAACCAAGTAGAGCAGCGAAGTAATTGAAAATTATAACGGTACTCACTATGCACAAAATGGTTTTTCGCTGTGTGATTCTACATATAAATGTCTGTCTGTCTGTTTGTCCCTTAGTTCTTCGCTGTATCTTTGCATTTGTGCTACTGTTTCGATGTTGTTGCTAAATGTTTTGACTTCTAGTTAACACAATGCAGCCCAATGAAAATTGGCAACGCCGAACACAGCATCATTCGCTGCTGTGGCCAAACTGCATCCCGTTTTTATGACTCCTCGGTGGGTTTTATTTTCAGTAAATAGTGTCAGTGGTTCTTGTGCAAAATAATTTAAATTAAGGTTTAAGAAAACAACTGAAATGGAAATTTGTTTCTTTATTAAAACAAATAATTGAGAGAACTTATTACATTTCAATTAGAAATTGGAAAAATATATAATTTTAACTACTTTTTTTTTAAGAAACCTACTGCAAAAAATTACTGACGTAAATGTGTACAATTTATGTCTTTGTTTTGAAATAATGTAGGTCTACTGCATTTTGTAAGTTTTTAAATACATTTGCTTTTATTTTACTTAAATTAACTACACCATGTAATAAAAATTTGTTTTTTGTTTTGCTTTTATTTTAAGTATTTCAAATTCGTGTGGACACACGACGAACGTATTTCGAAAGGTCGTTCGTCGTGTAGGTATAAACGAATTGGGTGGGTACATATTACGGACGCCTACGAAAGAGACAAGGTATAAAATAAAAACCAAAACTTCTGACCAAAACGAGAACTAGTGCTGCCAACTAATAGAACCAACTCATTGAAGCAACTGAATCTTTTTTGTTTTAAAATTAAAAACGTGAACATGAAGGTTGGCAACTCTGTAGAGAGTAATATACATACACAGAAAAAAATGTACTTCATATTGATGAATTCCGTTCTTCAAACCATGATTCATTGTATTCAAGAACCACTCATAATATTAATGACTAACGCCAACTAATGTCGAAAAAGTGTTCTTCAATATGACGAACTGTATGTAAAGAATACGTTTCATCATCTTAATGAACCAAAATATGTTGAAGAACGCTGTTCATTAAACCAAATTTCTATAAAAATATTTTTTTTCGTTCATTTTTTGCCGTACTTCTCAGTTCGCAAGTAGTTCTTGTATTTCTTATATAATGCTTGCTCGACATGCATAAATTAGTAAAATGTTTCATAATATTGTTACGAAAATTCAGTCTACGGAAAACTGTTCTACGAGTTCGTATCGCTGGATGCTTGCACATTGGGGCAAATTACCTCTTTTCGTAACAATATATTTATTATACTTACAACTTTTTATTAATAAAAAGTTATATTTATAAAAAATATATTTTTGGAAAAGATGTTTTTTTTTTCGAAAAATGTTTTTTTTCGAAATTTTTTTTCAAATAATATTTTTTCGAACAAATTGTTTTTTCGAACAATTTTTTTTTCGGAGAATTTTTTTTTTCGAAAAAATATTTTTCTTCGACAAAATTTGTTTATCGAAAAATTTTGTTTTTGGAATTTTTTTTTTGAACAATTTTTTTTTTCGGAAACTTTTTTTTGTCCGAAATTTTTTTTTTCTGATATTTTTTTTACTTTTATTTTTTAAATAAACTTTTACAAATTTTTTTTTTTTTTGAAAAAATTATGAACAAATTCATCAATATGACAATTCAAATTCATTATATTGAATATTTTGTTCATATATGTAATAAATGCATTCATTAATATGTCATTTAATGAACGGTGGTATCAATATGACGAATCTGGTAGTTGGTGAAAAAATTCATAATATTTATGAATAAATTCATCATATAGGAGATTTTTTTTTCTGTGTATATATTCTCTGAGAAAACAATTAATTTTCGGACTGTTTGTTATTAACAGACAAAATTTGTTTATGTTTCCAATGACCGTTCTCTCAATTTTCGCACGCCGCCTGTATTCTGTTCAGGCAGTAAATTTATATGCCATCATTAAATATGCCAACTTTATGAAAGAAATGAGCTAGAGCTACATCTAAAATTTAGCAAGTCTATTGATTAATTCATTTATTATTAATTTTATATTAATTTAAACTTTTATATATTTAAAAACTCTTGTTCCGTTTTTTTACAAAAGCAGTAACAGAAATCAATATCACACATACCAATAAAAATTAAAACAACAAAAAATATAAAATATAAAAGGAAAGTCCAAAATTATGAGAATAAACAACAAAAAAAAAATACACGAAAAACCAATATCAAAATCAAAAGAAAAAATAATAAAACTGTAACAAAAATAAATACTTTAGAAAACAAAATAATGCAAAGACAGAAAATACAAAATAAAACACAAAAACCAAAATCTAAAGAAAAAACTCAAAAACAAATAAGGAACATCAAAGGAATAATATATATGCTAAAAACAAAATAACAGAAATCCAACGGTAAAAACAATAAACTAAATGCAAAAAATTAAAAATAATTATTATTTCATATATTTGAATATTCATAACTGTTTGTTTGTATCAAAAGCAATAACGCTTAAAATAGCAAAATCACAATATCAATAAAAAATAAAAGCTAAAAAAAAAACACAAAACGAAAACACAAAATTATGAGATGAAACATTAAATAAAAAAAAACAAAACCAAAAGCAAAAAAAAAAAAATTAGAACAGTTACAAAATTAAAAGCAAAAACTTAAAAAAGCCAAATAAAAACACGATTGCAAATATAAATGCAGTAATACGAAACAACACACAAACCAACGCAAACTCAAAAACAAAATTATAAGAAAAAATACAAAAGCAAACACACAAAATGAAAAACACTAATCTCCGAAAACATAATAACAGAGAATTCAGTAGTAAAATCAATAAACTAAATGCAAAACAAAAACAAGCAATATCGTATTAAGTTCAAAACAAACACAAATAACAAACAAACACACTAAATCAAAATCTAACATAATCGCAAAAAGTAAAGCAAAAACAAAAGGAGAAATAAAAATCAAAAAAATATCCTATTAATATAACAAATCTCTTTGTTGGTTTATTTGTTTGTTCCGCTTCTCCGTCTAAACGACTGTCCGATTTGCTTGATATTTTGACTACAGATACGGTAGGGTCTGGAAGGAATGATAGGCTATATATAGGCTAACATAGAGGCGTGGCACCTTCGATACAGCCTAAACTTTCAAAACGATATAACTTGACACTTACAGCAGCTACAAACATGAAACAAAAAAAAACTCATATACAAAAAATATTTTAAAGTAAAAACACAAAAGCAAAAGCACAAAACAAACCAAAAGCAAAAATACAAAAACAAAAGCAATAATATAAAACTAAAAGCCAAACTAAAGGAAAAACAAAAAAGAAAAGAAAAAAGAAATTTTTTTTAAAATTTTTTTTTTTCGAAAATTTTTGAACATTGTTGTTTTTGTCGATTAATTCTTTTTCAAATGGTGTTCGACTATTGCGTTCTTTTTGTTGACCAAATTTTTTTTTCGCAATTTTTCGAACTTTTTCGAACATTGTTGTTTTTGTCGAATCTTTTTTTTTTTGAAAAACTTTTTTTTTTCGAATTTTTTTGTTAAATGAGACTCACCACACCAAAATTCACCACACCAAAATTCACCACACCAAAATTCACCACACTAAAACTCACGACAATAAAACTTTCCACAATAAAATTCACCACTGAAATTCACCACTCTAAAACTCACCTCACTAAAACTTCTACTCGGAAAACTCTACGGGGAAGAATTCCACAGGAAGAATTCTACCGGCAAGAATTCTACCGGGAATGCATTCTATGGGGAACAATTTATGGGCAAAATTTTACTGGAAAGAATTCTATGGCGAAATATACTACGGGGAAGAATTCAACGGGGAAGCACAGTCTTAGAAAGAATTGTCTTTGAGAAAAGTTGTTTTGGCGGAGAATTATTTTTGTTTTGGTTACTATATTTATTAATTTATTTAAAAAAAAAACGTCCATAGCGGGGTTTCTGATATAAATAATAAAAATGTTTCTTTATACCCTACACCTATGAGGTACAGGGTATATTAACTTTGTGCATATATTGTAACGCCCCTTAGGAGACGTGTCCGGTATGGAAAAGATATATATTCTTGATCAGCATCACTACCCGAGTCCGTTTAGCCATGTCCGTCTGTCTTGAGAAATACTGATCAGAATGCGATGAAATTTCGTCTCAATATATTTGATCTGAAAGTAGGAACTGAGTTTGAAAATGAGCCAAATCGGTCAACGGACACGCCCACCTCCCATACAAGTCACTTTTATATAACTCTTTCGGAACTAATAACTCGAAAAGTATTCAAGGTATAGTTATAAAATTTAAAACGTATTGTTAGAATTCATCTAAAAATATGTGTTCCAAAAATGGTCCGTGATCCGCCCACTTTTTTTTTCATTATTTCCCGGGTTTTCATAGTGGAAATTTGATCCGTAAATTATTAAAATCAAATCTATGAAATATTTGCCTTTCAAAATTTTAAATATAGGCGTGGTCCGCTCAATTATATTTTTCAATTTTTTATACTTTATATAAATTTTTTAATTTATGGGGATATAAGACGTAAATTTCTGATATATGAATAATATTCTAAGGGTGGGGAGGTTCAGCATAATTAAAAATTTAAAATTAAGGTATACAATTAAATATTCCTCATTAATATCTCCACCAAAGGTGTAGGGTATTCCATAGTCGGGCCCGACCGACTTTAAAAATCCGCCCCATGTGCATTCACAAAATCTTTGCACGAGTCGTGCACGGGTCCAGCTAGTTATAAATAAATAAATAAAAAATATATAAATAAATAATTAAAAAAATAAATAATTAAATAAATAAATAAATTATAATTAGAATTATCTCCTTTCTTCATTGCTCTCAAATTATCTATCACGTGGAGGACTTGTCACTGATTAAGTCCAAAGCGTGATAGATAATTTGAGAGCAATTGACACCTTTTTACTCCAGAGACTCTTCTTCTTGCTGTTTTAGCAAATACAATCAAACATTCGATACAAGAACAAATCAGAGCACACAGACGTCATGTTCTTGCATTTGATCATCACTAGATTTGACAAATATGCAAAATCGTTTGTTTTTAGTGCAACAAAACTGAAAATAAATACAAAATATTTTAAATTCAATAAAATAGACTAAATTAAATTCAGAGTGAAAAACATTATTTTTTTAATGAAAATTTTATTATTTTGCATTTTGCGTCAATGAAAAGCCAATACATAAAATATCAGATAATTGACAAAAATTATTTGTTTTATATTTTTTAATGTGTGCTGTTTTTTTTTATTTGTACAGAAAACATCATACAGTGTTTTATGTTTCAATAATTGTCGTATAAATTATATAGAAATGCATACAAAATAAAGTTATAAATAATTTGCATTTTAATAAATTTTAATAAAATCAAAAAGTTAAACATAAAGCAAAAAATAGTAACTGTATCTTACAAAAAAAAACTACAAATGAACTGAACACATTGAATAACGTGTGAAATTAAATCTGCATTCATCAGCATACAAATAAATACCAGTCAGTGGAAAAAAAACCAGAATACAAAAAAAAACTCATCCAGCTATTTTGATAAAATTAGTTACCATTTGTGTGGATGACTGGCAGTCTAAACGAGGCGGAATAAAAATCAAAAGAATTTTTTCAATTTCGCGCTTCAACAAACTTAAAAACAAAACACTCGATGTGGACTCAAATACAAAAAAAGAACACCTTCGCTGTGTGTTTAAACATGGCTAAAATGGGGCCTTGGGTGGTTGCGGAAAAGTTTCATAAAGACCAGCACCAGTAGAGGCAGCAGCTGATGCGGCTGCGTGTCTTATTTAAATTTTACAAAATTTGTTTACTCATTAATTTAACTGTAGCTAAAACATGAGGGAGCAATATAAATCTTTGAAAACATATTTTGACACTTGAAAGTAGGGGTGTACACAAAAAATACAAAAAAAAAAAAAAATCCAAAAAAAAAAACATATTTTTGTTTTGATTGGTAAAATATTTAAATTATTTAAGCAGCTTTTAAAGCTTAAAATTTGTGCTATCAAAGTAGTTGGTTGGCTGCCACTCGGCCATTATTCGAACCAATTAATTGTTCGACTGTATTTTGTATTTTTAAGCATTTCAACTCATTTATTTTCACTGCAGTTTATTTCAGCGCAGTTTTCGCTGCATCGATTAATACGAAAAACCATATAAATAAAATGTATTCGCATCCGCAATGGAACGCATTTAATTAAATACCTCGACACGTACGTTTTACCTGGAACCATAATACTGTTGGTAAATTTAATGTGGGTTAAATAAAACGCATTTGTATTAAATGCCAGTGAGTAAAAGTGCTGAATGCGAGCGAGAATGCCAAAGAGTTTAATTTACCAAATGCACTTTTAATGCACCCTTAAGTTGTTGTGTTGCACACTACATATATTAAAAACAAATACACATGTCTTTAAAATAATTACATTTGTAGTTGTTTCTATTTGCAAAGACAATATGAAAAAGTTATTCTTAAAATCTTTATATTTTTTAAACGGAGCGTCCTAGAGGTGTCAAAGTTTGCATAGACTTTTTGATTTTCGGGATTTCGGCATTTTCTGAAAACTTCCATAATTTTTAAACAGAGCGGCCTAGAGTGGTGAATGTGTGCATAATTAATGCTGAATATTAAGGCCGTCGGTTGGTACCTTTTTAATAAGCCTACTGGGCAACGGTACTTCTTAAAACATTCATAACTTTGAAACGGGGCATCCTAGAGATGTAACAAAAAGTTATTCTTAAAACCTTCATATCTTTTAAACAGAGCGTACTAGAGTAGTTCAAGTCTGCATAGATTTTTTGAATTTGAAATTTCAGCATCTTCTTAAAACCCTCATATTAAGTTTGTCGTTTGGTACATAACTCTTTAGTATATACCTACTATATTTTTGATGTACATACAATTTGGTCATGTCTTTGCAACACTCTAGCGGGGTCAGTAATGAAAACTAAATATATATTCATGATCAACAACTTTAGAGTACGAGCCAATATAACGATGTCCGTCTTTGTATCTCTAGCTAGATAAATTAAATAGTGAACGATCCGAACGGAACAAACACATCTTGAGGTTTTTAGGAAAATTTTACAACTTTGCAAATTTATCTTACAACATTTTTTTTTGAATTACACAGCACAACAAAAAAAATACCCGTGATCTAAATATGATTTTCCGATGGACGTCAAGATTATAATTACTACCTCATGCGCAGATTGCCTAAAGTTTTTGAGTTATTACGTAAAAGAAATATATGGCAATTCTCGTTTTTGTCTACATAAGGACTGCGTCGATTAAATTGTCCGCTACAAAAATGAAAAAATCTAGAAATCTAGTTATCGAATTTTTATAGAATAAAATATTTTATTTTGCAAATTATTTTTCGATTTAAAAAAAATATAAAAAACCAGAAATTCATATTTTTTAATAAAAAGTTTTAATTTTTCCGGAACCCCTTCCATTAATGTTGTAATGGTAGTGTCCGATACCCTCACAGCTGCTGAAGACCACTTTCTTTTAAAGTCTTGTTGGTCTTTGGCCACTTTTTTTGTTGTCTTCATCTCCCTTTTTACTAAAGACCAGTATCTTTCAATCGGCCTGAGTTCTGGACAGTTTGGTGGATTGGCTTCTCTAGGCACCAAAATCACTGCATTTTGTTGGATCCACTCTAAGGCCGTTTTGCTGTAGTGACATAAAGCGAGGTCAGGCCAAAAAAATGTGGACACTTCATGTTGGCGTAAAAATGCAAGCAACCACTTTTGCAAGCATTCCTTGACATATATTTCGCTATTAATTGTACCCGATGTCACGAATGAGCTGCTCCTTTTTCCACAACTGCAAATTGCCTGCGAAACAAGGAATTTCTTTTAAATTTGAATTTTTCAGCGACATTTCCTCGAGAATCGGCTGTATAAAATTCCTGCCCAGGTTGCTGAGAAAAGTGCGCTAAAACATAAGTTTCGTCGTCCATTTTGCAGCAATCGAATTTTTTAAAAAAATCTTGATTCAGCTTTTTAGCTCGTTGTTTTGCGGTTTCATTCTTGACGGCATTTCTATCCGGAACTTTTTGGATCTTGTACGTCTTCAGCCCAGCTTCTTTCTTAGTCCTGCGCACGAAAGATTCTGAGCAATCCGCCTTTCTCGCCAATTTCCTTCCGGATATGCTTGGATCTTTCTTTAAAATATTCACAACCTTCTTCGACTTTTCACGATCAGGTGGGCCTTTTTTTTACCAGAACCTTTCTTCCGATCAATACTCAGGTCTTCCTTATGCCCGTAACTTCAACGAATGGATATCTACTGGTGTTTAGTTACCCATCGTGTAAGCAAAATTTCGTAACTTCAACGCATAGTTAAGGAGTAAAAACACCGGATAGGTAAGAGATATCTGTTCGGTACGAACACCAATAGATATCTAATCGTTGAAGTTACGGGCATTAAAGCGGTTGATAATGCGAGAAATGGTCTTAGGGTTAGCCCCTACCTCCTTGGCAATTTTTTTAAAAGACCAACTAGGTTGTTTTTGAAAAATTTTAATTATATTTTCTCGCACTTCCACCGCGTTAAATAAATTTTGTATTGACTATAACTGACACAAATTATTTCCGACATTTAATTCAGAGCTACTATGATCAAATTTTTTTAATTTGAATCTTGCAATAGCACATTATGGGAAGATATGTAACGGACAATTTTATTCGACGCAGTCCTTATTTTGGTCTAGAACTGTTTACGGATTTGAGTTTTTTTCTTGTACTCCATTGAGAATACTTCAGCTAATATTTTGAAAAAAACCACATGAAATCGGATCGATTTGACTAAAGTTATGACTAGTCAAACGCAAAAAATATGAATTTTAAGATGTACCTATTATTAATTACATAACATCTATGATTTTCATAACTGTATAAAAGTACATATCGTCAGTATCATGCCAAAGGGGCGAATGTGCAATTTTTGACATTTGCGTTTTTTTTTACATTTTTAAATGTAGCTTTTCCACAAGTATACTATGCTGAAATCGCGTGTCGTTTTGTTATATGTTTATAGGCACAAAAGTCAAAATCAAAAGGGCGAATTTGAAAAATTGAAAATCTTGTCATGCCAAAAGGGCGAATCTTTTCGTTTTTTCGCCATAACTTTTTATTGGAATAAGATAAAATAGTGGTGTGAAGGCATTTATTGTTTGTTTTTAAAGCACCTATCGATCTGTATCATTATTTAAAAAATATTTTGCCAAACATTAATTTACCATTTGTTATTTGCAGGAAAAAATGTTTGGCAAAATATTTTTAAATAATGATGCAGATCGATTGGTGCTTTAAAAACAAACATTAAATGCCTTTAAAGTACTATTTTATCTCGTACCAATAAATAGTTATGGTGAAAATGAAAAGATTCGCCCTTTTGGCAAGACAAGATTTTCAATTTTTTGAATTTTTGTTATTTGCAAGAAAATATTTTTAATTAATAATGTAGATCGATAGGTGCTTTAAAAACAAACAATAAATGCCTTTACACCACTATTTTATCATGTACCAATAAATAGTTATGTTGAAAAAGAAAAGATTCGTACTTTTGGCATGACAAGATTTTCAACTTTTCCAATTTTTTCGTTTTTTTGCTATAACTTTTAATTCGTGCAAGATAAAATAGTAGTTTAGAGGTATTAATGGTATGTTTTTAAACCTATCGTTTGGCATCATTATTTAAATTATTTTTGCCCAACATTTTTCCTACAAATAACAAATGGCAAATTAATTTTTGGCAAAATGTTTTTAAATAATGATGCCAATAGATAGGTGCTTTAAAAACAAACAATTAAATCCTAAACATCACTATTTTATTTCGCGCTAATAAAAAGTTATAGTATAAAAAAACAAAAATATTTGCGTTTTGGTCAGGATATAGCCTCACAAAATCCGTATTTATAATTCAGTAAGTTGTCCAAATCCAAAGATATTTTATATACGTTATACTAATTCATGAGTAAATCAAAATAACAGAAAAAAAGGAAAAAAAATCTAAATTTTGCTAATTTTTAAAGCACTTCAAACTTTAAAATTAGATTTCACAACATTTTTAAAAAAGCACATTCGCCCCTTTGGCATGACAGTGACGATATATTACATTAGACTTGAGCTATAATTATATATTTGTAAATCACTCTTTAAGTCCTCAGCTTAGAGTGAAATTCACAAATTCAATAGAAAAATATGCAGGAAAATATTTAATTTTATTTTGAAAGTATGAACATTTAGTAGGTGATATACATTTGACTCTATTGTAGGATACTGAGGCAAACCCATGAAAAGTAATACACTCATGCAGAGCTGAATTCTACTGGTTTAAGATTTTGTTGAAATTATTATGAATAATTGATGGACAAAAAAAATTATATTGATTAAAAGGAGCACCACAAAAGAAAATTTAAATCGAAAATCGTAAGCGTGAATTTGTATTTAATTAGAAGACTTAAAGAGTGATTTACAAAAGCAAAGTAAGAGCAATCATAGAATTATGGATCTAGTTTCACATATAATATATAATTTTATTAAATTAAGAAAACTTAATTTGTTATGCAATAAATAATATGAACACCTCAAAATTAATATTTTTTGTGTTTGACTTGTCATAACTTCGGTCAGATTAAAACGAATTTTATTAAGTTTATTTCAAAATATTAGCTGAAGTATTTTCAGAGGAACATATAATAAATTGGATCGATAACTCAAATCTCTGAAATCTCACAGTCCAAAATATTTAGAAAAACACGAAAATTGCTATATATTTGTATAACTCAAAAACTTGAGGCAATCTGAAAAAAACTGAGTATGAGGTAGTGTTTAGAATCTTGAAATCCATCAGAAAATCATTCAAAGATAATAAATAAAAGTGGATAATTATAAAAGATCTCTATTTGTTGTCTAGTATTATTTAAAAAAATAGTGGAAATCATGAACTTTCTTTGTAAATTTACATTTTGTTCCTTAAGTTTATAGTTTTTTTTTCATAAAAATTCCGTATAGAAATTAACACTAGGTTTTTTTTCAGAAAATACTTTTTGCGTAAAAATAATTTTTTTGAATTTTGTCTGTGCAACGTTATTCAACATTTGGACCTTCAAATTCATAAAAAATGATTTTCAGAGTTTTGCTCAATCTTAGTTTTCGAAACTGCAATACAAGAAATTTTCCAAAATATTGGTTCTGTCTGGAAGATAAAATCATATATCATAGATACCGATATTTTTCATAATGCGAGACCTTATTGAAAAAACTGAAATCGATGTTATAGGCGCTTTTGTTTACTTTTTGTTGTTATAGCCTAATGATTTATAAAAAGAAGTTATTCAGCACTAAAAAAATAAAAAAACTAATTTCTCATCAGCCTTAGCAAATTCACTCATAGCAGGATTAATATATGGAAAGTTTGGTTTTTACTGAAAATCCTGTCATTCTGCGATCATTTTAGAATACCGAAATATACGCCTATTAATGATGTCGTTTTGTTATATTAAAAGATGACATTGTGTCAGCATTGTGTATTTAGTGTATTTAGCTGATTGTTTAATTAAATATTTGATATTTATTAATGCTCAAATATATTCAGAAAACACTCCTTATATTATGGAAAATTACTTTAATTTTTATTAAGTTTAATTTTACCTATTTTAAGGAATGATTTTATTTAATACAAGAAAATAACCTTAAAATAATATCAGAAACCGTTTTTCTTAACTCTATTCCAAGCTCAATTTCCTTATTATGAGGAAACAATTTTCTGAGTGTAGATATAAAATTAAACAATTAAACAGACTGTTCTTTAATTAGAAAATGAAAAGTTTCACATGAGAAAAAACACAAAATACTGATAATATTTAAATGTTACTCATACGCAGTGTATCACTTCCAGCGATTTACTCAAAATATAACCCATTTTATCTTGGAAATATAATATGCTGCATATTGTATCTGATTTAGGTCAATTTTAATTAATATCTACCACAATGCAATCTGAGCAGCAGTGCGTAAAAACTGGATTATTTGATGTTTGTTTGATATTCAAATATTATAATAATTAACGAAATATGAGTTGTGCAGCATAAACAAGAGCCACAGCAGCAAATATTACAATTTCTGTGAAACTGAATATTTGTTTTTGCTCACAAATATATGCTACATATATCATATAAACACATCCTACGAACCGAGTTTGTTAGTTTTGCAGTAATTATGCGAACAGCTTAGAAACATGTACCCCCTATGTGTGGTGTGTGTGTGTGATTGCCTTAAGTGCGGGTTGCTTGCAAGTATATGTATGTGAGTGAGTGAGTGTGTGTGAGAGTGTGTATGTGTGTATGTGCAGCTATAATGAGAGAAGCCATTTTGTTTGCCATTCTTCACACGCTCGACTGCGCTTGATGTATGAGTGCAGCACTGCGTAGCATTAAAATATAAATTTCCGCAAAATGTTTATTGCATTAACGCAGATTTACTTAATGCGTCACGGCTTTAAAGTTTGTTTTTATTTTGTATAACAACACTGAGTTGTGTTGAAGCCGTCTCAAGCCGCATTATTTGCGCATTGCTTGCAATGCACATAGTGGACTCAATGTTGCTGTCAGTGGTGCATGTGATAAATTTCTGAAATGTTGCTGTAATGTTGTTGTAATATTGTTGCAATGTTGCTACAATAATGTTGCAATGTTGAAATGTTGTTTTGGTATGTTGCTGTAATATTGTTTTGACTGTTATTTTTCAATGTTGTTTTTCAATATTGTATTGCAATTTTGCTGCAACATTGCTTTGCAATATTGCTTTGCAATGTTAGTGCAATATTGGTGAAATGTTGTATTGCAATATTTTATTGCAATTTTGCTTCAATAATGTTGCAATGTTGAAATGTTGTTTTGCTATGTTGCTGTAATGTTGTTTTGACTGTTATTTTGCAATATATTTTGCAATATTGTATTGTAATGTTGCTGCAATTGCTTTGTAAAGTTAGTGCAATGTTGTATTGTAATATTGTATTGCAATATTGTATTGCAATGTTGTTGCAATGATAGGGCAATGTTGTATTGCAATGTTATTTTGCAGTGTTCCTGCAATTTCAGTGCAATTTTGTTGCAATGTTGGTGAAATGTTGCAGAATTGTTGTTTTGAAATATTGATGCAATGTTGTTTTGCAATGTTACTGCAATAATGTTTTGCAAATATTGTATTTCAATGTTGCTGTAATATTGCATTGCAATGTCACTGCAATGTTGTTTAATATTGTTGAGGCAATGTTGTTTTGCAATGTTGCTGCAATGTTATTTGGTAGTTTTGCTGCAATGTTAATATATTTTTGTTTCATTTTATTTTAAAAAATATATCAAAAAATATTTTTGTAATGTTATTGGTCGCTTTACTGCTGTATGACGAGAGGCTTTAATATAAAATGAAAATGAAATAAAAAAAATGGAAACTAAGGAAAACTGTGAAAAATATCTGGCAACGCTATCGGTAGTGCTACTTTGACCTATTTGCCTTACGGTTATGATGGTTCCAAGTTTTGCACATTGGCCTGTTCTTTACTTAAACGAAGTTGATATTTAAACATTTTGCCCGCATTTTGCACAAGTGACACTAATACATATATTTCCACATGCACACACACAAACACACACACACGGGCATGCTGTGAAATAGCTGTTTAACAATTACACGGTTTGTTAAACACCACAGCGAATGCACACAGTGACACAACGACTACGACAACGAATTGACAGGGTCTTTAAAATTTAGTAGATGAGCAGCAAATGCCTGTCGACTGCTATGATGCTGCAACGAAAGGATCGATAAAGAAGATGAAGCTAATGAGAAGTCTTGAGAAAAGACAAGAAAAACTAAAAGAGCTGCAGATGCTAAAGAAGACAGTGAGCAAATGGTCAGGATGATAAAGAGTTACTAAAGAAAGGACTAAAGAAAAGTATAAAGTTGCTGTTCAAATGGACTGTAATAAGGTTCTATAGGATGGGATAATAAGATACTTCATAGTATGTGAAAGTGAATACTAAAGAGAGGGCTTAAGGCAACATTAGAAGACTAAATACAGGGTGCTTTAAATGACAATGTATAACAACCAAAGAAAAAACAACAAAATATTTCAAATAAAAACGTTCAAGAGAAAGATTCTTCAAAATATCGGGCCATAGCGATAAGCGTTGAAAACGAGTATAGAATCAGTTATAACGATCAACTGTATGCGCTCTATGACGACATTGTCAGGCCAGCAGATGCATTAAGATCCAGATTGAAGTCAAGACTAAACGACGATATTTAAGAGAAAACTAAAAAAAAGAGAAAAATGCAAAATAAATAACAAACTAAAGACCATACTAAAGAGCAGCCTATATCGGAGAATAACGATGAGCCTACAGAAGAGGATAAAGAGATACTAAAAGTGAGACTAAAGAAAATACTGGAGACAAGACTAAAGTGTCTCCTCTTTAGTCTTATCTTCAGTTTTCTCTAAGATAATTGGAAAGAGGTAACTAAAGAAAATACTAAGTAAGAGACAAAGGAGAAAACTTAAGTCGGAAGATGATGCTAAAGAAAAGATTTTGTGGGAGTTTAAAAAGAAGAATTGAGGGAGAGTAATGATTAGAGGACACTTAATAAACACTTACGAAAAGAAGACTAAAGAAAAGACAAAAGAATTAGCTTAAGAAGGGCAGGCTAAAGAAGAGACTAAAAACGAATATATATGGAGGATGAAGAGGAGATTAAATGAGTAGATATTTAAAAATGTTACTAAATCTGACACTAAAGAAGAGACTAAAGGTGAGACCAAAAAGGAGGAAAAAGAGGAAATATAAGTGGAGATTAAAGAAAAAACTAAGGAAGATACCAAAGATAAAACTAAGAAAGATACTAGAGAAGACACTAAATAAGGGACAAAAGAAGAGACTATAGAAGAGACTAAAGGAGAGACTAAAGAAAAGGCAAAATAAAAACATAAGAACGGCAAGCTAAAGAAGAGACTAAAGACGATTATATATGGAGGTTGAAGACGAGATTGAATGAGAAGATATTTAAAATTTTACAAAATCTGACACTAAAGAAGAGACTAAAGGTGACACAAAAGAGAAGGCAAAGGAGTAGACTTAAGTGGAGACTAAAGAAAAAAAACTAAGGAAGATACTAGAGAATAGACTAAAGAAGAGACAAAAGAAGAAACTAAAAATAAAAATAAAGAGAAAACTAAGAAATATGCTAGAGAAGAGACTAATGAATATACTAAAGAAGAGACAAAAGAAAAGACAAAAGAAAAGACAAAAGAAAAGACAAAAGAAGGGACTAAAGAAAGACTAAAGAGCAGACTATAGAGAATATTTAAGAGGTGACTATTAAGGAGACTAAATAAGACACTAAATTGGACATCAATAAGGAGACTTAAGAACTTCGTAAATGAGCCATGGTATGAAAATTAAGGGTCTACTAAAGAAGCTTCTAAAATGAGGTTTTAGAGAAAATTAAAAAGTGGATTCTAGCGAAACGGATTATAAAAGGCGGGACTAATGAAAAGACTAAAATATACTCTACAGTAGAAACTATATGTGACTAATAAAGAGGTTAAAATGGATACTACAGAGTTTAGTATCTAAAGTGGATACTAAACTAAATTACTTTGGAGTGACTCTTAAGTGTAGACTTGCCAACCGTGTAAAGCGTAGATTATAAAGAAGGCATTACTTTAAAGACTAAAAAGAAGACCAAAGCGGAGACTTAATTGGAGACTTATGAGATGTTAAAAGTGTAAACAATTTCATTGTTTGTCTTTTAAAAAAATCTCGTTCATTAAGGTAAAATAATAGTTTTAACTTCAAAATCACACAATATTCCAACCAAAGTTTTCAATTAACCACATTATACTAAAAGTCTCTTTAATAGCACCTATCTCTTATATATCAATAACAATTGATTCTATGAGATGATGCGAGCGATGCCACCGCTAGTGCTAAACAATGTGGCAACGTTGCCACACCGCAACATAATTTCCGGCATAAACATTACTATTAACCTAACCAACTACAAAACAATTTACACGAGATGCTTAAAAGTTGAACCAGACTTTTACACACACACACACAGACAGACAGACAGACACACAATAACATTACCAGCACATCCTGCAGTACAGGACCTCGCTCGCCACCAACTGATCAGCAACAACATCCGGCCGAGCATCCTGTCGACGGGCAGCGACTGCAGGACAATGCACTGAAAAAAGGGACAAGCAGAAAAAGAACAAGACGAAGCAGCAAAATTGCTGGCCGCACATATTCTAAATAAGCGTTGAATGAGTGGCTAAGTATGGGGTTTATGAAGAACGGTAACTGGTTTAGAGCATGTGGTAATTGTTTTAGCACACTTTTCGTGACACAGCACCAGCAGCCAGATACAGCCAGCTACAACTGGATTTTCATTAGCCTTTTCACGCACGTTTTCATTTTGCATTCATCAACATTTGCAGTGACTACAGCTACTGCTTGGTATCTCATTAACTGGCATAAATGTTGTTACATCAGACTTCGTTTTCGCTTCCTTTTTTTCTACTTTTTTTCGTCTTCTTCTCTTCATTGACATTGCGAATAATTTTAATTAAATTTTTCACATATGACAAGCATACCTCAAGTGGCTGCAACTGAACATTGCAATTATGCCAAACTCTTAACTGCCAATTAACATTGATACTTCTGTGAAATGAGTAAATAGAATTTTGACTGAATTTTGTTTGTAAAAAGTACGATATTCACAATATTTAATTGCAAAATATTATGTGATAAGTGCTGCTGCTCGAAATATTTGTAAAATAACCAATTTTAATTAAAACTGCACTTTATTTTTTAATTATTTTTAGTATATTACATGTATATAATGTTGTAAATAAAGCTGTACTAAAGGGCTTTTCAACAGAAACGCTACAAAAGTAAAGCGACAGGGACAGCAAACGACGCCATATTTCTTGCCGCTTTTTTGACACATCTCTTCAGTAAAGTTTGCCATTTCATGATGGAAAGATATACGAATTCGAATTTCGGTAGTAAATTTTAATAATTTTGACTCGTTGTTGGCTCGTATATCTTTCCACCATAAAATGGCAAACCTTACTGAAAAGAAATGTCAAAAAAGCGGCAAGAAATATGACGTTGTTTGCTTTCCCTGTCTCTCTACTTTTGTAGCGTCCCTGTTGAAAAACCCTTGAAAAAAACTTTTGTAGCGCTTTTATTGAAAAACCCTTTATATAATGTGTATTTAATATAAAGGGTGTTTGGTTCAACTATGTAAATAATTCATGGTGTCTTTATACGACAAAAAAAAAATGTAAAATAAAAATATGTCAAATTTTGCACCCAGTTTCAAATACAGGGTGTTTAAGAAATGCCCATTACTGACATAAGATAATCTAGAACATTGGTTATAAAGTCTAATCTGTTAATAAATGCATTTCTATTTGTCATTCATATTTACTTAAGAGAATTAAATTATCTTTCCAATGGTGTATCACATTTTTGAACATCTTGATTGTTTCTATTTTTAAAATGTATGTAAAATTGAAATTTAAAAAATTAAAACTCATATTTTTTTTGTCATTGATTTTCTTAAAAGCTCGACCTCATTTTTTTCAAATTTATACCAAATCATTCCAAATACTTTCTAACCAATTACAGTGATTTTAAACTGATAAGTTTTCCTGCAGAAATAAATAAACAGTGGCGGGTGTTGTGATTTGGTGGTTGAAATTAAAAAAAAAAAATTGAAATAATCGAGAAATATTTTTTATTAAAATTGTAATCATTATCATATTACTTCACAGAACATTTTTCTGATCATATTTCCAAACATAATAATTTTTTCTTTTATTTCTACTACCAAATCACAAGATTCGTTCCGCTTTAATTATTTCTGCAACATTTCTTACTTAGTTAAAATCTATGTAATATATTATAAAGCACTAGTAATGAACTGGTATATCATTATAAATTAGAAAAAAGGGGTGATCGATAACGAAATGTTGAGAAAATCAATAACAAAGTCGAAATTACATTTTTATTTCTGTAAATTTCAATTTTACGTATATTTTAAAAATGGAAGTTGTGTAAGTAATCTGCATTTCTTAAACACCCTGTACCATAAACAGGGTGCAAAATAAAACATAATTTTCTTTTTTTTTGAATCAACAATGACCTCATGAATTATTGAGATTTATGAACCAAACACACTGTATAATTTTTACAGATTTGTACCACGTGACGTATGCGTAACATTTTTATTTTTCAAATATAAAATCCTCTGAAATCTAAAAAAAAGTTTTTAAATATTGAATGACACACATTATTTACTAAATATGTTTTCTTAATTTGGAATTTACAATTTTTTTTCAATTATGAATCCGTTACCAGTGTTTTATGGACACTTTTTTGTAGAAAATAAATTTTATTCCAAATCTGCATTTTTTATAGCTTTGGAAATAAAATGTCTTTGATATTTTCTTTGACAATTCAAGTTGAATTGCAGATTTTTATTTAGTATTTATATCAGAATTATATTTTCCGGTTTGAATTTCAATTGGTATATTATACAACCTTTAAGGGTTAAGATGTGAAAATATGGACGAGTTGGCAACTCTGGAAGTTCCTTTTTTGATTCGTTTTTCAAGGTGATATGTCATAATTTTGATAAATGAGTCACGTTTGTGCGGGATTCATGATAATTCACGAACGTGATTTTTCACAGAGAAAACGATTACACGACAAGATTCAGCAACTTTTAAGGGTTAGGATGTGAAAATATGGACAACTTGGCAACTCTGGAAGTTCCTTTTTTGATCCGTTTTTCAAGGTGATATGTCATAATTTTGATAAATGAGTCACGTTTGAGCGGTTTTCACTATAATTCACGAACGTGATTTTCACGAACGTGATTTTCACGTTGAACGTGAAAGAAGAATTTATAAGTTATAAATGGGTAACTTTTTTCAAACTTGCATGGCAATCTCGCCAATTGTTGTGATATTCGAAAGACTAAGCCCCAAATCATGTCTCTTTTTATTTTATTATCATGTGACAACGATTCATTTCCAGTCCCCTTCGTCAGAAACTTGTATAACATATTTCGAACGTTTCGTTCTTTTCGCTCTTTGAATTGAACGTTTGTTCAATATTTTTGGTTTGCCAATTATTTTTTATATACAAAAGTTTCTGAAATTTTCATTAAATGCATTATTTTGAATTTCCAACATTTTTTCAATAAAGCAAATAGTCATCAAGGTAATTTGTTTAACCTTTTAGAAAAAACTTTGAATTTTTAAATTCTACCGGTTTATTACCGACTCATTTGCATCAGCGTTTTATTGAATGCGATATTTTGAATTGCATATGCGGGTAATGAACCGGTTCACCGCGTAATTTAAAAAAAAAATTTGTAAATATCGTTATTTACAAGTATAAACATTCAGAATTAAATTCTAGTAGTTCAAGTAAGACTTAATTCAGCTATAACGCCAATAGCGGCTAGGGTTGGAACGTTTTGGCAATAAGAGTGGATATGGGGTGATGCGGAATTTGTTCATCTATAACATGAAATTAATTTCAGCTTAACTGCTTTTAACTGTCAGAAATTATGAACGTTTAAAATCGAAATTTTAAAAATAATCTTATACCAATTCATACAAACCGAAAACACTAAACAATCATTTCTTTTAGAAAAGTACAGAGAATATATCTAGCATTTAAAAAAATGTAACATGAGCGTAACTCAAAGTGAAAAAGTCATATTCAAAAATTCGTACATTTCAAAAATGTTCTGAGGTTCAAAATTTTAAACCAAAAAAAATAAAAACAAAAAAAAAGGTTTGAGTATCTAATATTTTAAATCATGCAATTAATAAAAATACTTATTCCATGAGAAAAATTTGCTCTATATACTAAAATCCATCGATTTTTATTTTTAGTATCTTAAAATCATATTTTATAAATTTCAAATTAGACAAAAAATATTCACGACGTCAAAAAATACAGAGTTTTGGCCAATGAAAAGCTTTTCTGAACCACTGCGTCTCAAAATCTCTAATACAAATATAAAATGTTATGTTGAAAATAAACTGTAATATTTAAAGCTCTCTTTTGATTTATTAAATATTATATGTTTTCTAAGTTTTATACTAAAAATAATCCATGCATCATGCATTCCAGTCTAATTGCTCACAAATGCCACTTAAGCCGCTTGGCTTAGCTGCTGCTGCTGTAACGTAGTAATTAGGGATTGATCCACTTGCTTCTGGCATGAATTATTAATGCATTGCAATATGAAATGCGATAAAAATACATTTAGATTTTATGCGATTTTTTTTTTTTGTATTATTTCTACTCTTTCTATTTTGGGTTTTTCTTCTTGTAGTTTATTTCTCGGTTTTGATTTTCTTATTTTTTTTACCTTACTCAGTTTTTTTTTTGTGCTTTCTTTATTTCAGTTTTATCATGTCACACGAAGCACTGGCGCCGAAATAAAATCATGGAAAAAGGAAACTAACGCATAATTGAGATAAATCGCAATAAGTCATTAAATTAAATGGAATTCGTGTCAGAGCTGGCAATTGACTTAATGTGGATTCATAAAGTGGATGTGTTTTGCAAGGTAAGAAAATTCTAAAATTTTATAAAAAATATAAATATTATAATTTTTAAAATTATAAATTTCCAATCTAAACAATTTTTTATAGCAAATAATAGCAAATAACTGTAAAATGGATAAATTATTATTTTAATGGGTAAATACCATTAAATACTACAAAATACTTTTAAATACTATTAAATTGTTTTTGTTTTTATATAAATATATTTATTTTTTGTATACTATTAAATAAATAACTCTCCTACTGACCAATTTTAATAGTATTTTTTCTGAATGAAAATTCAAAATAGAACAGAGTATTAAACTAAAAATAAATACGTGGAGAAAATTCCACATTCCACACCAAACCAACCAAAATAGTTAAGTTTTTACCTTTTCGATTTTAAAAGGGAGCCTGGGGTAAAGTGGGACACATATTCCGCACGTTTTTCTTTACAAAAGTACCTTTGAATAATTTATTAAATTCTTTTAAGGGGTCTTTTCTATAGCATTAAAATAATATCGTCACTATCATGCCAAAGGGGTGAATGTACAATTTTTGACATTTGCGTTTTTTTACAATTTTGAATGTAGTTTATCCTCAAGTATGCTGTGCCAAAATCGTGTGTCATTTTGTTGGATATTTCTAGCCACAAAAGACAAAACCAAAAGGACGAATTTGAAAAATTGAAAATCTTGTCATGCCAAAAAGGGCGAATCTTTTCGTTTTTCGCTATAAATTTTTATTGGTATAAGATAAAATAGTGGTGTAAAGGCATTTATTGTTTGTTTTCAAAGTACCTATCGATCTGCATCATTAAATAAAAATATTTTGTCAAACATTAATTTGCCATTTGTTATTTGCAGGAAAATTTGTTTGGCAAAATATTTTTAAATAATAATGCAGATCGATAGGTGCTTTGAAAACAAACAATAATTGCATTTACATCACTATTTTAAATAGTACCATTAAAGAATTATAGCAAAAAACCGAAAAGATTCGTCCCTTTGGCAAGACAAGATTTTCAACTTTTGCAATTTCTTCGTTTTTTTGCTATAATTTTTTATTGGTGCAAGATAAAATAGTGGTGTAAAGGTATTTATTGTTGATTTTTTAAGCACCTATCGATTGGCATCATTATTTAAAAATATTTTGCCAAACATTTTTTCCTTCATATAACAAATGGCAAATTAATGTTTGACAAAATATTTTTATTTAATGATGCAGATCGATAGGTGCTTTTAAAACAAACAATTAATACCACTATCTTATCTTTATCTTGCGCTAATAAAAAGTTATAGCAAAAAAACGAAGAAAATATTTTTCCAAAAATATTTTCCTCTAAATAACAAATGACAAATTAATGTGTGACAAAATATTTTTCATTAATGATGCCAATAGATAGGTGCTTTAAAATAAAACAATTTATGCCTCTACATCACTATTTTATTTTGCGTTAATAAAAAGTTATAGCATAAAAAACGAAAATATTTGCGTTTTGATCAGGATATAGTCTCACAAAATCCGTATTTATAATTCAGTACGTTGTCCAAATCTAAATACATTTTACATACCTTATAATAATTGACAAATAAACCAAAATAACAGAAAAAATTGAAAACAATATAAATTTTGCTAATTTTTAAAGCACTTCAAACTTTAAAATTTGATTTCCTAACATTTTTAAAAATGCCCCTTTGGCATGACAGTGACGATATCATTTATTTGTTATTGAAATTTAATTTCTTTGGCATTTTATTATTGCAAATTGAACAAAATTCTTATTCTTTGATGAAGTTGAAGAATATTTACTGATGTTTTAGTTTTGTTCATGTTAAAGATTTGATTCTCAGTTTTTTTCTTTCGAAATTGAGATCGTATCTCATATTGCTTTCAGTTGGACATGATTGAACCAATTAAATAATTCATATAACAAATAAGATATGATATAAAACATCTGATCATTTTAAACATACCTTCCTAATAAAAAAAAAACAAAAATTAAAACTTTTTGGTAGCAAACAACAGGACTCTAAATAACTTTCAAAAATATTTTTTTTCACTTGTGCTCGAAATGTATTAAAATGGCATACATTTGATTATAACAATGGATCAAAAAAATTTGACAATTGTTTTTATTTTAAGTGCAAAAACATGTTCAAAAATTGCAATTTCCCACATTTACGACTTCAATTAACATAAACCTTATTTTATTAGCTTTAAAACGAGATCTCAATGGCGTTACTAACATTTAAAAGATCAAAAGATTTTTAATTATGAACAATTATACAATAATAGTTTGACACTACAGTCCTATAAGGACTTAGGCCGAGCTCTCTCACCATTTTGAGCTGTACGTGTTATATTTGTACTCAAAGTGGTGGGACCTACAGCTTATTTAATGTTTACTCTCGTAGGTTTGCCATTTACTGCCGAGAGGTAGCGTGGTTCTATGAAAGATGTTGTTAGCCCCAGTCCAGGCTTGAACCGGGGACCTTTCGGCTCGCAGTCCAACGCACTAACCACTGAGCTACCGCCGGCTACAATTATACAACTGTGATTTTTTGCCAATTGTTTGTAACTTTGAACCACTGTTTTTCTGAAAGTAGTGCTGGAATTAAAAATTGGTCAACGCATATCTCGTAACCCATAACCATTTATTAAAATTTCATTTATGTATATATTGCACAATATGAAATTTTTACGTTTTTAAAATAGTTTTGTATTTATTTGACTTGATTTTATTACATAATGTATTAGAGAGTAGTTTTAAACCTTTTCATCATCCGTCAAATTTTTTTGAGTGATAAACATTATGTTTATTGACTTTTAGAAAAATGTTGTAGTGTATGTTTTACGTTTTTCTGACATTTAAATAAATACAAAATGTAGTAAAAAAATACATCAACTTTTTAAATTTAGCAAATGGTTTTAATAATTAATAAACCTCAAAAATATATATATTTTTTTTATAATAAATTTGGTGAGTTTCACTTCTACCACTACGATATGAAATAATTTCAAGGATTTATTTTCAAATTAAAATAATTTAAAAAATATACTAAAAATAAATACGTTTGTAGTAATTTATCCACATATTATATAAAGAAGTATATAATATAGTTATTTTCACTACAATATAGAAACATTTTGTATAGAAATATACTAAATGTATGTAGTTTTTTATCACATAAAAACAATGATTTAAATTTATGTATTTATTTATACATATTTCTCTTTTTTAATACAATATTTTGTTTCAGTCTAGAAATTGTCAAAAAAATGTGAAAATTATAAATGAAGATTTTCACTTTTTGTAAGTTTTAAACTCGAAAGTGCAATAAAATTTTTAAATCAGACGCCAAGTGCAACGAAAACCATATTAATTGAGTTGAGAAAAGTAGGACGGCACTGAACAGAATTGAGTTGAGATTGACGAGAGGCGTGTGTTGAAACCAAAAGAGAGGAGCAGAAGAAAAAGTAGTAGAGTGATTGAAAGAAGAAATAGTAGTAGAAAGAGTAGACTGCAAAGTAGTTGCAATTTTAGTTAAAATCGCATATGAAAGTTTAAAGCAAATTTTAATTCAATTGAAAATATTCGCAAACATGAAGCGATGATGATGAAGAAGATGATGATGAAGAAGAAGAAGAAGAAGTAAAAGAAAAATAAAAAGAAGAGAAAGCGCAGGAAGAGGAGTGGAGTGGAAGAAGAAAATCAAGACGAAGAGTAGTAAAACCAAAACTAGTTAAAGAAGAACAAGTAGAAAACGTACAAAGTTTTCATATTAACAGTCAGCGGGTGGCATCTCAGGAGTATGTTCGTGTCTGTCTCTATTCCGTTTTGCCTACGTGTGTGTGTGTGTGTGGTGTGTTTTTTAAGTGAGTTAGTATGTGTGTGTCAACGAAACTGCAGTCAATGCGAGAGCCGTGCTGTAATTTACATGCGGATTGTGTGGCAAAACCTCAGAAACCAGCGCCACAGACGCCAGTATCAGCAAAAGCAGACAGAGCAGCAGCGCCAACCAAGCCATAAAAACGACCGAGCGCAATCAAAGTTTTCCATGTTTAAGGAGCCCCCGCCCCCTCCAAATACCGCACCCAAATATAAAAAGAAAAAAATAAAACTTTGAACTCACTTTATTTGTTTTTAGTTGGAAAATGAAATGAAAAATCTTCAGCTCTTTATGTGGCTTCAAACATACGTTGCATGTGTTTGTGTCGGTGTGTTTGCTGAACAAGTATTTGTTTTTGAATTACACTCACACTACAATAACTCACTCCCATTCACACACAAATTGCCTGATTGCATACGGTTTAAAGTCAAGTCAAAGTATGAAAAAGTTTTACCAGTCTCCGATTATTCCGACGCACAATTTGCACTCGTCTATTTGGCACAAAATTCTGTGTTCGGGGGCAACACTTTTAATCACTGCTTCATTAAGCACTGCATTGTCGCTCCGAGGGCCAAATGTGATGCACGTCTTTAAAGAACCTTTCAAACTAATGACTTCATTTTAACACTCCAGGTTATTTATATTTAAACTTATCGTGTTTTCAGTATATTGTACCAAACTGTCGATTATGTTAAATTTTAAGAAATTAGAAAACAAATCATAATAATAATAATAAATAAAATTAATACATAAATTTGTGTGTATTAAATTTTTAGTTTTCAACACAGAGTACTGTTTAAAGCGGACATTTATGCCCATCTAAAAATATTTCAGTTTCAATACCGAAACCATAACTGAAACCATTATACAAAAATCCGCGAAAAACTAATATCCAAAAGAGATATAGACGGTTTCGGGTTTGCACAGGTTTTTAAAAAATATTAACATCAAAGAAAATTTATAAATTTTCAAATTTCAATTTTTCATATATGAAAATAAAAAGCCAAAGCAATACCGTCATCAAATTATATTTTATTTTTGCGTTAAATTTATTCAAATAGTTTTTTTATTTCAAATTTATTTTTGTGTTTTTGCTTTGACCTTTTTTTTATAACCCTAAAATACTGTCACTACATGACAATTTAAATTTAAAACAATTGTGGTTAAATTTAAAACAATTGTTTTAACATAAAATTTAAAACAATTTTTTTTAATTTTTATTTTTTTTATTTTAGTAAAAAAAAATTTTTTTTTCTTTTTTAACTTATATTTTTTTTACACCCAGAAAAAAATACTATATAAATAATTGTTTTTTACTATTAAAAATAGTCAATAGGATAAATTATTATTTTAATCGGAAAATACCATTAAATACTAGAAAATACCATGACATTGCTATTCCCCAGTAGAAATTTAGGTAGGGCCATGGTCATGAAGTGATCATTTCATTATTTGAGATGATCGGGATATGACGAGGCCCATAATGTCCTTGTAACACAGGGTCCAGATCATGTACTAAACTCAGGCCATGATTATGTACTGATCGGGCAATTCCCCATTTTATTATTTAACCGACAATTACCTTGTCAGAGCCCGAGCATAATAGGGTTTCTCTCATTAAATCTCGATCATTGTCTGATGCTAATTTCGTTATGAGGAACAAATAATGTAGCTATGATTGGGACCATTGACTGTTTAGATAATGTAAACCCTGGTATGGTAAGCATGATAAGGGCAGGCAAAGGCAATGATCATATTTACCAACGAAAACCCGATAATTTCCCGATGGCGCGTCGGGCAATTTTCTACTAGGGTTGACTTTATATGAAAAGATTTATTTTTTGTATACTATTAAATCAATAATTATCCTATTGACCAATTCTAATGGGATTTGAGGGAATTTTTTTCTGGGTGTACTATTATAATTTTATGTATTTTATTTTTTAATTATTTTATTTTTCAATTTAATTTTCTTCTGTTCTCGTTTGGAATGGCATGTGTACTTGCTAAAGCCTAGTAACTAATTAACTATCGACCAGCAACTATCAACATAACTACTGCTTATTATCTTATAAAAGTTGGTCCTCAAAAAGGGGCTATGAATAATATGGTAGGATGACATCGAACACAAAAATTCAGTTTAACGCGTAAATGCTGCCCCTAGATGTATGTTGTATGAATGTCACATTGCATTTCAGACCGTAAATGCAGCATACCTTTAGGGGCATGTCATGAAATTTTGATTTTAACACCAATTTGATTAAATAGAAAACAATTTCGTTTAATTTGAAAACAGTTTCCCTTAATTTTAAAACATTATGTTTAATTTCAATTTTAAATATATGTTGTTAATTTTAAATTATGTATTTTTTCCCAGTGTAGGTGTACTTGAAAACTAGGACTTTCTAAAAATCTTTGTCGAACTAAATTTCAAATGTTCTTTTTCAGCAGTTTTTAAACTTTATATGTGATATAGGGTTAATTATCTAAAATTTAGTTTAATAGTTGCTTTAATGGTGTCATGCCAAACATCCAATAAAATAACATGGTAAGACTACTTACCATGTTTGTATTGTTATTCAATTTTTGGATTCTGTATATCTGAATTTATTTTCTCTCAAATTTTGGTTCATATTAGTGCATCTAGATATTTTAAAAAGCTAGGTATTTTAAAGACTTAAATACATATTAGATTTATCCATTGCATTTAGAAAATATTTAACATTGCACTCTTGTTAAAGATAGTGTCATTTAGATGGAGTTCGACAGATCTTATAATTTTCTCCATTATCAGGTTGAAGAAGTCTAGAATCTGGCTATGCATTGTATATGAGTGTAAACGAGACGGATATGTCTTTTAAGCTATATGGATTCTAGTGAAGTGTAGAAGTTTGTGGAAACTGCGAGAATCTATATCTGTTTTATGTAAGAGCGGCTTATTGCAAATATATAATGAAAATTACTAGTATTGAGACCAAGCGTATGTCTGTTTTTATTTGGTACACAATCCAGTCTTTCGCACTTGTATAACACATTTCTAAAGACTTCATTTTCATACCTATTCATTGATTTGAAGTGTCTGCTCCAAAATGGCCAACTATAAATATTTGGAAGTGAGCGGTAGGCTATTCTTTGTGGATGACAAACAATAATCAGTGCAGCAGCCACACAGAGAACAAGCAGAAGCACCACAGTTGGGAACAACCTGACAGCACAGCGGCAACATGTCGTCCTTTTAGTCGGCGTTGCACCGGAAGCAGTGCCAAGGATGTCATTTTTTTCTTGACATCCTTCGAACATGAGGCACAGCGCTGAAGTTGCATTTGGATTGGGGTTGGGTGAGGACTGTGATGAGCAGCTGGGAGTGGCTTCATAATTGACTGCACACACTATGCAACACAGACTGCAATGTTTACGCACACTAGCGCACAGCACAAAAGAGCAGAGCATATGCAATGTCATATCACATGAGTGCAGGCAGCAGAGAACAGATGTTGTTTTGTTTGTTGTTTTTGTTATTGTTGCAGTGATGCGTTTTGTTGCAGTTGGAGTTGAGTAGATGCTGTTATAATTACATTATCACAATATCCTGCGTAATCCTCTCATGTGCGCTGCCAAGGATACTTGGGGCTGTTGGTCGCTAGCACGAGTCAGCAACATAAATGCGCACACTTACAACAACAGACAAAAAAATATTTTTGTAAATATAGAAAAAAAATTTAATAAATACAATAAAAAAAAATGCTTTTCGCTATAATAGCGATATGCTTAGCGGGGACACGAACCATTCGAGTACACAATAATTTACTAGAAAACTGTTTGCTATGCCAATTAGAAAGATGCTGTAATTTGATAAAATAAAGAGTGTAGTTTTCGCGTCCATTTCATCAAATTGAAGAACACGTTTTCATTCATTCATCAAATTGATCAATATTATGAGTTGTTCTTCAATACAACACCGAAAAAATTACTGTAATAAAAATAAATAAAAATGTTTAAAATAAATACATATGTCTTTGATTTACGTCCAAAAGCAAATGTATTTCTTTTTACTACATTGATGTAGTTGTTTTTGTATGGGAAATAACTACATAGTTTTACTGCTTTTATATAAACAATTTTATTACATTTGTATTAAAAATACTAAATTTTGTCTTTATTTATATGTCCTGAAATATGTAAAAAAATTACTACATATACCTTTAATTTTACTATAAAATGTAGTTATTTTGCCGTCGTATTTTGTCGTATTCTGTCGTCCGTCGACTGTGTGAATGTATAGAATACGAAATGGGTTCCGTTTCTACCTACTCGCTGTTGCAGTTCGTCGTGTATTCGCATGAACTTCATATAATAAAAAAGTGCAGAAAACGAAGACACCGTACAGTTTCTGTACTATATAGAAATATTATTTTTAATACAACGAGTTGATAAATTATTTTAAATGAATACAAATGTATTTAAAAACGTTCAAAATGTAGTAGATAATACATTTTTTCAAAACAAAGACATAAATGTAGTATAATTTACTACAGTATTTTTTTCGATGATTGAATCATGATTTGAAGAACGACATTTGTCAATATAAAGAACATTTATTTTCTGTGTATCGAAAATATTCAATTATTACTTTGTTGGACAATGCCATTTGCTGTATAAGCAAAAAATTTTGTTACATTTAACAAAACCTTTCATTGTATAAACAAACGCGTTAACTTTTATAAATTCAACACGAATTTATGTTATATCAATAAATATATTTGTTCTGATTACTGAAAAAAAAACAAAAATTCATGGTATTTTTTATAATTAAAAAAAGAAACTCTTTTAGTATGAGTGTAAACAGTGACACTGCTCCAAACAATACATGCAAAAATGTTGTTCTTAAATTTGGTATCCTTTAGAATCATGCATAGAATTTAAAAACTGATTCGGTCGCCTGCCACACACTGCATCCCCCACATCTCACACTGATGGCGTGTTGCACGTTGCTCCAGTGACACCGCAACGACATCAATTACAAAAACTTTTCTGCCATCAGCTGCTGCAACGCAAGTGCTTCCGGTGTATGTGCTGCTGCTGCTGCTCTGTTGCTGTCGCTGCTAGTGGTGAAGGTTATGGTGTTGCTGTAGCTGCCGCTGGTGATAGTGGCGCCAAGTGCCTGGAAACAAATGTTGCCACCGACACGGACACCGAAACTGTGCGCAGTGTTAATAAATCTTTTGTTGTCAAGATGACTCTGTGCTGTGTTCAAGCAACTATGTTAATATGTGTTACTACACAGAGAAAAATATATAATTAATTCTTTTTTTTTTAATACTTTTAAATTGTAAAAAAATATTAATACATGCGATAGAGCAGATGAACAAACCTTAGAAATCTGACATATTAAGAAGTCGGTACATTTATAGTAGACTCACAATGGCTTTGAATAGAAATTTGGAATGGAATTTAATTTAAAAGGTCGGGTAACAAAATCTGTTTTCAGCAAAATACGATTATGTCAAGTGGACCATCCGAGAACTTAAAGTTTGCATTTTGTAACCAAATTGAATTGAAATGACGTTATCCGAATGTCATAAACTATTACAGTGAATTTGCCTTCTGTTAGGAATTTTTATTACTATTTCAAGTAACCCAGTATATCGCAACGAAAATGTTGCGAAATGTCGAAGAATAGTATAGGAATGATAGTATAGGAAAATTCCTACCAAAACGGTCTGGCGATATCGAACCGAGACAATGAAGGTTTCTCGTTACGAGAATTATTTCAGAATCGAACCGTTCTAGAAGCTCTTGACGACAGAATGGGGCTTTCTGATTGGTTTAAATAAATGCGTCATCCATATATGTCATCCGCAATGACAATAAAAAAAACATAAAAAATCAAAAAGAAATTTCTTTACCTATCTCTATCTCTCTATTTTTATACCCTACACCTATGAGGTACAGGGTATATTAACCTTGTGCATATATTGTAACGCCCCTTAGGAGTCGTGTCCGGTATGGAAAAGTATATATATTCTTGATCAACATCACTACCCGAGTCCGTTTAGCCAAGTCCGTCTGTCTGTCTGTCCGTCTTGCTGTCCGAATACAGAATAACTTGAGAAATGCTGATCAGAATGCGATAAAATTTCGTACTATTATATTTTGGCCAAAAGTAGGAACTGAGTTTACAAATGAGCCAAATCGGTCAACGGACACGCCCACCTCCCATACAAGTCACTTTTATATAACTCTTTAGGAATTAATAACTCGAAAAGTATTCAAGGTATAGTTATAAAATATAAAAGGTATTGTAAGAATTCACCTATAAATATGTGGTCAAAAAATGGGCGTGTTCCGCCCACTTTTTTTTTCATTATTTCCCGGGTTTTCATAGTGAAAATATGATCCGTAAATTATTAAAATCAAATCTATGAAATATTAGCCTTTCAAAATTTTAAATATAGACGTTTTGTCCGCCCAATTATATGTTTCTATTTTTTTTATTATTTTTTTTATACTTTTAATATAAATTTTTTAATTTATGGGGATATAAGACGTAAATTTCTGATATGTGAATAATATTCTGAGGGTGGGGAGGTTCAGCATAATTAAAATCTTTAAAATTAAGGTATGCAATTAAATATCCCACATTAATATCCCCACCAAAGGTGTAGGTATTCCATAGTCGGGCCCGACCGACTATAAAAGTCCGCCCCATGTGACCGAACTAACTTTCCCAACTCGTTTTTTATTATGTCCTTCTCATCATGGTCGGCACTATCGCATTAATATATATTTTTTTCTATTGAATTTAATTTCGTAACACAATTACTAACCATCATCATTTTCCATTGCATTTTATTTTCTATCAGTTGCTTCTACTGGGTACTCTATATTAATTTGTCGTATATTATTTTTATATTCAATTTCAATTTAAACAACATAGTTTTCGAAAATGTGTCTACGAACTTAGCATGAGTTTACATTTTTTTTTTCTTTTTTCTGAACGAAAATATTTCTGACATCAAAAACAAAAATAAATAAAAAATTAAAATTTCAAGGCTCACTATTTTCATACATTTATTTTTAATGAAATAAAGTGAAATTAACATAAAAATGTAGAAAAAATAATGTCCACTCTATTTATTTTAAACAAAAGTTAATACAGCCATAACGAAAAGGTCACTGGGCACCTGGTGACCTTATTTTTAAATTCGGAAACGAGTCGCAATCTGGAGTTCTAACATTTATTAAAAAAGAAATGAAAATCGTTGCTTTTATAATAATGAAATTGACCTAACTCTTGCGGACACCGACATTACTTGAACGCAAAAGGGTGTTCCAACTGTTCGGACCTGCATATCAATATCAAAATTATATCCAGGAGACGAAAGCAGGCATGTACCTGAAAGGAGGTACAACTGAATGCGAAAATCTTTAAAAATTAGTTTCGATATAACAACGAGATCAATGTTTTTTTCTCGAAGCCACTTCGAGAATTGTTCGATACACTGGAGGCTCCGAGTCGTGGTATACTGGGTATATATATTTTTCATCAAGGCTTAGAGCTGTATGTGAACATAATGCACTTCTCTGATAAACCATTTATATACATGATTTAGATTCTGTTTTAGATTATGACGTCACGAAAACATTTTGATTTTGCCCCTTAAAATGAAATAAGTTCATATAGAAACCTTACAAATACAATAAGAGTGCTACAAAAACGGATTTGGATAACAATGAAATTCTTTATTCCTGTAAAAGTACTTTCGATGCCATTATGTATGGAACTCGATTTCTTTTGCATGGCCACCACGGGCACGCTTGCAGAAGTCCAGACGCTGAACCCAATTTTCGACGGTTTTGAAGCATAAATCTGCTGCAATTTCACGTTCGATATTCGTACGAAGTTCATCAATCGTCGCTGGCTTGTTGGCATAGACCATAGACTTGACGTAGCCCCACAGGAAATAGTCTAACGGCGTCAAATAGTACGACAGAGGCGGCCAATCGACTGGACCATTTCGTGAGATAACACGTTCTCCAAACTTGGTTTCCAATAAATTGATTCGCTGTGTGGCTTGTGTGCCGTCCTGTTGGAACCACATGTCCTCCAAGTCCACATCATCCATTTGGGGCCAAAAATATTCGGTTATCATTGAACGGTAGCGATTGCCATTCACAGTAACGTGCCGGTCTTGATCATCACGGAAGAAGTACGGCCCAATGACGCCGCCGGCCCATTAACCGTACTAAACCGTAATTTTTTCGGGATGCAATGATGACTCATGCAATACGTGTAGATTGCTGTCTGACCAAAAACGCATATTTTGTTTATTGACGAAGCCATTCAGCCAGAAATGAGCCTCATCGCTGAAGATGATTTTTCGATGAAAATCCGAATCATTTTCAAGTTGTTGCTCAGCCCAATTCACGAACATACGAGGCGGTTAAGCGGCTGGTGGTTAAGCGGCTTCAGTTCTTGCGTTAATTTGATTTTGTAAGGATGTAGGCCAATATCTTTTCGCAAAATTCACCACAAGGACGTTACAGAGATGCCCAACGCTTCAGAACGACGTGTGAGAGACACATTCGGGCTTTCTTCAACTGAAGCCTCAGCGGCAGCAATATTCTCGACACTACGGACACATCTTTGTCTCACTGGCACGGGAACATTTTGTACTGTGCCTGTGGATTCAAAATTTTCCACTAGACCTCTCAATTGTTGATCTGCTAGGACGATTATGACGACCATAATTTGGATGTAGCGCTCTTAACGTTGAGGCCAATGACTCCGAATTTCGGTAGTAAATTTTAATAATTTCGACTCGTTGTTGGCTCGTATATCTTTCCATCGTGAAATGGCAAACCTTACTGAGGAGAAATGTCAAAAGAGCGACAAGAAATATGGCGTCGTTTGCTGTCCCTGTCGCTTTACTTTTGTAGTGTCCCTGTTGAAAAACCCTTTACATCCAAACAATAAAATTATTTAAACCGGAACATTAATATATTCAAAATCAAACTTGTATTGAAATAACTTGAATACAAATATGTTTCCAAAAAAACATATCACTTATTTCCGTTCAAAAATATGTTTGCATAAAAACATAATGTTTTTTTTTTTAATTAATCAACTCAAATATAATTATGTTTAGAAAAACAAAATTAAAATAATATTAAAATATTGATTTTTTTTATTAATTTTTTAAGAATATCTTTATACATGCACAGTTTTATGGGAATTTATAATAAATTTTAACTCATATACAATTATTAACTATTGAATGCATAAATATTGCTAAAAATTTCGTGTCGGCTAATCACAATATTTTTAGAAAAATCATTCAGGAACAATGGTCTATATTATTATATATTATACTTGTATGTACTTTTGCACATTTGGTTACACAATTTGTGTATTTATTGAATTAACAAAAGACCAAATTATTACACTTTTTTGCGACGAACAACAAAACACACATAGGCAGAATATGCCGATCAATGAGTGTCAACTTCGTATTCCTACTAAAGGCAAGACGAGTCTTGCTAAGCAAAATTTTATTTAATTTTAATTTCATATTCTGTTTTTTTATGGAAACATTGTTATGATTAAAAAATTACCCAGTACATACTTCAAATGAACACAAAAGAGACGTATGTAGAAAAGGCTTCTAACGAGACTTGTGACTCGCGCTAGAATAGGGCTATTAATTATCATTTTCTGTTTGTTTGGAAACATTAATATATTAGCAAGTAAACTGATGAGCATTACATTAATTAAATGCAAATAAAATGTTATTTTGTATTAAAACTTGTTTAATAGTAAATTTTATACATTCTGCTATAATATAATAATGCGTAAACATATGATAATGCGTGCATAAACATATAATAATGTTTACGCACCATAATAAGTATGTTATTACAATCATAACAAATTATTATTACAATCATTACAAACAATAACAAAAAATTCAATTTCGATTAAAATTCAGTTCCCGATTGGACATAATCCGAATTTTCTGGAAATTCTCCACATCGATTTGGTCATCCAATAGAGCCACTAATAAGGGCTGAGCATTAGTTCAATTTGAAATCATGAATATCCATTGTCAGTCGTATGCACACTTCACATGTCAAATAATTTACAACTCATGAGTTTATTATATACCTATAATTTTTATTGAATTTTCTTTGCATGCATTTGACATTTTATAAAAATCTTTAATTTGATCATTATTATGTTTAAACTAAAATTCATTTACTTTTTATTGCAGTTTCTACTTATGATGATGAAGCAGAAGCCGATATCAAATACAATATTTATTCCTTATTACACATCAAATTGTCAAATTATACAAACTAAATATATATCTTTAACCTGTTTAAACGCTGTTAAATTAAGTAGTATTTATTGTATTCCTTAAAATAAAGTCATCTAGAAATATATGTAAAATTGTATTCAATAAAAATAACAAAGTGTGGGTTTAGACAACATTGTCATCTTTTATTTCTCATAATTAATATAAATTTCATGAAAGTCCGATTGTAAGGGCATGGCAAACCAAATGGCAAACCTTACTAAAGAGAAATGTCAAAAGAGCGGCAAGAAATATGGCGTAATTTGCTGTCCCTGTCGCTCTACTTTTGTAGCGTCCTTATTGAAAAACCTTTTATATCACAAAAGTATATATTTTTTATTAGCACCTAAAAGTGTGCAATGTTTTATTTTAATTGATACCTGCAAAAAAATTCTCCTAAAAGTATGCCATGAACCAAACCTGCAAAGATTTAAGTCTGAGTATTTGATACAGAGCGCATTTGAAAAAACTTATTTTTTCTTCTACATCTTACTGCTATTTCTGGTCGCCTGGTATTTTACAAAATTTCAGTGAATTGGAGGATTTCAATTTTTTGTAAGAAAAAAAAAACAAGACTTAAGACGTTAGTTTCTAGACTTGCTCAATATTTTTATCAATAAAAATTAAACGGTTCAACCGATTTGAATGAATTTTGAACTACAGAATCCGAAAGGTTTTCTGATTAAAAATAATACTTAAAGAGTCGAAATTAAGGCATAAACACGTCCAATTTTTGAATATGGAATATGTAATACGCAAAAATATTAACGACTTGCTTCATATACTGATTTATATAATTTTAATAAATAAAACGATCTTCATAAAATTTTGTAGTCTAGTTTATAACAGTTCATGCTTAAATACAAAAATAAAATATTAAATATTTATGAACGGACATTTCTAATATATACAAGAAAATTTTGTTTTTAGAATTTTTTATATATTTATTTATAGAAGCAAATATAGTAAACCAATTTAAATAAAAGTTGGACAAATTAATAGTAAAAGATGTATTTATAATGAGAAAAATCAAATGAGTCGGATACGTGATCTGACACGCCTCTTTTATATAACATGAATGTCATTTCATATAAATTTTATTATATTGATTTTTTTGAATTTTTATTTATAATCCGATTCGTAAAATATTCTGCAGTGTGGTTGCCAATGAATAGTTCTTACGAACAAAATTAATTTGAGCAAAATCGGATAATGAATTCAAAAGTTATAGACAAACATATTTTCTTATTAACAAAAAGTCAAATTTTATAAATTGCTCCTAAAAGCATGCAATGGTTTTTAATTGAGTGCTGTAAAAAATAGCCGACGTCATGTGGCTGCCCTTTCTGATCGCCTGGTATTTAGTAAATTTTAATATTTTGATGTTTTCGGCATTTTCGAAAAAAAAAATATAACTTTCGAGACGTAATTTTTTTAGGATAATTTAATATTATTTTTTATATGAACTAAACGGCTTAACCTATTTCTATAAAATTTGAACTAGCAAATCTTGAATCTTTGCTGATTATGGAAAATATGAAAGGGGCGAGGTTGGCTGACAGGCACGCCCATAATTTGAAATAGAAATATGTAACATACGCAAATTTTGACTACTTGCTTGACATATTGATTTATGTCATTTCAATGAATACTCTGATCTTGAAAAAAATTTTGCAGCTTTGTACGTAATGATTTGTGCTAAAATACAAAAATAAAGTTTTATCAATTTTTGGACGGACATTGCATATATATACAATGCAATTAAGGGTCTATGTTTTTTTATATATTTATTTATAAAAACAAAACGATCAAACCGATTTTCATAAAATTTGAACTAATGAATAGCTAAAGATGTGTTTATGATGAGAAAAATCCATTGGGTGCTATAAGTGATTTGACACGCCTCTTTTATATAACGCGAATATCATGACATGTACATTTTACTATATTGATTTTTTGAATTTTTATTTATAATCTTATCGGGAAAATATTACATAACATTGTTGCTATTGATTATTTCTTATGAATAAAATTAATTTGATCAAAATCGGATAACGCATTCAAAAGTTATAAACAAAAATATTTCATATTAACAAAAAGTCAAATTTTATAAGCAATGGTTTTTAATTGATGTGCTGTAAAAAATAGCCGACGTCATGTGGCTGCCCTTTCTGATCGCCTGGTATTTAGTAAATTTTAATATTTTGATGTTTTCGGCATTTTCGAAAAAAAAATATAACTTTCGAGACGTAATTTTTTTAGGATAATTTAATATTATTTTTTATATGAACTAAACGGCTTAACCTATTTCTATAAAATTTGAACTAGCAAATCTTGAATCTTTGCTGATTATGGAAAATATGAAAGGGGCGAGGTTGGCTGACAGGCACGCCCATAATTTGAAATAGAAATATGTAACATACGCAAATTTTGACTACTTGCTTGACATATTGATTTATGCCATTTCAATGAATAGTCTGATCTTGAAAAAAATATTGTAGCTTGGTACGTATTGATTTGTGCTAAAATACAAAAATAAAGTTTTATCAATTTTTGGACGGACATTGCATATATATACAATGCAATTAAGGGTCTTTGTTTTTTTATATATTTATTTATAAAAAGAAAACCATCAACCCAATTTTCATAAAATTTGAACTAATGAATAGCTAAAGATGTGTTTATGATGTGAAAAATCCATTGGGTGCTATAAGTGATTTGACACGCCTCTTTTATATAAGGCGAATATCATGACATGTACATTTTACTATATTGATTTTTTGAATTTTTATTTATAATCTTATGAGGAAAATATTACATAGCATTGTTGCTATTGAATATTTCTTATGAACAAAATTAATTTGATCAAAATCGGATAACGCATTCATAAGTTATAAACAAAAATATTTCATATTAACAAAAAGTCAAATTTTATAATGTGCCCCTAAAAGCGAGCAATGTTTTTTATTGATGTGCAGTAAAAAGGCTGACGTCATCTTGCTGCCGGTTCTGGTCGCCTGGTATTTAGCAAATTTCTATATATTGACGATTTCGACTTTTTCCAATAAAATTACTTGAGACGTAATTTTTGAGGACTATTTAATATTTTTCTTTATATAAACTGAACGGCTCAACCGATTTTTATAAAATTTTAACTATCGAATCTTGAAGACTTGCTGATTATGGAACATATTAAAAGGGCGATGTTGGCTGACAGGCACGACCATAATTTGAAATAGAAATTTGTAACATACGCAAATTTTGACTACTTGCTTGACATATTGATTTTTGTCATTTCAATGAATAGTCTGATTTCTATAAAATTTGGCAGCATGGTACATTATGTTTGGTGCTCGAATATGAAAATAAAGATTTATTAATTTACAGACGGACATTTCAAATATACATAAGGTAATTTTGTTTCTATGTTTTTTTATATCTTTATTAGGAAAGCAAAACGATCAGACCGATTTTCATAAAGTTTGAACTAATGAATAGCAAAAGATGTATTTATGATGAAAAAAATCAAATGGGTGGGATGTGTGATCTGCTACGCCTCTTTTATATAACGCGAATGCTATTACATGTGAAATTTACAATATGAATTTTTAAAATATTTATTTATAATCCCATCCGTAAAATATTCTACAGTATTGTTGCTAATGAATAGTTCTTACAAACAAAATTAATTTGATCAAAATCGGATAATGAATTCAAAAGTTATAGACAAACATATTTTCTTATTAACAAAAAGTCAAATTTTATAATTTGCTCCTAAAAGCATGCAATGGTTTTTAATTAATGTGCAGTAAAAATAGCCGACGTCATGTGGCTGCCCTTTCTGGTCGCCTGGTATTTAGTAAATTTTAATATTTTGATGTTTTCGGCATTTTCGAAAAAAAAAATATAACTTTCGAGACGACATTTTTTTAGGATAATTTAATATTATTTTTTATATAAACTAAACTGCTTTACCTAATTCTATAAAATTTAAACTAGCAAATCTTGAATATTTTCTGATTATGGAAAATATGAAAAGGGCGAGGTTGGCTGACAGACACGCCCATAATTTGAAATAGAAATTTGTAACATACGCAAATTTTCACTACTTGCTTGACATATTGATTTATGTCATTTCAATGAATAGTCTGATCTTGAAAAAAATTTTGCATCTTGGTACGTAATGATTTGTGCTAAAATACAAAAATAAAGTATTATCAATTTTTGGACGGACATTTAATATATATACAATGCAATTAAGGGTCTATGTTTTTTTATATATTTATTTATAAAAACAAAACGATCAAACCGATTTTCATAAAATTTGAACTAATGAATAGCTAAAGATGTGTTTATGATGAGAAAAATCCATTGGGTGCTATAAGTGATTTGACACGCCTCTTTTATATAAGGCGAATATCATGACATGTACATTTTACTATATTGATTTTTTGAATTTTTATTTATAATCTTATGGGGAAAATATTACATAGCATTGTTGCTATTGAATATTTCTTATGAACAAAATTAATTTGATCAAAATCGGATAACGCATTCAAAAATTATAAACAAAAATATTTCATATTAACAAAAAGTCAAATTTTATAATGTGCCCCTAAAAGCGAGCAATGTTTTTAATTGATGTGCAGTAAAAAGATCTGACGTCATCTTGCTGCCGGTTCTGGTCGCCTGGTATTTAGCAAATTTCATTATTTTGACGTTTTCGACTTTTTCCAATAAAATTACTTGAGACGTAATTTCTTAGGACTATTTAATATTTTTCTTTATATAAACTGAACGGCTTAACCTATTTCTATAAAATTTGAACTAGCAAATCTTGAATATTTGATGATTATGGAAAATGTGAAAGGGGCGAGGTTGGCTGACAGGCACGCCCATAATTTGAAATATAAATTTGTAATATACGCAAATTTTGACTACTTGCTTGACATATTGATTTATGTCATTTCAATGAATAGTCTGATCTCTATAAAATTTGGCAGCATGATACATAATGATTGGTGCTCGAATATAAAAATAAAGATTTTTTGATTTACAGACGGACATTTCAAATATACATAAGGCAATTTTGTTTCTATGTTTTTTTATATCTTTATTAGGAAAGCAAAACGATCAGACCGATTTTCATAAAGTTTGAACTAATGAATAGCAAAAGATGTATTTATGATGAAAAAAATCAAATGGGTGGGATGCATGATCTGATACGCCTCATTTATATAACGCGAATATTATTACATGTGAAATTTACAATATGAATTTTTTAAATATTTATTTATAATCCGATCCGTAAAATATTCTACAGTGTTGTTGCTAATGAATAGTTCTTACAAACAAAATTAATTTGATCAAAATCGGATAATGAATTCAAAAGTTATAGACAAACATATTTTCTTATTAACAAAAAGTCAAATTTTATAAATTGCTCCTAAAAGCATGCAATGGTTTTTAATTAATGTGCAGTAAAAATAGCCGACGTCATCTTGCTGCCGTTTCTGGTCGCCTGGTATTTAGTAAATTTCAATTTTTGACGATTTCGACCTTCTCGAACAAAAAAAAAAAGCTTTTGAGACGTAATTTTTTAGGATAACTGAACGGCTTAACCGAATTACATGAAATTTGCACTATCCAATCTTCAAGATTTTCTGATTATGAAAAATATTCATGGGGCAAAGTTAGTATATAGACACGCCCATAATTTGAACATGAAATATATAATATGTAAAATGTTTCCTTCATGCTTGACATATTGATTTATGTTATTTTAATGAATAATCCGATCTGCATAAAATTAAGCAGTATGGTACAAAATGATAACTGCTCAAATACAAAAATAAAGTTTTATAAATTTATGCACGGACATATCTAATATATACAATCCAATTATGTTTATATGCCGGTCTCAGCAGTCCAGAGGTAGCGCGCTGGACTTGCATTCTGAAGGTCTCGGGTTCGAATCCCGACTTGCGCATGGACGCTCGTGGTGATATTAACCACAAAATTGTAGGGAATAGATTTCACAGTACAATGGATATAGTCTGTCTGAATGCTGTGGATCTTAGTAGATATTCCAAAAAATAAAAAAAATGTTTATATGTTTTTTTTTATATATTTAATTATAAAAGCAATACTATTTGACCGATTTATATAAAATTTTAACAAATTAATAGCAAAAGATTTAGTTTTGATGAGATAAATCAAATAGGTTGAATACGCAATCAGACATGCCTCTCTTATATAAATCGAATATCATTACATGTAAATATTATTATATCGATTTTTAATATTTTTATTTATAATCCGATCCCTAAGATATTCTGTATTATTGTTGCCAATAAGTAGTTGTTATGATCAAAATTAATTAGATCAAAATCGGATAACGCATTAAGAAGTTGTAAACAAAAATCTTTTCATGTAGAAATATTTGAAATATTTATATTTATTATTGTGCGAACTCAGCAAGCAATATTCAACCTAAAATAGTTTGAAACTTGAGTTTTTACAAATTGCAAAAGTCTATAAAAATTAAAGATTAAAAATATGAAAATATTAAAAATTCGAATACGATTAAATAGATATAGTTTTTCTTATTCAGATTATTTAGATGAATTTTACTGTGTACTCGAAATTTTATATACCAGAGTTTTCTCAAAAATATGTTTGGAACAAAATCCTGGAGTTTACGGCATCAATTTGAATCATTTTTCCAATAATTTTTGAATTACTTACTTTATATTGTTGCATATTGATGAATTTAAAAAAAAAAATAAAACTTTTTATTTTTTGTTGTTTTTTATTATTCAATTTTATTGTTGTAATTTATTTGATTTTCTTTGTTTTTCATTATTTTTTATTTGTTAGTTTGTTTTTATAATGGGTTTTCAACAATAAATACAATAAATACACACATAAATTTGCGTATTTAAACTACATTAATTAAGTAAAATATGAATTTTTATGTTTATTCATAAACATTGTTCTTTTTTTTTGTTTCATTTCACATTTGTTATTTTAAATGTATGTTACCTTTAGATAAATTCATTAACATTCGGTTGCAAACCAACTATTGTTTTGTTGTAGATTTTTTAATGTATTGTATTATGGTTTAAAATGAAGCTAAAAATTTTTTATATAGAACATGTAATTGCAAATAATAATTAATACTCATAAATATGATTTTACTGTATATAGTGAGAAAACCAAAATACTTTAAGCTCTGTTACAAAACATTTTATAATTTAAAGTGTGTTTGCATCGTAATAAAAACATTTTAAATTTAAAGTTATTCGATTTTACATAAAAACTTTAAAAAGCCATTGCTTTTGATACATTTTATTTTATTGAAAATGTTAAAAAAAACTCAGACAGCATCAAAAAGACTACTACTAATTACAGCATTCTACTTCACATCTTTGATTTTTAATAAATTGTTGCACTACAAAGATCTCTTTTGTATGCGTAAAATATATCGAATTTGTTACTATGAACTATGTACTAGTGAAACTAACATAAACACTCTCAGCTAAATTGTACAGTAGTGATTTTCAATGCCATTTGTGCTGGAGTAGATTGTCTATGTTATGCTATATGTTATTTAGAATTATTTGGAGAATTAGAATATATGAAAATATTGATCAAATCTAAATTTTTTGCATACGTACAGAATGTTCTATGGACTTTTTGGATGAAACACTTTCATTCAGCATAAAAAAATGTAACATCAAAGTCTCCAATTTAAATTTTTCAAAACATTTAAAATCTAAAGTGTTTAATTTAGCTTGGTTTATATTTTTGCATTGATCTGATGATAGTTTTCACAAAATACCTAAGAAATTCATAAGAAATTTACAAAAGTTTAAAATGTTTTTTATATTGCAAGAAGCACACTAAATTTTAAATATTTCAAAAATTATATTTCAAATGTATGTTGTGTTTTTAAATCTATATGATTCAGCTTGAGTGTGTGAATATTTGTCTATATATAAATTATATTTTATGCACAAAATTATCTAATTTTTTTTATAACATATATAAGTATTTTAAATTTGTATGCTATTTTTATAATTTTTTTATATTATATTTGTATATATATATTTGTTTTTCTTTTATGACTTTGATTATATCAATATACAATTCATAAAACATTTTCTTTTAACAATAATTTCAGTCGGTCATTGAATTCAATATATAAGTGTGTTTTTTTTTTGTATTTTTGATTTTACATTAAATATATTTTTAGACCATTTAGGTATTTCCAGTATAATATAATATATATTAATAAATATTTATTTATAATATTATAAATTTATATGTTTAGATTATATGTATATAATTTTATTAATGCTAGTTATGGCTTAAACTATTGCAGTGTAATTGAAATTATAATTGGAGGGGAAATAACATAAAAAACTATATAAATTTTAAGCACAGCTCAATCATCGTCAATTCCTGAGCAGCTGTAGACTTTTTTTTAATATTTGCTTTAATAAAATAGAAACTAAATTATGTATGAATTAAGCTTAATACATTGTATTTTCTGAAATAGAAAATAGAAAAATAGTTTCTTGTTATATGGAAAAATTGTATTGTAAATGTTGTCATATTCAATTTTACTTATTTTAATGTATTGAAATATATAAAATAAATTTATGAATAAAATTAAATTTTCAAAATTTCAAAATTGTATTTTCTAAACAGTTTCTTGATCTAAGGAAAATGGCATTTTGAAATGGTGTCACATAGAATTTCACGAATTTAAAAGTATTTAAATATCTAAAATAACAAATATAACTTAAAATAAGTAAAGTAGCACTATTTCAAATAAATATTTTTATCCATATTAAGAAACTATATTCTTTGTATAAAGAAACAATATTCTGTATGTAGCTAATAAAGAAATGAAGTATTTTACTCAGTTTTGCATTATTTGCTATTATTATATTTTAAATCTTATTTATAATAAATTAAATTTAATAAATAATTAATAAACATTTTAGATTTTTTTTTTTTTAGTTTTTTTGTATTTAGATGTTGTTGTATATAAATATTGATTAATATTAATACTACAATCTAAACTCGTTGTTTATTGAAGTTCCATATTGTGATTTATTTTTTTCATTATCCTTGCTCTTGTGGTTGTTGTGATTATATGTGGTTGTTGTTGTCATACCGCAGGATAAATTGCATTGTTTTTGCTTTTTGTTGTATTTAATGCCAGCAGCTATTTATTAGTATTACTTAAAAATATATTTAATTTGTATTAACATTGAATTTAATCAAAAAACGCAAAACAATGAACTTTGAACTATAACTTTTTAAGTTTTTTTATTTTTTCAAATATTTTTTTTTTTAAGTTTTAACTAATTTACTTATTTTATAACTGCTACATTATTTAACTATATAGAAATTAGATAAATAATGTATTTCCTTTTTACTAAATGATTGCTTTAATTATTTATTTTCATAAGTTTTATTTTTTTGTTCACTTTTTTTATAATTTTAAAATTAAATGATGACTGCCAATCAAGTATAGTGTATTTTTATGCAGCAAAAATGAAAATTGAAATTCTGGAATTTTTCTTGCTATACAATAATTTTGAAACCGCATTCCGAATAGTATAGGTTTTTAGTTTTTTTTGCTTTTAAGTTAGAAGAGATTTTTCAAAGGACAATTTTTGAAAGCATCACTGAGACGTTTTTTAAATTTTGCTGAAATAAAATGTAAATGGCATCAAATTAATATAAATCAAATGAAATATGAAATTTGGAAATCATAAAGAAATTAAATTAATAGAAAATAAACAGAAAAGCATCTAAAAAGCAGTTTAAGTTTTTTACTATTTAAAGTTTTAACGTTTTTTTCTAAGGGTTTTCTAAAGCTAAGAAACTATGTTAAGATTTAAGTATTAGCATTAGCATGGGGTTATACATTTTTGCTACAATTTTTAGTGATTGTGATATATTTTTTTTTGGTTTTTAGTTTGGTAATAAATTGATTTTTTTCAAATGCAATTAAGTATTATGTTTTTTAAAAATTATGCGACGTTTTGACGTTTAATACTAACACTAAAATGTAAAACTTGGGATTAGTGAAATTTGTGTTTTTGAGATTTTTGTTATATGATGAATTGAGATAATATTTAGTACGTATATCAGCAAATGTTAGAGCTATGAATGTTGAGTATTTAAATTTTATATATATATATATTTTAGGTATATCTATATAGTTTGGTTTAAATGATGTATGTAATATGCACAGTTGATATTTTTTTTTGATGTTGTGCAAGTGTTGCATTCGCCATTCCGTGTTTTTTTTTTTTTTTTTGGTATATACTAGACACCTAAATAGTGACATCGATTTTTAGCACTACATACACTTACAACTTACTACACAGCATGTTCCAGAGCCAACCACAACCTGTAATAAAAATGCACACACATACAAACGCACGCACTTACCTTTGAAACGTAATATTTTTGTTCAAGTTTTAGTGAAAATTAAAAATAGTAGTAGTTTTGGTAGTAGTAATAGTTGTAGTGTTCAAATAGTAGCATATTTACATACTAAGTAGTAGACTTTACAATACCAAAAACATTCCAAAATAGACACCAAACCAAAAAAAAGCAGCTCATTCGATAGAGTGTGACAGAGAGAGAGAAATAGAGCATCTGTTAAAATTAGAATATTTGTTAGAAAGAGTGAAACATATTGCATAGTATCTGTTAGATGCAGCACATTAGAGTGTGACAGCAATACAACAAATAAGAGGGCAACTGCTTGTCGTATACAGTTTTACAGTTGAAAAAGAGAAAAAAATATTCGGCATGTATCAAATTTCGAACGAAATCGTATACAAATTTCAATTCATAACACGTCTTCAATATTCTAGAACTTGATTTTTCAATATTAAAGTAACATGTACTTTGTATACTATATATAAACCTTTGGGTCTGTCTTTTACAGCATCCGCAACTTTCAAAAACGATATAACTCGGCACTTACAAAAAAAAAAAGCAAAAACACAAAACAAGAAAAAATACCAAAATAATGAAAAAACGAAAACAAAAGCAGTAGCAAAAACCAAAAAAAAAAAAAAAAATATAAATACAAAAACATAAACAAAAAAACCAAACAGAAATCACAACAACAAAAGCATCAACGCAAAAGCAAATAAAAATAAAAGAAATATGCAAAACAAAATTAAAAAACCACAAAACCAAAGAATATAAATAAGAAACACAAAAAGAAGAGCGTAAAAAAGTAAAAACAATAGCAAAGCACAAAGTCAATATCACAAATAGATCTAAAGTAAAAACAGACACAAACTTAAAAATGAAAAAAAAAATAAAAAATCAAACGCTTATGTGTTAGACAAAAGAAAAAACACAAAAAAAAAATAAAAAACACAAAAGCAAAAGAATAAAAAATAGTTAAAATGAAATAAAACAAAAACTAAGAGCGAAAAAAGTTAAAAAAAACACAAATTCAAACTTAAAAATAAAACTCTTGAGCAAAAACCAAAACAAACACAAATAATAAACACAAAATCAAAAAACAAAAAAGAGGAGAAAACAACACAAATAAAGGATTTAAACACTAAAAAAAATTTAAGAAAATTAAAAAAAAAAACAAGCCTCATTTCGATTAAGAGCAGCAAATATATGTGCTATATATTATTTTTTAAAAAATATAAAAAAAAAATATTTTTCTTACATACTTTTTTTTTCTTCAATATATAGTAGAAAATGAACGGATATGCTGTTCCCAGGTACAAAATACTAGTTATAAATGTATTTCATTCAAGTTCTAGCTCTGTGATATATTTCAATAAAATTTATGTTCTCAAAATTTTAGAATTTCGTTCGAAATTGAATTTCAAAACTTGCGTGAATATTTTTATTGGTTTGTTAATATTAATATATATAGCAGAAAATGTAATAAATAAAAAACACTTAATTTTGTTTTCAGTTTATATAATTTTTTTATTAATTTTTTTTGTAATTAATTTTTCAAAGTAACAATAATTTATTCAACATCATTATTTTTTTTGTTTTTCGTTTTCTTATCATTTGGGTTTTGCTTGTGTATAATTGTTTAATTTTTTAATAATTATTTCTTTAATTTGCTTTTCAAAATCATATAATTTTTTTTTAATAATTTATATTTTCCTATTATATAATTTTCTCTTCTCTCTAATTATTTTTATTATTTTTTTTTCAATAAACACGAAATGATAACTTATTCCAAAAATTTAGTCAACAATTTAAATTTATTATTATTTTTTTTAACTTTTCATGTACAATTTTTATTATTTAATAATTTAGAACTTTTCACTTTTTTGTTTTCAATATTGCTAATCATTTTAAGGGTTAAGTTGAATTTTTTAAGTGGTTACATTTGCTTGGAATGCAAAAACTTTTGAGAGAGGAGCAGTTTTTAGAATTTTTTATTTTACATAAGTTGGAAATTTGTGGTATGTTGGATGCGTTGTTACTTTGAATGCTGCGTTTTTAATTTAATTTTTTTTAAATGTGTTTTTAACGCTTTTTTAAATTGTTTTAAATTCAAAGACGTCAACATTTAAAGACACATCGAATTGCATGCAAACTAGTTTTAAGTATTGTTTGGGTTTATTTAAAGGTTTCAAATTCATGTGTTTAGTAGTGTTTAAAATATTGGCTAGATAAATTTAGTTTAATTAGTAGTAGTAATATGCAGTAATAGGTAGTAAGTAGGTAGGTAGGTACAGTAAAGTTAGTTAAGTAAGGTAATAATGAAAGTTGAGATAAGTTTTTTTTTATAGAGATATGAAAATGTTTTGCCTACTGGTGGTGAGTTATTTTTCATTTTTATTTGATTTATTGAATATGTTTGACAAACTTAACAAAATGTTTATAAAATTAACTAAGATTTAACAATTTGACTAGTTGCAAAAACAAAAAGTGCTGCTTTCAGCAATTCCTATACTTTGAAATGTGCTATTAGCAGCACATAAACCATGTAACTGAAAGGTACCGTAGAGGTTGGTAAAACTTCAACTCATATTTAAACTTAACAATTTCACTACCCAACACGTTTGTTTCGCAAGAACATGCTTTACAACAATTCAATATAATTCGTGGTAGCTGATTTTGGGTATACACTCTGTTTTTTTTTTTATTTAAATGTAATCCTAAGAAAAATAGTTTTACAAAAAACTTTAAACGCAATATTTCATTCAGTTGTCCAGACTAATTTTAGTATACTAATGAATATTAATTTAACAATAAGATTTTTATTTAAAATTCAATCTAAATTCGGAATATTTTGATATTTTTAGACAATTTTTTATATATTTTTTTTTAGCATTTCCGATCTAATTATAAACAAGAAAATACTAAAAGTTATCCAGAGCAAAAAATTATTAACATTTTTTTTGGTATTTTTTTTAATATAAACTGTGTTTAAAAGTATGTGAAATTTACAAACATTTCAAACTTTCAGAAATTTCTGACTTAAAGTGTTTTGATATTTGAAAATGAAAATAGTTGAAAAAAACGTTAGTAATTTAGATCGTTAGTTTGAACTATGCTCTGCTTAACTATGAATCATCCAAAAATAGTCTAATAAAATATTTTCATTTTGAATTTACATAGATTGAAATATTATAAAAACATATTGGAATATTAGTATTTGTTTGTATATTGTATTAGTCTTGACAATTGAAAGAAAACTTGTTTATGTTTATATGAAACTTCTTTATGGAAAACTAGTTGTGTGAGGGACTGTATTTTTGTTAAATTTTGATAGTGAATTATTTAAAACCTTACGTAATAAAGAAAATCAGAGTATTCAGTCAAAATTATTAACCGTGACTTATGTAGAATTGATGTAGAACATTTAGATGGAATATCCATTGAAATATTGTATTTACGTTTTGTTGAATAGTGTTATAATGACTATAAAGTTAATAGTAGTTAAAAAAAAACTATGCTTTTCCTAGTATTGTTTTGCTACTATTCACTGTTCAACTGCTTCATTTCAAAAATTCTTCTACGCGGCTGCTGTTACTATGCGAAATACTACGCGTTTATGCATCTAAACTGGCTACTTAACTGCATTATATATATATATTTATCTGGATTGCTGTTGTTGTAAATTCATTTAGTACTCTTTACATATTTGTTTTTGTTGTTGTTGTTCATTAAGTAGTAAGTTGTAATTGACACATAATACTATATTGTTCAATAATTCAATCTAAAAACTTGTACTGATTGTGAATATGATGAAATATTGTTGACAATTGTTGTAGTAAATGTATAAATAAATATTGTTAAATTAACTAATGATCTGTTGTTTTTGTTTTTTTGTTTTTGTTTTGTTATCAAGTATTCCTCCTGTTAATGTTTTGTATTATTAGTGTTTGTCAATTTAATACTTGTAAAATAAATACACATATATATTATAACATATCATGGCATAACATCCCATAGCTATACGAATAACAATATATATATTTAAAGATATAGTAAATCGGATGCATATACATTAAATACATTGAATATAGAATGTTAGTTGAGGAATATAAGCTTTTCGGTTTTTGTTTTGTTTTTCTGGTATTTAATGACATTTCAGACATAAATTGCTACTATTTTCTTAAATTTTGTATATGTTTTGAATTACATACACAATTATACTATATAAGATATATAGAGAGTATATATAACATTAGCAGCTTTTGTTTAGTTTAGACTTTTGTTAACAACATTGATCGAAATGAATGAGAACAGTGTTGTTTTTGTTGGTGATGTTGTTTTGCTTGTTAGGATATATAGTGAACTCCAGCTGTACACAAATAGTAGTAGATAATGTGTTGGTAGTAGTAGTAGTAGAATAGTAAAAAGTAGAGAGCCAAAAGAGAAAGAAAAGGAGAGATAGTATAAGATAAACATTTATATAAATATTTTATATAGATTATTTAGTCGCTGTATAAGTAAAACTAACCAAATGCATATTTTTACAAAAATATATTTTACAGTGAATATTTAGGCCCTTTTACAGTATTCCCGAGGAACCAAAACAATGAACGAATGACGTAAAAATAACGTAAGCATTATTGAATAATTTCATTCTTTTTGACCTCACTTTGGCTAAATGTCGTTCAAATTGAAATACAGAAACTGATCAAGTTGAAATACTGAAAAGTATTTGAAAGATAATGAACATTTCTTTCACACATAATTAGAATTTTTAAAATGTATTTAGTTAGTTTTACTACAGCGATTTATAAAAAACAGTTAAAAAGAATAAAAAAAGAACAAATAAATAAAAACATGCTATACAAATATCGAAACATGAGTTGTAGAATTTCTGTTTTATACCAAATAATGCAGCAAATATTAATATTTGTTGTTATTTACAATGAATTCAATGAACTGATGTTTTGAACTTAGTTGTTTGCTTATTAAAAACTATATTTTAAATAACATAATATATTGAGTTCAAAATTTTGAAGAAATATTGAAAAAGTTTTGTATTTCAAAGAAATAGCAGTCATCAAACTTTATGGTGAAAGAGCTTTTCAATTCTATACAGCATGATACGAGATCTAAAGTAATTTATAGAATACTAAATATTGTTCATATCATTTCTATTTACGCTGTTTTAAATGTTTTATCACAAATTAGCTTTTGCTCTAATAAATTCTTTCACATGGAAGTACATTTTATGTAAACCATAAGAATTATTTTTTATTTTTGTTACTTTCATTAAATGATGTATTACAATGATGTATTACTTGATGTATGTGTGAGGCAGCAAATATGTTACTTAATTATTTCTGTGTACTTATATTGTATAGATTTGTATAGAATTTTTTCACAGAAAAAGTTGGGGGAATAAAACGGAAATTGAAGTAAAAACTTTGAAAATGTTGCAAATTGTGATGCATAGTTAGTCTTTGTCTTTGTATAGTGAATGTATATGTAATGAGCATTAATTGTAAAAAGTATAAAATTAAAATGTTAATAATATAAAGAAAATCGTATAAAGTTAAACATTTAGAGTTTACTTACATGTGTAAATCTTGTACTCAGTGTAATCTCAAAATTAAATTTAGAAGCAAAAATTTAATATAGAAATGTTTATTATTTTGCAATATAATAAATGCCTCCAACGCAAAATTTTGTTTGAAATTTTGAAATATTTTCATTTTTTTTGTTTTATTTTTAATATCAATTTTGTGTGCGAGTCTTTTTGAACGCTTCCTAGGGTGTCTTATTATTTCAATATTTTACTCATTCAGCAAATTTACAAGGAAATATTGTGTATCAATTCAAATCTTCTTGTTTTAAAGGCAATTTTTTTATTTGTTTTTTGGTTTCTTTCATGTGACGCGTCTCATCACAGTGGGACCGAGCGACGGTATAAATTGTTTTTTCGACGGTTTCCTTGACATCGTTGATAGTGTGGTGTTGGCTTTGTTTTTATATTTTAGTAGTTGGTCTTTATTTGAAAAACTTATGTCAGCTGGTAGGCCGGCCATAAATATGACATATGTTGAACGAACGTAGCTTTGCTTGAGGCTTTTCAAATCAAAAACGTGTAACTCTTATGTTTTAGAATAGCCGGAAATTTGAATTTTTCTGTTTTCTGTTGGGGATAGTTGTTGGTGGTTAATGTTGATAGAGTGGAGTGGAGTAGAGTAGAGTAGTGCGTGGTAGTTGTGACTGTTGATGCTTTTTGGTTTGGTTTTTATTATTTTTTAAATATTATTTTTATAATTTTTTTGTATTTTTTTTTGTTGGTTTATGTAAATTTATTTGTATGCAATTGTTATTACATTATATATATAACTGTTATATACATATGCTATACATTGTGTACTAGTGTATGCCAGTTGTATATAGATATATGTATATTTCCTTTATGTATATATAATATCTGCCTTGTATATATATGTATGTATTTCTTATATTTTCCTTTTTTAGTGCTTTTTGTTATAATTTTTCTTTTAGTTTTCTTCTTCTGCTGCTTTAAACGTATTATTGAGTTTGGGTTTTCTTTTTTGTTTTTTTTTGTTTTTAATTCTTTTTTAAATTATTGTTATAATTCATGTTATAATCTGTTATTATTATAATCATATGATGACATATCACTGCATGACACATTTTCCCTCTATTTGAGTTTTTATCTCATTTACTTGCGTTTCTATTTGATTTTTCAGTTCTGTAAAAAGAAATTGAGTAATGGAAACAGCAATAAATAAGCGTGTATTGTAGGATAGACTACAATATGTATTTTGTTTTTAAGTATTTTCTTACAGTGTACAATAGGTAGCTGTAGTATTGGAAAATATTTGGATAGTTTTGATAGAGTTATGCATAGAACATAGAATATTTTTTATATGCGTTAAAATATACAACGTTGGCATATGTAGAACGCATATATATAAAGAAAAGTGATAAAAAGAAGCAGAAATAGTAGTAGTATTTATAAAAAGAGGGAAAAAGCTTATGTTTTTGTGTTTTTACTTTGGTTTAATTAATTCATTTGCCTTTGTATATTTAGTAGTTGTTTCTTTTCTTCATTTTTTTTTTATATATTTATATAAAATGTTGTTTTTGTTAATGCAAATTAAATTAAAAATTTTAGTAAAACACTAACAAAAACATTGAGAAAAAGAACAGCACAAAAAAGTTTTAATATGTTTCGTTTAAAATGAAATAAAGCTCTAATCTACCATGAAAATACATTATACAAAATTAAAAACATTCATATAGTATTTACATAAATATTAGGTGCATAAAAAACTAATAAAATAAAATTAAAAAAAAATATATTTAGAGAAAATTTGCAATACTATTAAATTTAGCACGAACTAAAAGTTTAAGTTTTGTTCTGCAAAATAAAAAAACATTTACTCAGAAACACATGTTGTACTCAGTGCAATTTGCTTAAAATAATAAATTCCAGCTAGTTTTTGTTATAGTTGAAACATGGTAAATGTTCTGAATAACATGGAAAATGTTCTGAATAACATGTTAAAATTTCTGAAAACTGAACGTTTTTGCATGAACTTCCAGTTATTCTATTGTAGATAAAAAAATGTATTAAAATAAGACCTATCAAAAAGGTTTTTAATACACTTAAATTCTATTTTGTCACTAAATAGTATTTGCATTTTAAAATTGCTCTAGTCATTTTTGAATTTGAATACAGTGCTCTTGAAGTTGGCATATTTGAGGGTTTTATGTAAATTGAATTTATGATTTTGCTTAAATAATAAAATATGCATTCTGTAATTTGCTAAGTAAGGCCAACTTTTTCAATTAGAAATATTTACATTTTAAAATAAGTTTAAATTAGCTTCATTTACAAAAAAGAACATCAAATTGTATTATACAAAAGAAATGAACATTATTTACATTTCCTACAAAAAAAAAACAAAAATGTCAAACATTTCCTAAATACTTTTACAAAGTTTTTCGCCTATTACTGTCACTTGTCAGTTGCGCGCTTTAAAATGAGAATTTTTAACAGTAATAGCAAAGAAGTAACTATTGCAAACAATACTGACAACAATAGAAAACTTTAGTTGCTAAAGTTTTGAATTATCATTTTGTAGTAGATGCGCGCAATATTTATCAACAAAAAAAAAAAAATGCAAAAAAGTTAAAGAAAATGTACAGAAATTAGAAAATTAGTTTTATTTAATATTTAGCTATATAATTTATACATTTTTATATTTTTTAATTAGTACGAATGGCAAATAATACAAAAATGTACAGTTTATAATTATTAAAATATAAAATGGTATATACAGTTTCTGGAATATAATAGAACTATAGTTAATGCTTCAACTACTATAGCTGGTCCTGATTCCTACATTTAAGGGTTTATAGTATATGATTTTGATTTAATATCAGAGTATTTAAGTCGTAATAAAAACACAACCAACATTTTTTTATTATTTTATGAAATTGACACCAATGACCATAATCGAACTTAATTATTTAAGAATCGAATACTTTATTATATATAATAATAAAATAATAGTTTGGCATTACAGTCCTATAAGAATTTAGGCCGAGCTCTCTCACCATTTTGAGCTGTGCGTGTTATATTTGTACTCAAAGTGGTGGGACCTACAGTTTATTGCCGACTCCGAACGGCGGGTGAGAGCTTTTTCATTGGCAATGTTTTACTCTCGTAGGTTTGCCATTTACTGCCGAGAGGTAGCGCGGTATAGAAAAATGTTTCTATGAAAAGATGTTGTTAGCCCCAGTCCAGGCTTGAACCGGGGACCTTTCGGCTCGCAGTCCAACGCACTAACCACTGAGCTACCGCGGCTACAACTTTTTCACATATACTAAGTTGTAAAATGAATTTCACAACGTGGGTATATTCAATTATTTCTGTACTCATTGTTATAAATTTTTGTGATTAACTTTAAATACTGAAAATAAAGAATTAATAGTTTATTTAAGTGATTCCACGTCACATCAACCAAATGTTTAATAAATAACACTACTCAACAAAACGAGAATTTTTTTCACAATTTTTCCCATACATCAATTCTATATAATTCGCGATTGCTGATTTTGACGGCATACTCCGTTTTTTTTCTATTACTTTTTCCGCCACTTTTTAGAATTAAAAAAATACTGTCCTTCAAACAGCCAATTTTCCAAAAAAAAGTAAACGTATTTTTTCTTTCAATTGTCAAGACTAATTACAGTATACCTATAAACACTATTATTACGATAGATTTTGAAGATATTTAATTCTAAACTAGAAAAATATTTTTTTTTTAATCATTTATTTAGCAAGGTGTTTCTAATAATAAGTACGAACATGATTTATGGTAAGAAGATGATTACTAACTTTTTTAAATCAATTTTTAAAATATGCTCTATCAATACAACTTCCGAGAAAAGCTGTTAACATTTAAAATGCTTGCATATTTTACATACAAATTACTGAAAAAAATACGTTTTTACCCGAATTTAACTAAAAGCACTACGTTATAGAAAAAAAAACTCAGAGTATGCAGTCAAACTCAGCACTAGTGAATTATATAGAATTGATGTATGGGATGTCCATGGCAAAAATCTTGTTAGGTAGTGTAATAAAATGATATATATTATATATAATAAATTTTTTTGGATAAAAGTTGAACTTTCTTAGGGTTACGGAATTAGATACATATACATTATAGTAAAACATAATATCGTCATTGTCATGCCAAAGGGACGAATGGGAAAAAATATTGGGAAATCAAATTTTAAAGTTTGAAGTGCTTTAAAAATTAGTAAAATTTAGATTTGGACAACCTACTGAATTATAAATAAGGATTTTGTAAAGCTATATCCTGATCAAAAAGCAACTATTTTTGTTTCTTATGTTTGATTTTAAAGCACCTATCTATTGGCATCATTAATTAAAAAATAATTGCCAAACATTAATTTGCCATTTGTTATTTGCGGGATCATCATCGATCATCGATCATTTGCAAGAAAAATGTTTGGCAAATTTGCCAATCGATAGGTGCTTTAAAATCAAACAAGTAATACCTTTACACCACTATTTTATCTTGCAGCAATAAAAAATTTTAGCAAAAAAATGAAGAAATTGGAAAAATTGAAAATCTTGTCTTGCCAAAGGGGCGAATCTTTTCGTTTTTTTGCTATAACTCTTTAATGGTACTAGATAAAATAGTGATGTAAAGGTATTAATTATTTGTTTTTAAAGCTCTTATCGATCTGCATCATTAATTATAAATATTTTGCCAAAATTGTTTTCCTGCAAATAACAAATGGCAAATTAATGTTTGGCAAACTAGTTTTAATTAATGATGCAGCTCGATAGGTGCTTTGATAGCAAACAATAAATGTCTTTACACCACTATTTTGTCTTATATCAATAAAAAGTTATGGCGAAAACACGAAAAGATTCGCCCTTTTGGTATGAAAAGATTTTCAATTTTTCAAATCGTCCCTTTGGTTTTGTCTTTTGTGGCTAGAAATATCCAACAAAATGACACGCGATTTTGGCACAGCATACTTGAGTATAAACTACATTCAAAAATTGCACATTCTTAATTTTGATTCCTTGTAATTGTCTATCCGTAATATATATTGAAATGTTCTAATAATAGTTTTTATATAATACAAAAACGCATTCAAAATTTTTATTTTATAAGGATCAAAAATCATTAAAAAAGAACATCTTAAAATTGAACAGGTGTAGCCGACCAAGGTGTTGCCTGAAAAGTTAATTACTAGGGTTTTATAAAGTGTAGCAAAAGTTGAATACAACATTTTCAAATTTGCATAATTTTAAATGGCTTTTGCTGTTGTATTATAATTGACAGCTGTACGTAAAAGTAAAGTTTATGCAGGGTCTTAAATAAAATGAAACACCTTTTAATTGCCTATGCATTGTAAATTAAATAAAATTACCGGCTACAAAATATTTGCAAAGTTTTGCAAAAGACTACTAGTTAAGTCAAATGTAAGAGAAACACCTAGCAGACGCAAGAAAACTTTTAAAAGTTTCTTCATTTATATTGCGTATTGTTTAATTGTGCGTAAGACGAAGAGGTGGTGCCAAGTTGATTTTTAATTTATGCGTGTTGAAAAAAAAGATAACACTAATCTAGCTCTGTTGTGTACGTAGAGCCACCAGAAGAGTCTTTTTCAAATTCAGCTAAAGTTGCCTTCCTCTTCTATAATTTTGAATAATTATAATTTGCAAAATGCTGCAGTAGAAGATGGTTTTATTTGTCATTTCATATTGAATTTATAAGACATACCATAGAATTAATTTAAATTCCCGGGCGGTACCATGACAGCTGCCTTTTGTCTTTAGCTAGAGCGTATTATGAAAATTTTTAATACATTTCGTGCACAATTTAAATCATGTTCGTGTATTTATCATTTATGTTTATCTGCATAAATGAACATGTACCTGTCTGTCTGTCTGTCTGTCTGTCTGTCTGTCTGCCTGCCTGACAGACACAGATAAATGTCAAATGTAGCATTCAACAAAACTTGACATAGTGATGTGAGTAACGAGAGTTGCAAATTGATAATAATTGTCGAAAGAAGAGAACTGCTTGGGTTTTCTTTTTACGTATGTCTTGTAAAATCTGACAGTTGGTGGAATTAATTTGAATATCAAGTGCAACGATTTGCATGAAACAGAAGGCAAAATCGTGTGTCAGTGCTGTAACCATCAAAAAAGTGTTCAAAGAAATTTTGTGAATTTGAACACTTTTGACATAATTGAATTTCAAGTTGATATGTTCTAAATTGCAGTCATTTCATTGCGTAGATAGTTTTAAGTGTTAGTGGGGTTGAAGAAAAGGATTTGTTTGAAACTAGAATTGACATAAATTATTTATTTTGTAAATCTGAAATCTATAGAGCCCGAAATCTATAGATAGTACAAATTAGTAAAGGTTTTTATTATTAGATATCTTAAATTGTAAATATTAACTTCAATTTGTATTTGAGACGTTAAGAAATATTACTCATATTAAAATTCGATAAATTAAATAATTTTTTAAATATTCTAAATGAAATTAAAAAGTAATTCAAATATACATGCACAGAAAAAAATAATCGACGTAAATATATTAACCGATATTAATTCATTCAATAGCAAATGTTATTATTCAATTAGTGAATTTCATTGCTGGATTGATTAATGAATGCAATTAATGTCGGTTGCTATATTTATGTCGATTGTTTTTTTTTCGTCGATATATTTTCTATGTTAATTGTCAATACGTAAGTCAGTATTAAATCAACTTCGAATGTTTAGTTTACTCACACTAGAATAAAATTCCAATAAAGTTGAATAGGACGGATATTAAAAATAAATATTTTTCATAGAAGCACAAAAATAATTCAATAGTACTTTCTAGTAGTTAAGATTATATAACGACTAAAATAATACAATATCTTATTGACTAATTTTAATAGGAAAAAAAAACTATTAATACTTATACAATGATATACTTAAAGAAACACAAAAAATAGTATACAAAAATTAAAAAAATGTACATAGCTTTAAAATGTGCTTTGTAAATAGTAAAATTACAAATTTTCTCTATAAAAGCTTTTCAAAATATTTAATAAAAACTTGATGCAAAATTAATAAAAGAATTCACATAAAATTCAGTGCAAATTGAAATAAAACCGTGAAATAATGAATAAAACAAGGCACATGAAAATGTTAATTCTTTTTATTACTTTTTCTTTTTAAATATTAGTAGTTTTATTTAATTAGGTTGCACTAAGTAGTAGATAGTAAGTAGTAGTTACACATATATAGCGATAGTCACGACTGCAGAAATAGCACTACAAATACAAATACTCCATTTTACTAAAGAGCTGCATACGTTTTAATGTTTTATAATCCACGCAGATGTTACTACTTTTTTTGCACAGTAAAGTGTTGAGTGCTTTTTATGTTAAGCCTGGGTTATGTTATTTTGCTGATTTATAGCTGACTAAAATGTAGCGTCGCATGAGATGTGGTTGTAGTTTTTTTGTTGTAGTTTAATTTTTCTCACTGCTTTTTAACAGCTTTTTCATACTTTTTATATTAAATAGTAGTTTTTTTTTGTTGCATCTACGCTATAAAATCAATGCAACGTCATTGCGAGTTTTTGATGGCTGACATTTAAAAAAAGTGAAAAAGTACAGAGTTGCCAACATCGAAAAACGCGCAATGCAGCAGCTGCATTAATTTGGGCATTTAGTAGTAGCAATAGTAGGTATTCGATAGTTGAGTTTTGTATTTGTGGTTATCTTATTTATTGTAAAAAATAGTAGTAGTTTTTAGAAATAGTAGTAAAAATAGTAGTGATTTTTAGTAGTAGAAAAATTTGTGTTGTTTTTGCGCTTTTGAAGTTGCGTAGTTTTAGTAGGCAATAGTTCGATAGTTTACACATACCAACAATAAAAAGTAGTATTAGTAGTAAATAAAATTTTATAGTTTATACAAATACACACACACAGAGACACAATTACAGTTACAGCTTATGCAAGTTCGCAGAGAGTTAGTTATTAGTTAGTTTTATTGTAAGAAATAAGAGATTTTTTTTTTTTTTTGCTTAGAGTACACATAAAAATTGTAAACAGTATAGTAGTAGTAGTTAAAGTAGTAGTAGTAGATTTAGTGCATTGGAAACATTATGTGAACTTACTTGTGAAATCGTCCAACTCCTCTTGCTCCGCTTCGGCGGCCAACTCTTCGGGAGTCTTCTTTTTTCGCATCAGCGGATTTGGTTCCTCCTGCGGCATGGCTTCGACAATTTCCTCCTTTTTCTTGATGTTATACTGCAACAAAAAAATAAAAAAAGAAGCAGCCATTAATAGAGTACAAAAAAAAGAGAAAATCAAATATATTTTGTATGCTGTGCTGATTCTTTTTGCTGCCACTTGGCGCAATTGTTGTCAACAGAAATAAGAAAGCAAATTGCGTACAAAAAAGTAGTAGTCAAGGAGCAGCATAGAAAAGGCAGCAAAAAAAAAAAAACTGAAATGTAAATAATTCGATTGAACTTCAAGGGTTGTCGTTGTCGTCGTCTTCAAACGTTTTTTTGTATTTACTGTTTTGTGTTGTTATGGTTACTATGGCAACCCTGCAAGTCAATTGGTTTGCGGATTTTTAAGCTGCTTCCTTTGCGAATTATTCCGACGTTCGTACGTTTCCTTCATTTTACGGATTTACAAATTGAATTATGCTTCAGCTGGCAGCGTTGGCAATAAAAACCGTATCAAGTGGTTGCTTTTTTATATTTTTTTTTTTACTTTCTACTTGCTGTACCATTGAATGGGTGAAGAGGATTTTGTTTTTAATTTAATTTTACTTAACCTCATTTTAAGTAGGCAACTTGAAGAACATGCGGCATTAAATAAAGTTGGCTTGGCCATGAAAGTCGTCGTCGGTACTGCAAAAGGCAGTCGCCAACGTGGTAGTAGTACTTATGTGCAGAAAAATGGTAGTAAGTAAGGTATATAAAGTACACTTTTGCATTATTGAATTTTTAATGAATATGACCCAAGCATCTATTAAGCGAACACTTAAGTGAATTAAATGTAAATATTTGATTGCAGATTTTTTTTTTTATATTTTTTTTTACTAAATTTAAAAATTTTTAAAACTATTTTGTTTAGTTATGGGCCATTCCATTCTTCGATTTGTGCAACTGATATAGGGTATCAAGATATGCATTGATCAATTTCTTTTATTTTTTACGCCCACTAATTTCAGAGATACAGTGGTTCAAAGTTTAAAAAAATGGGACAGAAATCACTTTTCTATGGTTGTTCATATTTCAATATCTCTTAAAGTAGAAATGATAGAAACTCCGTTGATGGCTCGTTTTAAAACTAATCGAACAGACTTTTATACCAATAAAGTTGTAACTTCTAAACTTGAACATGTGGCCCGTGGTAATTATCCTTGCACTTCAAAATTGATATCTTAAAAAGGACCCTTTTAAAGTTCAGCGGAGTTTCTAGCGTTTCTAGTTTAATAATAATAGTTTGGCACTACATTTCTATAAGAACTTAGGCCGAGCTCTCTGACCATTTTGAGCTGTGCGTGTTATATTTGTACTGAAAGTGGTGGGACCTACAGTTTATTGCCGAATCCGAACGGCGGGTAAGAGCTTTTCATAGGCAATGTTTTTACTCTCGGTGGTTTGCCATTTACTGCCGAGAGGTAGCGCGGTATAGAAAAATGTTTCTATGAAAAGATGTTGTTAGCCCCAGTCCAGGCTTGAACCGGGGACCTTTCGGCTCGCAGTCCAACGCACTAACCACTGAGCTACCGCGGCCACTAGTTTAAGAGATATTTAAATGTGAACCACCATACAAAAGTGATTTTTGGCTCATTTTTTTAACTTTGAGCCACTGTATCTCTAGAAGTAGTTGACGGAAAATTAAAAAAAAAAATGTTAGTACATATCTGGGTACCCTTTATCAGTTGCCTAAATTTTATAGAAATCGAAAAGGTAAAATCCCAAATTTGACTTTTTTTGGTCGATTTGGTGTGGAATGGCCCTTATAAGAATTATGTAAGTTAAGGTCACATTTTTAATGTTGATGTGATGAAGTTGGTAAGGCTAATGAGAGTTTTAGTCGGTTTTAGTCGACACATGTGATATAATTTAATTTTTTCATTTTTTTAAATAATCATGCCAATCGATGGTACTTTAAAAACAAACAATTAATACCTTAACACCACTATTTTATCTTGCACCAATAAAGAGGTATAGCAAAAAATTGGAAACATTGAAAATCTTGTCATGCCAAAAGGGCGTATCTTTTCGATTTTTTGCTATAAATCGTTATTGGTGCAAGATTAAATAGTGATGTAACGGCATTTATTGTTTGTTTTCATAGTAGTTATCGATCATTATTTAAAAATAATGTCCAAACATTTTTCTTGCAAACAATAAATATTAAAACAAAATATTTTAAAATAATGTTGATGATCGATAGGTGCTTTAAAAACAAACAATTAATGCCTTTACACGACTATTTTATATTATACCAATAAAAAGTTATGACAAAAAAACGAACATATTCGCCCTTTTGGCTTGACAACATTTTCAATTTTTCGAATTCGCCCTTTTGGTTTTGTCTTTTGTGGCTAGAAATATCTAACAAAACCACACACGATTTTGGCACTGTATACTTGAGGATAAACTACATTCAAAAAAATTGAAAAAAAAACGCAAATGTCAAAAATTACACATTCGCCCCTTTGGCATGATAGTGGCGATATGATTTAGTATTCAAAAACGTACTTTATTGCGCGTCTAAATGTTAGTATTTAAATTTTATAAAAACTACTTTTTTGTATTGCATATTTTGTATTATGTTTCGTATTTTGTATTTCTTTAAACGGAACATGATTGTGTAATTTAGTATTTCAAAAACATATTTTGATGATTGTGTAAGTAAATGTTAATCTTCGAAAACACTTCGTTAACTACTAATTAAGTCAAACTAATTGACGAAGCAGCTGTTACTCAAGTAATACGTTGACCAAACACTTGAATCTGTCGAGAGTATATGGTAGGAATATAGTGCACAAAATGCATAAATGAATAGAATTGCACTGCAATTAAACTTAATTATAGACCAAGTGCCACATATGCAGATTCGCTAAGATTGGCTGAGATAAGACCATTTTGCTTAAAGCACAAGCATAAAGTAACCAAATAATATTTGCTTCAAATGACTAAATTTTATAGCATTTCTCTTTGGTTTGCATAAATCTTTAAAGGTAGCCATAAGAAAGTAGGTACTAAGAAAATTGTACCAAAGGTTAACTGAAGGTTAGCTTTATTTTTGTTATTGTTTGTTCTTGACCATGAGCGCATTTCAAAACAAATAACAGCAGAATAACAAGGGAAACCAATGAATACAAGTCACGTGCGATGAAGAAATTATGCGATCGATGGATGAATTTGTGTGGGACAACTTTTGGTCGTCAACAACGCCCACAAATGGCCGCAAGTAAGAAATTATTTGCTTAACTTGACTGGTTCTGTTCTATTCTATTCTATTTTGTGCTGAATGCATTTGTATTTGTATTTATTTGATTGTGGCGATATGATTGTGGTATGAGTACTGCGTGCTGCTAATTCAAAATTGATTCACTCAATTAAGAAATACATTGTCACAATGATTAATTGTTTGCCAAAGGATTAGGGGCAATTTATCGAGCATGATTTGTATGGCTCTGTCTAAGGAAAACAGTCGTTAATATCGATTATTTAATGTCAGTCGTGTCAACAATTAATTATAGTTTAGTGAGAAATTTACATGCAAACATTTGCATAGTTATTATATAATTTAAACTGAAGAAAATTTCAAACTTTACAAAAATAAAAAAAATAATTTAAATTTCAATTTTATATTCTTTGTCGCTGTATAAGTAAAACTAACCAAAGACATTTTTGAAATATTATACTAGTTTCTTGATTAATATTATAAAAATCAGCAAACAAAATTTAAATGTTGCAATGCCATTCGTGAGATTTACATGATGGCATCAATTGATAATAATTTAGACCTCATCGTTCAATAATTGTTGGATTTATAAAGATTTTTGTAAACCTACTATATAAATTTTCAGAATGTTTTTGCTTTGTTTTACTTCTAAAACGATGATTCTACTTATATTTATTATATTTATAACACTTTATATTATTTGTATAACACTTTGTTTTATTTGTATAACACTTAATTATAACACATTATTTTTCTTCACGTTGTTCTGCCCCACAAGACTTCAATCTGACTCCGTTAGGGAGTCGCTCAATTAAAAGGACTCCCTACTAGAGTCAATTTGAGCTCCGGTTGGATTTTTCAGTTTTCAAACACTTTTTTCGATTAGATTTATGCCATAAATCAAACAATTTTTAATAACACTTTGTCTTATATATTACACTGTTTTATTTAATATAAAAAAAATTAAAAAATATATTAAATGAAAAAGTTAAAAAGGTTAATTTAAAACAAAAAATAGTTCTCCTGCCTTAAAAAAATATTTTTTCAATATAATCAAAGCAAAAAATATATATTTTCGTGATTTTAATTTATGTTTTGTTAATTTTGAAAGTTTTTAAATAAATTTCTATAAAAAATTCATTACTCAATACTTAAAATTGTTTCGCAAAATTTTTCAAATCGCTTGCCTTAACTTAAATGATGTGAGAAACCATTTTATTGTAATGACAAAACGAATTAGAAAATATTGCATTGAAAAATAAAATTTAGTAACAGTTGAAAGCAATTCTTATGAATTTTTATTTCGATTTAAAAAATTTAAATTTTTTCACTCACCTTGTCGCGTATATCCTGCCTCATCTTCTCGCGCTCCTCCTCCATTTTGCGATGCTTCTCCTTTCGTCGATCCTCGGCCTCCTTAATGGCCTCCTGACGCTCCCTCTCCTCCTCCTCGGCCTTTTCCTTATCGTCACCATCATCACCGCCATCACCACCTACGGCGCCTATAGCAGAACAGGCAGAAAAAGTTGAATTGATTAGTAAGTATTTAAAATACTTTTCAAATATTGAATTTTTAATTTTTTGTTTTTTTATACATAAAATAATATGTTTTAGTACTTTAAAGTGTGCTCATTTTATAGAAGAAATATTCTACTTGCAACGGGGCTTGATTTTTAATTGAAAACTGCACATCCTCGCAGTCGATAGGACACAGGGAATATTTTAAATCACACTCAATGTGCTGCATTTTCTTGAATTTATTGTCTTTTCATTAAAGTACGAATATTTAAACAAGTGTTTTTTGTTTGCATATAAAAAATATGCATTTTTGCGACATAAGAAAACACTAAAACCGAATTTAATTAAATTCTAGTGATAACAAATAATAGTTTTTGTATTTTTTGTCATGTTCAGAGTTTGTTTTAATTTTAGAAATGCATTTAGAAATGCAGGCAGTATTTTTTTTTATAAAATTGCATATATTATGCAAATAAAATGCTGATTTTGATTTGCACTTAAAGTACATTTAAACTTTTTTTTTGCAAAAATAACTTTTAAATGCAACTTTTCCTATATTTAAAGAGCATATTTTGCATCACAAGATAAAATCACATATATAAAATACAGTTTTAAACTTAAATTATGCTTTTATATAAAAAATATATGCACTTTAAATGCCTTTATTGCATATTACACCATTACTCAATTTTATTTGAGTTCTCTTGGTTCTTTATTAAGGATGAGTTATTAAAAAAATGCATATTTTTTGTATATTTTATATTTGAAATACATATATTGCATATCAAATTTTACACATTTTGCATTAGAAAAGTTTTTAAATCATATTTGGCACATAAAATACATTTCAAAAATGCATTTTTATTAAGCTAAATTGAATTCATAACAATTTATTTTGTATATTTCGCATCGTAAATGTTGTAAATGCATATTTTGCATATCATATAAATATAAATGCATATTTTACTTATGATGAATACTTAATTTAGATATAAAATAGTATTAAAATACATTTAGTACCTATTTTAAATTGCATATTTTGCATAAACTATGCGAAAACCTATATAAGGCAACTAAAAGGCTTTAAATGCATATTTGGCATATAAAATACTTTTTTTAATTCATATTTCATCTATAAGAAATGCGTATTTTGTGTATAAAATAGTATTAAATTGCAAATACATATTTTCTTTTAATATGCTAAAACTAATATTAAGCAACTAAAACTCTTTAAATGCATATTTGGCAAATAAAATAAATTTGAGTGCATATTTGATCGATATTAAATGCATATTTTTAATATAAAATAGTATTAAATTTCACTTGTTAATTATTTTAAATTGCATATTTTGCATATAATATGCCAAAACCTATATTAAGCAACTAAAAGACTTTTAATGCATATTTGGCATATAAAATACTACTTTAATGCGTATTTAATTTATGATAAATGCTTATTTTTGACAAAAATAGTTTTAAATTGCATTTATTACTTATTTTAAGTTGCATATTTTGCATATTATATGCGAGAACCTATAAAGTTTGTTTTTTTAAACTATTTCAAATGCCCTTCAGCTGACGTTAGCTGTCCTATGTTATTTAGGCCAATTTATCGGTTGCATTTGTGGTAACTTGTGGTTTCGCATGATTTACAAGTAGCATCATCATCCACTTGGCCACTTGCATTCTAGCCACATGTGGGTGGATGGGTGGTACAACACTCAGGTGACAAACATTAACCTTAATGCCAGCTTTTGTCAGATTTTGAATTTTATCAATTGCACACACACACACACACACACAAATAATTTGCAACAATTGTTTATAGAAATTTTGTGTTGCAGGTATGGATTTCAATTTGCAAATGAGCTTAATTTAAAATTGTGGTTTTTGTGGCAACAATTGTTTGTCGTTGCCTTGCAAAATAATATAAACTAAAAAAAAAAATAAATGTAAATTATAAGCACAATGCTGTGCCAAATGGTACAAATGTCATCAACTTTGCTGAAAGTTCGACAATAAATTTCATTTTATGACCGAAAATAAATGCAGCGCCGCGACCAACATCAACAACTGTCAAAGTTTTGCAATTAAAGCCATTAAAAACACTTGACGGGGGAGAGACTGAGTCTATATATTTTGACAACAACAACAACAACAACAATAAGAATAAAGCCAAATGACTACAACAACAGAAACAATAAAACATAGTTAATATTTGCCAGCCAGCACAACAAGAGTTTCCAAAAGCGCACAAGCGACATTTAATTAAGTTAATTATAGAGTTGCCAGTCGTCGGCGTTTTGTTTTTTGTTGTATTTACAATAAAACATAAATAATTGAAAAGTGCCGTTGGAGGCGATTGATGTTTTTTTTTGTAAGGTCTCCTCGCATTGAGTTTCTTAATTAAATTGACAGCGCGCGAATGGCGTACAAATGATTGTAAAATTTGAAGCATTCAATGTATTTGAAGCGGAAGCGGAAATTGAGGCCCCATAGCGGAAATGTGACAGCACCCCCAAGGGCAGTGCTTTTTGGTGCGTGTGCAGTAAAAGCTTTTCCCAATGAATTGTATCATTTTCAATGATTTCTTTTTGAGGTTGACAAAATTGTTGTCTGCTTTGGGTACATTTTTAAATTGTATCTTTATTAAATTATATATTTGCAAAAGTCATTTTGTATATTAATTTGAACATTGAAATTTGAGATTGAGAAATTGTATATTTGTCAAATACAGATTATTGAAAAATAACAAAAGAATTGAAATATGGGCTCAAATATTTAGATGCTCGTGTTTTCATAATAAATGATTTCGAGAAACAAAAAAGAAATGATTTAACAAAGAAATAGTCAAGTATTCTCGGTGTGTGTTCGAGAACTTTTCGAGGCATGGCAGACTGGTGGGGTAAAGAAAAACAGAAATCAATATCGTTGTTTATTTGGATTTGAAACCTTGATAAAACAATTATTATAAATATTTTTAAAATATGACAAATATACTGCTTATTTGACATTTTACTATTGTTTACTTAGTCGATTTGAATTTTTCAAATAATTTATTTTTTATGCGTTTCAGCAGAAACAATTTTATTTGACAACTATTGTTTTACTTTTTAATTTTCTTGCAATTTGTGCAAAATAAATGTTCAATATTTGTAATAAATGCGCAGCAAAATCGCACAAATGCAACAATAACAATAACAACAACAACAATAAGACACATGCATCACATGCGCCGCCATTTTGCAGTGGCATTTTGGTTGGCGTTGCCACTTGTGCCAATTTTTAACAGCGCTTAGCATGCGTAAAATGTTGCACAATTTAGTCACGTTTGTTGTCAACACTAATATAGTTATACATGAGTGTGTGTATGTGTGTTTATGTATGTGTTTGTGCTCTACAAACACAAAGCCAGCTGCATGCAATAAATTGCGCTTGGTAAATGAACGTTTCAAATGAGGCTTCATATTTTAGCGCGCACATTTTCAGTTTAGCGCACACAATACCAATATGGCGTCAAAGTCAACACCAACACAAATGCACACACACACACACAAACTAAAAGTACACTTGGAAAAAAGTGACATAAGAAAATGAAAAGAAATACATTTTATCTGAATTTAAATTCCTTTGTAATAAAAACAGTATTTTATATATACATTATAACATATTTCAAATTAAATTTAATTGAAATAATTTTTATTACTCATGTACTCAAACTAATTAAAATATATTTAATTCAAATTGAAATAAATAGTATTTAAATTAAATCAAAATGACTACAGATGAAAAACACTTTGAATCGTATATTTAAATTTATTACTTTTCTATTTAATTTTATTACTTTTTTTGCTCGGTGTACACACACAGCCAAATGTACGATACCGTTAAATGCCAATGCTTTTAATATATTGCGCCGTAGGAATGTTAAATATCTAGGTGTTGATAATTATACATAGGCATGAGTGCATTTATTTTTACATATTCGCGAATATTTTATATTTTTTCCATTTGAATTTATATTTTTATTTATTTATTTAATTATTTATTTATATTTTGCCCTTTTATTATATGCACACACATAGACCCTTAATTAAAACAAAGCACTGAGAATGGCTTTTTTCGTGTTAACAGCATTTTGTGCTTAAAATATTTGTGTAAATATTTTTTTTTTAAATGTATATAAAGCATTAAAAAATGAATTTAAATTATGCCAAATTTTTTTGCGTACGCTGCAAATTCTGTTTGTTTGGGAGCATTAAAAGGGAGCAATGCTTTAAGTGTATTTTATATATTATATCGTAGTGTTAAAAATATTTGAAGGCCTACATAAATCAAAAGAAAATATAGTATTTGCTTGAAACAACATTTAAGTTGCATAAATTCTCCGATACACACAACGTTGTTAACACTAAACATCTGCATGATTGCATTCGTTTTAACACGCTACTGCAGGGCACACTATTGCAGTGCACACTACTACAGTGCACACTACTCCGATACACACAACGTTGTTAACACTAAACATCTGCATGATTGCATTCGTTTTAGCACGCTACTGCAGGGCACACTATTGCAGTGCACACTACTACAGTGCACACTACTCCGATACACACAACGTTGTTAACACTAAACATCTGCATGATTGCATTCGTTTTAGCACGCTACTGCAGGGCACACTATTGCAGTGCACACTACTACAGTGCACACTACTGCAGTGTACACTGCACTGCAGTGCACACTGCTTGATGGATTCATGTATAAGAGAGTACATGTGACTGCACTATACTCCTTTGCGTCAAAACACAACATGTGCACTGCACTATACTCGTTTGATTCAAAACACAACATGTGCACTGCACAATACGTGTTTTGTTTTGTAAAATACTGTATAAGATGCTACGTATCGCTCATTTACTACAAGAGTGTCAAACTTAAAAAAGCGATTTTTGAGTTAATGCAGTAGTTTATTCATTATATCATGTTTCATCTTGTGTAAAAAAATTCGTATTCATATCTTGTATACTCACAGAAGAGATATGCCGTTATCTCATTTTATATGTCCCATACATTGTATATGCAAAATGAGAATCAATTGAAAACTTTAAAATTGTTTTATACCAAATCGATTTTTTTCGAGTTATGACACTCTTGAAGTAAATGAGCGATATTATCAAATTCAACATCATACTTTAACTGCGCTTTACTTAACTTGTTTACGACTTCAAATCAAATTTAGGAATATTATAAAAAAATTACAAAAGTTTCTGTAAACACGAAATAACTTAAACTCGTATTTCTAATACTAAACAGGGATTAAAACTCTTACAAAAATTTCGCTATCCCTTGAAAACTGTTTTATTTTTGAAACCCAAACCATAAATCAGAATTGAAAATGATCAAATATCTTCAAATTAAAATGTTTTCGAAGTATAATAGAGATTTTTATTGAAAGTATTCGTTGGCTTGAAATCTTTGTATGTGAAATTTACTCTTTAAGCTTTACTATACACGATATTTAACCTTATTTTAGAGCTTAACTTTACTTCAACTTCAAATTTTCTTTTATCTCATTCTAAAACGTAGTTCAACCTTATCACTATTCTAAACTTTTCACAAACATCAACCAACTACCCCGATATTCTACTCTGATGCCGTTTAATATGCCTCGATAAATGGCAACGTTGCACATTTTATTACTTTTTTCACTATATTTCTTATTTCTCTTTGCTATGTTGTCACGTTTCATGTAATGTTTTACTTTGCATTTACTTTGGCATTTTATATTGGCAACGTAATGCGGCAAAAAAGAAAAATCTCAAATGGCGCGCGAAAAAACATTATTTTCTTAAAGTAAACAAACAATAAAAAAAATATACGAAATGTTTTTATTACAAAGAAACCCTAGCAAAATGCAGTGATTTCCACATCGTTGCTAATGTTGCTGATTCTGCTGCTTCTACTGCTATATAAGAAAAAAACATGCTTTTATTTTCGGAAAATTTTAATTAGCAATTAAAACACAGATTTTAACTGCAAACCAACACAATTAATTCGAGGATATTGCTGTGGGCAAAGAAGTGGTACCTTTTTTTTTTTGAGGGGTTTTTCTTTACTATTTTCTTTGCATATTTCTTTAGTGTAATTTAAAGGAAATGAAAAATATTAAAATCATAAGCATAATATTCGGCAGCAAGCTATTTCCTGCTGGCAAATACATTTTCTATTGAATGGATACCATTTCAGTTTTTTTCCGTTTGCAAATAATAATTTTGTGCAAAAACCTGAAGGGAGAAAATCAACAAAAAGGTATAGAAAATATGAATTAAAAATTCAAATGTAAAAGAAGAAAAACAAAATTTAAGTTTTAGTAGGAAATATTGTATTGCAAAGAAAAGCAAAATTATTAGTATTTACTACATTGATGTAGTTGTTTTTTTTTTTTTTTTGAAAAACAACCACAGATATTTATTGCTATATTTGTTAAATTTTACTGCAATTATATCATTAGTTTCAAAATTTTGTACTTATTTAAAAGTTAACTACAACTGCATTTATTTTAACTACATTTTGTATTTAATGAGTAATCAAAAAATACTACATATGCAGTTATTTTTACTTCATTCTATACTTTTTAAAATATCATGTATAGTAAAAAAAGTGAATTTCTAATACATTGTGTACTAAAATCGAGACAAATAAGTACAAAAACAAAAATATTACATTTTTTACTAAATTAATTTTTTCGATTTGTGTCCAAAAGCAAATACATTTGTTTTTAATATATTGATTTAGTCATTTTTATATAGAAAATCACAACATAAATTGACTCCATTTCGATACTTAATTTTACTACTATTAAAAACAACAACAAAAAATGTTATTCAGTTCTCATAAATATAAAATACGTTTCTTAGAACCGACAACTAATAGGTTTTAGTATTTACTATATGAATAGACGCATCATTTGGTTGGTGTCATTGCTAATATTTGGTGTGGCAACCGACTAAAACAGTTCTATCAACGAATTTGTAGAAATTTGAAATAAACTTATTATTTTTTCAACGCTGTTTTTTTTTCAATTGAATTTTTCTATGCAATACTAAAAGTTCTATAAATTGCAAACAAATTTTAAACTTCAAAGTAAAAAAAGTGCAAAAAGTATTTAAAAACCAGATGAAGTGAAAAAAAGTTTAATATATATAAAAAAAGTCTAAAATAAAAACCGCTATGAATATAAATGAATTAGCGGCAAAGAAAATATGAAGTCAACAAAAACGCGCATTGAATGGAAATTTTAATGAAGACGCGCAGCAGACACCTGCAACAACGCAGTACAAAAATGAGCAAAAAGAACGAACGAGGGAGGTAGGTAAAAAAAGAACGGCAAAGCAATGGCATCAAATGAATAGCAACGATGGCAAAACTTTTCCAACAACTTTTGCTGCTTTATTTTTCAACTTTTGCCACCTTTGCGGTGTGGCGTCGTCGTTGCCGCTTGAACACAACGTGCAACTTCAATTTGTGCCGCTATCACCAAACGACGATGATGATGACGCCGACTACGTGAGATCCTGAGTTGGCGCTTCGACAGCGTCACACCGCAAAGTCTATGAACCCCGCACGAATTTCAAAAAAACAAAAAAAAAACAAAGCAATGCTAACCGCGAGTTAAGTCGTTGCCCTCGCAACCACCTGATAAACAGCAGGAGCTAAGGCAGATCCTGGCGCAGTAGACAGGCAACTCTAGCCTATGTTCTAGGCCGCCCGCCCGTTCATGGGGTCTGCGGCAAAAAGCCAGATAATTACTATTTATTCCGCCTCGCGCAAAAAGTGCTAAATAAAATTTTATTCAAGCAACGCGGTCTTGAGGAATTTCAATTTTTCGCAAAGTTTTATAGGTACTTTTTAGGCTTGGTATGGACATAAATTGAATTATATATTTTTGTAAGATTTTTGTAATTTAGTGAGGCGTTAGCTATGCAAATAGTTGGAATAATATTTTTTTTGTTGTATTTAACTAAAACATAAAATATACAAAAAATTCCATTTAAATTTAAATTTTTACTTGAAATTTTATAACACATTTCAACATAAACATTGCGTCTATTTTATATGCAAATTGTAAATTAAAAATTTGTATTTTAAATTGTATTTTTAAATCTATTTTAAGCTCTTGTAATCCCATAATCATGCAATTAATTAGGTGATATTACTAAATTTATATTTGTTATATGGCTGTACAACCAGCCAGCGTATATTTAATCAAAATTATTATTTTTTCTATTAAATGCACAATTTCTAAATATAAAAACTTAAAATTCTTATCGCTGTCAGTTAAGTGTATGCTTTGCTTTTACTACAGCTTATCAGTTGAATATTAGTTCTATCGTCTGAAATGTTGGTCAAGATCACTAGTAATTTTATGACTCAATAGGTTATTATGTGACCCGTGAATTATTCAATAAATATTTAGTCTATCATTGCAGAAATAAATGTAAATTTATTTCAAATTTTTTAAAGCACAACTAATGAATTTAAGGCAATTATTTACAGTAGCCTTGGGTAAAGTGGGAAATGGGATAATGTGGGAAATTGCAATTTTTTGAAATGTTATTGGATTTTTAAACTACTGTCATGTGTTACTTTTGTTCACTTTTTCATCTATGATATTAAACAGGTTTCTACTTTCTTATTGCTCTACTTTCTATTTGTTTTCAAAATATGTGCAATTTAGACGTTTTAATTAAGTAATACACTCAGAGAATTTTGACAGATAATTTGTTGAACAGACTCATGTTAATTCTACATGATACTTTTAACTATGGAAAACAACAACAATTCTATAAATTAAACAGATACTCATGTTAACTTTACATTTTCAACTATTAAAATTCAGTATCACAAAAATCACTTAACATGATCAAACTGTTTGAAAAAAAATAACATGAAATCTGTTTAATTTCTGTTTAAATTTACATGAATTTTTCCCTGAGTGTATATTTGAAATTATCGTATATTGCATATCTTTAAAACGGAAATTGCTGTATTGGAAGAGTTAATGTGGGAACCATTTTTTTTTTTTTTTGGGAAAATGCGAAATGGTAAGTTAAGCAATTTTAATGGAGGACAATTAATTGCACATTTTTTTAATTTTAATATATCGATTCTAGTAGTTATTTATCAATATTCACAGTTCTTCTTTCACATTCATTGTACCATAATTTTTCGTTCTTTTCATAAATATTTTGTATATATTTTAAATGTATTTATATTATTTATGTTGTAAATGATCATGAAATAATATAGAAAGAACAACTTATTTGCCCATTTGTAAAACTTTAACGTTTCCCACTTTACCCCAGGATTTTGCAAGAAGTCCGAAAATGAGCTGTTTTGAAATTTATATTATTTATGTTGTAAATGATCATGAAATAATACAGAAATAACAACTTATTTGCCCATTAGTAAAATTTTAACGTTTCCCACTTTACCCCAGGATTTTGCAAGAAGTCCAAAAATGAGCTGTTTTGAAAATTCGTCCAAAAATCAATTAAAAGACATATAAATTGTATTCTGTTAAAGCAAAAAGTCACGACCTACTCTCAGTAGTAGTCCATTCAAAAAAATTTTAAATGTACATAAATAATGTAAATGGCAACAAATAAATGTATTTTTTTTTTTGAAGGCAGATCAAAACATTTTTCCAGTGTACCCAACAAAAATATTTTTAAAGTACTGTTTTTTTTTTTTCAAGAACTTAAAAGTACTTATCAGTCATATCATTGTACCGAATTTTTCCCTGAAATATTCTTTTTTTTTAAATAAAAAAATGAGTTCGATTACCCTATAAAGTGGTCCAGAGGTTCCAAGAAATTTCGTAATTTGAAGTAGGGAAATTTTTGGCAGCTAGTGTGCTGAAGTTAATAAGAACTGCGGTCTAAGTCTACTATCTAAAAAAACATAATGTGTTCCGTAACCGCATAAAGTGGTTGAGAGATTTCAAAGAATTACGAATATTGCAAATAACTGCCAGATTTTAATAACTAAAGAACTCCGAATAGGTGTAGCGAAATTCGATTTTTTACGGTACCAAAAGTTCGTTTGTAAAAAGAAATATTTATTTTTATTTAATTATAGACAAACAAAAAAGTTCAGTTCGACCGGTTTATATGAGGTATTTGAACATAATAAATAGATAGACGGACATAACGAATAGGCGGACATCGCTGAATGTACTCAGTACACATAGAAAAAATAAAATAATTTTAAATAAACTTTAGAAATATTGCATTTAATTTTCTCTCAAGAAACAAAGAGCAGATTTTACAACGAGATAGACACAGTATTTGATAACATTCGCGAATACTTTATATTCCTCTGATAGAGACAAAGTTTTTTTTATGTTGAATATGTTACGCCCTACAACTATGCATATTTGTCTAATGCTTTGAATGCATAAGTTTTATATGTTTTTTTTGTTAACAAAAAAAGTTTTTTCTTATATTTTTTTATACTCAGATTATATTTTTTTTGCTCTTCTGAAATCCAAACAAATTCGCTAGATTATAAGCAAATTCTATGCAGGTTTGCTGCTCAAACGAATTCCACTAATGCTGACTGACCTTTTGACGCACGTTATCAGTGGCACATGATAGAGAGCTGTACCGTGCTCGGATAGATAGAAATAAATGAAACAAAAATTTTAAAATCAAAATACTAAATAGAATTTCAAAGAAGACTTCGATGCTCAAAGGGGTTTGGTAAAGAGTGCCTTCAGCGGCAGCACAAAAATATAAAATAAGAATTTAAATGTGTAGAGAATTAGGTAGAAGGCTGGGGAGGAGGTGCAGATGTGGCTTGGTATAGATCGTTCGATGGTCGTTTGACAAAAGTAGCGGCTCAGACTGTTTAGTACATCGTCGAATAAGCAGCGCGTCGAAGGTGACTAACAACGGAAAATCGATTGAAACAGCGAAACGCGGAAGTTTTTCGCAAGTTTTGGCCACAAATATTTTGCAAAAAGAACTTGCATTAGTTAGTGAAAAGTTGTGAGCTGCACTGCTAACAAGTGCAAAATTGAAAAAGTTCGCAAAAGAATTTTAAGGACAAAGTTCGATAATTTAGAAAATAAAATATACAAACTTTTCAAATATATAAAAAGTTTTAAAATAGGTTTGAAAATTTACGAAAATTTTACGTGCAAAATTATTAAAAATAAAATAATGTCCGCTTTGCACTACCAACTTGCGGTAGTTGCGCTGCTACTTCTGTTCACCCGTCCAGTGGTACGTGCTGCCGCCTCTGCCGCCGATCTTGAAAATGATATCTTGCGCTTTTCGTACGAACTCGAGCGCTGGCTCGACACAGAGACGCGTCCGTGTGACGACTTCTATGCCTATGTTTGTGGCCGCGCTCAAAATTCTTCGCAACATGCCGAACAACAGCGTCAGAAGCAGCTAAAATTCGACAAATTCCTAGCGGCCACCGATGCGGAAACCGATGACCAACTGCTGGATGCCGAACTAAAGCTCAAACAATTCTATGCCTCGTGCAAGACGACACGTTCCGTGGAGGATCTCAAGGCTACGCTGCTCTATCGCACAATCGGCGGTTGGCCGACCATGGATGACAGTGCGACGATGGTACGAAAGCGGCGTAATCAGACCTGGCTCAGCGTGAGCGCTTCTTTTCAGGACATTGGTGTCGCCTACTTCTTTAGGCATCACGTGACAATCAAGTCAAATAAGCGCGTGGTCTTGTTGGAGCCGGACGAGAGCAAACGTTATACGTTGCGCAAGTTTGAGCAGCGTGCCACCGAGGTGATGCAAGAGTATGCGGTGGAGGAGGGACGCGCACGTCTGGTCGCACTGGAGACACTAAGTCTGGAACGTGCACGACGCGAGGTTATTAAGCAGCACATCGAGAATGGTGATGTCGAAGTGACGTATACGGATTTTAAGCGTCAACTGTTCGGCAGCGCATTAACGCTGGACTGGGATGCGTACTTTCGGAAGGTGTTGGGCAAGCCGCTGAAGCCGAGCGACATGATCCAGGTGCGACAGCTGTCGAAGCTGAAGCAGCTGTTCGAGCTGCTGGAGAGGACGACACTAACGAGGCTACTGAATTGGATTTGGATTGATTATCTGATGGGTGAGTAATATATGCCAAGGTATGCTGAAAGGACTACTAAATGCTTTTTACATTTATTTAAAAGAGTACCAGAATACACAAAAGTACAGAATGTACAAAAATACGACATGTACAAAAGTACGAAGTATGAAAAAGTACTTAAAGTACACAAGTATCAAAATGTGCAAAAGTACTTAAATGCACAAAAATACAAAGAGTACAAAAGTACTAAGCAGTACAAAGGTACTAACAAGTACTAAAGTATTCAGTATTATTTTAAAAAGTATCAATGTATCTCATATTATTTTTTTAATTCCTATCTATTTCCTCTTTTTTTCGCACAGACAAAAGCGCCTCCGACTGTCGCTCTCTGACCGAGACCTACTTTGAGCCCGTATATCAGCACATCGTACAACGCAGCGACCTCGATCGTGTCCAAATGGCGCAGCTCTACGCTAGTCTTGGACGCGCCTACGATGATCTACTTCCGTCGACGCCCTGGATCGATGAGATGACGCAACAGAACTCGCACCAACTGCTCGGTCGCATTATTCATTTGACGCTGAATGGCGATGCCAAACTGGACGCCGACTATGCAACACTCAGCGTCACCAAGCGTAACTTCTATCGCAACCTGGAGAAGTGTCAACGTTTTGTGCAGCAGCAGCGGAATTTTGCGGCCGCATCGAATGCAGCTGGTTCAACGGCAAATGCAGCACAAATCTCACGAGCTGCCAACGAATATCAGCAGCTGTTCCTCGACATCAACGCGCTGCTGCGCGAACAGAATCTAACGGCACCGTTGACCTATGCGCTGGTGGGCGAACGTTTTGCGGCGCATATGATAGCCGGCGGACGTACAGAGGCGGGCGCCTGGCGCAGCATGGACTCCGAACGGGAGTTTGCAGCCTTTGAACAGTGCATCAGACGACAGGGAGACGTTGTCGGCATCTCGTACAATGCCAATGATTTAGTGTTAAAGCTCTTGGCACAGGCGCAGTCACTGCGCTCTTTTGATCAGTGGCTCGAGCAGCAGAATGCGGCGCAATTGCAGCGATTGGACAGACTGTTGGCTGCTGGACGGCTACAATTGTCACTGCGAAAGCTGTATTTTGTCGGTAGTGTGTTAGTTGATTGTCAGCAGCAACAACCACAGCAGCCGCAGCAGAGAAAGCAGACCGCGGAGTTGGTTAACAGTTATCTGCGTAACTCGGCGGAATTTACGAGTGCCTTCGGATGTCGTAGCGGAGATGCGCTGCAGGCGCGCAACATTTGCAAATTGTTGTAGAGAGAAGAGTAAAGAGAGTAGGTGAAAAGAGTGAAAGGAAAGACGACGAAGAAATGAGAAAGAATTAAGAAGAAGGTATAAAGAAAAGGAAAAAAAAAAGAAAAAGAGTGTGGAAAGATGAATAATAATTTATAATATACGAAGAAGAGATGAGTTGAAGCAAATTATTTGGAGACGAGTTGAGGAAGACGAGTTCATTAAAAAGAGTTAAGGAAGATTAGTTCAATAAAGCTTAAGGAAGACGAATTTAGGAAGACGTTGGGAACAACGAGTTGGGGAAGTCGATTTGGAGACTGCTAGAGGAAGAAAAGATTTGGAAATGACAAATGAAAAAGACAAATTGAGAATGCCGAATTGGGGAAGACGATTTCACAAAGACGATTTGAGAATAATCTAAAGAGGAAGATGAGGTAGTGAATTTTAAAATTAAAATATAGCTTAAGATAAAAGAAAAAATAGAACTCGAATATCAGAATCAAGGATCAAAAATAGTTTGTATATAGTTTTAAAGCAAATTGTAAAAACTAAATATAATTAAATACAAAGTGCTAACACTGAATAAAATTTTATTTTTATTTTTTATTTTTACAAAGCATACTTTTAGGCTTTCCACAGTGGGCTGGTAAGTATTTTTTCTTGCCATTAAACATAGGTTTTTTTAATTATAGGTTTTTTTTTTTGAAATTTTATATTTTCTTTTTGACAAAATATTTCAACTTTATACAAATTGTGACCACTAGTCTTAGAGCACAGCAAACACACCTTCCATAATTTTTTTAAATTCGCGCAACACCTTCGAAATGGCTGCGACTTTAAAACACTGACAGAGTACTACTGAGTGACCAAAGCAAAAACTATGTAGCTTTTATAGATAAATAATTGGAAAAGGACAACAAAAAAAAAAACTGTAAAACATGAAGGAGTCAACCTGACAACAGCGCCAAACTCAAATAGCTACAAATACCAAGAACTGACAATAAAGTACTTTGGACATTAAAAATTTAAAACTTAAAATTACAGCGCACAATAACAAGAAAGAGAATCGCATGAGTTGTGACTGCACAACGTTGAGTTTATTATTAGATTTACTGCGTTATCCTGCAAACGTTTAGCATTGAAAATGTGCAGAAATTAAAAAGAATTTCTACAAATTTTCTATATTAAACAACAAATAATAATAGACTGCAATCATAAATTCAAAGGCGAGCCTAATATATTATTTGTGATGTCGGGTTTTTATTTTGTGGACTTTGTGGTTACTTTGAAATGCTTGTTGTGAGTTGCTTTTGTCAGTTTTATTGTGGTCATTGTTTAATTGAATGACATGTTGTTAAGTTAATTTGTCTAAAATGCAATTTGTGCAATTTTCGCAATTTGCGTGGTTTTTCTTCACTTTAACCCATTAAAGAAAGTAATTTAAAATACTACAAAAATGTAATATTCAATTTTTAAAGTATTACAAGTATTCCAATAAAAACAATATATGCAAGGGGTACATTTTAAAAATGTTGCCAAACCATGAATTGTTCTCCATGGGGCATAAAGTACCTTAAAGGGTTAATAAAAGAGAGGTTTCCCATATATAATTTGTTGTCATTGCTGTCATTTTAAAGAACCCGCCTGTCAGCTGCATCTATTGTCAGCTTTAAACTGTGCTCCAATTGGCAACTATAAGAAATACTGTCAGCTAAGCTTTGGGTTTCAGTCGCACAGGACACTCGGTGCAAATTTATTGCCTCAGGAGCAGCAGCAGCAGCAGCTGTTCAAATGCTTAATAATGTTGTAGGACATACTATTTACTAAATAATAATACTACTCGTCTTGACAACAAGTAACAGGACAACAGCGAGCACACACAAAATATGTTTTATTCTTTACATTTTAAAGATGGCGAAAGAAATCCTTTCAAGTTGTTGACAGCTCTCACAAGACAATTTAAGGACAACGACAACGGCAGCAAAGGAAGTAGTAACCGAAGGCGAATTGATGAAAATAATACAAATACAAAGTAAGTCAACCATAGGAATTCTTTCTTTTTTTAGTTAGGTTGGGTTTCTTTCACTTTTTAAGGTGTGGGGGAGTTGTTATTTTTATGTGCTTGGACTGAGTACTGTGTCTTGTACTCAAGACACTGAAAAATGTGAAAACAATTTTCAACGGTAATTTGATATTTGAAAATTGCAATGACCAGCAGACAGACAGGCGGACAAGCGGGTAGAAGGACAAACAGCCTGCAAGTGACGCCTTTTTTGTAGCACTTGGTTGCGTTTTACTTCTTTTTTTTCATTCTGTGAAGTACCATAATAGAGTCTGTTTTTTATCTGCCTGTCTGGATGCTGAAGCATTAGCTGTCACCACAACAAATCCGCTTATGCTGCTGCTGTGACTGAGTTGAGTTCATGAAACTGCGCTGCATTAGAGAGACCAGCAGCAGCAGCTGGACGAAAAGCCTTACTTCATTAGGTCCTCGTACGCACTTCGGACACCTAAGTCTACGGTATGCGTGGTAATTTTTTGAAGTTTGCAGAATGTCAAAATGATTGCCTTGTAATATTTTTGTCAAGTAGTTGTAGCACATTAATATTTCAGAATATTTATAAATTAAAAATAAAGATTCTCATATAAGCCCAATAAAATATGTTAATAGGACAGTAATTAATTTAATAGTAGGTGTACTCAGAAAAAAATACAATTAAATTAATAGTTTTTGCTATTAAAATTAGTTAATAGGATAAATAAATATTTTTTAATTGGTAAATCCCATTAAATACTATAAAATACTATTAAATTGTTTTGTGTTTATATGAAAATATTTATTTTGTATATACTATTGATTCAATAACTATCCTATTGACCAATTTTATTAGGATTTGAGTGTACTTTTAAAAAATAGATTTACAATAAGTTTAAATGCGATTTTTCTTTTAATTTTCAAGACAAATTTTTAATATACACACAGAAATAAAATACCATAACATTAATAGTTTTTACTATTGAATTAATAGGATTAACTATTAAATCAATTGGAAAATCTCATTAAATACAATAACATGCTAAAAGATTGTTTTTGAGTTCGTATGAAAATATTAATATTAATGAATATAAAATACCATAACATTAATGGTTTTTACTATTGAATTAATAGGATTAACTATTAAATCAATAGGAAAATCCCATTAAATACTATAAAATGCAAAAAGATTATTTTTGAGTTCGTATGAAAATATTAATATTAATTAATATAAAATACCATAACATTAATAGTTTTTACTATTGAATTAATAGGATTAACTCTTAAATCAATAGGAAAATCTCATTAAATACTATAAAATGCTAAAAGATTATTTTTGAGATCGTAAGAAAATATTAATATTAATTAATATAAAATACCATACCATTAATAGTTTTTACTATTGAATTAATAGGATTAACTATTAAATCAATTGGAAAATCTCATTAAATACTATAAAATGCTAAAAGATTATTTTTGAGTTCGTATGAAAATATTAATATTAGTTAATATAAAATACCCTAACATTAATAGTTCTTACTATTGAATTAATAGGATTAACTATTAAATCAATAGGAAAATCTCATTAAATACTATAAAATGCTAAAAGATTATTTTTGAGATCGTATGAAAATATTAATATTAATGAATATAAAATACCATAACATTAATGGTTTTTACTATTGAATTAATAGGATTAACTATTAAATCAATAGGAAAATCCCATTAAATACTATAAAATGCTAAAAGATTATTTTTGAGTTCGTATGAAAATATTAATATTAATTAATATAAAATACCATAACATTAATAGTTTTTACTATTGAATTAATAGGATTAACTCTTAAATCAATAGGAAAATCTCATTAAATACTATAAAATGCTAAAAGATTATTTTTGAGATCGTAAGAAAATATTAATATTAATTAATATAAAATACCATACCATTAATAGTTTTTACTATTGAATTAATAGGATTAACTATTAAATCAATAGGAAAATCTTATTAAATACTATAAAATGTTAAAAGATTATTTTTGAGTTCGTATGAAAATATTAATATTAATGAATATAAAATACCATAACATTAATGGTTTTTACTATTGAATTAATAGGATTAACTATTAAATCAATAGGAAAATCCCATTAAATACTATAAAATGCTAAAAGATTATTTTTGAGTTCGTATGAAAATATTAATATTAATTAATATAAAATACCATAACATTAATAGTTTTTACTATTGAATTAATACGATTAACTATTAAATCAATAGGAAAATCTCATTAAATACTATAAAATGCTAAAAGATTATTTTTGAGTTCGTATGAAAATATGTTATTCTAATTTTATAATTAAATTTATTCTAAATAGTGGATGAAAGGACTTTTGCAAATAAAGTTTTCAATTTTATCTATAGCTATATTTGATTTTTTTTAATAAGAAAAATACGCTGTTTTTAAAGAGCTGTCTGTTAAACAAACGCACTTCACCACAACATAAACGAATGTTCAATTAAAATATTAAAAGATGCCAAAGGCTTAAACTTAATTAAATAATTACAATCAATTTTTCACTGCAATAATGAGCAGTAATAAGAACAGTAGCAAACAGTGGCAAAAAAGAATGGATAAAATAAAATTTTATATTTTACGCTGTTACGTAATATGATTTAATTCAATGCAACGCCAATAAATATCACTATACGACAAGGTAACGGCGACCACTAACGTTTGGTGCACGTATCAAAAGCATGCAATGTTGCAAAAAATGAAAACCTTTATAGTTTTTAATTAATATCATTATTATTATTATTAATAGTAATTAATATTTTATGTTACAATGTACTCTTTAAATGCATTAAAATTAAATGCAATTTAACGCATTGAAAACTTTAAAAAAATAAACAATTTTTTGCGCATTTTCCCTATTAATTATTTCGTTGTAATTTGCGGCTCTAAAGCAGCTTATTTATGCGTGCAGCAATAAAAATACGCATTGCATAATATATCATTAAAAATACATGCAATATAAAATGAAATGTATTTTTATTACATCAAAATCACGCATTTGTTGGGTTTCTTTTAATAAAATAATTTGCAATTAATTGTGTACATCAAAATAAAATAAAAAAACAATTATTTTTTTATTTTCAAATTACATTTATTTGTCATTTAAATATTCAATTAATTTTTGTAAATTTATATTTTTATTATTTACGCATAATATTAATTTAAATTAGTTTAAAATTGAATTTTGCCATAAACGAAAAAAAAAAAACTCTTCCCACTTTAGTGACGCCTAACATGGCGTGCAACGTATTTAACTTTTCGACAACACTTGGCTGCTCGACAGCAAAGTGTTTCACATGTCAAATACGCACGCCGCGTTGTTTTTGTGCTTGACAAAGTGTAGGGGGTTTTTGGCAAAGGGTAGGTTGTACTATAGTACGAAAGCATTTATATGTTTTATTTTGTGAATATTGCTTTTTATTTCTAGATGTCATTTGCACAATAATGCTGCCAAAAAAAGCAAGAAAAACTTGCTCAAATTTGAAATTTTCCATTTTTCGTTTTGTTTTCTTTTGTTTTGCATATGTATATCACAGCAATCACTTTATGAAAATAAACAAACACAATTCGATGTGTACAAAGCTGCTCTCGAGTGGCAATAAATGTTGAGTATGAGTGTTGTAAGTTTTTGATATAAAGATATAATTTTTGATATAAAGCGTTTTTGATATTATTTGATATTATTTTCACTGAATTCATGAACTGTTAGTTTTAAAATAACGTTAATCCTAAATTGAAATTTATAACGTGAAATGTTAGTTAATTTATAAAAATACAAACTAAGAAATACCGAAAAACTCTTCGATTAAAGGCTTAAAATTTTGTATAGGATTCATAGCTTTTAAAAAACAAAATGCTTTATGTAAAAGCCCCAAGTTTTATATCATAGCCAAAAGCTTCCAAAAAACGATTTATCTATCAAAGTCCACAGAATTCTATAAAAAAAGGTTTCTGTCAAAGACCAAAGTTTTTATATTAAATCTTAAAGATTTCTATAAAATCTTGAAGATTTCTATTAAAGCATGTCGCGGTAGATCAGTGGTTAGTGCGTTGGACTGCGAGCCGAAAGGTCCCCGGTTCAAGCCTGGACTGGGGCTAACAACATCTTTTCATAGAAACATTTTTCTATACCGCGCTACCTCTCGTCAGTAAATGGCAAACCTACGAGAGTAAAACCATTGCCTATGAAAAAGCTCTTACCCGCCGTTCGGATTCGGCAATAAACTGTAGGTCCCACCACTTTGAGTACAAATATAACACGCACAGCTCAAAATAGTGAGAGAGCTCGGCCGAAGTTCTATACAGGACTGTGCGCCTGTAGCGCTTAAAGCTTTAATGGAAAGCTTTAAGCTTAAAGCTTTCCATTAAAGCTTAAAGCTTTCTATGAAAGCTTAAATGTTTACAGAAAAGCTTAGAGCTTTATATAAAAGCTTCAATGTTTCCATAAAAGCTTAGAGCTTTCTCGAAAAGCTTACAATAAAAACTTAAAGCTTTCTATAAAAGCTTAGGAATTTCTATAAAAGATTACAGCTATCTATAATAACTTAAATATTGTAAAAAGAAAACTTAATGCTTTATAAAAAGCTTAAATCTTTTTGTAAAAGCTTAAAGATTTATAAAAAAAAGCTTAAATTTTTCTATAAAAGCTTAAAGCTTTCTATAAAAGCTTAAAGCTTTCTATAAAAGCTTAAAGATTTTTTAAAAAGCTTAAAGCTTTATAAAAAAACTAAAAGCTTTCTAAAAGAAGCATAACGCTTTCTAGAAAAAGTTAAAAAGTTTAAAACCTTCGAGATAAGCTTCAGCTTTCTATAAATATTTTACTATTGAATGTTTTTTAGTAAAACTTTTGTTTTTATAAAACTTGTCTAAAAGCTTAATATGTAAGTTTCTGAAAAACTTAACAGAAAACATTCTCTAAAGCTTAATATGAAAAAAGTAAAGTTTCTCAAATATTTAAAACTCTACCACAAAAACCTTCAGTTATTTATAAAAGTATTCTGCAAAATTTAAGTTTTTTATAAAGTCCTAAAGCTTTCTATACAAGTTTTAAAACAATCTAAAAAGCTTGATGTTCTGACTTTAAATCTAAATATAGCTTTTTATAAAGTGCTTCTTAAGCGATAGTAAAATGTTCCGAGCTTTTATATTTATAATAGATATTAAGCTTTAATAATTGCTTTTTTTTAGATTTTGTTTAAACCTTTTAAAAGCACTAAAACATCGATATTATACATATAGTTTTTGAGATGTGTATTATAATAATTATATTCTTACCTCAGATTAACTAAAATTAGCAACAAAAAAAAAATAAATAACAAACGTTCCGTTTAAGTGAGCGCACAAGCCACAAATGCGTTTTGTGGTTTAAAATAATTTGCTGTATTTGGCATTTAATTTAATTGGAGAATTATTTTCGCAATTGATTTGCTGATTGCGTATTAATGCGATAATGCCAGTGCCAGCATTGTAGTGGCTATTTAAATAATTAGTTTTGCGATATATAACAAAAACAGACACAAATGCGTTGTTTGTGCCATATACAGCCTATAACTATGCAACGTACGATTGGCTAACATTAGTAAGAACATTGTCGTAAAGTAGTTTCATATGTAGTTTATTTTTTCTTTTTCTATTTGCTTTTTTTTATTTAGCTTCAAATCTATGGGATGTGAAATGAATTACGTTGTTTTCAGCATGTGCGTAAAGCTATAAAAGTGGCACAAGGTTGATACACACACACATATGTATATTTGTTTAGCATACTTTTTGGCTTCATGCCAAGTATTGCTGTGTGTGTGTGTGTCGTTAATGCCAGTGGCACCGCAGCAGTGCTTTTGACTCTTTTGGGCTATTAAGCCTAAAACTATGCAACGCAAAAACACAACAAACAAACAAAACTGCCTCAAAACACGTGACGTTTTATTTAAGCGAATTTCTTGGCTCTTGCGTCCAATAGAGCGCATAACAACGAAATAAGAGAAGCAACTCTGCTCTTGATTTTTGTCATTATTATAGAGCGCGCTCGTTAAAGCAGCAGAAGGAGAAGACGAAGGAAAAGCGTAAAAAATCAATATGGTGAATAGCGTGCAGAGCACAAAACGTGGCGCTGTGCCAGTGTGAGGTGGCCAGCTGTTTGTTGGGCACTAGCAAAATGTGCCTGAAATTAGGCCACACTTTAAAGTGAGTGTTTTTAAAGCAGTCTTTTGTAAGAGAAGAGGGAATTTTAGAAGAAGTAAATTTAGTTTTTTGAAACAAAAACAAAACAAAATAATATGTTAAAATATGCTTTTTTTATAATTTATAAAATTTACGCAATCTTTTTATTATATTTAATTAAACTAATTTTTAAAATCTTAGCTTTTAATGTGACGAAAGAAATGTTTTGTGTTTTCAGTTTTTTTTTTATACCGAAAATATGCAAACATTTTAAAAATACTATTTTTCCGCAAGTATTTTATTTATTTCAAATTAAAAATTACTGTTTTTAAAAAAAGTTTCGTTTTTTTTTAAACAACATTTTATTTTTTTTTTAATTTATATAGTTTGTTATTTTTTTTAAGGCTTAAAAAGTAAGCAATAAAATGAAAATTACATATTAAATAGATTGTTGGAACATTGACATACTTCTGCTTTAACAAGACAAACATTAGATTTTATGTTTTAGTACTATTAATTGTAACAATTACTTTAATGTGTTTATAAATTGGTATCTAAAAATATGCAATAAATTAGAAAATTATTGTTTGGAAAATTATTATTATTATTTGTGCTTTCTTTTTTAATTTTTATTTTTCTAAAACTATGCACTAAAAATCAGCTGCCTTTGGCAACACTGACGAAGTGTTTGTTTGTTTGTTTTGGTGCTTTTACGTAACGCCTAAACACACAGCACGACAGACAGACATACACAAACATATGTCACACACACAAACAGAAAAATGCAGCGCTGACCCTTTTTCGTTTTGGGGTTGTTTTGCATATTTTATAAAAATGACATGATTTAGCGGTTTTACTTGGTCTATTTTTCGGTACACTTTTAATGCTGATTTATTTCGTTTTGTCAGCTACACACTTTAAAGACTAAACATGGGTTTGACATAATATTTGTAGTTTTTATATTAAAGTTTTTTTTATTTGAATATTTAATACAACTTACAGCATTTCAATCAATACGTGACAGACAACAGCACAGCACAGCACAGTTTGAGACAACATTTAGATTTTGATATTGAAAAAATTAAGTAGAAATAGTTAGTTGCAGGCGCGTCGCAAAATTAAATTGGCAGATTAAAATTTGTAGAGATATTTTGTTAAAATTTTAAAAACTAAGGAAATTAAATAAAATTTTAAATTAAAAAAAAACATTTTATATTCAAGTGAAATTTAATATAATATGGCATGTTCAAAATATCTACCCAAAACGTATTGAAATTCAAATTTAGTTTTTCTTTTTGATATTTTTTAGCACAATAATAAAAGTTTTTAATCGTATAGATATAATTTGTGTAAAAATATAAATGAAATGACATTGAAATATTGCACGAAAAAACAATATTATTATTGTCGAAATTGTTATTTTATAATTCTCTGAATAATAACAACCTCCATTAAAAATGGTATAACAATTTCTATTCGATTACATTATTTTTTTGTTATGCCAAAATTCGTTTCAAAAATTACAGTAATAAAATTTTACGAAACATGCAAAATTTTTGCTAAATCGTTACCAAAGAATTTATATGCCTTATATTCTTCGAATTCGAAGAGAATATAAGACATTATAACTTTGAGATGGCGCAATATCAAAAATACATTTGTGATAAAACCTTTCTTGAAGGAATTGTTGATTTTTAGAGTAATCAAAATTCTTCTTAGTTTAACTAAAACCAAATTTAACAAACACCTTAAATTCTTTTAGATTATAAAGTTCTATAAAAAATCAACATTTAAAAAAAAAAATCCAAATTGTGTAAAACCACATTATGTAATTTGACTCGCTGATTCTGAAAATGAGTGTTAAAGAATTAACTATGTATAGATTTAAGAGATATAGGCCAATGAAATATTTACAGAACTTTAAAACAGGTTAAACCGTATATCTCGCGTTCTGTAGAGCCGTTTTAAACAAAAGTTATATCAAATGAAGATAATTAAACAAACAGCAAACATTTCTCACAATATTTTTAAATTGCTTTACTAGTTTAAGAGAACTAAATAGGAGAAATTGAAAAATGTATTTTTTTCCAAAACAATTTTAATCAAAAAAGCATTTAAAAAATTGGAAAAAAGCAACTTGATGCACAGTTTGTAATATTCCAAAATTGCTTTGTAGCTTTTTGAATAAAATGAGGTACAAATAAAAGAAATCTGTGAGTTCCCCATAACCAGTTCTCTTAAACCAGTAAACCAATTTAAAAATGTTTTGAGAAAGGTTTATTGGATGTTTAATTGCCTTTCATTTGATATAAAACTTTATCATATCAGTTATTTCAAATGTGAGCTATTTGCAAATATGTGTGAGACCTTTTCAAAAGCTCTGTAAATAAGTTATTCGCCAATAGCTCGTAAACCTATACATAAAAAATTTTTAATTCACATATTCGAATTTTTCAGTTAATTTTCTATAATACAAAAATAGTTTTTCTCATTTTGTGGTGCAGTGTAATGCGAAGTATTCGATTTTAAACTTCAATTCACTTGAGAACTTTGAGAACTTCGAATATTTCAATAGATATACATAAAACGTATTTTAAAGGAATTTAATTTAATTAAAAATCAGTGAAATAAATTTGATTTGGTTGTCAAATATTTGAATTTCAATCTATAGACAATTAGAGCTTTAAGTATTTGACTAAAAGCCATTTTATTTCATTAACATCATTTTTTTTAGTATTTAAATGTTTATTTTGTGCAGTTACTTTCAGTTAATATAGGTTTATTTTTTAATTCAAATGCACACACATTTTCAGTTTTATAAAATACAAAATTAGACAAATTGTACTTTAATGGATTTTTAATTTTGCATCAATAAATATTTGAAATGTTATAAAAATTTAATTAATTACCAATTTGGTAATGTCGATTTTTAGAGAATTTAAAATTATGTCGTTTTTATAAAAACAACATAGTCTAAAACATTTGAATGGAATTTGAGCAATATTGAAAAATTCAATTTCAAAATTATTTTTTTTTGTTTTTTTTTTTTGAAAAACTTTTTATTTAAATATTTTTTAAAATTTGCACTTTTTAAAAACACTTGAAATACAAAACCACTTAAACTATTTGAAAGTAAAAAAAAAAAATTGAAGATAAAAAAAATCATATTTTTTAAAATCACTTGAACAACGACAAAAAACAAGAACTTGAATCGAATTGCAAACGAATTTTAATCATACCAATGAAATTCATATTTCCTTGGCGCGTTCACTGACTACTAGCTCCACGAAGGGTCCGTTTTGTGTGCGGGTCAGCCGAACGCAACTGCGGCAAATTGTTTAAACAAAACGCGATGGGCGAATTGGTGCTGTGCACTATAGTCGTAGCAGTAGTAGTAGTAGTAGTAGTAGTCGAGAAAGTCGATGATGCAGTCGTAGCAGCTACGAACACGAACAGCTGTGACTGCTGCGGCGCCAGACGGGCAACTGTTAGACGAAAACTTTGAGCAATTAGCTGTAGTTGTAGTAGTGTCGGTTGTAGTAGTAGCAGTCGAAACAGCAATAGTATTAGTTAAAGTAGTAACAGCAGCAGTAGTAGGTTTAGTAGTGTTGAAAATAGTAGTGACGACAACTGCTGCCGCCGCAATGTACAACTTGCACAGACGCACACTGTGCACTGAACTGACGACTGCCATGGCGAACGTTGTCAACTGCGAAGTGCGAACAATTTGCAACGACTGCCTGGTCTGGCTGACTGAGTGGCAGCTGCTGCTGCTGAAGTCAGAACGAACGAAGCGCCTGGCGCTCGCTGCGGCAGACACGAGCACGAGCACTAGCACAAACACGAGCTTAGCAAACAACGAAGTTAATTTTGCACGAACCAATGTGTGGCAACGAGTGACAAGTGGCGAGTGTAATGCAACGAGCGCAGGACTCGTTGCTGTTACAGCAGAACAGAAGCAGCACCAACAGCAGCGCCACGACAGCAGCACAACTTCGCACAACGACAATTATAACAATAACGAGTATGAACAAAACGAACATCAACGAGCAAACGACGCTGTTGACGAGCACAACTAACTAAACTCACTGAATGTTGGCAAAAATGTTGCTGCCTTTTTATTTAAGTACCGCGGAGAGCCAGCTTCCACTTCCGTGTGTGTGGAGCGCGACAGCTGGCGAACGTGAGTATGAGTGGCTGTTGCAACATCCTGCGGTTTTTATGCGGAAATCAGTTGCTCGTTGTTCGTGCGTTGCGTTCGTGCAACGCAGCAGCGCAGTCAACGTCAGGGGTTGTTGGGGTTTGAGTTGAGTGCATACTTGGGTGGGTGGTTTGCGCAGTGCGCAGTACTTTATGAGACGTCGCGCCAAGGCAGATGTAATGCGTTTGCTGTGCTGCTTTGTCGGTCACATGGTGTCGTAAGTATTGCGGTATTTTTGCGCTGTTGCGAGCGTCGCCACGCGTCACATGGTCGAACTGTCACATGTGCGTTGAGTGAGAAAAAAGAGAGTATCAGACTGTGAGAGAGTGCGCGCGCATGTTGTGAACGATGAGCAAGTGTAGTGTACATGAAGAGCTGCCTTTAGGCGCAGACGCCTTAAACAGTTGATAAGGAGCTAAGCTACTCTGTGAGGGGGCAACAATAAACATTGCTCCTCGTATTTTTGCAAAGCAGTCCTCAAAATGAACTACTGACTTTTTTACTCAAATTGAGCGCGTATTAGGACAGTAAAAATTCACTCGCACTCATTGAATAATATCCCTTGAGTAATGTTTTATTTAATGCTCACTCAGTCCTTTTTCTCTATTTTTCTTGCATTCACTTTATTCGCAAATTGTTTTCTAATTCGATTTGTTAGTTAAACTCAAAGGATTTCATTGCGTGCGCTCAGCACATGGAAAATAATTTAAACTTTCTTTTTAGGTTTTTCGACGCAGGCTTCAAAAATTGCGTTTTATTTTGATCTTTTGAAATTTTACCACAATTTACAATAACTTTGTAGACTTTTGAAGTATAAATTATTCAATTCAATTTAAAGGGTAAAAATATTCATTTTATAAAGTAGGTATTAAATATACTAAATACTTTATGAGTAAGTAGAATTAGTTTTTTTAATATTCACACTTATTTTTAATATTCACACAAATAAAAAAATGTATTAATTTTTTTTTTAAATAAAAGTATTTTTATGTTAATAAAAATTGACTTAGCTTAAAAGTTGAAGCAAATACTTTGGATTGTCAAAATATTCTACAATTGATTCAATTACTTTGCTGAAAACCATTTGCTAATGTTCGAAAATAAAAAATTTCGACAAGTCTTTGAGACTTTATGTACCTAATAACTTCTATAAAAATAAGTACGATGTTTTAAGATTTAATTTTAAGATGTATCGTACAATAAATCTGTTTGACAAGATATGATATTTAAATATTTTTGACATCGATATCGCAATGTTTTGCGAATCAATCTCGAAATCTTTGCACTATTCGATGTTGCTTTATATAATTCCAGTCTGCATTGTCTCGAATTTCTTCGATGCCTCAAATAGTTCTCAAACTCACTCCTAGAACCATTTACTATATCGTCGTTTTATCGGTTACACGTTTTTGTTTTGTTTCTGGAATTCATGTTGTCATTATAAAAACACGAGATTCTAAGAGATCTCGTTGCTATTTCGATTATATATCGTCACTATCATGCCAAAGAGGCGAATGTGCAATTTTTGACATTTGCGTTTTTTTACATTTTTTAATGTAGAATGCTGTGCTAAAATCGCGTGTCATTTTGTTGAGTATTTCTAGCCACAAAAGAGAAAACCAAAAGGGCGAATTTGAAAAATTGAAAATCTTGTCATGCCAAAAGGGCGAATCTTTTCGTTTTTTCGCCATAACTTTTTATTGGTATAAGATAAAATAGTGGTATAAAGGAATTTATTATTTGTTTTCAAAGCACCTATTGATCTGCATCATTATTTAAAAATTATTTTGCCAAACATTTTTTCCTGCAAATAACAAATGGCAAATAAATGTTTGACAAAATATTTTTAATTAATGATGCAGATCGATAGGTGCTTTAAAAACAAACAATAAATGCCTTTACATTACTATTTTATCTTGTACCATTCGCCCTTTTGGCATGACAAGATTTTCAACTTTTCCAATTTCTTCGTTTTTTTGCTATAATTTTTTATTAGCACTAGATATAATAGTGGTGTTGTGGTATCAATTGTTTGTTTTTAAAGCACCTATCGAACTGCATCATTATTTAAAAATATTTTGCCAAACATTATTTCCTGCAAATAACAAATGGCAAATTAATGTTTGACAAAATATTTTTAATTAATGTTGCAGATCTATAGGTGCTTTAAAAACAAACACTTAATGCCTCTACATTACTATGTTATCTTATGCTAATAAAATGTTATATCATAAAAAACAAAAATATTTGCGTTTTGATCAGGATATTGCCTCACAAAATCCGTATTTATAATTCAGTAGGTTGTCCAAATCTAAAGAAATTTTATACACGTGATAATAATTGACGAATAAACTAAAATAACAGAAAAAAATAATTTTCCTAATTTTTAAAGCACTTCAAACTTTAAAATTTGATTTCCCAACATTTTTAAAAATGCACATTCGCCCCTTTGGCGTGAAAGTGACGATATTAAATAAATGCAACTTTTGAAAATGCAAATTTTAATTTTACAATTAAAAAAAATTGTAAAATGTAATTTTTTTTCAATAATTTTTTAGCCAATATTTTTAACGAATTTATCTAAGTGTTAGTTTACGCCAACATTCGTAATATATTTTTCTAAGTGTTAGTTTAAAGATTTTTTAAATATATTTTGTTTTTTTTTTTTGTAAAATTTTGAATTTTCTTTGTATATAACTCTTAAACCAAATTTTGTGTTTTATCGTACCATTCTCGTTGTATAAATATGATTCGTTCCTGAAGTTTAATACGAATTGAGGTTCTCTATAGGCTCGATTTAGAAATAAATTTTGTAACGAGAAAATTAGAATGAATTGTAGTATCCCAGTACGCTATGTCCGCTATGGAGATCTTTTAAGATCGAACTAACTTCGATAACATATTTCGATATACTACGACGATACTACCCAGCAAACCAAACAATAATTTTACGATATCGTTTATAGCCTCAAATTGTCGTTTTCGGTAGTCTATAATGATATGAAAACGACAGGGTTTTCGATAAAAATGAACCTAAAATGATATCGTTGTTTTTGCCATTATAGATATCGAGATGATATCATAAATGGCTTTATTTTCGATAAGCATATCTTATTTGTTCAGAAAATGTTATTTTTTGACAAAAAGTATAAAGAACGCGCAATTAAATTTTCAAATTCTTTGAGTTTTATATCTGGAATTTATGATTATTATATCGAATTTAAAAATTATCGTCAAATGGTTTGTAGGATAATTATAAAAATTTTGTGTACTATAACATTTTATTACACCTTACAATATTTTAACATACTTCACAACGTTATAGCAATATTTATCAAATTAATATCGATATCATTGCACTAGTCAATGCGATATCGATCCAGAATCGTTTCTGTGCTCGTTTCGATAAAAACTGTGATATGTCGTAACAATACAAAGATAAAAAAATTCATCAATATGATGAATTTATTCATAAATATTATGAATTTATTCATAAATATTATGAATTTTTCTACCAACTACTAGGAATCATCATATTGATACGTACGTTCATGAAATGACATATATAGATGAATTTATCAATATATAGATTATTCAATAAATAGATGAATTTATTCATATTCATCGAATATCATAGTGAAGAACGAAACTTAAAAAAAAAAAAATTTTAGAAAATAATTCAATAATTGTTGTACAAATTTTATTTAAAAAATAACAGAAAAAAAATAAAAAAAAAAAAAAATTATTCGAAAAAAATAATTGTTCGAATAAACGAACAAATTATTCTCCGACATATCGTATCATTCTCCCATCAATATCGAAACAAATGGCAGACTGGGATTATGTATGATGTAGATAAGGACTGCGTCGAATAAAATTGTCCGTTACATATCTTCCCATAATGTGCTATTGCAAGATTCAAATTAAAAAAATTTGATCATAGTAGCTCCGAATTAAATGGCAGAAAATAATTTGTGTCAGTTATAGTCAATACAAAGTTTATTTAACGCGAAAATGGCAAACGAAGTGGAAGTGCGAGAAAATATAATTACAATTTTTCAAAAACAACCGAGTTGGTCTTTTAAAAAAATTGCCAAGGAGGTAGGGGCTAAACCTAAGACCATTTCTCGCGTTATCAACCGATTTAAGGAAGACCTGAGTATTGATCGGAAGAAAGGTTCTGGTAAAAAAAGGCCCACATGATCGTGAAAAGTCAAAGATGAATATTTTAAAGAAAGATCCAAGCATATCCGGAAGGAAATTGGCGAAAAAAGGCGGATTTCTCAGAATCTTTTGTGCGCAGGACTAAGAAAGAAGCTGGGCTGAAGACGTACAAGGTCCAAAAAGTTCCGGATAGAAATGCCGTCAAGAATGAAACCGCAAAACAACCGGCTAAAAAGCTGAACCAAGATTTTTTTAAAAAATTCGATTGCTGCATAATGGACGACGAAACTTATGTTTTAGCGGACTTTTCTCAGCAACCTGGGCAGGAATTTTATACAGCCGATTCTCGAGGAAATGTCGCTGAAAAATTCAAATAAAAAAAAAATGACAAAATTCCCAAAGAAATTCCTTGATTGGCAGGCAATTTGCAGTAGTGGAAAAAGGAGCAGCTCATTCGTGACATCGGGTACAATTAATAGCGAAATATATGTGAAGGAATGCTTGCAAAAGAGATTGCTTCCATTTTTACGCCAACATGAAGTGTCCACATTTTTTTGGCCTGACCTTGCTTCATGTCACTACAGCAAAACGGCCTTAGAGTGGATCCAACAAAATGCAGTGATTTTGGTGCCTAGATAAGCCAAACCACCAAACTGTCCAGAACTCAGGCCGATTGAGAGATACTGGGCTTTAGTAAAAAGGGAGATGAAGACAACAAAAAAAGTGGCCAAAGATCTTCAAGACTTTAAAAGAAAGTGGTCTTCAGCAGCTGTGAGGGTGTCGGACACTGCCATTACAACATTAAAGGAAGGGGTTCCGGAAAAATTAAAACTTTTTATTAACAAATATTAATTTCTGGTTTTTTTATATTTTTTTTTAAATCTAAAAATATTTTGCAAAATAAAATATTTTATTCAATAAAAATTCGATTACTAGATTTCTAGATTTTTTCATTTTTGTAGCGGACAATTTTATTCGACGCAGTCCTTACAATAATCGTAACCGAGTTCGAATGAATTTCCCGACATCTCGAAAGAGTTTCAAAGCGATATCGAATTTCAGGCCTACTGGAATTCTTGCAGTTTAATACGTTTTGGCGTTCGATATTGGTACAAGATCTGATTCAATATAGTACGAATTTTCCAATATATCTTATCGTTCATGCATCAATAATGAAACGTATGGCAGACAAAGTATGAAAGTATTTATCTGTGCAAAACATTAGATCGTGTCTAGTAGTCAATATTTCTATTATTTTAAATTAATTTTCAATTTCTTGTTAAAAATCAGATAATTTGGAATATGTATTAAATTGGTATATCTTAAAACTGAAAATGTAGGTGCTGCTCAATTTCATAAAAATGTATATTTTCATTTAAAAGCTTGACAAAATAATTACAATTTCTCAATTTTTTTTTTTTTTTGGTTTTGTACCTTAAATACTAAATAAATATAAAATTCTAAAAAAAGGTGACCGTTCTGAAATATAATGCCTCAGGCATTATACAACTTTTGGGATGAATTCTTCTTGGATGAATTCTTCGTTTTACTATTAAGAAATACAATTTTCTCCGACACTTTTTCAAAAAAACTTTCTATTTTAGTTCAAGATTCTGTTGGAGAGGATAATGCTGAATTTAGTGCGTAACATATTTTTGTGCAAATCTAAATAAGGTTGTCGATTTTTTTTAAACCATTTTTTAATTTTAAGAAATGGCGCATCGAGAAGTAAACATGGAAATCTTCAATATTTATAATATCTAACAATATATCTTTATGAAAAATTTAATAAAACCTGTTTCGTATGCCCAACTTTTCCAATAATAACACTACAAAGTGTCATTCTATGTTTCCCATTTTAAAGCCTCATAGTTTATATTATTTTATTGAAAAACAAAAATGCCTTAATTTAAAATTAAACAGCCTTCGTTGTTCTTAGAACCAATAACTCGATCCTCTTAGAAAAAGCAATTATCTGTGCTAAAACAAAATACGTAATTTGTTCGCTACAAATCATCAAGTGATCCGCTTAAAATAAAATCGTTTCTTAGCTGGTGCCGTCATTTAATTAAACTGACCTGCAGCAGCTAGTAGCAGAATCCTGCTCAAAATTATTAACTCATTAGAAATAAGCAGGATGCTAAAAAATAGTACACAAAAAATAGAAGATGAAGAATAAATATCCTTTTTTTTTTGTATTTTTTTTTTTTTGCTATTTGTTGGCTCAAGTTGTTGCCAAGGATTTGTTGCTATACACAATTTGTTGTTATTATTGCTGTTACTTGGAGGGAGCAACGTACTACCGACTAAATACATTCTACGTTAGGATATTGGTCTGGTTATTGTGCTGCGTGCCACATCGATGATGAGGTTACTTAATACCTTCATTTTTATTGCAATTTTCTCAGTGCTTATTTCTTATTCATGCTCCCTTTTCGGTCTTACTTATTTCGTATGTTCGCACTTTGCACTCTTCACACTTTAATCCTGGCCAAACGTAAAAATGTGTTGGCTCCGAGTTAAGCCTAAAAAATGCGTATTACGTTGGCCTACGTCTAATTTTATTGTGTATAGTTTTATGTTTGCCCTTTTGCCTTTTTTTTCTTGGTGCTGTTTTTTCATTTTTGTGCCTGGAAAGGTTCTTAAAAGGTTCTGTGTGGTGAGGGGGTAAAGTGTTCCTCACACTGTGTGTGTGTGTGTGTGATATGTAGTGCGTATGAATTGTACGTTTTTGTGTAAAACACATTTCACGCATTATATTTCACGCCTTTGAATGCTGTCGAAAAGTTCTGAAAAGGCACGAACTGCAAATTATTTTCCATGTGCTTAGGTCTCAGAGCCCTCGCGGTACCCCACCACCACCACTACTGCTGCTCTCTGGGTCTTAATAGCACAAATGCATGTCGGGGGAATAGTAATTAGATTTTTACTACACAAAGACATATATGTCTCTATGCCGTCTGTCTATTGCTATGTGTGCGTGCGTTTATTTCAATGGTGACAATTATAATTTTGCCTTGGAATCTTTAATTTTTATTCTATTTTTTTCTATTTTTTTTCTTGTACATATTTGGCTCACATTCTGTTAACACTGGAGTGACTACAGTCGTCAGCCACATGTTGGCTCAGTTATTCTTTATTCCAACAATGATTTGTGTACTTTTTTTGTGCTCATAATTCCCAAGTATGTCAATTCTCTGGGCATGAAGCACAGGCACACAACATGCACAGGACCAAATGTATTCACAGACTGTATGTCGGCCTATATGTCGTTCTATATGTCGTTCTATATGTCGTTCTATATGTCGTTCTATATGTCGTTCTATATGTCATTCTATATACGTCCGTCTGCATGTATATCTGAATGTATGTCAGCAATTAGACATGTGACTTTTTCTTCTTATTCTGCTTTGTTACTACTTTTTGATATAACTTAATTATGAGGCTTGTTGCCATGTCTCATTGAATTAAGGATATTATTTAATTTGTGGCATGCGTCCAGCTGGAATTTATGTTTTACTCATTAGCATCTGATAGATAATCTTGTTAAATTCAAAATTTCTTTAAATCTAAACTTCTTTAAAATGTAAATGCTGTCTTTAGTGCCGTTTACACGGCATACTAATTTTAACAAACATGTTACTTCAACATATTACTTCACATCCAATTAATCAGCAAAAAATGTACTCCAAGATAAATTTTAACTGACAAAGAACTATCGAAAGACAAATATTTAATAATACCTCTAAAGCTATGTTGCACACAGAACAATACAGACAAAAGTATCAATTTCGAAGCGTCGCGCAGTGGTGCAGTGAGTACCTAAAGTTGAAGAAAACCCCAGGATTCAAATTTACCTTAGACCCAATTTTTTCCATTGTATAGTAAATTAAATTGCCTGCAATGTGGCATCACTCAATTTATAACTTTAGAATCCAACTTTTCCCCACACTCTGCCAAACACAACACAAATGTTCGCCATAATTGCAAGAAACAATATTGTAAAATTTATGATCACTATTTTGAAACGTTTCTTTTAAAAACCATAAAAACTAATTTTTTTGTAATGCTGACATCTACATCTGGTATTTTTAATGTCTTTTTAACATTTTTGTTTTAAAAAGTTTGCACACTTCAGAAGAAAAAAAATGCTGGAATAAATTCACATTATTTTATTTTTTCTTCAAATTAAAGTGTTTTTCAATAAGAGCGCTACAAAAGGTTTTTTAAGGGTTTTTCAACAGGGGCGCTACAAAAGTAGAGTGACAGGGACAGCAAACGACGCAATATTTCTTGCCGCTCTTTTGACATTTCTCTTCAGTAAGGTTTGCCATTTCATGATGGAAAGATATACGAAATTCGAATTCGACTTCGGATTCGACTTTTAACTTTTATTACAAATATAATACATACAGCTCAAATGGTGAGAGAACTCGACCTAAGTTCAACAAAACTCTAGCTCCAAACTAATGTTATTATAATGTTTTTAAAAAAAAATAAGTATTATTGAAAATAGGTTTCTAAAAACAGACTCAACGAACTCATTGATTTATTTTTTTTATATAATAAATTTCATAGAGTATATTAGCTTTTACGCAGGATACTGGTATTTTTGTGTATCCCATAGCAGTCAAAATGGCAGATTTTTAGTAACCATTGGGAAGGAGACTGTATCATGATACATTATGTAAAAATTTAGAGTCTGGTACGATATGTCGAAATTTAAAATATCGAAACTAAAAATACCGAAGACGAAAATGTAGAAAACAAAAATGCCGAAACTTGAAAATGTCGAAAACAAAAATGCCGAAACCTGAAAATGTCGAAAACAAAAATGTCGAAAACTAAAATGTTTAAAAACAAAATGTCGAAAACTAAAAATGTCGAAATTTAATATGACGAAATCATTTTTTGCCGAAAAAATGATGGAAAATATCGAAAAAACTCGAAGATAAAGACATTAAAAAAGAACGCATTCTGATTTTTAGCTACTCTAGGATTCATGCGGAGATTTTTAAATATGCTGCCTTCAAAATACCATCTTGGAATTTAGCTTCAACACTTATAAAAAATCAACAAAAATTTCGATTTTTTTTTTAAATACTTTTTTTAAGGACATGCAATTCGAAGTTCAAGGATAACGACCATTGGTCATATGTTCATGTTAAGAAGAATTTTCCAAAAGATTGTTTTATTAGTTTTAAAACGAAACCTTATCAAAGTTTCTAGCATCAAGGAATATTTCAATAGGAACCACCAAACAAAAGTTATCTTTGACAATTTTTTAACATTGGACTGTATCTCTGGAAAAAGTGATATCTTTGGAAATAGTGGTCGGAAAAAAATGGTGAATGCAGATCCCGATACCCTTTATCAGTTGCCAAAATATCATTGAAATCGAAGAGAGTGAATTGCAAATCCTACGAGATTTGGTGTGGACTTGCTCATATAGGATTTGAAATTTGTATTTCAACATTTTGATATTTCGGCATTTTAATTTTCGACATTTTTTTATCGTATAAAAAAAATGTTTTTGTATTTATAGTTTAAAAAATTTGTCGACTATTTCTAGCTTTAAAATATTTTTCGACATTTTGTGATTCGGCCAAATATTGTTTCGGCGTTCTAAGGCTTTTATAATTTCGACATTTTAAGGTTTCGACATTTTTTTTTCGATATTTCGTACGGATCCCAGAAATTTACATTTTTTAAGTTTTAAAAAGTACGCAATACAGCTGGAAACAAATTGCTAGACACAAGCAGATAATGGTATGTAATAGGCAGGAAGAAAAATGATAGAAAAATATAAGACAGAAGCATCGTAGCATGTTCCAGCGTAACTGTAGCAGTCAAATCATTATATATAATGAAATTATTGAAAGATATTAAAAATAACACAATATAATTTCTCATTTTGTGTTACATTTAATATAATATGTATTATTATTTTCTTCAGATTTAGATTTTTTCAAACTCTACCTTCAACAATTGGAGTTGAAGGTAGAGTTTGAACAAAATTTGCCTTGTAGGTGACAACTTTTACTGATGTCATCTACAACATTTATTTACATATATATCCTAATTTGCCAAAAATTTCTTTTCAGACTATTTACTACCAGTATCTGCTTGTGCCTACCATACCCTACATCTGCCTGTCAGTTCTCTATCATTTTTGCTTTCACGTATTCGAAAAATTGAAAATCTTGTCATACCAAAAGGTCGAATATTTTGATTTTTGCCATAACATTTTATACGTATAAGATAATATAGTTTTTATTCTACATATCAATTAGAGTCATTATTTTAAAATGTTTTTAATTTTTATTTTTTAACCATATGCATGAAAAATGTTTGGCAAATTAGTTCTCATTCGATATATGCTTTCAAAACAAACAATTATTGCCTTTACATCACTATTTTATTTGGCGCAAATAAAGAGCTATAGCAAAAAAAAAAACAAAAATATATGGGATTTGGTCAGAATATAGCCACATATAATCCCTAGTTATAATTCAGTAAGTTTTCTAAATCATTCTAAATCATTTATGTAGTCGGTCTAAGCCGACTATAAATACCCTACACATATGTGTGGTTACCATTCAAAGTGGTATATATGTCACCAGGGTATACGAATCCTGAAAATAACTACAAACTTTCCATCCCTGAAGAATTTTCTTTCATTTAATAACCATATTACAAAGGGGTAGGTGTACCGAATTTCAATTTTTTTTTTGGTAACCACAAGTCGTTTCGCCGAAAAACATCATTTTCATTTATTAGAGCATAATGTCAATATATATTTGACCAAAAACCAAAGTTTTCCTAAGCACGTATACAGTAATATTGATTTGTAGATGTAAATTTTAAATGAGGTATTTAAACACAAGTGGTCGGTTCTCAGGTCACAATAGACCGATGAAGCTAATTTTCAAGCTTAGATATATAAGTAATCCAAATCTAAAGTTTCATTGCTCTAGCTCTTCTACTTTTTCTGTAATCGTGATTTCAACATACAGATAGAAGGACAGACGGACAGACAGACGGACATTGCTAAATCGACTCAGGAGATCATTCTGATCAAGAATATATATACTTTTCCATACCGGAGATGCTTCCTGTTGGGTGTTACAAACGGCGTACCAAACTGAATATACCCTTTCACTCTTAGTGTAGGGTATAAAAACTTGCGCATACTTCGCTAGGAGAAAGTGTCCTATATCATATGAATTCTTCTCAGCTCGTATAGATCTCGTAACGATATCGAAACAAGTAAGTATATAGCGTCGGTAGCTCGTCTGGTTAGTGCGTTGAACTACGAGCGAAAAAGTCGCTGGTGCGTTCGACTACGAGCCGAAAGGTCCGCGGTTCGATCCCCAGCGACGACTACCAACATCTTTTTCGTAGAAAACATTTTTCTATGCGACGCTACCTCTCGGCAGTAAATGGCAAACCTACGAGTGTAAAACATTGCCTATGAAAAGCTCTCACCCGCCGTTCGGATTCGGCAATAAACTGTAGGTCCCACCAATTTGAGTACAAATATAACTCGCACAGCTGAAATGGTGAGAGAGCTCGGCCGAAGTTCTATACAGGACTGTAGCGCCAAACTATTATTATCTAAGTATATTTTGTAATGTTACTTTGATGGGATAATCAAAGATGTAAAGTAGTCGTTTTCTTTAGACGGTTGTTAAAATGTTAATTTCTAATTTTATAAAGACAGTTATTTTAATATTATTTAGAACGTGAACAAATCAAAATATGACTGAATGCAAAATTAAATACTTTTAACTTTTTTGTTAAACATCAAAAGAGAATGCACAAACTGTGTTAAATGCTTCGTGCAAACAAAAACATAACAGCAAATAGAAATATGTGATTGCACGTTATTAATTGTAGCAAATACAAAATAATAAACACTTGTTAGCTGCAAGCAAACACCAAGTGCATCCCCATGCCACACGTGCTACTACCACGGCATTCTTCTGCGTTTGAGTTAATGCGTCGTTAATTTCATTTAATTCAATTCAATTCATATTAAAATTAAATTTCCACGCATACCACGCATTATTTTCATTATTGCAGTGCGCTGTCAAAATAAGACATTTGCCATAAATCGGATTATAAAACCAAAGATCATTTGTATGCGAGGCAAATAGCAGCGCGACAAGGCAAAAAAAAAAACCCCATCCACCCAACAAATCCAACCAAGAACCAGCTGTACAGACAGTCCTGGGCCGCCAATCCATACTACACCCTGCTCTGTTTTACTGACCGGAAAAAGTCACGTTTCAATATAACGCATTAAATGTATATGAAACGTGATATTGTCCGCCAGCGGAAGCGGATGAAGCAAATTATGAGAAAAGTGCTGAGCTGTTTCTGGAGGTGGGTTAGGTTATGCTCGGGAGATCAACGGTTGGACGGTTGGCTCGAAGCAAAAATTTTAATAAAATATTAAAAATAAATGCAAATTTTTCTGCGTTTGCGGAAATACGAACAAAAATAAAAAAATAAATAAATAAAAGGCATATCGTACAATAAAATAATATAAATATTAGAGCAGCTCTTATTTATGCAATAAGCACAAGGATAAGGTATCAAATTTAAGGAAACGCAAGTTGGCAGTTCTTTGAATTCGACTAAAGCATAATAATACTCATAATAATAATATTAATATTTTTATGCATATTATATATATTTTTATACTTTGCTAATGGAAATAAAAATACTTGGTATTTATTTGTCTTCGTTTTTTGAGCTTGAAATTTATGGTGTTTTTGTTCGTTAGTTTTTTTATGAACAATTGTGCGATAGCACATAATAACTCAGCATTTACGCAAAAAGTTGAAACGAGCCGAAAGTCAGCATTGTATCTATAAGTAATAAGCAACGTTCTCATAAATGCGCTGCACTGTCATGCGTTGCATTGGCAGTCTTTCCCCCCTTAGAGCCTTTTGCAAGCTGTCATAACCTAACAAAACCCTGCTCTAAAACAGCTGCACCCTCGCAAAAGGAAAAAAATATAAAAAAAATAAGGAAAAACAGTCTGCGAATTATTTGCCACACAACGTGATGCGAATATTATTGAGACATTTGTCTTAGTGCGCGAGCACTTGGCGCCTTGCACGCCCTCGGTGCACTGTGCTGTTCTGAGACATTATGCCACATGTTGTGTCATTCGCCAGCTAAATCATAAACGGAAGGAACTTGCAGAAATTGCTGTAGATAATAATATTTTTCACACATACAAAAGAGCCGCAGTCACATCAGTGGCGCACAGTCCCAACGGGAAAAATGTGTGCAATATGAAAAAATTGAATAAGAGGTCTTGATTACAATCTTGAAGTCATATCGTCACTGACATGCAAAATGGGCAAATGTGCATTTTTAAAAAATATTGGAAAAGTATATTATAAAGTTTGAGCTGCTTTAAAAATTAGTAAAAAATACTTTTTCAATATTTTTTTTATTATTTTGGTTTATTCATCAATACGCAAAACGTATATAAGATATATTTTGATTTGAACAACTTATTGAATTATAAATACGTATTGTGGCTATTTGCTGATGAAAATGTAAATATTTTTGTTTTTTTGCCATAACTTTTCATGCGTACATGCTCAAATGGTGGTGTAAATGTATTAATTGTTTGTTTTTAAAGCACCTCTCGATTAGCTTCATTATTTAAAAATAATTTGCAAAAAAATATTCTAGCTATTAACAAAAAGTCAAAAAACTATTTTAAAATAATGATGCCAATCGATAGCAGCTTTTAAAACAAACAATTGATGGTTTTACATAACTATTTTATGTTGTACTAATAAAGAGTTGTGTCAAAAAAATAGAAAATTTGAAAAATTGAAAGTCTTGTCATGACAAATGGCCAATTTTTTTCGTTTTTTTTGACATAACATTTTATTGGTACAAAATAAAATAGTGGTGTAGAACATTTAACTGTTTGTTTTCAAAGCACCTATCGATCTGCATTATTAATTACAAATATTTTGCCAAACAAATTTTCCTGCAAATAACAAATAGCAAATTAATGTTTGGCAAAATATTTTTAATTAATGATGCAGATCGATAGGTGCTTTGAAAACAATTAATAAATGCCTTTACACCACTATTTTATCTTATACCAATAAAAAATTTATGGCGAAAAACGAAAAGATTCTCCCTTTTGGGTTGACAACATTTAAAATTTTTCAAATTCGCTCGTTTGGTTTTGTCTTTTGTGGTTAGAAATATGTAATAAAACCACACACGATTTTGGTACAGTATTCTTGAGGAAAAACTACATTAAAAAATGTAGAAAAAACGCAAATGTAAAAAATTACAATTTTGCCCCTTTGACATGATATTGACGAACAGTCTACGTTTGCCAAATTCAAATTAAATGCATTAGTTACGGGCTGTATATGCATTCAAAGATGTTCAAATTAACGTTAAGGATTATCTAAAACGAAAAATGATTAACAAGAGAGTAAGTCGAAGAGAACCAACGCTCCTGTACAAATTGTGTTGCGTTTATTTATAGCGCTAAGTTTGCGTCCCGTTGGGGTGCAAACCACAGACATACATAAGACACACGACACACTTAGACTAAGTGTAAAAAACGGAAAAAGGATTTCGCTGTTTTTTTTTATTTTATATTGATTTTTTATTTTATTTTATTTTGTTTTTTTTTATTATTATGTTGCATGACTTCTTTTTCGACACTTGTTCATGTTGGCTGCCAAAAGTGACATGTGATGTTAAGTGGTGTGCGCCCAACATATAACAAAAATAAACGTAAAAATAAATATAAAAAAAAATGCACGCAATCACATATTTTATGCCATTTCACTTTAGCGTCATTTTGCAATAAAAAAAAATATTTTGTTAAAGCAAAAAACAAAAAAAAATATCTATATAAAAACTAAAAAATTCAAGAAACAGTTGATACTCTCTGTATTTATTTTAGTAGTTTTCTTGGTTATTATTGCATTTTTATGATTTTGATTTGATGCTTTATTTCTTTTAGTGCATTTTTTATTTCTAACGCTCTGTTATGACAGTTTTTTGCTTGTGCAAAATGCTTTTATAAATATATCTAGTTTAATTGCAGCAATTGCATTTATTTGATATACTTGTGATTTTGATTTGTCTTGAATTATTGCGATTGACAATTTCATTATAGCGCAATTACGAAAAAGCAAATGTCTTGGAATAGTCGAAATTAAAAAAAAACTATTTAAATTTATTACATTTTACTGCTAAGATTGAATGTATTAAACGTTTTCGTATAACATGGTACATGATTTCATTTCAGTTCAAGTGAGTCTTGTAGGGTCAATATTGTTCTAGTTGTAAGGGTCTTTCATTTTTTTTGGAAAGACAAAAATTTGACTTCAAAATTAAAAATATTAATTTATTATTTAAAAACAAAGACCACATATTCTCGATAGTTTTCATTGTATGTATTTTCTAATGTCAATTAGTATTTTGTGACATTATTTGTGACTGGTGCCCCTTAGACATTTGCACAAATGCATTTGAAAACAACTTAAAGACATTAATTTTATTTCAAAACATTTACTGGCACTGTCTCTTTGCATGAAAATCAAATCAATGTGCTGCTCACTACAACAAAGCACTAAATAGTGTCAAAACAAAACGCAAACAACACCTAGTTGTAGTGAAGAGGTCTGATTTGATGTGCAATAAAAATTGAAATACTGAAATGAATTGCTCATTACATTGATTACTCGGTGCATTTCACATTTTTTCTATCATTATTACTCTAAGGAATTCTCATTAATATTAAAATATAGAAAAATTTAAAAATGTTACTTAGTTTTTATTTATCAAACTATATATATTTTTTTTTGAAACAAATTATTTTTTTGTGGGATTTATTGCTTTTCGACAAAGCGTTGTTTTTGTCGTTAAATTTTTTTTTTTTTTGAAAAATAACGTTGTATTTTTTATAAACACATAAATAACGACCACAACATTACTGTTGATGAGCGCCAGTTTTGTTGTTGTTTTCAATGTTCGTCTTCGCACTCGTTACTAGTTTCACTCACTCACAGCACTCCCTGTATTCGTTGGATGTTCAGCGACAGTAGTATTATTTGGTTTTGTTTTTCAAAACATTGAATGTTTTGAACAAAATGTTTTGACAGTACTGGACAGCAATGAAACAAATACTGCAGTGAAGTGAATTCGCTGGAGGAGACTTTATTATAATACAGTAGACTGCCATTGCAAAATGTGCTTAATACTATAGAGTAGTAGTGCATATTATGTAGAGGGAACTTTATATACATTTGTGCAAATGTCTAGTAAAGGGTTTTTCAAATGGGACGCTACAAATGTAGAGCGACAGGGAAAGCAAACGACGCCATATTTCTTGCCGCTCTTTTGACATTTCTCTTCAGTAAGGTTTGCAATTTCATGATGGAAAGATATACGAAATACGAGTTCGTATATCTTTCCATCATGAAATGGCAAACCTTACTGAAGAGAAATGTCAAAAGAGCGGCAAGAAATATGGCGTCGTTTGCTGTCCCTGTCGCTCTACTTTTGTAGCGTCCCTGTTGAAAAACCCTAAAAAAAACTTTTGTAGCGCTCTTATTGAAAAAACCCTTTACCTATACCTAAAATTATCAAGTAATTTTCAAAAAATGTCTCCTATATTTATTAATAACTGTACAGGACATGTGTTTATAAATTAAAATAATACGATTTGCCTATTGGACTGCTTATTTAAGTAATTATAATAATTGTCTATTATAACTTTGATGTAAAGAAATTTATTTTTTAATTACACATTACATAAAAAGCAAGTGATTTTGAAAAACAAACTAAAAAATGTATTCGACTGCTTCGACCAAACTCTATTAATTAAAAAATCATTGCTTTGTGTAAAATCTGCAAAATTGAATTTAATTAAATCGACGGTTGGAAGTGGCAGTGTTTGAAAAAATGTTCGTTTCATTTAAATTGAAATACCTAAGTAATACGATAGATACCATACGATATAGATCTAAATACATGCAAAACCCGTGTGTAGCTCATTAAAATGTAGACTTTTTTTGATTTATTTGTACCAATGTATTTTTAGCACTATGTAAAATGGGAAAAATAGGTAGCATAGAAAACATTTTTACTCGTTTTATACGTAACTAATGGCAAGTTTGTTTAGTGTTTTTTTTTATATGCCATATTCAAAGGAAACTATTGAAACAACACTCTGTGCAAAATCAGCAAAACTTTATAGTTTGGTTTTTTTGCATTTGTAAAATATTCAATGCTACAGTTGCAACTCACAGAAACGCATTCAATTTTTGACATGCACTGCAAATGTCAAGGATTCTTTTTAACGCAGCGCTTTTGTGAGGGGTTTTTGTACTTTAATAGGACAGAAAGGGCAGGGCAACTTTTGAATGTGCTGAATACATGTGAACAAATCACACACCGTAATGAAAATAAAAGAGAAACCATTGAAATGAAAGTATTTTATTTTATTATTTTTAAATCATTTAAATGCATTCAATTTTTAGAAATTTAGCAGAAAGAAAACTTCTAAAACTACAGAGGAACTTGTCAAAAATTATATAGTAATGCTGATTCAATTACAGAATATGTTTTCTTGATACTAAGAAATTCAAATTTAGCAATAATCAATATTAAAGAACCTTTTTTGAGCTGGATTCAAAAGAATATTTAGTAAATTATACTAAGAATGCTAAATATTACAAGAACTTTTATTTCTGACTCTTACTCGATTCAAAAAAATTATTTTAATGGTCATGGAAAAGGCATGCTTAACTCGAATATTATTTTGGGTACGTTAAAAACAATTTAGTGACTATTAAAAAAAAAGAAAGAACAAATTATAAAGTTTTCTTCGCAGTAGTTCGTAGAAATTCCTACCTTTAAAAAAAATATTTCCTATTTTTGTGACAGTTGAGGAAATAACATCTGCAGCTCAAGAAGATTTACTTTTTGTTCAAGTTGTTGTGTTTCTTAATATCAAGAAGTTTTCGACTTAACTGTACACGTATAGCTGTTGATTTGAGAAGTTTTCAAATCCTACACTAAATTCAAAGGGCCACTTTAAAAGGTAATTGCGTTAATTTTTACTTCTTCTAATAGAATAATATACATCGGAATATATATCAATTTATAGACGATTTAAAACGATTCGTATTTAATTAAATCCCACAGGAAAACATGATAACACGATCAAAGCCTGACACATTTGACTTTCTACATGTCGGACACTATCGGAATGTCAGCTGTCTGCTGCATATAGTCGAGCCCTATTTATGTCTACCGATACATATATCAATGCTTTTAGTTTTGTTTCTTTTCTTATCAACAACATGGTATTTATGTTGCTGTCAATGATGGCTTTATCGCTAAGGTTATTTCAGTGGAATTGTTGCCCTTCATCAGGCGCTATTTTGCGCTCTATTTAATTTCCTTCCCCAACGACTATAATGAAGCATTCTGCGAAAGTCATGCTACAGCACATTGTCCACTATTCAAGGAACAACGTCATCATCATCAGTAGCAGCAGCATCGTTTTCAAGTGTAGTCGTGCAATCAGCAGCGCAAAGTTTCACTACATTTCAAAGTGTTTTCGTTTCACTTTGTTTCATTTCAGTAGCAGTAGCAGTAGCAGCAGCATCAGCAGAGAGTTTTCTATTTTATCTGTCAACTTTTTAGTTGGACATGACGTTGTCAAACGAAAACTCTCTGCATCTGACACTGACGCGTTCCGCAAAATAACCACGCACCGCTTCCCTCCCCATGGTACACAAATTCCCACTAATAGCAAACATGCTACTAAACGAATGGCGAATATGTTTTATTTTATGTTTGTATTATATCTAAAAACATGTATAAAAAAAATAGAGATATAGAAAATAGTCGGAAACTTTTGGCATATTTTTCGTGATTCACCAACCAACCAACCAGCCAACCGACTGAACGACCAACTAACAACTACGGATATAGCAGAAGTTTTAACTATGAATAGAGTAGGTTGGACTTTTTTTCTATAGATTTTATTATCATTCTAGTTCTGTGTGCAGGCGGCTTTTAAGACCATCTGTCAGTATCAGCAACGACAACGTAACAAGCTCATCGTTTGTCCGTTGTTATTACGTAAAATGCTATTTTTTCAGATTTTATTTAGAAATCAGTTTTATCTTGTGGCTTGTCGAATGAAAGCGTTTGTTTTTTATACGTTGAGACCCTGGGTTTATTTACTTGACCATGATAAGCTGCGTTTAATGGACTTTATCTGGCGTTGTCATTAAAATCATTAGGATGTTGCAGGCGGTTACAATGATTTGCACTTAACGCTTGTTCGTGGTGGTTTTGTTAAATTCTGTATTTTTTAAGTAATTTTTGTTATTTTAATATTTTAGCAATTTAGAAAGCCGTATAGATAACTTAAAACATAGCAACTTACGCCAGAAGATCTCGTATAAGTAAAATTTTATTTAAATGCTCACCTGAAAAAAGAAATAAATTTATTAGTTAAAGTTATATTGGCATTAATATAATATCAAATAATATAGGGACCCTTTTAACAAATATTTTCGTTGCAGAAGTAGAACTGACCAAATAATTTGTGATTTTATTGCCAAATAAAATTTAAAATAATGTTAAAAATTTAAATATTCAAATGTTATTTTTTAGATTTTGAAATTTTAAATATTGAATGGCATTGGAATAGATATTGACTTCGCTAATCAGAAATTGTCTAATTCAATGTTTCACTAAAAATTCAATTTTTCACAAAAATATCAATTTTTCACTAAAAATTCAAATTTTCAGTAAAAATTCAATTTTTCACTAAAAATTCAAATTTTCACTAAAAATTCAATTTTTCACTAAAAATTCAAATTTTCACTAAAAATTCAATTTTTCACTAAAAATTCAAATTTTCACTAAAAATTCAATTTTTCACTAAAAATTCAATTTTTCACTAAAAATTCAATTTTTCACTAAAAATTCAATTTTTCACTAAAAATTCAATTTTTCACTAAAAATTCAATTTTTCACTAAAAATTCAATTTTTCACTAAAAATTCAATTTTTCACTAAAAATTCAATTTTTCACTAAAAATTTAATTTTTCACTAAAAATTCAAATTTTCACTAAAAATTCAAATTTTCACTAAAAATTCAAATTTTCACTAAAAATTCAAATTTTCACTAAAAATTCAAATTTTCACTAAAAATTCAAATTTTCACTAAAAATTCAAATTTTCACTAAAAATTCAAATTTTCACTAAAAATTCAAATTTTCACTAAAAATTCAAATTTTCACTAAAAATTCAAATTTTCACTAAAAATTCAATTTTTCACTAAAAATTCAATTTTTCACTAAAAATTCAATTTTTCACTAAAAATTTAATTTTTCACTAAAAATTCAAATTTTCACTAAAAATTCAAATTTTCACTAAAAATTCAAATTTTCACTAAAAATTCAAATTTTCACTAAAAATTCAAATTTTCACTAAAAATTCAAATTTTCACTAAAAATTCAATTTTTCACTAAAAATTCAATTTTTCACTAAAAATTCAAATTTTCAGTAAAAATTCAAATTTTCACTAAAAATTCAATTTTTCACTAAAAATTCAATTTTTCACTAAAAATTCAATTTTTCACTAAAAATTCAATTTTTCACTAAAAATTCAAATTTTCAGTAAAAATTCAATTTTTCACTAAAAATTCAATTTTTCACTAAAAATTCAATTTTTCACTAAAAATTCAATTTTTCACTAAAAATTCAATTTTTCACTAAAAATTCAATTTTTCACTAAAAATTCAATTTTTCACTAAAAATTCAATTTTTCACTAAAAATTCAAATTTTCACTAAAAATTCAATTTTTCACTAAAAATTCAATTTTTCACTAAAAATTCAATTTTTCACTAAAAATTTAATTTTTCACTAAAAATTCAAATTTTCACTAAAAATTCAAATTTTCACTAAAAATTCAAATTTTCACTAAAAATTCAAATTTTCACTAAAAATTCAAATTTTCACTAAAAATTCAAATTTTCACTAAAAATTCAAATTTTCACTAAAAATTCAAATTTTCACTAAAAATTCAAATTTTCACTAAAAATTCAATTTTTCACTAAAAATTCAATTTTTCACTAAAAATTCAATTTTTCACTAAAAATTCAATTTTTCACTAAAAATTCAATATTTCACTAAAAATTCAATTTTAAACTAAAAATTAAATTTTTTACTAAAAATTAAATTTTTCACTAAAAATTCAATTTTGCACTATAAATTCAATTTTCACTAAAAATTCTATTTTACTAAATATTCAATTTTTTACTGAAGAAATTAAAACTTTCACTAAAAATTCAATTTTCCCTAAAAAAATTAAAAATGTTCACTAAAAATTAAGTTTTTCATTAAAATTTCAAATTTACAACAGGCTGTGGAATTTAAATGGCATTTTCACGGCATATTTTGGAACGGGACAGAAATCTGACAGCTTGTGATAAAAACTGCGCATTTGTCTGTTTGAAATATGTCGACAAAATGCCAAAAATTTTGTCTGGGGAATGCTACCAAATTCATTTAAGATTTAAAACTTGTTTGGTTTGAGTACAAAAATATATTTATTAAGCAGTGAAATTATGTAAGAAAAAAATTCAAATTCAAATATAAATTTCAGTTTACTAATTAATATAATTGCCAAATTAATTCAATTATCTAATAATCAAGCAATTCTAATAATTAAGCAATTCTGAATTCCCCAACTACGTTGCCTTTGAATTTACAAAAACCCGCATAAAGTCCCCGGAGACAAGGAAGCATAAGTTGGAAGAGTTAAAATTAAATACGCTGTACTCCCCAAAGATGAATATGGCAAGAAAAACGATTACAAAAGAGTCCTGAGGCCGCTGCTAAGAAGTTGAAACTGATATCAGGGACAAAGGCATCAGCATCAGCAGCAGCAACATTAGCAGATGTAATGTAAATATGCAAGAACTTGAGTAGTTACAGAGCCAACAATTAAGTGTCCTTCAAAAGGATGTTTCATTAGGAAAAGCACAATATATATAAAACAACTTAATATTGCTGCTGGACATGGTAACAGCAGCAAATACAAAACAATTGCGCTCGAATGGTACAGCGAACAAAGCCGCCAGCACCTAAGGTTCTAAAATGTCCTACTATGCAAATACAATAGCGTGAAAAAAAGATAAAAACAAAAATTAATATTGAAGACAAAGAAGTAGTAGAAGAAAAAGTAAAAAATCACTCGGCTAGAGATAACGCTTCGCTACACTGCTGACCGGATACGTAAAAGGGTTGCCAAATGCCGAGCCAACTGTAAGAAGCCCATTTTATGGTTAGCTACTTAAAAAGCATTAATTGTGGAAAAAAAACGTGCTAAAAGAAGCACTTAAAGCGCATGAATTTCTTTGGTCGACGGTAATGAGCATCACAGCTACCTTTAATTAACCTCATGGATGAATAGTTTTCAATTTTTTTTTTTACATTCTTCTTTTACTTTTCTCATAAAGTGCGCAAGGTTTTTAATAAGCTTTGTGCTTTATTTTTTTCTGAGAAATATTTTTATTTTTTAAATTGTTAGAATTATGTTTAGAATTCATTTTTGCTCTTTGGCATGCATACGGCTTAATTAATATGCTTAATAAAATGTTTTACGCATTTTCTAAATAATTATTTAATGTAAACCATTTTATGGAAATTAATTTATTCAATTCTCAATAAGTCTACGTGATATTTAATTCGTCAGAATGCTTATAAACAAATGTATTTCTTATCTCATAATCAAATTGATTGGAGACAACATATAAAAATGTACCTACACAACAAAAAGCGATAAGAGCGATGATAACACAAATCGCATCAGGTTTGAAACGAATATGTATCAAATCAATGTTTTTTAAATGTCCATATCGTGTATATGCTTTCTAATTTGTAGTTTTTTGATTATTGAACATTGAGGTAAATTGTAGAATTTTTTTTTGGATCCACTTGATATGAAATGCCCCATATGTATATGAATTTTGATTTATATTATATTATAATTTAATTAATTTTTGTTTTCCAAAATGTCTGGAAACCCTATACACTCTATAGGTCTCATTGTGTACAAGAGATTAAAACGTTTCGTTTAACATGTGCCATAACCCAGTATGCCATTCGTATCGATATCATTACGAGATCTTTGCTAGTAGATGGAGAACTTACACGATATCGGACTCGTTCTCGTAACGATATCGAGCGTCAAATTGGACCTATATGTTAGGTAGATATCGAAACATTCTGTCGGAGTTTTCTCGATACGAGACATTTTTCGAAATTGGAACGATATTGATGAAAAAATGATCAAAGTTTGAGATTGCTGCGAAAAATATTGTAGTATCGATTTGATAAATGTTTAAATATCGCATCCTGTCAAAGAATTCGAGAAAGCAACAAAATCGAACTTTTTAATCGAAGTTATTCGAGAAAGCTTCGAGGTATCGAAAGTCTCCGAGACATGGCAGACTGGGAAGAAGTATTTTGGAACAGTAACCAAAATTGTAACTGTCTCGTTTTATTTTCATTGTCGATTCACCATTATTAGCCGATATTGTATTTGATATATGGATTTAAATATTAAAAACATTGAACCAAAATTAGATTTTTATTTTGTTAAAAATGTTAAATTTGATAATTCCGATGTTAAATTTGATAATTCCGATTTTGGAGACCCATATTACAAATATTTACAGGTACTATCACTCTCATTTTTATGAAATTTTTACAATTGCTGATACAACCCAGTGTGCCATTCGTTTCGATATCGTTACGAGATCAATCCGAGATGCAGGACAATTTAAATGATATCGGATACTTTATCGTAACGATATCGAGCGGCAAATTGGACCTACATGGTAGGTAGATATCGGAACGTTCTGTCGGAGTTTTCTCGATACGAAAAAATTTCCGAAATCGGAACGATATCGAAGAAAAACATGATCAAAGTTCGAGATTGCTGCGAAAAATATTGCGATATCGATTTGATTAATGTTTAAATATCGTATCTTGTCAAAGAATTTGAATGTACGAAAATTTTTAAAAATTAGAATCGAGAATGTAACGATATCGAACTATTTTATCGAAGTTATTCGAGAAAGCTTCGAGGTATCGAAGGTCTCCGAGACATGGCAGACTGGGAAGTTAAATTTTTTTAAAGCAACACAAAACCGATAATGAGAAATAATTATCAAGATATGCGTTGAGATAATTAAAAATGTTTTTAGACTTTTAAATATTAGATTTTGTATGAAACTTTCATTTCAAATGATTTTGAATTAAGTTCTTGACCAGCAACCCAATGATATTTTAATGATATCGAAACAATACCGCGTATTTGTCCAAGCTTATACATCTTAGCAACAAAAATGTTTCGTTTTATTAATATGAATATCCGATGAACTTCAAGATTGTATTCAAGTCCTATAATCAGTTATATAATATTGCCTAAAGTTTTTTTCTTGTTTTACGTAATAACTTAAAAACTTTAGGTAATATCAAAAAATTGAGTATGAGGTCTTGATTAAAATTGTCAAGATCGGAATACATAAAAGATTGTGGATACATAAAACAACACTTTATATGTTGGCTAGGGTTATCATTTTCGATTAACCACGAAATCAGATACGAAAATGATAGAAAAATCGAAAAATTGATTTGTTCAGTAATTTAAGTTTCTGGACCAAAATCACCAAAGAACACATATTTTGAATTTTATAGCAACATTTCTGATATTTTGCAGGGTTTGCTAAAAATATCTAAATAAAAAAACATTTGTTTTTTGTTTATTGAGAACAAATTTGTTGATACAAAATCAATTTAAATTCTAACTCAAGCTGAAATGTGCTCTCAATAAAATTTATTAGTGGTATCTGCAAATCGTAACCGTTTCAAACCCTGTTCATTATACATGAAAAGCCCTCACGATTTAACTATCGCGTGAATGTTGCATGTGCGATTAGATAAGTTGCTGCAATTAATGTAGTTGCTAACATTGTTTTTGCTTATATTACCAGCAACTCGCTCTGTGCTCCACATTCAATTAACCTATTAATTTGTTACGAACTCACCTAAAAATTTGTCAACAGCACGCGATGGACTCGATAATGTATAAAGAAAACTCATGATGTAATTTGTTTCTTTTTTTGTTAATAATTATTTATATAGAATAATTGTAAAATAAAATAAAATAAAGAGAATGTTTTTAAAGCATATACACAAGTTTACGGTTTAATTGTACTAAACGGAGACTTGGTAAAAATTCAATAATAGCAAAGTTATCAGTGAAATTGATAAGAAATAATGTTGCGTTAGATAAGTTTTTCAAAGAACTGAATTTTTATATTGTTTTTTGTAATTGAAAATTAATTTTGCAGTCCCTAGTAGAAATTGATTGGGAATTGTTGTTTGAGGTTTTACCTTGTCATAATCTGAGCAACATTATGTATAGGGTATAGTTCTACTAGGTATAACGTATGCGAAATTAAATATAAACTATTGTCATATTTTGTTGAAACTTCAATATAGTTTAATTTGATATTTAAATATTTATGTATTTTAGACCGAGTCAATGCGTCACTACTGAGTTGATTTCGCGTTATATGTTGAAAATATCAATTTTAGAGCTTGATGAACCCAGAATTTAATATTTTTTTATTTTGTTTTTCTGATAAAAAGACTCTCCATTTCATTAAAAAGTGTACATTACTGTTTTATCTTGCACCAATAAAGAGTTATAGCAAAATAACAAAAAGATTCGCCCTTTTGGCATGACAAGATTTTAAATTTTTCCAATTTCTTCATTTTTTTTGCTATAACTCTTTATTGGTACAAGATAAAATAGTGGTCTAAAGGTATTGATTGTTTGATTTTGTAGCACCTATCGATTGGCAAATTTGCCAAATATTTTTCTTGCAAATGATAAAAATAAATATTTTAAAATAATGATGTTGATCGATAGGTGCTTTTAAAACAAACAATTAATGCCTTTACACTACTTTTTATCTTATACCAATAAAAAGTTATGGAAGAAAAACGAAAAGATTCGCCCTTTTGGGTTGACAACATTTAAAATTTTTCAAATTCGCCCTTTTGGTTTTGTCTTTTGTGGCTAGAAATATGCAATAAAACCACACACGATTTTGGCACAGTATTCTTGAGGAAAAACTACACTCAAAAAAAAAAAACGCAAATGTCAAAAATTACACATTCGCCCCTTTGGCATGATAGTGACGATATCATTTTTGTATGTTTTTCATATGAAAAAAGTTTTTTTGTCTTTTTTTACTGCGGTTGATATTTTAAAACAAAATGCTCTCCTAACTATGAAAACAAAACTCACATACAAAATTTAGAATTTATTTAATAATAATAGCATGTCACTTTATTACATTTAAAGAGGTTTCGTAAAACAATATTTTCATTTATAGACAATAATACCCAACCTCAATACAACGCAAAATCATATTTAATTTCACAAATATGCAAATAATTGATTGCTTGATTGAGCCGCACTGACAAAATATCATTTCTTTTTATTACAATTTTATTTAAAAATTTTATTTTGCACATCAGTCGTTTTTAGTGCCGTAGTTATTATGCATAAATTGGTTTATGCAAATAATAATTATTATACTTATTTAATATAACATATTTACAAACAGAATTCTAATCGCAAAAACTCATCATTGATTGGCAAACAACTGTCATGCAAATTGTTGTGAGTAAAATGAGTATTTGATTGAATAATATTATATTTATTTGGATTTCATTAAATCCTCACTATGCTCAATTAAACTATTTGCAAATATTACCATAATTATGTATTGCTGAAACTCGAGTAAATAATCGAATATACTTAACACAAAAATGCAGTTTTATATTTTAGTTATCGTGTTAAAACTATAAACATGAAGAATTTTATTATTTTGTGAAATATTTTTTCATCTTTTTATTATTTGGTACCCACAGCTTTTTGATAATATAAGATGTTTATCGACATTATGCAAATATACCATAATATAAAAAAAAATATTTTCTGTGTCATTATAAATTTTATTTCATTGCAATAAAGCTAGTTGCGGTATTTGTATTGTGTGGTAAACGATTTTAGTTATATATTAACCCTTTAAAGCCCACTGGTACCGCCAGGAATCAACCGAATTAATTCGTTTAATTAATTTTATATTACTTTCCGTTGCGGCTTTTGAAATTTATTTTGTCCCATTTGCCTCATTTGATATTTGTAGGATCATTAGGTGGATCAAACCTCGAAAAAATACAATTTTATAAAAGTTTGTATATTCAAAAAAATACTATTATTGTAAGTTTTTAATCACACGAAAAACACGCACATATCTACCCAAAATTTAAAAAAGCATAACAAATTCATAAAAAATTTCAGCAAACGTAGTAATTTTATTATTTACAAACAGTTTTCGTAATTTTTTCTATTTATTAATAAACATACTTTCTGACTCGTTTTTAATAAATAAGGTTTACATTAATTCCATTAATTTATATATAAACCATTTAAATTAAATGCCAACTCTATTTTCCCAAAAATGTTGTATAGAGCAAATCAGAATGTGTAAAATCTAATAAAAATCACAGAACATCACACGGCATAAACAAACTTACAAGAATCACAAAAATCACGCAAATCACGAGAGTCCCAAAATCATGCGAGTCTTACAAAATCTATATTTGAAATTTATCCATCAAAGCTGTGCGTACAAGACCGGTCTGAACCAATTTTTCCACTTAAAAAAATCTATTAGCGTGTTCACAGTTCATCGTATTTTAGTATGGTATTCGTACCACGTGGTATATATACGATATAATAACACAGAATCATCAATTTGTGGTTCCATCCCTTATAAAAGTGAAATACCACAAGTGTTGTATTTGAGAGTAGCCCTGAGGCATCCTATTTTGTGATATGAAGAAAAATTGTGAAATTGAAGACAAATAGTGCACATAACATGTTAATTTATTTATTTTTCTTTTCAAATCAAGGAATATTAATGATAATTTAAAAAAAAACGAGTTGGGAAAGTTAGGTCACATGGGTAAGTTCGGTCACATGGGGCGGATTTTTATAGTCGGTCGGGCCCGACTATGGAATACCCTACACCTTTGGTGGAGATATTAATGAGGAATTTTTAATTGTATACCTTAATTTTAAATTTTTAATTATGCTGAACCTCCCCACCCTCAGAATATTATTCATATATCAGAAATTTACGTCTTATATCCCCATAAATTAAAAAATTTATATAAAGTATAAAAAACTAAAAAAAAAAATTGAAAAATATAATTGGGCGGACCACGCCTATATTTAAAATTTTGAAAGGCTAATATTTCATAGATTTGATTTTAATAATTTACGGATCAAATTTCCACTATGAAAACCCGGGAAATTATGAAAAAAAAAAAGTGGGCGGATCACGCCCATTTTTGGACCACATATTTTTAGATGAATTCTAACAATACCTTTTAAATTTTATAACTATACCTTGAATACTTTTCGATTTATTAGTTTCGAAAGAGTTATATAAAAGTGACTTGTATGGGAGGTGGGCGTGTCCGTTGACCGATTTGGCTCATTTTCAAACTCAGTTCCTACTTTTGGCTAAAATATATTGAGACGAAATTTCATCGCATTCTGATCAGTATTTCTCAAGTTATTCTGTATTCGGACAGCAAGACAGCAAGACAGCAAGACAGCAAGACGGACAGACAGACAGACAGACGGACATGGCTAAACGGACTCGGGTAGTGATGCTGATCAAGAATATATATACTTTTCCATACCGGACACGCCTCCTAAGGGGCGTTACAATATATGCACAAAGTTAATATACCCTGTACCTCATAGGTGTAGGGTATAAATACGAATTTTATAAGGGCGAGTTTACACGATAGAGAAAATAGCTAGAGATAGAGCAAAATAGAGCAAAAAATCTCATAGAGCTGTGTAAACACCACAGAGAGCTCCACGTAGGGAGCTCTACGGTAGATTTTTTTTCTCTATCTCTAGGTAATTTCTCTATCGTGTATTCGAGCCTAAAGAATCAGCTGCATTTATTTTACGAAATATTTTAACGAGTAGAAAAGTGGTGCTCACAGTTCAATTGCCGTACTGCCGTATTTGCACAATGTCGTACCAATACCATGGAACTGTGAATACGCTATATGTTTTTTGTACTTTTTTTTTTTTTGATTTTGTTCATTTTCGTACTTTTTTTAGGAAAATTCAATTTGTTTAATATGAATTATAACTTAGAAAATATATGAGTGGTTTCAAGAGTACGATTTTTTTTTTTAATTTAAGAATTGGATAAAACCACCAAATCGAAGACAAATATTTGGTCCTGCTAGATAAAATCTTGGAAGAAGTCGATAATGAAATGAAATGATGAAAGTATTTAGAGGAAATGGCGTAAATTTTCATATCTGATCAGCCTCCAGTTCCAATTCTTTCACAATTTTATTATTTATAAAAAATTCAATAAAGTCCAAAAAACCCAACAAAATTCGAAAAAAATCGAGTGGATTGGATTTAAAAAAATTGAGGATTTAAAAAAAAAACCTTGATCTAAACTCGTAATTTGAGCCGAGATTCGAAATTCGACACATTGAAACTTTATCGAAAAACTTCGACAAAAAAAATTTCATATCATTGCTTTATCCTGAAACAATTTCTTTGTACACCTAAATTTTAAAATTCTACCTTATGCTGAATAATAATAATTATAATATTTTTAAAAATGTTGGGAAATCAAATTTTAAAGTTTGAAATGCTTTAAAAATTAGAAAAATTTAGTTTTTTTTTAATTTTTTTGTTATTTTGGTTTATTCATGAATTATTATAACGTATATAAAATATCTTTGGATTCGGACAATTTACTGAAATATAAATACGAATTTTGTAAGGCTATAACCTTACCAAAACGCAAACATTTTTGTTTTTTATGCTATAACTTTTTATTAGCTCAAAATAGAATAGTGATGTTAAGGAATTAATTGTTTGTTTTTAAAGCACCTATCTATTGGCATCATTATTTAAAAATATTTTGCCAAACATTAATTTTCCATTTGTTATTTGAAGGAACATTTTTTTGGCAAATTTAAATAATGATGCCAATCGATAGGTGCTTTAAAAACAGACAACTAATACCTCTAAACTACTATTTCATCTTGCACGAATAAAAAGCTATAGCAAAAAAACGAAGAAATTGGAAAAATTGAAAATCTTGTCATGCCAAAAGGGCTAATCTTTCCTTTTTCGCCATAACTATTTATTGGTACGAGATAACTGCATCATTATTTAAAAATATTTTGCCAAACATTTTTTCCTGCAAATGACAAATGGCAAATTAATGTTTGACAAAATATTTTTAATTAATGATGCAGATCGATAGGTGCTTTAAAAAAATAATAAATGTCTTCACACTACTATTTTATCTCGTACCAATAAATAGTTATGGCGAAATAGGAAAGATTCGCCCTTTTGGCATGACAAGATTTTTAATTTTTCAAATTCGCCCTTTTGGTTTTGACTTTTGTGGCTAGATATATCCAACAAAACTACACGCGATTTTAGCACAGTATACTTGAGGAAAAACTACATTCAAAAATGTAAAAAAACGCAAATGTCAAAAATTGCACATTCGCCCCTTTGGCATGATAGTGACGATTTGTACTCAAATTGGTGGGGCCTACAGTTTATTGCCAAATCCGCACGGCGAGTGAGAGCTTTTTATAGGCAATGTTTTACTCTCGTATGTTTGCCATTTACCGCCGAGAGGTAGCGTCGCATAGAAATATGTTTTCTATGAAAAAGATGTTGGCAGTCGCGGGGGGCTCATAGTCGAACGCACCAGCGACTTTTCGCACGTTGTCCAACACACTAACTAGACGAGCTACCGACGCCTTATGCTGAATACTCTCAGAAAAGAGGATTCAAATTCGTCAATAGGATAGTTATTCAACCCAATTCTAAATAAATACTAGCAAAAACATTTGGCCGATAGTATTTTGTAGTATCTAATGCGATTTACCGATTATAATAATAGTTTATCCTATTGACTATTTTCAATAGTTTTTTTTTTGAGTACAGTAATTGGGTCTCCATAGTAAATGTACTTGTTTCGACAGAATTATCAACTCAGAGTATAAATTTCAGTTTTATATTTTGATAACTGTTTTGTAGTTTTTTTTTTTTAATTTTCTAATATTTTACATCTATTTTATCTATATTGATGAATGTTAAAAGCATTAGCAATTTCAAAACATCAAAAAAATGTTCTTAACTTTAGCCATACATTTGCTAAACATGTTTCGAACTTGTTCGTTTTTCGTTACAACAGTAAATAAATTTGTTTCAGAGTTAGAGATTTTGTCTAAACTTTTTTTCTACATATTGCCAGTCTTTTCAGCTGTTACTCGTTCTACTCTAAATGGTTGTATGTTTCATGTAGAAATGTTTTACATATTTGCAGAGTTTCTCAATTTGCAGAATTTTAATTAAAATATAACATAGAATCGGTTTATATTTAGGGAATTTGTGGCTAAACAGAAATGTTTTAAAATGAAAAATACGAAAAAGAAAAAACTTAAAATAAAATTCAAATAAATTGAAATTTCGCCGAAAAAATGCATAAATAATAACACATAACCGTTACGCTCGAGACGCACGCTCAATAAATACTTCAAGAAAATTGCGCACAGCTAAAAATTCAATAGAAAACAAATAAAAGTTTGTATCACAATAAAAAATTTCAATATCGATGTAGACAATTTCGTTTAAATGCATTTAAATTTTATTTTTTTTTTCTATTTTTATTTTTGACAACATATACAATATGTACCCTTCAGTAGTCCTTAAATCATACATAATGCAAATAACAACGCGCGTAGCTCAGCGTAAGTCCCCCGCCCCTCCCCACAAGTAAAAGCCCAAAAATAAAACTGCCAAAATAACATTCACAAAAATACCCCAAGCAATAAAACATAAAACAACAGAAAATATGCCAAAAATTGTACTGAATTTTCGAACAAAAAAAAAAAAGAAATATAATAGAAGTTAAGGAATTTCATGAATGAAGACTGAAAATGCATGGAGAAATTTGACAATTTTCTAGTACAGCCGACGGCAGCCAAAGGGGTTCTGGTTTGAGTTCAACAATGCCCGCAGTTATTTGCGTGACATGTTTTCTATTTGGATTTTATGTTTGAAGTACACGTAAAAAGCACATAAACCATTAACATCTTTGTAGACTGGACGCAAAATTCCATGTTGTGCTATGCAAACGAACAAACTTCAAATTCGACAACACAAAATCCATGTGACAGTGAGAAAAAGTGAAGAGTTTTACAATTTTATAGCATCTGAAATAGGTTTCTATTTAAAACATATATTATGTAATTTGTATATATGTATATAAAATGATTAATAATAATATAATAGTTTGGCATTTCAGTCCTATAAGAACTTAGGCCGAGATCTCTCACCATTTTGTGATGGGACCTACAGTTTATTGCCGAATCCGAACGGCGGGTTAGAGCTTTTCATAGGCATTGCTTTTACTCTCGTAGGTTTGCCATTTACTGCCGAGAGGTAGCGCGGTATAGAAAAATGTTTATATGAAAAGATGTTGTTAGCCCCAGTCTAGGCTTGAACCGGAGACCTTTCGGTTCGCAATCCAACGTTAACTAACTGAGCCACTGAGCTACAGCGGCTACAGCGGCTACTAAAAATTATGATTAATGCTTTTTCAAAAAATAATATTCGTGATATGTTTAGAAATTACGCTATTTTTGAAACCTAACAATAAACAGATTCGCCATAATAGGGTTATTTTCTACCTAGTCTATATATACTTTGTGCGTGTTTTTAAAGTTTACGTTTCCCGCTTTACATTAAACCACTTACGACTATAAATTACAGATGGAACAATATCTGAGTGCTGTCAAAATCATATATTTCAGTTTATAATTAAGAAAAGATTTCCAAATTAAATAATTTTAAAGACATACCGATACAAAATATTATTTTATATTTTTTTAGAAAACTTTAGCTAATATTTCTAAAGCTTAAAAAAAATTCACTGAAATTAAAATAACGGACAAATTTTGATTTTTGTATAAGGAAAACTTTATTGTCCCGTTCGAAACCAAAAAGATACATCTATTAGCATATCAAACTAACAGAGAATACGAAAGATTTCAATTTTCTGTTTCTAAAACAGAATTGGTCGGTGTTTTCAAAAATGTATCTCATCTCACGTAGCGTACCCCCCGTAGGTATCATAGCTGCAGCTATGATAGTTTTTCCTCAAGTATACTGTGCCAAAATGATGTGTGATTTTTCTGTTTCTAAAACAGAATTTTCTCGGTGTTTTTAAAAATGTATATATTTATCTCTTAGTAATTCTAGAAAAATTTTGACAGCTAATTGAATTCTGTCACGTACGTAATTTTGAGTATAATAAGTGTAAAAATACGGTACTAAATATCAAAAAAAATTGTTCTACAAAATTCTTAAAAAAAAATTAAAAAAAAACTCTTAAAACATCTGGAAATTCGATTCAAATAAAAGTTTTCATTTCGTAATAATATTATGAGAAATAAAATTATTTTTCGCAAAAAATCGTATTGCGTATTTTCCATACATAATATGTATGCAAAAAAGTATTATTAGATAAAAAATCGTAATGATAAACTATTTGTCCCGTTCGGTATTTTTCAGTGATTTATTATGGCTAAACTAAAAACTTTTGGAACAAAGTAAAAATATGCCAAGAAAGCAGCTGATTTCAGCTACTTAAAAAAAAAAAATTAAAATAAAGTCTACACAAAATTTTCTGACTTTTTGCAATTTCCATATGAACCTCTATTTTCGTTTTTGTCCCGTCCGGATCGACCACTATTTAATTTATATCTTTTGATCTACCGTATAGAGTTATCTAATTTTTTTACAGACGTTTAGTCCTATTTAAATACTACTTGCACAAAAAAATTATTATTTTTAGATATTAAAGTTTTAAAGGTACGAATGTTCCTTCTGGACCTCCAAGAAATGCCCTTATGTATACGAATGTTTTTCATTCCATTTCGCCTTGAATTTTTTCACGATGTTAAATCTTTTTGTTTTATTGTATTTTAGGATTGGACGTGCAGATAGAAGTCAATTTTTGCTCATATCATATCGTATTTGGTACTTAAAAACTTGTGACGGCTTTGTATCATCAGAAGTGTTGATGAGAATTTTAGTAAATGTATACTGCGGGAAAAGGTGTCAATTTATCTAAAATTACCTATCACGTGACTGGTAAAAATGTGGATTTATTAATGTTCTAGTTCAAAGGCATGCAGGAAGAAGTCAATTTGTAATAATTATACATGTTCTGTTACCGGTACCATTGATACCGACTCAGGAGATAATCTTAAAGTCCAGTGAAGTGATAGATCTTAAAGTTTTGCATGTGGTGGGTTGTGGCGCAGGGTTGATTTCATTTAAATATTCAGATAAAGATCCGGTATACTATTAACTAGGAACCAGTCACGTACCTTGTCTAAAACCAGTTCGTTTCCGGTAAAAACAAATACATTAACTTTGGAATGTTAATATAATACATATGTATTTATTTTAAATAGTATTTTATCGGTTCAACGATATAATCAGGTTTCCAAAGAGGTGCTGAACTGATAGTCCGCTCAGCTATGATACCTACGGGGTACGTTACGTCTCTATCTTGCAAAAGGGGCGAATGTGAAATTCTTCATAATTTAATTTTTTTACATTTTTGAATGTACATAGATTTTCCTCAAGTATACTGTGCCAAATTGGTGTGCGATTTTGTTGGATATTCCTAGCCACAAAAGACAAATACAAAAGGACGAATTCGAAAATTTTTTAATCTTGTATTGCCAAAAGGGCCAATCGAAAGGTGCTTTAAAAACAAACAATTTATGCCTTTACACCACCATTTTATTTGTATAAGATAAAATTGTGGTGAAAAGGCATTAATTGTTTTTAAAGCACCTATCGATTGTCATCATTATTTACAAAAAATTTGGAATTTTTATTACTTGAAAAAAATGTTTGGAAAATTATTTTTAAGTAATGATGCCAATCGATCGGTGCTTTGAAAACAAACATTTAATGCCTTAACAACAATATTTTATTTTGCTCCACTAAAGAGTTATAGCAAATGGACGAAAAGATTCGGCCTTTTGGCATAACAAGATTTTCTATTTTTCGATTTTTTTAGTTTTTTTCTTATAACTTTTTATTCGTGCAAGATAAAATAGTGATGTAAAGGCATTCATTGTTTATTTTTAAAGCACCTATCGATTGGCATCATTACTTAAAAATAATTAATGTTGAGGAGTTTATTTAGATAGTAACACGGAATAGGCATATTTGCAGAGTTCTAAAAATAAAGAGCTAGACTTGTGCAGGATACAAGTATATGAAAGACACTGAGATGCCGGAATAAACATCGAGCATGAAGAAAGTTCGCCTTATGTTTGTGACAATTGCACCAGTCGGACAAGGAACAGCTGCGAGTATATTGAGCGAATTTTGCTAGCAGCCATAATATGCTTGGTATGCAAAAGAGTTGTTTCTGATGATGATGCTGATGACGATAAAGATGACGCCACAGGCGAACGAGTTACAACAAGGACAAATGTGGTACAGCACCAGCAGCAACAAAGGCAGCTACGAACTGAGTTAAAGATGACACCAAACAACAGTACTTGGCAATGCTGGTGCAGATGTCATGGACAGCCAAGTCAGTCAGTCAGCGGCAATCAGGCAAAACAACTGACATAACAAAGTGTACGCGGTGACACATATACGAGATGCGGACATGTGTGAATTTGAAAATAATATTAAAAAAAAAATATGCGAATAAGAAATTTATTCATATCTTATGGAAATTCTGTACATTTTTCAATATGAAGGAATTCCAACATAAACGTAGGGTGTTGGTTGCATGGATGGTTGGTTGGTTTGTGGTTTGGTTGGTCCGTCGTTTGCTCGGTTGTCATCGTGAACAAACATTTATGACTGACAATAGAGTTGCCAACACAATAAGAAAAAATGAAGAACACTTTGACGTCAAATGACGCTCTTTGGTTGACGCTAAAGTGGCGCCGTGAGGAGATGATGCTCGAAGTTTACGACCTCATATCGCAGCGCAACGATTACGATGCAGCAGTCCTTCGGAAGAGCAGCACAAGAAGAATGTAAAGTGGTGGTATGAGGAGGAATCGGAACGCCTGCGGCCTTGTCACTGGCGCTTATATTTCAAAAATTTCTTAATTAATTTTCAGCAAGCAAAATAGTTTCAGTGCAAAATAAAAGGAACATGAAGTAGAAAATACGAAAAAGAGGAATTTGTCTTTTGCATAGACATGCAAAGAATTTTATTTGTTGGCCACCACTACTATATGTATGACTGGCAAAAATTTTCATGTCGAACTTGTGATGTATGTGATGTACGAAAGAACGGTGTTTTGAAAGGATGCGCCACGCTGGGTACTAAAATATGAAAACCTAAAAGTTAAGCAATTATGCAGACATTCTTTTATTATGTGGGCAGATTTTTTTGTTTTTTTTTTCTTTCATTTTTTATGTGCAAAATATAATTTATAACTAACGAGTTAGGCCATTATAAAATGTTGTTGAATGACTGGGGGAATTTTTAAAATAGTAGTGCATGTCATGTCGTAGCGATAAGGATTTCATAAACCGAATAAAATACTGTAGTAAATTATATAAATTTTATGTCTTTGTTTTGAAAAAAATGTAGTTATACTATATTTTGTTGTTTTCCAAATACATTTGTCTTTATTTGTCTTATTTTTACTACACCATGTATTGAAAATTCATTCTCGACATAAAGGTCTAAAAGTTTCATGTTTAAATCTGGATTCGGACCTTTTGGTTTATGAATTCGTTATACTATATTTTGTTGGTTTTGAAATACATTTGTCTTTATTTGTCTTATTTTTAATACAGCATGTATTGAAAATTCATTCTCGTCATAAAGGTCTAAAGGTTTCATGTTCAAAACTGGACTCGGACCTTTTGGTTTATGAATTCTACGCTATGAGTTCGATAGTATACTTAAATTAATAATGTTTTCTTTTGAGAAATTCAACATTGAGAAAGCAACAAATTTTAATTCAAATCCAAACATTGTTTTTTTGTTAATATTAAATTATGTTTAGATACATTAACCAATTGATATAAATCACCATTCTTCAATAACCATTCATCAATATGTTCCAAATACTCATGTCTATTATCTTAATGAACGAAAATACCAACGTGTTAATGAATATACTCAACATTTAGATATGTTAAATATCATGTTCATGTTGCAAATAAGACTCAACATGCTCGACTGATAACGACAAATAATTATTCGAGTACAGCAAAGTTACTGACTGACGCCGATAGAAATTCAATAGAATTCAATGAAAATAAATACATTTATTTGTGCGTCAATGAGATTAGTTTTCCATTTCATATTGGTACAAGGAAGACGACTCAAATAAAGGGAAATTATTGCCAGTTATAAAATGAAATTCTTACTACATCATGCGATTATTCAATGTCTGCACAATTGAAGTAAATGAAATAATTTGATTAGGCTACTGGCAAAATCAAAAACTTTATTAGGGTTTGTGTTTTAATTTCGTGTATCTTGTCAAAAGACATTTGAGCATGGAGACAAATTTGAGTTACATAAATATTTATTTTTTTAAGTTGATTTTTTGTATAGATATTGTGAATAGCTATTTTTTGAGCATTTATTATGATTATGTTAAAATTATATAAAGGGGACTGATTTAAATTTTGTGAACAAACTGTTTTAGATAATACAGCATTCGAAATGTTTGAAAGATACAAAATGTTAACGATTTACATTGAGAAAATTTATGTATTACGGTATTTGTTTTGAAAAATTATAGTCTACTGCAATCGATTACTTTTTAAGTACATTTGTGTTTATTTGATTTGATTTTACTACACAATGTATTAGAAACGTATTTTTTGTCTACATATTGTAGAAACAGTAAATAGTTTTTATTTTCTATATTTTAAAATATTATTAAGTGCGTATTTCATACCCACTGGACGGATTGCGAATGTGAGTAGATACAACGGAAACCCAAGCAACTGAACGAAAAGCAACGAAGCCAAATACAAGGGCTTAGGGCAAAGAATTTGTCTAGCGAGCGATATTATTATTATATTTTTTGCTTATATAATTCAATTTTGGTTGAAATGAAAGACAATGCAAAATGCTTGTGCTGCCATTGTGCCGTCAGAAGTGATCTTTACAGAAAAAAATTCATTATATATATATAAGAATATTAATGACTAACGGCATCAATGTTATGAATGCAATCATAAATATGATGAACGCTTGGTAACTGTTGAGAAAGTATTCTTCAGTATGACGAACTGTATGTGAAGAATATGTTTCATCATATGTATTAATGAACAAATGCATAAAATACAACTTATGTGTATATCTTATTGAAGAATGCTGTCCATTAAACCAAATTTCAATCAATATTTTCTTATATAATGCTTGCTCGACATGCATAAATTAGTAAAATGTTTTTTTAAATATTTATAATTATAAATTTATAATAATAAATAAAAAAAATTAACAAAAACTATTAAAAAGTTATATTTATAAAATATATATATAAAAAAAATATATATTTTGTCTAACAAAAATTTGTTCGAAAAATTTTTTTTTTTCGGAAACAAAAAAAAAATGTAACGGCATATTTTTATAGAATAAATGTTTTTGGAATTATTTTTTTAAAAACAATTTTTTTTTTAAATACGTAAAAAATTTGTCCAACAATTAATGTATTTTGAAACAAATATTAGTTCAACAATCACAGAAATAAAAATGTACATCATATTGATGAATTCCGTTCTTCAAACCATGATTCATTGTATTGAAGAACCATTCATAATATTAATGACTAACGCCATCAATGTTATGAATGCTATCATAAATATGAAGAACGCTTGGTAACTGTCGAAAAAGTGTTCTTCAATATGATGATTGTATGTGAAGAATACGTTTCATCATATTAATGAAACAAAACATAAAATACAACATATATGTTCATCATATTGAAGAACGCTGTTCATTAAACCAAATTTCTACCAAAATATTTTTTTACCGTTAATTTTTTGTGGTACTTCTTAGTTCTCACGTAGTTCTTGTATGTTATTTCTTATATAATGCTTGCTCGACATGCATAAATTAGTAAAATGTTTTATAATATATTTATTATAATTACTACTTTTTATTAATAAAAAGTTATATTTATAAAAAATATATTTCTGAAAAAAATATTTTTTTCGAACCAATTTTTTTTCGAATAAAATTATTTTTTCGAACAAATTTTTTTTCGAACAAAATTTTTTTTTCGAACAATTTTTTTTTTCGAAAAAAAAATTTTTTCGAACCAATTTTTTTTTTCGAACAATTTTTTTTTGGAAAAATGTTTTTTCGGAACTATTTTTCTTCCCTAAAATTCTTTTTTCTCATAATTTTTATAAAAATTTATTCTGTTATTTTTTAAATAAAATTTTCACAACACTTTTTTTTTGATTTATTTTATAAAAAAAAAAATTTTGAAAGAATATTATGAACAAATTCATCAATATGACAATTCAAATTCATTGTATTGAATATTTTGTTCATATATATAATGAATGCATTCATTAATATGTAATTTAATGAACGGTGTGATCAATATGATGAAACTGGTAGTTGGTGAAAAATTCATAATATTTATGAATAAATTCATCATATTGAAGAATTTTTATTTCTGTGATATTCATCAATTGAATATTTTATTTAATTTGAATATTTGAACGGTGGTATCAATACGATGAAACTGTTAGTTAATAGAAAAATTCATAATATTTATGAACAAATTCATAATATTTATGAACAAATTCATCATATTGATGAATTTTTGTTCTGTATTTGTCATTTAGAAAATCCATTTGTTTTACACACATTCAAAAGTATCGATTCTTTGGATTAAAAAAATAATACAGTTTGTAATAAATATAAATGCATGATACATATATATCAAGTTTAAATATATATGGAATGCAATAAAAGTAAAAGGATTATATTTAGTTTTATAGAAATTTCATCAAATTTAATAATACATAATGTAAACAAAATAATAGGATATTTTGTAGTTTTTGATCAAATTTATGTACGTTTAAATAAATACAAAATGTAGTTTTTTTTTTAAATCAAACATTTTCAAATGTTGCACAGATATGCACCAACAAATGTTATACACATCAAAAAAATACTACATCACTGTAGTAAAAACCAATACATTTGTCTTGCGACGTAAATTAAATACATAAGTATTTATTTTAAAGGCATATTTCATTATTTTTAATACAATATTATGTGTGTGTTTCGAAATAGATTATAATTACGTTAAAATAACTTTTCAAACTCACATTTTATGTATACTTGTAGAATAATTAAAACTTTAAGAACAACTTAAATTAATAGAATTATCATATACATTTTCTAACATGTATCCGACTCATTTATCACTTTAACAAAACCTGCTGTTCTATGTATAAAAAAAAAAATAAAAATAAAAACAACAGAAAAAACTCTATAACCTACAATAAACGCAAATAGCTTTTGCCTTCAATCACTTTTCTATGTCAGAACGAACATAAAATACAACTCGGCCAAAAGGATGCGTCTAAGCACATAAAAAGGATAAACGATTGCGTACGCTCACGAAAATTATAAACGTAAAAGACGGACGGCAAACGTTTTTATGTATTTTATTGCCAATATGAGCTGCTTTTAAACACATTAAAAACATATGCAGCATGGAATTTATGTGGTACTTGTTTGCTACTTTTTTTTATTTTTGTTTAAGAAAAGACATGGCACGCAATGTCCTTGCGATGATGGCGAATATATGGTAAACACTTTGCGCATATAAATTTGCATAATAAATTTAAATATGGCAAAGCTGTTGTTAGAGACTTAAATATAATTTCAATCAAATTTATTGAGGCTTTAATGTTGGAGCATGACGATGTAATTGTTTTTAGGCAATAAAAACCCTTTTTTTTGTTAAATACGCTAAATGCTTTTATTGGTATTTAGTAGGGTATTGAATTTATTTTATAGATATAGAAAGTCTATAGGCCTTGCTAATTTATGTTACTCGTTTTACAATAAAATTATATAAAACTTATACTTTACCTCAATGCGTTGTGAATGCGTTGTATTTGTTGTAATTGTTGTATATTTGTATTGTTCCACATATATGTATACAGTAGTTGTTGTTGTAGTAGTAGTAGTAGTAGAAGTAGTAGTAGTAGAGGTAGTAGTAGTAGTAGAAGAAGCATTTGAACAAAATTTGCAAAAAGTAAAAGACGGAAAAACACAAAAGAAAAATAGAAAGAATATTTTAAAACATTTAAAATTTAATAGATTTTTGTTGTAGATTTTATCAAGTTGAGAAAAAATGGAAAAAGAAATATTTTATAGTTAAGAAGTTATATGAATTCAAATGATTATGATAAAAAAAAATTAAAAAGAAAAAACAAACAAAATTATTTGAAAGACTGTTGTGAAAAAACGATGTGAAAAAACGTAATGAAGAAATACGTGAGTGAAGAAAGAGTAAAAACGTATTCAAAATTAAAGTGAACATAGTAAAATGCACTAGAAAAATAATAGAAAATAATAGGTGTTAGTAAGATATAGCAGAGGCGAACGTGAAATAGCGGAAACGTGAGAAATAGTAAAAATTAAAAGTATTATATAAAATGTAAAAGCCAATTTAGCCAATATATAAAAAAATTTCAATTGAGCATTAGTAGTAAATAAGCACAAGCAAATTAATTAATTAATTAAATATATATATATAGAAAAGAAGTGAAAAATAGTAGTATTATTTTGGTGTTAAGTTTATGCACAGCGGCTTGAGTTATTATGTGATTTGAAGTGAACATAAAAAAATATATATGCTATTCAGGCTCAGACTTAATGCCACAAAACTATAAATTATAGTATGTGGTGTATGCAATATAATGCCAAGGCTATTGAGAGGCTATAAATTTGCATAATTTCTATTTTATTATGTTTAATAGTTTAAGTGCGGTTCAAATGTAAAAATATGCTGTAATGTGCTTTTAGTTTCAAAACTATTTAGCGCGCTTAATTGCTAAACTGCTAAACTTAAAGTAAAATGCATGAAAGAGCATTTAAAATTTATAATTTAAAATTATAACTTATAATTATTATGGTAATCTTTTGTTTTGCAAAATTTCAAACAGGCATTGAATTAATTCGAATATTTATTGCATTAGCTGTTTCAATATTTGTGTTGTGCATTAAAATTGAAATTGTTTTATTTTATTACAAAATAATTATTAATTAATTAAATAGGAATATGTAAAATGTTTCATTACAAAAACGTGAATTACTTAATTGATGTCGAAATATGTGGAATACGAGATTTTCGAGTAAAACGGAAAAAACAACTTAAATATGAAAATGTTGGAATAAATGTTGTTTTCAATGCAATAATTGATATTATTATTATTAGTAAAAGTAAATCTTTAAAAAAAAAAAACTATTTACCGCCTGCAGCATCTGTTGAGCGTGTTTGGAAAATACAAAGAATCGTTAGTATATATAGTTTTTACAAGTTTATGTATATCAACTGAACAAAAAGTTTCGATAGAGATATTGTATGGTTTTGTTTTGGTTATAAAGGCATTTTTGTGGTAATGGCAGTATGTGGTATAGGAGCGCAGTGAAAATGGATTGAACAAATTTGGATAAATTGTGCTATAGCAGTTTGAAATGCTGCATAGTATGGTTGGTAAAGTGAAAAGTGTAGAAATAGGAGTCAGTGTGAATACGCTAAATGTTCAAAGTATTGAAATGCATTCAGTTTTGATTGTGTTTTGAATTTCTATATGTGAATGCATGGTTTAATGGAGTGTGCTTTGGTGTTTTAAAATTAGGAGAACTGGAAACTTTATTACTATAAAGAAAATCTTTATCTCATAGAAGCGCCAAATATTTGTTGTAAATTTTGTAAAATATTATAGGCATTTTAAAACAAAAATAGTCTTATAAAATAAACAATTTTCATTTCAGAAAAAAATATGTAATGTATGCCATTCGATCTCGTTGCTAAATCTATGTGAGCAGCAATATTATTCACATGATATCAGACACATTCTCGAAGCTATATAGACCTATTAATGGGACCTGCATGGTACGTATTTAGAAAAATCTGCATGCAGGCAGCATTTATTAACTTTCCGAATTTAATTCGCTGTTACTTCTAAATCAAAATTTCAAAAATTATTTTCGTATTCATTTCATAACTTATGGATATATATTATTATAAACATACTTATTTTAAATGTTCAGTAATTCAAAAATTTTTGTAGCAAAAATAATATATTGCGTAGATATCAATGCTTAACGTTGAACTTTTCTCGCTACGAGACATTTTTCGAAATTGAATCGATATGGCAATCAATGTTTGAGATTTTTCAAAAAATAATGCAATTTCAATTTAACTATCGAGAAAAAAAAAATAGACAGGAGAAGCTTGTTTTCTTCTTTTTTATCGAACTTTTATTTATCAAAATTAGTTAAAAAAACTTAGTCATCGAATGTCTGCGACAGGTGACAAACTGGTTAAGATCATTTGCCGTTTTAGTATAAAAAACAAATAATAATTATTCTTTATTATCAAATCGTACTTTAGTTTAAAATAAAGATTTTAGAACATTAAAACGTAGAAAAAAACTGTGAAGTAATTTAAATATAAACCACAGTGAAACTATTGTGAAATAGCTTTTAAATTATAGTGAAACTATTGTGAAAGTATTGTGAAATTAAAATTAAATAATTGTGAAACTTTTATGAAGGCATTTTGAAGCAATTGTAAAACCATTGCGAAACTATTGCGAATGTAATGTAAATCATTAGAAAACTAGTTTGGAATATTTTGAAAAATAATGTAAGACCCTTACGAAACTATTGCGAGACTATTGCACAATTATAAAACTAATTCAAAATTATGATTATCACACCATTCGGCTTTTATGTAACCAAAGTGCAACCGTAACATAACAAATATGAAACACACTTCGAAAGAAATCCATAAAAAAAGTCTACATATTTTGCAAAATTCAGTGTTTTCATATAAATTCTGTGTACAAAATAAAATCACATAACTCATGACATTGTAAAATTGATTTTAATTAAATTTGAAAACACTATGAAACTTTAGTGAAGCTATTGTGAAATTATATGAAAAACATTTTAAACTTTTTATTAAACCATTCTGGGATAATGGTGAAAGTATTGTAAAACAATTGTGAAACTATTTTGAAACTATTGTGGAACTATTTTAAAACTATTGTGAAACTATGTTGAAACTATTGTGAAACTATTTTGAAACTATTGTGAAACTATTTTGAAACTATTGTGAAACTATTAGGAACGTTATGTAAATTATTTAGATATATATTTGGAAACTATTTTGTAAGTAGTATCAAACCATTGTGGGACACAAGAAAACAGGAATATATGACGCGTTTAAAATCATGCTTATCTCATCAATATTTAAAACCAAAGTATAATCATAAACAACTCTGAAACTATTTAAAACTATTATGAAATCTATGACAGATATAATAATACTAGTTTGGATCTAAGGACTTGTTGATGATAAATAATTTTGAAACTATTATATAATTCAATGTAAACGTTTGGAAATACATAGTTTAAAATGTATGTAAAACTATAATGAAGCTTATATAAGTCCAGTGAAATATTTGTGAAAATATTTTAAAAAAATATACCGTAGTTTATGGAAAAAAAACAAAGATACCACTCAGAAATTACTATAAAATCAATACAAAATTATTGTATAATATAGTGAAATTGCTTTGACAGCATTTTGAAACTATTATGAAACAATTATGAAACTCTTGGGAAACTATTGTGAAATTATTGTGAAACTATTGCGAATAGATTATGATAATATTTTAAAACCAGTGACAAACGAATGAGAAACCATTATAAAACTATTATAAGATCTGATGAAATTACTGTTAACGATGATTATTAAACCATTGTAAAACTATTGTGAAACCATTGTAAAACTATTGTAAAACCATTGAAATAATTAGAAATGTACCGTAAATGATTACAAAACTATTATAAACCAATGGTGTGTATCTATTGTGAAACTGGAAAACTATGTTTCGTTCTAAATATATTTTGTTCCTCACAGCATGTTATTGATTTCTTTACTGATATTTAGACTATCAGCAAAAATATTTTTTTTATGATTTAAAGTTTAGTTTTATCCAACGAAAAAAAGATTTAAAAAAAACCTTTTTTTTTTATTTTAAAGTGATCTTCTTTACGTTATTTTTTTGCAACTCTTTAAACTTTTAATTTGGTGTGTTTTTTTTTTTTTTATTTAATTTTTGAAAAGTTCGCAACAATGTGAGTGGTACAAAAGTTGTAACAAAGCATGTTCTGGGTACATGGCTGCGCCTGCGGCTACGCTAAAGTTGCCTTTACTAAGTGGATTCGACATTTTCTGCAATGATCATCATCATCATTATCATCATCGTCATCATTTGAGGCAACAACAAGAACAATGTCATCACCATTCATCATTTTAAGTGGATGTGTGTTTGAGTCTGTGTTTTACGACAATACAAGCGACGGTGTTGGTTGGTTGGTGGCTTAGTGTGTGTAGGTCTTGAGTGTATTGTATGGGAGTCAGTGGTGGATCCTGTGTGTCATAATCCTGTGTATGAATAAGTGAATTTTGCCAGATACTTTACATTAACCCGCAGCTAACATGGATACGATTCGAGTTCAGTTGAGACGAGTCGAGTGCCACCCACACAAAAATAACCCATATGTTCTAAATGACAAATACAAATGCAAGAAATGCGCAAATGTGAGTGTGTGTGTGTGTGAGTGAGTGTGTGCCGACAATACTAGCGCAAGTGCGTGAAAGTGTGTCGTATGTTATATGTGTTTAAAGGAAAAATATGCGGGTGGTTTCGCAAACTCGTAAATTTTATTTTATTTTTATTTTTTGTATATTTTTTTTTCATTTTAAATGAGTTTCGACAAGGCCAGTGCAGATAGTGCGAGCTGCTGCGAAGGTTTATGGCAGTCCACAAGGCCAGTAGGTTGTACAAAAAAAAAGAATATAAAGAAAAAATACGCATATTGCAAACAAAGGTCGATGTTGTTTAATTTTTAAGCGGTGACATTTTAAATTGTGCTCAAAAGCAATTTTCGCAATTTATATTTTTCGGGTTTTTTATTTATTTTTTTTTATTTTTGTTGCACTATCTTTCTTTAACGCGATTTTATTTAATTTAATATCCTTGTCCATTATTTCTTTTTAACCTTTTCGTGGTTTTGTTAAATTTTTTCTTTTTTTTTTTTGTAATAGCTTTTTTATGTTTTTGTGTGACGAGATTTGTGGTTTTTTCACGTTTGTTTTCACGGTATGTCTGATAAAATCCCAGCGGATTTATGTGGCTCTTTTTTTTAAGCATAAAGCTTTTGTGCTTGTGGCGATGAGTGTGATTATTCGCGTGTGTGTGTGATTACAAGTGGATATGTGCTTTATGCCTGTGTGTGTGTGTGTGAGTTCCAAAATGTCTCCCATATGTTTTTTAGAATAATCGTAAATTATCATGGTTTTTATATAGTGAGCCGATTAAAATCAGAACAAAGCGAAAATGTCAAGGACATTGAGGGTTTTTGGCTGAACACAAAAAAACGTAAAAAAACTGTGCGAAATGAGTTGCATATCTTGCGCAGGCACAAGATTTATAGGTATTTTATAAATACAAAAAAATTTTAAATGTTTGTAACCAAACAAATCCAATTAATGCCTAATTTATATATGATTCAAATAACTTACGGTGGACGGCATTCAAAATAAATTATTTCGTTAATGGGACGCTTACCTGCAAAGAAAATAGAAATAAAAGTTAGTCATTTGTTGTATATCAATATAGCTTTCAATTATAATTAACATTAAAGTGCCACAAATTATGGCTATTTTTAGAATTCGCCTAATATAATCAAGTAAACTGGACCCAAAGTTCAACCCTTGTGTCAGCCAAATGTTGTCAAAGGGGAAATTATCGCATCACGCCATAAATAAACAATAATTAATCTTCGTCTGTATGGTCTTAAGTAAGTTATTTATTTGGCGATATTGTGTGGTGATAACGACTGACAGTGGAAGTGGCACTCTTGTATAACAAATCATTCTTACACACTCAGAGCACATAATTTAGTGACCCAGCGGTATTTAAAATAATGTTTTTTTTTTCAACTAACATATAAAGTGCTCGAAACAATAAGGTCGCAAAATCAAAAAAAAAAAAAAATCTGAAATAAAGATCTGTTTATTAATATTAAAAAGTTGGGAAATAAATTAATTTTTTATTAGTTTAAAAACTGTCCACACAGAAAAAAATAATCAACGTAAATATAGCAACCGATATTAATTGCATTCATTAATCAATTCAGCAATGAAATTTATTAATTTATTGCACACATTTGCTATTCTTCATTAAATATGCCATTCCGTTTGCTAATATGGATATTTGTACGTCAATGCAGCAAATAGCTTAGTCGGCGCAATTAAAATCGGTTGTTATATTTACTTTGATCATTTTCTTCTGTGCAATGATTGCCATTATATATCAAACATTATTTCGAAAAAAAATTACAGTAATCCCTTCTTATTCCGTTATTATTATGCAAAACCACATCTTTAAAATCAATATAGTATACATTTTTGTATATAATTACACAACAACAAATAGTTTTACTACATTTACTTAGCGGCACCTGGGGTAAAGTGGGAAACATTTTTACCTGCTTCAAAACATTTTCTGAAATCTAACATTTTACATTAACATAATACATTTTATTGTCTATTGATTTATATTTGGGTTATTTTTCAAAATAGAAAAATTTTTGGGATTGTTGAAAAATATTGTGGTAAAGTTGGAAATGTTGCGAATTTTACCAACGGAAAAAAAAATTGCTATTACAGAATAAAAAACAAAAATACATTTAGATGTAGAATAGTTAAAAATATTAGTGTAATCGTCCTTCAATAACATTGCTTTAATTACAATTCTCACTTTACAAAAATATTTCCCACATTACCCCAATAACGCAATTTTGATTTGGCTTAGTACCATTTAATCTATGTTCAATTATATTGTTTACACTTTAAAAGATTTGTAATATACGAACATGTAGCCGCGGTAGCTCAGTGGATAGTGCGTTGGACTGCGAGCCGAAAGGTCCCCGGTTCAAGCATGGACTGGGGCTAACAAGATCTTTTCATGGAAACATTTTTCTATACCGCGCTACCTCTCGTCAGTAAATGGCAAACCTACGAGAGTAAAACCATTGCCTATGAAAAGCTCTCACCCGCCGTTCGGATTCGGCAATAAACTGTAGGTCCCACCACTTTGAGCACAAATATAACACGCACAGCTCAAAATGGTGAGAGAGCTCGGCCGAAGTTCTATACAGGACTGTAGCGCCAAACTATTATAATATACGAACATTTTAAATATACTTATTTAAAAAAAAACGTCAAATTTGCACACTTTTTGATAACAAACATATAAAACTTTTTCTCAAAATTTGTTTTCGACGGTTCTCGAAAGTCAATAAGAAAATATAAAATTATTTATAATGAATGATAAAGATAATGCCATATTATGTAATACTTTTGTTTGTTTTAAAATGCAAAAACAGTTCCGAAAATTTTAATTTACCCTATTACCCAATGTATCACTTTACCAATTTTTAAGTGCATTTGTATTTATTTGATTTGATTTTACTACACAATATATTAGAAACTCGTTTTCTACATATTACTGAAACGATAATAAAATATATAAATTATTGCCTGTATTATTTGTAGTCCTTATGTAAGCAAACCTACTATAAATGTGAGCAGTTACAAACAAACCCCATGCAACTGAAAGAAATGTATGAGAGAAAAAGCGCAATGACAATTAATTTTTTGTCAGCGCGGACATTATTTATTTTTGCGCATATCACTCATAGTTTATAAAAGTGCAACGAAATACTTAAATTCGTTTAATGCATTTGTGTAGTTGATAAATATTGCAATTTTTATTTTATTTGTCTTTTAAATAAATACATAATACACTAAAAATATATGTAGGAAACATTGCAGGAAACTTAATAAATATGCATTTTTACGACATTTATATTTATTTGAATTTGAAAAATGTATGAAGTGAAATAAATACAGAACGTAGTAAAAATTAATGCAGATATTGTAATTTTTCTACATATCTCTGAATGGTTAAATATATCTAAAAATATATTTATTTTTAATACAAATGTTGTATAGAAATGCATTCAATTTAAGTATTTGTTTTTCATACAATATATCAATATATCAATTTAGTTAAAAACAAATACGTTTGATTTTGTACGCATTACTATTTCAACACATTTTTTTAATTATTCAGACAGTAGTTATTTCAATGTACTGGGTCGAAAGAAAATTATGAATGTCCGCCCCCTTAAAATGAAAGCTTAGCTCGTTAAAGTGTCAACCGTTTTCTTCGTCATATCTTATTTAATAGATCATGCCAAAGGGCGAATGTGTAATTTTTGATATTTGCATTTTTTTTACATTTTAAAATATAATTTTTCCTAAAGTTTGCCAAAATCGTGTGTGATTTTGTTGGATATTTCTAGCTACAAGAGACAAAACCAAAAGAGCGAATTTGAAAATCTTGTCATGCCAAAAAGGCGAATCTTTTCGTTTTTTTACCATAATTTTTTAATGGTTCAAGAAAAAATAGTAGTGTTGAGGTATGTATAGTTTGTTTTTAAAGCACCTATCGATTGGCATCGTTACTAAAAATAATTTGCTAAACATTTTTCTTGCAAATAACAAAAATTAGAAAAATTATTTTTAAATAATGATGTCAATCGAGAGGTGCTTGTAAAATGAACAATTAATTGCTCTAGAGCACGGTTTTATCTTGTGTCAATAAATAGTTATGGCAAAAAAACTAAAGGATTCGCCCTTTCAGTATGACACATTTTTTAAATTTTGCTATTTTATAGCGATAACTTCGAGCCACAACTTCTAGCACTAGCTAAAATAGTATTGTAAAGGCTTAATTGTTTGTTTTTAAAGCACCTATCAAATGGCATCACTATTTTAAAATATTTTTTGAATTTTTGTTTTTTTGCAAGACATTTGTTTGGCTAATTATTTTAAAATAATCGATTGGTACTTTAGAAACAAACATCGTTAAAGAACGTTTTAATCTTGTACCCATGAAAAGTTATGGCAAAAAAAACAAAAATATTTTCATTTAGATCAGAAGATAATTTCCTCTTTCTTTTTAATTTTATTTTAGTGCTTTCATAATTTATATCAAACAACATTTATATTAATGATTATCCATGACATTTAACATAAGTAGATTAGAATTATTTCCCGCTGGGTGCATAAATCATTCGCATTCTTAATTATGGAAAAGAGTAAACAACAAACTATTGGGTTGAAATAATGTCTCAGTGTGTGTATTGCATACATTTAGCCAGATACTCTACATATAATGAGTGTGTTTTAGTGAATGTGCATGAAAAATGAAAATAACGCAGCGAACATTAATTATTTGCAACTTGACAGCAGCTGTCAAGTTCAATTGACTAACACGGGGTGCAGCAGAACCACTTTCCGGCAACCCCAACATATTTATGGTAAATGTTAGAATTAAATAAAAGTAATATAAAAATAAAAAAAAAACCTTTATAACAGAATTCAGTAGTATTTGCATTTGACATGTTTCCTTGCAATGTCAACTTTTACATTTTTTGTGAAATTTTAATGTCTTGGCTTAGAATACGTTTTAATGCTCTTGGCAAAAATATATTTTTACTTATTTTTTTTTGTTGTTGTTCATGCCTTTTCTAAGTAACTCCGTGCGTACTTTAAGAATGATTGATGTGCAGACAAATGAGCCCCGAACGTGCTCCGACACAATAAGGCGTATGTTTTGTCGGATTTAATGCCGGGATTAAAGATTTCTGCAGTGCCAAAAGTAGACATAATATGCCTTTTAAAGTTGCCATTTTTTATTTGGATTTAACATCCATTAGTAGACTCTGAGGATTACTTGTCAAGTGTTTGGCAACTTGAAGCATTCTGCGTTTTGAATTCATTGTGCATATGATTGATGACTAAAGTTTTGAATACTATAATTTCTGAAGTAATATTTTTCCTATTTTCTTTTTGAACATTTCAATGTGTTATATTTGCATATGTGACATTTTCTTATGACTGTAATTAAAATGTTTTCGTAATTTTCAAAATAACTTACTAATTAACTTTCAGTTAAAATAAACACAAACAAATATTAAGATGTGTAACATTTCAAAATACACACAACACAGACGCTGAATTTTACCACTTACACCCATGCGTTTATTTGTATTGTATAAATTTACATAATTACGTGTCTCACATGCCGCGCAGTACCTGCTACACAAATTAGTATAAATTGCAAATTCCATTTTAAGCATTAGGTATCTCTTCTGCTGCGTAGTAAAACAGACAAATTGTAAATTATTTCGAGTAAATATTATGCAACATTCTGGCAAAGAAAATATTGTTGAAATAATTTTCAAAAACAATTGCATTGCATAGTAGGGATTTTCACGGATGTGCGCGCACAATTAGTTCTTTGCCGGGGGAAGTGCGCCACCGGAATAATGTGCGGGAGCGTACGACTGCTGCTTATGTTGTATAAATGAAAAAGTTACACTACACCGAGTGTAACAATTATATTTTTAAAATATTTGAAATTATATTTAATTTTTTAAGTCAAATGTAGTATGTAGTTCACAAGTTTTCTAGGTCATTATTTTTCGTATACATCGTCAGTACAAAAATAAAATGTATGACAATATTATTTGTAGTAGTCAGTTTTTTATAATACCGTGAAGGAACCCTTTTCATGACCTGTCAAAATTTGTTAGTATTTAAATATTTTAAATAGTATTTGAAATAATTTTTAATAAAGAGATAAATTATTACATTTTTGTTTGTTTTTTCGTATACACTACAGTGAAAATTTCGTATTTTAGTCACTTTTTACTTAAATTGTATAGTGTACCCCTCACAGGTAACAGGTGGAAAAGGGGCTGGTAAACACAGGGTAATGCAAGAAATGCACATCTTTTTGGATGATTTTCGGCAGATGAGAGCATTTTTTGAATCAAATCCTGTCGGTTGTTTTCTATAGCCATTTTCTGGCATTTTTTAGGAATGTATCGAGCACAGTTCCGGTGGACAAAGCAGTTTAGAATTAAATTTTCGAAAGATTTTAGGCAAACAAAAACAGAGTTTGTATTAAAAGCAGTCTGTTTTCGGTTCGTTCCCAAAATATGACGGGAAACTGTTTTAAAAATTCCATACAATTTAAAAATCTACCATATGCATCTGATAAACTTTCTTTTATGTCGAAAATATTCCAGAAAAAACTACAAAAAATGTTGTCTCGGCATAGTATAGAATTGTGTGTAATTTCAAAGGCAGATTCCCGACTTAATTTCGGTACGTGAGGAATATATGTCGTTTTTGGGAAAAACTCTGCCTTTTTATCTTTCGAAAAATATTTATATATTTTCATGAATCTTCCAAATAAGTTTGTGTAAAGGGGCACACTATAGGATCGTGAGGGAATGTACAGATTATTGAAATGTAAAGCCTTGTCGTGGCAGCGAAATATTTTGATTGTCTGTAATGTTAAGTAATAAAGTTAAGTGATTAAGTAATTAAGTAATAAAGTAATAAATTAATAAAGTAATAAAGTAAATAAAATGTTGTTAAGTAATAAAGGGTTTTTCAATAAGAGCGCTACAAAAGTTTTTTTCAAGGGTTTTTCAACAGGGACGCTACAAAAGTAGAGCGACAGGGACAGCAAACGACTTTATATTTCTTACCTGTCTTTTGACATTTCTCTTCAGTAAGGTTTGCCATTTCATGATGGAAAGATATACGAATTCGAATTTCGGTAGTAAATTTGAATAATTTCGACTCGTTCTTGGCTCGTATTTCTTTCCATCATGAAATGGCAAACCTTACTGAAGAGAAATGTCAAAAGAGCGGCAAGAAATATGGCGTCGTTTTCTGTCCCTGTCGCTCTACTTTTGTAGCGTCCCTGTTGAAAAACCCTTTATTTTATATTTCTTGAACAAACTAACTTTGTGTTCTAAAACTTTGTGTCTTGGGTATGAAAAATGTTCTAAAATGGTAAAAATATAACAAAAGTGACAAATATGACAAATGAAGAAATATAAATTCATATCTGTATTTAATAAAAATCAATAATATGTGATAAAAATTATAGAAATTATAAATCGTTAGTACTATTTTAAAAGGACGAAGGAATTATGGAGCTAGTATCACATTTAATTTATAATTTTATTGAATTATTAAAACTAAATATGTAATGCAATAAATAAAATGTACACCTTTTAATTTTTATTTTTTTTTGCGCTTGACTGGTTATAACTTTGGTCAGATCCAACTGAAAGTTTATTTCAAAATAATAGTTGAAGAATTCTCAATCAAAAGTTATTGTTAAAATTCCTAATATGTAGATAGGAAATACAAATCAATCCACGCTAACTTAAAGTTAACTTAAAACCAAACAAATTTGCATTTTCAATACAAAGCTATTATTTGCAAAGATCTAACAAGATCAAGTATAGAAATGCAAACAAATAAACAAAATCCTCACAACGTCGTCAACACATAAAAGCCAATTCACACATAGATTCACACATGCACTCACGCCAGGATGGCGCAGTGTGGAAATCACTGGCGCTGCCATTTAACGTAATAAGGACATTCGAGAACGGATGTGTTGGCTTACTCACAGGATATAAAAACAGCGTATAAAAGCAGGCGTTAACGAATGAGCAGCGCGAAACGAATGAACAAACGATGAATGAAAGACGAACGAAGGAATGACTGAACGATAAAAAATCGCGCATTAGTGAAAATGAAGAAACTAAACTTTGCAGTTGTTTGGCACACTTCGTCACGGCCATAATAGGACCAGGAGGGGAAAAATACAATAAACTCAAAAAAAAAAGGTCCACGCTTCCAGCTGGATGTAGACAAAAAAAAGTCACAGCAGGATATGGTTGCAAAGAAATTGATACGATTTATTGGATTAAATATATAAATGATGAAATGGGAATCGATGAAGTTGTCATTTGTTCACAGAGCTTCGTATAGAGGGAAAAACAATCGCAAAAGTGATGTTTATTAAATATACATTTTAATAAATATTTGAACTATATACTATTGATTGATTGAAATACAGAAGCAAATAAGTCTGAAGAGTTAAAAGAAGCCTGAAAAATTCAAAAATTTCAAATAACTTATTAACCTATCTGGTTACAATTTTTTTCAGTTTTTTGTGTTAGAAAAAGACATTAAATATATAAAATAATGCTATATGTCATTTCCTACAATCCACATTTTCTGCACGTTGATTAATTTGTTAAAATATTACTTAATAATTGTAAATTGGATCACAACCACAATGTGAACAACTAGAAAATTATTATAGTCAAATTATTTTTATATTAAAATAAACATGTTGTATACTAGACTTCTGCACAAATGTATTTGAAGTTCTCTCTGCAAAATATGCACTACTATACTCTACAATATTGAGTGCATTTTGCATTGACAGTATTAAAGTGAAGTCTCTCCAGCGACTACACTTCACTGCAGTGGTTGTTTCATTGGAGTCAAGTAGAGTTAAGACATAGTTTTTTTCATAACATTCAATGTTTTGAAAAACAATACCAAATGACACTACTGTCGCTGAACATGCAACGAATACAGTGAGTTTCATTAGAGTCAAGAGAGTAAAGACATAGTTTTTTTCATACCATTCAATGCTTTGAAAAACAATACCAAATGACACTACTGTCGCTGAACATGCAACGAATACAGTGAGTGCAATGAGTGAGCGCAATTAGTAACGAGTGAGAAGACGAACATTCAAAACAACAACAAACCGCTCGACGGTAGTAATTTTGTTGGTATTTATGTGTTTATGAAAAAAAAACAACAAATGTTATTTTTTCAAAATAAAAAAAAAATGTGTACGACAAAAACAACGCATTAGTCGAAAAGCAATATATCCAACAACAAAAACTATTTCAATTTATTATATTCAAAAATTACTGTATTCAAAAATATTAAATAATGAAAAAAAAAAAACCAGTTCGATATAATATATAAAAAACTTAATATAAAATATTATATGATTTTCCCCAGTATACCAAACTGTTTCGATATCGTAGCGAAAATGTTGCAAAATGTCGAAGAATTTTTCCGATATCGAAATAATGTCCACTCTATTTATTTTAATAGAAAAGTTAATACAGCCATAAAGAAAAGGTCACTGGATACCTGGTGACCTCAGTTTTAAAATCTGAAACGAGTCGCAATCATGAGTTCTAACATTTATTAACAAAGAAACGAAAATCGTTGCTTTTTTAATAATGAAATTGACCTAACTCTTGCGGTCACGGACATTACTTGAACGCAACAGGGTGTTCCAACTGTTCGGACCTGCATATTATTCAAAATTATATCCAGCGGACGAAAGCAGGCATGTACCAGAAAGGAGGTTCAACTCAATACGAAAATCTTTAAAAATTAATTTCGATATAACAACGAGATCACTTTTTTTTCTCGTAGACATTTCAGAAAATATCTAAACAATTGAATACAAAAAAATCAATAAAAATTAGTTTCGATATAATAACGAGATCGATTTTTTTTCTCGAAGCCACTTCGAGAATTGTTCGATACACTGGAGGCTCCGAGTCGTGGTTCGTATACCTTTTTTCTATATTTCAATATTAATAAAAATATTTTAGAGTAAGAATGGCAAAAAAAAAAATGTAAGATGCACCAAGTTCTCAGTGTCATAAGCAGTTCATTTCAGTATTTGAAATTTTATTGCACATAATTATAGACCACTTCACTACAACTACGTCTTGTTTGTGTTTTGACACTACTTTTGCTATGTTGTTGTGAGCAACACAATCAATTGATGTCCAAGCATAGAGTCGGCGACAGTAAATGTCGTAAAGATGCAGATGCAAATTTTCTAATGTGTACCACTTTCGTCACCTGCATCTAATTCCGTTAATTTAGGTCTTTGTTTTCATATTACTGTTAATGATTTTAGAGTGATCAATTAGCTAAAAACTTAAGAAAAACAGAGTCCCCAACCGAGATCTGAACCCGCGCTATGGGATCATTAGACACGAAATCCAATGCACAAACCCACTGAGCCACCGACTTTAACTAAATATACCAAATTTTTTATAAAATCAAAATATTCCAACTGAAACTCTGTTCCATTTTGCAAATATAATAATAATTAACTTAAACAAATTAATATTTATAATGTCCAATATCTTTTATACATAGGTACTATAAAAAAGTGACCGATTTAATTTCTTTCAAAAAGCAGCTCGTTCGTGATGACTTTCCCAATACACACTATTATATTAAATGCGTTCGCCATTATTTGAGCTGGTAGGTATTACTTTTTCTTCACTCTGCACCGACTTCATATCTATTAACACTGTGTGTATATTTTTTATCAGTTATTCGCATGAATAGCTTTTGGCACAGGCACACGAGCATTATGGGTGTAGTATCTGGCCGAAGTGTTTGTCAGACTGTGTGAACATGCAACATTGACAAAGTCATCAGCAACAACAATATGCATAACAAGGATTATTTATTTTTATCCCATGCAAACGATAAAATGTTGCCAACACAGATTTCAGTATTTTTTTTTTCATATTAATTTAATGCTTGTGAATGGAAATCACATTTTATCATATCAAGTGATTTTAATGAAAACATTTAATTTTATGCATATATTTTTTTTGCATTTTATTATTAAATTTTCATACGCCTTTGTTGAATACTTTGTTGGGATTTTTTTATCATTTCAATGAATTTTCCGCTTATATACCATTGTTGCAGTAGAGACGCGCGTTACTGCTTCACAACTTAATTAATTAATTTATTTAAAAATAAGACTGTGGTAATTATTGGAATTTAACGGAAAAAAAGAATAAATATTTTAAAATAATGTTCTTTTAATACTTTGGAATCGAAAAAATAAACTGAAAAATATATCTAGACGGTAGTGCTTTCAAATTAAAAATTAAAAATATTTCTTATGTAGATTATGTTCAAATTAGATCTACCCAGGTTTAAAAAGCAAAGGAAGCAGAGCAAATCTCTTCCATTTTATTGATTTGATATCGAGCGGTAACAAGAGTCCGAAAACAATTTTCAGCGCTGCTTCGAAAGGAAGCATTATTTGAATTTACTTCGGAAGAATACTTTCAAAGTAAGCAAAAGTGTTAAATGCTTCACAATATTTAAATTATTCGCTCTTTTCACATTGCAAAAATGCTTTATGTTTTGAAATGCTCTTTCGGAGCAAAAACATGAAAGTTTAACTATTATTTTTGTTTTTGATTCAAGGCAGCATTCAAAAAGCAAAGAGCGTTTGTGTTTTTATTGAGGCGGCATTCAAAATGAAAAGAGCAAGTTCTTTGGAATCGAATAACATTCAAAATGCAAAGAGCGTGAATACGGAATTGAAGCATCTTTCAAAAAGCAAAGAGTGATAGTTATGGAAGCGAAGCATCATTTTGAAAGAAAGAGCAAGATTTTTGGAATCTTGAAGCAATTTAAACCCTGAAACTATTTCAAAGTTTTGAAATTAAGTTTAATTTGCAAGGTCATTGCCAAGACCTCAGTAGTGTTTCATATTTTGTACTGATTTGAGGAATATTTTTAAATTTTAAATGTGTTTATTTCAAAATTATCATTTTTTATGGGATAGCAAAGAATTTTCATTTCATTGCTACCAAATTTTGAATTCTATTAATTTAATTAATTGGATATACGAATTATTTAATAGTATTAATCAAATCCTATGTGGGTTGGTGTATATGCTAAAATATATACATATGTACCATATACACCAACCGATATTTTTACCATCGACAATTTTTACAGGCGACATTTCTACAGGCAATACACAGTTTTAAAGCCATCACACAGTTTAGAAGCCATCACACTGTTTTACAGCCATCACACAGTTTTAAATTCAATACACAGTATAACAGATACTGTTGTACCGATCTTATTTTACATTGGTTCATCGTTATACAGTTACGGACAAAATAATTGGGTCACAAGTTTCACATATTTTGAATTTTTGTTTGCCCTTTTTTAGTTGTCGAATGTAGCGATCACTTGTAATAAATTATTGTCAATATGTCACATTAAAAATAATTAAAAAATTATATATTTTCAAAGAAAAATAATTTAAAGTACTAATTTTATAATGTCTTTAAATATATTAAAGTTCTATTTTAAAAATGAAATGTGTATCATTAGAAATATATTTCGGGCAAAGAATTGCTCAGATGTCAAAGGTTTCTCCATTAAAATGTTAAAAAAATGAAGGTGTAAGCCATCGCAAAACAACTAAATCTTTTGGAAGGTCACATTACATTGCCAAGATTAAATACTAGTTCCAAAATTTTTTAAATAGTAAGACAGTAAAAAAAAATGTATTCAAATAATTTATTAATAAATACAATTAAATATTTAATCAATACAATTAAATATTTAATCAATACAATTAAATATTTAATCAATACAATTAAATATTTAATCAATACAATTAAATGCCGTATTGGCGATGAAACAGTTAAAAAATAATTGTATTGATCATTTTTTTTTGCTTTTTAACATAAGTGTAGAGTATTTGGTTTTGTTGTTTAATTGTAGATAGTCATACTATATATCAGAAAAATATAAAAAAAACAAAATTTGTAATCTGAAAATTCAATAATTAATTTAAAAATTACTTTTTTTTTTTTATAAAATACAAAACAAAGATCAAACCACCAGTCCAACATGTGTGGCAAGTGCAATTAAATTCGCACATGACCAACACTGTCAGTATTAATTACGTTGCAATGATTGGTGAAAAGGTTTCGAATTAATAAAAAAATTGCAAGTTTTATTTTTCAAGCAACACAAACAAATATATAGGTCTCTGAAACTTTTTTTTCGATACATGTTGCCTGTCAGTCATGCATTAATTTGCAGCATTGACTGGTTGATTGGCAGGCGAAAGAGCTCAATTCCTGGGGAAACCATGAAAATAAGTAATTTTGCAACAATATCAAAAACACTGACAGCGTACATTTAGAGAAACACATTTCAGTGATTGTGGCAGAAAATAAAAATATGATTGTTATAATTATAATTAATATTTCATTGGTGTAGAACGAAAAGTCACCAAATACACTTTTATTGAAAACTTAATTTTTGAGTTTGTTGATTAATATTATACAAAGTAATTGACGCATTTTTAAATATGAAAAATCAATGTGAATGTGAAATAAATATGAATAATAGATATACATTTTCTTATCAGATTGAGATCATCGATTAAAAATTGCGAGATTTATAAAGATTTTTGTAAATGAATATTTGGCATTTTGAAAATGTTGTTGGTGATAAGATTCGTATTTAAATAATATTATAATTGGAATTTATGCCAAAGAGTTAATTGAGAGTACAATTGAACATAATATGTTCACGGTAAATGTATTAATAATTAATTGTCTAACATAATATTTATTGATATATAATATTTACAAAAATCATGTTTATAGTTATCACAAAATTGATTTCATTAAATTAAGCATTTAATGATTGCGATAGTTGGTGATTGTGTCAAATAATTAATAATGTTTTATAAGCATATGTTTGCTACAATTATGTCTAAATACATTAATACTGAAATTGAAGAGTTAATTGAGAGTACAATTGAACATAATATGTTCACGGTAAATGTATTAATATTTAATTGTCTAACATAATATTAATTGATATATAATATTTAAAAAAATCATGTTTATAGTTATCACAAAATTGATTTGATTAAATTAAACATTTAATGATTGCGATAGTTGGTGATTGTGTCAAATAATTAATAATGTTTTATCAGCATTGCTACAATTATGTCTAAATACATTAATACTGAAATTGAAGAGTTAATTGAGAGTACAATTGAACATAATATGTTCACAGTAAATGTATTAATATTTAATTGTCTAACATAATATTAATTGATATATAATATTTACTAAAATCATGTTTATAGTTATCACAAAATTGATTTGATTAAATTAAACATTTAATGATTGCGATAGTTAGTGATTGTGTCAAATAATTAATAATGTTTTATCAGCATATGTTTGCTACAATTATGTCTAAATACATTAATACTGAAATTGAAGAGTTAATTGAGAATACAATTGAACATAATATGTTCACGGTAAATGTATTAATATTTAATTGTCTAACATAATATTTATTGATATATAATAGTTACAAAAATCATGTTTATAGTTATCACAAAATTCATTTGATTAAATTAAACATTTAATGATTGCGATTGTTGGTGATTGTGTCAAATAATTAATAATGTGTTATCAGCATATGTTTGCTACAATTATGTCTAAATACATTAATACTGAAATTGAAGAGTTAATTGAGAGTACAATTGAACATAATATGTTCACGGTAAATGTATGTAAATATTTAATTGTCTAACATAATATTAATTGATATATAATATTTACTAAAATCATGTTTATAGTTATCACAAAATTGATTTGATTAAATTAAACATTTAATGATTGCGATAGTTAGTGATTGTGTCAAATAATTAATAATGTTTTATCAGCATATGTTTGCTACAATTATGTCTAAATACATTAACACTCAAATTGATGATTGGTTATAAAGACTTCTTTGATTTTAAATCACATTTAAATTTGTAATTGATATTAATACTTGACATTTACAGCAACTATAAAATTACTGCCGTAAATCCTAGTTACTATGTTTACTAATTAAACTAAAAATGTCCAAGAATTAAATATTTCTTTTGAACAATTATTTTCTGTGTACAGTCATGCAACTGAAGAGGCCACAAACTACTCATGGTACGTAAAACTCGGGGGTTTATTATTTTTTTTTTTCACATGCAAGTTATGCACAAAGTCGATTTTTATTCTGCAATTTTGCATTACACCTAAAGTATTTTTTGCGTTCCAAAAGTAGGTGGGATTTTCCGTTGAATTCGATGTTATTCGAAAGAAACTCGTAAGAGAAATTAAAAAAATTGAATACTGTATTAATTTAATTCATTTTTACTGACAAGTTAAATGCAAAATTACAAATTTAATTTTAATTTCATTATTTTTGCAGAAACATAACACAGCAATAATTCACAGAATACATTTAAATTTTTTTTATAAAAATTTTAAATTTCCAGTAAAATTAACGGGAAAATATAAATGCACTTTAATTTTCATTTAAAACCCATTAGCAAATGTCGCGCGTGTAAAATTTTCCTATTATAGACTTTTCTTGTCTACCCATTTCACTTAAATTTTCCAGAAAGGTTCTATCGAAAGAAACTGTCAGATAGATTTCTGCTCAAATGAATTTTCATAAAATGGTTTTAAATCTTTTCTTTTTTTTTCGGCTGTTTCTCTTTTTGATGTTAATATTATGGTTGTTGTTACACCCAATGCCATTAAACGACATTTCTTTGAATAACCCAAAAATGGACTTAAGCCAATCAAATGAAAACCCATAACATTTTTATTTTTATTTAGTTGAATTGGCATTAAGCTAAAATGCGTAAAATTATTTAAGTAAATGTGAAAATATTTACGGCCGTTTGACACCTCAGCACGACTACAACCACCATCAGAACTACCACCAGAACCACCTGGTCGGTCAACAAGGTTTATTATGTCGATGGTAGTAACAAACAACATCCCTCTGCTCGGTTTTCTTTTGCCATTTTACTAAATGCTATTTCGATAATTTCGTATAATTTTCTACATCCTCGATTGGCATAATTTTGTCATCTATTTTTACTGTTCCACCACACTCCACCCTACCCCGTTCTTTCTGTCAACACTCTGTATCACTTTTAGGAACACGCGTCTCTATGTTGGTTGCTACATACTCTGTAGCATTTATTTTTATTTAATTTTTTTTTTTTTGCTATTTCTGCTCAATTGGAATAATTTCTGGCGCAAAGTGAAATTGAAAATTATTTGAAATTACGCTTCATTGAACAGCAATTTATGGCTTATGCGACGAGCGAGCGAGCGTCGTCAGTGACTTGAATGCAATGGAGCCTGGGAGTTGGGAGGTTGTACTAGGTTTCCTGTATATAATTTACTTTGGATGGTTTTCTGCTGCTAATGTGATAAGAAATGTTGGGGAAAAAATGGTGTTCTTATGCTGATTGTAGAACGTATGCGACACATTGATGATTTTGAATACATTGATATGGTAGAGTCTAAATGAAATCTAATTATTTTAGATTCAGAAACATTTTTGAAACATTGAAAGACTTTTGAATAAACTATTAAAAATTGATCTACTTGCGTTTTTTGTAGTCCAGAAAATCCCGGGATTTAACGATGATCCCGGGATGAGTTTTTCGGGACTAATTTGACTCAAATCCCGGGATTGACATCCCTACTTTACACCACTATTTAATTTTTCACCAATAAAAAATTATAGCAAAAAAACGAAGAAATTGGAAAAATTGAAAATCTTGTCATGCCAAAAGGGCGAATCTTTTCGTTTTTTTGCTATAACTTTTTAATGGTACTAGATAAAATATTGATGTAAAGGCAATTATTGTTTGTTTTTAAAGCACCTATCGATCTGCATTATTAACTACAAATAGTTTGCCAAAAAAATTAATGCAAATAACAAATGGCAAATTAATGTTTGGCAAAATATTTTTAATAAATGATACAGATTGATAAGTGCTTTGATAGCAAACAATAAATGCCTTTACACCACTATTTTATCTTATACCAAAAAAAAGTTATGGCAAAAAAATGAAGAGATTCGCCCTTTTGGCATGACAAGATATTCAATCCGTATTAATAATTCAGTAATTTGTCCAAATCCATATATATTTTATATGCGTTATAATAATTAATAAATAAACCAAAATAACAAAATAAAATAATGTTAACTAATTTATAAAGCACTTCAAACTTCAAAATTTGATTTAAAAATTCGCCCCTTTGGCATAACAGTTTCTTTCTTAGGTCATAATGAAACAAAAAATACAAAATATATGATGTGTACGGTTGACCTCATTGAATAAGTATGTGAGTACAATTAACAATTTGTACTCACATACGTACCCAATGGGTCCAGCCGTACACTTTTTTTTCAATATTCCTTTTACTCAACACTCCCTTTTTCCCCTTTTTTTCACACTCCCATTTTTTAAATTTGTTTTATCATAAAACTATTAACAAATAGTTAAATGAGGAAGTCATGAAGTTTCAAGACTATAGAACTACAAATACTAAATGGTATCGAAGTCACTATGGGTCTGGCCTGACCTATATATTCAATGATATATGTATTATATAACCAATAAATCGAAACTCGATGCATTTTATCGGAATTATAAAGAAACAAAAACGTGTTTATTTTGACAATCGTTATATATATATCTCGAATATTTTTATTTTATGTGACATACAAAATTTTGTACTATCCCAATATGCCATTCGTTTCGAAATCGTTACGAGATCAATGCAAGAAAAAGGAGAAATCACACGATATCGGACACTTTCTCGTACCGATATCGAGCGTATAATTGGTCCTACATGGTAGGTAGACATCGATGAGTGTTTTTGAATTATTTGAAATCGGAACGATATCGATGAAAAAAATGATCAAAGTTCGATATTGCTTCGAAAAATATTACGATATCGATGCGATAAATGTTCATATATCGTATCTTGTGAATGAAATTGAATGTACGAAAATTTATAAAAATTATAATCGATAAAGCAACGAGATCGAACTTTTTTCTCGAAGTTATGCGATACAAATGCGAGGCATCGGAGGTCTCCGAGACATGGCAGACTGGGATGGCACGACAACAGATTTCAGAGTTGTTCAGTCCTATCAGGCATTCATATTTCCATAGTAAAAATATACTATGACATATATTTATGATAGATCTGTTTATTTCTTTATTGCATGAAAAAATCTCAAGAAATACAAAATAATTGGAAATTTAGTTACTTTACTTCGAAATTTCACTTTTGAATTATATATATTATAAGGTACTATTTTCAAATTTGCATTTATTAACTATTGTAGAAACTAACTGTACGATAAAATAATATTAATTTAAATTAAAAATTCATTTTGTAAATCTTCACTATGTATTTAATGTTAAATCAGGACCTTAACCATCGGGAGATTTTATTTATAGAACTATAAAAATCAGATTAAATCACGTATATTCTATATAAATAGATACTAATTTGCATGTAATGAAATAAAAAGAAATCTCATTGCTGAAATCCGTATAATGCAGTGAATCTATAAAACTGTAAAAAAAGCAGCCGTCTCAACGACTGCCATTTCAGTTGTATTAATGCTTTAAATATTCAACGTTCGATCAATAAATACATATAAAATGAAATCGGTATTGGGAAAATATTAGCTGAGGATGCAACGCGACACGACGAGTGCCACTAGCGACGTTAAAAATGCAGACAGTTGCATTAAGGATTCATTCCGACAGGAGTTTTGCGCATAAAATGAACAACCGCAGTTATAAGCATGGAATATGATGCGATAGGATGCGATATGTTGCCTCTAGCTGATGTCGAAGAAAAGCATTTTTACAATAATATTCGCCAACAGAAAACGGCGCTAGAACTGGCAGAAGAGCGGTGAAGGTGCAGCAGGATGCATGTAAATGGAGGAAACGACGACATCCAACTGTTCGACTGACTGACTGTATGATAAACTGACAGACACAGTGACAGACGCAGTCACAGACCTATATAAAGACACACGCATCTGAATAAATAGGAAATTTTCATATTTATGATGCTGTCGAAGAGATGTTTTATTTTTATTTTCCTGCCTGCTGTTTGTGCCAGTAGCAAATTTTTGACATTTGTCTAGAACGTTAAATAGAAAAAAATTGATTTGCCGTATGATTTTATAGCATGTTTATTGGTGAAGAATTGCAGAAAATACGTTGAACCACACTAAGATTACATTTTTTCTAAAAGCAACCCAAAAGTTTTATTTGTTTTGCGTCAATAACTTGTATTAAGTTTTTTTGCGCATTTACAATAAAATAAAACTTGTTTTTGATGTTTTTTTTGAATTTTCATACATGAATTTTTAATCATAGCAAAGATGGAAACTTTAGAAGTTCAAGGCATCCTGCTAAATTCAATAACAAGACATAGACTAAAACTTAGCAAAGTTTTATTGAAAATTAATACTGCAAAAACACACAAAAAAATCATAGAAAACATAGAAAAACAATAGAAAGAATACGTCTTTTAAATAATTAATCATTGTCTGCTATGAACTTAATCGACAAAGTCACAAGTTTAACGCATGGCATCATTATTTTTCAGGCTTTCGTGTGAAATCGGAATCTATGCCGCTTTATCTTGTCATTTCTGAGATATGATATTCCTCCTCTTGAATTTGTACATCAATTTTTACTTAGCAAAGCATTGACTACAGTACTGACAAATGTGGGTTTATTGAACTGACAGACATGGGTTTGTCATGTTGGCGTGTTGAAAATATGTCACTGTCAAATGTGGGACAGGACCAGCGGCATCATTAATTGTGCATGGGAAAAATGGGATGGTCTTGTGTCTGGTTGATGTATTGAATAAATATTATAATTTAAGCTAATACAGGTCATTTTATTAAATCGATGTAATAATAAAAATGTGCAAAATAATTCAAGTTTACTTGAATGTTGTTTTATTTCGATAAAATGTTTTATTTGCAGGTTTTGTTCATATTAGATATATTTGATTTTAGTGTATTTCTGTTTTTTTGGCAAACTACTTCATGTTTCCGGTAATAACGAACATAATACTTACATTTGCGGTTATCGAACTGATTTGAGTAAGCTACAATGTTATCGGAAATACATTTGATGACAGCATTTGAAGCTAAGTGTGTGGTTTTGCAATTTGTGAACATTCTTCAATCAGAACATGAGTGGTTTTGTCAATAAGATGAGCTCTTACGTGGAAAGAAGTGCATATAAATGTTTAATGATTTTTTAAAAGCAATTATAGATCAATTATAGATGACTTTGAGCAAGAATATATAAAAAGAAAAACGTTTGAAATGAACAGTTTAAGTTCATGGTAACAATAACGATTTCAATTGTTGTGTATTTCTGTATAAACGTATAAAAAAGAGGTCTTTAAAAAAATATGTATTTCATAAACTACCTATATATAAATTTGTAAACTAATAAAAAAATTTAAATTTCCACAGACTGCCAACAGCGCTCAAAGGCCACATTGCCATTCAATTATTGCCCAGCCACATCGAAAACAAAGCGCAAAAAACGTGGTAAACGAATTCTTCCAGTTCACTTGATTGGAAACTGAAACAATTAGTTCAAAGTGATGTTGAAGCGCCATAAGGAATACTCTTCGTATTCACTACACTTGCAATTGTTTTGCCATCGACCCCCCTGGTGGCTCATTTAACCCAATAAACAACCTCAATAGAAGACAAAGCAAGTAAATTAAAGTGACTTCTCCACCTTCCACTGCTTTCTACTCCTTTTTCTGCACCACTTTAACTGCCGCACTATTATTTACCACAGAAGCAACCAATTATTGTATAGGCTGTAATTTTTGTCCCAGAACTTAATTATTTTCATATTGTTGTCAATACTGCGTGTTTCGTTTTGTTTTTCATAATTATGCAAATATTTGCAAAACCGCAAATTTTGCTGCCACTCTGTGTCTTCAATATCAAGGTCCCTTCTCCATGTTTCTCAAACGTCAACATCGATTTGTCTACTTGAAAAGTTGACGCTTTACACTTTGCATCTCGTTGACTGTCTGCAAACGGATATTCGTCTGTTTCTTATAGTCTTCGGTTTCCCAAAGGGTCCTTCTTACACCCCCGTCCTCCACCGAATGGTGCTGTTGTTGTTTTGTTTTAGTCTGTGACGTTGACAAAGACGTTACCACCACCGCAGCAGTTTTCGCGTTGCCACATCTGCCCGAAGTTCTTTTCTCTCGCGTTGCCAACTGCTGTTGTGGCTGCGGCTCTGAAGTATTTCGTCAACTGCTGTCTGATTGCTTGTCACAATAAATATCTTAGGCATTGTTTTAGTTGTTGTTGTTGTTATTAATATTATATGTAGTTGTTGTAACAATAGCTGTCAGCTGTGCTCTATATCGAAATTATGCTATGTCCGTGCGGTTGGCAACACTGGCGGTAACATTTAATTTTAATGCGTTGTATATTTAAAATATGGAAAATTTAATTTTGGTATTCATAAATATCAAAAATAATTTAGAAGTTTTGATAATTTTGTATTTCTGATTCAGAATTTTAGATATTCTACTTCTTTAAATAAATATTACCTCTTTAAAATTCAGTTCTTAAATTTTCAATGCAGTTATTTGGAAACCCGTTATGAGATAGAAAAAATATATCAATATGATGTCTGAGCTACATATAGAAAAATTATTTCTCCGTAGAGGTATGTCTGAAAGTGTGTACGTCTGTCTTTTGAATAGTACAGAAAGAGTTGGACCCAGAAGAGCTAGATAAATGAAACTTAAAAGTTAGATTACTTGTATACTTAGGTTATTGGGTTTTGAAAATAGTCGTTATCTATCGATTGTGATCTGCCCACTTTTATAAATAAAACTTATATAACACTAAAACCTACGTAATTCCCTTTACCGACCGAAGTAAACATTTTTTAATCAATTCCTTTTACTTTGTAGTAGTGAAATTATAAAAATAACTTGTGAAACCCTATAAAAATCGAATTATTTTGAGTACATATTGTTTCTAAAATTCTATCACCTTTAAAAGTTTGGATTATTTACGTGATTCAAAAAGTTGGGTACCCATCTGTGCTACACACAAAAAAATATTAGATTGGCATTCAGTTAGGTGTTTCATCGAATATTCATTTAACCATTTTCAATTTTCTTATTTCCATTGCTACGGCAACTAAATTCAAAATGAGACATAATCAATATTTAGTTGACTTAACAGATAGTTAGTTATATTAGGTTATAGCAACCAATATTTATTTGATTCAACTGCAAAATCTGTTGTCTTGTATAAAACAATCGACAACATCTGCAGACGATGATGAATTTTACTCCGGTGATTCAGATGTAATCGACGTTGATGCAGAATCTTCAGAGATTGGAACCGCACCCGCACCACAGTTGAGAAGATCGACAAGAATTAAAAAACCTGTTGTAAAAGATGGCTTTGTTACATACATGGCACCTGACGTGGATGGCGATCCTACATTGATGCAATGAACAGCTCCAACAGGCTGCAATGGCAAAAGTCAATGGAGGAGGAATTCAACGCCCTTGAAGAAAACAATACGTGGGAGCTCACAGATCTGCCAGAAGGAAAGAAGTCGATTGACTGCAAGTGGACGTTTAAGACGAAGCGTGACGCAAACGGGCACGTCGAAAGGCACAAAGCTAGGTTGGTCATCAAGGGATACTCGCAACGCTATGGGATAGACTATGAAGAAACGTTTTCTCCCGTTGTGCGCTTTTCATCCATTCGATTGTTGCTGAGTCTGTCTGTTCGATTTGATTTGGACATAGATCAAATGGATGTGGTCACTGCTTTCCTACAAAGCGAACTGGACGGGGAAATATATATGAAGTTTCACGAAGGCTTCAGTACAAAGAGGGTGAAAGGTATGCAGACTGAAGAAATCGCTGTATGGTCTTAAGCAAGCCAGTCGCGTCTGGAACAAGAAGCTGGACAAAACCTTGAAGATGATCGGACTCACGCAATCGAAAGTCGATCATTGTATTTATTATAAGCGGGACAATGGCGAAATAACATACGTGGCTATTTACGTCGATGATATCCTGATTTTCACGAACGACCAAGCAAAGAAGAAGAAAATTAAAGATGACCGTAACTTTAAAATGAAAGACATTGGTGAAGCAAGATACGTGTTAGGCATTCAAGTTACTCGAGGCCGAAAGCAAGGAAAACTTTGGATCGATCAGGAGAGGTACATTGAAGATGTTCTAAAACGCTTCAATATGGACAACTGCAATGCTGTTTCGACTCCTTTGGACATAAACCAAAAACTTTCAAAAGAATTGTGTCATGACTTCAAAGAATATACACAGCACTCGGTTCCGTATCAAGAAGCTATTGGAAGCATCATGTATGCGGCGCAAGTAAGTCGGCCTGACTTATCCTTTGCAGTGGGGGCTTTATCGAAATACAACAAAAACCACGGTAAAGCGCACTGGGCACGAGTAACTACAAGCTGGAATTTACGAAGGACGCAAAAGGATATTTGGAAGGATTTTCTGATTCCGACTGGGCTGGAGACGTGGATGAACGCAAATCTATTACCGGTTACGTTTTTAAATTTCAAGGAGGATGTGTTTCTTGGAATTCGAAAAAACAGCCTACGGTAGCCCTTTCGACCACCGAAGCAGAGTACATGGCGTTAGCTGCATCATCACAGGAAGCTCTCTGGCTGAAGGCAATTTTTAAAGAATTAAGCAGTACTACGCAAGAATTGATGGTGAGATGTGACAACAAAGGAGCTATAAATTTGTCGCAGAATAATACGTATCATGCACGTTCAAAATATATCGACATACGTCATCATTTCTTACGAGATCTGGTTAGCGAGCGGAAACTTCGAATAAAATACCTTTGTACAGAAGATATGGTTGCAGATATAATGACGAAAGGATTGCCTCCTTCAAAACATATTCACTGCTGCACTTTGATGGGTTTAACAGTACCTAAATCTAGTGGGGGTGTAGCAAATTTAGATTAGGTTACTTGTTAAATTTTACTTTGCGTTTCAATTGTACTGAACTAATATTTTGTATCTTTAGTTCTTTGCTTTTGTAGTTTTATTTTTTCACAAAATAAAATATTACTTCTAAATAAATCTTGAAAACATCAGGTTGCCCCAACTGATTCGTTCTTTGGGTGTACTTTGAATGGTAACCGTTTTCATTTTCTTTCATTAACACATTATCACACGTTTATTTGATGTTTATCTGCGACTTAGTACAACTATAACTTTCACTATTCTTGATAAAATTTCAAAATTCTGCATGTGACGAAACTTTCCTTACTGGTCTTTATTTGGCATATTGGTCGGGCTGTCCAGTCATGTTTATATAGATTAAATATCTACTTTGTATACAAAAAATTTCATTTTTCATTTGCTCAGTGCATTTATATTTTATCTCCCGCTAAGTGTGAAGAACTAATTAATAAAAAAGCAAAATTCCGACAAAAACTAAAACAACTCGTGAAGAAAATCCCTGCAGAAAACCCAGCAAATTCATTTGCAACTACTGACAAAAATCCTTTTACAAATCCTTTGCTCCTTGGCAACACCGCTATCACAGTCCTAAAAAGCTCACAGCAGCAGCAGCAGCAGGAGCCGCAAACAACTGGTTCGAATGAGCAACGCAAAAACGTAGCAGTCGCATTTGTCTAAGTCAAAGATTATTCCCGCGCTTCACATCAATCCTGGCACAGAAGGACCAACTGCACACAGCGTTGAATGTACCACCAACCAACATCGCAGCGCATCGCATCGCATCGCGTCTGCAAGACTGACAGACGTGGAAGGAAACGAACGAATAAGCGGATGATTGAAGAAAGAATTCGTTGACGTGCAGAGGACTGACGAAGGATAAACTAATTGTGAGTCTACGTTGGATTGGGATTGGGAATGTGAATGAGAAGGTGTAGTTACTGCGCTGTGGGTGGTGAGATGAGACCAACAACCGACCACCTTGGACAAGTGTGCGCGGTTTGTAGAATATAGCGAAAAACTAAAGTTTTCCATTAAATCATGACAGCATTGAAATTGATCATCGTCGTCGTCGTCGTCTGACGCTTCGAGGTCTCTGCTACCACTACTACTGAAATATCTGTCTAGGTCGGTAACAATGTGCCACTATTACCACCACCTCCTACGTCCGTCTTCATCCGTTTTTGCCTCATCTACTTCTGACACTCTGTTTACTGCTGATACTACTCTTCGCACATCTGACACGTCTTTTCACTCCGCTGACACTCGACAAATCCTTTGGCTCGCACATCCTTTCCATCATTTATTCGTTTTAATATATCCTGCAGTTGTTTTATTTCTTCTTAATTGCTTCAAGCTATTGGCATTTGTTATATAAGCACTTTTGCTTCACACTCTTATTCGCCAATTTACCATCCATCTCTGTTTAAGTAGTTTTAGTTTCTCTTTTATTCTGCTATTACTTTGAAATATGTTGCTCACTATGATACAACCAACCCACCAACTCACCCATTTTTGGATGACACCTCCTACTTCGCGGATTATTTATTGCATTACAATCGCTAGTTATTAAGCGCTGCCGGGCTGGTTATTAGACACAGGCGGGTCTGTATGTCTGTCTGAATGTCTTGCAAAAGCTGTGATCTGCGGCGGGTTTGGTAGGTGGATTCATTGTGGCTATTATTGAAGATTGTCAATATTCATTGTTAAGGAAAATTGTATTAAGTTGTATTAATTTAAGTTATTGAAATTTTAGTTATACGATTGTTGTTTCCACTTTGTATTTATCAGATTGTTATACGCAGAAAAAAACAATCTTCATATTGATGAATTTCGTTCTTCAAACCATGATTCATTGTATTGAAGATCGATTCATAATATTGATTACTATAAAACATCAATGTTATCAATTCATTGTCAATTTGATGAATGACCGAAAAATTGTTCTTTAATATGAAGAAGTCTATGTGAATAATATGTTTCATCATATTAATGAACAAATAAATAAAATACATTTTTACAATGTACTGAAGAATGTTGTTCATCAAACCAAATAAATATCAATCAAAATTTTTATTTTTCGTTAAATTTTTTGACCTACTTCTCAGTCCTCAAGTTGTTCTTGTTTATTATTTATTCAATGTTTTGTAATTTTTTGATAGTTCCAACTATTCATTAATAAGAAGTTATAATTAAAAAAAATAATCGAAAAAATATTTTTTTTTAAATTTTTTCGATATATTATTTTTGTTTGAAAAAAAAAAAAATTTTATTTATTCAAAAAAATTTATTCTCGAAAAAAAAAATTTTTTTTTGATATATTTTTGTTTGACAAAAAAAAAATATTTTTTGTTTGATTTTTTTTTATTCAAAAAAATGGTTTATCTCGAAAAAAAATTTTTTTTTTTGATATATTTTTGTTTGAAAAAAAAAATATTTTTTGTTTGAAAAAAAATAAATATTTTTTGTTTGATTTTTTTATTCAAAAAATGGTTTATCTCACTTCCTATTCAAATTTTTTTTTTAAGGATTTTATAAAAAACCTTATTTTATTAGTAAAACGTACTCTATTAGTGTTTACAGGAGTTTAGGGGATGCCCTATATTGCAATCCACAGTGTTAATCACAGGAAAGGATTATCTGTTAATGAGAGAGAGAGTGGAAAAATTGTGTAGTCTCGATGAATGTTGGTTTTGCATATGCCAATATCAAAAATGTTGAGAGAAACACTGTTCTACAAACGTATAGTGCGACTACACGGAGGGAAAAATGTTCTAAAATCTAGAAGAAATCAAGAAGTATTTTGAGACCTAAGAAAAAAACATCTGGAATCCACACACATTGTACATAGTTACTTTTTTGATACCTAAGAACATAATGTCTGAATATCTAGAAAATTTGACTTTGTTACTTTCAACAGACAGACATGCACAGATGGACACATCGCAACACAAATCATACGAGCGATTATTACAGACAAAGAAACAACAGCAGATACATGAACACGTGTTCCTTTCGCGAAGAATACAGCAACAATTATTTTTGGTTTGTAATAATCAATAAATTAACTTCTGAAAATCCAGTAGAACAAAGTTTATTTACTTTTTTGCCAACTAAGTAATTCGCTTTCTTAATATTCAGATGACAAATTCTTGAATTGTATAGTATTTTATTGATATTAGTCAAATTCTACTATTTTTCTTTCTAACCGTATTCTTCACGATTTTTAAAATTTTATTTTCCTCCGTGTAAAGATCGAATTTCTGCTGTAATGAAGCGAGAGAACTGTTAAACTGTTGAGATCCGAGTAAACTACGAAGAGTTGAGCTCGATTTGATGCCTAAGTAGAACGAGAGAACACTACGTCGAATCAGGCCATGTTTTTCCCTCCAACTGTTATTTTAACCAATAAAAACAAAATAATATGCTATTTAATTTTTTGAATTCTCAAATTAAAATAATTTAATATTCTTTAAATGCTTCAATTGCTCTATCCAATTTTTCAAACCAAATTTCGAATGTCACCAAAATTGCGTAAATTTCTAAAAACAACAAATGTTCTATAAAATTAAAGTCATACATAACACAAACAGTGGCACTCAACTTAATCTCATTTTGAATGCATTTTCTGTGAACAACACTTGACCAAGTCACGTGGTATCAGAAACACAATGGTATTGCATGCAAAATATCGCATATCACATACACAAAAAACAACAACTTGACCCACATTTCAAATTTCAGTCGAAAATGTTCAAGTTGTTTTCGTATGAATTGTTTGTCAAAATCAGTTGCAAGAAACGTACATTTTTGGATTTTAAATATTGTCAGTTTTATGATGATGATCATCATCATCATTATGAAGCTGATGATGAAAATGATGATGACGTGGAGTACATGTGAATGGTATAAGCGTAGAGAAGGCGGTATTGTTTCCATGTTTGGTGTACAATTTTGCGCACTTCATTTGCTTTGACTGCTGCCTGACACAGTGCAGCAAAAGTCAAAAACAGACGTGTGACACTAGCTGATTGAAGTTCACATTGCACGAACAATTGTTTGAGAGTGTGACCAAATTAGTGTCATTTGTTTTTAATTGATTTGATTTGAAATTGCAGTTATTTTGAGACTTTTATTGTTTTTCATATCATTTTTCGGAATAAAAGTACGTCAGGATGGTTTTTTTTAAATACTACTATATGATACAATTTAGTTGAATTCAAGTGATAATGTGTCCATTTCATTTTATTTTATTTTATTCTATTTTGTTTGCTGTCAACATCGCCAACTAATAAACATGCTTTGTAAACATCAACATGTCTGTGATAAACAAACAAATAGTGAGGAAAATAAAAAATTCTACTCAGCTGTGTGTGAGTTAAGTATTTGCCGCCAGCATTGTTTTCGCATTGTTATGCATCTTGTAGTGGATTTTTTTGTGTTTTTTTTATTGTTTATTGTATTCGAATATTTTGTTTAACTAGCTAAAAACACACAACAACCATGGCAATGTCAACATTAAAAATAATAAAACAACAACCCAAAAAACATGCACAAATACCCGGCAGCCATATTTAAGACAAACACTTGGCGGGTACTGTAACACGGTATTACACCTAAAATAAGGTGTACCCTTATCCAAAAGTTATAGAAGGTATTCAGTAGAAAATAGTATAAAATGTGGGTGTTGAAAACGTGTAAAACAAGGTGTAGAAAAGCACCTGAGGTGAAACTGAATAAGTATTACTTACGTAACCTTAGATTTTATTGCGTTTCAACTATATATCTATTCAAAATAACTGCAGAAATTATAATTTTAGAACTAATATTTAATATTATACAAAATCTGCCTGCTATAATTACAATAATTGTGATTTTTATTTGTATGCATCGAATAATCCTCAGCACACATTAGTATTTAGTTCAATGAACAAAATAATTAGTTTTTGCCAATCAATATTTAATAGTCGTAAAAATGAATAACATACTATACAGGTAATTACTTTGCTTTGAATAGAGCTGATTTCTAATTTGCCGATGATAATAATGCATTTAATGAGTTTTCTCAGAATTGGAATTTATTGGGAAATAACTTTGATACTATTTTTTAATGGCATTATATATCAGCTCAATTACAACTATTATGTTTTCATTATGTAGGTTTCTGATTTGGTATTGTCTGGTTTTGTTTAGATTTTATTGTTTGTTATATTTTGTTAGTTTGTAAATGTTTAATCATTGAATAGTGCGCTGAACTGGGAACGTATAAATCCTGTAGCACAAGTAGAAATCTGGGCTGGAACTGTGAACATCGTTTAATAGAAAACATTAGCTACCGCTCAGCAGACAATGTCAAACTTCCGGGAGTAAAGACTGCCTAAGAAAAGGTTTCACCCTGCCGCACAGTGTCTCGTTTTCACTTTTAGCTGTCCAAAAGTCATAACTTGAAAACCAAAAGAGATAGCATATTGAAATTTTAAATTTACGTTTTATATACAGATACGACTCTTTTGTCAAAAAATGAAACGAATTGGGCATTTGCCACGCCTACCTCCCATACAAATGGTAATAAAAAAATTTGTAAATATCTCAAAACATTCGATATTTTGTATGAAGTTAAAAAATATAATGTGTTATATTAAGAAATTAATATTTTCTTTGAACTGCCACACTGAAAATTTGTAAAAAAAAGTAAACTATAAATAATTAACTTCCACTTTGTGAACTATCTTGAGCACAACGAATTGCTCAGTGACCGACAATACGGTTTCCGTAGGACCAAATCCACAGGTGACTTGATGGCGGTCCTTTCCGAAAAGTGGAATAATTGTGTTCACCTCTTCGGGGAGAGCAAGGCTGTTGCTCTTGATATCTCCAAGGCTTTTGATCGAGTGTGGCATAAAGCCCTCGTCTCAAAAGTAATTGCATATGGTGTCGGTGAATCCTTTACTCGATGGATATCGAGTATTCTTCAGGGTCGTTCAATACGAGTTGCGATGGATGGTGTTCTTTCGGAACAACATTTCATCAATTCTGGAGTTCCGCAGGGTTCCGTCCTATCCCCGTCCCTATTTCTGGTATTTATCAATGACCTTCTGTCATTGATCCAGAACCCAATCCATTCCTTTGCAGATGATAGCAACATTTGTCATTCATACTCGTTCAAAAAGCGCCCAACCTCTTTGGAGATTGAGAGTGAAATACGCACTATGAATGACACACTCAATAATGTCCTTAAAACAATCTCCCAGTGGGGTCTTGCAAATAGAGTTGATTTTAATGCACGCAAGACCCAATGTTGTCTGTTATCTCACAAAAGAATGGATGCAACCCTACCTCCCCTCTATATAGGTGCTGTGGATATTGCAGAGTCAGCTGCTCTTGACGTTCTGGGCATATCAATTCAATGTGATCTCCGTTGTAACGATCACATATTTGACGTGTCGAAAGATGTGGCCAAGTGCCTCGGTTTTTTAAAACGGTGTAAGACATACTTCACTTCTGCTGACCTGCGCACTGTCTACACCACCTATATTCGGCCTAAGATGGAATAAAATTCGCACATATGGGCAGGGGATTCAAAATCTTCTTTGGAGTTCCTGGATCGAATCCAACAACGTGCAATATATTTAATAGGGGATGAAAATATTTCATCCTCTATTGGTTCTCTTGAGCACCGAAGGACCGTAGGGTGTGTAAGCCTGTTCTATAGGTATTGCAATGGTGAGTGTTCGAGGGAAATACATGGCCTGATGCCACCAGGTCGTGTGTCCTCTCGTTCTTCTCGGGCATCGAACCAAGCCCACCCCTTCGTAGTTCACTCGGCTCTCAATAGAACCACGCATTACCGAGAGAATTCGTTCATCAGTCGCACGATACGTTTGTGGAACAATCTCCCTGCGTCTGTTTTTCCCGACATTTTTTGATATTGGCAAATTCAAAACAAACATTCACCGACACTACTCCATCTTTGCCCCCTCCATTTAACCTATCATCCCTTCTTACGATCAACACTGTGCATTGTATGAATAGGGGGCATCCCCTCAGCGTTGGTTAATTTGTAAAAAAAAAAAAAAATAAGCGCTACTTCCCATAAATCGAGAAACTTGTGCCGTATTATTACAGAGGTCATAATGTAATTTGAAAATAGTTCTTTGTAGTAGGCTTATTGAGGCAGAATATTTTTATTTATTTTATTACAGGACAGTTCAAATATAGTAGATATTAACATTTTTGTCATTCGTTGCGTGTTCAGCGATAGTGCAAACAGGTTGAAGGTTTTGTGCAAACAAAAATGTGTTGACACTACTTGACACCAATGAAACAAATACTGCAGTGACGTGGAAGAGACTTTTTTATAATAGAGTAGACTGCCATTGCAAAATGCGGTCAAAACAGTAGATCATATTTTGTAGAGTGAATTTCAAATACATTTGTGCAGTATATAATGTGTAGTATAAATGTTTAGTATATATGTGTAGTATATATGTGTAATATATATGTGCAGTAAATAATTTTAGATGAATAGTATAAATTTACAGACGTATTTAAAATAATAAAAAATTTAATCAAAGACGATTTTTAATATCTATTATCATTAGTTTATCACTTCAACGGCTTTATAACAATTTGACTAGCTTAGGGATGGATTTCCTTGTTCCATGTGTTATTAGTTCATTGCATTAGCAGCATCTTTTTTCTTTCCCCAACAAAAACCAAGTAATGTAATTTAAGCATAAAATCCGACTTTATGCCAACACATACGCTATTAACAGGCATCCATTTGTTAGGATGTGTTTGTGTTACTTTATGGCTCAAGTACATTAATGCAATAAACCAGCAACGCGAACTATTCGCAGCACTAAAGAAGGCAAATGGAGAAAATGCGAAAAAAATTCACATCCATCCATGAGTGCCGTCATTGAGTGACCATAGTACCGACCAACCAAGAAACCAACCATCCGACCGACCGACAATTGTGATGAGAGCCACGAACTGACTTGGACGGCTTATGCGTGCGTGTAACTTCATGTTTCTAATGCATATGGATGTGTGTCCTTGTGATGTGTATTTGAGGATTTTGTGACTCTCAAGTCATAAATTATGCTTATGGATACAGCTTGAGGCTGAGTGCCCAGTAGAAATGTCAGTGATCTATAATACATTTACACGACTGCAATTTATCAACACAAATGATGACTCTATGACAACGTGAGATGATCATGAAGAAAAACCGTCTGTTATTTGGACACACACACAGAAAACCAATTTATTGCGTTCATTAACTCTTTGTGCAAATAATATATTTAGTTCAAGAAAGATTCAATTCGTTTCTTATAACCAAAATTAAGAGGTTGTTGTTTTGACTACAAGTAAACTGGATTGTGGTTTGTGTTTAGGATAAATTTTTCTGGGAAAACCGAACAGGTAGGTATACCGCTTTAAATGAATGAATTTAATTATTACAAAGAAAAATTCTCTATCTAAGATTTTTGTGGCAACCTATTTCATGCAGAAATTTATTAAAAACTTGTTAACCAAATATTCTAGTTATCAATTAAAAATCAAATATCTCTTTCTACCAATCTCTTTGCTAAAGAATATTTTTCTAAGTGCAAAGAAACGTTTTACCGAATCGTATAAATAAAATATCAATTGTACAATACGTTTGTTATAATCAGAAATTAATATGTTGTAGTTTTGAATTTCAGAAATATAGAAACATTTGCAGTTTGTCTTTGTTTTTCACTCTGACGACCGAATTTTCAGTTTTGCCAACAAATCTGGTATAATATTAATTCAATCGAATGAATTTGGTTAAAAAAAAAACTTTCCTACATATAATATTTATATGAATAGCTTATTTAATTATTTGATAAAAACATAATCAGTAAATCTACTTTCAGAACCAAATTGATAGGAATAACGCTTCAAATGAAAAAATTAGATTATTACAAGAAAAGTATTATTTCTGCCAATGTTATTCCCGAAGATTTTCTGTAGTAATCTATTTCATTAGAATATTTATGAGACTTTATTAAAACAACTTTGAATTGGTTATACAATTTACTTTACATTTTTCCAAACTCATTCCAGAAAAAGATTTTCTGTAAAACCCGACTACATTAGGGAAAATGTCAAAATTATATTTTTACAAAATTAATTTAACCTTTCTTTTTTCCAATCTCAGTCCAAGAGTATATTTTTCCAACGCGTAAACTAATATGTTATCCTATTGAATATCATAAATATAGAACTGTTTGGAACTTGTCTTTGATTTTTGCTATACGGATAACTGAATTGGTAGTTGTATCAACAAATGTTGTTAATTATTTCAATTGAATTAATTTAGTTATTATCATGGACTAAACCCTTTGGAGCCGCGGTAGCTCAGTGGTTAGTGCGTTGGACTGCGAGCCGAAAGGTACCCGGTTCAAGCCTGGACTGGGGCTAACAACATCTTTTCATAGAAACATTTTTCTATACCGCGCTACCTCTCGGCAGTAAATGGCTAACCTACGAGAGTAAAAATTGCCTATGAAAAAGCTCTCACCCGCCGTTCGGATTCGGCAATAAACTGTAGGTCCCACCATTTTGAGTACAAATATAACACGCACAGCTCAAAATGGTGAGAGAGCTCGGCCTAAGTTCTTATAGAGCTGTAGTGCCAAACTATTATTATTATTAAACCCTTTGGAATATTGGTTCCGTTTCTGGTTCCATGATTTTAAAAATAGCGTTTCCGTTTCCGATTCCAGTTCCAACCAATAAACTTATTTGGGTTTCACACATTTTTTTTATTTATGTTTCTGATACAGGTATTGGTTCCGAAAATCGATACGATTTCGGTACCGATTTCTAAGATTTTTAAAATAGCGTTTCCGATTCTTATCAACAAAAAAAAGATTCTTATCAAAAAAAGATAAAGATTCCGATGCAAGATCCAAACATTTTTTAATAACGGTTTTGATTTCGGTGCCACTTCCAAAAATCGAAACAGCTTATGGCAGGTTATGACAGGGACTAAAACCATTTCGAATATCGGTTTCGGTTCTGGTTCCAAGATTTTTACAATAGCGGTTCCGATTTCGGTCCCAATCAAAATATAATATAGGTTTCCGATTCCAGTTTCAAATATTTTTTCAATAACGGTTCCGCTTCTGCTTTTGATTCTGGTTCCGCTTCCGGGTCACTGGTTATTTTGTCTGATTTCTGAAATCTCTTAAAAACACAAATATTCTGAATCCGACAATGTACGTTTTTCAGAAACAAGAAATCGATATAAAGCATATATTTTGATTAATACGAAAATCGTGATACACTCATTCCAAAGGGGTACTTTTTGCATTCACACTTGGATCCAAGTACACATCAACATATTCTATGCCTTAACTCATCTTGATGTGTCGCATCCATCAATCCACAATATTTGTGTGACTTCTGCTGACATAATCCCAACCGATTTCTCCAGATATTGCGTTATTGGCCAAGTGCAATTTGTAGACAAATTCATTTTGTATGGTTTTAGTGCAAATACTTTATGAGCCGTAAATAAAACGAGCAGCGCCACAGTCTGCATTGCAATTACATGATGAATGAGGAGTATCTTGGGTTCTTCGCTGGCTCCATTAATTACACCCCGTTACATCAACGGCCTGTACTGATTTACTGCCAAAACCTTGCATGACATGTAGTTTATGACGCTGCATAAACTTTGAACGAACAGAACCGAACCGACCAAGCCAGCCAGTGTTACACTTGACGTATTTTATGATTCATTAATGTTTATGAATTGCGCCAAAAATCAAATTTAATTTTTCGGTTGTGATTTTGTGGTTCGTTGAATCGACAGAAGTAGAGTCGAGTTACGAGTTACTGTCGCCGACAGCTAATTGCGTGCGTGGTTAATGATGCACGTAATGCGTTCTTACTTGAGAAACCAAAACCTGTTATTTTAATAACCATGAAGTAATTGTTGAATTAATCAAAAAATGTACTGTGTTAATAACTACTATACTTGTTGTATTTCGAATTTTTAATTCTAAGATATTTAGTTTTATGTTTTCTGTCTTTAGAAAATTTTCATTTTTCTTACTTCAATAAAAACGTTTAAATTGTGCACAAGGCATTTTGAAATCATTGGATATTATTCCAATAGGTTATGGGCTATTAGTTTCAAGATGTCGAAGGAAGATTTTAAAGCAACGGTAACAAAACTGAATCGCAACAATTATGCGATCTGGAAGGTGAAAATGGAGCTGCTTTTAATCAAGGAGGATCTTTGGGATACGGTAATGCATTCAAAGCCAGCGCAACCAGATGCAAATTGGACCAAGAAGGATGGACAAGCTAGAGCTAGCATAGGGCTGATGGTGGATGATGACCAGTTAATTCATTTGAAGAGTGCAACCACAGCAAAAGAATATTGGACCAGTTTCAAGGACTTTTACGAGAAGCCATCGTTGAGTAGCCGCGTTTTTATCATGAAGTCAATATGCAAGATGCAACTCCATGACGACGACAAAATGGAGGAGCATATCAATGAGTTAATGCGGTATGTAGAGCAGTTAACAGTAATGGGGGATCCTCTCAGCGATTCATGGACAGTAGCCATGTTATTAAGGAGTTTGCCTGATTCCTATGACCCATTAATTGTGGCGCTAGAAGCGCGCGATGACAGCCAACTTAATATTAGCTTTGTGAGAGGAAAGTTGATAGAAGAAGCCAAGCGAAAGGTGCATAAGCGGAACTCGGAAGACACGGCAGTACTGAAGATTCAAGGCCCCGGACGCAGGCCGCAGAGCAGTAAAATAGAATGTTTTTTCTGCAAGAACAAAGGTCACATGAAGAAGGACTGCAAGTTTTATAAGGATTTCCAGAAGAAGAAAAATCACGTCAATATGACCGGCAGCGCATGTAAGAATAACGAATATGAGAAACATTGTTTTTGGCTGGGCAAATCTGCAACAGATGATTGGTATATTGATTCCGGTGCAACGTGTCATATATCAAATAAACGAAATTTTTTCGATACACTTAACGAAAATATTTCGGAGCCAATACATGTTGCAAATGGATACCAAATTCGATCACAGGGAAAAGGTAGTGGACGCATCAATATAATCAACGGAAGCGGTCGAGCTGAGCAGATTTGTGTCAAAGAGGTGCTGTTTGTTCCGTCAATTGAAAGCAATCTATTATCAGTAAAGAGATTGACGGAAAACGGATACAAAATAGAATTCGAAGGAAAATCGTGCAGAATCATTCAGAATGGTGTGATTGTAGCTGTGGCGGACTTACAAAATGATTTGTACAAATTAAGGGTGCAAAGTCATCAAGTCAATGCTGTTGAAAACGTGAAGAAACACGATGGGTGCATACATGATTGGCACCGTCGTATGGGACATCGTGACGCAAAGGTCATCCAGAAGCTGTTGAAAGAGAGAAACATCAAGGTGAGCAAGTGCGAAAGTGACATGCAGTGCGAAATATGTCTGACAGGCAAAATGGTGAGGAAACCATTCCCAAAAACAGCAGGTGAGCAGTCACGATCAGTATTGGATTTAGTGCATACCGACGTAGCGCAGATGAACAAAACAACTCCAGGCGGATATCGATATTTTGTTACATTTATCGACGACTTCAGCAGGTATTGTGTTTTATATTTACTTAAACATAAATCCGAAGTTGCTGAACGCTTGAAGCAATATATCCGCTACGTGCATACTAAATTTAATAAGTATCCAAAAATCATAAGGTCTGATCGAGGAGGAGAGTATATCGGTGCTCAAGTTAAGAATTATTTGTCAAGTTTGGGAATTTGTCAACAACTTACAACTCCTTATACGCCACAACAAAATGGAGTAGCTGAGAGACGCAATCGTTATCTGGAGGAAATGGTACGATGTATGCTGGTAGACTCTAAGTTGCCAGACGAATTCTGGGGAGAAGCTGTAGTTACAGCAAATTATTTGCAGAACCGCCTACCAACGAGATCGAAGAATGTTATTCCGTTCGAAGTATGGGAAGAAAGGCAAGTGGATGTTACTCAGTTTGAAGTATTTGGTTCAACGGCCCACGTTCTAATACCTGCGCAATCACGGAAGAAATTATCTAAGAAAACGGAGAAGTTAATTTTTGTGGGGTATTCGGAGCAGTCAAAGGCACTGAGATTTTTAAACAAAAACAAGAAGACGGTAATAATCAGTCGTGATTATTCGATTTTGGCGAACATTATTGAGGCCTCAGACGAAGATAACGTAAATTCATCGGATGCAGTCGCAATTTCATTGGAGAGCAACCATGAGATACAAACGCAGAATTCTGTCCAGAATGATGATAATTCGTCTGATGAAGATGAATTTGAGGAATGCGGACAAAGCGGAAATGGAAATGGTGAAGGCGTCGACGATGTACCAGATGAAATCATAGAGGTTCTGTCAGATTCTAATAGTGAACTTGTTCAGTGTCAGCAATTACGAAGGTCATCGCGCAGTAATAAAGGTCACGCACCAGACAGATATGTAAATTTGATTTCTGGCGGTGAGGAGCCGAGAAATTTGAAAGAAATCGCAAATCGTGAAGACAAACAAAAGTGGATGGAAGCAATGGATGATGAAATAAATTCGCTTCTGAAAAATCAAACTTGGGATATTGTTTCACTTCCCAAAGGCCGGAAAGCAATCGGGTGCAAATGGATTTTCAAACAGAAGAAAGACGGGAGCGGCAGAATTGTGAAGTATAAAGCTCGATTGGTTGCTCAAGGCTACACACAAAAATTTGGCGAAGACTACGATGAGGTATTCGCGCCGGTAGTTCGGCAAACGACATTTCGAATGTTTTTAACTTTGGCAGGATCATTAAAATACAAAGTCAAACATTATGACGTCAAGACAGCGTTTCTGAATGGACATTTGTTAGAAGATATATATATGCGTCAAGCTCCAGGATACGAAATCACATCGAGGGACAACGATATTCTCGTTTACAAGTTAAAGAGAAGTTTATACGGCCTCAAGCAGTCTGCAAGATGCTGGAATTTAAAGCTTTTTGATGTTCTTCGTGCTGCAAGTTTCATGCAGGGTGCAGCTGATCCTTGTTTGTTCAAGAAAAAGTTAGGCAAACAAGTTATATATGTCCTTGTGTACGTTGATGACATATTAGTAGCAGCAAGTGCGGATGAGCAATTTGAGCATGTAGAAAATTTACTGGAATGCAATTTTGAAATATCAAGACTAGGAGAAGTAAATTTGTATCTTGGAATCAAAATTGAAAGAGAAGAAACCAACTATTTTACGCTATGTCAAGACAATTATATACAAGATATAATACGGAAAGCAGGTCTGGAGGATTCCAAAGTGTCGAAAATTCCAATGGATATTGGCTACATCAATCAAAATCAAGCTGATTCAAATCTTTTGGAAAATAACACTTTGTATCATGAACTGATTGGATGTTTGTTGTATTTGAGCGTTAATACTCGCCCAGATATAGCAGCAGTGGTGTCTATTTTGAGTCGAAAAGTGTGTCAACCTTCTGAAATGGACTGGGTGGAGCTGAAGCGTCTAATAAAGTATCTAAAAGGTACCAAAGATTTAAAGCTAACTCTAGGAATGGACATAGATCAAGGTTTAATTGGCTATGCAGACGCAGATTGGGCGCAAAACAGGGAAGATCGCAAGTCAAACAGTGGGTATGTTTTTAAATACAATGGTGCTTGTATCAGCTGGTGTTGCCGCAAACAAGACTGTGTGTCTCTTTCGTCAACTGAAGCAGAGTATGTAGCATTGGCAGAGGCATCTCAAGAAGCACTGTGGATACGCAAACTGTTTGCTGACTTTGATATAACCATTAGTAATGAAATTATTATTTATGAAGACAACCAAAGCTGCGTTAAGCTTGTGCAGAACGACAAATTTAGCCGACGAACAAAACATATCGATACAAAATATCATTTCATAAAGGATCTAAAACAGAAAGGTATAATCAACATAATTTATTGTCCAACGGAATACATGGAAGCTGATATTTTTACTAAACCTTTAAATTTTGTAAAATTATGTAAATTTCGAAAATGTTTATTATTACAGTAGTTTTATTTGAGGAGGAGTGTTGAATTAATCAAAAAATGTACTGTGTTAATAACTACTATACTTGTTGTATTTCGAATTTTTAATTCTAAGATATTTAGTTTTATGTTTTCTGTCTTTAGAAAATTTTCATTTTTCTTACTTCAATAAAAACGTTTAAATTGTGCACAAGGCATTTTGAAATCATTGGATATTATTCCAATAGTAATTGCATAATCTATATAGGTAAATGATAAAATTAAACATAAAATTTGACCTTCCGCAAGACGCCATTTCTGCGCCATTTCTAATCAAAATCAAGAGTAGTATCGAAAATTCTCTCAAGTTTTTTTACGGCGCACCTGGGAGTTTGTCAGCCATCCTATCTATGACTGTCGTATGTCTGAAACCCCAGAAAGCACGGCAGTAAATGTTACCCAGCAATCGTCATAAAACAAGGTCAGCCATGTTGGGACAATTTCTATTTTTTATTACACTGTATAGAAAAGTTTACCATTCAACCCCTTTTGGTGTTTTATTATTTTTACTTCATTTTATTTATTTTTTTTTCATTTACTTCTTTTCACTCAAATGCAATTTTTTTTTTATTGCACAAAAACACTCGAATACAAGCATTTGATATAAAACACAGTGTAAATGAAATTTTGTAGAAAATATTTCAAAAAATAAATGAATGTGTAACGAAGTTGATGCAATATATGCTCACAATCCAATTTGGCTGCTTAGGGCCGCACGATTTTCGTTTGAGAGAAATAAAAAATTATGGTCCTTGGAATGTTTTTGGGGTGTTGAAAGTGGGCGTGAAATCAATGTCTGCTTTCGGTAAAACATTTGGCGCACTGCTCAAGCGTAAAAATGTCCACAATTCTAGAAATTCACTTAGTTTTTAATATAACTTTTTGTTATTTTTCTTTTATTTTTCGATCTAGCGACTTGGAGGTCTGCTCTTGAGTGTGTGCGAGTGCTGTTTATTGCTTTTGTAAATGTATTTGTGACTTTTAGGAAATTTACGACTTTTGCACTTTTGGTCTAATGAAGTTTTATGATTACCTTTATTTTTGCCACGACTCTAAAATGCACTAATTACTGTTTTATGTTTTTTTTTAATATTAAGAAAATATTCCTGCTCATATTCGACTTTTTTCTATGAGCGTTTTGATGGATTTTGTGGGAGGATTTAGTCGAACAATTTTGAAACTTTTTATCGCGGGGCTCCAATATTTTGCATGATGCATATAAAATTTCATCTTAATTGCACGCTGCCAAAAAAAAAAAACATAATTATGCAGGCATTTCATATATCTTTTGAGCTTTATGCAAATAAAAGTATTATTGCATTGTTATACCCTACACCTATGAGGTACAGGTTATATTAACTTTGTGCATATATTGTAACGCCCCTTAGGAGGCGTGTCCGGTATGGAAAAGTATATATATTCTTCATCAGCATCACTACCCGAGTCCGTTTAGCCATGTCCGTCTGTCTGTCTGTCTGTCCGTCTTGCTGTCTTGCTGTCCGAATACAGAATAACTTGAGAAATACTGATCAGAATGCGATGAAATTTCGACTCAATATATTTTAGCCAAAAGTAGGAACTGAGTTTGAAAATGAGCCAAATCGCTCAACGGACACGCCCACCTCCCATACAAGTCACTTTTATATAACTCTTTCGGAACTAATAACTCGAAAAGTATTCAAGGTATAGTTATAAAATTTAAAAGGTATTGTTATAATTTACCTATAAATATGTGGTCCAAAAATGGGCGTGATCCGCCCACTTTTTTTTTTCATTATTTCCCGGGTTTTCATAGTGGAAATTTGATCCGTAAATTATTAAAATCAAATCTATGATATATGAGCCTTTTGTTTATACTTTTATATAAATTTTTTAATTTATGGGGATATAAGACGTAAATTTCTGATTTTTGAATATTATTCTGAGGGTGGGGAGGTTCAGCATAATTAAAAACTTTAAAATTAAGGTATGCAATTATATATCCCACATTAATATCCACACCATAGGTGTAGGGTATTCCATAGTCGGGCCCGACCGACTATAAAAATCCGCCCCATGTGACCAAACTTACCCATGTGACCTAACTTTCCCAACTCGTTAAACATTATTATAATAACAGCCAAACATATTTTTGTTTTCGTTCAAACATATTTATGTTCAGAATGTAAATTCATATAAATACACGATTAAAGTAATGTTTGTTTAAATATCGTATAATAATATTTCAATCTCTCAAAATAATTATACAATTCAATTATAATGTAATTAGATTTTATTTCTAATATTTATTTGGTGATTTCGAATTACGTTATTATATTCAAACATATTCAAAAACACTTTTCTATCCGTGTGGTATAAAAGAACTTTGTAATTTATCAGTTCAATTACGACCTCTTTAAGATGCGTTTTAGTAATTTTTTAAAGTTTTCATTAATAAATCTAATAAATTGATTTTCTAATTTAATATGTTGGGGCTTGAATGTGACCAATATAGGTATATACAATTTCATTATATATTTTCATTATAAAAATCTACAAAATATGTGAACCAAAAATGTGAATTATAGATGAAAAATACAAAAAAAAAAAAAAAATTGCATATGGCCTGAAGTTTTCTGTACCCTAAAATATTTATATTTTTTATTAACTTTTTCCAATAATATCAGATCAAGTATTTTTTAATAATGAGTTATTAAACTGTATCCATTTGCACCAAAATTACCCTATAAGCCTTTTCATAATAACATCCTAAATACACTACAAATGGCAGCGCAAACGAGAAAAGAAACCATATGAAGCATATATTAAACATATATACAAATCTCTCACTAAATGGACACACTTCAGGACTTAAAAAGTTAATCCTCAATACATACGCATTCAATCGTTGGACAGAACACGGAAACTCTATTAAGAGCCCCCCCAAGAAGAGGCTGTACTCAATGCAACAAAAACTTTTAACGGATTTTCAAAGATTTGTCATATGAAATAACAGGAAATCCAGCGCCAACTACATTGAACAACGTCAAACAGTCGAAACGGATTTTCGGTTATCGGTCACAGAGTCGGTTCGTTCTGCTCAGTTAGCAGTCAGTCGTTATTCCATGTATAAAGTAGCGCACAAAGCTTAACAAACAACAAAATACAATATTTGGACAACGCATGAAGACTCTTTAGAGAACACTGACCCAATTAGTTTCGCATAAAGCCGGCGTCAGTACAATACAATAAATTGGTTCAAAAGATTTTTTTTTTCTGAAATTTTATTGGTAATGGTAGTTAACATGTTGTTTTTTCAGTGCTTTACTAGTAAATGGTTGAAACGTTCATTTTCTAATAATTGGATTAGGGTGAATTTTTGATTTAAATAATAAAACTTTTTTTAAAATTTTCAAAACTTACTCAAATTGTAATATTATTGTTGTTGTTGCTTACCTGTAAAAGATAAAGAAAAATATTTTAGGTTTTATGTTATAAATACTTATATAAAAATATTTTGCTGGAAATATAATAATCACCAATTTTGTATTATCTTTTCGAAATTTAATATTTTGAACTACATACTATGGAATAAAAATATTTCTTTTTAAATTAATTCAATCTAATATAGGTAATATTAAAAAATGAGTTATTTAAATTTTATTTTTCAAGAATTTTAGGACATTTTTCATACACTACACTAAGAGTGAAAGGGTATATTCAGTTTGGTACGCCGTTTGTAACACCCTGAAAAAAGCATCTCCGATATGGAAAAGTATATATATTCTTGATCAGCATGACCTCCTGATTAGCGATGTCCGTCTGCCCGTATGTTTCTGAGTTTTGAAGAAACAACACAGGCAATGATGATACATAATAACACCAAATGTTTCTTACATACGAATTCGGTGTGATTGAGATTCGAACTCATAGCGACAGAAACGATGGGAGTTGATAGTCAAGCAGAGTACACAAAAAAAAAATTATCATCATATTGATGAATTTCGTTCTTCAAACCAAACCATTCATTGTATTGAAGAACGGTACATAATATTTATAACTGCAAAACATCAATGTAATGAATTCATTGTCAATTTTATAAATGATCAAAAAAGTGTTCTTCAACATGATGAAGTGTAAGTGATGAATACGTTTCATCGTATTAATGAACAAATACATAAAATACAACATATATGTACATCATTATCATCATATTGATGAATTTCGTTCTTCAAACCATGATTTATTGTATTGAAGAACGGTTCATAATATTTATAACTACAAAATATCAATGTTTTGAATTCATTGTCAATTTGATAAATGACCAAAAAAGTGTGCTTCAATATGATGAAGTGTAAGTGATAAATACGTTTCATCGTATTAATAAAGAAATACATAAAATACAACATATATGTACATCATTATCATTATATTGATAAATTTCGTTCTTCAAACCATGATTTATTGTATTGAGCAACGATTCATAATATTTATAACTACAAAATATCAATGTTATGAATTCATTGTCAATTTGATAAATGACCAAAAAAGTGTGCTTCAATATAATGAAGTGTAAGTGATGAATACGTTTCATCGTATTAATGAAGAAATACAGAAAATACAACATATATGTACATCATATTGAAGAATATTATCCATCAAATCAAATTTCAAGCAATATATTTATTTTTCGTTAATTTTATGCCATACTTCTCAGTTCTCAAGTAGTCCTTGTATATACAATTTTTTTTTCGGACATTTTTTTTTCAAAATATGTTAAATCGAAAAAAAAATTTTTTTTTTTTCAGAAAATTTTTTTCTCGGACAAATTTTCTTCGATTTTTTCGAATTTTTTTTAAGCACATTTTTTTAACTTTTATTTTTGAAAAAAAAAATTACAACTATTCACCAATGTTATGAATTCATTATCAATTTGATGAAAAAAGTGTTTTACAATATGATGAAGTGTATGTCAGAATACGATTTATCATATTAATGAACAAATACATAAAATACACCATATATGTACATCATTATGAAGAATGTTATTCATCAAATCAAATTTCAAGCAAAATATTTATTTTTCGTTAATTTTATGCCATACTTCTCAGTTCTCAAGTAGTCCTTGTATATACAATTTTTTCGGACATTTCTTTTGTTCAAAATATGTTTTACTCGAAAAAAAAAAAATTTCAGAAATTTTTTTTCTCGGACAAATTTTTTAACGAAATTTTTACGATTTTTTTCGATTTTTTTAATGGATATTTTTTAACTTTTATTTTTGAAAAAAAAAATTATAACTATTCACCAATGTTATGAATTCATCATCAATTTGATGAAAAAAGTGTTTTTCAATATGATGAAGTGTATGTCAGAATACGATTTATCATAATGGGTTTTTCAATAAGAGCACTACAAAAGTTTATTTCAAGGGTTTTCAACAGGGACGCTACAAAAGTAGAGCAACAGAAACAGCAAACGACGCCATATTAATTGCCGCTCTTTTGACATTTCTCTTCAGTAAGGTTTGCCATTTTATGATGGAAAGATATACGAGTCAACAACGAGTCGAAATTGTTAAAATTTACTACCGAAATTCGAATTCGTATATCTTATAAATTATAAACATAATGTCGAAACCTAAAATAGTCACAACTGTAAATAGTTCTTATTTTAAGCTATTGGCCTATTAAATATTGTTGACAAATGTGTATTGCGATTTAAATAATTTATGCACATATATTTTATATGAAAACAAACAAAAAAAAATCAAAGCCAATAACTTTTAAAAAGTTTTACGTACAGAAAAAGTGCGCATACAAATTTATTGTTATGGCTATTTAAATACGCGCGCATAAGTGTGTGTAAAAACATGTGTTTGCAACAACAACAACAACAACAACAACAACAACAACACATTCACATAATATGTACCACCTCCTGTTAAGTGCATGGAATATAAACTTTTCCAGCTGAAATCTCAACTTTTGTTAACATTTTCCGAAGGGAATTTTTTATAACTTTGAACACAACAATAAAAATATAAAAACAACGCGCGTTAGCTACAACAACTACACATACACACATATGTGTACAATACATACACACACACATACACACATGCTGAAGTATACAAACACGTAAACATATAAACAACTTCAACAACTTTAGAGACTCAAACCAACTAAACCAGAGAAAAACCCATCAATCTTGGTTGTTAAAAAATGCCCGAAAAAAACGTTAAGGATAGGAAAACTGCTGACTTCTTAGAATAAGGTTGAGAAAAAAAAAACATTTCTGTAACTAGTAACTGTTACAATGCGGAATTTTTTGATGCATAAAATTTGGTATCCCATATAAATAATAGGAAAACTTAAACAGAGTTTAAAAAGTCACAAATGCGCAAACAAAACATGTATTGATGGCCCTCGAAAAAGGCACTAACTTGTTCAAATTGCTATAATATGCAAAAATTCAAATTAACTTTTTTTTTTCGCCTATATTAAGGTTTTTGTTAAATTTGCCCATGTGACCCCTATACCACTTGAGCAGCAGGTTCGTTTTTATATATTGCAAAAGTGCTTTGGGCACTGTATCAAATGCCAGCCATCGTTGGCTGCTGTAGTGATTGATGGATTTTTGATGAATGTCCTTTCATTCTTATTATAAATTGTAAGCAAATGTGTATTAAAGTTTTTGTGTGTCAATTTCTAAGAAAATCTATTAAATATTAAGTAATAACATTATAAAGTATTTAGTAATATTTTGTAATAAGATAAAAATTGAAAATTTTACATTTTCACATTACATTTAGACATAATACATAACGTCAGTGATACTGTTATCTACAATTTCGAAATTAAAAAAAAAATATATATTTTACTGAAGAAAAGTAACTGGTCACAGATCTGCACTTACTTCATCCAAAATTTGATTATGTCATAGTTTATAATGCAATATTAGGATGACCATAGGTAGAATGACATCATACTAAAAATCAAAAGGAATATTGCAAAAACTTTGAATTTTTTTTTGAATTTACCCCCTAGGAAATTCTGATGGATCTGAGGAAAGTTATGACCCTTTTAACGCAAAACTTATAAATTATATAAAAGTATTTATGATATGTCTAACTGAATCTATAACTGTATGATTCCAGTTACTCTGTTTTTAGATTAAAATAAAATCACATATAGCAAATCCAGAAAACCTATTCGGGTTTTTTAATTTAAAACGAGTTGGGAAAGTTAGGTTACATGGGGCAGATTTTTATAGTCGGTCGGGTCCGACTATGGAATACCCTACACCTTTGGTGGGGATATGAACCCTCAGAATATTATTCATATATCAGAAATAATAAATTAAAAAAATTATATAAAGTATAAAAAACTAAAAAAAAAAATTTGAAAAATGTAATTGGGCGGACCACGTCTATATTTAAAATTTTGAAAGGCTAATATTTCATAGATTTGATTTTAATAATTTACGGATCAAATTTCCACTATTAAAACCCGGGAAATAATGAAAAAAAAAGTGGGCGGATTACGCCCATTTTTGAACCACATATTTTTAGTTGAATTCTAACAATAAGTTTTAAATTTTATAACTATACCTTGAATACTTTTCGAGTTATTAGTTCCGAAAGAGTTATATAAAGGTGACTTGTATGGGAGGTGGGCGTCCGTTGACCGATTTGGCTCATTTTCAAACTCAGTTCCTACTTTTGGCTAAAATATATTGAGACGAAATTTCATCGCATTCTGATCAGTATTTCTCAAGTTATTCTGTATTCGGACAGCAAGACAGCAAGACGGACAGACAGACAGACAGACAGACAGACGGAAATGGCTAAACGGACTCGGGTAGTTATGCTGATCAAGAATATATATATTTTTCCATACCGGACACGCCGCCTAAGGGGCGTTACAATATATGCACAAAGTTAATATACCCTGTACCTCATAGGTGTAGGGTATAATTATTAAAATATATTAAAATCTATTTCGAAGAAATTGTGTTTTTTTTTTTTAACAATTGCGCCCAAAATTTGACATACCTTAAAATGTTGTAACCAAAATTAAAATAATTCTCCACCAAAACAACTTTTCTTAAAAACAATTCTTCCTTGTACTGTTGTTCTCCATATAATTCTTCTCCGTAGAATATTTCACCGTATAATTATTTCCCATGAAATTCTTCCCCGTAGAATACTTTCCCGTAGAATTCTTCCCGGTAGATTTTCCCAGTATAATTCTTCCCGTAGAATTCTTCCTCGTAGTTTTTCCCAGTAAAAGATTTAGTGTGGTGAGTTCTAGTTTGGTCAGTTTTATTGTGGTGAGTTTTAGTGTGGTGAGTTTTAGTGTGGTGAGTTTTAGTATGGTGAGTTTTAGTATGGTGAGTTTCGGAGTGGTGAGTTTAGGTGAGTTTACAAAATTTGGGGTGGCTGGTATACCCAAATTTGAAATATCTTGATATCACTGTAATAACTGTCGACATACCCCATCTTTCAAATGTACCTTCTATGGGGGGTGCGACTCCCATTGGTAAAATACTGCGCACTTTCGGCGAGACTGTTTAGAATGGATAAATATAATGCTGATCAAAATTTCATTAAATGTGCTATCCCAATTGCTGATATAATGCGTTTCTAATTTCTGGGTTATTTGGGAGGTGCCCATCTTAAAGTTGAAATAGCAATTGATAGATTCACATTTTCTTATTATTTGATACAAATACTGAGCTCATCGATCAGAAGTTGACAGATATATTAAGGTTTTTGTAAATTAATAATTGGCATTTTGAATATATAGTTGATAACTTTTACTGCTACAACGACGATATATTCTCCGTCTGTTTGTCAGTCTGTTCAAATTACGTTTAAAGAAAAACTAGAAGCTAGATCTTACTGTTTTAAAAACTATTTTAAAAACGGTATTTTGTATAAAGGTTTCTCTTTTAAAAAATGAATGGTTTCAATCGGATATCCTTTTGAATCCCTGTTTATTTTTTATTAAATAGAAATATTTTCTGCACAATCTATATTATTTGTTGAAATATGCTGAAAATAGAACAACAATCTTTAAAACAACCGAACGTCTTTTACATCAAAGCCTCATCGAGAGCCTCATTATAATGAAATGTCATTTCAATTTGTACTTTCTTCTAATTTAGCTGCATCTGCAATGACATCAGCTGCTTCTCGAGCAGTTGCTCCCAATTCACACTCATTCAATTGCAAAGTGTAATGAGCAAAAAATGCATTTCGCGTAGCAATCACTCGCGTAATATCAGCAAATTATTTTTATTTATGTGATGAACGAAGCAAATAAAAATATAAAAATGCAGACGCTATTTAGATGTTGCTGGTGACAACGTGCGGATGATGACGGCACTATTATCATCATCATCATTATCATAATCATCATCTTCGTCGTCGCCATCACCATTATCCTGTGCACATTTTTAATGCTTATAAATGATGAGTAAAGTAAGCGTGGAACGAACGCATAGCAAATGCGTCCATTTCGCTGATTAAATGCAAAATGGCAAAAGAATGTGTGGTGGTGGAGTAACTCGAAGTGACTAGGTCCACACGACTGGTACTGACTGGCATTGAATCGGCTACTGTAAGTCGTCCACGCCGATTCACTGTCACTGACATCTCTGTCACACAGCGGTTTGTGTCCGTCAATAGCACATGCTGGCAATGCTAAATTTCGATTTGCATCCATTTCAGAATTCTGTGGAGAAACGAGAAACAGCTGCAATTCAATGAGTCCCATGATTCCAAGCCGTGGCATGTGCTGCATAATCGACTATCTTTCAAATGCACGTGGCCACAGTCTATTGGCCACAATTTATGGTTACACCTAACACCACAAAGGACCTTTTACGCAGGCAGACAAGGGTAGGCAGCAAAACAGTCTCCAATAGATATCAATGCAAAAGTTTGGTTTTTCTATTTGGAGAAGGTTACAATGTGGCCTCTTGTAATAAGAAACTCGTTGAAAGCATTTTTTCGGACAAAAGCTGACCCATGCGTTGTGTGTTCTTTCATTTTGAAATCAGACCAACATGACGAATATCTGCTGTGACGAATTTCTTTTCATTTTGCGATTACGTGACCAGATTTGAATTCTGCTATACCAGCATATTTCACTTATACCGGATGCGCACTATTGTAGATTACACAACATTTGAATGGATACAATGGCGAATTGCCATTGATATTGGCAATAATGATGATTTGTAGTATTATTTAGATTCTAAAGAACCCGTTTTGACAAGAATTCTATTTAAACAAGAATTCTATATAAATTTATTCTTTATTTGTTTAATTAAAACCCAATAGAAATTGTTCAAGGAGATAGTTATTGATTTAATACTACTTATATAATAATTAATAGTTTTATATAAACTCAAAAATAAAAGTGTCATGAATATAATATCGTGACTATCATGACAATGGGCGAATGTATATTTGCGTTTTTTACATTTTTCAATGTAGTTTTTCCTCAAGTACTGTGCCAAAATCGTGCGTGGTTTTATTGGATATTTCTAGCCACAAAAGACAAACCAAAAGGACGAATTTGAAAAATTCAGAATCTTGTCACGCCAAAAGGGCGAATTTTTTCGTTTTTTTGCCACAACTTTTTACATGTGCCAGATAAAATTGTAGTGTAAAGCCATGAATTGCTTGTTTTTGGTATCATTACTTAAAAATAATTTTTAAAATTTTTATTATTTGCTAGAAAAATATTTGGAAAATTCTTTTTAAATAATGATGCCAATCCATAGGTACTTTTAAACAGCTGATATTTTGTTAAGTTTTAAGAAAAAAATTCATCTATAAAATAAATTATATGTTTATGTACGGTATATTTCCCACTAATGGTTGTTTATGCACTTTAATGTGCCTGCCTAAGCATTATGTGCCACATCTTCTGACTGCAAATCTTCTTAATTGACGCCAGCTGACTGTGACTTTAAGTGCGATTAATGTGCATACTGACAGTCAACCCTCTCATCGTCCTTCGCATGTTAAGCATTATTCTCAACAGCCTACTACAATTTATCGTGTATTTAGGAAATCGGCACGTTGTTACTATCAGCAACTGCTGCTGATTTCAGTGGTAGAAACGACGTGTCCTTGGCCTATTCGAACACTTGCTATTAACATAAACTACAGCCGAAAATTCAAGCACACAGTGGAGCAGAGAACAACGACAAGTGAGACTTGAGCACGAGTTCCAAATCAAACGAAATGCATTAAATAGAACTGAGGAAAGTATAAATCATAGACATAGAAAACCGAGTGAAAAAAAGATATAAAAGAAAATACAGCTGTGTAGTGTTTTATTTGTATTTATAGGAAAGGCAAGTCGGAAAATTGTTTGAGAGTGATTGGTACAAAAACTTCCTAAAAGAAATATCATCGATTTTTTCAATATTTGAATGGGCATTAAGTAGAGGAGCTGCCAGTGATAGCGTTGAATGCAGATAATGGCAAATGATGTTCATTTGTTGGCTGTATTCCGTTGATTTGTATGAAGGGATATTTGACATAAACAAATTTTACAAAGCTAGATAAAGTATTTGAAGGGAAGATATTACGATACGATAAATTGTCACAGCATTCAAAAACAAAAGCGAAATAAAAAACCATTTAATCAAAATAAATTTAATTTTTCAAGCATTAAACCAACAGCAAACGACAGCAAAAGGCCTTGAGTTGAGGAGAAATTTGAGGATAAAGCATAGGATAGGGATTTATATCAATTTAATGAGATTAGCTGCGATAAAAATTGCAAAAATGTATTAATGAATTCCAAGAATGCGCTGTAAATTATGACTGACACTAAATTATGCTATTGACATTTTAATAAATGATGGATGAACTAAATGGAGTGGGGTGGCGTCAATTTAAGCAAATTAATTTAGACATTTCAATGAAAATAATTTATGTTGTTTGCGAAAATTGCAAAATGTCTCAGTGATTAATTAATGCATAAGACTCAAATAATTAAAGGTTACCTGTGGTTTGCATAATTAAAATTTTAAAAACATAATTTTATTTTTCTAGCACAAAGATGTGCGGAATAGACATGACGCTTTTTGACTTAGTCAATTTTAAAATTAAGAATGAATTAATAATTCGTATTAAAAATATATTTTTCATAAAATAATGCCGAATAACGAGAATATACAGCAACACAAAATGCAACCACATAGAAAAAAATAATCGACGTAAATATAGCAACCGATATTAATTGCATATATTAATCAGTCTAGCAATGAAATTCAGTAATTTAATGAAAACATTTGCTATTCGTTGTTAAATCAGCAATTGTGTTTGCTAATATGAATATTTGTACGTCAATGCAGCAAATTAATTGTTCGGCGCAGTTTCAGCAATTATATTTAGTTGTTAAATCAGCAAATACCATTGCTAATTTAACAACGAAAAGCAAATGTTTTCATTAAATTACTGAATTTCATTGTTGGACAGCTTCATGCATGCAATTAATATCGGTAGATATAAAAACGTCGATTATTTTTTTCTATGCAGTAGTACCCTGTAAAAAAAAGAATAGATATTGGAAAAAGAGTAAGCACTAAAGAAAGAAAGAAAGAAAGAAAGAAAGAAAGAAAGAAAGAAAGAAAGAAAGAAAGAAAGAAAGAATGAAAGAATGAAAGAATCCGAATGATGTAAATATGTACTACTGCATTCTACAGTATTGAGTGCATTTTGCAATGACAGTCGATAGTATTTTAGTGAAGTCTCTCTTCACTTCGCTGCAGTATTTGTTTCCATTGTGTGAAGTACTGTCAACACATTTTTTGTTCAAAACATTCAATGTTTTGAGTACTCAGTGTCATAAGAAGTTAATTTCAGTATTTGAATTTTTATTGCACATCATTATGGACCTCTTCACTACAGCAATGTTTGTTTGTGTTTTGTTTTGACAGTACTTGTGCTTTGTTGTTGTGTGCCACACATTAATTTGATTTTCATGCTCCGAGGCGTCAACAGTAAATTAATGGGGTTGAAGTGGGTTTCGAATGCGAACTTAAATAACTCGAAACAGAATTGAAAAAAAACTAATTCTCATGTGATGATTTTATAAATGAATTTCAAAAAAAAAGTTTTATCTACATAAAATTCAAATAATAGAGACCAATTTAGTATTTTTCCATCAACGTACATATTTTATTTCATTCGCGAATTAAGCTACAACATCAGCAATACTTATTATTCCTATATAGTGACATCTTATATGTAACTGAGTGAGTACTACGTACCATACTCGTGCGTTTTGAAATCCTTTTAATGTTGAAAAATTTGCACTGACAGTTTAATGGATCGAAAAATTATACTCTTTGTCGCCATTAAAAATGGCTGAAGGAAAAGTAGCAGGAGCAGCAAAATTAAAACTGCAAGTGACAGCAATAGAATGAGACGGAAAGAGATGTGGGTTCGTTCAGTCATTCGCTCGTTCGTTCGGTCGTACGTACGTCCGTCCTCTCAAGTGTTTGTTTATGTGACGTAAATGTAGAAACGAAACAAATTACTGTACAAATTTTACATTTTGGCAAATTGAAATACTTTTTTTTTGTTGTGTCTCTACAATAAACAAGCAAAATATCAATGTCAACTCAAAATAATATCAAAGCAAAAACTTTTTCAATTTCAACAGAAAGTTATATGTGCGACGTACAGTACCTATTATTTAAATTTCAAACATTATTTAGAATTCAAAAATTATGTAAACTTCAAACTTTGTTTAAATTTCAAACGATTCGTAGTATTTATAAATACTATATAATAAAGTGCAACATTTTGCAAATTTGTTGAAAACTGTTTTTTTAAAAATGAAATGAATTTCTTGATGCATCCTTTGTTTTTAAGTTATTGTGCAAAAGTAGCAGTTTTTCAGTTACCAAATAGTTATAGCCATAATAAAAATAACAGCAGCAGTAGAAGCAAGAGCAAGAGCTACGAATAGCTCAAGTGTATAAAATTGAGTGCAACATTTTCTAGTTGAAATAATGATTTAAGAAGCACTTTTTGGTGCATTCGTGCAGAAATTTCTGCTTCCGATAAGAAAGCAGCCATTATTTGTAAGGATCGTCGTGTTGTATGGTGTGAGAGAGAGAGAGGGAGGGAGGAGGGTGAGTGTAACGGTGTTGGCTCCAAATATATTAAGTATGCGAGGGAGATGATGATGGTGTTGATGATGGGACGATTCTCGACGTTCTAGTACGTATTCTTCGCACCGTCTGCATATAATACACACAAAGAGTGGCGCATAAATGTGTCAGTGGTGCGGAAAGCGGGCAATTTATATAGTAGTCTAAGCGAGCGAGGGTACTCTGTAGTTGAGGGAAAATATTTTGGAATATTTTGAAGGAAGCACTTACGTAAAAGCGCAATAGTTTACGACATTCAAGAGTAACAAAAATGGAAACGACACTAAATTAGCTAGTAAAACGTCAGAATTGTAAGATTACGCATAAAGACAGTTTGTAAGAATTGCAAATTGATGAGAACTGTAGAAATACAACTGTTTTATAAAATAAATTTGGGGATTTATTTAAATATTTGTCGTATTTGTATTTTGGTTTATAGCAAAAAGATATTTTTAATTCATTTTAAGATTTTTATTTCGCAATAATTCGTCCTCGTCCACTGATAATTAATGTTGGATTTCTCAAATTTTATGCTAAATATCAGAAAATGGACAATGAAATTTGAAAGTGTATATATCATTCAAATAAATCCAATTTCTAACCGCATTCTTGCAAATATTACTAATTCTCGGATGACAAATTGTTTCCAAAATGATATATTTTTTTTTTAATTTAAAAACAACTACAAAATTTAGTTGTTGAGATTTTAGCACTTTTTGAATATATATGTAGCTATTTTTTTCAACTAATATGTGTATTTGGAATTATTTATGCTCTTAAGTTTTCCAATAATATACACATATTAGTTTTTAGTATCAAATACAATACTACCCAAGTAACCACTTTGTGGCAACTTAAGTGGTAACCACACAATTGACATTAAAGTCTTAGTTCTATATCATGCAAAAAATACTTATTTGCCACCTAATTGCCAGTCAAAAAGCACCGGGCGAGGCTTAGTTGCCACAAATTTTGATCCATTAAAGTGTCGGTTCATCTATTTGGAACTTGAACTGTAATTTTAAATTCCACTTGTGTGAATTACGCAGTGCCATTAACGTGAATGTTTGTCGTGTAATAAAACTGCACATAATGTCAAAAATATGCTATAGCATAATAATATAAGTCTTTACGAACAGATTTTTCGGCAAACTACAACTCTAATTTAACAAACGGTTTAAGTTTTCGGGTTAAAGCTTATATTCTACCCTCTCTAATTTTAGTACCCACTTAAAAAAAGCAATTTGTGAACATTTTTTAATAAAGTGATTTTTTTATTTCTTAAATTATACTATTCCGACTATCCTTTTTTACAACCCAACGTTCCATGGACATATGTAGTGGATATAAAAAATAATTTGTGTATACTAATAAATATTTATACCATTTTAAAGTTAATTAGCTATATTATTAATAAACATGTTCCTATTAGGTTCTTTATTATAAACTTATATATTTTGCCACGTCATAATACCAAAGATAGCTACGCCCATTATCTATGTTCCATTATCGGAATGTATGACTTATATATCACAGCATTGTGAATAATATGTCACAATGCTGTGATATATAAGCATTATATAGTGGATATATAAGCATTGTTCAACACATGTTCTTAGCCACTGCTTTGTAACTAAATGTATGTTCTATTATCAGAATGTATGACTTATATATCAGGTCATTGTGACATATTATTGCGTATGTTCCATACATGTTCTTAGCCACCGCTTTGCAACTAAAAATTACTAGTTTGCAACACTGCTGTTAGAGGTAACTTCAAAGCGACAAGAGTTTGTGGCAATTGTCGAGCCGTGGTTACTTGGGTAATATACGATTTTTTTCATCATTATTACAAATTTCTTCACCAACTACCAGGCTCATCATATTGAAGATTTCATTCATTGAACCAATGTGTTTCCCCTTCAATATGATGTTCTTACACATCAAATTTACAAATAAAAATTTATTTTAATACATAATTATGTATTTATAATTCTAATAATGTTTAAGTTTTTTAATAATTAAGTACTGCTTGAGTTATTTATATATTTTTTTTAATAATCACAAATTTGTCTTATTTAATTAAAAAAACATAACAATTTTTAGCAGCATTGATTTATTATAAAAATATATATTTTTTTCAAAATAAACAAAAAATTTAATTAAAAAAAAAAAATTATTCTTAAAAATATCAAAAAAATAAAAATTCTGACAAAAAATATTTCTTGAAGTTTCTTATAAAATATATTTCTTATAAAATATAAATATATCGAGAAAAGGTTTAGCTCTAAAAATGTTCTATTTGATGAGAAAATCGAAATGGAGAATTTTCAGCAAAAGCAGAATATGGAATAATAGACCCGGCGGGACCTCAAAATTAGTGTTTTGCTACCCAAATCAACAATTTCAATATTGAATTGATATAACGTCTTCCCAAAGTAATAAAAAGTGGATAATGTTAGGATATTTAATTACGATATTAATCAATATGAAAATCATTTTTTTCCGTGTTTACTTAATGAAAAAATCAATAAATACTGTCTAAATTAATCAATATATCAACTCAATATTGTTTTTCATACTGGTTGCACATTGAAATTTTATAAAATTCGGTTGATAAGAAATATGCATACAATATAGATTGAATTTCAAATGGTTTAAAACTTATTTATTATTTTGATTCATCTATATATTTGTATCGGTTTTAGTGTAATTCGGAGGTCGAAGAACTTTAATTCATATGTCTTAATAACCGAGATGTGGTAGTGCAAATCTGGAGCAAAACGGTTTATGAATATTTGCCTGAAAGCCATTTGCTCGAAATATAAATTCCCCGAAGACGTTTGGCCTAAAACCATTTGTCCTCATTGTACGTTGCCCGAATGTATAGTGGACAGAAAGAGAGGGGACAGAAAGAGATGATGAACCACGCCAAATGATACTATTAGACTAGTAAAAAAGCCTACTATCAAGTTCCGCCATAACATAAAATGTTTAATTAAAAATCGATTCGTAGTATGCCATTCGTTTCGATATCGTCAATGCGAGTAGAAGGAGAAATCACACGTTCTCGTATCAATATCGAGCGTTAAATTGGACCTACATGGCATGTATATGTCGATGTGTACCCTCGGAGTTTTCACGGTAAGTGAAAATTTTCGAAATCGGAAAGAAATCGGGGCCATTCCTCACCAAATTGACAAGTGGTTGGTACCTAAATTTTTCGATTAGACAACGGGTAATTTTATTTTTTTTTTTGTACACTTCTTCCAAAATTCCTAAGTCCTAATGTAAGAAAACCTAACAAGAAATAAAATAACCCCTAACATCTAAAAATGAAATAACTGCTAACTAATTATGAATTATGTCCGAAAAGAATTATGAAATAACACCTAACATTTAGGTGTAAATTCATTACGAAATATCTCATAACCCAAAAACATGAAATAAGTCCTAAGCATAAAAATAAACAATTTAATAACTTTAATTATTACTTATTTTGAGTACAATTTTTAAAACAAATGTAATATAAAGGTTTGACTTGTACACTACTGCCCTACATACTGGGCATTTTACAAATTCACGAGAATTGTTTGGACTAATTTTTCGACTGAGACAATAAAACATAACTATAATAAAAATAATAGTTTGGCATTACAGTCCTATAAAATCTTCGGCCGAGCTCTCTCACCATTTTGAGCTGTGAGTGTTATATTTGTACTCAAAGCGGTGGGACGGACCTACAGTTTATTGCCGAATCCGAACGGCGGGTGAAAGCTTTTCATAGGCAATGTTTTACTCTCGTAGGTTTGCCATTTACTGCCGAGAGGTAGCGCGGTATAGAAAAATGTTTCTATGAAAAGATGTTGTTAGCCCCAGTCCCGGCTTGAACCGGGGACCTTTCGGCTCGCAGTCCAACGCACTAACCACTGAGCTACCGCGGCTACTATAAATAAAACTATACTATTTTTTTATTAATCGTGGTTGTGAAGCATTTATATTATTCCTGGTCCACAATCAGGACTAATAAAAAAGGGTTTTAGTTTAATCGCTTCAGGTGAAACATTTGTTCAAAAAAATCGCGCGATTGTTTTGAATAAATATTTCACCTGAAGCGATAAAACTAAAACCCTTTATTATTATTCCTGGTTTTGGACCTGGAATATTTTTATTATTCACAAACAGGAATAAGAAAAAAAGGTTTTAAACCCCTTTAGAAATAATAAAATAGGGTTGATTTTATAAAATTTCAGAACGAAACATACAAAACATTCAATTTAGCAAATTTAAGAAAAGTGAATTAACTCCTAACTAAAATGAAATAACTCCTAACATAACAATATAAATTAACTCCTAATTAAGGCTTATTTCATTTCTGATATATTCGCGGTTATTGCACAATGAAATCAACCTAACAAATAAAATGAAATTATTCCTAATCCTGATGAAATAACATCTAATATTTAGGTGCTTTTTCATGTGCAATAACTCCTAACTTTATATGTAAAATGTTAGGCTTTATTTCACTTTTTTTTGTTAGGCGTTTTTGCGTTAGGTGCTATTTCGCAGAGTCATACAGAGGTTCAAAATTATAATAATAGGACAAAACTCACTTTTGTTTGGTTGTTCATATTTAAACATCTTTTAAACTATAAATGATAGAAACTTCGTTAAATGCTACACCCAGAAAAAATTCCTTCTAATCCCATTAAAATTGGCCAATAGGAAAATTATTGATTTAATACTTAGTATACAAAAAATTAATCTTTTCATATAAACTCAAAGTATTTTCTAGTTTTTAATAGTATTTTCCGATTAAAATAATAATTTATCCTATTGACTATATAGTAAACCAGTTGGGAAGGTTAGATCACATGGGAAATTTTAAAGTAGGTGTTATTATGATAGTTAGGATTATCAAAATTATAGTCGGTCTAAGCCGACTATAAATACCCTACACATATGTGTGGTTACCATTCAAAGTGGTATATAGGTCACCAGGGTATACGAATCCTGAACATAACTACAAACTTTCCATCCCTGAAGAATTTTCTTTCATTTGAATTTCGATTTTTTTTTGGGAACCACTAGTCGTTCTTGGGAAAACATTATTTTCATGTATTTGAGCATAATGTCAATATATATTTGACCAAAAAAGTTTACCTAAGCACGTATACAGTAAAATTGATTTGCAGATGTAAATTTTATATGAGGTATTTGAACATAAGTGGTCACTTCTCAGGTCACAATAGGCCGATCATGATAATTTTCTTGTTCAGACAGCTTCGATATATAAGTAATCTAAATCTAATGTTTCATTGCTCAAGCTCTTCAACTTTTTCTGTAATCGTGCTTTCAACAGACAGACAGAAGGACAGACGGACAGACGGACATCGCTACAGGAGGTCATGCTGATCAAGAATATATATACTTTTCCATACCGGAGATGCTTTTTTCAGGGTTACAAACGGTGTACCAAACTGAATATACCCTTTCACTCTTAGTGTAGGGTAAAAAAACTATTATTTGTATAGTATTTTTTTCTGGGTGTAGTTTTAAAGCGTAAAGTACAAGATTTAAGAAAAATGAATTTGTAACCTCTAAACTTGAAAATGTGTTCCGTTGTCATTATACTTGGACTTCAAAATTGATTCTGTAAAAATCGTGTATTTTGGTTAATTTGGTGTGGTTTTGGTAAGGTGTGCAATCGATGAAAAAAATAATCAAATTTTGAGATAGCTTCGAAAAATAGTGGGAAAACAATACGATTTTACGAGAAATTAGATAATGCAATGATATCGAACTATTTTTATCGATTCGAAAAGCATCGGAGGTCTCCGACGCATGTCAGATTGGGTTTGCTTAAAAAACAGCATATATCTGAAACACTCCAATTCGTACCATTAGACTTCTAAAGAAACCCGGTATTATTTAGGTTTTTTCACTTTCTGCACACTATTGACCACCTTTCGGCCAACCGCCCATTCGGGCACACTCCCATTCGGGAAAACGTCCATTTGGGCACACTCCCATTCGGGAAACCGTGCATTCGGGTAATCGTCCGTTCTGGAAAACTTCGATTCGAGCAAACGTCTAATCCGGCAATCGTATAATTCAGGCAAACGGCTTTTCGTTATTTTTCTAGGTACTGGAGCAAAGCATATCGAATAATTTCAATAATTTGAATAATTAATAAATCATTAAAGTTTAATTTAAGTTACATATTTAAGTTATCAACTCTTAAATCTAAATCATTTGTTCACCTACTTTAAGCATTGCCACTTCATAAATAGTCACGCTTGCCACATTTTCAACAGCTTTTATATATAAACTGTCATCTGTTTTCATTAGACGTAACTCTTTGGCAACTTCTTGCGAATCTCATTTAAGTTGCGACAACAAATCATTTCGAGACACTGTAACTTAAGTCATAAACGACGAGATTAGATGCTGAACGGAGGATTAATACGTGAAGTTTTAGAGAAAGTTACGTACTTCTCACGCAGAGCTTCGAAACATAAACTACTTAGCAAATTTTGTTTTTTTCTTTGTGATTTTTAGTAGATTTTTAGAAGTTTACAGGTGAATGGCTACTTATAACTCTATAATATGGTAAAAGTTTAAGGAAATTAAACTTTCAGCATTCAAAGTGTTTTTGTATTTTGTTGCATATGCAAAATATAAAATAACTAATTTTAGCCGAAGGACATTTTGTTATTTATTATCAGAAAAACTGCAAACATGCTGCTCGAATTTTCTATTGAACGATTTTTCCAAGTGAATGGCTTGCTTAAATTTTTAAAGCATATTTTATATGTTTCAGTTGAAATTTATGGCAAACTATTAATTTTCATTAGAACTTGAAAAAATAGCATATTAAAGTGTGCTATGGCACAATAGAAATTATTGATATATTTTTTTTTTGTACCCGTCTTTTATGCGTTTGCACTTTTCACGCCATAAAATCGTTTGCCGCAACTGCAGACGTTTAGAAATCGATAAATTTAGCGCGTTTTCAACTGAACAATGAGCATCATACATCAAGACCACACATATGGAGGTTTTTATTTTGCGCTTTTATGGTATATTTTAAGCATTTTGTTTTAAATTCAGAATGCAACGTTGCTCATTTATCGTCGTAGCCACCCTTGAACCCACTATGACCAGTATTTATCGCATTATTATACAAGTGCTATTGTCTGTCTGTCTGTTTTCTGAATTTATCTATATATTTTTGTTTGTATTTTAACTGTATCTGTGCCATGTTATATAAAGATTTGTGCTGCTGTCGGTTGAATTATTTGTGCTGCATTTCGTTGGGCGTTCGCTGCAAGTTTCGGCTTTTGGCCAAGTTCCAAAATCGATATTTTCATTTTACTAAATTAGCTATCAAATATGTAACGCGTAAAACTTTAGTCTAGATGCATTATATAGCAAATGTAGTTATTAAAAATTTAAAAGACTTTAAAATAAATTTTCACTATTTCTAATATTGATTTTGGCATTTTCGCAATAAAGATTACACTTTCTATATACGCAGTAATTTGTCAAGTGTTTTAGCTACTTTTATAATGCAGCAGAAAAATACTTCAAGCCCCACTTGAGTTGGTTCTCATTGTTTTCACCGCTCAAACAGTATAAGTAGCACATACTACTCAAGAATATTAAATTAATGACATTGTCAAAGGAAATTCCATCAGATAGCGTTGAACGCCAACGTCAAGGTTACTGAAGCGCCACTCAATTCAATTGGGGTCAATTTATGCAACACTTGAAAATGAACTGCTGGCATTTTTGTCTTCTTTGAATCTATTTAAAACCTGAAGTGGTCCTCGGCATGTGTGTCAGGCAACCTTTCGTTGGGTTTTTAGGTTTTTACGCTTTTTTTTCCGTAAATTTTAATTATACGCAGGCATGTTACTTATTTAATTAAGTTATTGAGCTTTGAAGCTGGTTGCCTTTCAACCACCACCTTTTACACTGAACATCCTACTAAAATCCGGTAACGTCTAGCAGCCACTTCCATTAGCATATACGCCGGGACACGTTGATAAGATTTACTTCACTAATTTACTTGTAAGCCACACAAGCGAAAATTTTATTTAAATCTTGAAATTAGCGCAATGAAAATTGGGGTTGATATTGGACTGGTTAAGCGTAGGAATTTTGTGCTATTTAAGCTTGTTTAGGAGCATAATTTTTATTTGAACTAAAGATACTTAGTAACGTCTTTTTTGCTTAACTACACCCAGAAAAAAATACTACTATTTTTTACTATTAAAAATAGTCAATAGTATAAATTATTATTTTAATCGGAATACACCATTAAATACTAGGAAATACCATGACATTGCCATTGATTTTATATGAAAAGATTTATTTTTTGTATACTATTAAATCAATAATTGTCCTATTGACCAAATTTAAAGGGATTTGAGGCAATTTTTTTCTGGGTGTAGGTGTGTCTAGTACTAATACATCAGGTCGAGTATATCTCACACCTCCGAACACTTTACACTAAGGGTCATACAATACCAAGTATCTCATAGTAATGGACATCTCATACCAACGGACATCTCATTACAATAGATATTTTATTCTAACGGACATATTATACAAAAACATCAAATCCCAAGGCACGGCATACCTATGGACATGGCTATCAGAAATCCACATTCGAAACCTTCCTATTCCGAGCATGAAATGCTCCAAAGTCAGGAAATGACTCAGTTGATGCCCATTAATGGTTTAACATTTAGCTCATGCAACTTGATCATCGGTCTAAGGTATTCCTTTCCTACCTATATCTCATCCCGGATTCCGCTCCCACCTGCTCTAAACGCTGGCCCCGATAACGGTAGCCTTGTTGAGAATCTAAGTAAACAGTTGAGCGTCTGCATTGAGCACCAATGATACCTCATCTTATACCAAAGGACATCTAACATACATAACAAACTCCCTCGTACTGGACTCGTTGATAGACGCATGCCGTGCTTTTTTCGTGTCACGCACGAAAATCTGAGTTCGTGTGCGAAAATCTCTAGTTGTTGTCGTGCCCGTGCATTCAAAATCAGACACGGGCCCATAAAAGATTTTTTTAAATTTTCCACCCTAATTAAAAAACAACCTTACTTCCAGCTTCATAAAATAAAAATTAAAGTGGTCCATAGGTCACCAGGGCATACGAATCCTGAAAATATCTGCAAACTTGAAATTGCTGAAGAATTTCCTTTCATTTGTTACACATATGTACGGATGAGTAGGTATACCGAATTCCGATTTCTTTTTTTAAGGGAACCTCAAGTCTGTTTTTGCGGGAAAGCATTATTTTGAAATATTTGAGCATAAAGTCAATTATATTTGACCTAGAAGACCGTATAAGAAAAATTCCTCTGTAGATATAAATTTTATATGAGGTATTTGAACATAAGTGGTGGGTTCTCAGGTCACAATTGACTGATAATGCAAATTTTCTTGTTCAGACAGCGTAGATATCATCGTTGTAGAACGAAAAGTCACCAAATACATTTTTATTAATATTAAAATTATAAAAAGTAATTGATGCTTTTTTAAAATTGAAAATCAACTAATAGATTTACATTTTTTTATGAAGTTGTAAAAAAAGTGGGATTATCGATTAAAAATTGACAGATTTATAAAGTTTTTTGTAAATGAATATTTGGCATTTTGAAAATGTATTTGGTGACAGACAGACCGACGGACATAGCTAAATCGACTCAGGAGGTCATGCTGATCAAGTATACCGGTATTCCATACCGGTTATGCTTCCGTCTGTGTGTTCTTACGGCGTACCAAACTGTATATACCTTTTCACCTTAGTGTTGGGTATAATGAAATGGCTTTCGATTCCGGTTCCATACATTTTTAATGACGGTTCCGATTCCGGTTCTTTGCATTCCCTGACAGGGACTATAAAATATGTTCCGGTTCTAGTTCCGAGATTTTTAAAATAGCGGTTCTGTTTCCAAGCAGAAGAAAATATATGGGTTCCGATTCACACATTTTTAATAACGATTCCGGTTCCAAAAATCTAAACGGTTCCGGTATTATTTTTCACGTTTCGCCTACTATTTTAAGTTTGCTTTTTTCGTGTTTCTTCGTGTCTTTTTAAATCCTGTGCTTCTCGTGCGTGCCTGTAAATTTAGTTGTCGGGCTCGTGATACAGTCACAGACATCTCATACTATAAAGTTTCATACAAATGGATACATCATTCATATGATGAATTCATACCAAATCAACTCTTGGTACGAGGTACACATCTTGGTACACATCATACCAAGACACTACATACCAATGAACAGCTCATAGCTGTACACATTTCATACCAAAATTTCTTATACCAATAACCCCCTAATACACAAGGCAACTCATAACAATGTACATCACATACCAATGTATTATTCTACTACTGACAATTTATACACAGAAATAAAAATTCTTCAATACGAATAATTTATTCATAAATATTATGAATTTTTTCACCAACTACCAGATTCATCATATTGATACCACCGTTCATTAAATGACATATTAATGAATGCATTTATTATATATATGAACAAAATATTCAAAATATTTGAATTGTCATATTGATGAATTTGTTCATAATATTTTTTCAAAAAAAAAAAAAAAAATTATAAAATAATTTGAAAAAAAGGGTAAAAAAAATTATCCCAAAAAAAATTCTTCCAAAAAAAAAAATTCGAAAAAAAAATTTCGAACATTTTTTTTTTCGAAAAAAAAATTCTTCGAAAAAAAAAATTTCCAACAAAAAAATTTGTTCGAATAATTTTTTCGAAAAAAAATTTGTTCGAAAAAAAAATTTTTTTTTCAAAATATATTTTTTATAAATATAACTTTTTATTAACAAAAAGTTGTATTTATAATAAATATATTATAAAACATTTTACTAATTTATGCATGTCGAGCAAGCATTATATAAGAAATAACACACAAGAACTACTTGAGAATTGAGAAGTACGGCAAAACATGAACGAAAAAAATATGTTGATAGAATTTTGGTTTAATGAACAGCATTCTTCAATATAAAGAACATATATGCTGTATTTTATATTTTGGTTCATTAATATGATGAAACGTATTCTTCACATACTGTTCATCATATTGAAGAACACTTTTTCGACAGTTACCAAGCGTTCTTCATATTTATGATAGCATTCATAACATTGATCGCGTTAGTCATTAATATTATGAATGGCTCTTCAATACAATAAATCCTGGATTGAAGAACGGAATTCATCAATATGATGTACATATTTTTTTCTGTGTACCAAGACAAGACATCTGACCAAAACACCTCGTTCCAAGACACGTCATACCAGAACAGCACCCTAATAATATATACTATTAATTTTTGTTGGACTCTTTATATATTTTTCACACAAAACTACATTTTACAGAGTTTAAATAATTTTATTTTGAATCTCAACGCAATATTTACAAAAAGTCAAAAACTATTAAAGAAAGAAGTTCAAATTACAACAGAAAGCAGAATCATATTTTTGAAGACTATCGCAAAATTGTACTTATTAAAAAGGCATCCATTTTGAGACCACTACAATATAGGAACTAATTGAAATTTAATTTGATTTGTCCTTAATATGATATTAAAATAAGCAAATTTTGAGGCCATAGTAGCGAAGATTCCATTTTTTAATTAAAAACTCTTAATTTCTTCGATATATTGGATCGTATTTTTATTTTCGCACAGGATTGCTCAACATACACACAAAAAACAAATTTCACCAACAACCAGTATTCATCATATTAATGATTTCATTCATTAAACTAAAATCAGATTTTTTCAGTGTTTTTCATTTTTAATATTTTTTATATCAACAAATTTCATACAAAAATTGGTCTCCATTTATAATTAAATTTATAATTTTTATAGGATTTATGATATTTAAATTAATATGGTTTGAAGAACAAAAATTCATCAATATGATGTACACTTTTTCATTAATATGATTAAATGGAGTCTTTGAATAATTATCAACTAAATATTATAAATACTTTAAGAATTATAAATAAATAAATAAATGTGTAAATGGAGACAAATTTGTGTTTGAAATTTGATGTTAAAAAAAATATTAAAAATGAAAAACATTTAAAAAATACGATTTTAATTCAATGAATGAATTCATCAATATGATGAATCCAGGAATTTGGAGAAATTTTTTCTGTGTACGATCAGAAATGGTAAAAAAGACACACACTTGCCTTGTTTTTACAAAATTGATCGACGTTTAGAGGTTCGCGCACTTGGATTTTTTGTTTTTGGCGATCTAATAAACGTAAGTTGATTTCATGGGAAAAGTTGAATATCACCCAAAGTTTAGGGAGTAAATTCACAAAATTGAATACCCCGATATCCTTACCCAAAGTTACCAAAATTTTATTGAAATCGAATAAGGTGAGTTCCAACCTCTAATTTAAGGTCATACAAAAAATTGTACGTTATACAAAAAATTCCTCTAGTTAGTTTCTACCCACTATACATTTTGTTGTGTAGATTTTATTTTACTAATTTATTTTAATAATACATTTTTTATTATTGTATAAAAATTATTGTTTTGACTTACCTTTTACGGCGCTTAACTGGTTGCCAACCATTTGTTTCGCAATAAATGCTGCCATTTTGTAGTGTTTTCTGTTTGCCTCTCCTGTAGTTTTACTCGCTCAAGTATTGTGTAGATTACTCTTAATAAGTTTTCACTAAATAGTTGTTAGTGGCCTCTATTGTAGTTTTATATAAGTGGTAAGTTGAAGTTCTAGGTAAACTTATTGCCTCACTGCAGTTAAAGTTGATGTTGAGAGTTGACAACTATGGAAATTGAAAATCTGAAAATATAAAATAAAATTCAATTTAATTTAAAAATGGAAGTTAACTAAATGTTTTGAAATTAAACAAAAATCAATTGAAAAATACCACAAATTAAAAGAAAACAATATTTTATGCAGTATGTATGACCATTTTTGTTTGCTTTCACTACACCGCACCACAAAAATCACAACCTTTGTAAATGGAAAAATATTTACTGTCTACTGCGTTGCTCTATTTGTCTATTTTTATTGATCAAACATGTTGTTTGTCGAGCATAAATAACATAAACAACCTTTGCCTTTTGAAACAAATTGAGATTCCCCAAATCACAAGGACGCCAAGAGAAAACAAAACAAAGAACACATGATACAGACTTTTTGAATAATATGGAAAGAACACTCGACATGTGCGAAAGTGACAAATACCAATATACATTTATTTGAAGTTATTATTTTTATTTTTTTATAAATTCATGACAACTTTAATGTTACTATTGCAAAAATAAACCATGTTCTTTAATATTATTTCCCATATATCGATACAAAGTGTTATAGTCTACTTTTTGTATTTGTTTCAAGACAACCCATCGACATTTCTGTGGGGAGTAATTTTTGACGCCGACAAAACACTATGGCAACAGTGCAGAAAATACGAAACAATGTAGGACAGCATACACAGACAAAATGTTTATTAAACGAACAATCGATTTTTATGATTTCGTATCGAGAAAAGGCCAACCCTCAAAAATGCTCTATAGGTTGAGCAAATCAATGTCCGATCCGAATATGGGAAATAAACCCGCCATATGGAAAAATTTGGAGTTTTAGTACATAAATCGAACAATTCATAAATGAATTTAAATAACGTCTTCCAAACGCTTTAAACTAGAAATGTGGGTATATCATCTGGTAATTACATCTGTTAATTACTGTTCTAAGAAACTCTCAACGAACCAAATCGGATAAAAGGTACAGCAGCAGTGATTCCTATAACATGCATTCTTAGTATTTTTATTTTGATCAGTATTTAAAAAATCGAAAATGTAGGCATGTTAGGTATAGCGAAGTATATATATTTACTAGCTGGACCCGTACACGACTCGTGCAAATATTATGTGAATGCAATGTTATTGAGCAATTTTATTAATATAAATAACATTTTTATTATTTATATCAGGGACCCGTGCTTCGCTGTGGACGTTTTTTTATTGGTTTTATAAATGCAGTAACCAAAACCATACTAATTATCCGATAAAACAACTTTTCTCCTAGACAATTCTTTCTCAGACTGTGCTTCCCCGTAGAATTCCTCCCAGTAGAATTCTTTACCGTAGAATTCTTCCCCATAGAGTTTTTCCCAGTAGACGTTTTAGTGTGGTTAGTTTTAGTGTGGTGAGTTTAGTTTTCTCAGACTGTGCTTCCCCGTAGAATTCTTTCCAGTAGAATTCTTTCCCGTAGAATTCTTCCCCGTAGAGTTTTTCCCAGTAGAAGTTTTAGTGTGGTTAGTTTTAGTGTGGTGAGTTTTGGTGTGGTGAGTTTTAGTGTGGTGAGTTTTAGTGTGGTGAATTTTAGTGTGGTGAATATTAGTGTGGTGAGTTTTAGTGTGGTGAATTTTAGTTTGGTGAGTTTTAGTGTGGTGAATTTTAGTGTGGTGAATTTAAGTGTGGTGAATTTTAGTGTGCTTGATTTTTTTTTTGTTTTCTATCCTCTTTTATTTATCTGTTGTTTTTGAATTATAGCTTAAGTTTTGTGCTTTTACTTTTGTTTTTGTATTTGATTTTTGCTTTTGTTTTTGTGTTTTTGCTTTTGTATTTTTTTTTTTGTATTTGAGTTTTTTGTTTCATTTTTTTAGCTTGTGTATGTGCCAAGTTATGTCGTTTTGAAAGTTTAGGTTGTATGGGAAGTGCCACGCCCCTTTGTCCAATCCCGCCCATATATAGCCTATGACACCCGACTTCATAGTATCCTGGTGCAAAAGTTCAGTTAAATCGGTTTAGCGGATTAGACGTGATGCTGGAACAAACAGACAGACAGACCAACAGACTGACAGACGGACCAAGAGTTTTATGTATATAGATGAACAGGGTCACTTCTATTTTAACTACTTTATTAACTACTATTTTAATTTTGATATTTGTTGGAAATGCATTATTTTAAAATTTGCAATACTATAAAGGTTCACCAAGAACTACAATAGAATTTTCAATAACAGTCAAAATTGAAGCCCTAAGTGTCTGAGCTTGATTCAAAATTTTGAGTTTTCTGTACCTATTATGGTTCTATGCTGAAGTTTTAAATTTTGATTAAAATAAAATAAACTTATGATGTCTTTAAAATGGTCACTACTTCCATATTTGTTATCCGATTTAACACGTTGATAGTTTGTTAAAACAGTAATTACAATTCCTAATAGAAGACATATCCACTATTTTTAATTATTGCGTTTGGGAAATAATTAACTTGTTTGTCAATTCTCAAATTGGTTAACAAGTGGTGAACTTTGAAGTCCCGACAGTTACAATGCCTATATTAGAATTTCGTAGAAAATTCTACAGACCGAGAAGAGCCTCCAGTCAAGAGGCTTGGAACTTTGATAAACACGTAACCGACATCCATTTAAAAGTGATTAATTTTTATAATTGAAAAAAATAAAACAAAAAAGATAAATAAAAATATGTTTTTGTTTTTTTGTCAATTACTGCTGTTGTTTTTTTGAACCAGTGCAAAATACATATTGCATTTGATAGACCTAGAGGCCGACAAATTAGTTTTTGCATTACTCTATTTTAAGGTCGACTTAAAACAAACAACATTAAAATAAAAATGATATATGATGAAGATGTATTTTTTTCCTGTGTATTCTTCAAGCACAAAACCCTTCCTTAGCCACGTCTGCTTTTGCCACACTTGTCAGCTGCTCGTCGCCATTGTGATTATTTGTGTCAGCCCCAGATTTAGCAGCGACTCTTTTTGTTTATTCCCCCGTTGAATAATAATATTATGCGTTGGTTTGATTTTTGCATGTATTACTGTCTGCTGGCCCGCCCTATTTTGGGTCATATTCATTCTCTGTGCGCTAAATCGTTTGACGCCCCTTCATCACAGCTTCTGTGGCGTGTATCATTCGAACGAACAACTATCAATGGCGCCAAGTGTCTAGACAGTTTGTCGCATATTTTCGACATCATTCCTGATGTCTCTCCATCCAGTTTCTGATTGTAACATTTTTCCGGAGGGGATGTTCCACATGTGCCACTTTAAGTGGGTTGTTTCTGACTCTAATCACGTAAATTTTTGCATTTTAAGTTGTTTTGTTCTTTATTTATATGTGTATTTATTTTTCTTGTCAATGTTGTTATTTGTTTCCTCCTTCCGTCCTACCGACACCAACATTCCCTTGAAACAATGTGAAATTTATGTATGTTTTCTATCTACTATTTGTATTTGTCTGCAAGTTATGTGTGTCAATCTCGTGATCTGTAAGCTGTAATTATTGCTTCAGACACTCACATTTACACATTTTCACATTTACGCACACAGTAATTAAACTGGTTCAAATATCAGCGATTCCATGTACAATTCCAATAAAGTTTTATGATCTGCTATTTTAATTAAAATGTTGGCAGGATATATGTGTCAGGATAACGTAGTATCACTCACATAAAAATCGTATTTGCTACAAACGACAGTGAAAATAAATACGTAATAGTATTTGGGATGTGAAAAGCATTTGTAATTTTCTATATTTGCTGCAATAACTCTTCATTGAAAAATTGTTTCTCCCAAATATTGATTCATAGACTCTATATAATTCATAGACTCTATTTCAGAGGATAGATGTTTTATATGCACTTATAATAAGTAGCCGCGGTAGCTCAGTGGTTAGTGCGTTGGACTGCGAGCCGAAAGGTCCCCGGTTCAAGCCTGAACTGGGGCTAACAACATCTTTTCATAGAAACTTTTTTATATACCGCGCTATCTCTCGGCAGTAAATGGTAAACCTCCGATAGTAAAAACATTGCCTTTGAAAAGCTCTCACCCGCCGTTCGGATTCGGCAATAAACTGTAGGTCCCACCACTTTGAGTACAAATATAACACGCACAGCTCAAAATGGTGAGAGAGCTCGGCCTAAGTTTTTATAGAACTGTAGTGCCAAACTATTATTATTATTTAATAATTTATAGTAATTTCGATATATCTTGGTTGATATTAAGCAAGTTGTTTGTGTGTCAGGTTCATAAGAGAAATTGAAAAAGCGAACGAATGAACAGAGATAGATAAAGAGAAGAATAAGAAGAAGATAAAAAGTGAAAAAATAATAAATAGTTAAATAAAAATTAAAAAATAAAAATAAAAATTTTAATAAAAAAACATATTTTTTTATTTTAAAAATTGCACGCAAAAGAACAAACAAACAGTATTAACTGTTGAATCAACAGTAAATACATAATTTTGACTGCATACTTAGTTTTTTTGTTTCGATCACATAACGTTTTTAAGAAAATGGTTTTCGAAATATTAGGCCCTGTTCATCCACTTTTTGAATTCGAAAAAACAGTGTCTTATAGACTAGACATCTGCACAAGTCCATTTGAAACCCCCTTCAAGACATTCACTTCGTTTCAAAACATTTACTGTCGTCAACTCTATGCTTGAAAATCAAATGAATTTCTTGCTCACAACAACAAAGAACAAAATACTGTCAAAACAATACATAAGCAAAACAAAACTGAAGTGAAGAGGTCTATGATGATGTGCAATAAACATTCAAATACTGAAATGAACTGCTTATGACACCGAGTACTTAGTGCATTTATCATTTTTTTTTTATCATTCTTTCTAGAGTAAGGAATAGAGCAGGTATTTTCATTAATATTGAAATATAGAAAAAAACAAAAGGTATAAGAAAATCACATAATATTTTATATTAACCCCCAAATCATGTATCTTTTTATTATCGTGTGACTACGATTCGTTTCCAGTCCCCTTCGTCTAAAATTTGTATAACGTATTTCAAACGTTTCGTTCGTTTCGCTCTTTGAATCGAACGTTTGTTCAATATTTTTGTTTTGCCAACTATTTTTCATATACAAAAATTTCATATATTTTTTTTTATTTTGTCTTATGATTTATATGTTGGCAACAAAAAACTCTCAAAACGAGCGTACTCAACGTTTCGTTTGATACATGAATCAAAAATTGTAGTCACACGTTATTCAACCGATATTCAAACGAATTGAAGCCGATATCGAAGTCACCGGGAAATACATGATCAACACGTTAGTTTTTTATTTATCAAAAAACAATTTTTTCATTATTTAATTTTTTTTTTCCGACCAAAGCGTACAAATTTTTTTTTTAACAAATTTTTTTTTTATATATTGTTTGTTGTATTTTTTATTAACACATAAATACCAATAACAACATTACTGCCGTCGAACGAGCGTCAGATTTGTTGTTGTTTTCAATGTTCGTCTTCTCACTCGTTACTCGTTGCGCTCACTCGCTGCACCTACTGTATTCGTTGCATGTTCAGCGACAGTGTTGTCGTTTGTTGTGTTTTTCAAAACATTGAATGTTTTGAATGGCTTGATGTTTTGACAGTGCTTGACACCAATGAAACAAATACTGAAGTGAAGTGAAGTCGCTCAAAGAGACTTCACTATAATACCGTCAATTGTCATTTGTGAAATGAATTCAAAACTGTAGAGTGCAGTAGTGCATATTTGCAGAGGAAACTTCAAAACCATTTGTGCAGATGTCTATTATAGACCTCGTTAAAACAAAACTGTAAATACAGTTTCCTTTTAATTGTCAAGACTAATTACAATATATCGACAAATCCTTTTCAATTCCGATAGCTTCTTAAGATATTTGAACTAAAACAATACTGATTTTTTTAGACTATTTTTGGACGATTTTTTCAGCATTTCAGATCTAATGATAAAAAGGAATGGAAAAAGAAATGGAAAAAGGAATGGAAAACGGAAAGGAATGGTTGTGTAGTACATACACGGAAAAAATTTGTATTCCAGACAAATTGTACTTAGTTACTTTTTTGATACCTAAGAACTGAATGTCTGAATATCTAGAAAAATTTGGCTTAGTTACTTTCAACAGACAGACAGGCAGACTATCGAACAAACAGATGGCGACCTCGCAAAAAATATTAGGTAGTAATATTTTCAGATTACGGGCATTAGTATTTTATTGAAAATTGATTATATAAATGCGTACAAAAATTAAGTTCTCAGGGCATATTTTAAAAAGTGGATCAATTAGAAAAAAGTAATTTTGATAGTTATTTTGCACTACGCCCTAGCTAACCATAAATCATTTTTTTTTTGTTAAATAGTAAATCCTGAATGAGGTCTTGGACAACTTTATGCGACATATTAAGCTACGAATAAACGTATTTTGTATGTTCTGGTTCTGTTGAGAGCTTAGTGAATTATAAAGGGTTTGGTTTGTTTCGATGTCCGAGTAGATTGAAGGAACTCACGATCCAATAGAAAGTGACCTTGTATTTCCTTTAAATACTTTCCATTTTTAATGCCTATAAAACAAAGTAAGATACACAACGATTCTTCAGTATTCAAATAAGTTTGCCACTCGAACACAGTGTTGATATCACGGTTTGTATGCCACAAGAACTACAAATTCTTATTACCATTTCTCATTCTTTTAAAGAACAATTTATAATATTATTTTCAAACATATTAACAAACAAAAATTGGTATACTTAAAGTCAGTAAAACATTATACATGTTTTTTAGTTTGTATATCGTCGTTGTAGTTGTAAAATTCAGCAACTAATCAACGAAATGCCAATTATTCATTTACAACAATCTTTATATATCTGTCAATTTCTGATCGATGATCTCAATATTTGTATCAAATGAGAGGAAAATGTGAATCTATCAATTGGTATTTCAAAATCAGAAATGCATCAATTACTTTTTATAATAATAGACAACAAACAACAAACTTGAAATTTAAGATTTTCATAAAAATGTATTTGGTTAATGTTTGGTTCTACAACGACAAAATCAATTGAAAAATATTGAAAAATGTCTCAATAAATCATAAACTCCAAGGTGCTCACAAAAGTCAGCGAGCAATAAGTACGTGATTATTGAATATGTTGTCGTTGTATTTTCGCATGATTTATGATGCACATTTGTTACAGACAGTCGACAACAAAACAAAAAAAAAGAAATAAATGATTTCTTACTTCTTCAATTTGTTTGTTTCTGACGAATTTTTTGAGAAAAAATATTGTTTGCAACGAATTATTCCAATAATCAAAAATTTGAACTAATATAAACGTAAAAGAATTCTGATATATTTCTGTTTATATATATATATTTTATATATATATTTAAGGAAGGCTGTACCCTGAAATAGAATTGACAGCCATTGAGGTCCTGTTGTTTTTCTATTTTATATTTTTTGATTCCAGTTCAGTAACTTTAAGTATTTTCAAAAGCCATGCACCATAACCCAATTGTTTACCTTGCTATCTGTCAGTCTATCAATTTTCAGCTTTACTGCAATATTTTCGCTAAAGTAAATGCGGTTGTCTTAAACATAAACTGAATCTGACGTTCCATTAGGTACATGTATAACTTAATTTCATGCGGCTGTTCCGACCAACCCTACTTTATTTGCATTTGCCCTGTTTTATTTTAACGCAATGTTGCATGTTTCAAACACTTTGTATTCTCGATGACCTTTTCGTCAATAATTTGTACTCGGTTCAACCGGAAACCAGTATGAAAGGTTGCCATGCACAAAATTGTACCGAAAAACCATAACAAAAATAAAGCTTTAATTTAAAAACAAACAAATTTCATAGCATATCCTTGTGTTTAGTTTTGAAAAAGTCAACAAACAAAAGTGTATTCGCTGTACGAGGAAGGACCAAGTTAATGTTGGGGTTGCACTACAGTGTTTATCTTTCTCGGAAAGTACGTACATACTTAGTTCGTCTACAATGTATATTTGGTCTGGCGTTTTTGTTGTCTGCTTTTGAACTGCAACTACTACGACTACTTAAAGGAAATTTTGCGAAATTTACGAAATACTGAATGTCAATATTTTGCAAGTCAACAATATAAAGTTAGGCGCTCCCGTTTGGCAACTGTTTCCTAGAAGTTTTCTTATTTTATTTTTGTAAAAATAATACTAAAGACATAAAGTTGTTGTTGCGTATTGAATTTTTCGAAAAACTTATTCGGTTCTCGTAAATACTAAAAATATATAGTTGAAACAACCTCTTGAATAGCAAAAATATAAGTCGTCTGAATCAATGCTAAAATTCTATCGGATGAGAATATCAATGTGGAGAATTTTCAGCGAAATTCGAATATACCAAATGGACCGGCCGGGACTAATAATAAGTAATACCAATAAAAACTACTAAAATTCTAGAATTTATTATCTGAATATTAAGAAAGCAAATTACTTAGTTATCAAAGAAGTATACAAGATTTATTCTTCTGGATTTTTAGAAGTTAATTTCTTAATTTGATTTATTTAAATCCAATAACAAAACGCAATAATATTCGGTCGTATGCTTTATTTTTGCGAGGTCGCCATATGTTTGTTGGTGTGTCTGTTGAGAGTAATAATAATAATAGTATGGCCATACAGTCCTATAAGAACTTAGGCCGAGCTCTATCACCATTTTGAGCTGTGCGTGTTATATTTGTGCTCAGAGTGGTGGGACCTACAGTTTATTGCCGAATCCGAACGGCGGGTATCATATGCAATGTTTTACTATCGTAGGTTTGCCATTTACTGTCGAGAGGTAGCGCGGTATAGAAAAATATTTCTATGAAAAGTTTGTGTCAGCCCCAGTCCTGTTGTAAGTAACTAAGTCCAATCATCTATATAAAAACGAGTTGGGAAAGTTAGGTCACATGGGTAAGTTCGGTCACATGGGGCGGACTTTTATAGTCGGTCGGGCCCGACTATGGAATACCCTACACCTTTGGTGGAGATATTAATGTGGGATATTTAATTGCATACCTTAATTTTGAAGTTTTTAATTATGCTGAACCTCCCCACCCTCAGAATATTATTCACATATCCGAAACTAATAAAAAAAAATAGAAAAATATATTTGGGCGGACCACGCCTATATTCAAAATTTTATAAAGCTAATATTTCATAGATTTGATTTTAATAATTTACGGTTCAATTTTCCACTATGAAAACCCGGGAAATATTGAAAACAAAATGTCGGCGGTTGACGCCCATTTTTGGACCACATATTTTAAGGTAAATTACAACAATATGTTTTAAATTTTATAACTATATCTTGTATACTTTTCGAGTTATTAGTTCCTAAAGAGTTATATAAAAGTGACTTGTATGGGAGGTGGGCGTGTCCGTTGACGGATTTGGCTCATTTTCAAACTCAGTTCCTACTTTTGTCTAAAATATATTCAGAAGAAATTTCATCGCATTCTGATCAGTATTTCTCAAGTTTTTCTGTATTCGGACAGCAAGATAGCAAGACGGACAGACAGACAGACAGACAGACAGACGGACATGGCTAAACGGACTCGGGTAGTGATGCTGATCAAGAATATTTATACTTTTCTATACCGGACACGCCTCCTAAGGGGCGTTACAATATATGCACATAGTTAATATACCCTGTACCTCATAGGTGTAGGGTATAAAAAGGTACAGACAAAGCTGGATCGAAAAAATTACAGCTATTCTAAAACGTGTTTATTAAAAGTGCAATACCTAAGAAATTAATCTCTGCTTATCAAGAATAATTTCACTTGTTACTTTTTTGATACTTAAGAAATAAATTTCTGCATAATACGAATAATTTCACTTATTTACTTTTTTAATACTAAGTAGATCTGTTTTTTTAAATTAAGAACTTGTCCGTTTAGCTGTATATTACTCCGTATACTTCTTGATTTCATCGTCTGTTTTTCTGTTTGACAGAACTGTTCTTTTTTTATTCGAAGATATAGCTAAGAAGTTCGATAATATTTTCTCAAAATTTTTACATAATCGAAAAAAACTGAATATGCAGTCGAAAGCAGCTGCCACAATTTTTATAGAATGGGTCCGTAGTATTATGTATAACAATCTTTTAAAATAAATTTCAAATCACAAACTATAAACAATTTGATATTTAATATTTTTGATGCCAATACTAACCGAAAAAGTCAATATCTCCAAGTAGAAAGTAATGCCATATAATTGATACACGTACTAAGGTTTAGGTAATATTAATTTCTAACTTTCTTTGAACTGCGTTTTATTTTTTTTATTTTTTGTCGACAAATTTACCACAGTTGGCTGTGAAAAATCTACGCAATTCAATCGTGCAGATGCACCATCCATCCATCCACAGTGAATACAAACTAATAACTGACAACTTTCCCCAACGTTGCTCGATTGAATTTATTATTTTCAGCAGCAGATATATTTATCATAGTGCTTCATCTTTCCGGATAATATTTGCAGAATTGTAGAAATTGACTGAGCAACTGCGAACTTTGTAACAATCAGTTGGGGTTCTTGAACTCTGAACAAATATTTTGTTGGAAATAAAATGCTCTACAAACGCCTAATAGACCGACTGTAAAAATTTACGATTACTTTTAGTTTATTTTTTGTGTGTTTAGTTTCTTTATTGTTGTGTTTCTTTTTCATGGAGCTAATTTGGTCTAACAACTCTACAAATCGTGATCAAATAAGCGTAGAACGTGCAGCGATTGGAGTGAGCCGCAGGACTCGAAGGACGCGTAAGAACTCAAGACGCCAGCAAAAGTAGCTACATTACATAGTTAAACATTCGAGTAAGGCTATTTGGTTGGCATTAGGGTTGGGGCGGGAAAATAGTGTCGAGTTATTCAAGTTGCTTTAACTATTGATTGGGTCGTTTGAAGCCATCAGTCGACTTGAATCGTGACACACGTAGCAGTTGAAAGGCTAAAAATAGAGCACAGCATAAAACTAAATAATCGTCGAGGTGTGCCTTAGTTACCCTTCATCCTGAAACAACTTTATATATATGACACCCGTTGACAAGGTCTGTGCAATGTAAAAGTAAAAAATAAACTCGAGATTAATAACGGTCAAAAGGATGAAGCCGCATCATATGTTGTGACACACATAAAGACAGACACGCACACGTAGCACTTGACATAAGCTGTCATAGAGAAGCTGCTGCTATGTGGTGTGTGTCTGTCTGTGTGTTTTAAGGACTCCAGCCTGACATGGTCACTGAAGGAATGCCTGACGGATGAAAAGGCTCGGCTGCCACATGTACTACATCCATAGTATATGACTGACTGCATAATTGAATACATGAATAACGCACGATAATAAATTAAATTATGATGTTTGGGTCATGAATTTCTACTTTTTCATTTGTCATCACTGGTAGCCAGTTGTGGTTGGCTGTGGATGCCAAAACGGCGATTTTAATAAATTATGGTATTGATGTTGCTGCTGCAAGGAGTGGTAAAATCAACGAGTTCTATTTATGACAAAATTTGAAAATTTTACATCTGAAACAGGGAAATCAATATTATGTGATTATCACAAATGTTCGAGTTTTTTTTGTTCATGATATACTTATATATTTTTTATGTACTATATACACTCGAAGAAAATAGATTTACTGTCAATAGGAAAAAAATTAGTTGATAGTACACTTTCAGAAACAAAGTGACTTTTTGCAATTTTCATTTGAACTTCAACATGCACTTCCGTTTTCTTTCCCGTCCGGATCGACTCCTATTTAATTTATAACTTTTAATCTACCGTAGAGAGTTTCTTAATATTTTGTAGAGGTTTATCTCCATTTAAGTACTATGTGCACAAAAATGAAGTAAATTCAATTATTTTCCTTCGAGGTATTAAATTTTCAAGTTACGAATGTCGCATCCAGAACCCCATTAATGCCCATATAATAATTCCCAAACATAATTTTGCAGGCATTACATATATATTTGGAGCTTTATGCAAACAAAAGTATTATTGCGTACAAAACATTATTATACTGACAGCCAAACATATTTTTGTTTACGTTCAAATGTATTTATGTTTATTATTATGCTCAGAATGAATAATTTTCAGCGTACATGCAAACATATATATGTTTGAAAGTTAAAACATTTTATTTACATATCTATATTTATAAAACAAAATGTGTTTTTTTTTTCTCTTGCACTAACCGGCCACACTTCTGTACAGATTTTAATGATACTGGTATGAAACGATTCGTATTTGTCAGACGTAAATAGTGCGTGCTATACTTAATTTTTATAATTTTAGAACAAATAAATGAATTTTAAATTGTATTAAAAGTGTTTTCGCAGTTTTTAAATATACATAAAATATTTAAAATAATTTTATACAAAAAACATTTTTCATTTTAAACTTGAAGGAAAAACAGAACTGTGTTTCAAATATAAAATTGCAATGTAATGTGTAAAAAAAATATTTAAATTTTGAGTATTTCTTTTGGGATTTTCGAAATATTGATTACATTTCGAACTACATTAATGAAAACATACTTTCTAAAGGGTTTTTCAACAGAGACGCTACAAAAGTAGAGCGACAGGGACAGCAAACGACGCCATTTTTCTTGCCACTCTTTTGACATTTATCGTCAGTAAGGTTTGCCATTTCATAATGGAAAGATATACGAATTCGAATTTCATAGTAAATTTTTATAATTTTGACTCGTTGTTGGCTCGTAAATGTTTCCTTCATCAAATGGCAAACCTTACTGAAGAGAAATGTCGAAAGAGCGGCAAGAAATATGGCGTCGTTTACTGTTCCTGTCGCTCTACTTTTGAGCGTCCCTGTTGAAAAACCCTTGAAAAAAACATTTGTAGCGCTCTTATTGAAAAACCCTTTAATTGCTTTTAGTTACTTTCAACATATCGACAGACAGACACACGAACAAACAAATGGTGCTGACAGACGGACAAAGTAAAACAAAACATAATAGCGACAAAGCAAGATCGAAAAAACAACAACTATACGAACACGTGTTCATTAAATTTTGGGACGAAAACAACAACAACATCTTTGATACCTAAGAAATTAATAACTGAATTCAAGACTTATTCTACTTAGTTACTTTTTTTGATACCTAAGAAATTAATAACTGAATCCAAGAATAATTCTACTTAGTTACTTTTTTGACAAAAGTAGAGCGACATGGACAGCAAACGACGCTATATTTCTTGCCGCTCTTTTGACATTTCTCTTCAGTAAGGTTTTGCCATTTCATGTTGGAAAGAGCGGCAAGAAATATGGCGACGTTTACTGTCCCTGTCGCTCTACTTTTGTAGCGTCCCTGTTGAAAAACCCTTTACAACATGAAGATATCAGACCGATAACTCAATATTGTAAATCCAAAATTTGTAAATTGAAAATTTTTCGTAATATTTAAATATAAAATATCTCCATATAAACTATGTTTTTCCTTTATATTTAGAAAGAAAATTCCAGCTAGCTGGATGGTTTTTACTAGTATTACATATTTTCTTTTCATCTGTTGTTTCTATTTTGAAGCTCAGTGAATTACGGATTAATTGTATATTTCAGAAATAGCTTTCTTTTGACGTTAGATGTGTTATATAACAGAACAAACAAAAATTTAGAGGTAGCTGATAAAATATATCTATTTCTACAGAAATATTTATACAATATAAATCCGCGACTAAAGTAAATTATTTTTAAATATGTTTAGTATAATAATAAGACAATATGAACAAAATTATTATACAATTCAATTATAATGTTATTCGATTTTACTACTAATATTTATATGATGACGTCGAATTACGTTATAATTACATTCAAGCATATTTATTTGTTTTATACGTGTATAAAATGTTAAACTTAAAAAAATTATAAAAATTATTAGGTTAGTAAATAATCTAGGTTCAATAATATAATTCTATCTTAAACCTTACTTCTTAATTCTTACTTCAGTAATTAATTCAAATAAAAATATATATTTTGGTAATGAATAAAATATGTTTAATTTATTAAACTAGACCACAAAATTGATTTTGTTTTAAAAATTTCGAATTTTTAAACATTAAATAAAACCTAGTTATAAAAAATGTCTCTACGTATGTGGTACTAACAATGGTTAACCTTGCAATAGGCTACAGGAAATCAACCCAGATCACAGATACCAGCAACATCTATTGTAGGATGGAATAATTGATTTTTTTTTTTTGTTTTAGTTTCAGGAACATAAGTGGTACCGCGTGTATCTAACGTCACACACGTGCATACGTTACAATGTCGCTACAACGGCAACTATACAAGGCCTTGTAAATGCAAATTGCTGGAATACATTAAGGGCACTTACATGCTTTCAGTGAGTAACAGCAGTGCATCGAGCGGCAAAAATAAAGTTACAAATAGAAACGGTAACATGTCAACACATTTTGTTTTATTTTATTTTTTTATTTTATTTTGTTTGGTTTTATTTTGTATTTTGTGTCATTTTACAAAAGCACGTTTTTGCAGTTTTTGTTACGAAACAGATTCGCACAGCTGAGCGGATAATGAAGATAATAAATATGCGGATAAAGAGTTTGTTTAGGATTTCGCAGGGCAAACGAAAAAGTTGCCACAGGATGTATAAGGATAATGTGAGCGCACAGGGTTAACAACAGAATGTCGCAATGTCAGCCATTTTCTGAGGCAGCGGTTGGGTGGAGTGGTTTCAGAAACTAAAAGCACCGTGCAATTCACGTTGAAAGTTTTGCTTTCGTTTTTCATTCATTGTTTGAACTTTGCACAACAATGAAAAACTAAAAATGGAAATAAAGAAAAACCTTCAAAGTTCTGTCAGGTTTTTTTTTTTTTTGTTTTTTGTAATCTGCGCAAAACTTACTGAAAATTTGAAATTTTGCAGTGATCTGGCAGCACTAAAGACAAACAACAGCGTTGCCATATGTGCCGTGTAGGTTCGTGAGGTTCGTGTAGGTTCGTGACTGGTTCTGGGTAGGTGCTTGCTTAGCGTGCAGCTCGTTTACCAATTCTCCCAAGCAGTTAACGAAGCAGATTTCGTTCTGTAAATATTTAAATATTTGCTTATAATTCCATGTATACGCAGTACGTAGGATTTAAAGAAAATTACAAAATAAATAAAATTTGTGTGCGTGTTTGTTTTGTTTTCTCCGTGTATGCCCGTCTGTCTGTCTGTGTGCTTTTAATACAGCAATTAAAACTTCATTAAAACAAAACAATGCAAAAATTGCTTTCTGAGTTTTCATTTGTTTTTTTTTTTGTGGTTTTTCTCGCGCTCTAATTGAATTTAAATGCAATTAACACTTCAAAAATACACAGCTGAAAATAACAAAAACAGCTTACATAACAATCACACCATATTTTGTTTGTATGTAGCCTTGTTATGCTGCTGCTGCCATCCGAGCTCTTTGATAGCATATCCTATGGCATACCCATCTAGTACTACTTCCCAATTAAAACATCCAACCCATCCAACGCAGAACCACAACAAAATCTCTGGCAACTCATTATAAATGCAAATATCCGCTTGCTGTGAAATCCGCTCTGGCCAGCTTTTGTCTATTGTGCGGCATTGAAGCTGGTCCACTATTTGAGAACTGTATAAAAACCGAAAAATAAAATACAATACTGCATAAAACTCTTAGAATTTAGTAATTTAAAGCAAAAATGCAAATGAAATTAAGTTCGTTATGCTGGCGCCCAGCAGAAGATCAACATTAATGAAACCACGTTGCTGTGAAAAACATCCGAAATATAGGCAACCCGTTCGTTAATGGCACCATGATATAGCAATGGTGCAAACACCGAATTTTGCAGATGCTTAACACAAATATCTACCAACTAAGTACCTGTTTTTTGCAAATCCTTGCTTTATTTAGTTACATCATATTTGAGTGACCTAGATATTTTAGCAGCTTAGAATAGCTTTATTTTATAATTATGTCAATGGCATTTAGACACTATTGCAATGTGATATAATATTTCGTTTTTTTTCGACTTTTGTTTAGTGAGACTGCATTAGCTCTTTTGCGTCACTCTTTTTCCGGTATGGTTATTTTCATGTAAAATCAAACAAATATTTGAAATTAGTTGTTTTAAAAGATTTTAATTAACAAATTTCTATTTTATAATGAATAATTTGCATTTCTATAAAGAAAATTTAAATTGTTTATTGAAAATTTAACAAACATCAACAACAATATTTCTTTTTGTTAATTATTATAAAAAAAAAAAAGTTTTTCTCACTAAATGTTCAATTTTACACTAAAAAAAATCATTTTTTCCCAAATATTCAAATTTTAACTAAAAATCAGAGTTTGGAAATCCTCACTCACGCTCACTCAAACTCATGAGTTTTGCAAAATATATTTTTCTCGTTGCTACTCACCTCATGAGTGAGTAGTCAGAAATTTACTGCAAACTCACAACTCATAAGAGAGTCGCATTTTGTGAGTAGAGATTTTGCTACTCACAAGAGAGTTTTCCGTGGAGATCATTACACATGAAGAAAGAGTGCAACAAGCAAAATCTCACTTTTCGTCAACTCATATATGTTCAAGGACAAAGAGAATGCGTTGATCTACTCACTATACAGGCTTGCAAGTATAAGAGCATTGTTGCCATTTCTGTTGGAATCTTCCCATCTGTGGTATTTTTGAAATATTGTGTAAAATGATATAATTGATATTGTTTTTTTGCTATAATTGTTTATATGTATAAGATAAAGGCATTAAATGTTTGTTTTTAAAGTGCCTATCGACTGACATAAACCTTAAATAAAAATTCCAAATATGCCATCAAATGTTCAAGCATATTATGGGAACTCTGCTTTCCGAACTCTGCTAAAAAATCAATTTTTCACTAAAAATTCAAATTTTCACTAAAAATTCAAATTTTCACTAAAAATTCGATTTTTCACTAAAAGTTCAATTTTTCACTAAAAATTCAAATTTTCACTAAAAATTCAAATTTTCACTAAAAATTCAAATTTTCACTAAAAATTCAATTTTTCACTAAAAGTTCAATTTTTCACTAAAAATTCAAATTTTCACTAAAAATTCAATTTTTCACTAAAAATTCAATTTTTCACTAAAAATTCAATTTTTCACTAAAAAATTTCATTTTTCACTAAAAATTCAATTTTTCACTAAAAAATCAAATTTTCACTAAAAATTAAAATTTTCACTAAAAATTCAATTTTTCACTAAAATTCAATTTTTCACTAAAAATTCAAATTTTCACTAAAAATTCAATTTTTCACTAAAAATTCAATTTTTCACTAAAAAATCAATTTTTCACTAAAAAATCAATTTTTCACTAAAAAATCAATTTTTCACTAAAAATTCAATTTTTCACTATAAATTCAATTTTTCACTAAAAATTTAATTTTTCACTAAAAATTCAATTTTCACAAAAAATTTAATTTCAAATTCAAAAATTGAGTTTTTCACTAAAAATTCAATTTTTCACTAAAAATTCAATTTTTACTAAAAAATTCAATTTTTCACTAAAAATTCAATTTTTACTAAAAAATTCAATTTTTCACTAAAAAATTCAATTTTTCACTAAAAATTCAATTTTTACTAAAAAATTCAATTTTTCACTAAAAATTCAATTTTTCACTAAAAATTCAAGGGTTGTTCAACAGGGACGCTACAAAAGTAGAGCGACAGGGACAGCAAACGACGCCATATTTCTTACCGCTCTTTTGACATTTCTCTTCAGTAAGGTTTGCCATTTCATGATGAAAAGATATACGAGCCAACAACTAGTCGAAATTATATAAATTTAATACCGAAATTCGAAACCCTTTAGAACCCTCTTACCGACTAAATGATTTCCTTTATCTTTATTTTATTTGAAATGAACATTTTTGCAGGACTTTTCTGGTCTTACAAAATAGTTTGACTCATTACTGTAAGCATGCCTTAGAAGGTGTGCTGGCTAGGTTTCGATGTTGTATTTGAAAAATATTAGAAGTTGTCATCAAATCGATTGGGTTTTATTCTCTGGAAGTAGTGTCGGAAGTGCACTAGCCTCAGTGATGGTAGAATATGTATTGGGCATGCTAAGAAGTTGTTATAGACGAGTTTCTGCTGATAATAATTGGACAAATTTAGTACTGCGAAACTAATTCAAAATAAGTTTAAATTTGTACCGAAAAGAATTATGGAAAAAATTAGAATTTCGACAAAACTACTTAATGAACTTTTCCAGAAACCCATGAAAATATTGAGAATTATTATACGTAATATTAAACTTAAATTTAAAAAACAAGATTTTATCAATCATATCAGAAATAAAACGCACTGATGCGACACTCTTTATGCGGTTTAAAAAACAGACAAAAAATAGTTATTTATAAATAATTAATTTCATATAAATAAAGTGTTAATATAATCATTTTTTTGTGGTTAGACTTGTAAAATATTTACGTTTAATAATGCTTTACATTGTCCCCCATCAAGTACACTTTGCAAAATTGGCGCAGCATCATTTTTCACACCCGGTTTGTTTGGGTTAAAGTTTATTTTCTGCTGCACATAAACAACACGGCCAAACTGTTTACAATATAAAAATATGCAACAAAAAAAAGAAATATATAACGCAGAATATAAAAGTTTTTTTTATTTTATTTTTTGTTGGTTGCAGCAGTTTTTGGTCAACGCATGCCGCCGTTTTATTTTATGGCTTAAAGCCATTAATCAGGGCTGATGAAGATACACTGTGCGGCGCTGTCATGAAAAACGCAGCATATCGCAAGCAGAATGTTCAACAAAGTTGAAAATTATTTAATTTTGGAAAATATTAAAATTTTAATGAAATTGTTGGGTGTTTTCACAACACAAACAGTGTTAAGTGGCGTTCGGTTGGTCGGTCGGTCGGTCGTTCGGTTTGCGTTAATGTTATAAAATGCACACAAAATGCAAATTAGTTGAAACTATAGGGTAATTGTTTGTTCGGTATTGTACGGTACTTATGATGTCTATTTAAAAATATGAAGTTAGCAAATTTTAAAAGTGTAATTGCATAAAATGTTTAGTAAATAAAATCAAATTTTGTAAATTCGTAAATTCAATATAGAAAAAAACATTGTGGTTGAATTGTATGAAGTGTTTATTTTGCTTTATTTATGTATTTGATTTAAGAATTATATATTCATGTATACATTTTTTTTTGACATGCATTGAGTAATACTTTAAATATCGCACATCTATATAAATAAGGACTACGTCGAATAAAATTGTCCGCTTCAAAAATGAAAAAATCTAGAAATCTAGTAATCGAATATTTATAGAATAAAATATTTTATTTTGCAAATTATTTTCAGATTAAAAAAAAAAATATAAAAAACCAGAAATTAATATTTTTTAATAAAAAGTTTTAATTTTTTCGGAACCCCTTCCATTAATGTTGTAATGGTAGTGTCCGACACCCTCACAGCTTTCTTTTAAAGTCTTGAAGGTCTTTGGCCACTTTTTTTGTTGTCTTCATCTCCCTTTTTACTAAAGCCCAGTATCTCTCAATCGGCCTAAGTTCTGGACAGTTTGGTGGATTGGCTTCTCTAGGCACCAAAATCACTGCATTTTGTTGGATCCATTCTAAGGCCGTTTTGCTGTAGTGACATGAAGCGAGGTCAGGCCAAAAAAATGTGAACACTTCATGTTGGCGTAAAAATGGAAGAATCTCTTTTGCAAGCATTCCTTCACATATATTTCGCTATTAATTGTACCCGATGTCACGAATGAGCTGCTCCTTTTTCCACAACTGCAAATTGCCTGCCAAACAAGGAATTTCTTTGGGAATTTTGTCATTTTTTTTTATTTGAATTTTTCAGCGACATTTCCTCGAGAATCGGCTGTATAAAATTCCTGCCCAGGTAGCTGAGAAAAGTCCGCTAAAACATAAGTTTCGTCGTCCATTATGCAGCAATCGAATTTATTAAAAAAATCTTGGTTCAGCTTTTTAGCTCGTTGTTTTGCGGTTTCATTCTTGACGGCATTTCTATCCGGAACTTTTCGAACCTTGTACGTCTTCAGCCCAGCTTCTTTCTTAGTCCTGCGCACGAAAGATTCTGAGCAATCCGCCTTTCTCGCCAATTTCCTTCCGGATATGCTTGGATCTTTCTTTAAAATATTCACAACCTTCTTCGACTTTACACGATCATGTGGGCATTTTTTTTTACCAGAACCTTTCTTCCGATCAAACCTCAGGTCTTCCTTAAAGCGGTTGATAACGCGAGAAATGGTCTTAGGGTTAGCCCCTACCTCCTTGGCAATTTTTTTAACAGACCAACTAGGTTGTTTTGGAAAAATTTTAATTATATTTTCTCGCACTTCCACTTCGTTTGCCATTTTCGCGTTAAATAAATTTTGTATTGACTATAACTGACACAAATTATTTTCTGCCATTTAATTCAGAGCTACTATGATCAAATTTTTTTAATTTGAATCTTGCAATAGCACATTATGGGAAGATATGTAATGGACAATTTTATTTGACGCAGTCCTTATTCCCTAATTTGAATAATGTTCTATTACTATTGCTTTAAGTTCACTACTCAACAAAACGAGAAATTAATTTTTCCATGGACATAACCTACATCAAGGTTATATAGCTCGTTGTTGCTGATTTTGACTGCATACTCAGTTTTTTTTTATTGCCTAACGTTTTTAAGAAAATTGCAAACATTAGTCCTATTTCAGTCACTTTTTACAATAAAAAACGAGCTGGGAAAATTAGGTCACATGGGATGAACTTTTAAATTCGGTCGGGATATGGAATGCCCTACACTCTTGTTGAATATATTAGTGGTATAATTTGGTGGGATAATTTTTAATAATTTACGACTAAAATTTCCACTACAAAAAATCGGTAAATAATGAAAAAAATCAAATGTGGGCGGATAACGCACATTTTGGAACCACATATTTTTAGGTGAATTCTAAGAATACGTTTTAAGTTTTATAGCTATATCTTGAATATTTTTCGAGTTATTAGTTCCTAAATAGTTATTTAAAAGTGACTTGTATGGGATGTGGGCATGTCCGTTGACCGATTTGGCTCATTTCCAAACTCAGAACCACTTTTTGCCTAAAACTAAAAAACTATTGAAACAAAATTTCATCGCATTCTGACCTGTATTTCTCAAGTTAACTTGTAGTCGAACAGACACACAGACAGACGGACAGATGGACATGGCTAAACGGACTCGGGTAGTGATGCTGATCAAGAATATATATACTTTTCCAAACCGGACACGCCTCCTAAGGGGCGTTACAATATATGCAGAAAGTTAATATGTCCTGTACCTCATAGGTGTATGGTATAAAAAATGTAATTCGCCCTTTTGGCAGGACAAGGTCCAAGCCGTCTATAAATACCCTACACATGTGTGTGGTTACCATTAAAAGTGGTATATAGGTCACCAGGGTATACGAATCCTGAAAATAACTACAAACTTTCAATCGCTGAAGAATTGCCATTCATTTGATATCCATATTTACAAATGGGTAGGTGTACCGAATTTCATTTTTTTTTTGTTGAGCCACAAGTCGTTTCGCCGGAAACCATTATTTTCATGTATTTGAGCATGAGACAATATATATTTGACCAAAAAAAAAACTGTCCTAAGCACGTATACAGTAAAATTGATTTGTAGATATAAATTTTAAACGAGGTATTTGAACAGAAGTGGTCTGTTCTCAGGTCACAAAACACCGATCATGCCAATTTTCTTGTTCAGACAGCTTAGATATATAAGTAATCTAAATCTAAAGTTTCATTGCTCTAGCTCTTCTATTTTCTATTTTCTATCGTGAATTCAACATACAGACGGACATCGCTAAATAGACTCAGGAGTATATATGCTGATCAAGAATATATATACTTTTCCATACCGGAGATGCTTCCTTATGGGTGTTACAAACGGCGTACCAAACAGAATATACCCTTTCACTTTTAGTGTAGGGTATAAAAAAATCTAAATTTTTTTCATTTTTAGGGAATTTTAAACTTTAACATTTTATTTCCCAGCATTTTTAAAAATGCATATTCGCCCTTTTGGCATAAAAATGACAATATACTATTAATAAGATTCGTTTTTAAGATATCTGCTGCTCGTTTCTGTAAAACAAACGTTAAAATTGTCGATTTCTGTGGAGTCAAAAATTTTCAAATTCCAAAAAAAATGTCTGCCATTTTTCAGAAATATTTTAGGCGTATTTCTGGCAAACACACAGATAAATAAAATGTTTTGGGAAGTGTATAGTAGGTTGTAAAATTTTTAATGGCAGATTCACGTCATATTTGGGGAACGTACAGAAAACAGACAGCTTGTGATACAAGCTTTACGTTTGCCTGTTTGAAATATGTCGAAAAAATGTTTTAGAACTGCTTCGACCCTGCCAAAAATTTTGTCTGGGGGATGTCAACAAAATTATTCGACAAGAAATAAAAATTGCGTCATTTTAACGTCGACAACTTTGATCGACAAAATTACAGAAACCACCTACTGAACTCATTTTTTTTTAAAATCAATCAAACACTAATAATGAATAATTAATTTACTATAGGGATAAATACTTTTCAGTCGTTTCTCTCGACAACTTTTAATTATAAATGCGTTTAATTTCCTCATACATTATCCCTACTTTAAAAATTCCATGTGATCGAAAATTCCTTTCAGATTTTTTATTCGGAAAATATACAAATTAAATGAAAACAAATTGTGTTATTTTCTTTGATTTCACTATGCACTCGTATGGAAATAAGTGCAAATCCTTCTTTTATGTTGGCTAATACCCAATTTGAGCAACAACAATGCCATCAAATTTTCGCATTCGTATTAATTTGGCAAAATAACAGAATCTCATACAATGCAACCATCCACTCACTCCACTCCAGAGTACATAAGTAAATCTTTTGTATTTCGAAATATTTGTTATCTCTTTGAAATGTAGCAAAACTTAGTACAACATATAACGCATCGTAGCAAACCTTTTGCGGATTATCATCTTTTATATTTTTGTACAAAAGCAATACAAGTACTTATACTATTTCCATTAGACAAATGCGGTCTTTACTATATGTATTCTTTGCTATTTTTAATGAATTTTCGAAAAGTTTGTAGTAATTATTTAAATCTCAGTTATGTTATATATCAGAACTATGTGTTGGTATTAGGCTGTTTCGATTTAAATATTTTTTAGTTTTTATTGTATAGCTCTTTTAATTAAATGGATTTTGTATTTTTCATAAAAATTCTCGGAAAATAACGCAATCTCCTGATGATGACATGGAGGCACCACTAAGCATCATCAATTCTGACGACTCAAAGGAATGACAAGCACTTAAGTGTCGTTTTTCAATTAAAACACATATGAATAATATGCCTGCCATGGTAAACCATAAAGATCGCATATCATTTCGTACTGCATGAACATAATACTGGCGGCGATCGAAAAATGAGCGAGCTAACTTTGAAAATAACAACAAGTTTGCGTATTTATTTTTAAAACCAAAAATATTTAGCGGGAAAATCAATTAGTTGGCATCACTATAGTCTTCTCTCATTAACTCGTTTCGGTCAGATGCTTGAGACTATAATAATAATAGTTTGGCGCTACAGTCCTGTATAGAACTTCGGCCGAGCTCTCTCACCATTTTGAGCTGTGCGTGTTATATTTGTACTCAAAGTGGTGGGACCTACAGTTTATTGCCGAATCCGAACGGCAGGTGAGAGCTTTTCATAGGCAATGGTTTTACTCTCGTAGGTTTGCCATTTACTGACGAGAGGTAGCGCGGTATAGAAAATGTTTCTATGAAAAAAAAACAACAACATAATACAAGTTTCTACTATATGTAACCAACGGCTCAGGAGGTCATGCTGATCAGGAATATATATACTTTTCCATACCGGAGATGCTTTTTTCAGGGTGTAACAAACATCAATACAGTTTGTGCAATATGTAGAGAATGAATTTTTAATACATGGTGTAGTAAAAATAAGACAAATAAAGACACATGTATTTAAAAACCAACAAAATGTAGTAGAACTACATTTTTTCAAAACAAAGACATACAATGTATATAATTTAAATATTCAAGAACAGATAACTGATTGTGATTTTTATAATTATATAGAATTTATTCTGGATAATCATGCACAAATTTATTTTTATTATTTATATATATTATTATATTATTTATATATATTCTCCAAACATTGTTTATAATTTTTTTTTTTTCAAAAATACAAATAACTTGAAACAACTTGGAATTTTGTCATTCATTTCAATGCTTTACAACTGGTTTGTAAAGTTCTAAAGTTCTGTATTCGAAAATTTTACAAAATTGCAAGAATAACTTGCATTTTTAATAACTAAAAAGTTCGGTTTTTTAAAATAAAGAAATTTTCCATATATTTCGTGATCCCATCTGGCTTTTAGAAATGTTTTCACTTCGTATACGAACAAAAAGACGTTTCTTTCGCCGTTGTAATCTCTAAATTTTTAATGTTCACTTATTACCTGAACTCAAAACAAGCCAAAAATAGAAACCAAAAAGATGGAAATTTGCAAGGTAACTTTTGACAGTTTCTCAAATTATTTACTCATTGACAAACATAGAAATATCATAAAACTTGCACTTAGCTTGAGTAGATTAAAATTAAAAATAATAAAGACTTTGCACGTTTCCCTCATAAACACGCACAAATTATTTATATAAATATATATAGTATATATGCATTTATGGTTCGTCCTTCTAGAGCCATTAACATAATGTAAACAACTTCTCAGGGGGCGATCGACAGCACGATACGATACGCATTGCTTTGCGGAAGCTATAAAATTGATTTCCCCCAAGAAATCTAGCTCTACTTATATACAAAAAAATATATATATATCGTCTTATACGAATTCGCATATTTTTCTTCGGTTTCTTCTTTTATTTTTTTGCATATTATTCATAATGTGGTATGCTTCATGCCAGTTACCTTTCTTAACTCTTTGGCCATATTTCACACACAACACAATTTATGGCTATGAATTTGCATAGCCTTCGCCTTGTTCTTTTTCATCGTCTCCTGCCCGGTGTAAATGAGATCTTTTATTAGAAATATCCACAAGGACATTGGGACGCGAACGACGCTCGACGATTAGTGAATATTTATAATATGCGGTCGCATTTTAATCACTCTCAACATCTGAGCAATTCCCATGACACCATTACGTTTATTTATGTAGTCGACAGTAACGGTACGGTTCATGTTCCCGTTATAGCCTTTCGTAGTTTATTTTTTATTTGTTTTTTTTTTTATTATTTTTTATATTTTTCATATTTTGTACGTTGACAATGTGTTTCATTAGGCCTGTGTATTTTTTTTGCTTCTACAGCAGTGAATTTTTCTGTTTGTTTTCAATTTCGATTCCAATTTGACCCAAAGTTATTTCTTGTGCCGTATGCCGTATTCATATCCTTTTTTTTTGTCGGTTCGCAAATATTTGTTATATGATTGTTACGCGTTTTACTACTATTTATTATTTTGTTAGGGAGGTTGGTTGGTTGTTGGGCTTTTGTTGTAGCCAATTCGAACAGTGCAAGTGCGGCAATTTTTTTATTTATATGGGGTCGTAAATGCCAAATTTTATGATTGAATTGTCATCGCTGTGAACATTGTGTTGTATTTACAAGTTGTATATAAAAAGTAAAGTATAATGTACGAGACATAAAAATAAAGAAACGAAATGGATGTCAACTGAGTTGACATGATGCTGCAAATATTTTTATTTTATTTTTATTTAAAAGATATATTTTTCTAAAAAATGGCGACAATAAAATTCTATTGTAAATTATGTAAAAAGTCAGAAACAAACAAATGGAAATGGTACAAAAATATAAAAATGAATGTGATGTGAAAGTATTAAATACCGTTCAAATTAGAAATTGTCTCGATATATATTAGAGATAAGCACAAAAAGCATTTGCAACCTACTTCAAGACATTTTTTTTTTTTTTCAAAACATTTACTGACGTCGACTCTATGCTTGAAAATCAAACGAATGTGTTGGTCACAACTGTACTGACTTAGTTGTAGTGAAGTGCCCTAGTCGAAATTTTGGTAGGGCCATGGTCATGAAGTGATCATGTCATTATTTAAGGTTATCGGGATATGACGAGGCCCATAATGTCCTTGTAACGCAGTGTCCTGATCATGTATTGACCTCAGGCCATGATCATGTACTGATCGGGCAATTCCCCATTTTAATATATACCCGACAATTGCCTTGTCTGAGCCCGAGCATAATAGGGTTTCTCTCATTAATCTCGATCATTGCCTGATACTAATTTCGTTATGAGGAACAAATAATGTAGCTATGATCGAGAACATTGACTGTTTAGATAATGTAAACCCTGCTATGGTAAGCATGATAAGGGCATGCAAAGGCAATGATCATATTTTCTCTAATAGGGCTTACCCAACGAAAACACGATCATTTGCCGATGGCGCATCGGGCAAATTTCTACTAGGGTGGTCTATATGTTGTGCAATAAAAATTCAAATACTGAAATGAACCTCTTATTCCACTGAGTACTCGGTGCATTATACATTTTTTTTGTTTATAATTCTTTCTTTATCAATTCTTATTAATATTGAAATATAGAAATAATTCAAAAGGTGTAAGAAAGTCATATAATATTTTATATTGATTTTTTTATAATCTAACAATTTTTTTTTATTATTCGACTCAATGCTTAAAAATCAAATGAATGTGTTGGTCACAACTGTACTGCCAAAGCAAAACACAAACAAGACTTAGTTGTAGTGAAGTGGTCTATAATGTTGTGCAATAAAAATTCAAATACTGAAAGAACTGCTTATTTCACTGAGTACTCGGTGCATTATACATTTTTTTGTTTATCATTCTTTCTTTATCAATTCTGTTTAATATTGAAATATAGAAATAATTCAAAAGGTGTAAGAAAGTCATTTAATATTAATTTTTTTATAATCGAACAACATTTTTTTTATTATTTAATTTTTTTTGAAAAATTTTTTTTTTTGCCTTTTCGACCAATGCGTTGTTTTTGTCCTACAAATTTATTTTTTTAACAATTTTTTATTTAGTAACAAAGTTTTTTGTATTTTTTATAAACTGACAACAACACTACTGCCATTTTACGCCAAGCGCGCAGATTTGTTGTTGTTTTCAATTTTCGTCTTCTCACTCGTTACTCGTTGCGCTCACTCGAAGAACTCACTGTATTCGTTGCATGTTCAGCGATAGTAGTGTCATTTGGTTTTGTTTTTCAAAACATTGAATGTCTTGACACTACTAGACACCAATGAAACAAATACTGCAGTGAGTATAGTCGCTGGAGAGACTTCACTATAATACTGTCAACTGACAGTGTAAAATTCACTAAATACTGTAGAATGCAGTAAAGTAAATTGTGTATAGGGAACATCAAATGCATTTATGCAAATGTTCATTTTTGCTAAATGGTTTCTATATGAGAAAAATGCTGGTCAGAATGCGATGAAATTTTGCATTAATATGTTTTGGTCGAAAATTTGTTCTGAGTTCGAAAATGAGCCAAATCGAAACAATGGATACCCCCGTATCTCATAGAAGTCACAATATAAGTACACCTCGACACCTATAAATATCAAAATATTAAAAGCCTTAGGACGCCAAAACAATATTTGACCGAAAAGAAAAATTTCCAAAGAAAATGTTCAAGCTAGAAAAGGTCGAAAAAAACTTTGAAACTAAAAATACATAAGGACTGCGTCGAATAAAATTGTCCGTTAGATATCTTCCCATAATGTGCTATTGCAAGATTCAAATTAAAAAAATTTGATCATAGTAGCTCTGAATTAAATGGCAGAAAATAATTTGTGTCAGTTATAGTCAATACAAAATTTATTTAACGCGAAAATGGCAAACGAAGTGGAAGAGCGAGAAAATATAATTAAAATAGTTGATAGTTGGTCTTTTAAAAAAATTGCCAAGGAGGTAGGGGCTAACCCTTAGACCATTTCTCGCGTTATCAACCGCTTTAAGGAAGACCTGAGTATTGATCGGAAGAAAGGTTCTGGTAAAAGAAAAGGCCCTCATGATCGTGATAAGTCGAACTAAAGTTGTGAATATTTTAAAGATAGATCCAAGCATATCCAGAAGGAAATTGGCGAGAAAGGCGGATTGCTCAGAATCTTTCGTGCGCAGGACTAAGAAAGAAGCTGGGCTGAAGACGTACAAGGTCCAAAAAGTTCCGGATAGAAATGCCGTCAAGAATGAAACCGCAAAACAACGAGCTAAAAAGCTGAACCAAGATTTTTTTAAAAAATTCGATTGCTGCATAATGGACGACGAATCTTATGTTTTAGCGGACTTTTCTCAGCTACCTGGGCAGGAATTTTATACAGCCGATTCTCGAGGAAATGTCGCTGAAAAATTCAAATCCAAAAAAAATGACAAAATTCCCAAAGAAATTCCTTGTTTGGCAGGCAATTAGCAGTTGTGGAAAAAGGAGCAGCTCATTCGTGACATCGGGTACAATTAATAGCGAAATATACGTGAAGGAATGCTTGCAAAAGAGATTGCTTCCATTTTTACGCCAACATGAAGTGTTCACATTTTTTTGGCCTGACCTCGCTTCATGTCACTACAGCAAAACGGCCTTAGAGTGGATCCAACAAAATGCAGTGATTTTGGTGCCTAGAGAAGCCAATCCACCAAACTGTCCAGAACTCAGGCCGATTGAGAGATACTGGGCTTTAGTAAAAAGGGAGATGAAGACAACAAAAAAAGTGGCCAAAGACCTTCAAGACTTTAAAAGAAAGTGGTTTTCAGCAGCTGTGATGGTGTCGGACACTACCATTACAACATTAATGAAAGGGGTTCCGGAAAAATTAAAACTTTTTATTAAAAAATATTAATTTCTGGTTTTTTATAATTTTTTTTAAATCTAAAAATAATTTGCAAAATAAAATATTTAATTCTATAAAAATTCGATTACTAGATTTCTAGATTTTTTCATTTTTGTAGCGGACAATTTTATTCGACGCAGTCCTTAAACATTTGTTTTTTAGGACCAAACAAATGTTGAAAATTATTATGCCGAAATATCAAAATTTAGGCAAATATTTTCAAATCGTATTTGAGCCATTCCATACCAAATCGAACTCATCCTTTGCGATTTCAATTCAATTTTTTCAAATGATATGGGTCATCGAGATATGATTTGATCATTTTTAAATATATTTTCGAACACTGTTATTAGAGATACAGTCCAAAATTACAAAAAAAAAGTGTCGAAGATTATTTTTGTATGGTGGTTCATATTGACAGTTCTCTTCATTCTAGAAACAACGTTAAGATCTCTTTTTAAAACTACGCACGTATACTAAAACATTAAAATTAGAAGATTCGGATTTTCTCTACAACAGGCTTCAGAAATGTTGTGTCTATGTTACAAATAATTTCTTTTATAATGTAAATATCTTCGTATTTTATTATATTTATTTGTACATTTGTACATTATACTTAAGTATTTCTGATACACAATAAAACTATCATGTTACTTGATGGTTTTTTTTCGACATTTTCTATCATTCTTCGGCAAAAAATAATTTCGCCAAATAAAATTTCGTCCTTTTTAGTATGTGATATTATTTTATAACATTTTAGTTTTCAACAATTTTTTCGACATTTTTCCCCCTTCTTTTCGACATTTTTACGTTTCGTCATTTTTATTTTTTTCATTTTTGTATTTGCATTTTAGTTTTGATATTTTAAATATCGACTAAATATATTAATATCCTTATCAAGGTGTTAGATATTTAATAGACGGGCCCGATTGACTTTATGTTACGCCCCGTCGTTTTCTTTGTAAGTGTAACTGAGTGCGCCTAGAATTATGCAACGTTATTATACTAATTCCATTACCCAATAACAGTCACGATTAACGAAATACATATAATTCATAGGATTTTTTTTGATATTGGGAATATTAAATAGCAGTAATAACAAACGTACAAAATCTTATCAAAAATATTTATTTAAACAGAAACGCAAATATAATAAATATATAAAAAATATTGATTAAAACCATTTTTGTATAATAATATTAACATCTGAAAAAAATGTTTTTAAATCAATTATAATATAATTAAATATTATTTCTAAAATTTACAATTTAATTACGAAATTCAAGCATATTCAAACAAAACTTTTGTATCTATGTAATTTTGGTGATTTTAAAGCAATTTCATTAATCAGATATATACTCTATAATTGCGAAGCGGTAAGAGTCCCAAACGTACAGTTGACCAACCCAGAAAAGTTTAATAACTTGAGACAACAGTACAGAACATAAGCGGCTTTAGTACTGAACACAACGTAAAAACTGTGATGTGCAATTTTTGTCAGAGTGCTGTCAATACAACCACGATACTTCCAGCATAATAAGTACACAGCATAAAAAAAAGCTCATGGTACGCGGTGCAATAGCGCAACTAAGTACTTGCTGGCTGCTTAAGTTAAGTAAAGCGCCAACTATTTTCTTAGACATTTTTAATAAATTGCGTCCACTGGGATTCATTTTAGCGCAAAACAAAAAAAAAAAGAGGACACGAGCGACATAAACAAAAAGAAAAATGGAAAAACACACTCGCAGTTATGTACAAAATGAAGAAACATTCAATATGTCCAGCACAGGTTAAGAAGCTTGCTGCAAGGATTATTAATACGCAGCCCACGTTGAGATTAAGTTACTGGGGAAGCGAACCTAATAAAGCAGACCAGTTTGGGGTATGAGTGGTGACAGGACAAGAACAATAAAGTACAAAACAACAACAGCGAAAAAAAAAATCGCAGAAAAACAATATGGCCTCCTAAGATAAAGCTAAAGAACATACTATTTAAGCGGTATTTATTAAAATAACAAAAATATCAACCAAACAAATAACAACGGCAATGACAAGCACACTCAAAATAAATATGAATGAAATTAGACGAAATCATTGGTGGTTTATATGACATAAATTTTGTATACTTACAAAATTTTATTTGCGTATATATTACCTTATTATTTTACACACAAATTATATTAAATATGTGTAAAATATTAGCTTAAGGTTCTTTTAATGTTTGACTAATACCTTATGATGTCTTTAAAGATTTAATTTTTTCGTATATATACAAAGTAGAAATACGAAATATATTTCTTATTTTTGAGAAAACCATTTTCTATCGAATTTAATGTTATATTTAATGATATTTTTGATGTTTTGATGCACATTTGTTTAATTACGAAATATATTTACAAGATATATTTGTGATTTTTGAAAAAAAAAAAACATTTTCCTAAATGGGTTTTTAAAACAAATGAGAAATTGAAATGAAGCGAAAAATTTATATTTTTTATGTTTATCATATCTTATTGAGGTGATGATAGAATATTTACAACATATTTATACTTATTAGATTTCGGTTTTATTGAAATTTTACTATCGTATACTTACGAAACATCTGTGAAAATTTTTGTTTATTTTGGCAGAAAACATATTCGTAAGAATGAACTTTTGAAATAATTTAACCTTCGCATATAAAGGGTTTTTCAATAAGAGCACTACTAACGTTTTTTTCAACGGTTTTTCAACAAGGACGCTACAAAAGTAGAATGACAGGGACAGCAAACGACGCCATATTGCTTGCCGCTCTTTTGATATTTCTCTTCAGTAAGGTTTGCCATTTCATTATGGAAAGATATACGTGCCAACAAAGAGTCGAAATTATTAAAATTTACTATCGAAATTCGAATTCGTATATCTTTCCATCATGAAATGGCAAACCTTACTGAAGAGAAATGTCAAAAGAGCGGCAAGAAATATGGCGTCGGTTTCTGTCCCTATCGCTCTACTTTTGTAGCGTCCCTGTTAAAAAAACCCTTTATAAGTAATACGTCTATGAATTTTTCTTGTGTATTAGAAGACAAATTACATTTGGTATTCATTTTTGAAATATTTAACTATAATATGTACAAAATTTGTCTTTTATATATTCGTACATATACGAAAAGGTTTATATATTATGTCCATGATAATGGGATTATTTTACTGTTTTTTATTGTCTTGTATAATTTTGTAAAATAAACGACTATAGTTTACAAAAACTTTTGAATGGAAATGCAGAAGTAACTGCGTTCGTGACAATTAACGAAATCGTAAATTTACGCGATGGATATGAATACCCTTAATATAATTTCACATTCGTATAATTTACGAAGAAATAGTTCGTAAATATTCTGTTTATTTTTAGTGTATTAATAGCAGTTGCTGCTGCTGCAATAGATGTCGTTGAAGAAAACAAGAAATGGTGGGAGGACAATCTGTCCTCTATTTTTGGAGGACGGTACGCTGGGTTGACACAATACTTGCGCATCCTTAATTAATTTATTCAAATCGCCTTTAATCTGTGCGGCATCACATTTCCCTGCATAATTATTTACACGCGAAACAAAATAGCGACGTAGCGGGTTTCAATATTTAAGCGTAATCCCGAGATACTTAGAGACAGACGGCAAAATGTTCAGGACATTGAGAATTTCGGATGTCTTTGTGGCGCATTTATTTTGCGGCGGTGACGGCTCGGTCATATCATATTTTATTTATGGTGCAAAGTGCGAAAGCACTGATTAATGCTGGATAATTTGCAAGGCTTTTTAAGCTTAATTTAAGTGACTGACATTAAGTAAATAAATTAAAGATGTTACAATGATTTGCGCTTAAATATGGTCGAGAGGTATATACAACAGAAAATGCCACAAGACCAAAATGTAGTTATTATGATTGTTTTTTAAAAAATCTGCACGTAATTCATGGCGGCGACACGTACATTGGATGATGGCAATTTTGCAGTACAGTTAAAATAAATAAAAAATATATAGAAAAGTGTATATAATACATAAATACTACACTTCAAAAAGTCGCAAAGTACTGGTTTAAAATGTTGATGAGCACCACCGCCAACTCACAGAATTCTACATTGTATTCCCATCCACAAAAGGCACACAAAAGAAGCTACATTGTTTCAGTCGCGTACTAAATGTGAAAAATAAAGTCAAAAACAACACAAAACGTACCAAGAATTTTTAATTACTTTGGTAGTGCGTTTTATTGCATTTGTGTTGTGTTGTGTGTTGAAGAGTGGTGCGAGGATTGGCTACAGCAACGCAATAAAAATATTTAAAGGATGCTGGTACAAGGCAATAACATGCTGCGAAGGACATGCGGTCATGTATGGCAACAAAAATATAAGAATATAATAAAATATGTTATTTTATAAATTAGTTAAAGTTGTTTATATTTGCAGTAATTATAAAAGATTTTTGAGCTGGTTTTAATGTTCTGAAATATATTTTATTTTGTTATATTTTATATTTTATATTTTATATTTTATATTTTATATTTTATATTTTATATTTTATATTTTATATTTTATATTTTATATTTTATATTTTATATTTTATATTTTATATTTTATATTTTATATTTTATATTTTATATTTTATATTTTATATTTTATATTTTATATTTTATATTTTATATTTTATATTTTATATTTTATATTTTATATTTTATATTTTATATTTTATATTTTATATTTTATATTTTATATTTTATATTTTATATTTTATATTTTATATTTTATATTTTATATTTTATATTTTATATTTTATATTTTATATTTTATATTTTATATTTTATATTTTATATTTTATATTTTATATTTTATATTTTATATTTTATATTTTATATTTTATATTTTATATTTTATATTTTATATTTTATATTTTATATTTTATATTTTATATTTTATATTTTATATTTTATATTTTATATTTTATATTTTATATTTTATATTTTATATTTTATATTTTATATTTTATATTTTATATTTTATATTTTATATTTTATATTTTATATTTTATATTTTATATTTTATATTTTATATTTTATATTTTATATTTTATATTTTATATTTTATATTTTATATTTTATATTTTATATTTTATATTTTATATTTTATATTTTATATTTTATATTTTATATTTTATATTTTATATTTTATATTTTATATTTTATATTTTATATTTTATATTTTATATTTTATATTTTATATTTTATATTTTATATTTTATATTTTATATTTTATATTTTATATTTTATATTTTATATTTTATATTTTATATTTTATATTTTATATTTTATATTTTATATTTTATATTTTATATTTTATATTTTATATTTTATATTTTATATTTTATATTTTATATTTTATATTTTATATTTTATATTTTATATTTTATATTTTATATTTTATATTTTATATTTTATATTTTATATTTTATATTTTATATTTTATATTTTATATTTTATATTTTATATTTTATATTTTATATTTTATATTTTATATTTTATATTTTATATTTTATATTTTATATTTTATATTTTATATTTTATATTTTATATTTTATATTTTATATTTTATATTTTATATTTTATATTTTATATTTTATATTTTATATTTTATATTTTATATTTTATATTTTATATTTTATATTTTATATTTTATATTTTATATTTTATATTTTATATTTTATATTTTATATTTTATATTTTATATTTTATATTTTATATTTTATATTTTATATTTTATATTTTATATTTTATATTTTATATTTTATATTTTATATTTTATATTTTATATTTTATATTTTATATTTTATATTTTATATTTTATATTTTATATTTTATATTTTATATTTTATATTTTATATTTTATATTTTATATTTTATATTTTATATTTTATATTTTATATTTTATATTTTATATTTTATATTTTATATTTTATATTTTATATTTTATATTTTATATTTTATATTTTATATTTTATATTTTATATTTTATATTTTATATTTTATATTTTATATTTTATATTTTATATTCGATATTTCAGATTACATTTTTTTGTTTTTCTTTATTATTTTTTTTCGCTTTTTTTATATTTTCCAACTAAATAAAAACTGCTTTTAAGAAAAAATACATTTTTTTAATTTGCTGCAGGCTTCCATTCGGCTTAAGCTAGTTAATAATAAATGTCTATTTGGCTCAGCACTGCTGGTGGTAATTGCGCCAATATTACGGCCAAGCCATTTCACGCGTATCGCGGTGCTCATCTTTCTTAGTCTTTTTTTAAATAATGAAAAAACATGCAAGAAAAAGGAATCCTCAATAATGATGCAGCTCTAAGCTAAAAGGGCGGTTTGAGATTTTCACGATGACAAAAATAAGCAAATTCCTTTTTTCCATGTTACCGCAAAATTACCCTCGTGATGATTTGTTCTTTTAAATATCACAAAAACGCCACAAAACTGCTCTACGCACCGCAATTTAAAGCAATTTTCTGTGTAAAAGCAGTTGCCATGCTTGAATTATTATTTGGCATTTTATTTTTACTTTTTTTGTAACCGAAAACTGCTGATACATGTAGAAACAAATTTTAGATAAGCAATTTTTGTTTTTTTGCTTCTATTGTAAACAAAATCAAAACTGTTTTATTTTTTTATCAAGTAAGCATCATTATTATGATATTAATCGTGCTTTCAGGCTAATTGCTTTTTAGAATATACACAGTTCCTGATTAGATTCAAGCTGATACAAGCAGATACTTGGACATTTATGCCTAAGGTATATTTAAAGGGGAATGTTTTTCGAAAAGGCTATGATCAGAAAATCAATATTCAACAATCACACACAAATTATATATTTTTGAATTGTTAAATGTATGAACTAAATGCAGGGATAGAAAAATTTTGTTTAAATATGCTTGAATTTAAGTATAACGTAATTTGAAAATATCATACAAATATTATGGATAATATCTAATTAGAGTATATTTGAATTGTTTAATTATGAATAATATCTAATTACAGTATAATTGAATTGTATAATACTTTGTTCAGATTGACATAAATTCTTTTAATCGCTGATGTTTACCATATTCATTTTTTAGTCTAAATAAATATTCTTCATTAGATCTTCCTAAGTATTTTTGATTTACTACTTTTAAGCATCAATATATATGAATTAAACGTACTTAGTTAATCGTGACAACGCATTTAAATGACTACTTTAAGCGGTAGTCAGTAACACTCAGATCAATGATTTTATCACATAATTCGTAACCTCGTTTTTTGTGGATGGATGTGTTAAGTACTACAAATCACTATCAAAACCCAATCGTAGATGTTTGTAAAATATTTAATTAATCTGCAATTCACTAAGCAATTTATATTCTTTCCAGAAGGAAAAAAATTATTACGCACAGGTTTAATAAAAAAAGAAAAATTAAGATTATAATATTTAAAAAATTAAAAAATATGATTATTTTGCAAACAAAAATCTTAGCATTTTTTATTTATATTAAAAATAAATGCAAACACCAATTTTATTACATGTAAAGACAATAAATTTGTAGCCGCGGTAGTTCAGTGGTTAGTGCGTTCGACTGCGAGCCGAAAGGTCCCCGGTTCAAGCCTGGACTGGGGCTAACAGCATCTTTTCATAGAAAACATTTTTCTATGCCGCGCTACCTCTCGGCAGTAAATGGCAACCCTACGAGAGTAAAACATTGCCTATGAAAAGCTCTCACACGCCGTTCGGATTCGGCAATAAACTGTAGGTCCCACCACTTTGATTACAAATATAACACGCACAGCTCAAAATAGTGAGAGAGCTCGGCCGAAGTTCCATACAGGACTTTAGCGCCAAACTATTATATATTATTATAAAGACAATGTTTTTCACATCCAAACATATAAGAATATCATCGTCGGAGAAGTAAAATTCACCAAAAAAACATTTTTGATAATTCCAGTTATAGAAATTTTCATATAATTTTCATAATTATAAATCAATTATTCATAATAAGATATAGTTTCAATGTCCAATCGACACTGCGTTATAAAGTTGCTCAGAAAAAAATGTACATTATATTGATGAATTCCGTTTTTCAAACCATGATTCATTGTATTGAAGAAGCATTCATAATATTAATGACAAACGACATCAGTGTTATGAATGCGATCATAAATTTGATGAACGCTTGATAACTGTCGAAAATGTGTTCTTTATTAATAAAAAATATATTTAAAAAAAGTTTTGTTTGTAAAAATTGCTTTTTGTTTTTTTTTTTTTTGAAAAACATTTTTTTTGTCCGAATTTTTTTTTTTTTTTTAAATAACATTTTTACACTTGCTTTTCGAATTATTTTTTAATTTTTTTTTTTTTTTTTGAAAAATTCGTAAAAAATAAAGGGTTTTTCAATAAGAGCGCTACAAAAGTTTTTTAAGGGTTTTTTTAACAGGGACGCTACAAAAGTACAGCGACTGGGACAGCAAACGACGCCATATTTCTTGCCGCTCTTTTAACATTTCTCTTCAGTAAGGTTTGCCATTTCATGATGGAAAGATATACGAGCTAATAACGAGTCGAAATAATTAAAATTTACTACCAAAATTCGAATTCGTTTATCTTTCCATCATAAAATGGCAAAACTTACTGAAGATAAATGTCAAAAGAGCGGAAAGAAATATGGCGTCGTTTGCTGTCCCTGTCGCTCTACTTTTGTAGCGTCCCTGTTGAAAAACCCTGTATTATGAACAAATTCATGATTCAAATTCATTGTATTGAATATTTCGTTCTTCATTATGATGTTCGATAGTACGAATAATTTCATATATACTAATGTATTCATTAATATGTCATTTAATGAACGGTGTTTTTAATATGTTGAATCTGGTAGTTGGTAAAAAAAAATCATAATATTTATGAATAAATTCATCAAACTGATGAACTTTTTTTCTGTGTGTGATTCTTAAAAAATGTAGTTGAAAAAGTTATTAGCTATAAAATAATTTAACTTTTAACCAGAAACCTTTGTTTCCATCTTCATCAACATTTTGGTTTTTATATCATACACTAAGAGTGAAAGGGTATATTTAGTTTGGTACGCTGTGTGTAACAAAGATAAGAAAGCATATAAGGTATTGATATGATCAACATGACACACTGAGTGCTAAAACTGACTATATAAGTTTAGACCGGCGGCTATAACTTCCATAATTCTTACAAAACTTCATCACACCCACTATCACAATTATCCTACTTAACAATTCCCCATGTGCATTTGCCTTTCTTACTGGTTTTTAATGTTTTGGTCAGCACTTAAAGGGAAAAAATCTAAACATTTTATTCTAAACTTAGAAATTTTATTGAACATTTCTACACTTCTAAGTTCTACAGCTTAAAGATTTTATGTTCAACAATTTTTAATTTCAAATTGCATATAGTGATTTAAACATTTATTATTTATTATTTATTATTCATTTCAAACTTAAATACGAAAAATAACAATAGGTTAGACTGTCATTATAGTAATGTTAATAATGCAATTATAATTTTGTTTGCATAATACTCCAAATATTTATGTGATGACGCGCTATTTTTTCACACTCTGTGGTTTTTTTTATACAATATTAAAACATGATACGGATTATTTCTGAAGAGATCCCATTTAAAAATTTATCTGAGTTTTTTTATACCCTACACCTATGAGGTACAGGGTATATTAATTTTGTGCATATATTGTAACGCCCCTTAGAAGGCGTGCCCGGTATGGAAAAGTATATAAATTCTTGATCCGTCTGTCTGCCCGTCTTGCTCACCGAATACAGAATAACTTGAGAAATACTAATCAGAATGCGATGAAATTTCGTCGCAATATATTTTAGCCAACAGTAGGAACTGAGTTTGAAAATGAACCAAATCGGTCAACGGACACGTCCACCTCCCATACAAGTCACTTTTATATAACACTTTCGGAACTAATAACTCAAAAAGTATTCAAGGTATAGTTATAAAGTTTAAAACATATTGTTAGAATTCACCTTAAAATATGTGGTCCAAAAATGGACGTGATCCGCCCACTTTTTTTTTCATTATTTCCCGGGTTTTCTAAAGGAAATTTGATCCGTAAATTATTAAAATCAAATTCATAAAATATTAGCCTTTCAAAATTTTTAATATAGGCGTGATCAGCCCAATTATATTTTTCTAATGTTTTTTATTACTTTTTTATACTTTTATATACATTTTTTAATTTATGGGGATATAAGACGTAAATTTCTGATATGTGAATAATATTCTGAAGGTGGGGAGGTTCAGCATTATTAAAAACTTTAATATTAAGGTATGCAATTAAATATCCCACATTAATATCCCCAACAAAGGTGTAGCGTATTACATAGTCGAGCCCGACCGACTATAAAAATCCGCCCCATGTGACCTAACTTTCCCAACTCGTTTTTTAATTAAAGTACATTCCTTTAAAAATTGTAATATATAAAAGTAGATTCGTTTGGAGTATATTCATTTGTTAGAAGATCTGACTATTTTTTTTTTAAATATCGAAAATGTCTGTGATTTTATTAAAAATTTAAAAAAAATAAATTTCATTTCAAGCATTTCAATCGCATTCGTAATTTTTATAGGAAATTGTTGCAAAATATATATTTTGATAATTTGTTATAAGTTTTATGTGAGTTACAAAATATTAGTGAAAATGTAGGAATTAGTGGAAACCTTGATGGTCTAGTGGAAACATTCCCAAAACTTTATTTTATAAAATGATCTTTTATTTATTTATTTGAAATAAAAGTGTTTATTTTTAACAAATTTCTTTTTAAGATTTTATGAATAGAAACTTATACCAAAAGTTCTCAATGACTTGTTGGTCCTCCCCCTAGTAGACATTTTTGTAGGGCCATGGTCATGAAGTTATCATGTCATTATTTGAGATGATCGGGATATCACGAGGCCCATAATCTCCTTGTAACGCAGTGTCCTGATCATGTACTGACCTCAGGCCATGATCATGTACTGATCGGGCAATTTCCCATTTTAATATTTACCCGACAATTGCCTTGTCAGAGCCCGAGCATAATAGGGTTTCTCTCATTAAAGCTCGATCATTGCCTGATGCTAATTTCGTTATGAGGAACAAATAATGTAGCTATGATCGAGAACATTGACTGTTTAGATAATGTAAACCCTGCTATGGTAAGCATGATAAGGGCATGCAAAGGCAATGATCATATTTTCTGTAATAGGGCTTACCCAACGAAAACCCGATCATTTCCCGATGGCGCATCGGGCAAATTTCGACTAGGGCCGTTATCCGAATTTTTTCTACATACTCCAGGTACTTATATTAGTAAAAGAACAATTCATCAGGTGGAGACTACAGTTTACAATGAAATGTATTATTTTGTTAAATGAATGGGTATCAAAAATATCGTGCAAATTCTGTAAAAAAAAACGAATACGAAAATCAAAATTCTTATAATAAAAAATCTGCTCTTTCTATTAATAATAAAGGGTTAATATTCAGAATCAAAGAAATAAGGGATATACTGAACAATATTAAGAATACATAATATTGATTCGAAAGATTTAAAATTTCGCCAAATACAATTAAAAATATTCTAACGAAATATTATGAGCGTGTAGATATTTTTCTAAATTAATATAATTTTCTATTTTCAAAACCCGTCGAAATAAAAAAAAAACTTAGTAACGCATACCTCTTTAAAAAAAATAATGTCAAAATTGAAATTACCTCTAGATACACATCGACAACTGAATACAATTTGATCATACTAACAAATTGTTTGCAAACACGATAGGTTTCCGAACAAAAAGATAACAAAATTAAAACATTAAAGCAACAACGTATATGTTTTGTTTTGATTAATTTAAATTAAGTCTCTAACTGTGGCCTGGGTGTGTGTCTAACGACATTGACAGCGAAATTATTGCATAAACTATGACATTGCAAAAGTCTTCATTGCAATTAAAATGTGCTAATTATCTTAAGAGGATATTTTTTGCTTTGGCAGTCCTTTCAACATGGCCAACGTATGTTTACGACTTCGATATTTGTTTCTCGAATATTAACGTGTCGGCCACACGCAGGTCACAATAGTCGATGTGTGTTCCAGAGTTTCATTCAATTTCAAATACCTTTGAAAGTCAACCTTGAATAAGACTTTATTATTATTTGTTTTTCCTTTTTGTTGTTGTAACAATATTTATGATTACAGTCAAATTTCATGAGCGACATGCTAAGGCGGGTCTGAAATAAAAATTGTTCAATAAAGCCCCAAACATGTGTTAATTACGATTCGATGCAAAGTCGAACATAAGGTCAAACATTTTTTTTTATAGATACACAGAAAAAAAGGCCAATTTTAATATTAAAAATCAACACTAATTTATCAATATTTCATACTACTTTCAAAGAGGTTATGTAATATTTTATCAATATTATAAATCTGCATATTATGCATTTTTTTCTGTGTATATTTATTTTTGTATTTTCCTTGTCCTGCCGTAGTACGAGATTTGTACATTGCGTGTCTTTCGATTTTTATGGCACCCCACTCCACTATTGGAGGGCAGCTACTTTAATGTCGATTGGCCTCTGTTAAATGCAAATATAATTCCTACGTCAAACAAATGTTGCCTGTCAAGTAAATAGCAGGACCCAGTCCAGTAATACTGCGTCCTACTGCGGGTCACACTGTTTTTTTGGGTTTGGCTCGCATTTGTTTTCCATTGTGGCCCACTAGGTTAATACGATAATTACATTTAAATTATGTGAATTTACAGATAGTATTGGGGTGCAAATGTTAGAATGTGGGAGAGCACGAAGTAAGGAAGGAAATGGTCGTCACATTGGAGGGTGTGTTCTTGAAAATGGTGCTGCGACATTTGGCTCTATTGGAAACGTAATAAATTTTTATGTTGTTGCCCTGACAATGAGAAAATCTTTTAAGTTCGTGCGACTTAAGTTGATGATGGCATTTTATTTAAAAGCTAGCAACATTTAGTAAACGAAATATAAAAAAAATAAAAAAATAAAAAAATACTTTTAAAATACTTACATTTTCAAGTAGTAGTTCAAAGTAAATGAGCTGTAATGAGAAAACGAAATAAATTAATTAGTTGTATATAGAAATTTTTAGGAATTTACTTAAATCTTATAGAAAGCTTTGCTCTTGCAAAGTTTCTGCCAATAAATTATGATTACACCACCCCCCAAAATATACTGTGTTGGCAGACATTTCAACCCTTTGTCGAATTGTAAATAAAAATAAGAATAATAACGTCAAGACTGGAAGTCAATAAATTCTTTGAAACTTTTCTAAGCATATTTAATGCTCTTAAATGTTTTAAACTCGAAAAGTTTTCAAACAAGCAAAAAGGCAGCACAAATTATATTTACCCAAAAAGTACAAAAAAAAAAACTTTTAAAAAGTAAAATGGAAAAAAAACACAACTTTCGATATTAATTTTGTGACTTTCATCAGTCGAACGGTCGGTTGCATTTTCAACGGTTCGACAAACATAATGGGCAGGAGACATAGATAAATGTTGAATAAATAACTGAGCCGTTGTTTGTTTGTCTGTCTGTCGGTCTGCTATTAATTCCGCCAAATGCATTTAAAAAAGAATTATAACAAAAAATAAACTTTTGCACAAAAGTCGAAAACAAACCGAAAATGAGAACAACTACTATATATTTTTTATGTTGTTGTTGTTGTGTCAAATGTAAATTATGCGGGCGACAAAATGATGTGGCCAGTGTTTTCTTTTTTGTATTTTTTGTGACATTAGAGACAAAAACTTTATTTAAAATTGTAGAAAAACAAAAATTAAACTATATAGTTAGTTGGCCAGCATTTTTGGGTCATTGTGTTTTATTTTTTGTATTTTTTGTTTTAAAATAATTTGCAGCTGTTGACTGCTTTAGAAAAAGTGTGCCACATTTTTGTTATTATTGTTTTATTAACTCTGTTGAAACGCGCGTTTGTCATAAATTAAATGGCTTTATATAAATTTGTGGATTACAGACTTAACTTAAAATTCTTTTTTTTTTTGTACACATAAAAATAACAGACATTTAAGCAAATACATTTTAACTAAAATGTTAGCTTTATATTCATTTGTCATATAAATGGTGTGTTTTTTTTGGCTTGTAAATTTTCAAGTGTTCAAAATATTGTGATGAAAATCTTCAGTTTTTGTTTCCTTTATATTTTTTTTTATATTAAAGAAATACTTTTAGTTTTCTAAAGACTTAAAAAAATTAAATAAAAATCAACACATTAAAACATAAACATATTGACTATGGTTTTCCAGAGAAGTTTATCTTATTATAATTATATTTATAATTTTTAAAAATGTTGTCAAAAAAAAGTATAAATTAAATTAATTTCCAAACATTAAACTCGATTCCAGTTTATTAAGAATATAAAGGGGCGATACAGCGACGCAACAAAAGTAAAGCAAACGACGCAATATTTCTTGCCGCTCTTTTGACATTTCTCTTCAGTAAGGTTTTCCGTTTCATGATGGAAAGATATACGAGCCAAGAACGAGTCGAAATTATTAAAATTTACTACCGAAATTCGGAGTCAGTGGCCTCAACGTTAAGAGCGCTACATCCAATTTATGGTCGTCATAATCGTCCTAGCAGATCAACAATTGAGCGTCTAGTGGAAAAATTTGAATCCACAGGCACAGTACAAAATGTTCCCGTACCAGTGAGACAAAGATGTGTCCGTAGTGTCGAGAATATTGCTGCCGCTGAGGCTTCAGTTGAAGAAAGCCCGAATGTGTCTCTCACACGTCGTTCTCAAGCGTTGGGCATCTCTGTAACGTCCTTGTGGTGAATTTTGCGAAAAGATATTGGCCTACATCCTTACAAAATCAAATTGACGCAAGAACTGAAGCCGCTTAACCACCAGAAGCGTCGTATGTTCGTGAATTGGGCTGAGCAACAACTTGAAAATGATTCGGATTTTCATCGAAAAATCATCTTCTGCGATGAGGCTCATTTCTTCTGGCTAAATGGCTTCGTCAATAAACAAAATATGCGTTATTGGTCAGACTGCAATCCACACGTACTCCATGAGTCATCATTGCATCCCGAAAAAATTACGGTTTGGTGCGGTTTATGGGCCGGCGGCGTCATTGGGCCGTACTTCTTCCGTGATGATCAAGACCGGCACGTTACTGTGAATGGGAATCGCTACCGTTCAATGATAACCGAATATTTTTGGCCCCAATTGGATGATAAGCGAATGCCATAATCAATTTATTGGAAACCAAGTTTGGAGAACGTGTTATACACTTCTCTTCAGTAAGGTTTGCCATTTCATGATGGAAAGATATATCGAATTGCGGTAGTAAATTTTAATAATTTCGACTCGTTGTTGGCTCGTATACCAATAAAAAAAACTTTTGTAGCGCTCTTATTGCAAAACCCTATATATTAAACATCTATTTTTTAAATATCTATTACACAACATATTCTCCTCTTCCATATGGGATATTCCATTTTAAATCAACGAAAAAATAATAAATTTAAACATCATCCTCTTTGAAATAGATAAAATATAGGTGTTCTTTCATATTAAACTCAGAAATATACAAAATTTTCAACCTGTGCATCCTATGGTTCATGAAATATTCTGGATTAAAATGTGATAAAACAGGTGAAAAATCAAAAAGGTGGCATAACTTATTGCCTATATCTTATTTTTTGAAAATTTAAAAAATATGGGTTTTCGAGAAATATCATTCCGAAAATTTAGTTCATCTGATAATGACCTTTAAGCTTTGGATACAAAAAAAAATTATATGCCATATTAAGGGCCACCTTTATAACTTTGATATGATACCTAAACTGATCTTGTACGTAAACCAGTTTATAAGATAAATGCAATAAAGTTAACCCACCTTTTTGAGTTATTACCTAGTTTTTCATTTTTTAAAGCCGCCATATTTCGGGAACCATATAAGCTAGAGGTCCAAAATTTAGTTTAATAAGGTGCAGCATTTGTACCAAATTTAAATTAGGAGGGGGTAGGGGAAATCCGTTCGCTGATTTAAAATGGAATATTCCGTATGGTAAATAGACATACCTAACTAATTGGTTTTTATAGTAATTCTAAACAAAAATTCAACGATGTTAAAATTGCAAATGGACAGATTCAAAACAAGTACAGCCAAATTGAGCAGATTATAATATATATATATATATATATATATATATATATATATATATATATATATATATATATATATATATTGCTGTTTGTTTTGATAATGGACTTTGAATGGTAATAATATAATTACGCTTCTCAATAAAACGATAACGAAGAAAATTACTAACTTTTTTTGTATTGGTTCTCATTTTTAAAATATCCCCTTTCAACACAGTTTCCGTTAAAAAGTGTTTAATTTTAAAATACTTGTATATTTAATATACAAATTACTGAAAAGTAGGATTTTTTAACCGAATTTTTCTAAAAATAGGAAAAAATAGGAAAGAATAAGCATACTTTAAATATTAAGTAATACTATTTTCAGACTACGGTATTTTTTTTTTTGAAAATTGATTTTATACATGAGTATCAAAATTAAGTTCTCGGGACATATTTAAAAAAACGAGTTAGGAAAGTTAGATCACATGGGTAAGTTCGGAAACATGGGGCGGACTTTTATAGTCGGTCGGGCCCGACTATGGAATACCCACACTCTTGGTGAATATATTAGTGCTATAATTTGGTAGGTTAATTTTTTATAATTTACGACTAAAATTTCCACTACACAAAATCGGTAAAAAATGAAAAAATTCAAATGTGGGCGGATCACGCCCATGTTTGAAACAAATATTTTTAAACGAAATCTAACAATATGTTTCAAATTTTATAAATATATATGTAATACTTTTCGAGTTATTCGTTCCTAAATAGTAATATATAAGTGAGTTGTATGGGAGGTGGGCGTGTCCGTTGACCGATTTTGCTCAAATCCAAACTCCGAACCATTTTTTTGCTAAAACGTATTGAAACCAAATTTCATTGCTTTCTGACGATTATTTTTCAAGTTATCTTGTATTCGGTCAGACAGCAAGATAGCAAGACAGACGGACAGACGGACAGACAGACAGACAGACAGACAGACAGACAGACAGACAGACAGACGGACATAGCTAAACGGACTCGGGTAGTGATGCTGATCAAGAGTATATATACTTTTCCATATCGGACACGCCTCCTAAGGGGCGTTACAATATATGCACAAAGTTAATATACCCTGTACCTCATAGGAGTAGGGTATAAAAATCAATTAGAAAAAAGTAAGTAATTCTGATAGTTAGCTTGGACTATGCTCTACACGGATAGAAAAGATCTGTTTGAAAATGTTTGAACGTAATTAAAAAATAATACGAAATCACCAAACATGTATTACGAATGAAGTGTAATTAAATTATTGCTCACATGGTAATAACATATTACCATGTGCAAACATATTACCCAGCAGAATCTGTCAAACTTATCATACATATGTTACAATACAAACATAAAATTTAATTTGCATTTGTATATACTATTTCCTGACAGTTTACTTGGTTATAACTATGTTTCAAAGCAAACAGAAATGTTGAAATCTAATTATAACTATGTTCGATTCGTTTGGCAACGTTGCGCAGCATTTTCTACCTACGCCATCTTTTGCCATCGTTTGAAGTATGGTATTGGTCCTTTTGTACATGCAGTTTTAATTCAATTATTTATTTATGAATTTAAAAATTTGTATATGAATTCAAATATTATTAATTCCCACTGTGCATGTTTACTGATTTTTAATAAAAAAACAATATTTAGATATGGTTTAATGCAAACATACTACTTTTTGAACTTAAACAATTGATGTGTTTCTCTGGAAACATAATTATATTCAGGTCGTTCCAAATCATGTTCTATTTGAAACATATTTATGTTTCGGTTCAAATATTCGTTTGGAAGTAGTAATTATTATGTTTCTATTATAACATATACCATTTTAATAGGCAACATCAAAATGTTTCCGTGATATCATAATGTAAATCAGAGGTCATTACAACACTGTTCAACCCTGTTTACAAATGATTTATCAGGCAATTATATATTATGTTTACATAAAATTTAAAATATACATGTTAATGCCTGCAAAATTATGTTTGGGAAAGCCATTATTTTTGCAGCGTGTAGATAACCATAGTTTTTGTTAATTATTAAATCTTAAATAAAAAAAAATAAAAACTAAAAAAATCTAAAATTTCCGAGCTTAGAGCCAATTATTTTAAATACTAATTGGAAATTAGCATGCATTAGTAAAAGGTTTTTCCATAAGAGCGCTACAAAAGTTTTTTTCAAGGGTTTTTCAACAGGGACGCTACAAAAGTAGACCGACAGGGACAGCAAACGACGCCATATTTCTTGCCGCTCTTTTGACATTTCTCTTTAGTAAGGTTTGCCATTTTATGACGGTAAGATATACGTGCCAACAACGAGTCGAAATTATTAAAATTTACTACCGAATTTCGAATTCGTATATCTTTCCATCATGAAATGGCAAACCTTACTGAAGAGAAATGTCAAAAGTGCGGCAAGAAATATGGCGTCTTTTGCTCTCCCTGTCGCTCTACTTTTGTAGCGTCCCTGTTAAAAAACCCTTTATAATAAAATTAGACCAGACATTTATAAGAAAAATTGCGTTTTTATTCTAAAAAATGTTTGGGACCGGCTTAGGAATACTTTTCGAATTTTCTCAAAAATAGATAACAACTGAGTATGCAGTCAAATTCAGCACGATCCAATTATATATAGTTGATGTTAGCGGTGTTTAAACTTAAGATACGAATAATTAATCGAAGATTAAACTAGTACTCTAAAACCGGCCCTTAAAATTCTGATGGTAATTTTATTAAAAATGCAACGTAATATCAAAAAAAAATTAATTTAGTTGCGGTAAATATTAATTTTATTTTTTTTTATAAAATTTTATTATATAAACCCAATTATTTTTTGTATACCTATTCTTCAATTGGACACATTTCAGAAAAGCAAATTTTATTTACTAATTACTTGGTTCTTTTATAAAATGTAGTTGCAAATTTTGACGTGGCTTTAACTACTCATTCTCCATTGTTTATTGGGAAGCCAAGATTTGAAATTTTCAAAAGTTTTAATTGCGCAATGTAAAATTTAAAGCAACTGCCAAGACAGTCAGGCAATACGCTTGCTTTACCCAACTAATAACCAGACATAATTCAGTGAGAAACGAAAATGAACCCAAAAAGTGTCGAAAATCAAAAGTTGTTGGCAAATTAACAAAAGTTGCTGCCAGCAAAATAAACTTTGCCGTTTAATAATGCAACTGCAGGCGGTTTTAAATTGCGTTTAAGTTGAGAAAAAAAATTGTAAAAAAAAGAAAAAATTCCAACTGCAATCTTTTGCAAGAAAACATCTACAGTATAAATATGAAACACTCGAATAATTTTGCAAAAGTGCGAATATCTTTTTAAAGTAAATTCGCAACGAAATCCCTGAACAGCTTGAAAGTTCAAAACTATGCGTGCGCGGAAATTATGACAAGTTGTGTGGGTAGCTGCTGAATGGAACTGGCAGCAGTTGTAGCTACCGGTTTTTACAGGTTTATGAAAATGTTTACACTGACGCACAGGAAACTGAGCTAGGAACGGAACAGTTGTTTGCTTCCTGCTGCCATCATCAACATCATCATCACTCACTGCCCGCTCCTCGTACTCCTCTTCATCCAATACAACAGGATGTATAACAATCCAGTGTTTCCGGTTTTGCAAAAATCCGCTATTGTCTGGCGGGGCACATCACGTGCCTAACATACTTTTAAAATGGCAGCTACGAGCTGGGTGCAAGGCCTCCAAAGTCAACCGACACGTAGCCCATGCTTTATAGGTCGGTTGTGGCAACCGAAACGAAACGAGGCGGGCTAATTAGAGGCATTTAAAGTACGGCTACGTTTATGCATTTAAATGAAGGGTGTAAAATCGGATTTTCAGATTTTAGTGGCTGCCATTTTGCGTGGATATTTAGCAGCTTTAAGCAGTTTACAACATTTAAGCGCTGCATTACAACTACATGCAGTGAAGAGCAATTAAATTCCCGACGCGTCGTCCCACCCACGAGAACACTTAAAAATATTAATCGCGCTAAAACACACACGGACAGACAGACAGATACAGACAGACAGACACGTTTACCGCGAAATGCGATAAAACATTCTCATCATATTAAAATGGGTAAAATAAAACATTTCCATCTACCCATCCTTTTGCAAGGACGCCGTACGGTGATGATGATGACGATGACGACGACGATGAATGTGTCAAAAATGCAGCAAAATTCAAAGTTTTCGCGCATAATTTATGTGCCGTGTCGCACAACAACCCGCACATTTTTCCCCTTCCATTTTAAATATTTTTTTTTATTTTATTTTACATTTTTGTTCTATGCAAACTAAGCGCACATGCATCTTTAGAACTGCAAAATACAAAAAGTTTTTTGTTATGCTCATCCAGCAACAATGACTGACTGCACCAAGATGTTGATAAATGCGCGCATATTTTCGCCGAGCTCAGAAAACAAAAGTCCCTCAAAAGGTCAAGGATTGCAGCATGTTGGAAATTAAAATTTTGACTCAAATTAATTTTTATTTTTTTGTTATGTATTCTAAAAGTTTAATTTCAAGTTGAATTCAATATGTAAAAGCAAGGAAAGTAAAGAACTCTTTTTATCACAAATTCTGCAAAATGACAAAAGTAGTTTGTAGTATGAAATTTAAGGAAATGCTAAAAGTGTTATAATCTTTGGTTTGACATATTTGACATTTAAAACTTTTATGGAGTCTTTAATTTCATTTCCACTTTTGTAGACTCTGAAGGGTCCAAGTTAAGCTAATTCAAATTTGAACTTTGAAATGAAATTTATTCGAATTTATTTTCAGTGCAACCTTTTATTAATATATCTGACATAAATTAAATATGTTACCAAGTTTTTCAAATTGTGTTTAAATGGATCGCAAAAAAAACTGAAAATAAAAATTTTAAATTGGTTTTCGACGTTGTTTTGATATCGCTTATTTTAATGTTATCTTTGGAATTTCGTTTTTGGTTTCAGTTTTCGTATTGCTGACTCATAAGGGCAATTCCAGAAAAACGTCAACCACGAACGAAAAATTCAAAATGCTCAAATCTTTAAAATAACGGTGGAATTGGAAACTTAAATAAAACTTAAATTCTAGAAAAATTTTGACAGCTAATTGAAATCTGTACCATCCGGAACTTTAAGTACCAAAACTGTAAAACTACACGGATAGAGAAGATTTAAGTGAATATGTTTGAATGTAATTAAAAAGTAATACGAAATTACCATACTTGTATTAGGAATGAAGTGTATTTAAATTATAATCGAAATTGAATTTATTTTCGTTCACGTGTAAACATTATTATATTGTACAGCAGAATCTGTCAAATTTACCATAAATATGTTACAATACCAACATAAAATTTTAATTGCATTAGAATAAACTATTTCTTGGCAATTTAAAGGGTTTTTCAATAGGGACGCTACAAAAGTAGAGCGATATGGACAGCAAACGACGCCATCTTTCTTGCCGCTCTTTTGACATTTCTCTTTAGTAAGCTTTGCCATTTCATGATGGAAAGATACACGAATTCGAATTTCAATAGTAAATTTTAATAATTTCGAATTGTTGCTGGCTCGTATATCTTTCCATCATGAAATGGCAAACCTTACTGAAGAGAAATGTCAAAAGAGCGGCAAGAAATATGGCGTCGTTTACCTTCCCTGTCGCTCTACAAAAATTTTTGTAGCGCTCTTATTGAAAAACTTTATACTTGGTTAAAACACAGAATTTAGATTTGATTAGCAAATCAAATCTAAATACAACGTATGTTGCCAACGCTCGTCCTAATTCGATAATTTATCGACTGACGAAGTTGATAACGTTGTGTAGCATTTTCTACCGACGCCATCGTTTAAACATATTGATGTTCACAAACAAACAAAAAAGAAATTGCATTTATATAAATGTATTCTTGCAACATTCTTCTTGTATACGATGTTGACACTCGTTGAGCGGAATTTTCTACCTATCGGCATTTTCTGCGTACGTGTCTTTTGTTGTTCGTTGAGAAAACATGTTCGCGTCGGTAATAATTTTGTTATTTGTAAATTAAATAAATATAAATAAAAAGTGCAAATAGTAACAGAGTGAAAACCACAAATAAAAATCTGTGTTTCGTTCAAAATAATGTTTTATTTTGAACATATTTATGTTTCGGTTCAAATATTTATTTTATTTGGATGTAGTAATTATTATGTTTCCATTAGAACATACTCCATTTTAAGGGGCAACATTAAAATGTTTCCGGTTCAAGTCTTAATACAACCCTGTTAGCAAATGATTTATCAGTCAATTATATATTATGTTTACATAAAATTTCAAACATACATGTTAATGCCTGCAAAATTATGTTTGGGACATAACTTTTTTTATATTTTTGTTTACTTAATTAGTATATCAATATTATAAATATTATAGATTAATTCGGCGAATATGATTATGAAGTTTTGGGCAGTTTAATGATATTCCTAATTTAAAAATGCGCATACTAATTAATAAAACGCATACGATGTGAGTTAGGTTGCCTTATTAAGGGATATCCTTATTACAAATACTTATAAATCACTGATCAGAAATGCATAAAGTTTCATATGTAAAAAAAACTCAACCTGACACTAATAGTAAATAGGGTTTTCAGGATATTTCATATTACAACACGAAATTTTTTAGTTTCAAATACAAATAACAAGCACAGATTACATATTTTGTAGGAAAAAAGAAAACAAGTGCATTTTTCATTAAAAAGTACGAAAATAAATAGAAATGTAATTGATATGTATTAAAAATACATTTTTTTGAAACATGTGAATAAATTGCATTAATTTAAATACATTATTTTTTGAGTATACTAATGTTCATATGAAAAACAAAAAATATCAGGACTTAAAGAGTGATTTGCAAAAAAAGGAGGAATCATATAACGTTTGATATAAAATATATGCACTAATTTACAACTAATAGGTACACCTTAAAATTTATAATTTTTGCGTTTGAGTGGCTATAGTTTGGGTCAGATCTATCTGAAATTCATTTGGTTTATATCAAAATATTAGTTGAAGTATTCGCAATAAAATACTAAAGAAATCAGATCGAAAACATAAATCTGTAAAAAGTTCAAGCTCAAAATTTTGAGGCAATCAGAAACAACTGAGTATGAGGACTTGATTAGAAACCTAAAGTGAATCGGTTTGAACTTGATTATTTTCATAAACAATTAAAAATGAATTTATCTTTAGGAATACATGTCGTATGAGTGATCTTAATAAAATATTGATATTCTCGTTAATATTCACAACGTTGTGATGGAATGTGTTATAAACGTTTTAGTTATACATTTTTATACCCTACACTACGAGTGAAAGGGTATATTCAGTTTGGTACGCCGTTTGTAACACCCAGAAGGAAGCATCTCCGGGATGGAAAAGAATATATATTCTTGATCAGCATGACTTCCTGAGTCGATTTAGCCGTCCGTCTGTCTATCGGCTAAGACCGACTATAATTTTGATAATCCTAACTATCATAATACACCTACTATAAAATGTCACTACTTTAAAATTTCCCATGTGATCTAAACTTCCCAACTGGTTTTGTTTTAGCTCGATTTATAACACTGCCAAAATAATTAAAAATAATTCAAAATTTGACATGGTTCAGTAAAAGTAGCAGAAATTATTTGTTACATTTGTTGGGTTGATTCCGAAAATGGCTCTATCAAATATACGATAATTTTTGAGATATATAGCCTATTTTTTCATTACCCATTTTTTTTAATTCTTTTATTACAAAGATTCCAATAAAACGCTATTTCAACAAATTAATTCAAACTCAATAAATTGTATTTCCATTAATTTTAGGTTCGATAACTTTCGTTACCTTTGACTCATTGCCCGCCCTTAAAATCGAATTTAACAGCAAATTGCAAAAACTCAATATCAATCAACCACTCGAACAGATAGCTGGCAAAAAGTGGCCAAAACGCAAAACCAAAAATGAAATGAAAAACAACTCAACTCAGAGAAAATTCACTTTTAGAACAATTTGTCAGAAGTGGCAACAACAACAACAACAACGGCAATAACAACCAGTGAAACTGCATTACAAACTATTCGCATTGGCAACAACAACAACAACTACAAGTATGACAAAGTTAAATTTAATTGCTCGCAGGCCGAACAACATGAAGAAGAAGACGACAACGACGACGATACAATTACAAACGATTCTCATTGTTGTTGTTGTTGTCGTCGTAGCCATAACGTAGTATTTGCTGCCGTTGATGGTGCAAATGTTGCCAACAGCAAATTCCATTAGAGTTGCCAATAGTTGCCGCAGGCTTAAAGTGACACCATTGCACCTACACAACGATACAAACATGCACAGAGAAACACACATGAAAGAGGGAGACAAACATACACAATGCACGCAACATTCTGTTGTTCTTGTTGCTGCTACTGCTACTGCTGCGAAAGTGATTCGTTGCCAATAATTGCCTCGAGCATTTTGCATTAACCCAGTAACTATCATCAAAAATTTAATTATACAATTTTGCGTTTAGTGCAGCATGTAAGCCATACAGGCAGCAACTAGCGCCAGCGCCGCGTGAACCACTTGCAACAAACTGCAACAACAACTGCTAATCAGTGTTGCTAACTGGTGCAATATAAAGCAAAAATTTTGCACTTAATTGAAATAATTGCTATGTCCACCGAACCGAACCAAGTCTTGAAAATCAATACAGAACTTAAGCAAAGAGGAATTAGTTTGAGGACATTTTTAATGTTATGTATATGGAAATGAAATATGACATCAATATTTTTTATGCATGGTTAAAAAATGAATTTTAACATTTTATTAGAGTAGAATACTAAAAATGTAGTTTTTTCCTCAATTTTACTGTGCGAATATCGTGTGTGGTTTTGTTGTATATTTCTGGCTACAAAAGACAAAACCAAAAGGGCGAATTCGACAAATTTAAAATTTTCTCATGCCTAAAAGGCGAATCTGTTCGTTATTTCGCTATAACTTTTTACTGGTGCAAGATAAAATAGGAGTGTAAATGCATTGTTTGTTTGTTTTTAAAGCACCTATCGATTAGCATCATTATTTTAAAATATTTTTTTGAATTACTTGTTTTTGTTTTGCGACTTATGTTATTGTGATATTGTCTTAACGTGCTGAAGATCCAGGCGGTACAAATTAGGTATTCTGTAACAACAAATAAAACAACAAACAATTGGCATAATGCATTGGGTGGCAGATCGTACAACTGTTTCAGAGATAGCCAAGCCTCTTCATCAGCGATCTTTCTGTGCAGATTCTACATTTCAAGTCGCTTAAGTTTTTCTTTCCTTTTCCTTGTATAATATGCAGAGAAAGATTGCTGCTCGAAGGGGCCTCTGAAACAGCGATCACTCATGCCACTCAATGCATTTTGCCAATTGTTCGTTGTGTTATTGAGAACTGTAGATTGGAATTCCGATATGAGAATGCATTATATGCAAAAAAAAAAAACTAACTAGCACTCATAATAAACTTAATAAGTTTTATTTTAATATGAACTACTTTTTATAAATCTGCCTGTGAACATTATTTTGGTACACTTTTGTATAAACAATTTTCAATAAAAGATACCTAAATAAAATATTATCATATTGTATTATGGCTATTCTTATTGCAGACTCATTTTTTTCCAATTACATAGCTTTTTTGTGAAAAATTCCGGTAAAAACTGCTATTTTCAATATTTAAAAGTAAAATATACATGCATTGTAAACTTTAATAAATTTTAACAATTTTATACGGAAACTGAAATATTTTAGAGCCCCTGGAAAAAAAGCTTAGTAGATTTTATAGTTAGTTTAGACTATGTCCTAATTGAAAATCATTTTCATATATATCATTAGATCCATAATGCTAAAAAAATCATCCATAGTCTAAAAAAATTAAAATGTATCCAATTTAGATTCGAATATCTAAGAAAAATTTCGAAATATAATAAATAATTGCTATATTATAATTCGTTTTGATATACTTTTTTTTTTTTTGAAAACGACATAGTTGTATTCTATTTTTTTCAATCCAAAAAGTAACTGAAAAGGTCTATAATTTCAAAAGCAGTTATTTTAAACGTTACGTAATAAAAATAGACTGAATATGCAGTCAAATTCAAAAACCGATAATTGTATAGAATTGATGTATACATTTTTTTTATCTTGTTTTGTTGGATATTCTAGAATTAACGATTTCTAAGATAGAGACTATTTTTGAAACTTTACTCGTTTCTTAATTAAGTTTGACAAGTTTTGAGTCAATGTTGCCCCTTTTGATATCACAGTGAATATTACGAATTCTTTTTGAAAATTTCTGAATATATGTATATTGACGGCTCTGTAGCGCGATTCCGTAACTTCATAACGATAATATTCGATATCGAAAAAGTGATTCCCTAACTTTCAATGCATTTAATGTAGACAAATAAGTTCGGAAATATTTTTAACAATAAAAATCGTTTAAATCGGTGAAAACAACCAAAAAATTTTCAAAGCTTTCGTATCGACAATTTTCGGTAAATTCTTAACGATGACAGCTGACGATAAATATCATAGCGAACTGTGTACTGAATACCTCCTAACAATATTTGTCGTTAATTGTAGTTAGCGATATCGATTTTTGTCGATACGGAGTTAGCGATTCGCGCTATTGAATTCAATTTGTCTCTTTTTTATAAAATTCTTAAAGTATGAATTAAATGTTTAACTAAAAGTAATATAAAACTCTATTTTTGGACTTGTTTTAGAAAGCTTCATTAATGATATTTTAACTGACAAAATGTTTCTTGACATATCTATGATAATATATCGTCGGTGATACTGCAAAACCGTCTATCTACATTTTCAAATACCTCTTACAAAATGAATTTTACAGAATAAAAAAAAAATTCAGTCTCAATTCTGCACTTAGTTCTTACAAAATTAAGTATGTTATAGCTTTTAATGGCATTTATCTAATTTATCCGATCAACACATCATTAAACACCCGATTATTACACACAATTAGGCATAATTTTCACATGCAGTTAGGCGGTCAGTAGCTCGTCTGGTTAGAGCGTTGGACTACGAGCGAAAGTCGCTGATGCGTTCGACTACAAGCCGAAAGGTCCGCGGTTCGATCCCCAGCGACTGCCAATACCTTTTTCATAGAAGAAATTTTTATATGCGACGCTAGTAAATGGCAAACCTACGAGAGTAAAATATTGCTTATGAAAAGCTCTCACCCGCCGTTCGGATTCGGCAATAAACTGTAGGTCCCACCAATTTGAGTACAAATATAACATGCACTGCTCAAATGGTGAGAGAGCTCGGCCAAAGTTCTATACAGGACTGTAGCGCCAAACTGACATATAATGACATATTAAATGCATAGTCTTTTATGAAATAGTTTTAGACATATTCATCAATGACAAGGTTTTCCAATGTCCTCGATTGTCTTCAATTATGTCATTTCCTGCTGGTCATATTTGAAATTATTTATTATATATTTCTTTTAAAAGAGAAATTTTAAATTGAACTTTAAAAAAAATATAACCATAGCATGAAATCTGTTCGATTGGTCGATTTACGTGACTAGCCTACAATTTGATTTTATGCAAAATATGTACAATATAAAAATATGGTGTGTGAACACATCGGGGATGTGTTCAAAACAGTAAAAATAAAAAATACACTCACACATGAAAGATGGCCACAATTTATAAAATATCACAAAAATACAGAAGAGAATTCCAAAAACATAACTCACACATATGCAGTATATAAAAATATATATGAAATAGATAAAAACATATAAAATAATAAATGTTTTCCGCAACAACATGCAATGCAAATTCGGTTTTGATTTATGACATAGGGATTTATGCAGATACATGTGCGCTGCTGGTATGCCACAGAGACAAATCTTTTGGGATTTAGCTGAATTTTGTATAAACATTAAAAATATTATTTTAGCTGAAAAAATATTTTCTAAAATGGTTACATTAATTGTGTTTATACTAAAATATAAATATATGACTTAATGCACTATGTGTTAATTGCAATTCATTGTTTTTGTTTTATAGAGTGCTATTTGTATTGATGGTTATAAATGTGGTTATAAACTGAAGGTGTTTGTTATATAACGATTAACTGAATTGCAAGGTCCATGTAAAATTCTCAAAACTCTCGAATTGTTGTTTTGACGTATTGTGGACATGTATAATTTCTTCAGCGGTAGCTCAGTGGTTAGTGCGTTGGACTGCGAGCCGAAAGGTCCCCGGTTCAAGCCTGGACTGGTGCTAACAACATCTTTTCATAGAAACATTTTTCTATACCGCGCTACCTCTCGGCAGTAAATGCCAAACCTCCGAGAGTAAAACCATTACCTATGAAAAGTTCTCACCCGCCGTTCGGATTCGACAATAAACTGTAGGTCCCACCACTTTGAGTACAAATATAACACGCACAGCTCAAAATGGTGAGAGAGCTCGGCCTAAGTTCTTATAGAACTGTAGTGCCAAACTATTATTATTATAATTTCTTCACTGCTTACAAATATTTTATAAAGAAAATATGTTATTCCGCGTCAAATCAACTGAAAATTTTAAAATTTTGGCAGCACCAACTCCGAAATTAATGAAATTCTCTAGGATGGTTTTATGACTTGAAGTTAAGAAAAAAGCAAAATTTCAGTTTACTAACTAAAGTGGTTTCATAGGTATGAATCCTTGAAAAATGAAAAACTCTCAAAAAAAAGCACGAAATTTGCGAAATCTTAACCGTTATCTGTTACCGATACTGTTCAAACGATTCAAAACCATAAATGTGATAAAAATGCGCAAAAGTGGACGTTTAAAATTTTCAATATTAGGGTGATTAGGGCTATATCAATAACTGTCTTTCTTAAATAAAAAAACATATGTTAAAGAGTATCCTTTTGCCAACAAATAACAAAAATTTCGAAGTGGTTTTCGGGCTCATTCTCATGTTATTAAAAAAAAAAAATTATAAAGTAAACATTGTCATATGAAATTTTTATTTCAAAATTTTGTAATTATGTTCTTTGTAATGTTGTTAAACTATTAGAGCCACTAAACTTCATTTTATAGCTTTTAAAAACAATAACTAAGTATCTAAGTTCCTTTCAGAATGTAGACCTGTAGGCTGAGCTATGCGTGTTATATTTGTAGTCAATGTGTAGGTTCCAAAACACCATAATTTCTTAAAATTTGAAATGCAAGTTTTTGATTATAACTTTATATAGAATCGCCGAAAATTGGTTAAAAAATAAATTTAGAAATGCATTAAACATGATAAGATGATTTAGCATATTGTTACGAAAAGATGTAATTTGCCCCACAGTGCAACCATTCAACAATAATAAATAAGACGCAAGATAATTAAGCGCACATAGCAATGTGTTAGAAAGAGACGGAAGATCATTCAGCGCACTAAGCAATGTGCGAGAAAGAGAGGAAAGATCAACACATTAAAACACATGAGTGCGAATGAGATGCCAATAGCATGCGTCATTCACGAAACGAGTAGAAGGTTCTCGAAACAAGTCGAAGCTTGTCGGAACGTGTCGAACTCATGCCTGCAGTATATATGGCCGACGCATCTGAGGCACAGCACTTCAGTAGTAATTGGAAAGTGGTCGAGTACGTGTTGTGTGAGAACAATGTCAGGTTAAATAGTGGACATGCAGCAGTTGTTAGAATTTGTTATTAGTAAAGTTTTTCATTAAAGTGAATTAATAAAGTAAATTGTTATAATTTAAACCAAACATAAGAGTGTTTTTATTTTGTACACAATCCAGAGATACGAACTTGTAGAACAGTTTTCCGTAGACTGAATTTTCGTAACAATATTGTGGAATGTAAGGGTTGACATTAGACATCTGCACAAATGTATTTGAAGTTCGCTCTGCAAAATATGCTCTATTGCATCTAGTATTCCATGATGTCTCTCCAGCGACTTCACTGCAGTACTTGTTTTAATGTTGTCAAGCAGTTTCTCGTCGAATGGTTCTCCTTCCGATGGAAAATAAAATCTAGTCAATTTTTCAGATAAACGGAAAACATTTATAAAACTACGCAACATTGTTTTTCTCTCAATTTCAATATTAAGGGTGTATGCGAGTTTGACTAAATTGCTGACTAAACTAAATTGTTCGGGTTTTGATTCAATCGCCATTTTGTTCAATTTAGATTGCTAAATTTGCTAAATTTGCTAAATTGAAAAGTAAACGCTGCATTACCGACAAAATTTAATTTAGTCAGCAATTTAGTCGAACTCGCACACATTCTAATTGCCAAATTTCGAATTAAAAATTTAATTTGTTTTCAATTTTATTGATTAAACGTACTCTATTTGACACGTTAAAATGAGTGCAAATACAAAATGAATTTAGTTTTGTTTTTTAAATAATTTATTATACGCTAAGAAAGTTAGCAAGTTTCCAACAGGCAAGGTATCTAAAAATTATTTTATAACTATTTGGACATTTCAAACTATTTTCTTTCAGCAATCAATTACTCAAAATTACAAAATTTCATTTTTCACATAAATATAAAATGTGAGCAAATTTGACAGTAAATTTTCACTCAACGGGAAACTCGATTGATTTCTTTCCGGTGAAAATTTTCGAATATACGTCGAAAAACTGTGAATTGCTCGATTTCTTTTTTAAAAATTCCGTCGAAAAAGTCTCCCGACGTGTTTTTCGATTGTGCTGATTATATTATATGATTTTCTTATAGCTCTTGTATTTTTTTTTCTGTATTTCATTGGGCTGATTATATTATATGATTTTCTCATACCTCTTGTATTTTTTTCTGTATTTCATTATTAATAAAAATTCCTTAAAGCAAGAATGATGAAAAATATGTAAAATACATTGAGTACTCAGTAACATAAGCAGTTCATTTCAGTGTCTTCGTTGTTAATGTACATCATTTAAATTCTTCATTACAACTACGGTTTGTTTTGACATTAATGGTGCCTCGTTGTCGTGAGCAACATAATCATTTGATTTTAAAGTATAGAATCGGCGACTGAAAATGTTTTGAAATTAACTGAATGTCTTGTAGTGATTTTCAAACGCATTTGTGCAGATGTCTTTTCACAAAAACGCTAATTATTTTGGACTAAAAATTTGAATTAAAATTTTTTTTAATTTACCTTAAACTCCATATTTTATATTTGGGATTCTTGATAATACAAATTCCCAAATTCTCTAATGAGCATTTATTGTCATCTCATGCAGTGTGTTCATTAAATGTGTGCACTAAACGTGTTTCTAAATACTAAACAATTTGAAGTTCATTTTTATAGCAAGAAAGGGGCCGATAATAAATTACATTTTCACGCATTAGAATTTCCGGAAACCAACAACAACAACAAACGTAACAAGAATTACAACAAAATAGCTGTTCATACTGTACACTTGAGGACACTAATTAGAAGACGTCTGAGGTCTGGGCACAACCAACCAACCAACCAACCAACGTTCGTCGGTCGCCATAACTTTTCATCTTGGTTCAGTGAACCACACGGCTGTGATTTATATGCAACGAGCGTAAAAGCGGCTAACAAGCTTAATGCCAGACGCGTGGGAGGTGACAGGAGGAGGTTGAGAAGGAAGTCGTCGAAGTAGGTTGGGTCCTGGGGCCACAGAATGATACATGCTAAAACAGGAGGCGTGTAGGCAACGAGCACATTAACGCATGTCGACTACTGCCAGTCGTTTAGATAAGTTGACAGTTTCTTGGAAATAAAGAAAAACAAGAAGTACTAAAAAAAAAAAAAAACCAAAAGAAAAAACACTAAAATGCAGCCGAAACAACAACAAAAAATAAACTAAAAAAGAAAAATTTTCTCTTTTGCAACACACACATTTAAAACAAAAATAAAGGTAAAACTTTATTCAAGAACAAAATATGGTAGCAGCAACTAATAAAATTAAAGCCAACTGAATGCTTTGACCAAATTGTTTCTTTGCTGCTTATTTTGCTTCATCTGTCTGTTTATTTCGTTCAAGTTAATTAATAAATTTTCGCTTGTTAATGCTATTAATTTATTAAATGAAGCAACTACGCCTTGCAACTGTCTGTCTATCGGCCAAAACACACACCTCCTTTAATTAGCCGCTGCCTTCACTAAGAACTTGAGTTATATTCTACCTAATAATTTTCCTTATATTTTCGGGTAGTTTTTTTTTTCATTTGGTTCTTGATTTGGCTGCTGCTCAATCACAGTAACAGCCCCACGATACGCCGACGGCAGTAGGCTGAACGGTGTGAAATATTGTCTCGTATTACGTTTGGTAAGTAAGCTACTTGTTTTTATGGTACTTATTGTTTTTGTGATGTGATTCCGTTGTAATTTTTGAAAATGTAATTAATTGTTTTTGTTTAGCTCTTTTGTACGCTTGTTTTAATTCGATCACCTTAGGAGATGGCGATTTCAAATTAATGAGGAATATTTCGGGCTTAGGCAAAGTTTTCGGGTACCTTGAAATATATTTATAAAATTATTAAATCGTTCGTACAAGTTTTGAACTGTATATTACCAAAAACTAAAACTTCGATTTTCATTGAAGATTCAAAATTAGCCAAACACACTTTAAAAGTAACTACACAAAAAAAAAAATCATCAATATGATGATTTTATTCATAAATAATATGAATTTTTTCGTTAACTACCAAATTCTTCATATTGACACCATCGTTCATTATTGATAAAGGGTTCTTTTTTAAAAAGGGACGCTACAAAAGTAGAGCGACAGGAACAACAAACGACGCCATATTTCTTGCCGCTCTTTTGACATTTCTCTTCAGTAAGGTTTGCCATTTCATGATGGAAAGATATACGAATTCGAATTGCGGTAGTAAATTTTAATAATTTCGACTCGTTGTTGACTCGTATATAAACTGGCAAACCTTACTGGAGAGAAATGTTAAAAGAGCGGCAAGAAATATGGCGTCGTTTGCTGTCCCTTTCGCTCTACTTTTGTAGTGTCCCTGTTGAAAAATCCTTAAAAAAAACTTTTGTAGCGCTCTTATTGAAAAACCTTTTATATTGATGGATGCATTTATTATATAAATGAATTTATTCATACTATCAAACCTCAAATATTCAATACAATGAATTTTAATCATCATATTGATGAATATAATCATAATATTGATGAATAATTTAAAATTTGTTTGTAAATGTTTCATAATAATTCTGAATACAATATTCAATATGAAGAATTTTGTTGAACTAATATTTTTTTGATTCATCATATTGATACACCGTTCATTAAATGACATATTTATGAATGCATTCATTATATATATGAACAAAATATTCAATACAATGAATTTGAATTGTCATATTGATGAATTTGTTCATAATATTTTTTCAAAAAAAAATAATATCTCGAAAAAAAAAGGATTGTAAAAAGTTTATTTAAAAAATAACAGTATAAAAATTATCAGAAAAATTTCGGACAAAAAAAAATTGATCGAAAAAAAAATGTCGTTCGAAAAAAAAGGGTTCGAAAAAAATGTAGTTAGAAAAATAAAATTATTCGATGAAAAAAAATAAAATTTTTTTTTTTTTTTTTCAAAAATGTTTTTTATATATATAACTTGTTATTAATAAAAAGTTGTAATTATAATAAATATATTATAAAACGTTTTACTAATTTAAAAAAAAATTGATCGAAAAAAATTTTTTTTTCGAAAATAAAAATTTGTTCGAAAAAAAAAATGTGTCCTAAAAAATTTATACAAAAAAAAATTTAGTTCGAAAAAAAAAATTATTCGGTGAAAAAATAATTCCAAAAAAAAATTCCAAAAAAAGGGTTCGAAAAAAATTTAGTTAGAAAAACAAAATTATTCGATGAAAAAAAATACAAAAAAAAAAATTTTTTTTTTCAAAAATGTTTTTTATATGTATAACTTGTTATTAATAAAAAGTTGTAATTATTATAAATATTTTATAAAACGTTTTACTAATTTATGCATGTCGTGCAAGCATTATATAAGAAATAACACACAAGAACTACTTGAGAACTGAAGGGTACTGCAAAAAATGAACAAAAAAAAAATATTTTGATAGAAATATGGTTTAATGAACAGCGTTCTTCAATACGATGAACACATATGTTGTATTTTATATTTTGGTTTATTAATATGATGAAACGTATTCATCAAATACAGTTCATCATATTGAAGAACCCTTTTTCGACAGTTACCAAGGGTTCTTCATATTTATGATAGCATTCATAACAATAATGGCGTTAGTCATTAATGTTATGAGTGGTTCTTCAATACAACGAATCATGGTTTGAAGAAAGAAATTCATCAATATGATGTTCATTTTTTCCTGTGCATGTTCTATTTTATGTATTTGTTCATTAATATGATGAAACGTATTCATTACATGCAGTTCATCATATTGAAAAACAATTTGTCGACAGTTACCAAGCATTCATCATATTTATGATAGCATTCAAAACATTGATGTCGTTAGTCATTAATATTATGAATGGTTCTTCAATACAATGAATCACGATATGGAATTCATCAATATGATGTACATTTTTTTCTGTGTATGCTATTATTAAAACCAAAAAGTGAATTTGAATTTTATTTAATTTTAAAAGGGAGGATTTTTTGAATAAAAATTTTAGAATTCATAATAATGTGGTGGCGTGAGTTTTGGATATGGATATTCGATGTGAAGATTTTGTTATGCTCCATAAAATATATATTTTTATATGATGCTTTTTGATTTAATTCAATTCAACTTACATTTAATACAGCGGAAGATGTTGAGATCTGCAAAAGAAGAAAAGAAAGAACAAGTTAATGAAAAATTTTATGTAACGACAAAATTTATTTTCATTTTAATTTAAAGTATTAAAAATATTTCCTATAACACATCTACGTGCATCTCAAACGCATTTTAAATACATTTGTGTAATGACAGCAATAATAAGAAAAAATAAATTAAAAGTGTCTCGTAAACCAACAAAAAAAAATTACAGGAAAAAAAAAAATTTGGCTTTTGATGACAATGTTCATGTGGTCATAAAAATAACACAAACAATGCCTAATGTCACTTTGACAGTTGACAACGTTGACAGTAAAGTCATAAGATACGCACAGCCTGACAATAAAACAAACACGTAGGCATCAAAGTTAAATTATGCAAAATGCACGAAATTAAATGATTTTTTTTTGTTTGTTTTCGTTTTGAGCATTTGAATTTAAATTTTATTTGGCGCACAAAATGCCATGAACAGAAAAAACACTTATACTACAAGATTCTACCCCCCAAAAACACCTATGTGCTTTCACCACAGTAGTCGTAAAATAAAAACCCATAATTGTGTTTGTAAATTTGTTGCCGTTTCGCGTACTTCAACCGTAATTACACTTTAAGTTCGTCAAGTGGGACGCAAAATTTGCGCTTTTTTTATAGCTGTCACGAAGACGCAACTACGTAATAATGCAATGATAAAAAATTACACAAAAAAGTTAGCAAGTGCAATCAAAACATATAGGAAGTAGTCATAAAAATCATTTCTCCTTAAAACTGGTTATTATGTAAATAGATAATGCATTTGTGGGATAAGGTATTAAAAAAATAATATGATACTTAAAATAAAAAGTACTAATTTTGAAAATATAATGCATCGTACGATAAATTATTATTACACTGCAAAAATTGTTATTAAAACGATATAGAAATTTAGTATATTTGTGAATTTGTAAATTTTGAGTGAGTGTCATCATCATTTTTAGTAAGAAAAAAACTCAGTCAAATGAAATACGCAAGTACACTATTCAATACGAGTTTTACTATTATCGTTCCATACATCAATTATATAAAATTCGCTGATGCTTATTTTGTCTGCATATTCAGTTTTTTTTTTGTTCATATAACGTAATATTTTTAAGAAAATTACACCGACAAATTAATGTATTAAATTATATTACTATGATGTCTTTGTTTTAAATAGTGTAGTTCTACTACATTTTTGTTAGTTTTTGAATACATTTGCAGTTATTTCACTCAATTTTACTACACAATGTATTACAAATTTGTTCTCTACGTATTGCCGAAACTGTATTATTGATTTATTATTTGTTTTTATTTAATTATTAAATTTCGTGAGTGCACACGATGAACGTATTGCGAAAGGTCGTTCATCCTGCAGGTATAAACGAACTCGTTAGCTACATATTGCAGAAACTATTTTTTTTTTTTCATTTTTTTACATTATTAAAATAACGTTTGAACACACGACTTATGATTGCATTAGTGCTATAAAAACAAACTCAAGCAGACCCAATTAATGACCGAAACAAGTTGATGAGAAAATTCTTTTTGATGCCAACTAATTGGGTTTCTCACTGAATCTTTTAGGTTTTGAAAATTAAAACGCAAAAAAATAATGCCAACTCTGCAGCTTTGAGTGCAAATATAACACGCACAGCCTAACTATTGGTAATTTTGAACGTTAGTTTGAACTATGCTCTATCTTACCAAAAAATATATTTTTATTTATCATAAAATACAAAATGTAAAAAAATCCGCCAAAAATAGTGTACAAAAATCAATATTTTTCGAGTTTACCCATTAAGCAATTTAGGAGCGCTCTGAAATTGGAGTCATAAAGGAGACCAATTTTTGAGTGTTTTATGAGCCCTCAGAAAAATTACTCTTAAAAGAATCTCATTTAAGACTGTTTTCGGAGTTCTCAAAAATATTACTCATAAAAGATTCATATTTAGGAGTTATTTAGGAGCCCTCATAAATTAGACTCCTAAAAGCATCAAAAATAAAATTGTTTCTGAACGCTCAGAAAATAGACTCATAAAAGTTCTATATTTTAGAACGTTTTAGGAACGCTCCAAGATGTTACTCATAAAAGAGTCCCATTTATGAGCGCTTTAGGAGCCCCCTCAAATCAAACTCATAAAATCATCAAATTTAAGAGTATTTTAGGAGCACTCAGAAAAGGGAGTCATAAAAGTATCTTATTTATGCTGGCTTTAGGAGCCTACTGTTTAAATAAAATTGAAATACTTATATTCGTTTCGAATTTGAAATCAAACGAAAAATAATAAAATATTAGTGTAAATTCAACAGACAAACCTGCATATTAAATGGATTTTTTAAAATGAATGCATTTTCTCACGGATGACTGGACTAAGATAAACATGAACATGTACTATGTTGGATTAATTTCAGACACATTCTATAGTTCTGAAGAAAGAAAAACTACGCGGATTTTTAAAGCGTGTGCACTACCCATGTTTCTGTAGCCTTTTTAGAATCCTTTCAGTGCTCAAATATGAGTGTTTTAGGAGTAATAAAAGTGTCAGAAATATGAGGGTTTTTGGGCTCATAAAATGGTGCCTTCTACCCAGGGGTTGAGAGCCTTTTTGGGCACTTTCTAGCGCTCAAATATGAGTGTTTTAGGTGTATTAAAAGAGTCAGAAATATGAGGGTTTTTGGGCTCATAAAATGGGGCCCTCTACCCAGGGGTTGGGAGCCTTTTTGGGCACTTTCTAGCGCTCAAATATGAGTGTTTTAGGTGTAATAAAAGAGTCAGAAATATGAGGGTTTTTGGGCTCATAAAATGGGGCCCTCTACCCAGGAGTCGGGAGCCTTTTTGGACTCTTTTAAGTGCACATATATGTGGGTAACACTCATAAATATGACACATTTAGGAGTCTTAAAAGACTCAAAATGTTTGCTGGGTAGATTCATATATTTAAAAAATATATCAGAATATTACAATTTATTCCAGTTTTTCTTGGATCAATTCGGGTTTTATTTGCATTTGAAAAGCAAGTCCATATTAAATTTTTGTTCGAATATTTTAAAAAGTTGGATGTACTCATAGCTCAGACATTACTTAGTATGAATTTGAACATGTTTGTCCAATTTATTTATATTTAATAAATTTAAATTGATTTTTCAAATATCTCGTAGTACCATTTCAAATGGGAAAAAAACCTATACTTAGGAGATCGTGTTGTAAGTCAACATAGTCTGTAAAAAAAAAAAAAAAATTGATTATGAAAATGTGATATGCATTGAAATGCAAATAATAACCGTAAACGAATTGATCTAAAATAACTGGGTACCAAAACATATATAGAATGAATCCTAGTTTCACGTACAGGTTGATTTTTTCATGTGTGCAAAATTGTGTCGGACGGTGTAATATATGATATAGTCAAATCAAATCCAATAAATAACAAATCACTTAAAAAGTACATTATTTAATTTTTGAACTATTAATCAATTAAGTTATATTTTCATTTAATTCCGTTCAAATAAAATTCGTACTTAAATTTAGCTAATACTTTAAAAGCTCCGACACCAAGTAATTTTATAATTCTTTGTTATGTGTCATGCCGTGGCACTCTTGCCACTCAATGGCCAACGACAACACGACACACACTTCTCTTCAATTCACTCAACAAAAGTGTCACTCAATGATTTATTGATTGTCGACATTAACCTCACCATTTCTCCACCTATTTATACCTTTTTAGCCACTCATATCTTTTTGCATTCGCATTGTGTTATGCACTTGAGCCTCGTTCAGTCAACGTTTGTGGCAAATCAATGGCACTCAAACTCCCGCAACACTCAATCAATTCACGTTGACTAACTGAAGGAACAAATGAATGCTTCCAGCATAGACAGCATTATCTATCTATCTGTCGTAGTAATAAAATAGAACCTTCAACCGATATCTCCAACCTATTGCTACGGCCCAACTGATGGTATGTGCCTGCTGACCAGTAGATTCCAAAGACATACCGCACTTTCATCATGTACTACCATGGCGTCACATAATATGCGACCGTCATTCAATATTCTTTGTGTTTGCATTTGTATTTGCCCCTGTTCATTTTTGAATTCAAAGAAAATGAATTTTATTTAAACAAATTTTGCTCTCAATGTAACTAGGTATCCAACAATGTCCAGTGTTTGCACGTATTTCCTTGCCCTGCTTTCGTTTTGCTTTTATACGATTATTCATTTTATTTTTATTTTTTTCAACATTCACTATTATTTGTTTGTCATCTGCTTTTGCAAACTTGTCGCATTTCTAATATTTTTGCTGCACTTTGTTAGTTTACTTTGAAATGAATTTGTAAGCCGTCATTCGTCTTGAACTACGGTCTTTCTGTCAGTCTGTGTGCTCCGCTTTCATTTCAAAAAGATTGTTTTTCTCATTATCTATATTTTTCCGTTTTGTCCCACTTGGTACCAATCATGCATTTGATCAAGTTGCTCGTAGTTATAGTCATCATCGTCGTCGTCATCGTTCTCGACGTTCTTTTGTACATTTTTGTTTGTTGAGGATTTTTACGTTTTCATCTTTCATTTCTTCAATGGTACATTTTCTTGAAAGCAAGAGTACAAGTTTTTTTTCTATAAGAATACAATTCTCTTGAATCTTAAGTGAGTCATATTTTGTGGGATTTCTTTGAAATTTGTGTCAACGTTGATACTTATTTAAGATGTTACATAATTTGAAATTCTGAATATTATGTATGATGTCATATGATTGTATTTGAGATTGTATTTATATTTATATAAAATCCAGGTCAGTTTTACGAAATTTTTATAGCTTAGAATTTAAATTATTTTTCGAAACTTTCTTAATGATACGAATAAGGTAAAAGAATAATGCACAGAAAAAATGTACAACATATAGATGAATTCCGTTCTTCCAACCATGATGATTTGTTGAAAAACCATTCATAATATTAATAACTAACGACATCAATGTTATGAATGCGATCATAAATATGATAAACACTTGGTTACTATCAAAAAAATGTTTTTCATCATTTTAATGAACAAATACATAAAATACAATATATATGTACATCATATTGAAGAATGTTGTTCATCAAACCAAATTTCAATCAAAATATTCTTACATAATGCTTGCTCGACATGCTTAAATTAGTAAAATGTTTTGTAATATATTTATTTATAATTAAAACTTTTAATTAATAAAAAATTATATTTATAAAAAATATATTTACATTTTTTTTAAAGGATGTTTTTTTTGATAATTTTATTTTTGAAAAAAAAAATCGTTTTATTTTTTTTTAGAATATATTTTTTCCAACATTTAAACACTGATAGACCATTTAAACATTTAAAAAAAATTCGAATTATTTTCTAAAAACATTTTTTTTTTTTTTGAAAAATTCGTAAAATATGCATCAATTATTTTATTTTGAAAAAAAAATTATAGTTCAACAATATTCATCATATTGAATAATATATTCATAAATATTATGAACAATTTACAAACAAAATTTAAATTATTCATAGATATTATGATTGTATTCATCTTTATGACGCGTCAAATTCATTGTATTGAATATTTTGTTGTTCACTATGATGTTTGATAGTATGAATAAGTTTATCTATATAATTAATGTATTCATCAATATGTCATTTAATGAACGGTGATATAAATATGATGAATCTGTTACTTGGTAGAAACATGTATAATATTAATGAATAAATTAATCATATTGATGAATTTTTTATGCTCTGTAGTATCAAAATAATACTGTTTTACGAAAAAACGAGTTGGAAAAGTTAAGTCACATGGGTAAGTTCGGTCACATGGGGCGGACTTTTATAGTCGTTCGGGCCCGACTATGGAATACCCTACACCTTTGGTGGAGATATTAATGTGGGATATTTATTTGCATACCCTAACTTTAAAGTTTGTAATTATGCTGAACCTCCCCACCCTCAGAATATTATTCACATATCAGAAATTTACGTCTTATATCCCCATAAATTAAAAAATGTATATAAAAGTATAAAAAAACTAAAAAAAAATGAAAATATAATTGGGCGGACCACGCCTATATTTAAAATTTTGAAAGGCTAATATTCCATAGATTTGATTTTAATAATTTACCGATCAAATTTCCACCCGGGAAATAATGAAAAAAAAAGTGGGCGGATCACGCCCATTTTTGGACCACATATTTATAGGTGAATTCTAACAATATGTTTTAAATTTTATAACTATACCTTGAATACTTTTCGAGTTATTAGTTCCTAAAGAGTTATGTAAAAGTGACTTGTATGGGAGGTGGGCGTGTCCGTTGACCGATTTGACTCATTTTCAAACTCAGTTCCTACTTTTGGCTAAAATATTATAAAACTAAATTTTATCGCATTCTAATCAGTATTTCTCAAGTTAATCTGTATTCGGACAGCAAGACGGACAGACAGACAGACGGACATGGCTAAACGGACTCGGGTAGTGATGCTGATCAAGAATATATATACTTTTCCGTACCGGACACGCCTCCTAAGGGGCGTTACAATATATGCAAAAAGTTAATATACCCTGTACCTCATAGGTGTACGGTATAAAAACAACCACTTAATTTTCTGCATCTTTTAACTAAATTTTACAAAAAAAAAACTTTTTATTATTTAAGAATCTGTAAAAAAAGTTACAATATACGCATTAATTTTTACTATATTAAGCACTAAACTTCATTAAAAATATTTATTACATTCTTAAGACAAATAACACAGTGCGACACTATATTCAGTGACGGAGATTTGATAATTTTCTTAGATTCCTTAAGTAACCTGACGAAATTTCACCAAACAAACTTATGTCCTATCACGTCAGGTTTACGAGATATATGACCATAAAGGTCCTATAGTGACCGCAATATTACCGTTGGTTTATTGAGAAAACTGTAGTAGTTATGGATTTGTGTCTGAGAACCAAATGTAGACACTATCCAAGGCTTCATATCTTTAGTACATATTAAATTTCTATCTCGTCCTTTTAATACTATTATTAATGATTTTCAAAGGATCAATCTACATAATCGACTAATTTCATATTAAGGAGTGGCAAATATTAATATTGTCCATGGAAAAATATTCAGCATAAAAAAATATAAAAAGTGGCCAAATATGTCAACGTCGTACGAGCTATAGTTTCTCTAATATTTAGAACTGTAAAGTATTTTTTTATTTTATATGAAACTGCAAAATACTAAAGTTTTTCAAAGGTTAAAATCGAATGATCCTTTATCGGTGCCAAGGATTTGGCTACTTTTTATGTTTTTTTTATGCTGAATATTTTTTCCATGGACAATATGATACATTTGTAACTCCTTAATTTGAAATTAGTCGATTATGTAGATTGATCCTTTGAAAATCATTAATATTGGTATAAAAAGGACGTTTTAGAAATTTAATATATACTAAAGATATGAAGTCTTGGATAGTGTCTACATTTGGTTCTCAGATAACAAATCCATAACTACTACAGTTTTCTCAATAAACCAACGGCAATATTGCGGTCACTATAGGACCTTCATAGTCCTATATCTCGTAAACCTGACGTGATAGGACATAAGTTTGTTTAGTGAAATTTCGTCAGGTAAATTGACAAATCTCTGGTACCAAAAAAAAATTGGGGTTTTGCAGCACTGTGTAATTGGTATGCTCTCAAAAACAATTGTTTATTTTATTCTTAATTTTTTCATGAAGTTAAATAAATGCAGATGTATTATTTTTTACTTTAGTTACTCCAGTTACGAATTGATAAATATTTAAAATACAGAAAACAAAAATAGTTTCTGCTATATGTGGAAAATAAGTTTCTAATATATGTTGTATAATCCAGTTAAATATATACAAAATGCACTGAAATTAATAATTAAATGGAGTAGAACTATTTTTTTTTAAACAAATACAAAATGTATTACAAAAGTTTCAACAATGTAACGAATTTTGTTGTTATACATTTATGAAATATAAATGCTACATAATACTTTCGACTATTTTCCGACTTTAAAGCTGATTTCTGCAAGAAAACTGTAAAAATTAAACTAAAATGACATACATTCTAAACAAACTCAGAAAATAAAAACTACAAACGAAGAAAATGGGCCATTTCAAATTGGGGCTGTTTCTGTCGTTCTGTTGGCTGGTTTTTTTTTGGCTACATTGGCGTCAAACGGAACAAGGAAATAGATAAAAACTAAAATACAAAAAAAAAATATATATTTGTTTGTGTAACTTTGGTTGGTTTGGTGAGTGGGTGTTTTGGGGTCCAGCCTCAATTTTAATAGTTTACACAATCATAGAATGTTCGTTCTTTTTTCTTGATGTTTTTTTGTCATTTTTGTTTGTTGCCATAGCTACATCATACTTTTTAGGTTATCGAAATGAAGCAGACATTTTGTCTGCCGTCTTTTGGCTCTGTACGAGGCAATAAAAAATAATGAAAAACTACAAAATTAGAAACGGAAATAAACGAGCATAACGTAGGGAGTAACAGAAAAAGATGGAAAATGTAGACATTTTTGTTTTTTTGATATTTTTTATTTGCTTTATTAAAGTAACACAGTTATTTTGAGGGACAACAACTCTGTGTAATGGACTGACAAAGAAAGCAAGCATGAAACAAACAGACGTCATATTACTTTTTATATGTTCAGACATAAAATTTAATGCGCTTTAAGCCAAATCTAGATATGTAGATAAATTGCTTTGATAACCAACAGGCAGAAGATTAGGAAATTTAGGTTAAGTGGCTCGAAAGAATCCAAAGCAATATAGTGCAATATTTAAATGAATTTAAATTTTCTAATATAATATAAAATAATTTCAAAAAGCACCATAAACTATTCTAATTTTTTTTTTGCTAATTAGACACCAAACACTTAGAGGGTGGCAAATTCAATTTGCTTGAAGTAATCGTGCAGTTGACAGTGATTAATTGCAATTCATCGATGTGCAAGCATTGCGCCACATTTGATTACGTTATACTAATGGCAACCATAACGTTGGCAACACGCACTCGTTACCCTTTAAGCCATCCTGACCTCACCGGAGAGGCTTATCCTGCCAGCAAACCGTCCACCCGACAAAAACACACAGCACAGCGTCGTGTATGTCATTTTCATTATCATGTTGCATGCTAATTTATCATATTTTCAACATGTTGTCAAAACAATAAAAATAATTAAAAATTTAATTATTCAAAATGTTTGTCATTTTTCTAATTAATTGATTTCCGCTGGTTACGTTGGCTGAGCAATTATTTTGCATTAAAAAACATTTTCGCACATTGTTGTTGTTTTTAAAATTTGCTGATTATTAAATTTAGTTGCTGATTTTTATTTTGTTGCTGAACGACTCATTTGCAATTTTGTGGAAAATATTTACCATGCATATAATTTCAATTTTATTGATTTAAAATTTGCATAATTATTAGTAAAATAAATAATGTGGTTAACCGCCAATATGAAATTAATTTTCGAAAATTCATAAGTATTATAGCTACTACGAATAAATATTATGTTTGCTGCAATCATTAAAACTATATTAAATTAATTAGCCATCCTTTTTAACTTATCATTTGTATTCGTATTATGAGCTAGCGGGTATCTAACGAATTATTGTCCCAAACACATATAATGTTGGCTTTAAATATTTATTAGTACATAGGCATATTTTAAGCATTAAACACATTAGTGTTTGTCATTTCAACAACATATTGTCAATCATATGCATTTTTTATGTTTATGCTAAAGTTTTATAAAATATGGTATTACAAAATGTTATATCTTGCATTACATAATTTTCCCTATAATGTTTTTGCTTTGAAAAGAAGAAAATTTAACAATTTTTTTGTTTATTTTAAAAATAAAGATTATATCGTCACTGAAATGCCAAAGGGAAGTTAGAAGTGCTTTAAATATAGTAAACAATTTTTGTTTCCATTTGTTATACATAACGTATATGATTTGGACAACCCACTAAGTTATAAATACGGATTTAGTGTGGCTACATCCTGACCAAAACGCAAATATTTTTGTTTTTTTGCCGTAACTTTTTACTGGTGCAAGATAAAACAGTGGTGTAAATGCATGAACTTTTTGCTTTCAAAGCACCTATCAATTGGCATCATTATTTTAAAATAATTCATTATTTGCAAAAAAAAAATGTTTGCCAAATTCATTTTAAATAATGATGCCAATCGATAGGTACTTTTAAAACAAACCATTTATTGCTTTACACCACTATTTTATCTTGTACCAATAAAATGTTATGGCAAAAAAACGAAAAGATTCGCCCTTTTGGCATGACAAGATTTTCAATATTTCGAATTTTTCTATTTCCAAGCGAAAACTTTTTATTGGTACAAGATAAAATAATTACATTAAGGCATTTATTGTTGGTTTTTAAAGCACCTATCGATTGGCATCATTATTTAAAAATAAATTTTCGAATCTTTGTTATTAGCAAGAAAAATATTTGGAACATTATTTTTAAATAATGAAAAGATTCGACCTTTTGGCATGAGAAGATTTATCATATTTCAAATTCGGCTCTTCGGTTTTATCTTTTTTGGCTCGAAATATCCGAAAACCCCCTCATACGATATACTTGAGGCAAACGTACATTTAAAAATGTAAAAACGCCATTATCAAAAATTACACATTCGCCCCTTTTACATTACTTTAAATTATTTCCTAAAAATATATTTTCATTCATCTACCTTTAGTATTTATGTTGATGATATAGCTCAAATATCAAATAAATTCAAAATATGGTTTTTAAAAATATTTTATCTTGTAATTTTGCCATAGTCTAACAAACTTTAAACACGTTAAGAGACTTATTTTCAAAACTTACAGAATAATTTATTGAAATCAATTTCAACACAAAAACCAGCAAAGTCCTTGGCACGCAAAAAAAAAGCAATGGAAAAAATAAGTAGTAACAGAAAACGTGCCCTTTATCGCAGACATCAAAGTAAAGTTTCTTTAATATTTAATCCGAAAATAAGCATAAATAATAATAACCCACAAATTTGATGTGCAAGATCTAGAGAGAAATTTTCTTCCAACAAACACAAAAAATTCAATTGAATAATTTCGAAAACTGTAACAGCAGACTTCGTAGGGCCGCCTATGGTTGGAATAGCACACAAAACTAAACCTTTGCAGCAGGCAGGCAGGCAGGCAGGCAGGCAGGCAGACAGACAGGCGGAAACTCTATCATAATACCAACGAAATCTCATTTGAATAAAAATGAATAATTGATTTTAATTCGAATTTCCGACGGTATTAAGCGAAGTACAACTAGCGGTGTTGTTCTTGTGGCGCATAAGAACTTCCGACCATGGCAGTGGCGATTTCGATATGGCGGGTTATTTTGGGAAAGTGTCCGTAACTTTACACTTCAATCGAATGGAGATTTTAAATAACTTTAAGTAATAGATATAATGAAATAAAATAAGAAATGTTTATTCTATTGAATTTGTTAGCAAATATATTCAAGTATTTAAAGTGGATTTTGAGAGGATATTTTAAAGACTACTATTTCATCTTGCACGAATAAAAAGCTATAGCAAAAAAACGAAGAAATTGGAAAAATTGAAAATCTTGTCATGCCAAAAGGGCGAATCTTTCCTTTTTCGCCATAACTATTTATTGGTACGAGATAAAATAGTAGTGTAAAGACATTTATTGTTTGCTTTTAAAGCACCTATCGAACTGCATCATTATAATATTTTGACAAACTTTTTTTCCTGCAAATAACAAATGGCAAATTAATGTTTGACAAAATATTTTTAATTAATGATGCAGATCGATAGATGCTTTAAAAACAAACAATAAATGCCTTCACACTACTATTTTATCTCGTACCAATAAATAGTTATGGCGAAAAAGGAAAGATTCGCCCTTTTGGCATGACAAGATTTTTAATTTTTCAAATTCGCCCTTTTGATTTTGATTTTTGTGGCTAGATATATCCAACAAAACGACACGCGATTTAAGCACAGCATACTTGAGGAAAAACTACATTCAAAAATGTAAAAAAACGCAAATGTCAAAAATTGCACATTCGCCCCCTTGGCATGACAGTGACGATATGACATCCACTTTTTCATATACAATTTTAATAAATTTTGTACTTTCTTATTGCTTTTCGAAAACAAGTGAAAAAAAATGCATTAATTTTTTTTTAGAATTGTGGTGTTTGCTTTCAAAAAGTATGCAATTTGGACGATTTAATTAAATAAGTATATTTGAAATTATCGTATATTGCATATCTTTAAAAATATAAACGAGTATTCATATTATTGAGCGTAGCTTAAATGCCGCTAAGCCAAGTTAAATTCCTATATTGGTTGGTGTAATGTGGGAACCCTTTTTTTTTTTTTGGGGGGGGGGGGCGGTTGTTGAAGTACGAAATTTATTTAAGCATCTCTAATGGAGGACAAGTAGTTGCACAATTTTGTAATTTTAATATATTGTTTCTGGTAGATATTTATGAATATTCACTGTTTTTCCTTCACATTCTTGTTTTGCATTAGCATATTTTTGTTCATTTCATTAATATTTTTTTTTAAATCTGTTGTAAATAAACATAAAATAATACAGAAATAACAAATTATATGCCTATTTAAAAAATATTTAACGTTTCCCAATATACCACAGGTTTTTCCAAGAGGTCCCAAAATACGGTATATTGAAAAATCGCCCAAAAATCGCCCAAAAATCAATTAAAAGACACACAAATGGTATTCTGTTAATACAAAAAGTTGGTTCACGAATCACTCTCAATAATAGACCCTTCAAAACAAATTTAAAAATATTTAAATATTTATTTTTGAAGGCAGATCAAAAAGTTTCCTACTTTAGACCAGTCACAAATTTTGTTGTAATAAAAATTTCAGCATTTCTTATTTAAAATTGTGACGATTTCGAAAATGGTATCTGTTTTTTATATTGGCTCTAGTTTTTGAGATATAGCCTATTGTTATTTTCTCGTAGTTTTAGCTCTTGTGTTATTTTTCATATTAATGACAATAATGAAAATATCTTTCCTGCATTAGATACGGAGCTTAATACAAAAACTTTATTTTATGTGAAAAAAATTGATTTGCGAGGTATAGGCACCCCATAGCGTCTAACCTAGACGTGTAGGGGTATAAGTATACACTCAATTTTTGATCCACTGACTATAGAGAATCTGTAAATCAAAAAAAAATGGAGTTCAAATTTTAGTGTGGCACAGTGTAATCTGTAGCAAGTATTGAAAGCATTGAGTAAAAATTACAGTTCGGAAAACCAAAAAATATATATTATTCATATTGAAATATTAAATTAAAAATGTAATAATAATAATAGTTTGGCGCTACAGTCCTGTATAGAACTTCGGCCGAGCTCTCTCACCATTTTGAGCTGTGCGTGTTATATTTGTACTCAAAGTCGTGGGACCTACAGTTCATTGCCGAATTCGAACGGCGGGTGAGAGCTTTTCATAGGCAAGGTTTTACTCTCGTAGGTTTGCCATTTACTGCCGAGAGGTAGCGCGGTATAGAAAAATGTTTCTATGAAAAGATGTTGTAAGCCCCAGTCCAGGCTTGAACCGGGTACTTTCGGCTCGCAGTCCAACGCACTAACCACTGAGCTACCGCAGCTACTTTGATTAAAATCAAAGGATCCTTTAATCGTTTCAATGTATTTCGTTTTTTTTAACCTTTATCTTAAAGGGGTAAAACGAAATTATTCTTTTTTCGGAACGGTGGTATCAATAGTAGTTGGTAGAAAAATTCGTAATATTTATGAATAAATTCATCATATTTATGAATTTTTTATTTTGTGTATATATTGTATATATATAGTTAGGATTCTAAAACTTAAAAATGTTCTTATAATTTCATTCATAAAAAAATATATGTCCAATATTTTCAGCGTCTTAAAAAATTTCAACAATATTCAATTTCAAAATATAAAACCAAATACATTTTCTTTTTTTTTTGTTGTAAGTGCATTAATTTAATTTGGAAATGTAATAAAAGTGCACAAAAGAATTTAAACTGAATTGAAAGAAATTGTATAAATTTAGTTTAACTGTCAACTCTAACACACTACAGCACACCACTACTTCCCCCATCCACTACCCTATATTCTATTGTTTTGTTACATAACTTGAAGCGGCTACATTGCGCTGATGCTGCTACTGCTCCAAAGAATCCCAATGAAAATGTGGCACAGTGAACTCCAGCGACAGCAGCAGCACCAGCAACGACGAATAATGTTGCCTGCATCCGGCAGAGTTGGCAAAAAGCCAAAAATACGGCTGCCAAAAATGTACGAGTAAAACGTGTAAAAGTATCCGCAGCACAGCAACGAAGGCACAACGAACGAACGATGAACGAAAATGGCAGCGGAAAGCGTTGCCAGCTGATGACACTCAGCAGCGGGCGCCATTGTTGGTCGCACAGCAAACACGACAAAGCGAAGGCGCCAACAAAGCGCTGCCATTGAAGGCAAAACTAGTGTAAAATATAAAATAAAAAAAAAATAAAAAAAATAAAAAATGTAGAAGTGGGGTTGATGCTGCTGGTGCCCGCAAAGCTCGTTTACTGCTTATCTGAAAATCAACTTTTTTACACAACTACTAAAAAAAATGCAAAACCAAAAAAAAAATATTAAAAAAATGCATTGTTACAAAAAAAAAAACGCTTCGCTCATCTTCTTGCCAAGTACAAAACTAGAGCAAAAAGCAACCTTTTCAAAGGCCAACCTACATTGAACTGATTTCGTGTAGGCAACCGCACCAAAAAAAAAAAAAGCCCATCCCAACCTTATAAAATGAAATGCGGAAACTATTGATTTTAGTTTTTAAGTTGATTTTTTTTTTATTGTTTGCACCGAAAGTTTCCACTTCAACTTAAATATGCAGCCAAATTTGTTGTAGGCGAAGCTGCAGCGGTTGTCGCAAGGTTTTTAGTGGCGCAGACGGTAACCCAAAGGCGCTATAATGGCTTTAGAGCGGCTCGTTGCAGCTAAGCGAATATATTTAAATTTGTGCAATGTTTTTTGTGTGTCTGTTTTTTTTTTGTTGTGCTTGCCTGGCTTCCCAACTGGTGACATGGGATGTGTGCTTATGCTGTTGTGAGATGTGTGCTGTTTTTAAATCAGCTGACTTCCTTTCGTTCCTCATGCAGTGTAGCATTGCATTATAACTTGCTTAAACAATAGATTTGACGACCAAAGTGATAGAGAGAGAAAGCGAGATGTCAAAAGTTCAAGTACAGCGCCGCACAAAACTTTTGTAATTAACTCTATATTCTAAAAATTCAAATATTTGAGTTGCTGTTGGCGGCCCTCTGAGTTGGGCAGAATATAAACGCAGTTTTATGGAATAACTGTTTTTGACTGTTGTGATGTTTTAATCGATTTAGAATGGTTTTTATATTATAAGTTTATTGCAAATATAATTTAAATAGCGAATTATTTACAATTGGAAAATATGTACGAAATGATTAATTTTATTTTTATGGAAAAATATAATTTTCTCCACTGTGCAAGCAATAAATAAGAGTTAATAATAATCAAGAGAGTACAGCGTACTGAGGCATTGAGTTTGCAAGAGATCGAAGCGCATTTAACGCAATGAGTCAGTGCGGTATAAAGAGATGAAAGAACAGAGACAAAAGCATTTACACAGCACGGTTTCTCGTTAATTGTAGCAGTTTGTGGAAATGTCTTGAATACCGGTATGCGCTGCATATGGAGTGTAAACGAGATAGAAATGGCTTACGAAAAATACGAATTCATGTCATATGTAGAAGTTTTTGGAAACTTCTAGAATTTATATGTGTTTATAAAAGATATATAATTATTTTATTTATTTATATTAAGAATTTTTGCACCAACTACCAGTATCATCATTTTGAAGATTTTATTCATTCATGTTCTGAAAACTTCATCAACATAAACAAAATGTTTAAAAAATTGCGCGAAAAAAAAATTGGAATGGTAATTGGAAAAATCAAAATAAATAGTTCAACATAATTTTTTTTTAAATAAAAAATTTGAAAAATAATATTATCAAAAAAAATATATTATCAAAAGGAAATTAAAAAAATATATATAAAAAAATCAGAAAATTCATATTTTTTACACAATTTTGTATATGAAATTTTAGAACAGTTTTCTATAGCCATAATTTTCGAAACAATATCAAACAATTTAGTTTTTCAAAACAAAAATCTTTTGTGTCGAACTAAGAATGGGTAAAATATGTAAGTTTTCTAAAAGAATTTGAAAAATCGATTTTAAAAACAAGTAAAAAAAAATGTCTGCCAAATTGTACAACAATTATGAATATTATTACATAACAATTAAGCAGCATTAATATTACACAATTTATACAAATAAACTGTGTAATATTATTTTTTATTTTTTAAAAGGGCGTTACATTCGTACGATTAAAAACATTCTCATTTGATAAATAAAAAAGGATAGATATATTTTTAGGATGCTGAGGATAGATCTTATGGTTATCTATGCTTGTATAAAAAAAGTTTTGCCATAGGTACTATATCTTTCTACAAATTTGAAGTTCAATTCTGCGACGGGCGTTACACGTACTTTTTAAAAAACTGAGTTTATTCCACAAAATATTAAATTTTAGCTAAACTAATCGGACTATGGAGACTAAGTATATCTCAATTACTTCATTAATAATGGAAGTTTTCCCCTCTATAATAAAATTCTGAAAGGGTTACTTAGATCACTGATTTATAAAATATCAAAACTTGTGACGGGTGTTACACATTATGTGACGGGCGTTACCTGTACGAATTCTATACAAATATACATGAAAATTCAAATTATGAATGGATATAGCAACTAGAGCGTGATGTGAGCGTCATTCAGCGTGATTCACGTGAATCACGCGTGATTACGCGTGATTGTGATTGAATCCTAATTTTGCTCACGTGATTGTGAGTGAGTGTGAGTAGACCAAAAAATACCATGAGTGAGTGTGCGTGAGTAAAATTGTTTCGTGAGTGAGTGAGTCGAATATTTCATAAAATAAAAAAAATTACTTTTCATTTTTTCGATTTTTCTATATTTTTTTCTGAACTACAGAACAAGTAGGGCCACCCCTTGAACTCAGATGGCTTTAGGAAGGCGGATACCCACTATTCAGAACTATAATAAATCAAACCGACCGTCATATACAATTCAGAATAAGTTGCAAGATTTCAGTCAACAATTGATCTAACACCTGCAAACCGGCCGTACTTAGTATGGGCTAGTATATTTCTGTGGGGTCATGTCAATAGTATTTACTTGGTTTCATACGACCGTTCATGGAAATGGACATAGAACTTTTTTTTTTGTCGATATACCCATTTTTTGTAAAAAGTTTTCCTTTTGTTTATTAAGGTTAGTTTGGGTGGGGTCCAGTTTTTATACGAGTTATAAATGTAGTAACCAAAAAAATCGCTTCAAAAATAGTTGTTCACAAAGTCAATTCATCCCTGGTAAATTCTACCCCGGACTATTCTTTTATTGATAATTTTTTCCAGAGATCATTTTTCCAGGTACAATTCACTAAGATTTTACACGAATTCTTTACCGGAGAATTATTTTTCGAGGTAAATTTTTGGTTTTTATATGAACAGCACATCAAAGGTCTTTCACATTATTGCGTTTTAAATATGTATGTTGTATTAGTATGTATTTTTATGCATTCTAAAAAAAAACACGTGATTTAGCGTGATTCACGTGAATTACGCGTGATCACGCGTGATTGTGATTGAATCTTAATTTTACTCAAGTGCCGATCTCTAACAGCAACCATTTGGAATATCTATGAGACCAAAGAGTGTAAAAATTGAATAGATACGACAAAAATCTTTACTTCTACAAAGTTTCTCAGTTGTACGTTTGGAAAATAGTTCGCAAAATAAAATTTTACTATTATTTTTGTGACGGGCATTACAACTCAAAAAAACAGTTTTAGTTTGGTTAATGGTCAGTACTTTGAACCACTCATCACCAATGCAATATGTGGAATACTTTTGCAAATAAATTACCTTCAAAATTGTACTATTCAATTTTTTTCTGTTTCAAAAAAACGAAACTACTGTGTTTCATATATTGCCTCAATTTTGTACTATATTAAATTTCAAAAAAATATTTGACTTTAATTGAGAAAAAAAAAACACATTTGCCATGCATTTTGGTACATTCTGATCACAGAATATGAAATAAGAAGTATTTCTTATCCTTAAAATCATTAAATGGAATCAATATGTTTAACTTTAATGTATCACTCCTTGGTAACTTTTTCTGTGGAATGCCCCAAGACTTTCTTTGAATTGTAAAACAACATTTTATATAATAATTATGCATTTTTTGCTGAAATAATAATGTTTAAATACAAACAAATTGCTTCATTTTATAATAGAAAACATGCTGTTTTGTGTCAGATTGACAATGGCAAATATAATTCAAAGTTTTTTAATATGAAACATTTTTTGTTAATAAAAAGATAATTATGGAAAACAACTTTTTATATAACAAGGTATTTTGTAATAAAATAAATAGCTTAATATATTTTCATTACATACACCAACATAAATTTTATAACAGAATTTAAATTAAATTTGTACACAACAATAATACAGCATTCATAAATACAGTATTTTTCCAAACTAACAATATTAAAATGCTAATAAATTGTTAAATATTCGTAGAATAGTTCATTTTACAAACCCAATTAATATTTTTACTGAGAAATAGTAAAACAATACCAATTTATAATTATTTATTTTTAATGCAGCATTAATACAACATTAACAATGCAATTAAAAAGCTGTAATGCAGCAAAATAAAACAAGCATTCAAAAATATCAATAAATGCAATATAAATATCAATAAATGCACGAATATTTTTCTTTTTAAAGATTTCAAAAAACATTGCATCCCTAGTTGTCCCACAATACTTATGATACCCATACTGCTAGTTCCGCACAAGTATTCTGCATAGAAGAAAATATTGTCCCTAACGGTAAAGCACTTCATTTTATGTCTGAATGCACTGCACTCTATGGCAAAATAATATGCAAATAAAAGATATGCGCACATCCGCGTGGTAACTGCCAGATACCTACGGTCACACACGGTATTCACAAAATATTTCTCATACACAGAGAAAATAAATGCATTTTAAAGTTTAGATTTTATGTTTATATAATTTAGTACTTTAAAGTTATATATATTAAAAGTGAACACTTTAAATTAAAAAAATAATAATAGTTTGGCACTACAGCTCTATAAAACTTAGGCCGAGCTCTCTCACCATTTTGAGCTGTGCGTGTTATATTTGTACTCAAAGTGGTGAGACCTAGAGTTTATTGCCGAATCCGAACGGCGGGTGAGAGCTTTTCATAGGCAATTTTTACTCTCGTAGGTTTGCCATTTACTGCCGAGAGGTAGCGCGGTATAGAAAAATGTTTCTATTAAAAGATGTTGTTAGCCCCAGTCCAGGCTTGAACCGGGGACCTTTCGGCTCTCAGTCCAACACACTAAACACTTAGCTACCGCGGCTACTTAAATGGTTGTTAAATTAAATGGTTGTTATTTATTTCAATTTGTATTCATGCCTATAGCATATAGTTCATAGTCCTTAATTTGAATATTTGCAAGCACATAAATAAAACTACGGGTGTTCAAAATTAAACATAAAATGTACATTAAAATGTATTTTGTTTTTAAACTTTAAAATTTACTAAATGTGTATTTATTCTCGATGTAATTCTACAAATTCACATTTATTTTTTAATGTCTACATTTATAGCCACGTCTTTTCAAATAGCATATAGTTATTTTCTGTTGTTTGTTATTATATATTTTTTTTTATAAATTCTCCACAGCATTTTTTGCACCCAGATTAAAATGTGTAAAAAAAAAATATATCATTTTTTTATAGCCGTTTTACTCGGTCTCTGTTAGTTTTCGAAATTTTCTTTTGTTGGTTTTTCTGTCGTTTTGTAGGTTAAACCGCTCATAAGGGTTATTGACATAAATCCCATCAAGTTATCAATGCAGTGACATTTTTCGCTTTTTTTACACTACTTTTTTTGGCATGAGTTTACTATTTGCCTTGCCAACAAGAACCAAAAAAAAAAAAACATATACAATATATAAAATATAACCTCAATATAAATACATTCAGATATATGCACAAAATATTGCCATTAACATCTTTTGGTAAACCCGTGTGTCAGAAATATTTCAATGCGGATTTCGACTCATGCTGGTTGGTCGAGTGCAGCCGTTGCATTACTCTGCAAATGTGTCGAACTCTTCATTTATACAATATATAAAATATTTTGTTCGATATTTACATTTACAGCATATTCAGCTGTCAACAGAAATTTCACATGTATTTGCATTTGACATGTACAGAATTTTTGTGTTTTCAGTTATGGTTTTTATATGGAAATTTAATAAAGATTTTGCAAATACTATAACAGAAATTTTATTATCAAATTATATTTAAATAGTTTAAAGGAAGTAACAGTTTTTAGACAAAGTGAATTTTAAATAGTAATGTAGCCGCGGTAGCTCAGTGGTTAGTGAGTTGAACTGCGAGCCGAAGGGTCCCCGGTTCAAGCCTGGACTGGGGCTAACAACATCTTTCCATAGAAACATTTTTCTATACCGCGCTACCTCTCGGCAGTAAATGGCAAACCTACGAGAGTAAAACATTGCCTATGAAAAAGCTCTCATCCGCCGTTCGGAGTCGGCAATAAACTGTAGGTCCCACCACTTTGAGTACAAATATAACACGCACATCTCAAAATGGTGTGAGAGCTCGGCCGAAGTCCTCTACAGGACTGTAGCGCCAAACTATTATTATATTATTAATTTTAAATAGGCAGTAGAGAAATTTGTTGTATTTCGCTATTCAAACCATGATTCATTGCATTGAAAAACAACGCATAATATTTTTCTCTACAGAACATCAATATAATGAATTCATTATCAATTTAATAAATGACTAAAAAAGTGTTTTTCAATTTGATAAAGTGTATGCGAAAACTAAATTTCATCATAATTATGAACAAAGAATGTAATTCATCAAACCAAATTTTAATAAAAATATATTTTTTATGTAATTTTTTGCCATATTTAGAGTTGTCAAGTAGTTCTTTTTTGTTATTTCTTAAAACTTATCAAAATTCCATTACAGAAGTTTTTGTGTATGTTGCATAATTAAAAATCAAATTTTCAGAAAATATACTTTTTAAATATGGGAAGTATATCGTTTCTTTGTTCAATCTGCACTGCCATATAAAATTGGGATTATTTTAAATTATAATTGAAGAAGTTAACAGCGAAAAACAAGAAGTTATTGCATGAAATTTTTTGATTTCCCCCGTCTTCAACAACATTTTGGTTTGATTAATGTTTTGGACAGCCCTTGAAGATTGGAAATATCTGAAATTTTTTTTTTTTAAATAAAATTAAAAATACCTACAAGATTTGCTGCTTAGTGAACTTTGGTTCAAAATTTTTATTTCACAATGTATATTCCACATCAAATCGACAGAGTTTTTAATTTTTTTCTTAGATTTTCGTGAAATTTAGTTTATGGCTTTGAATACGTAAAAAAAAAATATATATAAGTTGATTTTTTTTTATCGAAATTCGAAAATTTCACAAAATTATGATGCTTTAAAAAAACACAACTTTTTCTTATAGAGGTAACTTCGAAAGCCATTATCTAGGACAATAATGCTGATAAATGGATATTTTTGGTGTCTATTATGATAAGAATTGAATGTAGTTTTTGATTCATAATTCGACTTATAATTATTAAATTATTGTAAATTTTTCGAACTCGAATTTCGGCAAAAGCAGCTATTTTGATTTGGCTCATTTTTTTTCAAAATTATGCCTATTATTTCAAAAAATACTGTTTAAAATTTGGAGAGGTGTTTTTTGATATAAGGGAGAAATAATTTTTTGTATATAACATATTTTTATCAATGACAAAATTTTAAAAGTGCTATTAACGTAAAGAATTTTTTGAGCTCTTTAAACTTTATTCAAAATTACGTGTGAACATTTCACATAGATATCTGAAATCAATTTGTTAAATTTTATTTTAGTTCCGGATTCATATTTGTTTATAGATTTTTGTCATGAACTTGTTAGTTAAGTTTTAAAACTTAACTTTTTCGTTGAACGTCACTTTTGATTGAGCTACATTTTTTTCGGAATCATCTCGGACAATGTTTTAATGGTTTTTGGTGAAATTGTGGAGGTTTTTTGTGATTTAATAGAGGTATATTTTTACAATTTTTCTTAAAACACATAAATTTTCGAAAAAATAAATGTTTAACAACTGTTTTTTGTTCGTAAAAAAAATATTAATCGACGTTTTTTTTTTTTAACTAAATTATTCGGCAACCTTTTTTTTAGATTTTTTTTTCGAAAATATTTTTTTTTAGATTTTCGTAAAATAAAAGGATATCATATAGAACATGAAAAATATTAAATTTTATTCAATGAACGAAATCATGTATCTTGAATTTGGTGAAAAATTCATAATGTTGATGAATAAATTATTATATTGAAGACATTCTGTTTCTGTGAAAATCACGCAATATTTATATTATTACAGATTTCTCTTTGCATACAATCAAAATATATTTTAAGGAAAGATAAGATGTAAAAAAAAAGAAAATTAAAATAAATTAAATTTTGATAAGACCATAAAATCAACGTAAACGTTTGAATGCATGTAAGGACTGCGTCGAATAAAATTGTCCGTTACATATCTTCCCATAATGTGCTATTGCAAGATTCAAATTAAAAAAAAATTGATCATAGTAGCTCTGAATTAAATGGCAGAAAATAATTTGTGTCAGTTATAGTCAATACAAAATTTATTTAACGCGAAAATGGCAAACGAAGTGGAAGTGCGAGAAATATAATTAAAATTTTTCAAAAACAACCTAGTTGGTCTTTTAAAAAAATTGCCAAGGAGGTAGGGGCTAACCCTAAGACCATTTCTCGCGTTATCAACCGCTTTAAGGAAGACCTGAGTATTGATCGGAAGAAAGGTTCTGGTAAAAAAAAGGCCCACATGATCGTGAAAAGTCGAAGAGGGTTGTGAATATTTTAATGAAAGATCTAAGCATATCCGGAAGGAAATTGGCGAGAAAGGCGGATTGCTCAGAATCTTTCGTGCGCAGGACTAAGAAAGATGCTGGGCTGTAGACGTACAAGGTCCAAAAAGTTCCGGATAGAAATGCCGTCAAGAATAAAACCGCAAAACAACGAGCTAAAAAGCTGAACCAAGTTTTTTTTTTAAATTCGATTGCTGCATGGACGACGAAACTTATGTTTTAGCGGACTTTTCTCAGCTACCTGGGCAGGAATTTTATACAGCCGATTCTCGAGGAAATGTCGCTGAAAAATTCAAATAGAAAAAAATGACAAAATTCCCAAAGAAATTCCTTGTTTGGCAGGCAATTTGCAGTTGTGGAAAAAGGAGCAGCTCATTCGTGACATCGGGTACAATTAATAGCGAAATATATGTGAAGGAATGCTTGCAAAAGAGATGGCTTCCATTTTTACGCCAACATGAAGTGTCCACATTTTTTTGGCCTAACCTCGCTTCATGTCACTATAGCAAAACGGCCTTAGAGTGGATCCAACAAAATGCAGTGATTTTGGTGCCTAGAGAAGACAATCCACCAAACTGTCCAGAACTCAGGCCGATTGAGAGATACTGGGCTTTGGTAAAATGGGAGATGAAGACAACAAAAAAAGTGGCCAAGGACCTTCAAGACTTTAAAAGAAAGTGGTCTTCAGCAGCTGTGAGGACACTACCATTACAACATTAATGGAAGGGGTTCCGGAAAAATTAAAACTTTTTATTAAAAAATATTAATTTCTGGTTTTTTATATTTTTTTTTAACTCTAAAAATAATTTGCAAAATAAAATATTTTATACTATAAAAATTCGATTACTAGATTTCTAGATTTTTTCATTTTTGTAGCGGACAATTTTATTCGACGCAGTCCTTAATGTAAACACGGTATTATTTTAACAATAAAATTCAGAAGAAAAATAATATGTTTTAGACAAGGACATAAAATATATCGAGAAGAACATATAAAATTGATCCACTCGAGAATGTTAAATGTTGGAAAATATATTTCCATTGTCAAACACACAAAAATCCAATATATTTGCATTCTAAATATTACACGATTAAAGAATATTTCATTTTTTACCACTTTTACGTAAATTAAATTTTATAATCCAATTTACTTAAAATTATACAAATTCTCTCCCATACTTTTTAATTCCTTCAGATTAATTAGCAAACATTGACAAATCCTAAACGAATTTAAAATAATACAACATACCAAAGAAAAACCGAAAAAAAGATGAAAGGCTTAATGTAAAATAATACGCATCAAGTATAAAAGACATATGATGTGAATAAATAATACTAACAAGAAGCTTCTTAAAATTAAATTTGTAATTAGTAGAAGTAGAATGAGTAGAATATCAGACATGAAATGCGTTTAGGGCAAAAAACCACATACATGTAAAATATACACAAAAATATAAACATTTTTGAAAATTTGCACTGACATAAAAACCACTTGTTCAAAAGTTAATTTGTTTGCAGTAATTAATGTGGTTGTTTTTGTTGGTGCGCATTAAAACCCGAACAATATTAAATAAAACTCAAAATTAAAGTTTGACTGTCGACAAATATAACTTTCTAGCCTGGCACATGCTATACCAAATAGCAACGTAATTGAGTGAAGGAAAAGGAAGAGGTTACAACAATTACCCTCTAAAGAACTAGAAATAGATAGACAGATGCACAGACAGTCGAGACAAGACGAGACGGAATGACTATGACAAGTTGTCTATTTTAATTTGCAAAATATAAAGCAATTTTCCCAAAAGTTTTCTTAAAGTGATATTTAAAATTGTATTAACCTAATTTTCATGACGTAGATACATGTGGAAAATGCGAATCCTTTTTTGCCACAAACAACAGCACATGGTGTCCTTTATTTATAGGGTTGTGTGGGCAAGTGTGAGTGGTGTGTGTGTGTGTGAAGCAGCTGTCTGTGTTTTTCATTTTACGTAATAATCAATTTAGGCTTTTCTCCCATAAAATATACATATATATATATTTATCCCAGCACCACACTAGAGTAGATATCCCCCATCGACATTTCCATAAACAATTTTACTGGTTTGGCGTAAATGTGCCAGAGTCTGTGTATAGAGGTCAACCCACATGTAAAGTGGTTACTACTTGTATGGGATTTTTGTATTTTATTTGCATATCAAAGCGAACACATTGAAAACTGGGTCGGGTCGTACTTTTATTCGTTTGTTGGGTCAGTATTTCATTGAACAAAAGGATTTTGTTTATCGCCTTTCATGGTTTAACATTTCGTGTGACATTTATTATTAGCAGGCAGTGGCAGTGGTAGTCGGCCGCAAATTTTCATGGTATTTTAATCAATTCGCATACGTTTTCCCACCAAAATCTGCTTCCATACAAGTGCATATTAAATTTCAATCCACACACTGGTCATGTGTTTCCATGCATTTCCAACCTGACGCCCAAACTATACGCAGCAGCAGCGTAGCGTTGAAAAGTATAAATTAAAATCCTGATGCCAACAACAATGACAGTTAAATCGTTTGCAAATGCATGGCAAACATGGTGCCTGCCCGACTTCCGTTCGCATTTGAATTTGAATTTGGCAGCGCATGCAAATATTTCACTCATAAAGTTGCATAAATATTTCAAAATCGTGTTTATTGCGTTTCAAAATGCACACAAACACATAAATGTAAAGTAACACATACACAAACATGCGGTTGTGTGCGTGTGTGTGTAAGTAATAAAGTTTAGAAAAAAATATAGTTCTTCCGTTGCAACGGAAACACAGTGCAGCCAACTGTAAACTAAGTGGAAGTGGATGCTGTCCTTGTCGCCGCTACACACACAGGTGCACAAACACATGCACACTTGATGCCCACACATACACTTGGAAATTTTACTTCATATCAAATAATACTAATTTAAATTTTATCTCAAAATTCTTTGTGTTGAGGTAGAAATCACAAACAATTTATCCAATTTTGAGTTTGTTAAGTTTTTGAAATAATTGATATATTGAAAATATCAGCATGTCTCCCAAATCGATAATAAAATCAATAAGTCATCGAACTAAAATTGTCATATTCTAGAATTTTAAATTAACTTCATTTTTCAATTTTCTAAATTTCCAAATTTGCAAACAAACGCTTTTGAATTTGATGTCTCAATATAAACCAGTTGGGAAGGTTAGATCACATGGGAAATTTTAAAATAGGTGTTATTATGACAGTTAGGATTATCAAAATTAAAGTCGGTCTAAGCCGACTATAAATACCCTACACATATGTGTGGTTACCATTCAAAGTGATATATAGGTCACCAGGGTATACGAGTCCTGAAAATAACTACAAACTTTCCATCGCTGAAGAATTTCCATTCATTTGATACCCATATTTCAAATGGGTAGGTGTACCGAATTTCGATTTTTTTTTTTTGGGAACCACAAGTCGTTTCCCAGGAAAACATTATTTTCATGTATTTGAGCAAAATGTCAATATATATTTGACCAAAAAAGTTTACCTAAGCACGTATACAGTAAAATTGATCTGTAGATGTAAATTTGATATGAGGTATTTGAACATAAGTGGTCGGTTCTCAGGTCACAATAGATCGATCATGCCAATTTTCTTGTTCAGACAGCTTAGATATACCAGTAATCTAAATCTAAAGTTTCATAGCTCTAGCTCTTCTGCTAAATCGACTCATGAGGTCATGCTGATCAAGAATATATATACTTTTCCATACCGGAGATGCTTTCTTCAGGGTGTTAGAAACGGCGTACCAAACTGAATATACCCTTTCACTCTTAGTGTAGGGTATAAAAATTGTTTTCTAAACGATTTTGAATCGTAAAAGTCAAAACTTTCAATGAAATCCGACTCGAATTTTTTTAATGTGTTTGTTAAGTTTTACTTCTAAAACTACACTTTGTATTCAGAAATAATAGAAAGGTATTGAACAATATCGTTTAATCATTGATTAAAAAATAGATATATCCTACAAACCATTTGACGATAATTTTTTAATTCGATATAATAATGTTAAATTTTAGTTATAAAACTGAAAGTATTTGAAAATTTAATAGCGTGTTCTTTATATTTTTTGGCAAAAAATAAAATTTTCTGAACACATAAATTTTGTTTATCGTAAAAAATCCATTTATGATATCATCTGGATATCGATAACGACAAATAAAAACGATATCATTTTAGATAGGCTCGTTTTTATCGAAAACCCTATCGTTTTCGTATCATTGTAGATTATCGAAAACGACAATTTGAGCCTATAAACGATATCGTTTCGTACGTTTGATTTGCTGGGTATGTTTGAAATGTTTTGAAAATCAATTTCGATTCGATTTTAAATATTTGATAAATTTCGTTCAACAACACTTGAGCGATTATATAATTGACCAATATGTACATTTCAATTGAACAAAATTAAACCAAAATCAAAGAGGTATCAATCACAAAATTGACTTTATTTGGTCGATATGGTCTTGGAATAACTCGGATAAAACATTTTATTATTTAAACGGTAAAACATTCATGTGGGTAAAAAATTCATAACCAATAAACTGATTCCCTCTACTCCCACTGAAATTTGACATAACTGTCATACCTTCCCAGTAGTAAATTTCAGGCGCAAGAAGCTACGCTATGCACTGATTCTCAAGCAGATAGAACCCCTTCCCGACTAAATGATTTCCTTTCTTTTTTTTTACATGAAATGAACATTTTTGCAGGACTTCCCCATTCGTTTCTCAGAGAACGGGTCTCAGAAGGTCTCACAAAATAGTTTGACCTATTACTGTAAGCATTCCATTAGAAGGTGAGCTATCAGTGCTACGCTTTTGTATTTGAAAAATATTAGAAATAGTCACCAAATCGACTGGCGCTGATTCTCTAGAAGGTGTGTACACTAGCTTCAGTGATGGCAGAATGTGTATTGAGCATGCTAAGAAGTTGTTATATCAGGGCTTCTACTGGCAAGGCCTGGACAAATTTACTACTGGGTTATTAAACTAAGATATAAATTAAGATAGCTTAAATGGTTTCCGAAATATGGCAGCTTAAAAACTGAACAAAAATCAGTGTAGTTAACTTAATTTCGTTTATCATAAAAAGTATGTTTACAAACACACAGAAAGAAAAATCGACGTAAATATAGCAACCGATATTAATTGCATTCATTAATCAATCCAGCAATGAAATTCACCAATTTAATTAAAACATTTGCTATTCTTCGTTATATAAGCAATTTCGTTCGTTAATATGAATATTTGTACGTCAATGCAGCAAATAATTTAGTCGGCGCTGTTTTAGCAAATATAACTGTTGAAATTGCGCCGACTAATTAATTTGCTGCATTGACTTACAAATATTCATATTAGCAAACGGAATTGCTGATTTAACGAAGAATAGCAAATGTTTTCATTAAATTAATAAATTTCATTGCTGGATTGATTAATAATAATAATTTGGCGCTACAGTCCTGTATAGAACTTCGGCCGAGCTCTCTCACCATTTTGAGCTGTGCGTGTTATATTTGTACTCAAAGTGGTGGGACCTACAGTTTATTGCCAAATCCGAACGGCGGGTGAGAGCTTTTTCATAGGCAATGTTTTACTCTCGTAGGTTTTGCCACTTACTGACGAGAGGTAGCGCGGTATAGAAAAATGTTTCTATGAAAAGATGTTGTTAGCCCCAGTCCAAGCTTGAACCGGGGAACTTTCGGCTCGCAGACCAACGCACTAACCACAGAGCTACCGCGGCTACAATGAGTCCAGGCTTGAACCGGGGACCTTTCGGCTCGCAGTCCAACGCACTAACCACAGAGCTACCGCGGCTACAATTGATTAATGAATGCAATTAATATCAGTTGCTGTATTTACGTCGATAATTTTATTCTGCGCAAGGTTAACTGTGATATCATTTAAAAAGTATTAAGATGGTCTTTACTTTGAAATATGACGTGGTTTTTGTTCCCAATGGTTAAATCTTCATTATCACATGATTTAGACTTGAGGAAGATAATTCTCCTAAACCTCATAAATTTATATTTTTACAGATTTTCTTCTTAACATTTCCGCCAAATTTCATTGGTGTACTCTTATCGGTTCAAGAGTTATTAGTAAAACTGTGAAAGTAAATAGAAATTTGGTTATAAAATCTATTTTGATTTTCAAATCAATTTTTATTTTTAACTCAGAAACAAATACGAATACACCTATGAAATTTAACACAAATGTTTAGAAGAAAATTGGCATTCATCCAATATTCATTCATTATTTTATAAATTTCAAAGTAGATAATGTCAAAACTGATTGTTTTTGTAGATTTAAAATGGAATATACCGATACGGTTTTTATCTTAGGGATCCGTACGAAATATCGAAAAAAAATGTCGAAACCTTAAAATGTCGAAATTATAAAAACCTTAGAACGCCGAAACAATATTTGGCCGAATCACAAAATGTCGAAAAATATTTTAAAGCTAGAAAATGTCGACAAATTTTTTAAATTATAAATACAAAAACATTTTTTTTTAGGATCAAAAAATGTCGAAAATTAAAATGCCGAATTATCAAAATGTTGAAACACAAATTTCAAATCCTATATGAGCAAGTCCACACCAAATCTCGTAGGATTTGCAACTCACTCTCTTCGATTTCAATGATATTTTGGTAACTGAATCGGGATCTGCATTCACCATTTTTTTCCGACCACTATGTCCAAAGATATCACTTTTTCCAGAGTTACAGTCCAAAGTTAAAAACTGTCAATGCTAACTTGTGGTTCCTATTGAAATATCCCTTGATGCTAGAAACTTTGATAAGGTTTCGTTTTAAAACTAGTGAAACAATCTTTTGGAAAATTCTTCTTAACATGAACATATGACCAATGGTCGTTATCCTGGAACTTCGAATTGCATGTCCCTAAAAAAAGTATTTAAAAAAAAATCGAAACTTTTGTTGATTTTTATAAGTGTTCCAAGATGGTATTTTGAAGGCAGCATATCTAAAAATCTCCGCATGAATCCTAGAGTAGCTAAAAATCAGAATTCGTTCTTTTTTAATAAATTTATCTTCGAGTTTTTTCGACATTTTCCATCATTTTTTCGGCAAAAAATGATTTGGTCATATTAAATTGCGACATTTTTAGTTTTCGACATTTTGTTTTTCAACATTTTAGTTTTCAACATTTTTTTTTTCGACATTTTGGTTTTCGACATTTTTGTTTTCGATATTTTCATGTTTCGGCAATTTTATTTTCTACATTTTTGTCTTAGGTATTTTTTGTTTCTATATTTTAAATTTCGACTTATCGTACCAGACACTATTATTATTGCAATTTTATCAAAAACGTTGCGTTATAAGAAAAAACGGAGCATGCATTCAATATCAGCACCAGCGAATTATATAAAACTAGCTGGACCCGTGCACGACTCGTGCCAAGATTTTGTGAATGAAAGGATATGTAGCGATTTTATTAATATAAAAGACATTTTTATTATTTATATCACAGACCCGTGCTTCGCTGTGGAAGTTTTTTATTGGTTTTATAAACGTAGTAACCAAATAATAATTCTCCGCCAAAACAACTTTTCTCAAAGAAAATTTTTTCTCAGACTGCGCTTCCCCGTAGAATATTTTGCCTTAGAATTCTTCCCTGTAGAAATGTTTCCCGTAAAATTCTTCCCCATTGAACGCTTTCCCGTAGAATTCTTCCCGGTAGAATTATTCCCGTAGAACTCATCCCGGTAGAATTTTTCCCGGTAGAATCCTTTTCCGTAGAACTCTTCCCCGCAGAGTTTTTCCCAGTAGAAGTTTTAGTGTGGTGAGTTTTAATGTGGTGAGTTTAGGTGAGGTGAATTTTGGTGTGGTGAGTTTTAATGTGATAAGTTTTAGTATGATGAATTTTAGTGTGGTGAGTTTTAGTGTGGTGAATTTTATTCCGGTGAGTTTTAGTGTGGTGAGTTTTCGTGTAATTAATCTTAGTGTGGTGAGTTTTAGTGTAGTTAATATTAGTATGGTGAGTTTTAGTGTGGTGAATTTTAGTGTTCTGAGTTTTAGTGTGGTGAATTTTGGTGTGGTGAGTTTCATTGTGGTGAGTTTTAATGTGGTGAATTTCTTCGTTGTGTATTTTGGTGTGGCGAGTTTAAAGAATTTGGGATAGTTGTTACCCCGTTGTGAAACTTCATGTTTTGCTTTTGTTTTTGTGTTTGATTTTTGTTTTTATTTCTGTGTTTTTGCTTTTGTTTTTGTGTTTTTGCATTTGTATATTTTTTTTTTGTATTTGAGTTTTTTGTTCCATCTTTTTAGCTGGTGTATATGCTGAGTTATGTCGTTTTGAAGGTTTAGGTTGTTTGGGAGGTGCCACACCCTTTTGTCCAATCCCGGCCATATATAGCCTATGACACCCTCCCGGCTCCATAGTATCCAGGTTCAAAATTTCAGTTAAATCGGTTCAGCGGTTTAGACGTGATGCTGGAACAAACAGACAGGCAGGCCGACAGACCGACAGACTGACAGACGGACCAAGAGTTTATGTACGGACCAAGAGTTTATGTATATAATTTTATGTATGGAATGGAAAAAATCATGTTGTATAAGAAAAACTGAGCATGCATTCAAAGTCAGCACCAGCTAATTATATAAAACTTATGTATGGAATGGGAAAAATCATGTTTGTATTGTAATCGCTTTAAATACATTTCCGAAATCATACGTTTTTTACAGAAATGTTATATATTGATGAATTGTCAATAATGCATTTATCACAATGGTTACAAAAAGAAAGAAATATTTTCTGTAGTTTACCTGCAAAACATTGAAACATTGAATTTGGGAAACAATTCGGCTTATTTTCATTCTATGTATTTGCCATGATTTTCCCTGATGAGTGTATTTTTAAATTTATTATAAAATTATAATATATATATATTTCTTTGTAGTTTAAAATCCATTTACTGCACAATACTCAAATTATATATTTACATTTGTCAATTTGTTCTACTGCACCATATTACGCTGTGACGCTTTAGTATTTATTTGGCGCCATTAGTGGTGGCTTAGGCAGTGTTTAATTTATTGTTGTGGTTTTGGTCGCACATTTTGCATTTGTCCCCATTGCCACACTCAAATTTTCGGCAATAAAATTAATTTTGCATGCAAAAATATTGTGGCAAAACAAATATTTTCTTCCTCGACAAATACAACAAAAACTATACATTACAGATTTGCACTAAAGTTGAAAATTTAGTTTAAAAAGTTTTAATTTTGTTTCCGAAAATATAATTTATGTGAATTACTTAAAATTTGATTTCAATTATTTCAATGATATTTGTAGCTATTTGGCTTACATATCGTCACTATCATGCCAAAGGGGTGAATGTGCAATTTTTGATATTTGCGTTTTTTTTTACATTTTTGAATGTAGTTTATCCTCAAGTATGCTGTGCCAAAAACGCGTGTCATTTTGTTGCATATTTCTAGCCACAAACGACAAAACAAAAGGGGCGAATTGGAAAAATTGAAAATCTTGACATGCCAAAAGGGCGAATCTTTTCGTTTTTTCGCCATAACTTTGTATGTGCGTAAGATAAAAAAGTGGTGTAGAGGCATTAATTGTTTGTTTTTAAAGCACCCATCGATTATTCATCATTATTTAAAAATATTTTGCCAAACATATTATCCTGCACATAATAAATGGCAAATGAATGTTTGCAAAATAAAAAAATAATTAATGATGCAGATCGATAGGTTAAAAACAAATAATTAATACCTTTACATCACTATTTTATCTTGTACCATTAAAGAGTTATAGCAAAAAAACGAAAAGATTCGCCCTTTTGGCATGACAAGATTTTCAATTTTTCCAATTTCTTAGTTTTTATGCTATATTTATTTATTGGTTCCAGATATAATAGTGGTGTAAACGTATTAATTGTTTGTTTTTAATGCAATTATCGATTGGCATCATTATTTAAAAATATTTTGCCAAGCATTTTTTCCTGCAAAATAACAAATGGCAAATTAATGTTTGACAAAATATTTAATTAATGATGCCAATAGATAGGTGCTTTTAAAACAAACAATTAACGCCTTAACATTACTATTTTATCTTGCGCTAATAAAGTTATAGCATAAAAAACCTCACAAAATCCGTATTTATAATTCAGTAAGTTGTCCAAATCCAAAGATATTTTATATAATAATAGTTTGGCGCTACAGTCCTGTACAGAACTTCGGTCGAGCTCTCTCTCCATTTTGAGCTGTGCGTGTTATATTTGTACTCAAAGTGGTGGGACCTACAGTTTATTGCCGAATCCGAACGGCGGGTGAGAGCTTTTCATAGGCAATGGTTTTACTCTCGTAGGTTTGCCATTTACTGCCGAGAGGTAGCGCGGTATAGAAAAATGTTTCTATGAAAAGATGTTGTTAGCCCCAGTCCAGGCTTGAACCGGGGACCTTTCGACTCGCAGTCCAACGCACTAACCACTGAGCTACCGCGGCTACTATGTTTTATATACGAATATATAAAAAATTGAAAAAAATATAAAATTTTCTAATTTTTAAAGCACTTCAAATTTTTAAATTTGATTTCCCAACATTTTTAAAAATGCACATTCGTCCCTTTGACATGACAGTGACAACATTATATTATCGTTTTAATGTAAAAATGAAATTTATATATGAAGAATATATGAAATTTTGAATATATAGTAATTACTATATATTCAAAATTTCAATTGGTGACAGACAATACCTCCTTTCGTAAAATGAATACCCGACAATTCTTCCCCGAAACATTTTTTGGCCGTGACTCAATATTAGATTTACAGACATCTTTATAAACTGACATTTTATAATCGATGAAGCCAATAGTTGTATCAAATGATGAGAACATATTGATCTACTGAATGAAAATTCAACATTTAATATTGGTCTACTGATTTGTATGTATAAAAGATTTCATTTTTTTAATCTTTAAAAGAATCATTTTTCCGTTTAATTTCACAATTTCAACACATCTCCCGCAGTAGGTAATTAAAAAGCTAAAAATAATAAAAAAATCCTGCATATCGGAAAAACACATCAATATACCGCCCCATATTCAATACTCAGTCGCCACTCAACAAAATATTATCTTACATTCGTGTATTTCAATTTCCGCACTCGAGTGTCTGCATTATTTATGAAAGTACGTAATTACATTCGTAAATTATTGATATGATTTGTTGTTGTTATTACATTGCCAACAACATCACATTATATTTACTGCTGCCCTGTACAACATATAATTATTGTCGATATTGTTGTCATTTTTATATGGTTGTTCGAAAGCCAAATGCAGACGATTACGTCATTAGGTGTTATCAGTTGTGTACCGAGCGTGTACATAATGTAATACTTAACCGGGTTTGAAAGCGTGAGAACTTGCAGACATTTTTATTGCAAATCGTTGTTAATAATTTGTTTAGTAATTGCATTAAATTATAAGTTAATAATAGAATTATAAGTGTATAATTTCTAAAACTCCGCTTTATAGTCTAAAATTTATTATTAGGTACTTTATACATATCTATTACCAACTTTTAAATCTCAAAAATAAATTTTATTTACAGACAGAGATATAAATCTATTTTCGAGACTACTTTAAACCCTAACTAGGTCATGGTGGTGCCATATAATCTTTGAACTTTGGCATATAGCCAAAAATATTCGAAATAACCAATTTATGCTTTTTTTTCTTATAATTTTTTTATCCAGTATAATTCCTTTAATGGTTATTTCTTAAGCAGCGCTAAGAGAACCAGCGTCCAACTTAGCGAACGAAAACTTTAATGCATTTCCTTTTTGAAACTAAGCACTAAAAGTTTTGTCAACGTACCTGGTGGGAGACAGACGTTGGGTAAGTTGGATTTAGATTATAACTAAGTGTGAAGCACTGTTTTAAAAAACTTTGCTGTGTAGAAAAATAATCTTTTTCTTTTTAAAGCAAACCTCTTTCTGTTGGCTCTTAAAAATAGTTGATGTAGAAGAATAGTTGATGTAGGTAATTAAATTGTCATTAAAAGAAATGCTTTTAAGCAAGTACTCTTATAGTACTCTTATATAAAGTTATATTATATAAGACTTATAACGATTAAATTTTAAAAACTTGTAATTGGAAAAATAGAATGACATAGTATGTTAAAATCTAATTAATGCACGCATTATTAAATGATGTTTAGCAGAAACATAAAAATTCATAATAGCATGAATGGTTCGATTGGTTCGTGGGTTGGACTACGAGTTGAAAGGTCACTGGTTCGAATCACCGTGACTGCAACATCAAAGCATTAAGGAAGGTTAGGTCACATGGTAAATTTTGATTAGGGAAATTCTGATAGTTGGTGTGATAGAAATTGTGATAGTTAGTGTGATGACTATAAAAACCCTAGACATATGTGATAATGTGTTCGGTTACTATTAAAAGTGGTCCAGTAGTCACCAGAATTTACGAATTCTGAAATACAAACAAAAAGGGCGAATTGGAAAATTTGAAAATCTTGACATGCCAAAAAGGGCGAATCTTTTCGTTTTTTCGCCATAACTTTGTATTGGCCTAAGATAAAATAGTGTTGTAAAGGCATTAATTGTTTGTTTTTAAAGCACCTATAGATTATTCATCATTATTTAAAAATATTTTGCCAAACATTTTTTCCTGCACATAATAATGTTTGCAAAATAAAAAATTAATTAATGATACAGATCGATAGGTTAAAAACAAACAATTAATACCTTTACATCACTATTTTATCTTGTACCATTAAAGAGTTATAGCAAAAAAAAAGAAAAGATTCGCCCTTTTGGCATGACAAGATTTTCAATTTTTCCAATTTCTTAGTTTTTATGCTATTGCGCTTTTTTATTTATTGCGCTCATAAAGTTATAGCATAAAAAACCTCACAAAATCCGTATTTATAATTCAGTAAGTTGTCCAAATCAAAAGATATTTTATATACGAATATATAAAAAATTTAAAAAAAATATAAATTTTGCTAATTTTTAAAGCATGTGATAGTTGGTGTGATGACTATAAATATCCTAGACATATATGATAATGTGTTCGGTTACTATTAAAAGTGGTCCAGTAGTCACCAGAATTTACGAATTCTGAAATACAAACTGGCAAGAATGAAAGTTTTTCCTTTCATTTGAGTACCCATATGTGCAAATGGGTAGGTGTGCCGAATTTTGATATTTTTCTTGTCGATTCACGGGAAAACATTATCAACATTATACCGGAACAGATATTATAGTCGCTGTCAGGGACGCAAAGAACTGGAATCGGTACCGTTATTTAAAATGTATAGAACCGGAATCGAAACCCATTTAAAATGTTGGTTAAAACCGGAATCAGAATTGGAAACACAATTTTAAAATTCTTGGAACCCGAACCGGAACGATATTCCAATAGGTTTTAGTCCCTGTAATAAAGAATTCAAAATTTAGTTTGATACTGTTTTATCTCTTAAATCCATAAGTAAAACTAAAACGACAGATTTTTAAGAAAGGTTAAAAAACCACGAACATTTTGTTTTCTGAAGCTGTTAGGGTTTTCTTTTTAAATTGGGGTAGAAACTATAAAAAAAAATCTTTAATGGGCGCGTGGCTGATTTTGGAGGCACGGGCACGCACGGGCACGACAGCAACTAGCACGCACGGATATTTGCACGCACGAACTCAGATTTTCGGGCGTGACACGAAAAAAGCACGGCACGCGCCCATCTCTAGTCTAAATATACAGTCTGCTGCATAATTCATCGTACGACAGCATTTGGTCCATTATTGCGTTAAATGTCGATTAAAAAATTAAAAGTTTATCCATAAATTAAATAATAATACATTTAAAAATATGTAAGATCAAAAAAGTTTTCTTAAGCCGGCATAAAGTAAAATTCCTCTGATTGATGATTCCAAAGAACACGAAACAATAGTTTTTATAGTATTTTTTACTATTGTTTAGCTAATAAGGTGGTCAACATTAATACAATAGGACATGTTATTGATAAAATAGTAATTTTTTTTATGTTTTTCAATAGTTATGATTCTATAATGGCAGTAATTTCATATTCAATATTTTCATCTAATAGAAACAATAGGAAATACCTGTAAAATTTATAGTATAACAACAAGAACAAAATTATACTATTTATTTTATAGATATTTCGTATTGTTTCTAACGGATAAAAATATTAAATTCATAGGATGAACATTATTTTCATCAGTTCTGACATATTGTTTCAATATGATAAACGATAGCATACATTTTTCTATATGAAGCATACTATTGATTTTGTATGTATCCCCTATTGCTTCAATATGATTAAATTATTAAATAAGAAGAAAAGTATAATCGCAGTAGTTTAGTCATAATATTCTAATAGGATAGATTATATAATCAATATGCTATAAAAAAACATACTAATGATTTTGTATTTATGTCTTTTTACTTCAAGGAAATACTAAATCAAGGAATATCCAATGCAAGCCATGCATATTTGGTTTGCAAAATGCGAATGTACTACATTATATAAAGATGAGCTGTAAAAACACATTTTATTATATCAAAATACAATATATTATCAAAATACTATTTTTAGTATTCAGAATTTATATAATAAAATATAATATACAAATGTTATTGACTCGTTTAAATTTATATAACTTTCAAAAATCTTCAGCGTACAATTAAATTCTTTAGTATTTGTTAATATGACCAATGGCATTGAATTTATATGAAAATACTATAATTTCAATAGTATTTTCCCATAGCAATTTATATAAAATTATAATAATAATAATAATAGTTTGGCACTACAGTCCTATAGAAACTTAGGCCGAGCTCTTCCACCATTTTGATCTGTGCGTGTTATATTTGTACTCAAAGTGGTGTGACCTACACTTTATTGCCAAATCCGAACGGCGGGTGAGAGCTTTTCATAGGCAAGGTTTTACTCTCGTAGGTTTGCCATTTACTGCCGAGAGGTAGCGCGGTATAGAAAAATGTTTCTATAAAAGATGTTGTTAGCCCCAGTCCAGGCTTGAACCGGGGACCTTTCGGCTCGCAGTCCAACGCACTAACTACTGAGCTATCGCGGCTAAAAGTTATATCCTTTAAAAATTATGTGATTTTATATTACATTTAAATGCTTTAAACTGTTGAATTTGTATTGTAATATATGTGAAGCAATAGTCTGAATTATTTAATTAATAATTTTATCACATTAATACAATAGTATAAGAATATTATCTTAATGTAATAAACTCTTTTTTTAAAATGACATTTTAGTGTTAATAGAACATCACATTAATTTTTAATAGGAAAAACTATTAAAGCCAATAGTGTGACGCCACTATACTCTTTACTCTATAATATTGATAAGAAAAATTCCATTGACTAATTTTAATAGTAAAACATCGTTGAATCAATGGAATTCCTATGGAGTTCATAGTTTTTTTTTATAGTTAGTGCTTATGTTTTATATGAGGCATTTAAACATCAGTCGTCGGTTAGCAGGTCATTTCTTCGTACGATATTACATATAACTTTAATGTTGTTAATAACTTTGCTAAACCAGTAATTAAACTGTCCCTACTTCAAAATTCACTATGTGACCTAAACTTCGTAATGATTTTAAGATTCTTTTAACCCAAATAGTTACATTACAAATGTTCTGGACATGTCTGCGTTTTCTTCAAATTGATTAATTTCTACTAGGGATTAATATTAAATGTAGAAAATATTTGAAATTGCCAGTTTTTAAATGTATCAACCGATTTGTATAATTTTAAAAATATTGCTTATTATTAAATCAAATATCATTAGTTCTATCATTAGTTGAAATTTACGTCGTTTAATCTTGATGTTAGCGAATATTCACCATTTAATATACTTCACCTAAGTCAAAAAATAACCCAACTTTATCTTGCCTACCTCAAATTAAAACCAGCTACTAAATTTGTGAGGTAAACCCTCCCCCTTCTACTCTCTTTTACAGCCTTGACATTTGTTTGTCTGCTCCAAACTAATTCGTTTGTCCTGCATGTCCTTTGAGAAGAAAGCAAAGGACACGCAAGCAACCACATGACAAGAATACACAAAACAAAGGGAGAAATTTGGGACATGCGGCAGCGGTAGACAAAGAAAGACCTGCCAAAGAATGCCGCAACGAATAACAACCGCTTCGAGAAAAAAAATAGGGTGACAAAGACCTAGGCCATAACAAAAGCCACAACAAAAATAAGGGAAAATTAGTAAGTTAATCTAAAAAAAGAAAACTAAAAAAAAAGTCACAGAAATAGTCATAGAATAGCGTCAAAATAAACACTAACAAAGCATAGTGTTTTCCGTGGAACAGTTGAAAACGCAGCGCTAAAGGCAACACTCGCGAAAAGCCGGCTTTGCACCAGCACCAGGCGTTGGGTTGAAACGCCCGAAGTGTGGTTGCTGTTTCATTTAATATTAAAAGTACATATTAGGTTACGAACATAAAAAGCGTAGTGATAAGAAAATAAAAACAGTTCAAAGAAAAAAAACTGTATTATGAGGCACAAAACCAAAAGTATAAAAAATGCATCAAATAGGACAACATCCTCAGAAAGGACTAAATGGAAAATTGAAGCAACGTATGTGCAAAAGTGGCCTGTGTAGTAAAATGTAAAAGGAAGCGGTTTTTTAGGCTAAAAATTGTGCATAAAAGTTGAAAGGATCTCTAAAAAGGACGAAAAAACAATTAGCAACGGAAAAATAAAAGTTTGAAAATTATTAGTCAATTGGAAATGTTGGTAAAATTTGTTTTTAATTTGTAATGTATTTTTTCTGTAATAAAAATAAGTACTAAATATTATTGTGGGGATTGTTTTAGTTTTTTGTAAAATTTCGATAGAACTTTGCAGGAAAGTTCACATCCGAATAATTTTCATTTCGTTTTCGGAATACAAACATAGTATTTCCATTGAATTGCAAAAGTTTACTGCGACTGTATGATATCTTCGTTATAGAAGTAAAAGTTACATTTTTAAAATTTCAATTAAAGCTTTACTATTTCTTTATTTTTTTATTTCTTTATTTCTTCATTTCTTCATTTCTTTATTTCTTTATTTCTTTATTTCTTTATTTCTTTATTTCTTTATTTCTTTATTTCTTTATTTCTTTATTTCTTTATTTCTTTATTTCTTTATTTCTTTATTTCTTTATTTTTTTATTTCTTTATTTCTTTATTTCTTTATTTCTTTATTTCTTTATTTCTTTATTTCTTTATTTCTTTATTTCTTTATTTCTTTATTTCTTTATTTCTTTATTTCTTTATTTCTTTATTTCTTTATTTCTTTCTTTCTTTATTTCTTTATTTATTTATTTCTTTATTTCTTTATTTCTTTATTTCTTTATTTCTTTATTTCTTTATTTCTTTATTTCTTTATTTCTTTATTTCTTTATTTCTTTATTTCTTTATTTCTTTATTTCTTTATTTCTTTATTTCTTTATTTCTTTATTTCTTTATTTCTTTATTTCTTTATTTCTTTATTTCTTTATTTCTTTATTTCTTTATTTCTTTATTTCTTTATTTCTTTATTTCTTTATTTCTTTATTTCTTTATTTCTTTATTTCTTTATTTCTTTATTTCTTTATTTCTTTATTTCTTTATTTCTTTATTTCTTTATTTCTTTATTTCTTTATTTCTTTATTTCTTTATTTCTTTATTTCTTTATTTCTTTATTTCTTTATTTCTTTATTTCTTTATTTCTTTATTTCTTTATTTCTTTATTTCTTTATTTCTTTATTTCTTTATTTCTTTATTTCTTTATTTCTTTATTTCTTTATTTCTTTATTTCTTTATTTCTTTATTTCTTTATTTCTTTATTTCTTTATTTCTTTATTTCTTTATTTCTTTATTTCTTTATTTCTTTATTTCTTTATTTCTTTATTTCTTTATTTCTTTATTTCTTTATTTCTTTATTTCTTTATTTCTTTATTTCTTTATTTCTTCATTTCTTTATTTCTTTATTTCCTTATTTCTTTATTTCTTTATTTCTTTATTTCTTTATTTCTTTATTTCTTTATTTCTTTATTTCTTTATTTCTTTATTTCTTTATTTCTTTATTTCTTTATTTCTTTATTTCTTTATTTCTTTATTTCTTTATTTCTTTATTTCTTTATTTCTTTATTTCTTTATTTCTTTATTTCTTTATTTCTTTATTTCTTTATTTCTTTATTTCTTCGTTTCTTCATTTCTTCATTTCTTTATTTCTTTATTTCTTTATTTCTTTATTTCTTTATTTCTTTATTTCTTTATTTCTTTATTTCTTTATTTCTTTATTTCTTTATTTCTTTATTTCTTTATTTCTTTATTTCTTTATTTCTTTATTTCTTTATTTCTTTATTTCTTTATTACTTTATTTCTTTATTTCTTTATTTCTTTATTTCTTTATTTCTTTATTTCTTTATTTCTTTATTTCTTTATTTCTTTATTTCTTTATTTCTTTATTTCTTTATTTCTTTATTTCTTTATTTCTTTATTTCTTTATTTCTTTATTTCTTTATTTCTTTATTTCTTTATTTCTTTATTTCTTTATTTCTTTATTTCTTTATTTCTTTATTTCTTTATTTCTTTATTTCTTTATTTCTTTATTTCTTTATTTCTTTATTTCTTTATTTCTTTATTTCTTTATTTCTTTATTTCTTTATTTCTTTATTTCTTTATTTCTTTATTTCTTTATTTCTTTATTTCTTTATTTCTTTATTTCTTTATTTCTTTATTTCTTTATTTCTTTATTTCTTTATTTCTTTATTTCTTTATTTCTTTATTTCTTTATTTCTTTATTTCTTTATTTCTTTATTTCTTTATTTCTTTATTTCTTTATTTCTTTATTTCTTTATTTCTTTATTTCTTTATTTCTTTATTTCTTTATTTCTTTATTTCTTTATTTCTTTATTTCTTTATTTCTTTATTTCTTTATTTCTTTATTTCTTTATTTCTTTATTTCTTTATTTCTTTATTTCTTTATTTCTTTATTTCTTTATTTCTTTATTTCTTTATTTCTTTATTTCTTTATTTCTTCATTTCTTTATTTCTTTATTTCCTTATTTCTTTATTTCTTTATTTCTTTATTTCTTTATTTCTTTATTTCTTTATTTCTTTATTTCTTTATTTCTTTATTTCTTTATTTCTTTATTTCTTTATTTCTTTATTTCTTTATTTCTTTATTTCTTTATTTCTTTATTTCTTTAATTCTTCATTTCTTTATTTCTTTATTTCCTTATTTCTTTATTTCTTTATTTCTTTATTTCTTTATTTCTTTATTTCTTTATTTCTTTATTTCTTTATTTCTTTATTTCTTTATTTCTTTATTTCTTTATTTCTTTATTTCTTTATTTCTTCATTTCTTCATTTCTTCATTTCTTTATTTCTTTATTTCTTTATTTCTTTATTTCTTTATTTCTTTATTTCTTTATTTCTTTATTTCTTTATTTCTTTATTTCTTTATTTCTTTATTTCTTTATTTCTTTATTTCTTTATTTCTTTATTTCTTTATTTCTTTATTTCTTTATTTCTTTATTTCTTTATTTCTTTATTTCTTTATTTCTTTATTTCTTTATTTCTTTATTTCTTTATTTCTTTATTTCTTTATTTCTTTATTTCTTTATTTCTTTATTTCTTTATTTCTTTATTTCTTTATTTCTTTATTTCTTTATTTCTTTATTTCTTTATTTCTTTATTTCTTTATTTCTTTATTTCTTTATCGATTTATTTCTTAAAGAATTTGTTAAAAATTTTCACGAAATCGTTGACATTTTCACCGTTTTGACGTCACATAAATCGACAATGTTATTGCTACAACTCAGGGGAGTTACTCTGGAACGCGATTCAAAAGTGGTATTACTCGCTTTCTTAGAAAAGGTACTTCGATAGTGTGACTTTTGCATTCAAATTTGGAACTTTCGCATTCAAACATTTTGCGTTTGTGTGATTTTGCCTTCGAGTCCCTTTGTTCTCGAATAGAATTAACTTTCGTATAGCATTGAGTTTCGAATTGCGATACAGGAAAAAACCCCTGAATTCGTGTCTGAAATCCCCATCCCATTCCTGAAAATCAACTGAAATCTTCATTTCTAATTTCCACCAAAATCATGTTTGAAATTTTGTATTTTTTTTTCAATTCTGAACTTTAGGTCTCAAACGTTTACATATTTAAAATACTATTAAAACTTTATTTTACAAATTTTGGCTTTTTCAATCCTCTACTTTGGATTAAAATTTCAATTATTATTATTCAGGCCTAAAAATATCCTTTCCAAAATGAGCGCATTAGATTTTAGTTTTAAGAAAAATGTTTATCGAAAGTGAACAATTATCCTGATATGAATGAATCAAAAAAAAAAAAACGATATTGTTCTACATTGTTTGATTTTATGAAAACTATTATTTTTTATAGCACCATAAATAGAATTTTTTAGATATTTTAAGGGTGCCTTTTGGTTTACTGAAGAATAATATTGACTCACAATATTCTGAATTTTATCACACATATATTTGGAGAGGAGGGCCATTTTTCGTATTATAATAAATGACTCCCAAAAAAAACATTATAGTAATATTTATTTATAATAGGAATATCATTTTCTAAAGCTTTATATACATTTTTCGATAATTTTTAATGTACAAAAATTATATTAACTAATTACAATCAGTACAAACGCCCAGACTATATAGCAAAATAGTGACCATAATAAAATTGTGTAGAATTGCCTATAAAACCCAACGACCCAGCTGGTCAGAAAAGGTAAATATTGCATTTCGCAAGCAGTTAAAGTAAAACATTGTCGTAAATTGCGCCAAATTAAGGTAATGCAACGTTATTAAAATGGACACATAAATCGTCTGAATGGACGCAGGCACAGAGCACAGGAAAGACTTTTTCTTAAAATGAAACTATTATTTTTCTTAAACACATTTTACACTTTTAAACCTCTATACTGGTTTTTATAACGAAATACGTAAAATTACAAATAAAGTCTCTCTCTTTAGTGGGAAAATTCATACAAAATCAAACAACTTTATAGATTTCGGAGAACCACATTTAGTGCTGCATGCTTTTAGGCATGTCATACAATTATGTAACTGGGAAGAAAATGCCTGAAACCATGTACTTAAATCGACCTTTTAAGACACAAGCCGGAGCATCAACTTTATCTCATGTAAACACAATTTTTTTTTTAATTTTTTTATATAGTTTGTTGTATATACTATCTACTATATATGTATAAAGAAAGTTAATTAAATATATTCACCGTGCAAGCACTAACCGAAGAGTAGTTGAAAGAGAAACTCAACTAAAAAAAAGTACGACTTCTTTTTCTGGCGACTGATCCGTTCCAAGTGGAGCTTGTAAACAGTTCCGTTCGAGTTGCTGAAGCCCGCTTCCTCGTCAACGTCGTTGCTGTTTTTTTTTTTTGTTTTTCTTATTTTTTACACTTTTGCTCGCTTCACTTTGTGATGATGTTACTGATGAACACTTTGCTGCTGTCTGTCTGTCTGCCTGCCTGACGGTCGGTAGAGTTCTATCTGTCTGCGTGCGGCGTTCGGACTGCTGTGCTGCTGCTGTGCTTTGCACTCTTACACAGGGCACAACTGCTCCTAAACTAAACACATGCAAGCGAGCGGTCCTCGCACATTCCCATGGAGTCTTCGTTAGTTCATTCGTTCGTTGTTTATTCGTTCGTTCTCTAGTTCGTGCGCTGTGTGTGCCGACAACGGCGACGTAGACGACGGCGTCACGGCTTCGTTTTTAACGTTTCTCTTGTATTTGTAATCGCAGCGCAGTGGGCTGCGTGTACGTGGAAACATGAATTCATTGCATACTTTTGTGAGTACTGTCACCCCACTGCCACCCCACTACCACTAAAAAAACGAATGCAAATGTGCTCAAAAATCGTTGGTTTCTCTCTTTCACTCACAGCGTACAATGCGCGGCACAAAACCGAAAACAAAAACAATTCAGACACAGGCCGAACGAGACGCAGTGTTGGTAGAAACACATGGACAATATTCCAGTTTTTGTTATTGTTGTCACTGATATCAATGTTGATGTTGGTAACAATGTGAGCATTGTTTTTGTGCGCTAGTGTATTTATGCGTGAAAGAGAAGGGGAGAAAGAGAGAGAGCGAGACCGAAGGTAGGAGAAAGTGTGATATGACGTTGACTTAATAGGAAAAACAGGACAGATGTATGAATTGAGCGCACGTTGTTTTAGGCCATGTATTAAAAAGAGAACTAGAGTAATTTTAAAATAAAACCGACCGAGAGAAAGATACACATTTAGGTTACTCTCTGTTAACTGAATTGAAGCGTTTTACAATTCAATACCATAAAGAACAAAAATTAGGTTTGTTCATTCTGCGAGCAGGGGAAATTTTGATTAGTTTTGTTTGAGCCTAGTTACAAATGGCTCAAAACTGATAGCATGCTATGCAATGTTAAGGGGAAATGAGTGAAGTTATTTCTCTTTTTAAATTCTCGATCAATTACGATGGTTCTTCTTTTTTAAATTTGAATCAGAAAGTATATAAAAAAAATATATTTAGATCTCACACAGAATTTGTTGAGATAAAAAAAAAACAAAATGTCAAGTACATATTTATTAAAGAAATAAAGCTTAACTAAAAAATTAATTAAAAATCATAGAAATAGTGACTACATTCAAAAATTACAATATTGTTTAGTTTTGGTACTAGGTGGTCTCAGACGTGAAATGCTCCATATACGCTTAGAAAAAAATCTCAATTGGACAGTTATTGATTTAATAGTATACAAAAAATAAATATTTTCATGCAAACTCAAAAAAAAATGTAATACTATTTTGTAGTATTTAATGCCATTTGCCTATTGAATTAATAGTTTATTCCATTGACTAATTTCTAAACTATTAGTTTTATGGTATTATTTATCGGTGTAAACAATAAATAAGCATTTAATTATAATTTATATTTTATGTATATATATATTTTTTAAATATAAATTGAAAATTATTGCCGAAAAATAATAATTATTTACGATCCTAAAATATTTTAATAAAAAAACTAAATAATAAAAAACCTAATGAATGGCGACCCTACCGCTTACAACCACATTCCGCAGTCCACGTCTATCAATGCGTTCTTATCACACAACAACGTGCAAAACAAAGCGATAAAAAGACGGAACAAAAATGTCATTGCATAGTTTCAGGCGCAACAATGCGCATGCCTCGTGAGAGACACAGTGGCAGCGTAAGAGAGAAAGCAATATTTAACACTCATGTCATTTAATCGATTTGTTATTGTTTTATATATATATAATATGTACATTAAAATTGTTATTGTATAGATTGCCATAGTTGTTGTGTAATAATTGTTTAACACAAGACTACGTCATCAGAACAAATATTTTTTTTTTTAAATTAAACACATTGTGCCGCCTAAAAATCGACAACATTTTCTTTGACTTATGATTTTGCTGCATTTTCTGTCAATCAATTTTCGGTCAATCAATCAAATCGAAAACAAATTTGAAATTAAATCGAGAAATCCTTAGTGTCCCCCACATTTGAATCTTTCATCGTTCTTAGTGCTGTAACGAATTTTGATTAATTGTTACAAATTTTGTTTAGAGTAGTAAAGATAATAGAAATATAGTTTTCTTGGCACATGACGCATGACAAATCAAAGCCCAAATGATTTGGTATAGTTTTGGTTTAGTTTGGTCAATATTTGTAAGCGAATTTTAGCCATATTTCGCACACGTGCTGTATTAAGTTTTGTTATTTGTAGCCACATCCTGTCATCATCCCTTTGAAGTCCTTCAGAGCAATATTTGTGTCCGTGTATGTGTTGTGCATGGCTCGAGGACTGGCTTTTACTACTGGGCAGCAAGTAAAGTTTCCGACAACAACTCCTTCGCTTCAGTGGCTGCCATAACAAGATGCTGACGAACGCAGAGCGTCTACTAATTGCCTCATTTCCGGCTAGCAACTGCAGCAATTACCAACACTAATGCATATTGAGCCAAGTGATGGCCAGCAATCCAGTGTATGTCAGCAACATACTACATGTGTTTTTGTTGAGTGGATATGATAGACAAAGGATTTTTCTACAGCATCCTGTGCATCTCATGACATTGCAATTAAAACGGTTCAATATTTATTGTTGTCACAAAAAAGAAAAATGAATAAGAATATAGAAGATTCATTGAAGTATTCACAATATTGATTATTTAGTTATACACGGTTAGAAATGTTATACACGTGCAACCAGAAAAAAATTTCCTCAAATCCCATTAAAATTGGTCAATAGGGCAATTATTGATTTAATAGTATACAAAAAATAAATCGTTTCATACAAACTCAATGGCAGTGTCATGGTATTTTCTAGTATTTAGTGGTATTTTCCGATAAAACTAATAATTTATCCTATTGATTATTTTTAATAGTAAAAAACTATTATTTATATAGTATTTTTTTCTGGGTGTGGCGGCCAATCGACTGGACCATTTCGTGAGATAACACGTTCTCCAAACTTGGTTTCAAATAAATTGATTGTGGCATTCGCTGTGTGGCTTGTGGCGCCGTCCTGTTGGAACCACATGTCCTCCAAGTCCATATCATCCAATTGGGACCAAAAATATTCGGTTATCATTGAACGGTAGCGATTCCCATTCACAGTAACGTGCCGGTCTTGATCAACACGGAAGAAGTACGGCCCAATGACGCCGCCGGTCCATAAACCGCACCAAACCGTAATTTTTCGGGATGCAATGATCACTCATGGAGTACGTGTGGATTGCTGTCTGACCAATAATGCATATTTTGTTTATTGACGAAGCCATTCAGCCAGAAATGAGCCTCATCGCTGAAGATGATTTTTCGATGAAAATCCGAATCATTTTCAAAATGTTGCTCAGCCCAATTCAAGAACTTGTTGGCTCGTATATCTTTCCATCTTTAAATGGTAAACCTTACTGAAGAGAAATGTCAAAAGAGCAGCAAGAAATATGGCGTCGTTTGCTGTCCCTGTAGCTCTACTTTTATTGCGTCCCTGTTGAAAAACCCTTTATAACGCAATTCGAAATCACCGTACAAATATTAGGAGTAAAATCTAATTACATTATAGGACCATACCAAACCTAATCGACCAGCGGTTGTAACTCACCTTCTTCGATAAATGGTATCAAAATATGTATTGAGCACTTTTTTGCAGCGCTACACAGCAAATATGTACAAAATTATTAAATATAATTACAATGAACATAAATATAAAAGTGAAAAAGTGTTTAATTAGTTATCATTTTAAGCATATAAAAGATTTTCATGAACATAAAAATGATCATAATTTAATAATAAAAATAATCGTATTGTATTTTCTAATGTTTGCTATTCTCAATATGATGTTATTGAATATTAAATTTACAATTTGTTTATTTATTACTATTATTGAAGATTTATTTTTTTACACATTTGTGTACCTATATTTGTTAATTTTTTAATATGATTATTTTTAATTTTTGTAAAATATATTTGTTTTATATCTAAACATGATTTTTGCCGTGGATATCCTATACATTAATTCTATATACATTAATTCTAATAATTCCGTATGTCTGCATACTTATTTTTGTCTATTACGTAACGTTTTTGAGAAAAAATTCATAGTATTAACGAATTCCTCATTCCTATTCAACCGACTGCAAACTTCATAATACTATGTTTTTCATAAAAACTCAACCAGTTGTCATATTTACAAGGAATTCATAATATTGATGAATATGTTCATCAATACTATTAGTATTGATTTGTTCTTTGCATTAAATCGTAACCATTCATAAATGTGTTCATAAGCATTCATTCATTTACTAAATTTATAATATTCAAAGAAAAAAAAATGTACATCATATTGATGAATTCCGTTCTTCAAACCATGATTCATTGTATTGAAAAACCATTTGTAATATTAATGACTAACGACATCAATCTAATGAATCCAATCATAAATAAGATGAACTCTTGGTAACTGTCGAAAAAGTGTTCTTCAATATGAGAATACGTTTCATCATATTAATGAACCAAAATATAAAATGCAACATATATGTTCATCATATTAAAGAACGCTGTTCATTAAACCAAATTTATATCAAAGAATTTTTTTTTTTCGAAGAAATTTTTTTTTTGACAATTTTTTTTTTCGGAACAATTTTTTTTTTGTTCGACATTTTTTTTAAATTTTTTACTGTTATTTTTTAAATAAAATTTTTGCAAAACTTGTTTCGAATTATTTTATATATATATTTTTTTTTTTAATATTATGAGCAAATTCATCAATATGACAATTCAAATTCATTGTATTGAATATTTTGTTCATATTTATAATGAATGCATTCATGAATATTTCATTTAATGAACGGTGGTATCAATATGATGAATCTGGTAGTTGGTGAAAAAATTCATAATATTTATGAATAAATTCATCATATTGAAGATATTTTTTCTGTGTTGAAGAATTGTACAATCCAACTCAACTGATTAAAAACTTCGTATTACTGGTTGGTACTTACAAAAAAAAACCCAACTAATTGCCACATTTACAAGAAATTCATAACTTTGGTGAATATGTTCATTATTACTCAAGCAAATCTAACAAATTAATAATACTCAACAATTTATTCTGAAGTCAATTTAGTTGTTGTATATTTCTAATTAGTAATTTCTAATTAATTAACTCATCGGTATTCAATACAATACGTCTTGATATAATAAGCAAATTTGTAGAAAAGTAGCCTCGAGAACAAAACAAAAACTTCTTCAGTCCCTGTAAATCTGTCTAAACTGATGAGATTTCCGTTGCAATAACATTGACCAATTGTGGTATGTGGAAGGATCGTTCGTACTGCATTCAGTTGCACTTGTCATAGTCGTTCAGGCAACATCGTCCGCACCATCCTTGCGAAGGAAATGAGCTGCTGCCATATTTAAGGCGGTAATGATGCCTTTCAGTTTGTCCGCATGTCCTTCACACAGATTCAGACATACACACACACACATATACACGCACACAAAGTGCGCTGACAAGACGGAAATGAAAAAACCAAAGGACTCTTATTGATTTGCATGCAGTTAAAAATGGCAGCACATCGCAGATGACATTTTTTTCATTATATATTTGTATTTTTTTTATTTTCTTTTTTGTTTGTTTCACTCAAAGTAAAATTGCTCAACCAGCAAGTAAATACGTATTTCCTGCTGCCTCCACTTGTGAGATAATTATATAAAATTAAGTGGTTCGTTCCGAGTTGTCATCGAAACGTTCAAGCGCACATGTGTCCCTGGTCCAACTAATGAGATGCACACATCTAACCGTTGTCTATCAATCCCCACTCTGTTATTCTTCAATCAGTAGTTTCAATCACCTCAGTATTTTGCAGCACCCAACTGTGTCCCTCCTAATAGATCAAATTAAATGGAAATCACGTGTGGCTCTGACAGTTCCTTTGTGTGTGCCTTCTTCGTTCGGCCTTCGTTTGCCTGATTCTATTGAAACTCGTTCGTTGCGCAGTAAGACTTAATACAAAAATAAGTAGCTATCGTTAACTTTCGGGTAGACTTTTTCTGTTTTGCTGGACAAATCTGTAGGTTTTATAATTTTAAGCAGGATTGAAATGTAATCTAAAAATCGTTATTATACCAAAAAGAAATTATATTTCAATTTCTAAACAAAAATTTAAAGAGTTATCGTTCACTCAGATAGGGAAATTTTGTCAAGCGTTATAAGAAAAAAAACAAATTTCATTTCTTGTAACTCATTTAAACACGAACAAAAAACGTTAAATTACTATTTAATGTCACACAACTATGCAAGTTATTACCAATGAACTTAAATTTAACTAAATATTCGACTAAAAACTATTAAAAATATATATGGACCATTAAAATATATATGGACCATTCCACACCAAATCGACCAAAAAACGTAAAATTTGAGATTTTACCTTTTCGATTTCAATGAAATATGATGCCACCAAAATACTTTCTTGGAATTTGACATGAACATTTATGTGAACTTGTGAACTTGTCAAGGTAAAATGCAGTAAAAACCAGTTGGGAAGGTTAGATCACATGGGAAATTTTAAAGTAGGTGTAATTATGATAGTTAGGATTATCAAAGTTATAGTCGGTCTAAGCCGACTATAAATTCCCTACACATATGTGTGGTTACCATTCAAAGTGATATATAGGTCACCAGGGTATACGAATCCTGAAAATAACTACAAACATTCAATCGCTGAAGAATTTCCATTCATTTGATACCCATATTACAAATGTGTAGGTGTACCGAATTTCGATTTTTTTTTTAATGAACCACAAGTCTTTTCGCCGGAAAACATTATTATCACGTACTTGAGCATGATGTCAATATATATTTGACCAAAAAAGTTTACCTAAGCACGTATACATAAAAATTGATCTTTATATGTACATTTTATATGAGGTATTTGAACATAAGTGGTCGGATCATAGGTCACAATGGACCGATCTCGCACATACAGCGTAGGTATATTAGTAATCTAAGTTATAAGTTTCATTTATCTAGCTCTTCAAAGTAGTAGGGATTTCAACAGACAGACAGACAGACAGACAGACAGACGGACAGACAGACAGACGGACAGACGGACATCGCTAAATCGACTCAGGAGGTCATGCTGATCAAGAATATATATACTTTTCTATACCGGAGATGCTTCCTTTTGGGTGTTACAAACGGCGTACCAAACTGAATATACCCTTTCACTCTTAGTGTAGGGTATAAAAAACATAAAGCAATACAATAAATATGAGGCGGAAATAGCTGATCCCGCTCTGCGAAGCTACACAGCAAAAAATCATCAATATGATGAATTTATTCATAAATATTATGAATACCAACTAACAGATACGTCATATTGATACCACCGTTCATTAAATGACATATTAAAGAATGCATTCATTATATATTTGAACTTATTCATACCATCAAACATCATAGTGAATTACGAAATATTCAATACGATGAATTTGAATAGACATCCAAGCAGGAAATGTCACCAATGATTCCTCAATGATTCCCCTATGTCAGGTCAGAAACATCGATGACCGATAGCATTTATGCCCTGCAAAGCATTAATGACATTTTCATAAAAATGTCCACAGATTCATGCATGATTAACGATGTCATGCACGTTATTCATCAATGAAGTCACAAATGATTGTCATACCTGTTTTTTTTTTTTGTAAAAAAAAATATATATTTTTTTTTATTATTTTATTTATTTTTTAATTTATATTTTTTTTATTTTTTTTTTTGGCTTATTTTATTTTATTTATTTTATTTCAATTTTATTATGTTCTTCTGTTCTCGGTTGGAATGATATGTGTACTTGCTAATGTCAATAACGTACTTCACTAACGGCCATCATCTATCATTACTACTGCTTATTATCTCGCTTTTGTAAAAATTGGTCCATCAATTTGTGCCTATGAATTATATGGCAGGGTGACATCGAACGCAAATTTTCATTTTTACACGTAAATGCTGCCCCCAGACGTATGTTGTATGCATTTCACAACGTAAATGCTGCGTACCTTTGGGGGCATGTGACGTGAATGTTAATTTCCATCAATGACGTCATCAATAACATTTCATCAATGACAGATTTGTACAATGTCATTGATATATGTATATATGACATATGGTGTATGACGTCTTTAATGCAATGTTATTTATGAAATTTTTGTAGGCATATTCATCAATGACAAATTTTCTAATGTCCTTTATTCATCATTGATGAGGCCATTTCCTGCTGGGATATTTATGAATTTGTTCAAAATAATTATGAATATAATATTCAATATAATGAATATTATTGAACTAATATTTTTTTTTCAAAAAAAAAAAGTATCCAAAAAAATTTTTGTTTTTGAAAAAAAAAAAAAAAATTTTTAAAAACAAAAATTTCAAAAATAAATGGAATAAATTGTTATTTAATATATTATTATAAATATAACTTTGTACTAATTTTTGCACGTCGAGCATTATTTAGGAAATAACAACTTGAGAACTGAGAAGTACGGCAAAAAATGAACGAAAATTAATATTTTAATTGAAATTTGGTTTGATGAACAGCATTCTTCAATATGAAGTAAAATATTTTGTATTTTATGTTGTCATTAATATTATGAATGGTTCTTCAATGCAATAAATCATGGTTTTAAGAACGAAATTAATCAATATGATTTACATTTTTTTTTCTGTGTATACCTAACGGCAGTTGCCAGCCTTTTTATATTTTTCAAAATACTTAAAATCTATTGTATTAATATTTTTATTTCAGCTGGATTCAATTTAGGCTCAAGCTCAGAAATCTGAAAAATAATCAATTCCAATTCAATAAATTCTGATATATTTTAAATCAAAAGCGATTTTATTTCATGATTATAAATAAAAACCGTTATTTCTTGAATAAAACTGAGAGACTCAGTATCTTCAAAAACTTCAGGAGTATGTGAGAGAGATATTCTGGGAGAAATTAGAAAACTATTTCAAAAAACCAGATACACCAAGATATATAAAAGTCCAAGTTCCGCTTGGTGCAATAAACCGGTTAGACGGATTCGGTTTCTGGAAAAAAGAAACCAATCCGCTGGTTTTTGTCATCCCTATACCTATGTTAAGAGTAGACATCTGCTCAAATGTATTTGAAGTCCCCTCTTCAAAATATGCACTACTGCACTCTACAGTATTGAGTGCATTTTGCAATTACAGTCGTCATTATTATAGTCGACATCACTTCAATGCAGTATTTGTTTCACTGGTGTCAAGTACTGTCAACACATTTTTTGTTAATTGATTTTAAAAATTAAAACCAAGAGACATTACTGTTGCTGAACATGCAACGATGTCAGTAATGTTGTTGAAGGTATCTATGTGTTTATAAAAAAATACACAAAAATTATAAAGACAAAAAATTAATTGTACAAAAAAAAATGTTGCACGACAAAAATAACGCATTGGTCGAAATGTTATATATCCAACAAAAAAACCGTTTTTTTATATTTTTATTAAACATCCTTATAGACCTCTTCACTACAACTACGTCTTGTTTGTGTTTTGTTTTGACAATACTTGTGCTTTGATGGGGCGAGCAACATATTTTCAAACATAGAGTCGGCGACAGTAAATTTTTGAAAGAAAATGAATGCAGATGTCCAGTTAAGAGTACGTTTTATCACATTAATGAACATATTCATAAGACAAGTTTTTTATACAATTTAATAATCAAAAACGAGTTGGGAAAGTTAGGTCACATGGAGACTATGGAATACCGTACACCTTTAGTGGGGATATTAATGTGGGATATTTAATTGCATACCTTAATTTTAAAGCTTTTAATTATGCTGAACCTCCCCAACCTCTGAATATTATTCATATATCAGAAATTTACGTCTTATATCCCCATAAATTAAAAAAAATATATAAAAGTATAAACAACTAAAAAAAAAATTGAAAAATATAATTGGGCGGACCACGCCTATATTTCAAATTTTGAAAGGCTAATATTTCATAGATTTGATTTTAATAATTTACGGATCAAATTTCCACTACGAAAACCCGGGAAATAAAAAGTGGGCGGAACACGTCTAAAATATATTGAGACGAAATTTCATCGCATTCTGATCAGTATTTCTCAAGTTATTCTGTATTCGGACAGCAAGACAGCAAGATGGACAGACAGGCAGACAGACAGACAGACAGACAGACAGACAGACAGACAGACAGACAGACAGACAGACAGACAGACGGACGGACATGGCCAAACTGACTCGGGTAGTGATGCTGATCAAGAATATATATACTTTTCCATACCGGACACGGCTTCTAAGGGGCGTTACAATATATGCACAAAGTTAATATACCCTGTACCTCATAAGGTGTAGGTATAAAAACATCATATTCATAATAATTTCATAATTTAGAAATGAAAATTGTAATTGGTGAAAATATTGATGCCCAAATTGATAATATTTTTTCTGCGAACTGTCTTAATTATATGGACAGTTTGTTTTTCTTCAGGAACTCCGAGTTATTGACAAACATAATATAAAATTGAGTTATTTTTTAAAATTTTTGGTGAATCTGATTAGATTAGGTTTTATATTCTGGGAATTGAAAATGATATTTTATATATAAGGTAAAAGTACCATTAGAACATGAAGTGTCTTTGTTTTTGTAAAACAATAAATACATTTTAAGAGTTTTTATGCAAAAAGTGCTTTCGAATTGCGATTCAGTAATTGCTTTATAAACCTTTATTATGTTGTTTAATGACCTTGAAATTTTGTATTTTGTATGTAATAAAATCAAAATTGAAAAAATTTCTTGATCAGTAATCATAACATAATACTTAACATATACAAGCAAAAAAAAACGACAATGAGTAAGCAAAAATTATTCAAACAAAGCAAAGTGTCATGGTAAAAATCACAAAACGTAAATCTCAAAGTGTCACAAAAAAACAGCCCATCATTATCGTCATCAACATCACATTTTTTTTTTTTTTCTTTTTTTTGAGAAAAGAAAAGGTTTACGTAAAAATTAATGTAAACATGATAAATATTTGACAAAAATATAAAAATAAGCAGACAATAGATAAGTGAAACAGGCTACAGGAACAGCTAAATGATGTTAATAGTTGGGGAGCCAAAAAATCCCCGAAAATGATGAAGTGTTTGTATGATGTCAACAATCAGAGTGTCGTATACAAAACATATGATGGATGTAAAGACAAACAAAAAAATGTTCAAAATATTTTGGTAAATTAAGTAAGATGTTATAAAACGCATGCAAATTAAAGTTCTAAGTCATAAAACTTAAAACAAATATTCAAAAATCAATATTTGAATTTACTATAGCCAAAAGTCGGCATTTTGCAGCACAATCTATATATATTTGTGTTGCTGTTTTGTAAACATAAATTGTGCCCTCTCTTTGTGTCGCGTGTAAACATAGCCTTTTGTCTGTCAATAACCTCTGGCCAAGGGTAGTTTTCACTAAATGTCAAACTTTTGACAACTAAAGGACCCTCCTCGTCGTTGTCGTCATCATTCTGACAAAGCTCACCACACACATGCTGTGTAATGCCAAAGCTTTTTATTGTAGAGCTTTTCCATGCCGCAGTGCTACGTAAACTTACCTGCTAGATGTGAGGTTAGGACGCAATCCGAACGCAATATATTTTTTTTGGTCTTAACTGATATCAGCAGCTCTTAAAGTTTTTTTCGCTTGTTTTCTTTTTTCACGTTTATTTCGACACAAAAACTATATTTAAATTTATGTTATAAACACCGAACACTATAAACTAGAATTGCTTATCTTTGTTGTTCGTTTAAAAATCGATTTGTTGTATAGAAAAACACACAGACATTTAGTTATAAACTACGAAAAACACATTCTCGTTTAGAAGACACTTGAAATCGTTGTTCGAGACACTACACCAACCTACAGAGTTGAATACTAAATGTTGAAACTTTTTTATCCTCGAGTTTTCTTTTCGAATTCTACTGCCGAACGAATTGTTTACGAGCACCGCAACGTTGAGTATTTAAGAGTGTTTTTTTACGTGTGTGTGTGTGATCGGAAAAGCTTCGCTTATTGCCTTTTATCGTTGCAAGATTAGAATATTGTCGTAGTCAAAATTAACTTATGTCGCTAATTTACGTCTTCCGCAGATTCCGGAAAATACTTGTGAAAACCACGCCACAAACAAATTTTTACAACACGAGAACGGAAGAGCGGTACATCCACCACTACACCACCATCACACATCGATTATTCACACACGTTGTTCACTCATACGCATACGCACACACACACATATGTATTCGGCTAAAATGTTTATTTTTGTATTTTATTAATTTATTTGTTTTTCCTGCCGTCACCACATACGCGCGCTGAAATTAAGAAATTTCCGCAGATTTTATAATTTTTCGCGTTTTTAAAGATTTTAATCAACACGCAACGCCAGACTCGCTACAAGCGCAACACTCTTTTATTTTGCTCCTGTAGTTGGTCCCAGCCCTGCCTTGTTTCCGGTTTTGTCTCTTTGTAGTGCTTTCGGGTGGGTGGTTTTTGGTGTTACGTACTGCGATGATGCCAGCGAACTTTGCCCTACACATATAGCCACCATCGCTCAGACAAACACATTCACTTGCACTCTCACCATGTGTCCTGCCAGCGTCGTTGGATGCGCTCTCTGCTCCTCTCTGGAGTGGCTTTCGTCTGCTGGTTGCTCTTTGGTTTGATTCTTCACACCTTTGCGTTTGTCTGTCTGGCATTCTCGGCATTCTCACACAGTCATCGTGTTTTATGGAAATTAGCAAAGCTCTATTGGGCTTTGAGTCTGGTGCAGTGGCGAAAGAATGTTTTTCAAAAGGGTAACATTGTAATTTAGTGGCTTAATATACAGAAATACACTCTACTCTCATTTCGATGCTGTCAAAATACTGTAAAAATTTATGAAAAAAATGTTCCCACTTTTTCAAAGAAAAACACAATAAAATCAATAGTTTTTTACTATTAAAATTAGTCAATAGGAAAATTTATTATTATAGATAAATGGCATTAAATACTAAAATATTTTTTAGTTTAATGAAAATATTTTTTTTTTATACTATGTAATTAATAACCAATTGACCAAATTTAATGGAATTTTATAGATTTTTTTTTTCTTGATTGCAGTTTTAAATTTAACCTAAATTTTGGCTTTTATCTCGTTTTCTTAACGAAATGGTTGCGGAATGCCCGGTTCTAAGTTACTGTTTTGATTTTTGTTAATATTTCAATATCTTGAAGATATCGCCCAATTCTAAATAAATTCTCCCAAATATATTTTGGAGAAATTCTTGGAAATTTCTCACAAACATTTTTGTGAGTATTTATTTAGAATTGGGCTCAATAACTAAATCTAATTACCTAAAAAATTTTATTTGCTGTTGTAGTTTTTGCGTTGCTTAAATTAATGTGTTTTATACTATTTTAAATCCCGTATTTCTTATTTTTGTTTTACGGTTTCAGTATTACAAATGAAATGGTTTTAAACGGATATCGACTTTAGATTCGAAAAGACTTCAGTATAATGATATTAATTTAAGAAAAGTTTGTCAATTGCTTCTGTATAGGTTTTAAATACTAATCACCAGAATAAAATATCATATCGTGTCTCACTCAAAAGAATTGACCAGAAGCAAAAATCGGATTTTCTTTTTTTGTATATTTGTATATTTATATTTGTACTCAAAGTGGTGGGACCTACAGTTTATTGCCGAATCCGAACGGCGGGTGAGAGCTTTTCATAGGCTATGTTTTACTAGGTAGGTTTGTCATTTACTGCCGAGAGGTAGCGCGATATAGAAATTGTGTCTATGAAAAGATGTTGTTAGCCCCAGTCCAGGCTGGAACCGGGGACCTTTCGGCTCGCAGTCCAACGCACTAACTACACAGAAAAAAAATGTGCATAAATATTATGTATAGAGAACATAAACATTTTGTTCATAATATTTATGTATTAATTCTAATATTTATGAATTGTACATAATAATGGTGAATCCAAATATATTAAGGACATTAATTTAACAACCAGATACATATATTTTATGTATTATTTACATACAAATTTCTGATTTGGGGTTTCTGAAGGGCTTGTAGAGTTGGTTTGTGTATAAGACATATTTGGTTTGGGAACAAATTATATACTCGAATATTCGAATATCGATATTCGAAATATAATCGAAAATATTTGAAATCGAATATTTTCAGTCGAATATACAAGTGTATACAATTCGTTGGTTTTATTTCGTAAAGATTTTTATTCAAATAAATACAACCAGATACATATATTTTATGTATTATGTACATACAAATTTCTGATTTGGGGTTTCTGTAGGGCTTTTAGAGTTGGTTTGTGTATAAGACATATTTGGTTTGGGAACAAATTATATACTCGAATATTCGAATATCGATATTCGAAATATAATCTAAAATATTTGAAATCGAATATTTTCAGTTGAATATACAAGTGTATACAATTCGTTGGTTTTATTTCGTAAACATTTTTATTCAAATAAATATTTTATTGAATAACTGTTAAGAAAGCGAATGCGTAACAACTGAAATTAATTTATATAAGCAGAGACGAATTCGATGGGGTCGGAGAAGAAGAACCTTGGTGTTGGTAAAGTATATGGTATAGTGTAAAATATAAGATAAATAAAATAAATGAAATAAATAAATAAATAAATAACAGCTCTGTACAGAACCCCACCACCACCGCAATATGAAACAATAAAATCCTTTTTTTTTAAATAATATTAAATAATGTAAAATTACATAAATGTTGAGATTGTATAAAATGTATGAACAAATGTACATAAAATACATAGAATTAATACATTAATACGATGAAATTGGTCCTTGGTTGAGGTACTCGACAAAATACATAAAATAAATGTACAAATACATAAATGTTGAGTATATTTTTTTGTGTGTACTGAGCTACCGCGGATAGTAGTTTAAAAAGTTTAAAAACCAAAAACATAACCGCCACTGTTTATAAAAGAGGGCAGAGATTTCTTAACAACAAAAAAAGCTAATATTCCCAAAAACTTATTTATGTTATAAGCAGCAATCTTTTTAAAGTTATTTGGTGGTGAAAATATTTTCGTTTGTTACTTTTACATAAACCTATAGGTAACATAAGAAAATGCGGCAGTGACTATGAAAGTTTATAATTCACCACACCACATAGAGAGCTTTATGATTATCACAGCGCAATTAATAAAAATGGAAATTTCAGAGAGCAAGAGAGATGTTTACGAAATTCTACTGTCAATAAAAATATTTCAACACTCACTGCAGCGTTTTCCAACACTAAATTTTAAATATTTAGATTGTTGGCATTTTAATTTTAACCAGAATTATTACGTTCATTGATTTTTAAATTCGAAAAAATTTAGAATTTGGATTAAATATGAAATTTTGATTTTTGAATAAAATATTTATGTTTTTTTAGGTAAATTTTGCATTTAGGAGTGTATAAATTTTAATTTATAGTGCAATTCTTAATGTTAGAAAAAAAAAAAAACAAATAAGTTATTCAGTTTATCAGTTTGGTACGGAATTTTTACTTTTTACGGTCTTAAGTGAACTTTCTTGGACACAAATATTTGACTTTATGCTCAAATATTTGAAAATAATGATTCCCACGAACCGACTTGCAAAAAAAAAACGAAATTCGGTATACCTACCCATTTGTAAATATGGGTATCAAATGAAAGGAAATTATTTAGCGATTGCAAGTAGATATTTTTAGGATTCGTATACGTATTTGATGACCTATGTCCCACTTTAAATGGTATCACATATGTGTAGGGTATTTATATTTGGTTTAGACCGACTATAACTTCCACAATTCATACACCCAAAGAACGAAACAGTTGGGGCAACCGTCTTTTTTTGCCGACCGATTTAATAAGTTCTTTCAAGATTCGAATGATTCTGTTGTTGCAACACCGCGTATCAGTTCACACAACTAATGAATACAATTGACACAACCAATTTGTTTAGTTGTGGTAGCCAATTTAATCATAAGAAATCGGCCATTTTACCTAACCCTAGCGCTCCAACGTGTTGCAACCACGAAGTCAGCATCACAACAGCGTTCCTGAGATCGGAAATGGTCGATGACTTGTTGTGCTGCTTGCTGACTTCGTGTTTGCAACACGTTGGAGCGCTAGGGCTGCATATATAAGTACAACATTTAGAAACAAAATAGCAAGTACTCTGTAGAATAGTATGTCTCTTGTTGAAGAAAGTGTATTTAGGCATGAAAAAACTGAACAGTTAAAACGAGCAAGTCTGAAAACAATTCCAAATTATGTTTTACACGTGTCACGCGCTGTCCGTAGCACACAAACAAAAAGAGTGAAACATCTGAAGCGTGTGCGACTGATGTTGTCCTGCTTTGGCATTGCTTTTATACGAGACAACTGATTTCGCAGTTGAATCAAATAAATATTGGTTGCTACAACCTAATATAACTAACTATCTGTTAAGTCAACTAAATATTGGTTATGTCTCATTTTGAATTTAGTTGCCGTAGCAATGGAAATAAAAAAGTTGAAATTTGATAAAAAGTTTGTTTCCTCAATCAATGTTGCAGTTGCTTGAACTAATAGTTGGTTACGCTTTATACTATTGTTTACCATAAATGAATTTCAGTTGAGGCTGACTATATTTGGTAGATGCAAATGAATATTCGATGAAACAACTGAAAGCCAAGCAAATATTTTAATGTGGGTACTAACTTCATCTCAACATCTAACACAATTTCCCTACTTCAATATTTCCCAAGTGACCTAACCTTCCTTACTGTTTTTTTTTTTTAATTTTTATTGTAGCAATTTTAAATATCTATTTTATTGAATTATATCATTTTTTTTTTGTATTTTGCACACATTACATTGATTAAAGTTCTAAAGTATGAAGTAGAAAGGAACAGATTTCGATAATAATATTGATACACATCACAGATTTGTGGCATAAACAAACTAAGTATATTTTACGTGATTTTCCAATGACTTAGCTAAAGTAAATTAACAATATTTTGCACTTCAACTAAATACAATTAAAATTGCAGAACTTAAACAAATTGAATGAAATCAACACTCATGGCTATCGACAGCAACCATTACTACTCAAAAGTTAAAATATTGCACATCACACTTCGAGAAAAAGCAACAAAAATCAAATTCTTGCCAACCGATGATAGCCACGCCACGCTAAATTGCATTTTCTTGTAAGACCAAGAAGCAATCTGCTGTTCTGCACGAGTGTCTGGTACAAGGAGTACCCAAACATGTAACTAGTTGTGTGTATGTGTTGGTCCTAGTCAGTTCCGACATAACAGCATTACTGGACTCTATTATCTTGCAAGTAAATTGCTTTGTAATCGTTTTACAAAACACTAGAGACGATTATGCGCCGCTCCCAGCAGGGCAGGACAGAACAGGAAGGGCAGGACATCTAATGCACGATTGCACAAAACGTTGTAAAGTCATGGCAAGACCTTGATTAATATTTGTTTCTTTTTTTATATTATTAAAAAAATTAACAGCAGTAGCTACTTATTTCGTTAAAAACAATTTTGTTCAGTAGTGCAATTGGTTTTTATTAAAAATATAAACTTCACCGTTTAAACCTTTGTGTTTTGAATATATTTAGAAGAAAATTTAGCTTATTTCCTATTCCCATCACATGCACACACTTTTTTTCAACTCACACACGTACTTGCAAACATTTTGTTAATTTTCACCGCTACTTTGGAAAATTTAAAAACAAAATACTTCAGCGCATGCCGCATGTATCTTTTAGTATTTAAAGTAATCAGAGCACGTGCACTCGAGAATCATAATAAATGCTTCGATGCTACTACGGCAAGAAATAAGAATAGTTCCAAGTATGCAAAGGTAATAATAATGGAAAGGAACTATTGAAAATGTGCGTCTGTCGACCTGAATGCATATTAAGAAAATTGTGAATTTTATGGTTCAGATAATTTTAAAAAACTACCAATTGATTTAGTATTATAGGCATATAAAAAAAATATTTTTCAACGATCTAAAAAGTAAAATTTAATTAAACATTCTCTGAGGTTTATTGGTTACATTTTATCAACAAATTATTATTAATGTTGTCATGTATTTTTATTGTTACGGAAACGATTAACATTAATAAGTTGAAATATAAATCATAAATATACATTTTTTAAAATAAATTTTTACAAATTTATAAAGAAATAAAATAAGAAACTTTTGTTTAGAAATTAAATTTTCGAAAAATACTTAATTTTCCAAATTTAGTTGAAAATTTAAATTTTAAGTGAAAGAGAAGTATAAATTTCAATAATTTGGGAAAACTGTATTTATACCCTACACCTAAGAGGTACAGGGTATATTAACTTTGTGCATATATTGTAACGCCCCTTAGGAGGCGTGTCCGGTATGGAAAAGTTTATATATATTCTTGATCAGCATCACTACCCGAGTCCGTTTAGCCATGTCCGTCTGTCTGTCTGTCTGTCCGTCTTGCTGTCTTGCTGTTTTGCTGCCCGAATACAGAATAACTTGAGAAATACTGATCAGAATACGATGAAATTTCGTCTCAATATATTTTAGCCAAAAGTATGAACTGAGTTTGAAAATGAGCAAAATCGGTCAACGGACACGCCCACCTCCCATACAAGTCACTTTTATATAACTCTTTCGAAACTAATATTTCGAAAAGTATTCAAGGTATAGTTATAAAATTTAAAACGTATTGTTAGAATTTACCTAAAAATATGTGTTCCAAAAATGTGATCCGCCCACTTTTTTTTTTCATTATTTCCCGGGTTTTCATAGTGGAAATTTGATCCATAAATTATTAAAATCAAATCTATAAAATATTAGCCTTTCAAAATTTTAAATATAGGCGAGGTCCGCCCAATTATATTTTTCAATTTTTTTTTTTAATTTTTTATACTTTATATAAATTTTTTAATTTATGGGGATATAAGACGTAACTTTCTGATATATGAATAATATTCTGAGGGTGGGGAGGTTCAGCATAATTAAAAATTTAAAATTAAGGTATACAATTAAGTATTCCTCATTAATATCTCCACCAAAGGTGTAGGGTATTCCATAGCCGGGCCCGACCGACTATAAAAATCCGCCCAATGTGAACGAACTAACCCATGTGACCTAACTTTCCCAACTCGTTTTTTATTAAAAATTATATCATTATTATGTATTTTTTTCAATTTAATTGATTCAAGGTTTTAACCAAACTTTTAATGTTGATTTATAATTTTGAGATATAGTCTTAACGTGCTCAAGGTCCAGTCGGTACAAATTGTGTATTTTGTACCAACAAATAAAACAACAAACAATTGGCAAAATTCATTGAGTCGCAGATCGTACAGCTTTTTTAGAGGCTGACAAGCCCCTTCATCATGGATCGTTATCTGCAGATTCTACATTTCAGGTCGCTAAAGTTTTCAAATGAACACAATAAGAATTATGTGCAGTATTCTCATTCTACTCGGAGTAGATTTACTCCATTTCATTTGTTTCTTTAAAATCTACTCCTCTATCCCGGCAGTAGCATTTTCAACTATTGTCTCATAATTTTCCACCCCCTTTTACTGAAATCTTCTCCCTTTACAAGCATTGTTTACTTTTTTTTAATTTAAGGAGAAAATTTTCTTAAGGTCCCAAATAAAATGTCATTATTATAATTTTCTAATAATAAGATCGATGATCTCTAATCCTGTTTTTCTTGTCGTTAAATTGTAAAAGTTCTAATTAAATATACGTGTATCAACTTTATTAAGATAATTTGAATACTCCATATATTTTATTGGATGTTCCAGATATTCCCCAACTCTAGAACATACCACCCTGTAAACTTCAGCATTATAGAAAATCCAAAAAAATAAGAAATTAATGAAAATGTTTTAATTTGACATATCTATTAATTATTTTGAAATCTAATAAAATAATGCATATTTCCCTTTTTATCAAATTTACTTCTACATTTAATTTTCAACTCATTTTACATCAAATCTACTCCATTTTTACTCATTTCTACTCCCCAAATTATTCAAATCTACTCCATTTGCATTGGCGATTATGTGCATTGAAGAAAGAACAAAAAGCAAAGAATACAACAAAAAACATAACAATATGAGAGAGTCGAATATAAACAAACAAATTTAATTTAAGTTAATAGTAAAATTTAAATTATTAAAAATATTTAAAAATTTGTATGAACATAAATAAAAATATAAATTTTAGTAAATTTATTTAATCAATATATATAAAAAAATGTTCTGTGTGTGCCAGAGCATCACGAGAGAATCTGACGGATTTGCCTGATTCTTTTTGTATTTTATTCGTGTCAATGCAAGAGTGGTTTAGGAAAAAAGAAAAGTCGGAAAAACTCCAAGGAAAAGCCGGAAAATCTAAATTTGACCCTAGGAACTTGAAATTTGGACAGGGTGTTGATTTCCCGACGTGAGAGCGCACTACGAAGGGATTTTTTTTGAAATTTTCCTCCTAAGGTACAAAAATTGGCGTGGCAAATCTAAACTTTTAATTCAAAATATCTGTATAAGATAGCCACAGTCATGAAATTGGGCTCAGTAATGTATTTTGTTGTAGTTTATATTTTGGATAAATGTGGGCGGAATTTGATAAAGGGGCGTAGAACTTCCCATAAAAATGCTATAACTCCTGACTAGAGTTATGAAAATTGAAACAAAGGTTCATATTAAAAGGTAGGATTGTCACGTAAAATGTGGGCGGGATAGTATAAAGGGGCGTGGCATATTTCATATAACAAAAACATAAAAAATGCTATAATTCCTGACATACTAAGAGTAGAGTTATAAAAATCAAATGTTCATATTTAAAACTCCGATCATCACGTAGAACATGGACGGGATTGAACAATGGGGCGTAGCAACTCCCATACAAAAAAAAAAACCTTAAAATTGCTATTACTCTTTACCTACTAAAAGCATAGTTAAAAAGTCGAAACAAAAGATTATATTAAACATTTTTTATCGTCACGTAGAATCAGTGCTGGAAAAAAAATCCGGATACTTTGTGGAAAAATTTCACCGTCTTGGATCTGGAAGCCGTTTTCTTCTATACACTGAATTAGTCATATGGACGAGAAAATGAAACGTGCCTGATCAAATCTATTTTAATGTCCTCTTTATAAGACGACAACTCTTCAGAACCTATTAGATTCAATAAATATCTACCGCTTTAAAAATTGGCATAGAATTGACGTGAATTAAATCCATGGTTTTGGCGACTACATCATTAAATTATTTGGATCTACATAAAGGCCTAAGTTGGGTAATATGTAGGTTGGCCATATAATATATGAATTATTTCATTACCATCTTCACCAGAGATTTAATTCAGCAGTGGTTCAAATAATTATTTTCGATTTGGTGGTTTATAACAAATTCTTAAATTTTCAAAACATAAATTGTACCCTGAAAACCACAAATATATTTCCCAAGTTATAATTTGATAAATGTTCAACAATCAATAAAATACAAAAAAAATCCAAAAATCTTGAATTTTTTAAGTGGATAAAATCCAAAAAACCCGGATGGATTTTTTTGGGAGTGCATTTGGACGGAATTGGACAGTGGGGCTTGACACCTCCCATACAACAAAAATGTTTAAAATGCTAAAACTCATGACTTACTAAGAGCAGAGTTGTACAAATCGAAACAAAGGATCATTTTTAAAAATTTTAATAGCCATGTGGAATGTGATCGAGATTGGAAAAAGGGGCATGGCACTACTATCAATGTGGGTGGGAAAAAAGCGACGTAAGCAAGCAATCTAAAGCCGGTACTCCCTAAAAAAAATGCCACACCATTTTAAATGAAAAAAAAAAATTATAAGTTCATTCAAATTTTGAGCTCGGCCCCTGAAACCCTCCAACATTTACAAAAGACGGACTAAAAACCGGGTTCAAGTATACTTCAAAGATGAGAGGTCAAAATATAAAAACCATCCACCCATTAAAAATAAAAAAAACTTACTTTTTAAAATAACCATATTTTCGGTAAAGTGTATTTCTCCAAAAAATGTATATTTAACAGACACACTTGAATTCAATATACATTGATGGATTTTTGTGTAGCCATGAAAGATATTCATGAAGAATAAATTCGAACTTCACATTTGACAGCAAACAAATTCGTTTCAAAATATACATTTATTATCAAATTTGCTACTTACCACAATAACTTAATTCAGTTAATTAATCTAATTTGCATGAAATTTTAATTAGGAAAATTATTTTAGCTAATACTATTTGCATCTTATTTAGTTTTTTTGGAATACGTTTCCTCCTTTGCTATTCATTTCATTTTCCTCTTTAACAAACAAAACACACGCGTATTGAATATTTTTACTTGATTTTTTGCACTGCGGGCATCCATTTTGCATTTGAACACAATAATTTCACTAGAAAATCTTTAATACTTCGAACAATTGCCCAAGATATTAAGTACTTTACACATCATTATCACTTTCAATTCACTAGCAATTACATATCAATAATATTTGTTATTAAATTATTACAATTAACAAACGCGCACATGATTTATTTCTTTTTTACTTTTTCACTTCATGAGACAGAGAACCATGCGCAATGAGAACAAGTAATAACTAAAGAAGTTTTCTTGTGCTTCTCCTTCGCCACCTTCTTTGCATGCAACATCAACATATATGAGAGTGTGAGAACGAAATGAATTGCATTGAGAGACAATTTGGGAGTCTGCATTTGTTTAAACAAACAATGCAGCCTTAAACTATTTGTCAACTATGTTACACTAAAAAAAAAACACATTATAACATTATTTAAGAAATAATTATAAATTTTAGATTTTATTCATATGTAATTATGTATTATGCAAAAGTTAATTCTCTATATGCAATTAATATTTAATAATATACGATTGGTGAAAACGAAAATAAAAAAACTAATTAAAATTACATAATTTTGTTCGTTAGTTTGAACTATGCTATATATATCTATTAATTATATTTTTTATTTATCATTACTTAGATCCGAAATGCTAAAAAATCATCAAAAATATTCTAAAAAAAAATGTACGAGTTTAGATTTAATAATCTTAAAAAGTTTTAGCAACATTGATATCGTCGGTGATACTGCAAAACCGCCTATCTACATTTTCGAATACCTCTTACAAAATGAACTTTACAGAAGAAACAAAACTATTTTCAGTCTATTTCTGCACTTACTTCATATCAAATTAAGTATGCCATAACTTATCATGGCATTTTTCTAATTTAGATCAACATATCATTAAAAACCCGAATATAAAACAAAATAGGCGGTTTTGCAGTATCACCGACGATATATTATAATAAATCTTCACCATTAAATGAAAAATTGCTTTTACAATTTTTTTTTTAAAACTAGTTGTGTAATGGACTGTATTTTATAATTCTAAAAAGTGGGTGAAAAAATCATAAAATTCGATTGGCATTTTCTTAAAAATGATATGATTTATACAAAATTAGTTATATACATTAATTCCATATAAAATTTTGTTGAGTAGTTTTATTTAAACACATTGTTTAATTACACATGCAGTTGATTGGTAAATGAAATTCATTGCAATATGATGTCATTTCTTCTATTCAGTTTCTTTTCGTTTTATGAATATCAAAATTAAAATTTACGAAAAAGTTTTTAGTTAATCAGTCAAGTCTCGACCCAAAAAAAAAAATAATTGTAAAAATCCAAAAATATTAAAACAGTTTCTAATCACTCTCTGCATTACATTGTAATACATGTTATATTACTTTGCGTGCAATCTTACTTGATTAAAATTAATAAAGAAAATATTGAAATATTACACCGTGCGACAGTACTTTGCACACTTAAAAAAATCGATATGTACGTAAAACTAGAGACCAATCCAAGGATATGTGCGTTCACCGTTTTTCTAGATCAATTCGTTTTCGGTTTTAAATTGCATTTAAAATGCAAGTGTGTTCCTTTTTTTCAAAATAATTTCAAAAAATATATTTTTTGTGTCACTTTCAAACACAATTGAATCAATCTTGTACCAGAAGACCCCTTGATCGTGAATTCCAAAACCGCTTCGCGATATCAATTCGCATCCGGGTTTTACTTGCATTTGAAGTGCAAAAGCATATCGATTTAATATTTAGAAAAATATTTAGACAAATTTTTAATATTTAGAAAAATGTATATATTTCTGCGTCACTTTTAAAAACCAAGGATGGGATCTAGTAGCAGAAACCTCACAGATAAATAATTCGAAAACTGCTTTTCGATATCAATTCCTATTCGGGTTTTACTTGCATTTGAAGTGCAAAAGCATATCACTTTTTAATATTTAGAAAAATTTATATTTTTTTGCGTCACTTTTAAAGACCAAGGATGGGATCTTGTAGAAGAAACATCACAGATGATGAATTCGAAAACCGCTTTGCGATATCAATTCCTATGCGGGTTTTACATGCATTTGAAGTGCATATCACTTTTTAATATATAGAAAATTTTATTTTTATTTTGCGTCACTTTTAAAAACCATGGATGAGATCTTCTAGCAGAAACCTCACAGATTATGAATTCGAAAACCGATTCGCGATATCAATTCGTATACGGGTTTTACTTGTATTAATAAATCATAAAATACTCGTTGTGAATAACATTAGATTTTAATATATAACATCAATATAACATTCAATATAAAATTTTTACTGTATACGTAATTCCGCGAATCGTTTTTCGAATTTATTATCTGTGAGGTTTCTGCTATAAGATCCCATCCATGGTTTTTAAAAGTAACGTAAATATTAAAAAGTGATATGTACTTGCACTTCAAATGCATATAAAACCCGTATTGGAATTGATAACGAAAAGCGGTTTTCGACTTCATCATGTTTGAGGTTTCTTCTACAAGATCACATCTTTAGTTTACAAGACAGGACGACAATATATAGAAAACACAAATACGTTTTATAATTGATGATAATTCCATTAAAAAAGTTACATAATAAAAATATGTAACTTTTTTAATGTCGATGTAAAAAATAAAATAATTCCCCATATTCGAATTTATAGACACGTATTTAATTTGAAACTAAATAAAATTTATTTATTTTAAACACCCAAGTAAGTAGAACGTTTTTTTCTGAGTGTAATCCTTAATGCATTATCACACGAAGTTCCCAAACGGCGTCAAAGATGAACGGACGGCAACTAAGCCGTGCGCGCCGATGAACATGTTGTGGCTAGGAGATCTGTTTGACAGTTGCAGTTAATAAACAATTTGTGCGCAGAAAGTGAAATGTTAAATAATTTATTAGTTTTTGCTAAAATTAAGTGTGTTTAAATAAATAAATCGTTTGTAGTGTTATTAAAATTGTCACTCAAGTCTTATGAAGTTGTTTAGTTTTTACTGTTGGCAATAAATAAGTGAAAAAGTTCAATGAAATGAAAAAGTGTTTGATTAAGTAAAGTGTGCAACAAAATGCAATATAATTAATGAAAATAAAATAATGCAATGTTTAACAGCAACTTGCAATATCATCATCTAAATAAGTAAGTAAAATATTACAAATTTTTACATTTTCTCAGAAATTAGATGTAAAATTGAATATGTCCATGTGGGTGGCTGCGAACAAAAGTTACTAGCGCTCCTATTAATAGCGTTCCATGTGGCGGTCAATTTTTGTGCTTTGGGAATTGGCTGTAGTGCGAATATACATAAATGTATTGAACGTAAAATAATAACCAGCTTACATACATATAAAAATTAAAAATTTTGTAAAATATTTTCATTACAAAAAAAATTCAATATCAAACAGAAACTTTGGATTGTAAATACAAATTTTAACGAAATGATTACTAATATTTGTAATTACGAATATTTTTAGAAGAGGTACAAAAATATTCAATATTGTAAATAAAGTTTAAAAAACATCTCGTCGAATCACGCCCATGCGAATTAGAACAATAAGTTTTTAAGTTTTTTAACTATATCTTGAATTGGTTATTGGTTCCTAAATAGTTATATAAAGGCTTTTTCAACAGAGACGCTACAAAAGTAGAGCGACAGGGAAAGCAAACGACACCATATTTCTTTCCGCTCTTTTGACATTTCTCTTCAGTAAGGTTTGTCATTTCATGATGGAAAGATATATGAATTCGAAATTCGGTAGTAAATTTTAATAATTTCGACTCGTTGTTGGCTCGTATATCTTTCCATCATTAAATGGCAAACCTTACTGAACAGAAATGTCAAAATAGAGGCAAGAAATATGGCGTCATTTGCTGTCACTGTCGCTCTACTTTTGTAGCGTCCCTGTTGAAAAACCCTTGAAAAATAATTTTGTAGCGCTCTTATTGAAAAACCCTTTAATAGTGGCCTGCATGGGAGGTGGACGTATATGTTGACCGATTTAGCTTATTTCCAAACTGAGAACCCGTTTATGGCTAAAACATATTAAAACAAAATTTCATTGCATTCTGATAAGTATTTCTCAAGTTTTCGTGTATTCGAACAGCAAAACAGACAGACGGAAGTGGGTAAACGGACTCGAGCAGAGATACTGATCAATAAGCAGGGCTGGGCTATCCACTCCACTCAAAAAAACTCAATTTTTGGATTTTATCCACTTAAAAAAATCCATGATTTTTTTGTGTTTTTGACTTTTTTGGTTTTATTGATTTACGTGCATTTTTCGAATTATAACTTAGGAAATATATTTGTGATTTTTATTTTTTGAAAATTTAAAAATTTGATATGAACCACCAAATCGAAAAAAAATTATTAGGACCACTGCTGGATGAAATCTCTGAAGAAGTTGATAATGAAATGATTCATATATTATATTAACCAACATAGCCAACATACTTATTAGCCAACATAAGCCTTTATGTAGATCTAAATAATTTAATGATATAAATAGCTAGTTGGAGTCTACAAAACTAATAATTCAAGCAAATTCTTAGCCATTTTTAATGAGATAATCATTTATTAAATCTATTATGTTCTAAAGAGTTGTTCTGTTATAAAGAAAACATTCAAGGTAGATTTCTACCTGACTTAGGCTGCTTCATTTTTTCGCACATTCTTCTGGTAGAATTCTTTCCCGTAGAATTCTCCCCCGTAGAGTATTCCCCAGTAGAAGTTTTAGTGTGGCGAGTTTTAGTGTGGGGGTTTTTAGAGTGGTGAATTTTAGTGTGGTGAGCTTTAGTGTAGTGAATTTTAGTGTGGTGAGTTTAGTGTTGTGAGTTTTAGTGTGGTGAATTTTAGTGCGGTAAGTTTCGTTGTGGTGAATTTTAGAGTGGTGAGTTTTAGTGTGGTGTATTTTAGTGTGGTGGGTATGAGTGTGGTGAATTTTAGAGTGGTGAGTTTTAGTTTGGTGAATTTCGGTGTGGTGAGTTTAAAGAATTTGGGATGGTTGGTATACCCAGGTGTGAAATATCATAAGATCACTACAAAAATCACTATAATATCTGTTGAAATACACCATCTGGAAAATGTACCTTCTATGGGGGGTGCCACGCCCAGTGGTCTAATACCGCCCACATTCCGCGAGACCGTTTAGAATGGTTATATATAACGCTGACCAGAATTTCATTAAATTTGCTATGCTAATTGCTGACATAATGTGTTTTTAATTTTTGGGTTATATGGGAGGTGCCACGCCCAGTCCACCAATCTCACCGATATATAGCCTATACTCTGCCCAGACCCAACATACATGTTGTGTCAAAATTTTATTCAATTCGGTTCAGCCGTTTTGACGCCTATTCGGAACATACAGACATACAGACATACATACTTACATTCGCAAATATATAGTAGATGCAGAATATTGAAGAAAACGGCTTTCAGATCCAAGACCGATGAATTTTTTTCACAAAGTATGTTTTAACCAAAGACTATACAGCAGCGAAATGGTGAGAAGGAATAACTTAAAAAAAAAATCATATTGAAATTATCTTACTTATTCAAGTAAGAATTACACGAGTGGAAATTTAGTTCAGGGTGTGATCATTGTCTGATCATGCAGCCAGATTTAGAATCAGACAATGATAAGGGATTTTCATCAGTGCCTTATTCAAAACGTGATGCTATTCGAAGTTGCTATCCTGATCAGGTTTCCTGATCTTACCCTCACCATAACCCTATATAATTCAAAGGATATTTAAATTCTTCTTAAACTGTTTTTATCAAATTTGAGACCTTTCAAACACTAAAGACCTTTTAATGACTAAAGGTCAACGTTTTGATTGTAAATGAGTTATTTCAAATTCTTAAAAATGTTGAAAATCTGTATTTCTTTTACCTCTGAGTTTAACATTTATTTATTAGAATATTTTATTATAATAATTTTGCTACCTAACTTTATTATAAACGTTTTTACACCCTACACCTATGAGGTACAGGGTATATTAACTTTGTGCATATATTGTAACGCCTCTTAGGAGGCGTGTCCGGTATGGAAAAGTATATATATTCTTGATCAGCATCACTACCCGAGCCCGACATGTCCGACTGTCTGTCTGTCTGTCTGTCCGTCTTGCTGTCTTGCTGTCCGATAGAGAATAGCTTGAGAAATACTGATCGGAATGCGATGAAATTTCGTCTCAATATATTTTAGCCAAAAGTAGGAACTGAGTTTGAAAATGAGCCAAATCGGTCAACGGACACGCCCACCTCCCATACAAGTCACTTTTATATAACTCTTTCGGAACTAATAACTCGAAAAGTATTCAAGGTATAGTTATAAAGTTTAAAACGTAATGTTAGAATTCACCTTAAAATATGTGGTCCAAAAATGGGCGTGATCCGCCCACTTTTTTTTTTCATTATTTCCCGGGTTTTCATAGTGGAAATTTGATCCGTAAATTATTAAAATCAAATCTATGAAATATTATCCTTACAAAATTTTTGAATATAGGAGTGGTCTACCCTTTTACATTTTTCTAATTTTTTGTATTCGTTTTATACTTTTATATCAATTTCTTAAATTATGGGGATATAAGATGAAAATTACTGATATGTGAATAATATTCTGAGGGTGGGTAGGTTCAGTATAATTAAAAACTTTAAAATTAAGATATGCAATTAAATATCCCACCAATGGTGTAGGGTATTCCATAGTCGGGCCCGACCGACTATAAAAATCCGCCCCCATGTGACCGAACTTACCCATGTGACCTAACTTTCCCAACTCGTCTAATAACATATAGATCGTATTTTAATAATACCTACGATATCCAATCAGGTTTTTTCATAAGTGTCACATCAGATTTTATTAAATTTAAATATACTTTCGATTCGTATATTTAAAAATCGTTGGATCAAGTTGCCTTACGTGGATTTTAAATTAGGATAACCTTAGTCGACTCTTATCAGTAGCATTTCAGGTGGCCTTTGGTAGAGGTGACTTATGGTATTCTGATCAGGGGCGGATGCGAAATAAGGCTAACCTTAACCAATTTCCACTCGGGTAACTAATTTAATAAATCATTACATACAATTATTTTACTTCAAAATCAAATAATATACAAAATAAATAAATACTGGCCTTATAATATAGTTCATGTAATTAAAATACTCTACATCCTTGAACACAAGAGCGCAAGATTCTGATGCATTGCATAAAAAGTACTATCGGAAATCACTTCCGTTTTTTTGCAGACACCAAAACTTTAAGCAGTATTTTTTCATGAGTTGCTACTATTTAATAAGAACAGAGCAAAAAAGAAACCGTTAATTGCATGGTGCTGCAGCGTAGCATTAGGCACAATTGTAATGCAATATTCAGAAGACTGCATAGTGAACTTTTCTGAAATGCTAAAACACTGAATCAGAGTTGAATTGCACACGGAAATACTTAGCAAAAGTTCAGAAAGTGTGAAGTTCTGCACAAAACGCGCAATTTATACAAATGTAATGTAATAGTTTAGTATTCTTTACTTTATTTACATCTGCTGCAAATACTGCCACAAAACTTTTGTTAACACTCGTTTATTCCCAAGAGTTATACATTTAACTGGTTATAATCATTTGTTTTTTTTTTAACTTTTGGTATCTGCACAAAGAACCCTCTCTGCGGTGCCACACTTTTTATTACATGTACTTTGTGTTAATATTTTCCCATTATCAGCTGCTCAACTGTAATGCTTACAAGTTTTTCTTATTTTTTTTTTTTTTTGGGCTAAATGTTTTACACATTGTACTATTTACAGATGCCTTTGATTGTATCATATGTACACTGTTTTGCTACATTAAAATTTAATATAAACTAGAGAAAGGCTCTTGAGAGACCACATAAATTCATTTAAACCGTCGTTTCGACATTTTATCTCAGAATATTCCTGAGAATTTCCTTAGAGATTACATTTACAGCAGGTATAGTTAATTATTTATACATTTAGTTATATTATTACTAATGTATAATGGGAAAATACAATTTACGGAGATTTTGGAATAAAAAAAATGTTTTATTTAGTTTTAACTTTTTACGATTTTAAAATTCTATCATTTTAAATACATATGCGCATAATCATAGACAATTTAAAGTCGACTTTAAAAATAAATTCGATTTTTTTGACAAATTTTGTATAGAATGAATTGTCAAAAAGCTGATTTTTAATTTAAAGTTGACTTTAAATTGTCTATGATTATGCGCCAAATTATTTTAATAAGAGTTTAAAAATATTAATGGAACAGTTTTTTAAAGGTGAGAATTTAATAAAGATATATTTAATCAGAATTATTTTTCAATAAGAATGTTTTTCTTCCGGCCCGCAATGAATATCTGAATTGTACGACATGTCTTTTAAACATTTAACCTCTACTATAAAAAAAGAGTTGATATTAATAATACATTTAAAACTCTATTTTAAAGCCCTTACTAGTAATGGATTCCCAAAAGAATTTTATATTTAGTTTAGATTTAAATCTCATCGTAACACTTTGATTATTTCATGATATTTTAGTACCCAAATTTATACATGCGCCCATTTCATAAATTACTAAATTTAACAAAACAAGATGTGTCACTGATTAAAATCTTTGTATCATTCACTGGAACGCAAATGTAAAATTTTATTCATTTCTTTTCAATAATTTATAACTATTAAAAACCAAAAAAATTAAGTAAAAAGATATGTGGACGAATCACGCCAATTTTCGAACAAAATTGTATAGGGGAATATGTTTTAAATGTTATAAATATACCTTGAATACTTTACGAGTTTTTATTTATTATACTAAATCGTTATATATTAGTGACTTGTATAGTAGGTGCAAGTGTCCGTGGATCGACTTGGCTCATTTCCATACTCATAACACATTTTTTCCAAAACAAATTGAAATAAATTCCTCAAATTTTCGTGTATACGGACATCAAACCTCATAGTTTGGATTAGGTTTATCACACCCAACCTGTATCTACCATTTCAGCAAAAGAATATTACATGGTGTTTTTTTCAATTTTTTTTTCATTAGTCAAATTTAGTAATTTTTAATACTCTCTATACTTAATTATAAAAAAATAGGTTTAAATTTCGTATTAATAAAAATATTACTTAATATAATAATTCCATACATTATCTTGCATCTCAAATATGCGAATTATTCCTTTGGGAATCTAACAATCATTGGATTTTTTTTTATATTTTTAGGGATATAATATAAAATCGTAAATCTCGCCATAAATTTGTAAGATATACAAGAAAACCAGTTGAGAAGGTTAGATCACATGGGAAATTTTGAAGTAGTGATATTTTGATAATTGGAGTGATTAAGTTAGTTAGAATTATGTAAGTTATAGTCGGACTAAGCCGACTATAAATACTCTACACAAATGTGATAATGTGTGCGGTGACCACTCAAAAAGGTGCATAGGTCACCAGTGTTTACAAATCCTCAAAAAATACCTATAAACTTGAAATCGCTGAAGGATTTCCTTTCATTTGATACCCATATGTACAAATGGGTAGGTATACCGAATTTCGATTTTTTTTCGAAATATCAGTTCCCAGGAAAACATAATTTTCATATATATGACCAAAATAAGCTCATATAAAGTTAAATTCATCCGTAGATGTAAATTTTATGAGATATTTGAACATAAGTGGTCGGTTCTCAGGTCACAAGGGTCCGATCATGCCAAATTTGTTGGTACAGCGTAGATATATAAGTAATCTAAATAAGAAGTTTCATTCACCTAGCTCTTCTAAGTTTTCTGTAATCGTGATTTCAACAGACAGACAGAGGGACAGACAGACAGACAGACAGACAGACAGACAGACAGACGGACAGACAGACGAACAGACGGACATCGCTAAATCGACTCAGAATGTTATAATGATCAAGAATATATATACTTTTCCATACCGGGGATGCTTCCTTCTGAGTGTTACAAACGGCGTACCAAACTGAATATACCCTTTCACTCTTATTGTAGGGTATAAAAATATAAACTAATATTTTCTATATTTTAAATGCATGAGAATTTACAATCCCAATTCATAACATTCTATTTCCACTAAACTATTTTTAATGTTATTCCATTTTTGAGTTCTTTGTATTCTGCCAATTTTGATGGGGATCGGTCAACCCTATCCCATTTTATAATCAAAAATGTTCTTGGCAGAAATTAACAATTTTAAAAACATACAATCCATATTGGACTTAAGCCTGAATCACACGATTGAATAAACAATCAACTTTTGAATCAATTTTCAAAACAATTATAATATCAATCGTGTGACCACCTAATTTTCCATTCAAAAATTGGGCAATCACACGATTGATATTAAAATTATTTGAAAATTAATTCAAAAGTTGATTGTTTATTCAATCGTGTGATTCAAGCTTTAGTATACTTACTTGGAAGTTTATGAAGTTTAGAATTTCCTAAGTAGATAAACAATTTTTTTTTTATTGGAGGGTCGAAATATTTGAAGTAAAAACGTTTACTTTTCATTTTAGTTTTTCGTGAAAATATTTAGAGTCTTATGTTCGACCGGGATAATTGCAAAATAAATGTATGATTTGAAACATACTGAATAAAAATTAATTTATATGCGCGGATGTATTTTTTGGAACTCTATCATTAAAATTAAAAATTTTTGGACCACTGCTGGATGAAATTTATGGAGAAGTTATAATGAAATGATTCATATATTATATTAACCAATATATCCAACATACTTATTGGCCAACATAGGCCTTTATGTAGATCTAAATAATTTAATGGTATAAATAGCTAAATGTAGTCTCCGAAACTATGGATTTAATTCAAACCAATTCTAAGTTGTAGCAGTTCTATATTATTTAATGTCATTTTTGTTATTATGTTTCATTTCAAACTTTTTGTAATTAAAATTTAGATGAGCTATTTTAAAAACAATAATTTTATTTATATTGCCACTACTGTAACGACAAGAATATTTGCTCAGTTGCACGCGTATAACAAATAACAAATTGTGAGTACAGGTATAGCGCCCAGGCTGTCTTACCCGGACCACCAATAATAATTTTTATTTTATATTTAAAACACCCCGAAATAACCACCGGTTACAAAGTCAAAGAAAAAAATACTATATAAATAATAGTTTTGTACTATTAAAAATAGTCAAAAATATAAATTATTATTTTAATCGGAAAATACCATTAATTACTAGAAAATACTATGATATTGCCATTGAGTTTATATGAAAAGATTTATTTTTGTGTACTATTAAATCAATAATTATCCTATTGACCAATTTTAACAAGATTTGAGGGACGTTTTTTCTGGGTGTAGACATTGATTGAATCTATTAGGTTCTGAAGAGTTGTCCTGTTGCACCCAGAAAAAATACTATATAAATAACATTTTTTTACTATTGATCAATGTCCTATTGACCAATTTTAATGGGATTGGAGGAATTTTTTTCTGGGTGTATAAAGAAGACATTCAAAATAGATTTGATCAGGCACTTAGGCTGTTCATTTTTCCGCCCATATAACTAATTCAGTATATGGAAAAAAACTTCCAGATCCAAAAATCCAAAAAAATCCAATAAAAACCAAAAAAAATCCAGTGAAGTGGATTTAAAAAAAAATCTGGATTATTTCCAGCCCTGTACCTCTGCCAGCCATTTTGGTCTCACACTATATCTATAAATAGGAAAATTTTGTCCACATACGCACCTTTCTAAGATGTGATTTCCTTATGTATAAACTATATATATTTTCATCTTCTTCCATCCTATTTCCTATTTTTTTGAAAAAAAAGGTCGCAAAATCCGTGACTTTTCAAATAAAATAGAAAATATTAGAGGAACATTCCCAAAATGTTTATTTACATTAAAACAACCAAAGAACGCATCATTATATGGTCATCAGTCATTCTCTAGTACTGCGTAATCCTGGTGAGGATTAATGGTCAATTTCTGCGATAGCATAAAAATGATTTACAAACAATTTATAAGCCATAATGGCAAAATATCAACGCTAGAAGATTTTTCGCAGATATGGCAGAATGCGCGACAACTTTTTAATTTACAGCTAATGGAGCGAAAATATCTAACAAGCCACAGACTCAGAGACTCATGCACGGAAGAAGTCAAGGCAACACATTTATCTGGTCTGCTGGCAAGAAAAAATGGTACAAAATGAAATGAAACGGAAATTGGTGAACATTGATAAATTATATCCCTGCCAGAAATTTTTTTCCTTAGGCTATTTAAGAAACTAGGTTAATTTATGTACTTAATTTCGTAATAAAAATAATACGAATAGTTGAATGGAATTATAAGGATAATTTGAACATATCTGAGATTTAAAATTTGTAAAAATCTTAGGATATATTTTAATTATTATAAAACCAAATGCATATTTTTAAAAATGATAAATTTTAAAACTTTTCAAAACAATTTAAAGCATAGTCACTCCATTTCAAACTAATCCCATAAAAAATATGTTGGTTGTATTTTTCTTCATATTTCAAGACTTCAACCACTACTTAGAATGTTGGTTGATCCTTTATGAATACAATAAATTTTAAACCCAACTAAGAAAGTAAGATTTGGAAACTTTTATGAAATGGCTATAAAATTGAATGCAAAAACATTTGGAAAACTTTAAATGGACACTTGAAACGCCGCCAGCGATGAGAATAACTTGCAGCCAGCCAACCCAAGTTGAATGCCACATTTTGCGTCAAATTCACTTTTCGTAGATTAAAAAGAACCCAAGGGAGATTTAAATGTGGTCCACAAAAGCCTGGGAAATGCGCTGACGTTGAATGTTTTGGATGCCAAGAAGCATCAACAACGAGAACTAAATGCGCCAGATAGACTTCAAACCCAAGAGTATTTCTGTGGAATTTGTACTCGAAAATGTTAGATAAGAACCTCAGGGGAATTACGCATAGTATAAGTGGGTTAGTGAGTGAGTGATTGAGTGTAGCAGATGAACGACCCATTGTAAATGCAATTAAAATGACTAAGAAGTGAATGCGAACAAATTAACACTTCTTGCGAATTATCGATGGCCAGGGGAAAGATGAGAATTTGAAACCTTTTAAAAATATTTGATGAATGCATAACATTATTCTTTTAAAAACCTTATATTATAATGTTACATAATAATTTAAAGCGCATCATTTTTATGTTTAATACCTTTATTTGTATTTTTATCACTGAGAAAGAATAACTTCCGACACCTATACAATGTCCTTAATGTTGCCACAAGCAGCAACAATGTCACAACATGCTCAACGCATCCTCTCAAGTGTGCGTTCCCCATTATTTTGACAATCACAATACGATAATCAGTTTCTTGTACGCATATGCGCCATCATCATATTGTTGTTTGTCATTGTTAAGTTGAAAAAAAATCTTAATATGATCCCCGTTGCCGTTGTTGACTTTAAGGTAACGGTTTTAGGCGCTTATGTATGAGCAACACCTGACAGCCAGTAATTTTCATGGCAACATTGTGACTGATAAGTGGGCGGTTGTATATTTTACTTGGATGAAGTCGTTCTTATAAATCACCTGCTATTATGGACAACAAAAGCTTGTCTTTTTGAACTAACAAAAGATGCCAAAAATCTAAGGACATTTTTGTGCACAAGTAAATGTCAAATTTTTATGACTATTTGTTTGAGAATTTTTTGTGATTACTGACAGTCTCAGGATAACTAGTAAACTGCTCATTAATACCAATGCTGTTATACACTCACAAAATAATACTATAAAATCTATAGATTTTTGCTATTCAAATTAGTTACGCACTACAAAATACTATTAAATTGTTTTTGTGTTTATATAAAAATATTTATTTTGTGTATACTATTGAATTCACTCTTCCGCATCCTATTGACATAGGATGGAATACGGGATAATAGGATGGAATACGGAATATTTAGTTTTTTTTGCTGGACTTAGTTGCAGATCGAATAATTTTCTCAATACTAAAACTTAAAATACAAATAAGTGTTAAATGTATTTATTTTAGTACAAATTCCTTATTATTCTCCAAATCTTGAATTATGCTTATTTTCTTTGTAATATAAGTATGCCTAAAGCACCGAACTTAACCGAGACAAAATTTTCGGAAAGAAAATGGAAACTTGTTGGCATTTTTTAAAATATAAATACACATTTATTTAGAAAGCTTTTAGGTGATATTGACAAAAAATATAACCGTTTACTACCTAAAATGGGTAAACTAAATGGGCAGGCAAATGATATACATAGATAGGGTATGACAGGCAATATTTGTGGAATCAAAATGGTAGAGACCGGCAGGTCATTGATGAAAGTGAAAGCATAATAACAGGTAATGGTAGGGTATCGTATTCAATAAGCAGAGAGCATAAATGCAAATAGTATACATCATGGGTTCCAGGCAATACCGCCCAAACTAAAACATCTTCTTTTACAGAACGACGAATTTTGTTTGTTGTAAACAATCATGACAATCGATGTTGTGTAGTTGGATTGGTATGTGTTGGTTGAGTGAACGTATGTGTGTTGTTTTGTTCGATTTACCGCTACACAAGTAATCGAAGAAATCAAAAACATGCCATGTTTCTTTGTTGCACTTGATTAAATACGTATGTTTGTTGTTTTGTTTGATTTAGCACTACACAAGTAATCGAAGAAATCAAAAACATGCCATGTTCAGATCAAAAAAAATGCGTATGCTCACCCTCGCAGAATATTGTTGTACATACAAAAACACTTATAATTATTTTTGTACAACACAGCGAATAAATTTCAATACCTAAACCTAAAAATTTTGAATTAAAATTTCATATTTGTCAAACAAAAAATTCTGTCTACAAATTTTTGAAAATTCTGTCGATATACATCCTAAAATTTTCCATATTCAAATATTAAGAAAAAATTCAATATACGCTACCTTTTCCTGACCTGCTTTAGATCTACTTTTAAAAACTTCAAAACAGATATTTCTATGAAATGTTTTTTCCTACTACATTTGGCTGCTATTTTTGTACAACACAGCTTTAAATTTGTAAAAATTAGACTTTCAAAATAACGCATTTTTCAATATTATTTCCCATTATACAAATTGGAAATGAAAAGGCACAATATATTTTCAAAATTTCCCTACTTAATTTGGTTCCTATCAAACTTATAATGAAAATTTCCTTTTTTTAAATTTCCCAATACATTTTCCCAATTTTAAATGGATAAAATATCAATTCTATGTCTAACTAACTCGAATTGATGTCTAACTAATTTCAGTAGAACATTTTTCAATTTAAAATGAAAAAACTTAATTTAAAAATATTTTCATATCGAAAAAAAAAATTATTTGACTAAAAAGAATAACTCCCAAAAAAATTATGTGAAAATATATATTTTTTTTTGGTTTAAATGCATTATTATTATTATTGCTTCGGGGTGATGCACTGCGACCTGAATAGATCTATTGTGCCCCGCTTGATACCATGACTGAAGCCATTCTCAGCTGTGGCATCTCCCTGTACTATTTATAGGGGGTTCTGGTTTTAAATAGTTCTATAAGATGTCCGTCAAGCCTATCTCAGTTAAAAACCTGATGATATGGTTAGGGTTCATCTTTCTAATATCGTTTGGACTTGGTTGTCGATTCCCAAGTATTTGCATTCTTGTACGCATTAGCGCTGGACACGTTTCTAAAATGTGTTCTGGATCTTCATCGTCTTCTAGACAGAATCTACATGTACTGTCAGTTTGTATACCCATCCTAGTTAGATGTTTAGCAAGCCGACAATGACCTGTAAGAAGTCCTGTTAGAATTCTCAGGTTTTTCTTCGATAGCTTAATGTATTCTTTAAATCTTCTTAAGTCATAGGACCCAATGAATTTCTTTGATTGACGCATTTTAGCCTGCCCCAACCATAGGGGTTCTCTGGTGTTAAGTAGTTCTTCTCGTAAAAACTTTTTTACAACAATGTCACCGATTCCACAAAAAGGTTTAAATGCATATATATATATATATATTAATGTCATTCTTCAATTGAAGTTATTTTAAATTTTTGTTGAGTCTTAAATAATATAATATAAATCTTTAAATTCGCACACGAAATTCTGTGAAATTTAAGCGCATTCTGGCACAAATTGCAGCCCATCAATTATGCTACCACAACACACTTCTACATACGCGAGTTCTCACCGAAACAATTCACATAAATTGCACATAAAATGCATCGAGCACCAAAAATAGAGAAATACAACGAATACGTTTTACTTTTCCCTTCTTTGCTCCACTCATTTCTTAATCTTGATTTGTTTCCATTCTTTTTTACTGTTTCTTCTTCTTCCTTTTTTATATAAAATCATTCATCCAAAAAGTTTCCCTTATTTTGTGGGTACTTTATTTCACTTCTCTGCTTGAGTGTTTCGCCAAAAAATGGAAGGCAGTTGGCCATACAATATCCTTGTGCGGCAGCAGTAGCTTCGCTTCCATATCCTTTGTGTGCGCTCGTATTTCAAAAATGCTTCGAAAAGCAAAGAAATGAAAGTAATGTTATAAAAAACACACTCAAAACAAGCTAAAAACCATCAAGAATGCAAGAGTAAAGTGGACCTAAAGGATATATATATATATTTTCGTGCCCGATATTGTTGCTGTGATGATGTCAGTTTTCCTGCTGGTTCTGGTTTCACTTCATTTAGCAGTTTTCTTTTAGCTTTGCTCATGTGTTATGTATTTTTATGCCACTTGCAAGGATTACAATATGTTAAGGACCCACTTTGCATTATGGATTTACAAAATTTTATTTATATATAAATTAAGCTTATATTTTAACATTATTTCTTTAAATAAATTACCAAATTGGTTTTTAATTTAAATGGAAATTTGGTTTTACATACTTTGGTATTAAACACCAAAACATACTGATTGAAAAATTCCAATCAAAATATTGCAATTGAAAAATTGCAATCAAAATGTTCAAAAAAAAATACACTATTTTAAATTAAATATAGAGGTCACCAGATCTATTTGGACAACGAGGTATATTGCTTATATATTCTATTTTTATGTATTCTGTTACAAAAGTCGAATCTTTGATCTCTCAGAACAATATTGGGAACACGTCTTCGTTGAACCTTCCTCTATTAATATTCGCAAAACTGTTCTACAAATAATTCTATACGTCGTCGTGCTTATGTGGAGACAGGTCGGTACTAATTAAAAGTTTCTACACACACTCGAAATCGTTCTTGTATTTTACGAAAAATTCGTGAAATTTATCCACGAAATATTTCGTAAAATACACAAAAGAACTTTCGTTAATTTATGAAAAAATTACGAATATTATATGTTTATTTTACGAAACTATTCATTTTATCTACGAAAGCCATTCGTACATAATACAAAAGTTTCATAATTTATTGAATATTTGTGTAACTTTTTACAAATATACTTGTGCATTTTACGAAAGCATTCTTATCTTTGACGATAACATTCGTACATTTTATGAAACGTTTTACGAATCTTTCATAAAATACACGAATACTTTGTTTAAAAATACCTTCTGTGAAAATGACGATTCATTCATAAAAATATAAAATATTATGCACTGAATTGATACTTTTGACACAAACAGAACTCACAGAGAACACTTTTAAAACTGTTCGTATTTTATAACTACCTGCTTGGCACCGTGATATCATTAAAATAAAATGCAGCTCCAAGTTGCTATTGACGCAAACGAATTTCTTTTTATACTAATTATTCGTAAAACACACGAATGTTACGTAAAATTCTACATATAACTTCACAATTTAAAATATGTTATTCTTTCGTAAATAAAATTCTATTAGAAAATAATATAAAGAAAGTAGTTTAAACGAAGTCGTAATTTGGTAATTTTTACGAATATTGATTCGTAATAAATACGAATCGATCGTACAAATAATTTGGAGAAAAAAATTGTAATTACAAATATTTCGTGTATTCTACGAACTGTTCGTGAATTTTACGAAACTAAAAATTACGAAAAAATATTTCGTAAAATGTCCTAGTTATTATTTTTATACTTAGCTATAATAAGTGTGGAGAACTATTTCCTCTTATAAGAGACGACTGTGAAAACCATACTATTCACATTATAAGAAATATTTTTCATGTTAAGAAATCTTTAATAGCGTTATATTCGTAGACAATTTTTATCATTTTTACTTCAACAAAATGAGAATAACGAGGGGTACCGAACTGACTATTTTTTTCTGAAGAATTTACACTATGGGCTGATTCTATTTAAAAGGCATGCATCGATATTTTTGGAGAACAATTTTAGAACGAAAATAGATTTTGAACTAAACTAAACAGTACTATTTTTTTTTTTGAAAATAAAAGGTTATTTTTTCGTTTCGTTTCCTGGATATTCCGGACATCCATTTTGTGTATTTTAAGCAGATTTTATCCACGAAACAGCTCTGCCAAACGACCTGGTCTTTTTCACATATTTCAGTAATATGCCAGCTCTAAGCAATGTCGTATTTCTAAAAAAATGCGTTTCTTTCATTCATATGTTTCTTTTGTCCATACATACTGTTACGAAAAGATGTAATTTGCCCCATAGTGCATTCAACAAAAATAAATGAGCATTCAACAAAAATAAATGAGACGTAAGACAAATCAGCGCACTAAGCAATGTGTTAGAAAGAGACAGAAGATCATTCAGCGCACTGAGACAGTGTGCGAGAAAGAGATGGAAGATCAGCGCATTAAAACACATGAGTGCGAATGAGATGCCAATAGCATGCGTCATTCACGAAACGAGTAGAAGGTTCTCGAAACAAGTCGAAACGTGTTGAACTGATGCCTGCAGTATATAAGGCCGCGCATCTGAAGCACTGCACTTCAGTTGTGATTTGATAGTGAACTAGTGCGTCTCGTGAGTGAACATTGTTAAGCTTAATTGCATAGCTTCAGCAGTTGATATAAGTGATTATTCTTTAAGTTGTTATTTAAATAAATAAAGTTAATTAATACTAGTTGAAATAATACTAGTTAAAACCAAATATTAGTGCGTTTTTATTTTGTACACAATCCAGCGATACGAACTAGTAGAACAGTTTTCCGTAGACTGAATGTTCGTAACAATACTGTACCAAATTTGAGATTTTTACTCACATATAACTGAATTTTGTCCTACAGTGCACTATGCACAGAGCAACTGCATTCAAAATTCAAAAATTCATTGAATACTGAGCATATCTGAAGCCACATATGAAAAAATATTTTACAAAACGGCAAGAAAAAAGTTGGAATGTGCAAAAAGTAAAATAGGATTACGGTTTACAATCCTTTGGCGTCTGCAATGCTGTAAGCCAGCGAAATGAAGCAATTACAAAATTCTGAGAATATTTTCAGAGCAATGATTGAGCCACAATTGAGTAGCCCAACTAGAACAAAATACGAAATGTTATCTTTGTGACTATCGTTTTTCAGGTGACTTAAAGGTTCTTATAACAGTAATAGATAACTTTTATAAGAACCTTTAAGTCAGCATCGTATAGATATATCAGAAAGGTAACTTTTAAAAGTAAACAAATCTGGATAATACCCACTTAACCTAATACATTGATAATAATTTGTTGTCATATTTTTTATGTGTATTGGTAGTTAATTGGGATAACTAAAAGCTGTATTTAAGCTATCTTATCGGGTGTCTAGAGGACAACTTTCTGATGATGCTTTTTAATAGTTGACTTAAACATAACTTTTTAGTTATCTTTCCGAGAGCTAAAAGTCAACATCACTTTTACGACAACATTTGGATATCGTTGACTTTTTAAAGTTAGCATAAAGTTAGGTTTGGGGCATCGTTTTTCTGGTTGGGAGGTTACAACGATAGATGATCACAATGTTGAAGAAATATTCATATCACAATCAATATTGTTTAATTGTGTAAAAATAAAAATTAAAATAAATTATGTTCCATTAATACTCACAATATTCCTAATGTTTACGCTCTACCACAATTTATACCTCATAATGTTTTAATTTAACGTTGAGAAAAATCAAATAATGTATAAAAATCCAGTATTATTTCAAAGAATATTTCACGCCGACCACGTTTGGTTTCCTGTCCAAGGTAAACATTTTGTTGAGTGGCTTGTGGCATCCAAAGCACATGACAGTGAAGCGTCAGTCATAGTGCGGTTGTAAGTGCTGCATTTTTTTTTGTGCACTTTCCATCTCTTATTCAACTAAGAGTTGTGATATTTTCAAGGATAGAAACCTAAACGAATAACGGTTTCGATTTCGGTTTCGGATTTTTCCGCGTTTCGGTTTCGGTTACGGTTTTGGTTTTAAGTTTTTATAACGAAACAGTTTCGGTATACCGGTTTCATGTTACGGTTTCGGTTTTATTTCGGTTTTTGTATAAATTTTCTTTTTTCTGCAATATATGTAAAATATATGTAAAATAGTGTTGATCATTTGCAAGAGAAAGGCAAGAAATGGTAATCTTGTTCTTGGTCTTGTTCTTGCAATAACTTTCTTGCTCTTGCTTGCAAGAATCTTGCAAAATTTTACTCTTTAAATTTTAAATAAAAGATCGAAGACAAATATCTGAAACTGCATATTATTTATGAAAACGAATAGATTTTGAACACTTATTGTATTTAACTCATTGACATAATAAAATGAACATAATATGTTCAATGTATATTATACATTCATAATAAATATAAGAAATATTTCGTATAGGCATATTTCTGTTTTCGTCAGAGATTAAAAAAATCCGTATGCTACACGCACCGTATGTATGCAGGGTAACATTTTTTTTTGCGAACACAAACTCAAACGTAACGCTACAAAGCGAACACTTACAGAAAGAAGAGAATACAACAATAACGAATTACGATTCGTATATACACACTTTCACAACGACAACTCTTTGTTGCTATCCGGTATCATCGCATGGCAACAAACAGACGCATGACAACAGACAGACGCATGACAGCAGACAGTCGCATGACACCACACTTCATGTATGTATCTAGTACAGCTATCTAGTTGGCAACAACAACGAGTTTTCTCTGTGGTACAAAAAATTCCCGCCAAAAATTCTATCAAATGCTTGGATGCTGCTTTATTGTCATGCTGCTTTATTTGCATTTCTGTTGTTTTTGCACTTTCAAACGAATCAGCGGATTTGTGATAATACGAAAAACACAAAAAGCAATATATAAGCTAATTGAGGTACACTGTGAAAATGTTCATATATTATTTGTTTTTTTTTTGTTTGTTTTATAAGTTGAATGAAATAATGCACATAGAACTTGACTTAAGTAAACTTCATGATTTTACAATTAACAAAAAAACTATATATAAAAGTAAAACAAAACTAATAATGTGCATAGCTCAGTGCATATGCACAATCGATGTACGAACTAGCGTAGCAAAGAAAAGCGAAAAAAAAACATTGTTTTGTCTATTTTATCTTATTGAAGCGACTTTGAAGCTATTTACCGCTGCAAAAGTGCTACACAGAACTTATTTTTAAGATGCTTATATTCTTTAGCCTTGAAAAAATTTTGGGAACTCAACATTTTATTAAATGACATTTTACTTAAGATCTTCTATTATAAAATAAAATAGGTTTTTCTGTTTCTATGTATAGGTACTTTTTAAAAACCGTTTTAAACCGGTATGAAACCGAAACCGTTTATATCGGTTTTGGTTATGGGTTTATTTCTGATTTTCGTATAACGGTTTCGGTTTTGAAAATGAAACGGTTTTAAACGGATATCGGTTTCGGTTACGGTTTCAATCCTTGGATATTTTAAAAACTTATTTTGCTACATCGCAGATATGGTAAAATATTTACATAGAATACACATAGAATACACACATAGATACTCAGAAAACTACCAATATTCAGTTTCCCTATAACCAGAATTTTTTTATAAACATTTACGATAACCCTAGCAAAAAAATATCATAAACGGTAGAATTGATCAGAACTGAATTCAATCGTGATTTTAATTTTTGGCAGGATTATTATTTGCACCAGTTTCTAGAGATCTAAATTTACCTAGCACGTGACTGTTAAATATTGGACTTGTCACTGTTCAAGTCCACATGTATGCAGGAAGGAGGCAGTTTAAATTATTCTATATATTCTGTGACCAGTACTGAGATAACTCTAAAGGTATGAATGAGGTGTTAATTCATCACTTCCTAGGACAACGCCGTGTTAAAGTTGCCGGTACGTTTCATATAAAAGTGGCAGAGCTAGTACTGGTAAATTATCTCCGATGAACCAGTCACATGTCCAGTCTAGTAACAGTGATTTTCCAGTAGGTAACTACTACAAATGTTATTTCTCTAATTTAAAAATTTAGTCAAATACACATATTATGTAATGGAGCGCAGAGTAGTACCAAAAACACACAAACATCCACCACGACCATGTGTAAATTAAAAATAGGAATATTTATTCCGGAGAAAAAAAATGTGCCCACATCGAAATGGGTTAATCAATTTTTCAATATTAAAAGCTTCTGCTTTTTCGAAACGTGACAGATAGCTACATAAAAAAACTTGTTCTATATATCGCCATCACTCCAGTGAACTTTATGCTGATTCCGCTGTAAGAGGCACTCGTAGAAACGTTATCAGTACGGCGCCGTTCTGTATCATTAGGCGTTCTTCATATGAACACAAAATAACTAGTAGCTCAGTTCGAAATGTGGTAAAGCATGAAAACGACTTTAATTAGAGAACGTGTTAATAATTAAAAACATATTTAGTTTGTAAAAAATATTCTAAAAGAATATAAATAATGTTGCCGCATATAAATAAATTAAAGCAACATTTCTCATCGATATTGATGATTGGAGTGCTCGTAATATGTTCCATATTTACACAAATTGTCGAGGCGCAAATAGTCGAAGCCCAAATAGTCGAGGCGCATAATATATCAGATGCACGCATAATGGAACTCCAGAATCTGGCCATACGCCTGGAGCATTCGATCAATCCGGAAAGTTATCCGTGCGAAAATTATTATGATTACGTTTGCAGTCGCAATCGCCCACTCTTCTCCGTCTTAGGTATGTAAGTTACTCGAAGTGAGCTACAGTAATTTATAAGTATTTGAAAACACCAGGTCATCAGCCAGAAATCTCACAACTTATTCAACTGCTCACCGAAATACAGGAGGACACCGAACATTTTGCGGCCAAACAGAAACTTATGGATTACTTCATCTCTTGCAATACTTTAAAATCTATTGAAGACTGCTACCGCGAATCTTTCGAGTACTTTAAACCCATATTTGGTTATATTATAACGAAAAACCACATAGAGGTGCGCACAGCAGATCATCGTGACTTCCTGGATGTGCTTAAAAGTTTTGTGGTGGAAGCTGAAAAATTGGAGAACTATCAACGAAATCCAATACGTTTGAAACTCGTAGGACTGAAGGAAAAATTCCGCACACCAAAGATTTTCTTTCGTCCCAGCAATTTGGATCGTGAGTACGCAGATCTGCGAATCTACCGTGAGAGTTATCAGCACAATCTACGTAGTTTGGAACAGTATCGCAAGCGTAACTCGACATTTGAGCAGGGCGTGCAGCGCAACATTCTTGACTGGTCGCTCTATGTGTACCAGAGTCGTGACAAGCCGATGTCCTACTATTACTCGACGCTTAATGTGCACCTCTGGATGACGATCTTTAATAATACAGCTCGCAATCGTGATCTCAAGCAATACAACGAGATCGCCGAGTGTCTAAAACTAAAACAATTTGTCAATGTGATCGATGAGGCGCGTCTGCTGGCCGTGATCTATTTGAAAAGTTTTAGGAATGCCTGGCAAAATTATAATTCCTGGATTTCAAGTAATGCTCACAATAAATATATATTTGAGCAGGAGAAAAAGATACTGAATCCTCAGCAGTTATTCTTTACATTATATGCGCAAAACTTTTGTGATTTTGGTCAAGTATTGGCGGAAAACGTTTTCTACTTAGGCTTGAAACAGAATCAGGATTTCTATGATAGCTATTCCTGTAATCGTCAGGCGGACACTCAGCACAATTGTATCTAGTTATAACAACTAAACGCGAAATACAATCGTATTAATTAATAACTCAGCGCATTTTTATTATATTATTTTTTATTTTTCTTCTCAAACAATTTAATTAGGTAGTTGGACGCCTCTTCGTTGTCAAACAAACGTGCCAAATCCGCAGCACTCTGATTCTGTTTATCCAGCACCTTGGTGTTTGCACCATGCATTACCAGCAATTTCAAAATGGCCAAATCTGCACGCATCATAACTGCAAGTAGAGCACGTTGATTTACCAACAATTTGCGCAATTGCTCGCATAATGATTACGGCTTCAACTTACCGGCTCGCAACAGTAAGGTCCAGCCACAGGCATCTGTAGCCTCGACATTGGCACCGTTCTCCAGCGCAAATCTCAGCATCTCAAATTGATTGCCATCCACTGCAAAGTGACACGCGGTCATGTTGTTGGCATCGACGGCCTCCATGTCGACCTTACGATTGAGTAGTAAACGGGCTACCGCCAGATGGCCATGTTCAAAAGCGAGCTGTGCAGCAATAGAAGTAGATGATACTATATAGAAATTAACATACTCATGGTCCAGTCGTGCTCAGTTGGAGTAGGTACTCACATGTAGAGGAGTTTTGCGATTCCAAGTGTTGCCGACGTGTATATTGGCGCCGGCTGTTAAAAGGATATCGATGATGCAGATGTTTCCGTGAGTGATGGCATTCGCTAGCGGCATATAGCCGTTCGGACCCGGGTATTCAATTAGGCTCGGACGACGTCGTAGCAGCCGTTTTATTAGAAACTGTTGACCTTGTCTAATGGCACGATGTAGACTTATCGTGGAGGGCGGCGAAGTTATAGTGGAACCCTGAGATGCGAGACAAATAATAAATGGTGGGAAATTACTACTCAAATACATAGAGGATCAAGGAATAAACAAAGTAATATACTTTTTTCGAATCAAATGTCATAGTATTCAAGATATTCAGATTTCAAACATTTATAAATATATTAGGAGTGGAATACTATTTCAATTATAATAAAGCAACTCGTGCATAGACACAGAATAGATATTTGTTACGCGAACCAATCCTTTTCCCAACTAACTAATTCAGTTCTCTCAATTTAGCTGAGTCGGTTGTTATAGTAAAAACCATGATACAAATATATACAGGTACGATCACTCTCTCATTTTTTTCCAATGTTTACTTTAGGTGACACTAGGCAAGTTTTTTGAAGTTTAGTTTTAAAACCAAAACAAAATCGACAATTAAAAAAAAAATCAATATAACATTCTATAGAAATGAAAAATAATTATCAAGATATGCTTTGAGATAACTTAAAAATGTTCACAAAAATTTTTATAATCAAAACAAAATCTGAAAAATATTTTTCATATTTTCTTTGAACATAAATTCTAATTTTTGAAAATTTGAATTTGAATCAAAACAAAATATTTCAAAATTTGTCAAAAAACTTGCCTAATGTCAGAGTGATCGTACCTGTAAATATTTGTATCATGGTAAAAACTAAAAGTGTTGTAGTTTTTTCTACAACCAATTTTAAATAGTTTTAAAACAATTTGGAGTTTGTATAGGGTAATATTTCAAGCGTCAATCGTATATGGCAGTTCTTGCTAATAAATTTTTCGTTTTAACCGAATGCAGTTGGTTCAGTTGGTTGTTACAACTAAGTTGTTTGTTCTTCCAAACTCATGTCAAGTTTTTGTGTGTAAAAATACATAAACTCACCACCAGCTCTGCTGAGGTTTTGAATTCCAAATATTCCTTTTTATCTAGCAGGTATTTTAAAGCTTTAATACGAAATCTGTATGCAAAATTTTCCTCTAAATTGTTTATGATTGCAGGACTCTGGCTAGTCCTAATGAAAGAACATGTGAATAAACATACATTAATATAAAAAATACATTTTACATTAGATTAAAAATTAATTAAAATTAATGTCATAACTTAAAAAAGCGATTTTACAGAAAACGCGTTTAAAGTTTTCTATTGATTGTCACCCTGCATATAAAATGAATGGAACATATGAAATGAAGTAACGGGATATTATTTTCTCTAGCGGAGAGTATACATGATATGAATATGAATTTTCAACACAAGACGTATCATGATATGACGGACAATTCTGCTTCATTATCTCAAAAATCGAGTTTTTTTGACACTCTTTAGTAAATGAGCGATATGTTGTCAAGGTGCTTTAAAAACAAACAATTAATGCCTTTACACCACTATTTTATCTTATACCAATAAAATGTGTGGCAAAAAAACGAAAAGATTCGGCCTTTTGGCATGGCAACATTTTCAATTTTTCGAATTCGCCCTTTTAGTTTTGTATTTTGTCAATAAAACCACACACGATTTTGGCACAGTATACTTGAGGAAAAACGACATTAAAAAATGTAAAAAAAAACGCAAATGTCAAAAAATACACATTCGCCCCTTTATCATGATAGTCGATATTAACCTATTTAGCATTCGACTGAAAACATAACGGATTGCATTTACACAACACTTTCGTATGTTTACCATTGTCTGGCAAGAAGTAGAACGATATAGAAAAACATTTCGTATATAAAGCTGTTGAGAGTCGTAGCACAGAACTTTCTGCTAGCATTTCAGCGCACTAACCACTGATCCAACGACAATAATCTGTTTTCGATCATATTAATAGCAATTTTTAATCTTGTGAAGTTTACAACGATAGAAATTAAGTTTTTATAACTTTATTTTACATGAGACTGGTCATATAATACGGACTCAATGTTGAACTCACTTTTCAAAGGTCCACCAATACCATTTTTTTTTAAGAAAGAACTGCAGCGAAAAACCAATCAGAATAAATTAAAAACAATAACAAAAAAAAGAAGCTTTTATTTTGGCTATACCAGGCCACTTTTTGCCATTCACCGCCATGGCTTTTGCTGTATTTTTCGATTTTGTACACATCTGCATTCAGAATTAAGTTCCAATCAATGGCAACGCTGGCTACTGTTTGCTTAATGATTCTTGCATTAAATTCATCCGCCACCATGCAGCCTGTCGACATTGCCCCATCTGGCTCTACTGTCCCGCTGCGGACATCAGCCACATTGTGACCTCTCATATTGGCCATGTCGTTTGTATCTGTTTTTATTTTTAATTTTCTTCTCTTTTTCAACTGACAGTGCAGTTTTATATGGCAGCCACTTTGTTGTATTAAAAGGAATGTTAATATTGATGCGTTATTTAACAGTTATTGCCCAATTTGTTGAAAATGAGAATGAGCTTCATAGTGAACTCACACAGAGCACAGGGCCAAATGTGAGTAGGTGTTTCTATGGTTTGCTTTGAATGTTTGTTTTGTCGATAAACACAATTCTGTGAGAGAGAAGCAGTAAGAAGAAGAGAGAATAGCAGTAAGTAAATTATGGTATCATATTTCTGATACATGTGAATAATTACTCTTAGTTACTTTATTGATACCTAAGAAATTATGCTCTGCATAACAAGAATAATTAATAAATACTTTCGTAGAAGCACTGTCCCTAGTTGAAATTATTGTGTATGGAACTGATCATCAAGTTATTTCCTTGTCATAAGCCGACCAGTAAGATGAATAACATGTTTATGTCATTATAATGTCTACTTTAATAGATTAGAATTCTACTAGCGATGTCTACAAAGCAAAAGATTTTTTTAAATAATAAATAAGCTCTTTTTATTAGTCACATTTTGAATACTCACTGCTTCAGTATTTTTGTTTGCCTGATTTTCTTGGTTGATAGTTTTCAGAATCAATTTTTAAATTTCCTAAAAGATGTCATACTCCTTTTTTTTAGTTTATTTCGTTTTGTTTAAGATAATTAATTTTAATTTTGAAATTATAAATTTGGGTAGCTTACAATGAACTATAAGGTCCCGGCGCACAGTGTTCCCACATGCTCTAAAACCGGCTGAAATTCATTAAATTCGAAATCATTCAACCGATTTTAAAAAATTAAGTATTGTAAAGATAATTTTAATATTGTATTGATAATTCTTAAAATAACTTAAGTTTGGAGATTGTATCTTTAATGGTTTGGAGATAAAAATCAGTAAAATACAGATTTGTTCATGAATAATATTACAAAAATTGCAAAAAAAAGTTATCCGATTTTGAAAATTCTTAGTTTTGTGAAATGCTTACATTAAGATCTAAAGAAAATGTGCTAAGCTGAGAATATATCTTGTTTAGTTTTAAAGATACAGATATGAACATGAACTTTTTTTCCATTTTTGAAGACTTTACTCTTTATATTTATAAATAGACTAGCTGGACCCGTGCATGACTCGTGCCATGATTTTGTGAATTCGTAGATATAAAGCGATTTTATTAATATAAAAAAACATTATTATTATTTTTTATATCAGAGGCCCGTGCTTTGCTGTGGAAGTTTTTATTGGTTTTATAAATGTAGTAACCAAATAATAATTCTCCGCCAAAACAACTTTTATCAAAGACAATTCAGACGGTAGAATATTTGGCCGTAGAATTCTTCCAAAAGAAATCTTCGCCGTAAAATTCTTCCCCATAGAACGCTTTACCACAGAATTCTTCACGGTAGAACTCTTCCCGGTAGAATTCTTCCCCGTAGAGTTTTTCCCAGTAGAAGTTTTAGTGTAGTTAGTTTTAATGTGGTGAGTTTTAGTGTGTTGAATTTAGTGAATTTTTATTGTGGTGAGTTTTAGTGTGGTGTGTTTTAGTGTGGTGAGTTTTAGTGTGGTGAGTTTTAGTGTGGTGAGTTTTAGTGTGGTGAATTTTAGTTTTTTGTTTAATCTTTTTAGATTGTGTATGTGCTGAGTTATGTCGTTTTGAAAGTTTAGGTTGTGTGCGAGGTACCACTCCCCTTTGTCTAATCCCGCCCATATATAGCCTATGACACCCTCCGGACTCCTTAGTATCCTGTGGCAAAATTTCAGTTAAATCGGTTCAGCGGTTTATATGCTGGAACAAACAGAGACAGACAGACAGACAGACGGACCAAGAGTTTTATATATATATATAGATAATACAATTTGCACTGAAACCAAAATATTTAGAGAATTTTATGAGCAATTAATCATAAATCATAAACTGAAAACCATTTTTAAATATATCTAGTGGTTTAATATATACAAATTATAAAGTTTATTGTTTTTTTTTTAGAAATTGTACTTTTACGCGAATCTGCCTAATAATGTTTCTTCTTTAGTAACATGGTACTATGTTATATTTTATGATAGATAAAATGACGGAGAATTTACTGAAAGATAAAAATATTCAGAATTATATTTAACTGATTTCACAACACTGGTCAAATTTAAATAATTTTGACATTTTGTTTTTTTTTTTACAATTTTTGAAAATTTTTTCATGAAAAAAATCTCAACTTTACTGATTTTTATCTCCATAACCAACTACAATTTTAAAACTTAAGTTCTCTTAAGAATTATCTATGCAATACTTTTTATGTTTTTAAAATCGATGGAGTGGTTCCGAAAATAATGAATTTCACCCAATTTTAGAGCTTTTAGGCACACTGTGCGGCGGTCCATTTCGCATAATCGGATTTCATTGAAAATTCTCCACATTGTGTTTTATCCAATAACGTAATGGGCAGAGAAACAAAGTTTAATTGGCACACAAAAATTAGTTTCTAATACCTTATTTAAAAATTTTTATTTACCATATTTCAAAATATCCTTTGAATTTTTAATCATTTAATATGAGAACCAAATTTTTTAAATATCACTTCATAATAACATCTAGCTAAAAGTAATAAAATCATGTATTAAAATTGAATTAATTAAATCCGCAACTGCATAATATTTATTTTTGCCAAATATTACATGATGCATTAAATCGCTCCACATTTCACCACAATTTCACTGCATTATTATTTTTGTGTTGTAAATATCTGTTCGTCGTTGTGGAAACAACGGAATTTGTTTACGCACTGAATCGACCAAACCAAAATCTGCAATATAAATAAATCAATAAACCAAAATTAAATTTACACAAAACAATAAATAAATTTTTAAAAATCCCATTTACGCACCAATGTCATCCACAATCACTTGACGCGTTTCGGCCGCCTCACGTTGTACCCGACCCCAGGGATTCACAATCATTGAGTGTCCGTAGGCCACATAACCGGACATGTTGTCGCGGGCCGGCGAACATGTGACCACAAACAACTGATTGTCGGTGGCACGTGCACGCTGTAGCAGTTCCCAGTGCATGGGACCCTGGCAAATGCAAAAGGCCGATGGATAGACCAACATATCGCAGCCTAATAAATAAAACAATTTATAAAAAATACTGAAATATGTGTTGAATTTCGGTTGTATCACCGACCTTGGTTGCGATAGAGACGCGCCAATTTATCGAAACGTTTGTCGTGACAGATGCCAATGCCGATCTTGCGATTGGCAATCTCGACAACTGTGAGATCATTACCAGCACATAGAGTAGCCGCCTCATCGAAATGCACACCTCCGGAATTTTCAATATCAATGTCCATAGTGAAGAGATGTATCTTTATTTGTAATAAATTTAATATTTGTAAATATATTTTAAATATTCCGATTTTTACCTTGCGGTATTTGCCAATTAATTTACCCAACGGCGACCATACAGTGCAAGTGTTATACAATTTCTCCGGTTCGACACGTTCGATAAGTGTGCCCGCAATTATGTAAATACCCAGTGTTTTAGCCAAATTGGACAACGCCTGACTGGTGCTGCCCTCCGGCACCTTCTCCGCGTACTTTGCAAAGTATTCATTGCCGTACGGCGCATTGAAACTCTCGGGCAAGATGGCCAGCATTAAATTAGGATTTTCCGCTTTAGCATCCGTTATGGCGGCGATGGCATTTCCGACATTAGTCGAAACGGACGCGCAGACGGGCAGCTGAAATATAGCAATTGTCAGCTCTGCAAGGACACAACGAAATCACAAATTATTTTAGTTCGCATTACAAAATTTAATTTACGTACTTTTGTTCGGAGCCATCGTGTGTGTGCACTGTATTTTAAATTGCAATAATTTGATTGAAATACATTTTTCCCAGCTATTTTATAGATTTGTTCTTATCAAAAGTTTAATTTTGTTTTTGCATATTTATTGTCTTATTTGTTTGGCATTTGTTTTGACCTATTTTATTGACTTTTATAATGTGTACATTGGCTCGACTACAAGATTAGTAGAATTATGAGAAGTTACACCGCGAATAAAGAACTTAATGTGTGTTTTTAAGTGTGCATGATCCAGTTTCCTGAAGAAAATAGAACTAGAATAACCTTATTATAAGAAGTTTTTCGGTTTTTTAAGAAAAATGTTTCTTTATATTAAGAAATTTTACTCGACGCCAATTTAAGATACTTTTATCTTGTTATATTATGAAACAATTTTCTGATCATATGAAAGTCCACAGTATTAAACATTTCTAAAATTAAAAGATATACCTATTACAAATAAAATTCCACAATAATAATAATAGTTTGGCACTAGAGTCCTATAAGAACTTAGGTCGAGCTCTCTCACCATTTTGAGCTGTGCGTGTTACATTTGTACTCAAAGTGGTGGGACCTACAGTTTATTGCCGAATCCGATCGGCGGTTGAGAGCTTTTTCATAGACAATGTTTTACTCTCGTAGGTTTGCCATTTACTGACGAGAGGTAGCGCGGTATAGAAAAAATGTTTCTATGAAAAGATGTTGTTAGCCCCAGTCCGGGTTTGAACCGGGGACCTTTCGGATCGCAGTCGAACGCACTAACCACTGAGCTACCGCGGCTACAAATTCCACAATCCTATTAATTAAAAGTATTAAATTAAATATTCAATACACAATTTTTCTAGGTGCCAAGAAATTGCCTTCATTTGAAATACATTTTTCACTTTTAATTCACTTTTTAAAGTATAATCTGAAGTCAAAATGAATAATACTAATTGTAAATAATGGAGTTGCATTGAAGAAAACATTTGGCATGAGGAATAACTATTGACAAATTTTATATAGAGTTTTTATTAATCTCCTCCTTTTTTAGAGATAAAACTTCTTTGATTTACTAATTAGTACGCAAGGATACCTATTAGAGCTATTCCACACCAAATCGACCAACAAAAAGTCATATTTGAGATTCCGATTTCAATGATATTTGGGCAACTAATAAAGAGTATTGAGATAGGGATTATCCAATTGTTTTTTTTATTTTTAGACAAAGTCCTGTACCCGTCTTTAGTGTTGGGTACAAAACTGACAAGGCAAGAAAAATTTAAAAATTTCTAATTAGATTTTTTTCCAACTGTGTATTCCCAGCAAACCAAACGATATCGAAATGATATCGTTTAAAGGAAAAAATAATCATTTTCGATAATCGAAAATGATACGAGAATGAAAGGTTTTCGATAAAAATGAACATATCTATGACGATATCGTTATTTTTGTCTATATAGATATCGGGTTAAAATCGAAAAAGTTTTTATATTAGATAAACAAATTTTATTTGTTCAGAGATTTTAATTTTTTGACAATAATTTCAAAAACACGTAATTCAATTTCAATATATTTTGAGTTTCATATCGTAAATTAATCATCATTTTAACGAATTCAAAAATTATCGTCAAATGGTTTGCAGGGTAGTCATGTACAAGCTGCAGATAATGCGTCTATAATTCGTAGCCTTTTTTTTGTTCTACGTAAGAATAATACACACATTCAATGCTGAAATAGTTAGTAAAAAGTGAATGCAATATTGTTAAAAATTTGAGAAGACATTATTTTCTACGTTCACATGGAAAGCTCTAAATTTTGAATGCCTGCTGAAGAGAAAAAAATATATGTAGACTTAATTTGGGGTATCCTTAATTAAAATCGAGACTGGAGTATGGTCGAGTTCAAGTTATAAAAAAATAATAATAGTTTGGCACTATAGTCCTATAAGAACTTAGGCCGAGCTCTCTCACCATTTTGAGCTGTGCGTGTTATATTTGTACTCAAAGTGGTGGGACCTCCAGTTTATTGCCGAATCCGAACGGTGGGTGAGAGCTTTTCATAGGCAATGTTTTACTCTCCTAGGTTTGCCATTTACTGCCGAGAGGTAGCGCTGTATAGAAAAATGTTTCTATAAAAAGATGTTGTTAACCCCAGCCCAGGCTTGAACCGGGGACTTTTCGGCTCGAAGTCCTAACCAGTCCTAACCACTAACCACCACTAACCACTGAGCTACCGCGGCTACAAATTAATATCGGCGTGATAACGCATGGCCTGCCATAGTGAACGACCCGCATAACATGCGCCCACCAGATCCCAGTTTGTATAATTTTGTATGTAGTTGACGAAAAGTTTTGGCGTTACTTCCTGTAGCCCATGAACTGGAAGTCGGTTGCAAAACCACTGAGAAAGGTGATTTTGTGGCCACTGCAAATTTAGAAAGTGCTACTTATTAAATTTGATGGTTGATGAGTATTTAAACAGTTAAAATTTATTATATAATTTATGCCAAAAGCTATTTGTAAACGTTCATATAAAATAACAGTGTTCACACCTCCCCTCATTAGTATTTTGATAATTTAGAGAGCAGAAATGAGCACAATGGAGTAAATAGCAAAATGTTTCAATGTGCGTCTAAAGAGTTATTATGGGAAAAATCGTAATTATAATTTCCACTGAACACTATAAGTTTGTATATTAACGTTTAATGGACATCTTATAACAAACATATTTAAACTTGTAGAAGAATTCAGAAGAGTATCACAATGTCTGCGGAAAAATATTGGTCTTTTGAAATGAAAAACTATTGAACTTCCCAACTCTTACACAGAAAAAATAATCATCATCATATTGATGAATTTCGTTCCTCAAACTATGACTAATTGTATTGAATTGATTGAATTATATTGTATTGATTCATAATATTGATAACTTCAAAACATCAATGTTATGCACTCAGTATAAATTTGATGAAGGACCGAAAAAGTTTTTCAATGTGATGAAATGTAAACAGAAAAAAAATGTTCATCATATTGATGAATTCCGTTCTTCAAACCTTGATTCATTGTATTGAAGAGCCATTCATAATATTAATGACTAATGACATCAATGTTATGAATGCGATCATAAATATGATGAACGCTTAGTAACTGTCGAAAAAGTGTTCTTCAATATGATGAACTGAATATGTTTCAACAAATTAATGAACAAAAACATAAAATATAACATATATGTACTTTATATTGAAGAATGCGGTAATAAAAAGGAGTAGACAATAACACTAGCGGATTAGAATGTTGAATAGCAAATTAAATAAAGTAGATCTGTCCCGATGGGTGTAGAATGTGAACCCTGTTCCATACTATTTAATTTTAGTATTTGATAGATCATTTCTATAAATTCCAAAGATAAAAAAATATTGAAAATGAAAAACATTTAAAAAAAACGATATTAATTAAATTAATGAATTCATCAATATGATTAATACTGGTTGTTGGTAAATTATTTTTTTTTGTGTGTGCTTCTTTTGGTTTGCTGAAATCACATTTACAGAAAATCTAAAAGAGTTAGATCAATAAAACCTCAAAGTTCGATTATTATTCTGGTATTTATGATGGGCACGATAGGTTTATTGCCACCTCTGACCCGACCACTTATGTTCAAATGCCTCAACAACTACAGTTTACTTTATACCCACCGAAAAAAAACCCTCTACTATATGATCAAATATATACAAAAACAATGTTTGCCGGCTTAGACCGACTATAATTTTTAAAATTATTATTAGTTTTTTTTTTTTTTTTATTCTTCAGTTTAAACATTTTTAAAGATATAAAGCCAATACAAATGTAGATAATAACTTTCATTATACATTTCATTACAGCAACAATTAACATTTTTCTATTTCAAAAATTGTGGTTTTAAAACCCTTTATAACTTTTCAAGAATATATAATATAAGTTGTTCGATTTTCGATATTTTTGTGAATAACATTATGTCTGCCTCTATAATACGTTTTTATAAGTAAATCCACTTTATTAAGAATCCACACAAAATACTACTTAAACTTAATTTTATTAAAGTTGAAAATAAATACCAAAGATAGAAGTTAATTATCACATATCATATAATAAATATCAGTAATATTATAGAAAATATTTTAGTGATTTTATTTCTTCTTTTCGAAATCTCTATTCTATCGACTGGATCAAAGTAATATATGACATAGCCGCTTTTATAATCTAGAATTGAAAAGAGATTTTATTATTAAAACAAAAGAAAAACATTTGCACTAAAGTAGCACCGTCATAAAGTTGGCCAGTGAAGCCTCATAGAATACAGCTTTTATAACAACAGCGCGCTGAGACCGTCTCATAATAAGACAAAACATGCGCCGATTACGCGGTGACAAGTTGTACCAATTGGAGAGCTGCACCGCCGTGCTGATCTGTAGACTCTAATGAACGAAATATTACAAAGTGCACACCCATTCGAAATTTAAAACACATCAATTGTAATACAAAACTTCCGCTAGACATACAATTTATGAATAGCAATTGATGTGCTTTGATTTTTAACGAAACGTTAGAATTACAATTGATCTTTTTTTTTTTTGAATATTATCCTATTATTAATATAATAAATCTGTTTGTTCGTTTGTACGTTTGTACGTTTGTACGTTTGTACGTTTGTACGTTTGTACGTTTGTCCGTTTGTACGTTTGTACGTTTGTTCCGCTTCTCCGTCTAAACGGCTGATTCGATTTCCTTGAAATTTTTACCACAGATGCGGTATGGTCTGGAAGGAATGATAGGCTATATATGGGCGGGATTGGACAAAGAGGCGTGGCACCTCCCATACAACCTAAACTTTCAATACGATATAACTCGGCACTTTCACCAGCTACGAACATGAAACAAAAAACTCAAATACACAAAAAAAATTAAAAACAAAAAACCAAAAGCACAAAATAAAACAAAAGCAAAAATACAAAAACAAAAGCAATCACGTTTGTTCCGCTCTCCGTCTAAACGGCTGATCCGATTGTCTTGAAATTTTTACCACAGTGCGGTATGGTCTGGAAGGAATGATAGGCTATATATGGGCGGGATTGGGCAAAGAGGCGTGGCACCTCCCATGCAACCTAAACACGATATAACTCGGCACTTTCACCAGCAACGAACATGAAACAAAAAACTCAAATACAAAAAAAAAAATAAAAACAAAAAAGCAAAAGCACAACACAAAACAAAAGCAAAAATACAAAAACAAAACCAATCACATAAAACCACAATCCAAACTAAATGAAAAACAAAAAAAGGAAAGAAAAAGAAAAACAAACTCACCACACTAAAACTAACCAAACTAAAACTCACCACACTAAAATTCACCCTTAAATTAACCACACTAAAACCCACCACACTATAATTCACCACACTAAAACTCACCACACTAAAATTCACCACACTAAAACTCACCACATTAAAACTCACCACTTAAAAACTCACCACACTAAAACTCACCACACTAAAACTCACCACACAAAAACTCACCACACTAAAACTCACCACACTAAAACTCACCACACTAAAACTCACCACACTTAAACTCACCACACTAAAACCCACCACACTAAAATTTCACCACACTAAAACTCACCACACAAAAATTCACCACACTAAAACTCACCACACTAAAACTCACCACACTAAAATTTCTCCACATTAAAACTCATCACACTAAAACTCACCACACTAAAACTCACTATACCCAAAAGTCGCCACACTCAAACTCACCGCACTAAAATTCACAACACTAAACTCACCACATTTAAACTCACCAAAACTCACCACACTAAAACTTACCACACTAAAACTCACCACACTTAAACTCACCACACTAAAACTCACCACACAAAAATTCAACACACTAAAATTGAACACACTAAAACTCACCACACTAAAATTTCACCACACTAAAACTCACCACACTAAAACTCACTACACTAAAATTTCACCACATTAAAATTCACCTTTTTTAAACTCACCACATTAAAACTCACTACACTCAAATTTCGATACACTAAAACTTACCACACTAAAACTCACCGCACTAAAATTCACCACACTAAAACCCACCGCACTATAATTAACCACACTAAAACTCACCACCCTAAAATTCACTACACTAAAACTCACCACAATAAAATTCATCACATTAAAATTCATCACACTAAAACTCACCACAAAAAAATTCACCACACTAAAACCCACCACACTATAATTGACCACACTAAAACTCACCACACTTAAAAACACCACACTTAAACTCACCACACTCAAATTCACCACACTAAAACTCACCACACTAAAACTCACCACACCAAAACTAACCACAATTAAACTCACCACTCCAAAATTCACCACATCTAAACTCACTACACCGAAACTTACTACATTAAAACCCACCACTCTAAAACTTCTACTGGGAAAAACTCTACGGGGAAGAATTCTACGGGAAAGAATTCTACCGGGAACAATTCTACCGGGATGAATTCTACGTTGAGAATTCTACGGGAAAGCGTTCTATGTGGATTTTACGGGAAGATTTCTACTGAGAATAATTCTGCGGAGAAGCGCAGTCTGAGAAAAAATTGTCTTTGAGAAAAGTTGTTTTGGCGGAGAATTATTTGGTTACCACATTTATAAAACGAATAAAAAAATTTCAACAGCTAAGCACGGGCCCCTCATTTCAATAATAAAAAAATGTTTTTTATATTAATAAAATCGCTCCATATCTTTGAATTCAGAAAATCTTGGCACGAGTCGTGCACGGGTCCAGCTAGTATTAAATATTTTGGAATTACATTTGAAAATGTTGTAGATTACCTCATTACGTATAATTTCACCACCATTACAGTATATAAATAGTTGCATCATTATAGAGAATAGAAATGAAATATAAATCAGCAAAACCATGTACTTGTCCATATTCTAAAATTAATGAATTTATGAATTCTGCAAGACCTACAAATAAGTCCAACGCACCGTCACTAATTGATACATAATGACACACATTTCCAAAGAGGTCATTAAGAACTGTCCAAAAATGATGGGACCATAAATATTACGCACTTGCTCACCCATATCCAACAATGTGGTGTGATAACGCACCATCTTGACTATATCTCTGTGTATTTCGATCTCATCACTTAGAAATTTGTTACTTTGTATCATATTTTGCAGCACCTTAAAGTGTGCGCGCAAATTTAATGCAAAATCCAAAAACAAACCATCCACCGCCGAGGAGTACATGACCACAACCAGAGTAACACAGCCCGTGTAGATGTAAGCGATTTCATAGCCAGGTGAGGACTCGAAATTAAAAGGAAATCTTACGCCAATATTATATAAATCCTCTAACAAAAAAAAAAAAAAACATACCTCATCGGCATTGGCAATTCCAACACCAACGTGTTTTCATTTAACTTGGCCCATATATTTTTAAGTATAGGCGTTATCATGAAATACAAACCAGTGCAGCACAGCGATAAGAAATACGTGCTGGCCAATTTTCCGGACAAACCATTGGCTGCAGTAAGCACTGCCTTCTCGTAGGGATCTTGTACTGCTTGTGACAGATATGATTAGGTTTAATAAACTTGATTTTCTTTTTTTCAATTAACTCACTGTTATTATACATTTGAGTATATTTGGTCATTAGGCGCATAAATTGATTTTTGTACCACAAAAACGTTGAAATCTTAATTATTGTCAGCATATTTGTGCAGATGATACTCAGGCCAGCTGTGGCCAGTGACAAATCATTTATGTGATAAATGGAATAATATGTCATGGGCAATTGTGCCGAAGCCACCAAAATTAATTTCAAAATATGCCAGCAAGACCATGGGTTTTGTGCTTCGTGCCATGGTTTTTCGGTCGTTGTTGTGCGGCAAACATGTCCCATTTTACGCAGACATCTACGTTGTACCACAAATAAATCTTGCATTGTTTTTCTGAAGTATTCCAACTAAAAATGTTACAACTTTTGTCCGCTAACCGTACCGTTTTGCCGCTGTCTATGTGCCGCTGACTATGTGAGGCTTTGTATACCGGGGAATCTATTTATTTGTTTGCGGTGGTCTTTTGTAACCCTTATACGCCTTTAATTGCAATGATTGATATGATAATCACCTGGTTGTCACTGTTGTTAATTGTCAGCAGCAGCAGTAGAAGAAATGTGAGACACTAATTATATAATTACTCCATTCTTATTTTAATTATTTGTTGACATTCCTATGCGTATTGTTTTAGAGCAATTATAATTTTTTTTTTGGTACTATCAATTTATTCAAAACTTTTCTTGGTCATTTGGAGAAAATGCTTTAGTAATAACAACGAGTCATAATTTATTATGAGTTGACTCGTTTTTGAAGTCTTTGTCAACATAGATTATTTGCACTGTAATGCAAAACATAATTGAGAAAAAATCCCCTAAACATACTTTTTGCAAGTAACAACCAATGTTAGCATGATACAGCAAAAAATGTTATACATTATAATAAAGAGTTATATAGAGTCATTGCTATCGAATCAAATTAAGCATTTCATCTTTGAAGTGTTTCATGGATTCTGTATAAATCTGTTTAGTATATGATTGCATTGTATGTTTGACAAAATATTTTCATTATGTTTTGGCAATGTGAATATGGCAAATAAAAAAGATATTACAGCACTATTGTTTGGATTACAATTTTCGGTACAAATTATTATATATCTTTGTAGGGTCGCTAATTTTTGTAATAATTCAACCCGATATTTAAATTTGAGTCTACATTTATTAACATATGGGTCATTTCATGTCAGAAATATCAATCTTCGCACGATATCTTCCGATTTTGATGAAATTTTGTGTATAGATAGTGACCGAAAAATAAAAAAATAACTGTGTATTTAGTATTTTTTTTATTTCTCAACTCCAACAAAGTTATGAGAATTGAAACATCATAGTACTATATTAGATAATTACTTATATCTCTGTAACTAATTAACATATTTTAATGAAACTAATGGCTTATATAAGCTTTATGATCACGCATTCAAATAAAAATAACAATTTTAAAAAATAAAATACATTTAACTTAGATAAAGTTAAATATATTTTTCAAATCACTGTTACGTATACATCCCACTATTTTAAAAATCAAAAAGATTTATTTTTTTGAAACCCTGGAACCCCTCGTCGATTAAAAGAATAATTTTGATGGTGTCTCCCATAGTATCTGAACTAAATTCTAAAATTCAATTGTTGATTTTTCTCAATGCAAAATTGCTTTTGCCTCATTGCTTTAATTTCATATTTTATAATAATAATAGTTTGGCACTACAGTCCTCTATAGCACTTCGGCCGAGCTATTTTGTACTCAAAGTGGTGGGACCTACAGTTTATTTCCGAGTCCGAACGGCGGGTGAGAGCTTTTTCATAGGCAATGGTTTTACTCTCGTATGTTTGCCATTTACTGACGAGAGGTAGCGCGGTATAGAAAAATGTTTCTATGAAAAGATGTTGTTGGTCCCAGTTCAGGCTTGAACCGGGGACCTTTCAGCTCGCAGTCGAACGCACTAACCACTGAGCTACCGCGGCTACCATATTTTGCTTGTTATAATTTAGCTTGTTATAATTTCCTACCAGAAATAATGTAGCAGAGAACCAATTTCGTATGGAGAAAAATCAGAAATTGAACGTTAAAACTTGAAAGTTCAGAAACTATAGTAGACTCCATCGAAATTAATTTTTTAATCGACGGAGAAAACTCCAGGTTTCAAAAAGAATTGTTTTTGATTTTTAAAATTGTGTGGCGTATATGATTTTTCTATGTTAAATATATTTTATTCTTTAAAATTGTTATTTTAATTTTTTATAAATGCGTGATCATAACTCTTATATAAACCATAAGTTTCATTGAAATATGTTTATTAGTTGCAGAGATAGTTTCAATTCTCATAAAAAAAAGAAGTACATAGTTTTTTTTGGTATTTTTTTCTCACTATCTATCCACAATATGTCATCAAAATCGGATGACATCGTGCCAAGATTGATATTTCTGACGTGGAATGACCCATATAATTTTTTTTGTCATGCCCAAAATCCCAACATCTTCATGTTCGATTTCGTAAATATACTGTCGATTAACTTTAGCTTTATCATTTTTTAAATACACATCCAATTAATGTTGATCTTTATTAAAAACACGATTACGTCAAACCTGCCAAAAATTAGGTTGATTAATGTGTACATTTTGATTAAATTATTACTGTAGCTGTATTATGATTGAAACCGAAACAAAAAAGGTTACGGTAGTGGACAAAACTATTTGAGATATTTCGGTAATGGTATATTATTAATAATGGCTCTTAAAATTGCGGTTCAGAATGACTTTTCTTAATATTTTAAATTTTTTCCAAAAATCCAGAAAAATTAAAGTCAGCTTTTTTGACAATTTTCACATTTTCTTTGTGTTAGAGGCAACATTTTCATTGACCAGAATAATGCACGTTTCTTAATAAAGGGTTTTTCAACAGGGACGCTGCAAAAGTAGAACGACAGGGACAGCAAACGACGCCATATTTCCTGCCGCTCTTTTGACATTTCTCTTCAGTAAGGTTTGCCATTTCACAATGGAAAGATATACGAATTCGAATTTTGGTAGTAAATTTTAATAATTTCGATTCGTTGTTGAAAATGGCAAACCTAACTGAAGAGAAACCTTTGTAGCGCTCTTATTGAAAAACCCTTTATAGGTGTGGCTTAGGAATTACGCATTTTGAAAAAAAAAAAGTAATAAATTTTATTGAAATAATTTTTGACATTTATTCCACTCATAATTAGAGCCGGTTGCATATAATGTATAACTATTAGTTAACGTTTTATAATGGAAATCGGTTAGTAAAAAATTGCATATAAAATTAAAATTCAAAAAGCTGTTTTTAATTTCAAATACAACATAAACTTCTATAAAAAGATATCAAAAAAAGTCGATTTTAATTTCAAAATTGGTTTTAAATTGTTTTTGAACATGCGCCGGTTGTAGGGAATAAGAAAAATTATATATTTTGAGATGTGCGTGTTATATTTGTAATCTAAGTGGTGGGACCTACAGTTTATTGCCGAATCCGAACGGCGGGTGAGAGCTTTTCATAGGCAATGTTTTACTCTCGTAGGTTTGCCATTTACTGCCGAGAGGTAGCGCGGTATAGAAAAATGTTTCTATGAAAAGATGTTGTTAGCCCCAGTCCAGGCTTGAACCGGGGACCTTTCGGCTCGCAGTCCAACGCACTAACCACTGAGCTACCGCGGCTACAATATTTTATTTTACAAATACCACATATTACAAAATTTGAGAATCATATGTTCAGTATTTTCCGAGTTATATGACCAAAATTTCTTTATAAAGCCAAAACGCAAATTCAAATAACTCGGTAATTACACTACACAACAAAACGAGAAAAAAAGTTCGCCATGGACATCCCATACATCAATTCTATATAATTTTCGGTTGGTGATTTTGACTGCATACTCAGTTTTTTTTTTTTTGTATTACGTAACGTTTTAATGGAAATTGCTCTCGATATTTAAGGCCCTTTTAAGGCACTTTGAAGAATTACAAAAATACAGTTCCTTACACAGCTTATTTTTCAAAAACAGTGAACAGAATTTTTCTTTCAATTGTTAAAACTAATTACAATATACTGGCAATTACTATTATTCCGATAGGTTTTTATGATATTTTAATCTAAAATATTGATTTTTTAGACTATTTTTGAACGATTTTTTTGGTATTGTGAATCTCATTATGTATAAGAAAATGATTTATGGTTATACAGAGCATAGTTCAAACCAATTACGAAAATAATTAACTTTTTTGTATCGGTTCTTATGCATAAAATATGCTCTATCAACACAGTTTCAGTCAAAAACTGTAAAAGTGTAAAATGCTTGAATACTTTACATACAAATTACTGAAAATAGCCGTTTTTACTAAGTGGGTGAGAACGGCTTAAAAATGCTTTTTCAATTTTCTGAAAAACGCTACGTAATAGAAAAACTTAGCACCAGTGAATTGTTTAGAATTGGATTGGGTAGTGTTATAAAGTTCAATAAAAATTTAAAGTTTTTTAAAGCCTAAGTAAATCTCTTTGACAACTTCTAGGAATTTTGGAAAAATTGGTTCTTGAAAAATTAATTTTCTTTTAATTGCCAAATTTATTATTCACAAAATACACGAACTTGCTATTCTTTGTTAAATCAACAATTCCGTTTGCTAATATGAATGCTACATCAATGCAGCAAATACTTAATTCGGCGCAGTTTTATCAAATACTAGCTGGACCCGTGCATGACTCGTGCCTAGATTTTGTAAATACAAGGATATGGAGTAATTTTATTAATATAACGAACATGTTTATTATTTATATCTTCTCCGTAAAACGCTTTCCCGTAGAATTCTTCCCGGTAGAATTCTTTCCCGGTAGAATTCTTTCCCGTAGAATTCTTTCCCGTAGAGTTTTTCTCAGTAGAATTTTTAGTGTGGTAAATATTATTGTGGTGAGTTTTAGTGTGGTGAGTTTTAGAGTGGTGAGTTTTAGTGTGGTCAGTTTTAGTGTGGTGTGGTTGCTTTTGTATATTATTTTTGTATTTGAGTTTTTTGTTTCATCTTTTTAGCTTGTGTATGTGCCGAGTTATCTCGTTTTGAAGTTAAGGTTGTATGGGAGGTGCCGCGCCCCTTTGTCCACTCCCGCCCATATATAGCCTATGACACCCTCCGGACTTCATAGTATCCTGGTGCAAAATTTCAGTTAAATCGGTGTAGCGGTTTAGTCTTGATGCTGGAACAAACAGACAGACCGACAGACTGACAGACGGACCAAGAGTTTTATATATATAGATTGCTGAAACTGCGCCGACTAATTAATTTGCTGTATTAAAGTTTTTTGGTTCACTCAACTATTAAGTCGGTTCTTAAAGCCACAACAAAATAATTGTATTTTGAACAACGACCAATTTCGAAGTGTTTTAGAATGCTATTAAAACGTTTATTAGCTAATATTTTCAGCACATACCAATTTGGATCGTTCTGTCACCATGTTTGCAGAAAATTCATTTCAACCAATTAAACTTGTTTGTTATAACTAACTTTTCCGTTCTTCCAACTTAATGCCAAAAGATGTCAAAAAAGACAAATCTTATTTTTACAAAAATATTTAACAAAATTTTATTATTTTTATACAAAACAATATAAGGTATATATTAACAAAACTCAACAACATTAGCTGTCTTATGTATCTCCCTAATACATCTGACTAGCTGACTATCTAATTTACAAGAAATTTGGTGGCAAGTAAGCATTGTTCGACTGAGAGCCAATGGCGACTCCACCGCTGACAGCACCATGACCATGAGCAACACCGCCGTTGCCAGCAGCGCCATCAACGCCAGCATCACCCAATGAACCAATGACCGATGTGACGGGGGCAACGCCTTCGTCGGTGACCTGGCTGCTGCCGCCCAAAGCATCGTATTGGGCCTGAATTTGTTCCTGAGCATGGGCAGCCTCTTCGTTGGTCTTGTACTTGATGAAGAACACCTCGGGCTTGGTGGTAGAGGTAGCGTGTTCCAGAACCTCAGCTTGGACATCGGAGGCGTCGGTCTTCTTGCTCAGCACATAGATGACGGTCTTCTCCTCGTTGACGGCGGGACTGATCTTGATGGCGGTCTTCTTGCTGGACTTGGCGGGTGCCTTGATGAAGACCACATTGTAGTTCTTCTTGGGTACACCGACGGTGATGTGTTTCTCTTTGTAGTCCTCATCGTTATCTTCGGGTGCTGAATGAATGAAGAAGCGCTTGGAAACAATAGCTTGCTGTTGTTGTTGTTGCTGTTGGTGATGTTGTTGTTGCACTTGGTGGTGTTGTTGTTGCTGCACTAGTCCACCGCTCTGACCAAAGAATCCTTGCTGGCTAGCGACGTGTCCGCCATTAAAGAAGCCACTGGACGATGAGCCCGAGCTCAAGGAGGTGGAGGCAAAGTTGCCGCCAAATCCTGCGTTCTGTTGAACAGCAGCGCTGCCAGATGGATTGTAGTTGTATCCTTGAGGGGCGGCAATAGCCATGGCTGACAAACACAAAACCTTTTTGGGGTACAAAAATTAATTAATATTTTGAAATATTTACTACAAAGTGCTGCCCAATGCTTACAATGAATCCACGCATTTCTCTGCTTATTTTGATAGTTCGACTGTTGATGGTTGGTTGTGAGTTTGTTGAGTGTATCGGTTGTACTGATGATCAGCAGCGCTACCATTTGATTTTATACAAAAAATCTAACGCCGAATGGTAGCCAAAATTACCTTTTGCGTACTCTCAGCGGTTGTCATTGTTATTATTATTTTCTTTTTTCTTTGGCAATTTCTTTGATGCTTTTAATTTTTTCGTTTCGTTGGTTAGTGTGGCTGAGTTGTTTGGCAGCCGGCAGCACAGAAATCCCCAAAATTGTTTCAAAGTTCGATCGTTGAAGATCAGCTGATTGTTAGTTAATTATCCAACTTGTTGCCCATCTGTGAGTGGCATGTGTCTGACGACTGGTGCCACCTTGTGCGTGCACAATGGATCAACATTGTTATTTAATCGCACAAAAGTCTTTACATTAATAGTTAGTATATATATATTCCGATAATTATTAAAAAAATTCTTTTGATTTTATCTTTTTAACATTGGCAAAAATTTTGAATTTAAAATCTAAGTCGATTTAGCGATGTCTGTCTGACTGTCTGTCTGTTGAAAACACGAGTACAAGAAATCTAATAGAGTTAGAATAATTAAACTTATAATTTAAATTACTTGTATAACTATGCTATCTGATATTAAATATAAGCATGATCGGTCGATTGTGACTTTTGTACCGACCACCTCATGTTCAAATACCTCATATAACACGGACATCTACGTGTGAATTTTCGTTTATACCACTCGAATTAAAAATTGCCGACTTATCGTGCCCATTCGTATATGTGCGTTCTCAAATAAAAAAAAATCTTTCATGATTAAATTGTAATTATTTTCATTATTCATAAACCCAGAAGACCTCTGTCACATATATGTAGACTACTTATAGTCGGCTTAGTCCGTCTGTAAAATTAATAATTCTTACTAACACATGGAACACATTTTTTTTTATACGACGCTACCTCTCGGAAGAACATGGCAAACCTACGAGAGTAAAACATTGCCTACGAAAAGCCCTCACCCCGCAGTTCGGATTCAGCATTAAATTGTATGTCCCACCACTTTGAGTACAAATATAACACGCACAGCTGGTCTATGTTCTATACAGGACTGTAGCGCCAAGCTATTATTATAATTTCACTAACACAAACTAGAAAAATTCCCTAGTTCAAATTTTCGTATGTGACCGGACCTTCCTTCGCCTGTATACTGAAAAAGATTTTACAACGACTTGAGACTTCTTGGTGTTAAAGAAAGTACAGCTAGAGATAGTGACATCAACGTGAACTCTGAAAAAGATACACTTTTCCATCACGTGTTGAAAATTTCGATAGATCTGTGCTAAATATCATCCTTTCCTTAGGCTACTAATTACTTTTAATCAAAGATTGAAACCTAAACGAATAACATTTGATTACGCTTTCGGTTAAGTTTTTTAATCGAAACGATTTCGGAATTATTCAGTTTCGGTTTAAAAAAAAAATGTTGTTTTCCATATATTTTAATATCTTCAACAAAAAATTGATATATTTTACTACCAGAGAACTGTAAAACATTGAATAATATTTAAAAAAAAAACAACATATATCTAGCGATGTGGACGAGAAAATTCAATATATAATTCCAAAGCGATTACTTCTGATAGTAAAGACAATAGTCTGACAACGAGATTGAATTAATTAATGTTAGTTCGGAAAGTCTCATAAACTATTGTCAATGTCCCTCATAAAATGTACACATATTACAAAAATAAAGGCATATTTTCTAGAGTTTTCATTGCTACCCCGTATACATTGCATGACAACTTAAAACAACTGTATGATTTTGTAATAAAAAAAATAAGAAGAAAAACATAAAATTATAATATTATTTAATATCAGTGCAAGTGCGTACTTCACAAAAAACGAACGACACTACACTAAGATTGAAAGGGTATATTCAATTTGGTACGCCGTTTGTAACACCCAGAAGAAAGTTTGTAACACCTCCTGAGTCGATTTAGCGATGTCCGTCTGTTTGTCCGTATGTCTGTCCGTCTGTCTGTCTGTCTGTCTGTCTGTCTGTCTGTCTGTCTGTCCCTCTGTCTGTCTGTTGAAATCACGATTACAGAAAACTTAGAAGAGCTAGGACAATGAAACTTCTAATTTAGATTACTTATATATCTACGCTGTACCAACAAGAAATTTGGCATGATCGGTCTATTGTGACCTGAGAACCGACCACTTATGTTCAAATTCCTCATATAAAATGTATATCTACAGATCAATTTTACTGTATACGTGCTTAGGTAAACTTTTTTTGGTATAATATATATTGACTCATGCTCAAATACATGAAGATAATGGTTTCCGGCGAAACGACTTGTGGTTCAACAAAAAAAATCGCAACTTGGTACACCTACCCATTTGTAAATATGGGTATCAAATGAATGGAAATACTTCAGCGATTGAAAGTTTGTAGTTATTTTCGGGAATCGTATATCCTGGTGACCTATATACCACTTTTAATGGTAACCACACATATGTGTAGGGTATTTATAGTCGGCATAGACCGACTATAATTTTGATAATCCTAACTATTTAAAATTTCCCATGTGATCTAACCTTCCCAACTGGTTGTTGTTGTGAACGAAAAAAAAAATAACAAAATTCTAATCCGCATTACGAACGACACTAGCGTATCGAAGAAAGAAGAAACAAATAGCTTTGTCTATCTTGTTCTTGGAATTGTGTACCGCAATACAAGTGATCGAACAAAACAATAACAAAACAAAGTTAAGATCAAAGTTCGTCGTTGTGGGATATATTGTTTTTCAAAAAACCATATGGAATAATTTTATTCAATCGGGAGTCACCGATCCCGATTTAAATGACATTTAAGCACGTCTTGTATTTTTAAACTATATAAGTAAAATATTTTTTTGTTTCTCATAACTCTTTAAAAACCGGTATAAACTGGATATCGGTTTATTACTGATTTTCGTATATTGGTTTCGGTTACGGTATGTGTTGCGGTTTCGATTACGGTTTCGGTTACAGTTTTTTAAATGAAAGGGATTTAAATGGATATCGGTTTCTAAAAGAACATTGTCAGAAAATTGATTACAACTACAACAAAAATCAATTAAAACATTTTATTAAATAATTTTTAAATTGATTACAAAAAAAATGATTTTTTTATGATTTCTTTCAATTTAAATTTAGTGTTTGTGTTGATTTTGATTTTTCGAAAAAGTATCCGCGGTAGCTCAGTGGTTAGTGCGTTGGACTGCGAGCCGAAAGGTCCCCGGTTCAAGCCTGGACTGGGGCTAACAACATCTTTTCATAGAAACATTTTCTCGTCAGTAAATGGCAAACCTACGAGAGTAAAACCATTGCCTATGAAAAAGCTCTCACCCGCCGTTCGGAATCGGCAATAAACTGTAGGTCCCACCACTTTGAGTAGAAATATAACACGCACAGCTCAAAATGGTGAGAGAGCTCGGCCGAAGTTCTATACAGGACTGTAGCGCCAAACTATTATATTATTATTATCTCCCAATTCTCGGATATTTTACTTATGGAATACGATTTCTAACCACGGTGCGTCGATTAGGTGAGGTTTTCAACTCCGCTCTGCATGTCGTCATTTTGTTAGTAAATTTTGTAAGTCAAACCATTGCCGGCCGCAGTTACCTTGTTGTACCATTGAATCAACTATGAATATAATTATTTAATATAAGACTTATTAAAAGGATTTATGATTATTTTAGGATAAGTCTAAAAAAAAGAGAATATGTGCAATACTCATTGATAGTTTCATATTTGTGTCATACTTTTACATTTTCTCATGCAATCGCAAATAATATAAATAACCTCAATTGAAATCCAAAATAAAAAAATTAATTCTACATTTATTAAAATTGATTTAAAATTTAAATAAGATGAATAAAAACAAATACTTCATACTAAAAATATTGTACTAAAATATAGTTCTAAATAGTACGAAAATCAAACAAAATAATATTCCTGTCTGGTTTTCAATTTGTAGCAAAAACTATAATATTTATTTAGATTTACAACATCGTCTAAATCAAAGTAAAATAGGTATTTGAGGCTACTACTTTCTTAATAATATTTCTTCACATATCTAAGACACATTGTCTTCTTTAATACAAACTGATTATAAATATTAACATTTGATTTATGTAATTTGATTAATCTCCAATGATTGACGGTTTCTTTGATCAGCCGCAAAGTGTGGACATGATGGATTTGGCATGATGATTGTCCCAAATAGTATCACCTTTCTAAAACATTCCTAAATATATGCATTTGTGTGAAGCCACTTGATTTATTTAAAAATACTCTGACTTTAATAGTTAACAAAAATATTAAAAATCCACCACAAAAAAGTTCAACATAACGCCCAAAATTAAAAATATTCATTTTTTTCTGTAATTTAGATGGTCCAAAAGAAACCAAAAAAAAAGTTAATTACTTTGGATTTTAATCTATTCGATGATGTGCGGTTGCTGAGTGATGAACCAAAAGTTACTAGAGTTCAACGTCGAGCATACAGAAAGTGAAATTAAAATAATGGGAAGAATAGTAATGTGAAATTGGGGTGTATCTCCGATTGTAGTGAGTAAAGTAGTAAATGGGCGACAATGGGATGCAAATGAAGATCCGCATATTGCGTGCGTGACACACATTGCAAATGTATTTTCCTTATTTTCACTAATAACATAAATTATGCCATGCTAATGATAGTGATTAAAATGTTTTGTTTATGCTTTTGACCAGATGAACAACATACTGACTAAGTTGTGTATTGTCCTAGGGCAAGGTAGTAACAATGTTTATGTTTAGGCTATTATTTAATATGGCTAATGATGTTTATTTTAAATACATATTATGTTTAGCAAAGATTTTTAAGCATTTGTTGTATATGAAATACAATACGTATTGATTTTTGATGGTTTTATGTAAAACGAAACAAATTTTTATAAACATAAAGACAAATGAGTCATTTTTAGGTTTTCATTTTATTTAGTCATTCAATTTTAGCTTTTTAAATAATGGGAAATTATTGATTTTTTGTTACTTTTTAATTTTTATCCATATGCTGTCAAACTGTCAAAACACCAACATCGCTCTTGCAACTGTCATCAATCATTGAAAATTCAGAAATCCAAAAATATGCTTTGCACACAGTTTTGGTCAAAACTTTTAGTAATTTCACAGCGCAATTAATTAAATTGGTTACAGCCAATAAGGTCAACTCTGCTCTCAGAATGGCAGTGACCGTCAGAGTCTTCAATATATAGTATTACCACATAATTTACCGATCGATTCACTGATAGATCATTAATCATGTAATACAAATAATTTGCATAATTTTAAGTGCATAGTGTGAACGTAGTATAAACGTTACTAATTTTTAAAATAAAAACTTTATAATTAAGAAACAAAATTATATAAATGGTAAAATATTTCTTTTTATTAAACTAAATGCTCTATTTGAACTTATAATGTATACAATAAAATACAAACAAAACAAAACTTAAAACAAAAAATCATCACTAGTTGTGATCCTAGTTCGTTCAGTCAGACAACTTTTCGTTCACTTCTTCTGGTAGCCGCTACGTGGGGGCAAATAAGCATTGTTGCCACCCTGCTGCTGCTGCTGCTGTGGGACTGTGCTCTGTGGGACCAACAATTCCTGTTCTTGCTGTTGAGCAAATTGTGATTGAGCCTCCTGCTCGGCCTGCGCCATCTGTGCAGCTGCAGCATTCTTGGCCGCATCCAGTACACCAATAACCGAGGAGACGGGCGCTGTGCCTTCGTTGGAGACCTGTGTCGAACCACCCAAACCGTCATATTGCGCTTGAATAGTTTGTTGCGCATGCGCAGCTTCCTCAGCGGTTTTGTACTTGATGAAAAACACCTCGGGTTTGGCTGTTGTCGTATACGGCTCGAGTACTTGTGCATCGACTTCGGACTCTTCGGGTTTCTTGGCCAACACATAGATGACGGTCTTGTCCTCATTGGTGGCGGGCGTAATCTTGATCGAGGTCTTTGCCGCTGTTTTGACGGGTGCTTTGATGAAGACTACATTGTAGTTTTTGCGCGCCTGTCCAATGGTCAGATAGCGTTCACGTATTTCCTCTTCCTCCTCCTCGGGTGCGGAATGTATGAAGAAACGTTTTGAGACAATCGCTTCGGCGGGTTTATTGTAGGCGTACTGTGACTGCTGTTGTTGCTGCTGAGACTGATATTGGGAGAACTGGAAAGGCGCTGCAACGGCTGCAGGTGCTTCATAGACGGGCGCAGTGGCAACGGAATTGGCGGCTGCTACAGCGGGCGCCAGATAACGTGGCTGCGGCTGTGTCATTTGATATGAAGCAGACGATAAAGTCGCTGAAATTGTAGCGGGCGCTGCAAAGGAGCGAACTTGTTGCTGCTGGCCACTTGCAACAAAAGTGGACTCTGCGGGTCCGGAAACCGCGGGTCCGTAGTGCTGATGCGGCTGATGTACGCCGGCGGCAGCATAGTTGTAGGCCTGTGGTGCGGCAACAGCCACACTGGCGAGACAGAGAATCTTTAAAGAAATAAATATATCAAATCCTTGTTAATCCTGTGAGGTTTTTTAAATGCTTACAATAAATCCACGCATGTTCTTGCTTATTTGGTTGTTTGTCCCGTGAACAGCTGTGCTGATGTATAGTGCTTAATGTGTGGCATCGCAGTTTATATAGTTGCTCCAGTAAATGTTGAAAACATCATTAAAAGCACCATCATCACCTACACAGCTGCATCTATACATCTATCCATCTATCCGTCCATTTATCCAACCATTCATGCATTTTACACCTCATCATTTAACAGTCGTCTGTGTCAATTAGCTCTGCGCTGCGACGCTATGGCGCACTTTCATTGATCTCGTTAAACATTATTTGAGCCACATCATTTGAGCCACATACGCGTGCGTTATACTTTTGGTCGAAAACAGCACCAACACAGCATTGATGCATCATAGGTCTGTACTTCATTTGCCCGCCATTCAACACTCGATTCGCTTCGACTCGACTTGACTCTAGTCGAAAAACACTTGGCGCTGAAACAACCTCCTCTTAGTGTAGCTTTTGAAAGTTATACCTCTCCATTGGTAATTGATTAATTACCGTTGCTGTGCCGTCCAGCAGCTCCTCTACCTTTTTTTTTTGATTCTGTAGATTTTGAACTCGTGCTTATCTTTTGATTGCAACTAATTTGTTTCGCTGGCGCATCTCCGGCATTTCACCACGCCAAACCCTACTCATCCAACTCTCATCATTATTTTTTTTTGTTGTGCCCTGCATAATGCTTTGAAATTGAAAATGACTTTTGAGTACAACGTTTATTATGATCCACCAAGTTCATCAGCCGATTATGTTGTAATAGCATGTAATGGTTTTTGTTGCCCATACGCAGAAAAGGCCTCACATTGCGAAGAAAGGTATTTGAGATGTATTCATTAAGACTCATCATTAGTTTATATTGTGTTTGTTGTGTTTTTATTTTTGTACTTTAGGGTTCATATTTTCGATTTAATCTAATCTTTTTCAGTTCATTAATTCGCTTTAGGTCAATTTAAATGATATCTCTATTGATCAGTAGTTTTTTTTTAAGTTTTCACTTTCAATTGCTCTAATAGCTAAAATAAATTTTGATCAAAAGTGGTACAACTATTTAATTAAAATACATACAATAATTAGTATAAATTGCTGCATTATTTTAAATGTCAAATTTGAATTTAATTTTAAATTTTTTTTTTTTAAATTTATTAATTTAATTATTTATTTTTTGTTTAATTTATATCGGGTTTTTCAATAAGAGCGCTACAAAAGTTTTTTTCAGGGGTTTTTCAACAGGGACATTTCTCTTCAGTAAGGTTTGCCATTTCATGATGAAAAGATATACGAGCCCACAACGAGTGGAAATTATCAAAATTAACTACTAATTCGAATTCGTATATCTTTCCATCATAAAATGGCAAAACTTACTGAAGAGAAAGGACAAAAGAGCGGTAAGAAATATGGCGTCGTTCGCTGTCCCTGTCGCTCTACTTTTGTAGCGTCCCTGTTGAAAAACCCTGTATTGATTCACACATGGATGTTGGTGAAAAAAGATTCTAGTTGTAATAACCAACTTATTTCGGTTAAAATGAAAGTTCTAAACATTGATTGCAGCAACTATCATATTTGGGTAGCGCCTAAAATTTAATATACATTCACCAAATTATTCTAAAACAGTTCTAAATCCGTTCTAAATGAGCTTGTGGACGCAACTATCTTATTCATATTAAAAATATTAAAAATACTGTAGTTCGGAAAGTGTTTTAGATAAGTGTAGCCGCGGTAGGTCAATGGTTAGTGCGTTGGACTGCGAGCAGAAAGGTCCCGGTTCAAGCATCGACTGGGGCTAGCAACATCTTTTCATAGAAACATTTTCAATACAGCGGTACCTCTCGGTAGTAAATGGCAAACCTACGAGACATTGCTTATGAAAAGCTCTCACCCGCCGTTCGGATTGGGCAATAATCTGTAGGTCCCACCACTTTGAGTACAAATATAACACGGACAAATGGCTCAAAATGGTGAGAAAGATCTCGGCCTAAGTTCTAATAGGACTGTAGTGCCAAACTATTATTATATTATTAGTTCGGACTAATACCAAGTTAGGAAAATTTAAAACAATTTACTATGTGTATATGACGAAATTTTAACCTAATTCAATAGGTTGTCACAACTAAATATTTCATTCTTCTAACAAACGTTTTGTGAAGCAGAAAATCTAAAAAACTATTTTTTTTGGGAAAAATTCAAATTATATATATACACTCTAAAAAAGGAATGTTTATAAAGTACTTGTGGGAAGCTATCGATTACTACGGGTAAATACAGAAAAACTTATTGTTGAATGTTTCCCAAGAACATTTAAAATCAGTTGGGAAGGTTAGATCACATGGGAAATTTTGAAGTAGGTGTTATTATGATAGTTAGGATTTTCAAAATTATAGTCGCTCTAAGCCGACTATAAATACCCTACACATATGTGTGGTTACCATTCAAATTGATATATAGGTCACCAGGGTATTCGAATCCTGAAAATAACTACAAACTTTCCATCCCTGAAGAATTTTCTTTCATTTGATACCCATATTTACAAATGGATAGGTGTACCAAATTTCGATTTTTTTTTTTGGGAACCACAAGTCGTTTCGTCGGAAACATTATTTTCATGTATTTGAGCATAATGTCAATATATATTTGAATAAAAAAGTTTACCTAAGCACGTATACAGTAAAATTGATTTGCAGATGTAAATTTTATATGAGATATTTGAACATAAGTGGTCAGTTCTCAGGTCACAATGGACCGATGTTCAGACAGCTAAGATATATAAGTAATCTAAATCTAAAGTTTCATTGCTCTAGCTCTTCAACTTTTTCTGTAATCGTGATTTCAACAGACAGACAGACGAACAGACAGACAGACAGACAGACGGACATCTCTAAATCGACTCAGGAGGTCATGCTGATCAAGAATATATATACTTTTCCGTACCGGAGATGCTTTTTTCAGGGTGTTACAAACGGCGTACCAAACTGAATATACCCTTTCACTCTTAGTGTAGGGTATAAAAATGTCACTTCAATAATTACTCCCAAACACTCATTTGTTACCAGTAAATAATGAAAGTATTCGAGATAAGTATTAAATACATAAGATTACTTTGGGGGAAACATTAAATGTTTCCAACAACACAATCTAGTTTAAAAGTGTTTGATCTAAACACTAATAACTTCTCGGAAAAAATGCTACATTAAAAGTTTTTGGCCCAAAAATCGTATAGCTTCTCACAAAAGATGCATCACTTGAACCATTGAACTTATCCGCGTCATGCAACACTTGCACGAATAAACGCAGATATTTCTGTTGTCGAATAAGAAGCAAAATTGTTTTATTTTGTGACATATGAAGCTAATTACTATCATCTATAGCCGCTGCCATCAATCCATCATCATCGGTCTTCACATCATGCAAAGCAGATGACTCTGTTTCTGCTGCTTTTGTGTTTCCAGTCATCATCCGGCAGCGGATGCCGACCATGAACATTGCCGGAATTCTGTACGTTGTGTATACGGGTTTTTTCTCCAGAAAAATCTAGTTCCAACGACCAAATCGACCAACAAAAGTAAAATTTTAGATTTCACATGTTCAACTTTAGAAGTTACAACTGAATTGCTTTAAAAGCCATCAACGGAGTTTCTAGCATTTCTACTCAAAGAGATATTGAAATATAAACAACCACACAAAAGTGATTTTTGACACATTTTTTGTAACTTTGAACCACTGTATCTCTGGAAGTTGTGGTCGAATCAAATAAAAAAAATCTCGGTACCATTTATCGGTTGCCCAAATTTCATTGAAATTGTAGAAGGTGAGTTCCACCGCTGGTCGATTTGGTATAGATTGGCCCGTACACTGTATGCGACACCTGTCACTTACATAATGCAACATTGTCTTGTAGTGTTTTCCACATTATTTTTAGTGTCTATCAAAATCCGCCGAAGTAAAAGGTTAATTTTCGGAAGTCGAATAATCTACCCTGGAATTCTGCATTATTCGACATGTCGCGTAAATGAGTGGCTGCCCCAATAGCAAAAAAAACTCTTGCTTTTGCTGAATTTAGCGAACACTACACATATTTGCAGGAAACACTTCAATTATTTCTGTGAAACACTACAAATGTTTGTGGCAAATACAATAAAATTTCCAAATATTTTTCGGAAACAATTCAATTATTTATGCAAAACATTTCAAATATTCGAGAGAAATACTTATCGTGTTTGTGCAAAACACTTGAAAATTTGTGGGAATTCGTATAAAACACTTTTAATATTTGTCGGAAACACTTAAATATTTGTGGGAAACAATTTTCATATTTGTGGGAAACACTACAAATATTTATGGGAAACACTACTTATCATTTGTGCAAAAACTTCGATTATTTCCTACAAATAAGCTTGCAAACAATTTATTGTTTGTTTGAGAAAGTGTATAAAGGAAATTATATATTTTTTTGTGTATAAATTTTATTTTTTTTGTTAAAATAAAGACATTTATACTAATACAAATAAAATATAATTAAATTGAATATAAATAAAGAAAAAAAATGAAAAAGTTAAAAATAAAATTCATATTTTAAGGTAAAACTCAAATTCTAATCTATAATTCAAATTCTAATCTAAAAATGTTATTCTCTAATAAAATTCATACTTTATGTTGCTATATAATTTTATTTACAAAATCAAATTCTTAATTAACAATAAAAACATTTAAATATAAAACAAGTATATTGTTTTAGCCGCGGTAGCTCAGTGGTTAGTGCGTTGGACTGAGATCCGAAAGGTCCCCGGTTCAAGCCTGGACTGGGGCTAACAACATCTTTTCATAGAAACATTTTTCTATACCGCGCTACCTCTCGGCAGTAAATGGCAAACCTACGAGAGTAAAAGATTGCCTATGAAAAGCTCTCACCCGCCGTTCGGATTCGGCAATAAACTGTAGGTCCCACCACTTTGAGTACAAATATAACACGCAAAGCTCAAAATGGTGCCAAATCCCAAACTATTATTATTATTATATTATTTTACATTATAAAATCAAATTTTTATTATCGAAACGATTTTTTTTTATAACGTTATACATATATTAGGGTTTGCCTAACCCTTATTTGGAACGAATTACTATTTGTAGGCCTATTAATAGATTGCAAATATTCCATGGATATTTTAGATATTTCATAGTTAATTAAAAATAAACACTCATTAAAATTGGAAATATCAATTATAATGCATAACCTTCAGAACCACATGAAAAGACCGAAAAATCATTAGGCTGCAAAAAAATAGGTCAGTACGCGCAGAGGCTAACTAATGATATAGGCATGGTGTATTTTTTCATACAAATTTATATTAAAACAATTTGCGTGTTTATTAAATGCAAATTCATGTCTACATCATTATATATAACATTCCACCAAAGGGCTATCTCTCATCAAAATGAATTCAGCTGTCAGTGTAAAATGTTAAAATTTATAATTTTACACATATAACCAATTATATGTAAATTTACCGGCTGCTGTATTCAGCAAACATATAGTATAAAAATGCAATATGAAAACTTCAACATTAACAACAGTTTGATCATTTTTGACACACTTGACACGAAGGTGAAAACAAAATCAAAAAACTACAAAAAAAAAACTTTTTTTCTTCATTGAATTTGCATAATTCTGCTGAAATTAAACAAAATAAGGTGTTTAAATTCAGGCAACTAAAAAAAATATATATTAATCATAATATTTAAATTTATTAATGTATTTTTCACCAGTAGTCCAAAAATCAGAGCTTCGTAAGCTTTAAATAGGTTGTTGTCTTAGCTATCGTACGGTTGTTTTTATACTCAATAAGTTTGCTTTGTTTTAATTGTGGGCTTAGTGAAAGCTCTTGTGGATGTTGTATCGTATTGTTATGAAAAGCTTTTGAAGATGGAGTTGCCAGTCAAAATGTTTGGTTTTTGGTAATTTTTAAAAGTTTGTATTCTATTAAATAATTATATTAAATAATTTGTGAAAATATAAAAAAGAATACAAAATAATTTCTCGTAGATATTACCGCGATAATATTGTGCTTATATTGGCGTAATATTCAAATGGTATTTGGGATAACATTGGGTAATATTTATGTTCCCAACCTTTGATTACTTGGTGATGAACTACGAAATTAATCATCATAATAAATAATAAAGTATTTATGGAATTTAAAATTACTTTATCAATATCATGTAATAAAAATATGTTTACAGAATCCACTTATCACTAATACCCTAACCAGACAAACGATGCCCAAAACCTAAATTTATGCTAACTTTAAAAAGTTAACGATATACGAATGTTGTCGTAAAAGTGATGAAAAAGGTATCGGAAAGACTTACGTATGTCCGCCTCTTTGTTGACTTTTAGCTCTCGAAAAGGTAACTAAAAAGTTATGTTTAAGTCAACTATTAAAAGGCATCATCAGAAAGTTGTTCTCTAGACAGTCGATTAGATAGCTTAAATACAGCTTTTAGTTAACTCTTTTAACTACCAATACACATGTAAAATATGATAACAAATTATTATCATTGTATTAGGTTGTCATTCGATTATTAACTTTTCCAAAAATTGATGGAAACAATCAAATGACAAACTAATACATATTAAATAAATATAAAAATAGACAATAATAATGAAAAACTAAAATAGACCCGATTTTGTAGCGATTCATAAACGCAATATTCTCGTCGCGGTTAATATTTTTACTATTAATCGGACATTTTTGTCCATATAAAATACACGGAGCACAAAAAACGCTAACTGCAAACAATATGACGCAGCAAAAAAAACTAATACCAACTTTGAAGTATGAAGTTCAGAGGTGCCACTATGTGTGTATTATCCCGCTTTGTTTCTGATATATCTATTCGATGCTTAATAGATAACTTTTGTAATAACCTTTAAGCCACCTGTAAAACGATAGTCGCAAAGATAACATTTCGTATTTTGCTCTAGTTGGGTACGGTACAGATAATATTAAAAACGATTACTAATTTTTTGAATTGTTCATTTCATCTTCTTTTATTTAATTAAAACAAAAATGTTGAAGCTACATATACCTTAAAAAGAAATGAACGTAACTATAGCAACTGAGATTAATTGTTACAAAATAATTAATTTTAATAATTATAATTAACTGGATATACAATTTATTTAATAGTATAAAACAAATCCTTTTTTGGTTGGTCTTCTTAGTTAGGGGCTTCTAAATCCTCCTTGGAGTTCCTTAGAGGAGCGAATTCAACAACGTGTGATATATTCAATAGGGATGGAAATATTTCATCGACTATTGGTTCTCTTGAGCACCGAAGGACCATTAAGTGTGTAAGCCTCTTTTGTAGGTATTACAATTGTAAGTGTTCGAGGGAAATACATGGCCTGATTCCACCAGGTCGTGTGTTCTCTTGTTCTACTCGGGCATCGAACCAAGCCCACCCCTTCATAGTCGATTCGGATCTCAACAGAACCACGTATTACAGAGAGAATTCGTTCTTCAAACGCACGATACGTTTGTGGAACAAACTCCCTGCGTATTTTTATCCCGAGATTTTTGTTTTAAGTTCAAAACAAACATCCACCGACACTACACCATCTTTCCCCCTTTACCTTTAACCTATCATCCCTTCTTAGAATCAACACTGTGCATTTCATGTAAGGCGAAATCGCCAGAAAAAATGTATATGTTTATATATATAGCATACACACCAACCGACAGTTTTACAATCACCACACAGTTTTAGAGTCATTACACAGTTTTAGATTCTCTACACAGTATTAAAGGTACTGTTGTACCGATCTTGTTTTTCATTTATTCATCGCAACGCGTGCCTATTCAGTTCGTTGGGTCATTTTTCCGTACATCATGACTTTGATATTCTTCTCTTTTATATGTATTTAACATTTCCATTTTATTATATATACTATTAACATTAACGTGGTTCAAACTTCAAACAACAAGTACTTAAGTAAAATATTAATGTAATAAAAAAATATAATAAAATAAATGAATAGACATGTTTTTCATTGGGTAAGTTAATTTCATTTAATTCGTGTTCAAATAATTTATTAATTAATATAATTAAATATTTAATCAATAAAATTAAATATCGTATCGGTAACGAAACTATTAAAAAATAATTGTACTGATACATTTTTTGCTATATTTATAGATATATTTTTGTAGTTTTAAAACAGTAGTAGTTTCAAAAGAAAGCCATCTACTTAAAAAAAATCTTGTTTTTTATAACTGATTAATTTAATTCTTGTAAGATTGGTAATAATGGTAACACTATCGATTATATGTGAACAATATACAGCATTGTTAATATATTTCTTTAAATACTAATTATCACTATCTTCACAAATATATATGGTAAATTAAATAAATTATTTTCGGAATAACTACATCATAACAATTTTATTCCTATTCATTAAATTTTGCAGAATATCGCCTTTAGCAATGTTTTTAAAATTTCTTTGAATTGTTTCAACCACAATGTGTAAATGTGTTGGCCACATTAACACATTGGTCTTGCCCGTGGCACGATCAAGGTACTCGTGTCATGGTAATGTTTAAAATAGGATTTGATCCAAGTCTCAGCACATCATAGCGTGACCATGTTTATTTAAATACGCATTGTGTTTATTTTAACAAAAATTGAATTCATTTTAATTTAATAAACTACAAAAAAAAATTAAAATTAAAAATACTCAAACATCTTTTGTTCGTTTTTGTCATTTTGTGTGTGGTTTTGTTGGGATTCGCTTTAACAATGATGAATGATGATGGTATTTTGATGAATGTATTCGATTAATCAAAATATTTAAAAACTTCACACCAGTTCGTCTTTATTTAATTTTGTTTATTTTACTTTTCGTATTGTGGGCGTTTGTTTGCTTGAACTAAGTCACCTCAAGTGCAGGGTTGTGCAACTACATGACGGTGAATTTTTATTTTCACTGGACGCCTGAATATATTTTCGGTCATGGATTAACTTGTGGCTTATTTCAAACTGAAGGTTCAAATTTTGTTCATGTTTGGTCTTTAGTTTGCGCAGAGCACTGTATTAATCAACTGGATGTGCGGTTTTGAGTTGACTTTATTTTTGAAAGATTGTGTAAGATATCTCTGTGCGGTTACTATCTGCAATTAATGTTTTATTAGTTGGCAAGGTTGATATTATATAGTTTTGCTGTTTGACTAATCAGAGCTAATTTTGATGGTCAAAAATGAGCAAATTTTGCTATTGTCATCATGCAAGTTTTTATTTTTTGGTTTAAAACATTTCTTGGAATTGTTTCATGTTGTGGTTGTTAAAATTTAATAATAAAAATGTGTGCAATTTCAAAAAATTAAAAGTTTAATGTTAAACATCTACAAACTATCAAATCAAATGTTGAACACATTAAATTAAATAACGTTAAAATATAAATGTAGGCCTTTCTAATGACAACTATAAATTAAATTATAATGAATATAGTTTCACAATAATAAATCTACCTTTATTATTTTTTAAAAGTTTTTTTTGCATTTTTAATATTCATTACCTAATATTTTTGTGTACGTAAAAATAATCGAAAATGGTTAAATAATGAGGTGGAATGATCACAGCATGTGGCACAACTGTAATGATTGATGGTCAGCGATTATTAAGTTATTTAATACAAAAGTCATTTTGAAACTAAAATATTAAATTAGTACTTAATTAAGTAATATTTAAATTTGATTGACATCCATTTATAAATCTAAATGGAAATATATTATTAAAAATTAACGTAGTTTTATATATTGGTAAGATTTGTTCAAAATATAAAAGAAATATTAAATCCTTAACAATAATTACATTAGTGATATGGCACAAATTGCTATAAGTTTCAAAAGGTTCAATAACATCTGATGTTCCAAATATTTCGAATTTAAATATTCAGTTCACTGAGTAATACTGCCTTTTGGACATATCAATATGACTTAATCAAGTCAGTAGGTGATGCTTATCGAGGTGTGCAATCCAAGGGTATAGGGTATAATAAAAAAAAAATTATATATTATGATAAAGTGCTAATTTATGTTAATAACGTTCAAGATTAATTAATAGCGTTGGTTGTTTTTATGTTTTAATTAATGTCAGCTGCATTGCGTCCAAAGTAATTTTCATTCGATAGGTCGTTGTATATAATTTTATTAAAATTTATAAAAATAATTTAATTATACTATAAGACTGAAGTAAAATAAAAACGTGAAATTTGAAAGTTGCTGCAATTTATAAAAATATAATGTACGATTTGTTACCAAAGAAGGTCACTTGATAAAGCATGAGTTTTTAGAATGAACCATGTGATAAATTCATGCCATATAGAAAATCCTAAAAAATTCAAGCTATACATATAGTTTTATTCCAATTATAAATAGGATTGCAATGAAACTTGAAATAATGAAATTGTTGTAATAAGCTCTAATTTACATTATGACATCAAAGAAACATTTTATGTTAAATGATGTATGTTCGAATAGAAACATTATGAATCTTCAAATATATTAAAAATTAACCTTGTTTTAGAACGGCCTGAATATAAATATGTTTCCAGAGACACACTACAACCTTCTCTAATTACAAGTGACCGCATCCAGGAACAATCGCACAATCTCCACTCAAAAAAATAATGTATTAAAATTAATACAATTATTACACTTGTTTCAAAAAAAGTGTATTTTAATACATTTCAATTACATTTGTATTTATTTTCTTACTTTTTAATGAAATGTGTACTTGTTTTCATTTTTCCTACAAAATACAAAATATGTAATTTGTGCTTGTTATTTGTATTTGCATTTTTTTTTTATTGTGATAGAACATGGAAAATTTATAAATAATTAAGTGCAATAAAATAATATATGAAAACTAAGACTTAAAAAAAATGTTCATGGCTTTTGTTTTTATTTTATAATATGCCAATTTCATTTATATGTTTTGTGTGAAATATTGTGGTAGATGTTCTAAAAGTGGTATTAATGTTAATAATAATAATAATAGTTTGGCGCTACAGTCCTGTATAGAACTTCGGACGAGCTCTCTCACCATTTTGAGCTGTGCGTGTTATATTTGTACTCAAAGTGGCGGACCTACAGTTTATTGCCGAATCCGAACGGCGGGTGAGCGCTTTTCATAGGCAATGGTTTTACTGTCGTAGGTTTGCCATTTACTGCCGAGAGGTAGCGCGGTATAGAAAAATGTGTCTATGAAAAGATTTTGTTAGCCCCAGTCCAGGCTTGAACCGGGGACCTTTCGGTTCGCAGTCCAACGCACTAACCACTGAGCTACCGCGGCTACATATGTTACAATATATAATTACAGAGGACTGCGTCGAATAAAATTGTCCGTTACATATCTTCCCATAATGTGCTTTGCAAGATTCAAATTAAAAAAATTTGATCATAGTAGCTCTGAATTAAATGGCAGAAAATAATTTGTGTCAGTCATAGTCAATACAAAATTTATTTAACGCGAAAATGGCAAACGAAGTGGAAGTGCGAGAAAATATAATTAAAATTTTTCAAAAACAACCTAGTTGGTCTTTTAAAAAAATTGCCAAGGAGGTAGGGGCTAACCCTAAGACCATTTCTTGCGTTATCAACCACTTTAAGGAAGACCTGAGTATTGATCGGAAGAAAGGTTCTGGTAAAAAAAAAAGATCCAAGCATTTCCGGAAGGAAATTTCGAGAAAAGCGGATTGTTCAGAATCTTTCGTGCGCAGAACTAAGAAAGAAGCTGGGCTGAAGACGTACAAGGTCCAAAAAGTTCCGGATTTAAAAAAATCGATTGCTGCATAATGGACGACGAAACTTATGTTTTAGCGGACTTTTCTCAGCTACCTGGGCAGGAATTTTATACAGCCGATTCTCGAGGAAATGTCGCTGAAAATAAAAATAAAAAAAATGACAAAATTCCCAAAGAAATTCCTTGTTTGGCAGGCAATTTGCAGTTGTGGAAAAAGGAGCAGCTCATTCGTTAATAGCGAAATATATGTGAAGGAATGCTTGCAAAAGAGATTGCTTCCATTTTTACGCCAACATGAAGCGTCCAAATTTTTTTGGCCTGACCTCGCTTCATGTCACTACAGCAAAACGGCCTTAGAGTGGATCCAACTGCAGTGATTTTGGTGCCTAGAGAAGCCAAAAGTCCAGAACTCAGGCCGATTGAGAGATACTGGGCTTTAGTAAAAAGGGAGATGAAGACAACAAAAAAAGTGGCCAAAGACCTTCAAGACTTTAAAAGAAAGTGGTCTTCAGCAGCTGTGAGGGTGTCGGACACTACCATTACAACATTAATGGAAGGGGTTCCGGAAAAATTAAAACTTTTTATTAAAAAATATTAATTTCTGGTTTTTTATATATTTTTTTAAATCTAAAAATAATTTGCAAAATAAAATATTTTATTTTATAAAAATTCGATTACTAGATTTCTAGATTTTTTCATTTTTGTAGCGGACAATTTTATTCGACACAGTCCTTATCTTTTATTGCTGTGGTAATTTGAAACTAAACAAATTATCGTGTTGTAATATGAAATATCCCTGAAAACTCTATTTATTATCAGTGTTAGGTTGAGTTTTTCGCACATAAGAAAACTTTATGCATTTCTGATCAGTGATATATAAGGATATTTTATAAGGATATCCCTTAATAAGGCAACCTAACTCACATCGTATGCGTTATTATTAATTAGTATGCGTCTTTATAAATTAAAAATAAAATTAAACTGTTTAAAACTTTTTAATCATATTCGCCTATTTAATAATATGTATGATATTGATATACATATTTAGTTAAAAAAAATGTTTCTTCTGGATATGAACACAAGACCTGAGTTCTCACCGTTACGCTATCAACCTCATTTGCTAAAGATCATTTATTCACAATCTTGAATCAAATGCCTAAAATTTGTGACGCACGACAATTTTTTGGAATGTGACATTCTAAAAAAAAATTAATATTTCACATATTTTGTTCTTGAAGCAAAAATCTCATACAAAAGGAGATGAATGTGTAGCCTAACGGGTAGAGCAGTGGACTTTAACGCCGGAGTCAGGAGTTCGATGCCAGGTTGTGACAACTCAAATATAAGATAACATTTTTATTCAATTGGTAAATTTATATGAAGTAAATAAGGAAAAAATATGGAATAAAAGAAGACAAGTGAAAAGAAACAAAAGAAAGGAAAAGAGTGGAAAAAGGAATATAAAACGTTTTTTGAATACATTTTTTGTATTAAAAATACAAAAAAGTATTTATTTTCTATAGTTTTCTGGACAGCTAAATAAAGAGTTTTTCAATAATCTATATATCTTTCCATCATAAAATGGCAAACCTTACTGAAGAGAAATGTCAAAAGAGCAGCAAGAAATATGGCGTCGTTTGCTGTCCCTGTCGCTCTACTTCTGTAGCGTCCCTGTTGAAAAACCCTTTAATTTCAATTTCAGTAATTTTAAGACACATCTATTTAAAAATTGATCTGAAATTCAGTAAAAATATGTACTTATTTTTTATATTTTTCATACAAAAACAAATACATGAATTTATTTAAAACAAAAGTAAATGTCTTTGTACGTAAAACGAATACAATTGTACTTATTTCAAAGACATTTTATTTGTTTTTAATACATTACATTTTTGAGTGTCTGAACTGTATGCTTCCTTTGTATTTGAGATTGCTGCAAACAAAAAAAAAAACATCAAAATATCGATAAGTTTCAAAAAAGACCAAATATAATTTAAACGACGACAAAAAAGACGTTGGTAAGAATGCTGCTCAACGAGTGTCACCTATGTCGGTCGACAATACAAGCGTTGCGAACACACATTTATTAAAATTTAAAATCACTTCTGTTTGTTTTGAAACATAATGTGTGTGACGAGCATTACTTTACTTATGCAAATAAAATGATATGTTTATTTTGAAACATAATTAATGTTGTATTTGACAGATTCTTCTGGACAAAATAATGCAGAACAATTACTGTAGTAAATTATATTTCATTTATGTCGTGTTTTGAAAAAAATAAAAACGTATGTCTACTAAATTGTGTTAGTTTTTAAATATATTTGTTTTTATTTGACTTAGAATAACTACACCATGTATTATCAATTTATTCTTTATATATTACACAAACTGTATTGTTGTTCTATTTTTTGCTATTATTATTACAAAAGGTCGTACAGGTATAGAAGAATTCGTAGAAGTATTTGTTTTTTTTTTTGCACAAAAGGGATAGTTACAAAAGATGTATAAAAATAAACCCAATAAACCCAAGCAGTGAAGCCAACTAATTGAGTTTCCCGTTGAAACGTACGACGGTGTGACACCAAAAATATACAAGAACTCCGACCTGTATTTTTGGATAATAATAATAATAGTTTGGCACTACAGCTCTATAAGAACTTAGGCCGAGCTCTCTCACCATTTTGAGCTGTGCGTGTTATATTTGTTCCCAAAGTGGTGGGACCTACAGTTTAATGCCGAATCCGAACGGCGGGTGAGAGCTTTTCATAGGCAATTTTTTACTCTCGTAGGTTTGCCATTTACTGACGAGAGGTAGCGCGGTATAGAAAAATGTTTCTATGAAAAGATGTTGTTAGCCCCAGTCCAGGCTTGAACCGGGGACCTTTCGGCTCGCAGTCCAACGCACTAACCACTGAGCTTCCGCGGCTACAGGTTTTGAAAATCAATGAATATCCTCATTTACATAATGTCTATATCACTTCGAGTTTTATTTTAATTTGGACTTCTGTGTGCTAATTCGTATTTTTCTACCTTGAGTTACTTATGTAATTAAAACTCAGAATCTACGTAAGTTATTTTAAAAGTGTACAACTGTTTTGAAAAGCCAACACATTTAGCTTACCAAAACTTTTTAATTTATTAAAATAGGTTTAAAAATACCTAAGTAATAGGTCATTATACGACAAAACAATTCAAATTTGAATACATTTTTCTATTTTGAAAAATCGTTCAAAAATCATCTTGCAAGATAATCTACACATTCTCAACGAACAACAAAAGACACGTACGCAGAAAATACCGATCACCGAGTGTCAACTTTGTCAAACATCAGTATGTTCAAAATGACGCTATACATACTTCAAACGACGACAAAAGAGACGTAAGTAGAAAATTTTGCTCAACGAGTGCCAACTTCGTATACAAAAAGAATGTTGAAAGAATACATTCATTCATTTTTGGTTTGTTTTTAAACATCAATATGTTCAAACGATGGCAAAAGATGGCGTAGGTAGAAAATGCTACACAACGTTGCCAACTTCATCAGTAATAGTTATTAAATGTAAATGCCTTATCAGAATTTTTGGATTTATTAAAATTTAACAAGAAACTACAAAGTTATGATCGATTTAATTATTGTCCTTTTAATAATAAAATGTTTTAAACGAGTCATTCCCACACTATATTTACCAAATGAAGTCAACTATGAGATTTAAAGCTCTTGGATTTTGGTCATTATTTTTTAATATTTTCGGACAACTTTATAGTGACAAAGATATAGTGATTTAAAAAAATAGACAAAAAAAACCTTTGTAGGTTGTTAATGCTAAAATATCTATTAATGGAGATATGCTATAGCATAATGGAGATATGCTATAGCATATGACACCCGTCGAGGTGTCATTTTTAAGCTAATAAAATATGCTTTTGAAAAATTTAAGTTATTCCTCTTTTGCATGGACATGTGGACTCTTTTGAAAATTCTGAAAAAACCTAAATTTCACATTGATTTATTATGAATATTCGTGCCAAATTTCATGATGGTATTTTCGAGGGCATTTCGAAAACAAGGGAAAAAAATGTTTTGAAATTTTTTTTAGAGTTCTGTTGTTATTAAAGGGTGTGATTTTTTGTCATTTTTAGTTTGGAAGGCATTTTTAAAATGCTGTATATCTTTTGATGGTGCAAAGTTACGTTGAAATTGCTATATTGGGGTATAGTGAGAAACACATTCTGGGGTAAAGTGAGAAACGTAATTGAAACAATATTTGTTACAATTGTAGTAAAAATATTATGTAAAATGAATTATTTAATTGATTTGAAAAAAAACTTCAATACAAATTTTTGACATCACCTGAGATCAAATATGAATTGCAAAAGAAAGCAACTAGGGCATTCCATTGTGACGGGCGTTACATTCGTACGATTAAAAACCTTCTCATTTGATAAATAAAAAAGGATAGATATATTTTTAGGATGCTGAGGATAGATCTTATGGTCGTCTATGCTTGTATAAAAAAGTTTTGCATTAGGTCCTATATCTTTCTACAAATTTGAAGTTAAATGCTGTGACGGGCGTTACACGTACTTTTTAAAAATCTGAGTTTATTCCAAAAAAAATTTTAAATTTTAGCTAAACAAATCGGACTATGGAGAATAAGTATATCTCAATTACTTCATTAATAATGGGAGTTCTCCCCTCTATAATAAAATTCTGAAAGGGTTACTTCGATCATTGATTTATAAAATATCAAAACTTGTGACGGGTGTTACACATTATGTGACGGGCGTTATCTGTACGAATTCTATACAAATATACATGAAAATTCAAATTTTGAATTGCAATTTTTTGATGAAAAAGAGCAAATTTTTGTGGTAGGAATGGTAAATCGTTATTTTAAGCCAAACCGTCGACATATAATTTATGTTGAAAACTAAACATTTCGTTTTGAAAGAAATATGTTTTATATTACTATTATTTTAAATAACTACTCTGTCTGCATCATTTGTAGTCCGTTTCCTTTGCAAGCTTACATAAATATTTTTCGCATTTCGAATATAATGTTTTTTTTTTTGGAATTTTTTATGATTTTTTTGTAAGGTTTGGAATTGCCCTTTTTTATCTGTGTTTATTGAATATTTTAAAATATTTACTACTTTTTCTATGATTTAATAACTATATAATTGATTATTGATGCATATATTAAGAAATATATAATTTTGCATTTTTTTGGTTTTGTGATTATTTTTATATGTGACGGGCGTTACAATATTTTGGATGGATATAGCAACCATCTGGAATATCTATGAGACCAAAGAGTATACAAATTTAATAGATACGACAAAAATCTTTACTTCTACAAAGTTTCTCAGTTGTACGTTTGCAAAATAGTTCGCAAAATAACTTTTACTATTTTTATTTGTGACGGGCGTTACAACTCAAAAAAACAGTTTTAGTTTGGTTAATTGTCAGTACTTTGAACCACTCATCACCAATGCTATATGTGGAATACTTTTCAAATATTCCATTTTTTTGGGTTTTAAAACAACGAAACTACAGTGTTTCATATATTGCCTCAATTTTGTACTATAATAAATTTCAAAAAAAACATTTGACTTTAATTGAGAAAAAAACACTTTTGCCATGCATTTTGGTACATTCTGATCACAGAATATGAAATAAGAAGTATTTCTTATCCTAAAAAACATTAAACGGAATCAATATGTTTAACTTTAATATACCACTCCTTGGTAACGTTTTCTGTGGAATGCCCCAACTACACTTGTCTCCATTGTTACTTTAAAAATTCTGACTAATTCTGACAATTTTTTCATATTTTCTTAGATGTTTATGAATTTAAACTATTTGTCTTCTTATTTTTCCTTGCATTACCATTATTTTTTTTATTACCTTATTATAATTTATTTATCTTTAAAATGTATGACTTTGTTATAAAACAACTAAAATCGCAATTTTGTAAAAATTTGCTAAAGTTTTTCACTTTACCCCAACATTTTTCAACAAGTCCGAAAAATTTGGACCGTACCAAAATAAATTTGATTTTGAATATATTAATGTTCCTGTTCAAATATTATATATAATAATCATTTGGATATAGTAAAAATTATGTTTTTATTTGAACATACTCAAATTTAGGTGGAAACATTAAAATTTTACAGTGTATTTGTATATAAACTTAATGTGAATCAGAGCTCATTACAACACGGTTCAAGTCTAATTACAACCATGTTTATAATGGATGTACATATGAGACAATTACAAATTATGATTACATGAAGCATCAAACACATGATGCCTGCAAAATTATGTTTGGGAGATCACTTTTTTCCAAGCGTATAGTATATATGGACACTGACATGACAAAGGGGCGAATGTGCAGTTTTTAAAATGTTGGGAAATTAAATTGTAAAGTTTGAAAATTAGTAAAAATGTTCAAAATTAGTAAAAAAAAAATTTTTTTTTTAATATTTGGTTTTTTTTATTATTTTGGTTTAGTCATCAATAGCATAACCTATATATTATATCTTTTGATTCGGACAACTAAATGAATTATAAATACGGATTTTGTGTGGCTATATCCTGCACAAATATTTTTGTTTTTTTGCCAAAAATTTGTATCCCACATAGTAATGTAGAGGCATTAATTGTTTGATTTTTAAAACACATATCGATTGCCATTATTATTTTAAAATATGATACCAATCGATAGAAAACAAAAAATTAATGGCTTTTATTCCCCTATTTCCATTTTGCACCAATAAAAAGTTATCGCTTGCAAATAGCAAAGGTAATGGAGAGCGTAGTTAACTTCCACTTTGTGAACAATCTTGAGCACAACGAATTGCTCAGTGACCAACAATACGGTTTCCGTAGGACCAGATCCACAGGTGACTTGATGGCGGTCTTCTCCGAAAAGTGGAATAATTGTGTTCACCTTTTCGGGGAGAGCAATGCTGTTTCTCTTGATATCTCCAAGGCTTTTGATCGAGTGGGACATATAGCCCTCGTTTCAAAACTAATTGCATATGGTGTCGGTGAATCTTTTACTCGATGGATATCGAGTTTTCTCCAGGGTCGTTCAATACGAGTTGCGATGGATGGTGTTCTTTCGGAACAACATTTCATCAATTCTGGAGTTCCGTAGGGTTCCGTCCTATCCCCGTCCCTATTTCTGATATTTATCAATGACCTTCTGTCATTGACCCAGAACCCAATCCATTCCTTTGCAGATGATAGCAACATTTGTCATTCATACTCGTTCAAAAAGCGCCCAACCTCTTTGGAGATTGAGAGTAAAAGACGCACTATGAATGACACACTCAATAATGACCTTAAAACAATCTCCGAGTGGGGTCTTGCAAATAGAGTTGATTTGCACTCAAGACCCAATGTTGTCTGTGTTCTCACAAAAGAATGGATTCAACCCTACCTCCCCTTAATATGGGTGCTGTGGATATTGCAGAGTCAGCTGCTCTTGACGTTCTGGGCATATCAATTCAATGTGATCTCCGTTGGAATGATCACATATTTGACGTGTCGAAAGATGCGGCCAAGTGCCTCGGTTTTTCAAAACGGTGTAAGACATACTTCACTCCTGCTGACTTGCGCACTGTCTACACCACCTATATTCGGCCTAAGATGAAATACAATTCGCACATATGGGCAGGGGATTCAAAATCTTCTTTGGAGTTCCTGGATCGAATCCAACAACGTGCAATATATTTAATAGGGGATGAAAATATTTCATCCTCTATTGGTTCTCTTGAGCACCGAAGGACCGTAGTGTGTGTAAGCCTGTTCTATAGGTTTTACAATGGTAAGTGTTTGAGGGAAATACATGGCCTGATTCCACCAGGTCGTGTGTCCTCTCGTTCTATTCGGGCATCAAACCAAACCACCCCTTCGTAGTTCACTCGGCTCTCAATAGAACCACGCATTACCGAGAGAATTCGTTCTTCAGTCGCACGATACGTTTGTGGAACAATCTCCCTGCGTCTGTTTTTCCCGGCATTTTTGATATTGGCAAGTTCAAAACAAACATTCACCGACACTACTTTATCTTTCCCCCTCCATTTAACCTATCATACCTCCTTACGATCAACACTGTGCATTGTATGAATAGGGAGCATCCCCTGAGCGTTGGTTAATTTGTAAAAAAAAAAAAAAAATAATCCGTTAAAAACAAAGAATTAATGCCTTTACACCAATATTTTATCTAGTATCCATGAAAAGTTATGGCAAAGAAACAAAAATATTTGCCTTTTTGGCATGACAAGATTTTCAATTTTTCGAATTCACCCTTTTGGTTTTGTCATTTGCGATTACAAATATTCAACAAAACCACATACGATTTTGGTAACATGAGGGAAAACTACATTCAGAAATGTAAAAAACGCTAAATAATCATTCGCTTCTTTGGCATGATATATGTAATATAGATTTTTCTATAAAAGAGAATAAAACAAGTAAAAAAAAAAACATATTACATAATACAAAACATGATAGGTCAGTTCTTTATGTTTTTCGTTTTGTTGTGTTTTTCCCATCTTCTACACCATGGTATGTGGTATATGCACTGACTGAATTTAAAATTTTAGTTAGCGAACAATAAAAATTAATCCATCATCGGACCTTAGTGAACATGATTTAATTAATTTTGAACCAAAAAGAAGAGCTCGAACTTATGCAACGAAGCTCAATGACTTAATAGTAGTAGTAGTAGTTGTTGTTGTTATTGGCTTCAAGACACCCCAAGCTGTGAGTTGAACCCAATCTATACTAAAAACCTGTTGTTGTTCCATTATGCATGTGCAGAGGCATGTGTAAGCTTTTGAAATCCCAAATATATATTTTGCCCCATATCATTTTAAAGCAATAGCATTACTTCCGGCTGAATTTAAAGCATCTAACGAATTTTTTCACACATAATACTTTTTTCTGGTTCAATAGTAAGTGGAATACTACGATTTAACTTTGTGATAATTTTCGTTATCATCTTGAAGATCATCACTTTTGCTTTCGTTGGTGAGTTTTTTTTTTTTTTTTTCATTACTACTACTTTGTGCGCAAGATATGCTTTTGACCATCTTCGCTCGATGCTGTGACCGTCTTTAACAGCTGGAGCTTTTGGTTGGTCTTGGTGATGTGAGGTAAAGGTTTCTGTTTTGTCTCTTTTGGCACGTTTTGTCAGTTTTGTTGGTCTTTTAAAATACGCATTATAAAAGTTTGGACCTTTTCTGATTGGCTTTTAGTTTGTGTATATCAATTGGATAGGACGGTGACAGTTGTCCAGTGTTTTTGGGAATCAACGAGTGTCTAACGTGAAAATGCGCGCATTTATTGTAAGTTTTTTTGTTTTTATTAAAGTGGATTAGTGAAAAAGTAGGAAAAAAGTGAAAATAAAAAAATAATAATGTGCTAATGGAACTAATTATAAGTTAATTAAATGTGTGAAATTGCGATAATAGCACAAAATAGAATTATTTATTCTATAGAAAACCATTTAAAATACAAAATCTGCTCAAATATTTAACATAATCTCTATCTACAAAAGGACTAAATAATGTATTACCGATATTTTATTAAATGTGTTGTATAAAACTCATTTTTAAATATATTTTATTAAGAAACTTTTTTCTTTTATTTATTTTTAGGTCATCTGTTTGGTGGCTACCGCTTTTGCGGCACCTCAAGGCTATAACTATCAGTCCAAAACTGCTTCGGCCTTGGAGACTCCACATTTCTTGCAGGAAGCCTTACAAAATACCAAATTAATGCAATCTCTGTTGAGCTCACAAAATACATTTCCCCTAACCGGAGGGCAGAATACACAATACCAGCAGCCACAACAACAACAGTATCAACAACAGCAATATCAACCACAACAATATCAGCAGCAACAATATCAGCAACAACAATATCAGCAACAACAATATCAGCCACAACCACAAATTTCCCAACCACAAGTTGGATTTACACAACACCAACAGCAGCCACAATTTCCCCAATACCAAACACCAGCTTACAATCATCCAGCCCCTGTTGTAACCAAGGACATTTATGTACATGTTGCACCCGAAGAACCCGAGGAACCACGCCACCAAGTGCCACAATTGCCAGTGGCGCCACCACGCAAACACTATCGCATCGTTTTCATTAAGGCCCCCACACAGAAGGCCAGTTCGGCTGCTGTGCGCGTACAACAGGCTCCTACGGAGGAGAAGACGATTATCTATGTCTTGACCAAGAAGCCCGATCCAATTGACTTGCAGGCCTCTCTACAGGTAGCGGCACCCAAACAGCCGAGCAAACCGGAGGTGTATTTCATCAAGTACAAGACGCAAGAGGAGGCGCAACATGCCCAGCGTACTATCCAGGGTAAGTGAACTAATATTCAAATTTATATACATTTCTATACGGTTAAATTATAATAAAAATACTAGTCTAATTTACAAAAATTCTAAATTCCGATTCAATGTAGATTTTTGGCCCTGGGTAAAATTATAAATAACATTTTGGGTACTCTTTATATATCGTAAAAAAGTTCTATGGCCCAGTATAAATTGTACTAGGGCCATGATTGGTTACAGATTATTAAATATATTTCTTCTATACGGTTAAATTATAATAAAAATACTAGTCTAATTTACAAAAATTCTAAATTCCGATTCATTGTAGATTTTTGGCCCTAGGTAAAATTATAAATATCATTTTGGGTACTCTTTATATATCGTAAAAAAGTTCTGTGCCCCAGTATAAATTGTATATGATTGGTTACAGATTATTGAATATATTTCTTGACTTAACCCCACATATATGATAAACAATAATAATCGTATCTCGAAGGTCCTATTTTTCAATGTAAGTTTAAACTTAGTTTAAACTTAGTTTAAACTATTCCAAGTTTTTAAAACGTTCATAGTTCCTAATAGAAACGGCCGAATAGTTTTACAGACAGATAGACAATTAGTTTTTATTAGTATATTTGTGATATGTTGACTTTAGACGAAATTACATCTAGTTTAAACTACGTTTAATTTGAAAATGTGACTGAAAAACTGTACCTTAATCTTTCTGATTGTATTATACATATTTCAAATTTTGTTTTTACTCTCAAAGTCATATCACAATTTTAACGAACATTCCTTTCATTTAATATCTTATGAAATCCTATAGTTATTATTTAATAATTTGACATAACGACTTTCGTTTGAATTCTTTTAAAGTCGGCATTTTATTATTCATCGTCATCTTTATGATCTTTACCATATTTCATTAAAACCAATGACTTTGAAATTCCGTTCATTTTAATTTCCTTATTTGAATGTGGTTTTTTTTCGACAAATGTTTTGCATAAATTCGTATGGCTTTTCTATTGTTTATCAGGTTTTTAGAATTTGTATAATGTGGTGCCAAAAAAAAAAGCTATGTTTTGTATTAAGGTCACAAAATTCAGGAAAATAAAACATTGATAGAAACACGATTTATTATGAAATTATTGAATGCATTCGATTCGTAGCACTTCAAATAGCTAATGCATTAAGATTATGACAAACAATTTGACAAACATTTTTGTCATATCGTAATCAAAAATACCATAACTCAATATTTCATCAGCCCAGCTTAAACTAATATTTATGTTACTATGACGAAATATGAAACAAATTATATTTTTATTACGTCCATAACGATTTCGTGCAAAATACAAATTAAAATTTAATTATCACCTGCAACGTCTAATGATTCAATCATAAAATTCACAATTTTCTCTAATACGAAATACATAATAGCCGCACGACGATCTTTTACGAAACCATCGCAAATTACACCGAATTAGGCAAATACTGAAACAACATTTTTAAAACCCGTCAAAAAAAACCCCTCATAAAATAATAAAATGAATTAGTAAATATTTGATGCAATACTTTGCATAACTTTTACGTTTTGACGGCGTAGCTAAATTAAAGCATGAATTTTATTTGAAGATTATACAAGTTGTAGGTGTAAAAAATGTTTAATTTATGTTAAAAAAAATATATTGTATATTTTAAATTAAAACAGCTCAATACGATCAACTTGGCGGCACCACTCAAGTCTCCGACGAAGGTGTGGCACCAGTGACATCAGTCATCGGTTCATTGGATCAGCAACAAGGATCAACAGGTGCAGCAACATTCGCTGGAAATGGTTACAGCAAAAATGTTGGTACCACCACCACCAGCAGTAGCAGCAGTGGTAGCAGCAGCGGTAGCAGCAACTATTTGCCACCAGTTGTGCGCATTTAAACATTAAAATGTTAAACGCATAAATTCGATTTAAATCAGTTGACTGATCGCCATGATAAATTTGCATATTTTGTAATGCAACAAATAGCATAAAATTTCACTATTACTGAGATTTGTTTTTTAATATTTAAAATGTCATTTATATGTTTAATTGTTATTTAAATTTGTTTTATTGTTAATCAGAACAATAACACACGTTTTTGTTTTACTAATTATAAGCTTGAAAACTATTGTAAATAAAAAAAATATATATATTTCAAAAAACTATAACGAATTTTTCCTTTTTTTATCAACAATATTGTTATTCAATATTTTGTTATTCTAATTTCATATTTATACGAAAATTTTACTTATATCTTATTTAAAATCGATTTAGCGTCTGTTCAAATTTGAGATGGAAACGTGAGCAAATTATAGCGTGATTAACGTGAATCACACGTGATCACGCGTGATTGTGATTGAATAAGTGAGTGTGAGTACACGGAGGGAAATAAAATTCTAAAACTCGAGAAGAATTCGGTTAGAAAGAAAAATAGTAAAATTTGACTAATATCAATAAAATACTACTAAAATTCAAGAATTTGTCATCTGGATATCAAGAAAGCAAATTACTTAGTTGTCTAAAAAGTACACAAACTTTATTTATTTATACTGGATTTTCAGAAGTTAATTTTTTGATTATTAAAAACCAAAAAGAAATTGTTGCTGTATTCATCGCAAAAAGAACACGTGTTCATGTATTGTTGTTGTTTTCAATATCGATGAAAACAACAACAATACATGAACAGGCTCTGTCTGTATACTTTGTTTTGCGAGGTCGCCATCTGTTTGTTAGTCTGCCTGTCTGTCTATTGAAAGTAACTAAGCCAATTTTTTCTAGATATTCAGACATTAAGTTCTCAGGTATCAAAAAAGTAACTATGTACAATTTGTCTGGATTGCAAATTTTTTTCTTCTTAGGTATCAAAAAACGGCATGATATACAATGTTTGCATGTGTGTGTTTTCACGAATAGAACAACAAAGCACAGCCAGACAAGCAATAGCGACAAACCAATATCGAAAAAACAACTATACGAACACGTGTTCATTAAATTTTGGGACGAAAACAATAACAACATTTTTGATACCTAAGAAATTAATAACTGAATCCAATTCCATTTCTTGAAATTAAGAATTTTCGGTTTAGCTGTATATCACTCCGTATACTTCTTAATTCCTTCTGGATTATAGAACATTTTTCCCTCCGTGTAGACCAAAAAATACCGCTTTTGACAATTGAGTGAGTGTGAGTGAGTGTGAGTTAGTCGAATATTTCATAAAATATCACTTTTAATTTATTGTGATTTTTCTATATTTTTAATGAACTACAAAGTAGATAACGAGTAGGGCCACCCCATTAACTCAGAATGCTTTGGGAAGGCGTCTGCCCACTATTTATAATTATAATAAATCCAACCCTTGCCAACCGACCGTAGGTCATCTACTCACCCCTTCTTTAACTCAGAAGAAGTTACAAGGTGTCAGCCAACAATTGATCTAACCCCTGCAAACTGGCCTAACCTAGTATGGGCTATTCAATTTTTGTGGGGTCATGTCAATTATTTTTTGATTTGTTGCATTTTTTATATTTTATATATATACCCATTTTTTAAAATTGTATTTTTGAATAGCAGGATCCCATTTTTATTCGAGTTATAAACGTAGTAACCAAAAAAAAATCACTAAAAAATTGTTTTTCCCATAGTCAATTCATCTTTGTGAAATTCTCCCCCGCACTATTATTATTTTATTTATATTTCTTCCCAGATAATTCTTCCCAAATACAATTCTTTCTCAAACTATTATTCCCCAAGATTTTACACGAATTCTTCACCGGAGAATTGTTCTTCGAATCAATTTTAACCTTTCTATATGAACAACAAATCGACAGTCTTTTCATCTCCGTTAAAAATTGAGATATAATAATAATAATAATAGTTTTGCGCTACGGTCCTGTATAGAACTTCGGCCGAGCTCTCTCACTATTTTGAGCTGTGCGTGTTATATTTGTACTCAAAGTGGTGGGACCTACAGTTTATTGCCTAATCCGAACGGCGGGTGAGAGCTTTTCATAGGCAATGGTTTTACTCTCGTAGGTTTGCCATTTACTGGCGAGAGGTAGCGCGGTATAGAAAAATGTTTCTATGAAAAGATGTTGTTAGCTCCAGTCCAGGCTTGAACCGGGGACCTTTCGGATCGCAGTCCAAAAATTGAGATATATTTTATCAAAATGGCTAGCATCATTACATCATTATTGCGTTTTAAAGATATATGTTGTATTGGAGGTACCATGCTGGATTACAGGAAACCAAGATTACAGCTATCTGATCTATGTTAGAGTACTTATATAAAGTAATTTTAGAGATCTGCACACATGTATTTGAAGTTTCCTCTGCAAAATATGCACTACTGCACTTACAGTATTGAGTACACTTTGCAATTTTTATAGTGAAGTCTTTCCAGCGACTTCACTTAACTGCAGTATTTGTTTCATTAATGTCAAGTAGTGTCAAAACATTCAATGTTTTGAAAAACAAAAACCAAATGACACTACTGTCAACAAGTAGTGAGTGCTGTTAGTAAGCTCTTTGCAATTTTTATAGTGAAGTCTTTCCAGCGACTTCACTTAACTGCAGTATTTGTTTCATTAATGTCAAGTAGTGTCAAAATATTCAATGTTTTGAAAAACAAAACCAAATGACACTACTGTCAACAAGTAGTGAGTGCAGTTAGTAAGCTCAACAAGTAACGAGTAGGAAGACGAACATTGAAAACATTGCAGCTCGGCTAACGACGGCATTAATATTGTAGTTGCTAATTATGTGTTTATAAAAATACTACAAACATTTCTTTTCAAAAAAAATGTTAAAAAAATTTGTGTGTGATAAAAACGTATGAAAAAATGCATTATTTGAAAAGCAATATAACCACCAATTTTTTTTTTACTTAATATTAAATATTATATGTTTTTCTTATACCTTTTGATATTTTAATATTAATGAAAATTCCTTGGAGTAAGAATGAAAAAAAAATGTAAAATGCACTGAGTACTCAGTGTCATAAGCAGTTCATTTCAGTATTTGAATTTTTATTGCCTCGTCTGACCATTTACCCTTTTTACAGCACTCATTTATTTTAGAGATCCTAAACTTTTCATACTTAATTTTTTCTTTTAAATTTCTTGTTCTTTTTTGTTCGATCTTATATATAAAAATAAAAACTAAAAACCAATTGGTTCAAATCAATATATTTGAAAACTGTATAGAATATAGAATTTTTTATGTTAAATTATTTGACAATTACCCATTTTTTCTATATTATAACGAGATCAATGCGAGAAGAAGGAGAATTCATACGATATCCTATATTTTCTCGTAACGATATCGAGCGTCAAATTGAACATAGTAGGTAGATATCGATGCGTTCTTTCGGGGTTTTCTCGATATCATAATTTTTTAAAAATCGAAATGTTATGAAATAAAAAATGATCAAGAGTGCTTCGAAAAGTATTTCGATATCTATGTGTAAATGTTTAATTTCGTATATTGTCAAAAAAAAATAAATGTACGAGATATTTTAAAAATTAGAATCGATTAAACGACAAATTCGAACATTTTCATCGACAAATTTTATTATAATAAACTTTAGTTTTTGTATTTAAAAGTGAACCTGAAATTAAAAATGTGAATTTTCTTGAAAACGTTTTGAAAACTGTATTTAAAATAAAATTAATTACCGTTTTTGAAAATTAAAATGCGCATAGGTACTTCATTTTCTTTCCATTTATATTATTTATAATTATGCATAGAATTATTGCTCGTAAATATTTCTATTCACTTGGGCATAACAAAAAACATCTTTACACGTTGAGATACTCTTTTAATCTTTAAAAATTCAACACGCACGTTGGTGGTAATATGTTATTACATAATATACATTCCAGACAGATACAGCTTCCAAATACCAAGTAATCCATAAACATTAAGTGTGTCAACGCATGGGTGTTCAACGATATGAACAGGTCAGTGTCACATAAATATTTCGGGAAATTGGTTCCTCATGCAAAAAAGGCGTTAACTTCAGCGATAGCGAGAGTTATTTATTTTTGTATCTTTCAGATTGATAGGTAACTTTTGCTGCGTGTATTGTTATGGTGTTAACTTGGACTTTTCTCTATACCACACCTCAGTTATGATGCATAAATACTATTTTTTGCATATATTTATGATTTTTAGTACCATGCTTCGTTTTTAATTAATTTTTTTAAAGTTTGTTTTCAACATATTATGCAAAAGATAACAACAATTAATTTTAATAGTCCATAAAAATTGCATTTCCATGCATATTCAACTTACAATGTAAAATATTGTACAACGCGTTTGAAGTAAAACATATTGGAAATAATTTTTTTAGAGAATATTACCATACCTCTGAAAAATGGTAAGTTTCAATATGAAAGAATTTCTATCGATATTTATCTTTTCTCGATCCTTCATGCTTATAAATTGATAATAAATGTTTGTGTAATAGAGAAAATAGTTTCATGTATGATTAGATAATGTCGGTCATGCATTTAAAAAAATAAAAAATTAATGTTCAATTTCCGATCATTACATAGCGAAATTTATATTAGGGAATCTGATTTTACACATACATATAAATTTGCATTTTCAGTTATTTATTGTGAATAAATATTTTTAAAAATTTTATAGTCATTTATTTTTATTGTGAATATAAAAAAAAACTCCCGCAAGTATACTACATTTATTATATCTAAAAAAACTATATTCGCTATGAAATATTCGAAATAAATCATAAATAGATTAATTACAGTAACGCATAAATAAAAAGTACCTAAAATTATGCAAATATTTAAATAAATTTATATTTAATTTGATTTAAAAATTTATTGATTCTACTTTTATATTAAAAATGATGCAAAGGTACAGTTTTACGGATTTAGTTGTTTTAATTACAGATGCGTGAATGTATGTGTTTTTTTTTCATGTATTCAAAATTTAAAGTTTCGAAGACGTCTTCCAATATATTGTAATTATAAGTTTATTAAAACATCGTTATAAAAGAATATGGTTAGATATATAAGGTAGATATATAAGTAATCTAAATTAGGAGTTTCATTTATTTAGATCTTTTAGTTTTTCTGTAATCAAGATTTCAACAGACAGACAGACGGACATCGCTAAATCGTCTCAGGAGTTCATGCTGATCAAGAATATATATACTTTTCCATACCGGAGATGCTTCCTTCTGGGTGTTACAAACGGCGTACCAAACTGAATATACCCTTTCACTCTTAGTGTAGGGTATAAAAATGTTCTACTGAAATTGATTTTTATACCCTACACTAAGAGTGAAAGGGTATATTCAGTTTGGCACGCCGTTTGTAACACCATGAAGAAAGCATCTCCGGTATGGAAAAGTATGTATATTCTTGATCAGCATGACCTCCTGAGTCGATTTAGCGTTGTCCGTCTGTTCGTCTGTCTGTCTGTCCGTCTGTCCTTCTGTCTGTCTGTTGAAATCACGATTACCGTAAAAGTAGAAGAGCTAGAGCAATTAAACTTTAGATTTAGAATACTTATAAATCTAAGCTGTCTGAACAAGAAAATTCACATGATCGGTCTATTGTGACCTGAGAACCGACCACTTATGTTCAAATACCTCATATAAAATTTACATCTACAGATCAATTTTACTGTATACGTGCTTAGGTTAATCTTTTTTGGTCAAATATATATTGACATCATGCTGAAATACATGAAAATAATGTTTTCCAACGAAACGAGTTGTGGTTACCAAAAAAAAAATCGAAATTCGGTACACCTACCCATTTGTAAATATGGGTATCATATGAAATTCTTCAGCGATGGAAAGTTTGTAGTTATTTTCAGGATTCGTATACCCTGGTCACCTATATACCAATTTGAATGGTAACCACACATGTGTGTAGGGTATTTATAGTCGGCTTAGACCGACTATAATTTTGATAATCCTAACTATCATAATTACACCTACTTTAAAATTTCCCATGTGATCTAACCTTCCCAACTGGTTTTATTTGAGACGGGCTTAAATATTTTTGGTTAAATAAATATTTTCTTTATGCTAAAATATATGAAAATAATGTTTTTCCGCGACTGTCCCGAGACTGACCATGTCTTATATATTTATTGAACATATAGTCATTATAAAGGAAAAACAATAGTTAAATGTAAATGCTTATCAAAAAAATAATTTTTATTTCAAGTTTATTTCAGTTTTAATTTGTGTTTAGAGTGCAATTTGAAATATGTACTCATCAATGGATAATATTTTTGGTATTATCGTTCTATTAATCGATTTTTGATTTTTTTACTAATCGACTCTAAGGTGAAAAAAAGTCGAAGTCGACTATCTGATTCTGAAAAAATTTAAAGTTACTGAACAAATCTTTTATTTTATATCAAAATTTTCAAAGTAATTAGGTTATCTTTTATTTTATATCAAAATTTTCAAAGTAATGGGGTTAATACATTCAAAATTTCAAATTTTATGTTTTCGAATGGTTTTTAGCCAACGGTTTTTAGCATATAAATTGAAGCAAATGTGGAACATTTTGACAATTCGAAGCATTATCTTCAATTTATGAGCAATGCAAATTTTTATTATAATGATCAAATAACTTAATGAATTTTTAATTGATCAAATTTTCTATCCAATGAATGTTCAACAAAATGTTCATCACACAATTATAAGTTGCAGATTTTGTAAAATAACAAAAAAAATTAGACAATGTTAAAAATTAGTTTTCAAAAAAATAATAAAAACCGTGGAACTACTTTGTGTTCGTTTAATTGCCAAAAAATGCGTGTTTTTAATTGTTGAGATATTATCTGCATTTTGTACATTTTATATACTCCACCTAAATTATTTTGGACCACTAGCTGAAAGATCCCATATTCTCATAGAAAACATTTTTCTGTACCGTGCTATCTTCTTTTTTTTTCTTTCAAGTTCATTTCCTTCCCATTTCCTTTCATTTGATACCTATATCGCTCGTTTACTACAAGAGTGTCATAACTCAAAAAAAAAAACGATCTTGTAGAAAACGCGTTTCAAATTTTCAATTGAAGTTGATTTTCCATATGAAATGGGCATATAAAATGCCCATTTCATATGGATTGATTATACAAGATGATTATACAAGATATGAATACGAATTTTTTTGCATAAGATAACGGATAATTCTGCATCATTAACTCTAAAATTGCATTTTTTGAGTTACGACATTCTTGTAGTAAATGAGCGATATGTACAAATGGGTAGGTGAATTGAATTAAGATTTTTATACCCTACACTAAGAGTGAAAGGGTATATTCAGTTTGGTACGTTTGTAACACTCAAAAGAAAGCATCTCCGGTATGGAAAAGTATATATATTCTTGATCAGCATAATCTCCTGAGTCGATTTAGCGATGTCCGTCTGTCCGTCTGTCTGTTGAAATCCCTACTACTTAAACACTTGAAGAGTTAGATAAATGAGTCTTATAATTTAGATTACTTATATACCTACGCTGTATTGGCTAGATCGGTCTATTATGACCTGTGATCTGACCATTTATATTCAAATACATCATATAAAATTTACGGGATCCGTACGAAATATCGAAAAAAAATGTCGGAACCTTAAAATGTCGAAATTATAAAAGCCTTAGAATGTCGAAACAATATTTGGACGAATCACAAAATGTCGAAAAATATTTTAAAGCTAGAAAATGTCGACAAATTTTTTAAACTATAAATACAAAAACATTTTTTTTATAGGATCAAAAAATGTCGAAAATTAAAATGCCGAAATATCAAAATGTTGAAATACAAATTTCAAATCCTATATGAGCAAGTCCACACCAAATCTCGTAGAATTTGCAACTCACTGTCTTCGATTTCAATGATATTTTGGCAACTGATAAAGGATATCGGGATCTGCATTCACCATTTTTTTTCCGACCACTATTTCCAAAGACATCACTTTTTCCAGAGATACAGTCCAAAGTTAAAAAATTGTCAATGACAACTGTTGTATGGTGATTCCTATTGAAATATTCCTTGATGCTAGAAACTTTGATAAGGTTTCGTTTTAAAACTAGTGAAACAATCTTTTGGAAAATTCTTCTTAACATGAACATATGACCAATGGTCGTTATCCTTGAACTTCGAATTGCATGTCCCTAAAAAAAGTATTTAAAAAAAAAATCGAAATTTTTGTTGATTTTTATAAGTGTTCCAAGATGGTATTTTGAAGGCAGCTTAATTAAAAATCTCGCATGAATCCTAGAGTGGCTAAAAATCAGAATTCGTTATATTTTAATATCTTTATCTTTGAGTTTTTTCGACATTTTCCATCATTTTTTTGGCAAAAAATGATTTCGTCATATTAAATTTCGACATTTTTAGTTTTCGATATTTTGTTTTTCAACATCCCTACTTTAAAATTTTCCATGTGATCTAACCTTCCCAACTGTTTTTTTTTCGAACCGCAAAAAAAGTTCGCGGGAAAACAATATTTTCATATATTTGAGCATAACTTCAATATATATTTGACCAACAAAGTTCACTTAAACTCGTATAAAGTAAAATTCATTTGTAGATGTACATTTTTTGAGGTATTTGAAGTCGTATACTCTTTCACTCTTAGTGTAGGGTATGGAAAAGTTCAAATAAAACATGCTAAGTATACTTAGACTCCAAATTAGTCTAAGTATACTTAGTTTGTTTGTTTGTGTTTTAAAATAGTAAAATAAACTAATACATTTTTCATTATAACTTTGGTTAGAATTTACCGATCTGCACCAAAACTTAGCAAAATAAAAAATTATTTAAGATATTTAGAAAACATGCTAATTTGACCTAACATGTTATGGAATTGGAAGGTCGATATTAAAAATCTTTATATCAAATCAATATAAAGTGAATCTGTCGTATTCGACCAATTATGATTAATATCAGTTTAAAGTAGTTACTCAGGGCCAGTTTTTCAGTGCTCGTTTAAACATAGTTTAAACTCCGTTTAATTAATCTTCTCTTTAAATTAAACGTCGTTTAATTTTGTTAGCAGTTTTTCAGTGATAATTTAAAATGAACACAGACCAAGACAATACATATGGCACCACAGACAAATGACAAATAATTCTTTCGGATTTGACTTCTGATAAATGTCTTTCAAAATTAAATAAATAAAAAAATTGTTTCAGAAAAATAAAATGAATGTATTTTTTAAATTTAAACAAGAAATCAAGCAACTAAAGTGCACGTGAGACATTTTTTTAATGCATAGTGTGCAAAAATACAAAAATTAATAACAGCGCAGCGACAGAAAATAGTGAAAAGTGTGGTGAAAAAAATTCATGTCAAAAAGTAATTTAAACCATCAGCATCGGTCGTTTAAACTAAGTTTAAACTACGGTTGAAGTTCACTGAAAAAATCGATTTTGATTTTAAACGAAGTTTAAACCACAAACAAAGTGCAACTAGCACTGATAAACTGGCCCTTAGAGTTCAATCTAATAAAAATCCGTATTATTTAAGTAATTTTATATTTTTTTATTATTAAATTTTAATAATTTATGAAAACTTATTTTAATTTATACACATGAATATGCATTATGACACAATTTGATAATTAAAGCTGAAATATTAAACATATTACAAATGACAAAATATGTCATTAATAAATTTGAAGTTTAATTATTTCTTATTAGCGGGCAGGTACTTTGTAACTGGTGCAACAGGGAATGAAATGCTGTTGGCAGACTGTTCGTAGTTCTGTTGCACAAAGGATTGTTGGCTACCCTGACTGAAGGTGGTACCAGTTGATGACGAAGATCCAGAAATACCAGTGGTTCCAAAGGATTGCTGGTTACCCTGAACAAAAGAACCACCAGTAGATGATGATGATCCAGAAATGCCAGTGTTTCCGAAAGTTTGCTGATTACCCTGGGTAAAGGAACCACCGGTAGATGATGATCCAGAAATGCCAGTGTTACCGAAGGATTGCTGATTACCCTGGGTGAAAGAACCACTGGTGGATGATCCGGAAATGCCTGTATTACCGAAAGATTGCTGACCACCCTGTGTGAAAGATGCACCAGTGTTTGAGGATCCCGAGAATCCGGTATTCAAGTTGACACCTTTACCGGCTGAACCGATAACGGAACGAATAGGAGCAACACCTTCATCGAGAATTTGAGTGGAGCCGCCCAAGCCGTCGTATTGAGCCTGAATCTCTTGTTGGGCACGTTGAGCTTCCTCCTGGGTCTTGTACTTAATGAAGTAGACCTCGGGTTTGTGGGTCTTTTGTTCGCTCTGTACCAGTTGCAGTTGGTTGTGCACCTCGGCAATGTCGGGTTTCTTGGATAGCACATAGATGACAGTCTTCTCTTCGTTAGCGGCCTGTGCCTTCTTAATGGCAGCGGCATTCACCTTGAAGTTCTGGCTTGGAGCCTTGATGAAGACAACACGATAGTTCTTACGAATAGGTGAGTTTTCGAACTCCTGGTCGATTTTGATATCTTCTTCTTGCTCTTCTGGGGCGGAATGCAAATAGATTTCCTTAGAGATGATGGTTTGTCTTTGGACGGGCTGGACGGGATGGTATTGCAATTGTTGAGGTTGATTAAAGGTGGTAGTAAGGGGTTGTGGAGCAACGAAAGTTTGTTGTTGTGGTGCGACAAAAGTCTGTTGTTGTGGAGCAACAAAAGTCTGCTGTTGTGGGGCAACAAAGGTCTGTTGCTGTGGGGCGACATAGGACTGTTGCTGAGGGGCCACATAGTTCAGTTGTTGAGCAGGAGCAAAGCTCTGTTGCTGAGCTGAAACGAAGCTCTGTTGCTGTGCTGGAACAAAGCTCTGTTGCTGAGCTGGAACAAAGCTGCTCTGTTGCTGAGCTGGAACAAAGCTCTGTTGCAGAGCAGGCACAAATGTTTGTTGCTGAGTAGACACAAAGTTCTGTTGTTGCGGAGCTACATAGTTCTGTTGCTGAGTAGACACAAAAGTCTGTTGCTGAGGAGCCACAAAGTTCTGTTGCTGTACCACAGGACCGGGCAATGTGACCAGTTGTGGAGCTACATTGAACTGTCCCAGGGGTTTGGAGGCTTCCACAGAAACAACACCACTAGTCGTCGTCTGTTGGACAATAGTTTGTGCGATCGGCTGTTTGTGAATTAGTGCTGGAAGAGGTGCCGGTGCTGGAAGTGGCAGCGGTCCAGAAGCGGGCTGCGTATAGCGATATCCTGGCTGGGCAACAGCCAATGCGAATAGGGCAAAGCACTATAAAGAATTACAAAAAATATAAATTCAATGATTATATTAAAGTTGAATTAATTTATAATTTCCGACTTACCAAAATGACAGATGTGTTCCTCATATTTTTGGTTATTGTTCACTGTTACCTTGACGAATGCAGATGGACAACTGATGCTTAGCCCTAAACTCACAACAGCTTTTATAAGACTGATAATAATACCACCAAATTTCAAATTTATTACTTGGGCGCAACGTAACTGCTGCGAATGCTTTTCTGCAATCTGTTTCACATAATAATATGATTTGTATGCAAACCCAAATCGGAATTTACATACATTTGTATAAGCAACTATTAAAATAGTTGCTCCCACTTTGAAATGCAGAAATATTAATCTGGCATTTGATTACTTAATCCATTCAAAAGAAATGGTAACACTTATGACAGTCAGTCTTCAGTCTTCATGATTAGATTCATATTTATGTAATTTTATTGGCTTTGTTTGTTTTTATTTAATATAATTCATAGATATTTTGTGTAAACATAAAATTTGACTGTTCTTAAAGATACGCTTTATTTATGTAATTATCTATTAAGATATTACATTTTTATCTTAATCATAAAAAGCAATAAATTTTATTTATAAACTATTTAATATGATCACATCGTATTATCAAATCAAAACAAACAAACAAATTACCATTTATTTATGTTAACGAATTAACAACTTAAAGACAAAGCTATATTTCTTAAAAACCATTTGAACTATGATGTTGTGCCTATTGCAATCTTCCACGCCAAGTCTTTTGTTACCATGCATAATTGATTTTTGCCTATGAATATAATTATTATGTGTATTTTATAATATTATTTGCGTAAAAATCATTATAAGTTTAAACTGAAAATTTGCATTATGCTATTTTTTAATAAAATAAAATTTGCACTTTTAAAATTAAATTTTTATATGCATATATTTTAAATAGCGATAATGAAGATTAATGTTTGCAATTTTGTGGAATACATATGTCTTGAGCTATTCCACGTGTTACATATATTTTATAATTTTTAAATAGAAAAAAGTAGGGGCACCTGGGGTAAAGTGGTACATTGGCTAATGTGGGAAATGGTAACTTTTGAACATGTTTTTGCACTTAGAAAAATAAAAACAATTGTCGATTGCTGCTTAATATGTCATCAAATTTTTCATTCCTGGTTATAATCAAACTAATTCCTTTTTATTGCATTTTGAGAACAAGTGTTTGCCATCAAAAAGTGAGATATTTTATATATTTAAGTAAGATGGTTTTTGTTTTTTGCATTACCAATATTTATTTTTATTATATTTTTGTTATCCTTAATATATTTTAATTTGTTGTGAAAAAAAACAACACTTTAAAAAAATTACGTAATAGCATTTTGGAAAATTTTTTAAAGCTTCCGACTTTACCCCAACATTTTTTCAACAAGTCCGAAATTGAGCTGTTTTAAAAAATCGCATATAAATGGTATTCTGTTAATGCAAAAAGTTAAATCAGGAAGACCCATCAAAAGAATAAAAAAAAAATCCATATGTGCATTTACAGAAAAACATAGGTATGTCAAAATCAGGTTTCAGAAACCGACGGTTCGGTTTTTCTCCAGAAACATAAACCGTCAACCCGGTTTTTTAACTAACCGCAACCGGGGTTTGTTTGACTCGGTCAACTGGTTTTTAAGTTTTCAACAAAGTTGTGTGCATAAAAGTTTATTCTGCTGGTACATTTTTCTATTTAATTAATAAATAGAAAAAATGTATCTTATGACCAGATCAGTAAATATTTGAAGTCTGCGTTGTTGAAGACAGCACTTTGGTACAAACAACTCAGCACTCAACAATTGCAAAGTATTACCGTCAATTAAGAGAATCAAATCAAATTCTGTCCACTTTAGATACTATTACTTACATCAATTCTATACCGAAAAAAATGATAATGCACAAATCCTATTAATATAATAAATCTGAATGTTGGCTGGTTTGTTTATTTGTTTTTTTTTTGTTTGTTTGTTCCACATCTCCGTCTAAACGGCATATCCATTTTCATAAAATTTTTACCACAGATGCGGTATGGTCTGGAAGGAATGATAGGCTATATATGGGCGGGATTGGACAAAGGGGCGTGGTACCTCCCATACAACCTAAACTTTCAAAACGATATAACTTGGCACTTATACCAGCTACGAACATGAAACAAAACACTCAAATACAAAACAAATAAAAATAAAAGCAAAGAAGCAAATAAGCACAAAACAAAACAAAAGCAAAAATACAAAAACAAAACGAATCACATAAAACTACAATCCAAACTAATGGAAATTAAAAAAGGAAGGAAAAAGAAAAACAAACACACCACATTAAAACTCACCAAACTAAAACTTACTTCACTAAAACTCATCACACTAAAATTCACCACACTAAAACTCACCACACTAGAATTCACCACACTAAAAACTCACCACAATAAAATTCACCACACACAAAAACTCACCACACTTAAACTCACGACACCAAAACTCACCACACTAAAACTCACCACACTAAAACTCACCACACTAAAACTCACACACTAAAACTCACCACACTAAAACTCACCACACTAAAACTCACCACACTTAAACTCACCACACAAAAATTCAACACACTAAAATTCACCACACTTAAACTCACCACACTAAAATTTCACCACACTTAACCTCACCACACTAAAACTCACCACACTAAAATTTCTCTACACTTAAACTCACCACACCAATACTCACCACTCTAAAACTCACCACTAAACTCACCACACTAAAACTCACCACACTAAAACTCACCACTTAAAAATTCAACACACTAAAATTAACCACACTTAAACTAACCACACTAAAATTTCACCACACTAAAACTCACCACACTAAAACTCACTACCTAAAATTTCACCACATTGAAACTCACCACACTAAAACAAACCGCACTAAAATACACCACACTAAAACCCATCACACTATAATTCACCACACTAAAACTCACCGCACTAAAATTCACTACACTAAAACTCACCACAATAAAATTCACCCTGAAATTCACCACTAAAACTCGCCACACTAAAACACGCCACATTAAAATTCACCACACTAAAACCCACCACACTATAATTCACCACACTAAAACTCACCAAACTAAAATTCACCGCACTAAAACCCACCACACTATAATTCACCACTCTAAAACTCACCACACTAAAATTCACTTCACTAAAACTAACCACACTAAAATTCACCACACTAAAACTCACCACTCTATAATTCACCACACTAAAACTCACCACATCAAAACTCACCACACTAAAACTCACCACAATTAAACTCATCACTCCAAAATTCACCACACCTAAACTCATCACACCGAAACTCACCACATAAAAACCCACCACACTAAACCTTCTACTGGGAAAAACTCTACGGGAAAGAATTCTACCGGGAACAATTCTACCGGGGTGAATTCTACGGGGAGAATTCTACGGGAAAGCGTTCTATGTGGAAGAATTTTACGAGGAAGATTTCTACTCGGAATAATTCTACGGGGAAGCGCAGTCTGATAAAGAATTGTCTTTGAGAAAAGTTGTTTTGTCGGAGAATTATTATTTGGTTACCACATTTATAAAACCAATAAAAAACTTCAACAGCTAAGCACGGGCCCCTCATATAAATAATAAAAATGTTTTTTTTATTAATAAAATTGCTCCATATCTTTGAATTCACAAAATCTTGGCACGAGTCGTGCACGGGTCCAGCTAGTATGTAATATGTTTTTCCGTTTCAAGTTTAATTAAAACTAAAACTAGAAATGGGTTTAAGTTAAAACATTTAGATACTGTTATATTCCTTAAGTATTATTATAAAAATGGATTTTTAATCCACAAAATTGTGAACATATATTTTATTTAAGTTTAAATAATAATTCTGAATACAATTTATATAACATGAATTTTAAATTACAAATTATATATTTATTTAATTATTTGTCTAATACTTAATGTATTAACATCGAACATTCGTCAATAAAAATCTTCCAAGTCGATCATTCGGTTTCGGTTTTTTTAAAATCAATAAACAAATAAAATAATGATCCAAATTAAAATAACGGAATAATTTCTATTTTTGTATAAGGGTTTTCAATGTCCCGTCCGGAACCTAAAAGATACATTTATTACCATAGTAAACTGAAAAGTTTTTTCAAAGAGTTGAATCCACTGTTTCTAAAGCAGAATTTCCTCGGCATTTCCAAAAATGTAAACATCATTTTCCTAGTAATTCCAGAAAATTTTTGACAGCTAGTTAAAATCTGTACTAGCTGTCAAAATCTGTACTAGCTGTGTAGCATTAGTGTAAAACTATTGAATAAATAATATCACAAAATTTTGTTTTAAAAATGTAAAAAAAAATTAAAAAACATCTGAAAATGTGATTAGTACATCACTTTTCATTTCGTTATAGTTATTATCAATATTGTTATATACATAATTATTTTTAGCAAAAAATCGTAGTGCAAATTTCGATACGGAACATCCGGAATTATTCTGCGATTTATTACGAAATTACTGTAAACTTTAGGAACAAAGTGCGTATAAACAAAAATATAGTAAATTGTCTCAGCTATGTTCAGGGTTAAGACAAAAAAATATTTTGTACGAAAAAAGCATTTTTACAATAAAAATCGTACTGATAATTTCAATACGGAATGTCCCGTCCAGAATTTTTCTGTGATTTATTATGAAAAAACTATAAACTTTAGGAACAAATTGTAAATATACAAAGAAAGCACATGATTTCAGCTATTTTTTAAAATATTTCAAAAAAATCATTTGTACGTGCAATTTGCTGACATACTTCCGTTTTTGTCCCGTCCGGAACGCCCACCTTTTTATTTATATCTTTTGATCTACGGTATAGAATTCCATACTTTTTTACAGATACTTAGTCCTATTTAAATACTAGGAACCCCAGGAAATGCCCATATGTACTTTTTTGGAAGAAAATCAAAACGTGCCCCACTTTAGCCAAGGCTAAAGTTTTCTTTTTCCTCCCGAAATTCATAAAATATACGAAATTAGTTGTAAAACCATTTTTTTTTTATTGAGAAGTCGTATTCAATAATGTTTATTTAAAAAATGTCATACAAAATCAATTTATCGATTTATCAATTTATCTTGAGAAAACTTCAATCATCGAAGTACTCAGAGAGATATGACCGACTTGGAAGATTAATATAATGCAGACTTTAATAAAAAGAATCTGTAGGGTAGTTTCCCTAGTAGAAATTTTTGTAGGGCCATGGTCATGAAGTGATCATGTCATTATTTCCGATAATCGGGATATGATGAGGCCCATAATGTCCTTGTAACGCAGTGTCCTGATCATGTACTCACCTCTGGCAATGATCATGAACTGATCGGGTAATTCCCCATATCATTATTTATCTGACCATTTCCTTGTTTAAACATGAGCATACGAAAGCACAATACCCGATGAAATAAAATATCATACCTCATTGAAACCTGATCATTGCCCGATGAAAATGTCTTTGTGAGGAACAACTAATGTAGCTGTGATCGGGACCATTGGCTGTTTAGATAATGTAAACCCTGATATGGTAAGCATGATAAGGGCATGACAAGGAAATGATCATATTTGCTCTAAAAGGGGTTACCTGACGAAACCCTGATCATTTCTCGATGGCGCATCGGGCAAATATCCACTAAGGTTGATTTCGATGTTATGCCGGGGATTTATTGGCACGAGACATTTTACTAAATATAACCGATATTGAAAAGATGTTTGAGATATCTTCGAGAAATTTAAATGTACGATATTTTTTTTAAATTAGAAGGGATAAAGCTATGAGATCTAACTTTTATTATCAATTAATTATGTCAAATAGATTTTTATGACTTTTTTTTATTTTTATTTTTTTATTAATTGATTTCTGATACTAATATTTAAAAGTTTAGTTTAGATCTTCTGATTATAAAAAAGATTATAATTCTAGTTTATAGCGAACGGTTTCAGTTTAGGTTCAGATATTTTCCAAAACACTGATTTAAATTGTTAGAAAATTCGATAAGGAAATATATTAATTTAAAATATAAACGTTACGATATTATAGTTATCATCATTTCTCAAAAATTCATTTTTTAAGATTTACAAATACTGTAATGACTTAAAAATTATTTTGTGTATTTAAAAACTTATATACCCAGACAGAATGCCATTCGATCCGTTTCGAGATCTCTAGAAATTCATTACATCTCGATTCTGAATTCGTACCTATATTATACACAGACAAAAAAATGTACATCATATTGATGAATTCCGTTTTTTAAACCATGATTTATTGTATTGAAGAACCATTCATAATAATAATGACTTACGACATCAATGTTATGAATGCGATCATAAATATGAATATTGCTTGGTAACTGTCAAAAACTGCTCTATAATATGATGAATTGTATGATTGTGTACATCATATTGAAGAATACAGTTCATCAAACCAAATTTCAATCAAAATATTTATTTTTCGTACATTTTTTGACGTACTTCTCAAGTTCTCAAGTAGTTCTTGTATGTTATTTCTTATATACACACAAAAAAAAAAATTTCACCAACTACCAGTATTCATCATATTGATGATTTCATTCATTGAACTAAAATCGTATTTTTTCAGTGTTTTTAATTTTTAAATTTTTTTATATAATGAAATTTCAAACAAAAATTGGTCTCCATTTACTCATTTACGTATTTATAATTCTATAAGATTGTTGATATTTAAATAAATATGGTTTGATGACCAAAATTCATCAATATGGTGTTCAATTTTTCATTAATATGATGAAATGGAGGCTTCGAATAATTTGGAATTATATATTATAAATCATTTAAAAATTATAAATACATAAAAGTGTAATTGTAGATAAATTTGTGTTTGAAATTTCATGTTAAAAAAATATTGAAAATGAAAAACATTTAAAAAATACGATTTTAATTCAATGAATGAATTCATCAATATGATGAATCCTGGTAGTTGGTGAAATTTTTGGTAAAACTTTTTGTGTGTAATGCTTGCTCGACATGCATAAATTAATAAAATGTTTTATAATATAATTATTTATAACTACAACTTTTTATTAATAAAAAGTTATATTTATAAAAAATATATATAAAAAAAAATGTTTTTGAAAATTTTCTGACAATTTTTTTCTCGGTTTTTTAAAATTATTTTCTAAAAAATTCAAAAAAATAATTCAATTTCCATCAATTAATTTATTTTGAAAAAAAATATTAGTTCAGTTATATTGATCATATATAATTGATAAATGATATTGATAAATATTATTAACAAATTCATCAAATTCTTCACTTTGATGTTCATGCATAAGTTCATATATATAATGAATGCATTCATCAATATGTATTTTAATGAACAGTAGTATCAATATAATGAATCTGGTAGTTCGTAAAAAAATTCATAATATATATGAATAAATTCATCATATCGATGATTTTTTTTGTGTGTACTACAATTCGTTCTAAGATGTACGCAGAAATCGTAACGAGATAATGAAGTTTATTCGAAATTAAAAAAAGAACGATTCTGTAGCAATATAGCATACGAAAAACATTGCGAATCGATGTGCTAAATATTTAAATAACGTATCTACTAGTCCTTAAATTCTACTATACGAAAAACTTAAAAATATAGTAGTAATAAATAGATCGAACTTTTTTATCGCAGTTAGTTCGAGATCACTTTGTTCATCGATGAGTTCCGAGACATGTCAGACTGGGAATAAACTAATATATATATTTTTTTTAAATAACCAATCATAATCATTTTAATTTCCGGAAATCTAAGGATTAGTTTATGATCTCAGGATATATTTTTCAAATTGGTACAAATCACGTATTACCAAGATCTTTCGTTCGAAATACAAAATGATGCATAAAGTTAAATTTAAAATAAGTATCACTTTTTAAATGTTAGTAATTTCGAGAAACTTTACTTTACATATGACCGAAAAAGTCAATTTGAAAAAACATTTCTTTATCGCATATTTTTAGGCGAATATTGTTTCAACGATATTGCTTCTAACGAAAACTAACACGTTTAAATTCAATTGAAATAACATGGATTTTAATTTATTCCCAAATTCAGATTGGGTAAATATGCGGTAAACTAAAACAATACCTATACAAATTATTGTGATTATTTATATTTATTTCGTATAATAAATTAAACTAAAACTTAATACTATTGGAAGATAATAAAACAAAACCATTATATTAACTTCAGTATACTGAAAATATGGCTGATTTCCATTAACCCTTCACCACTTACTTAGTGATTTTAGCGGGCAAATATTTTGTGTTTGGAACCACTGAGAACGAGTTGCTACTGGCTGACTGTTGAAAGTTTTGTTGCGCGTATGACTGTGAACCCTGAGAAAAGGAGCCACCGTTGCCCGACAGACCATTAAACACCTGGTTGCCATTGTTCAATCCGGAGTTGCCAGTATTGCCAGTCACCAAACCAACATTACCAATCACGGAACGAACAGGAGCGATACCCTCATCAGAAATGTGTGTGGATCCACCCAAAGAATCGTATTGTGCCTGAATCTCTTGTTGGGCACGTTGAGCCTCCTCCTGGGTCTTGTACTTAATGAAGTAAACCTCGGGTTTGTGGGTCTTCTGTTCGCTCTGCACCTGTTGCAGCTGATTGTGCACCTCAGCGATATCGGGTTTCTTGGAGAGCACATAGATGACGGTCTTCTCTTCGTTGGCGGCTTGAGCCTTCTTAATAGCTTCAGCATTGATTTTCAAGTTTTGGCTTGGTGCCTTGATGAAGACAACACGGTAATTCTTGCGAATGGGTGCATTTTCGAACTGTTGACCGATTTGGATTTCTTCGTCTTGTTCCTCGGGAGCGGAGTGGATATAGATTTCCTTGGAGACAATTGTGTGCTTTTGTTGTGGGGCGGGTTGATATGTCTTCTGGCTTGAGCTTGAATGTTGGCTAAACTGTTGGTATTGTTGGGGTGGAATGTAGGAGTTTATTGGTTGTTGCACCGATTGGGGAGCAAAGAAGTTCTGTGTTTGTGGAGCAACAAAACTCTGTTGTTGTGAGGCAACAAAATTCTGTTGTTGTGGAGCAACATAGGTCTGTTGTTGTGGAGCAACATAGCTCTGTTGTGGAGCAACATAGCTCTGTTGCTGCACCGGTGCTGGGATTGAAACGTGTTGTGGTGCAGGAACTGGCAATGGGTGTTGCGCCACAAATGACGGCTGAACCGGTGCCGGAACCAATTCACCAGTGGCAAAATTTTGTCTAACAGGCTGTGGATATTTATAGGCGGGCAGTGCTGAGGCCAAAGCGACTAGGCCGATAAACTGCGGAGATTAGTAAAATTAGAATAATGAACAAAGAATTTAAGATCATCTCTAAACTTACAAAAACTACTAAAGTTTGTCTCATTTTGAACGTTGATAGTTTCACAGATTTTGTTGTTATCGTTGCAAGCACAGATGAAGAACTGATGATCATCCCCAAATTTCCCGACGTTTTTATATGAACATAAAATTAAAAAAATAAATAAAAACCTAAAGCACCCATAAAATCTTCAAAGACTATGGTTTACAAAAAAAAAATAACATCCGCCATACATTTATCATCCATCAAATAAATATGCGATTGGCAAATAAGACCAACATTTAAATTTTTCCGCATTAGTAATGCACCCTCCCAAAATAAATTTCATTATGTAATGCCCAATGCCCAACAAAGACAAGTTCAAGACAAGACAAGCTGGAAACAGCCATTTATTATCTAACTGTTTTAATTGGTTTGGAATTCGGTGTTGTCAACAGTATTCATTATAATCCATTCACAAACGTAACAATACCAAATCTTAAAAGTGTGACTCGTATTTTGCTAGTCTTTGTATCAAAATTGAGAGACTCTGTCTGACGCTTTGACTAGCGAGCTCTTCTAAGAAATATTGGGGAATATGTTAAAAACCTCTGTTATTGGCCAAAGTTTATCGATCTTTTCGGGCGAACTCGTTGTCGCTGTTGTAAAATGCTACCAAATTTGATAAATTTTCAAATTAATTTGATAATTATGCAAAATTAGTAGCTCATTAGCATGTTTTTACTCAGAGCAAGCTCAGCTGCTCGTTTACATCCAACTAATATCAAAATGTGTTTCGAAATTTTATGACGTTTCTCACAATTTCTCCGGTTATTAGTTTTTATAACTTTACGTTTCGTTTCCACTACAGCTTTTTTGTACAAATTAATGGCTTATTTGTAATTCTTGTTGTTGTTTGTTTAGCGATTAATAAGGATTTAAATTTTAATAAATTTATTACGGTTTCTGTTTTTTTTTCACAAGGTCGTTCAGTTTTTATGCCCTACATTGTAGAAGGAAGTATATAAAATGTAAATGTTTGTTTGTAATGCCCAATATATTTATGTAATTATTAAAAATAAAAGATGTCTGAGATTAGTGTTTTGTGATAAATAAAATATTAAAGCTCAATAGAATCTATTAAAATGTACCAGTTACTTATATTGTGGAAATAAAACATCATTTGTCTATATAAATGTTTCAAAATGTCGCTTTTGGGAATCACTTTGTACATTTACGTGACACCGACATTGGGAAGAATCAGTTTCATATTTATTCAGACTTAATTTTTTTTGAATTTTAGTGTATAAAGATATATATATATATATTTCATACGGAAAATGTCCGATGGAATATTTTTAAAACGATAGGGCTATCGTATTTATTTCGCTTTGGATTTTTAAAAGAAGTTGCATTTTTTGTGATAATATTGAACGTTGGGCCTTGGTCTATTCGAATTTATTAAAATGTGTTGTTGCGTTTTACTATGATTTGTTCATTTAATTTTCGTATTCTCTCTAAAAGGCACTTATCGCACAATCTACGTCAAACAGGGCGCATATGATATTTCTTTGAAACTAAGTAGTCATGCACTGAAAAAATAACATCAAATTGATGAATTCCGTTCTCCATGATTTATTGTACTGAAGAACTATTCATAATATTAATGAATAACCAAATCAAGGTTATGAATGCGATCATAAATATGATGAACGCTCAAAAATGTGTTCTTCAATACGATGAATTTTAATTAGTATGATCATATTAATGAACAAAAAATACAACATATTTTACTTCATATTGAAGAATGCTGATAATCAAAGCAAATTTCAATCAAAATATTTATTTTTCGTTCATTTTTTGCCAGACTTCACAGTTCTCAAGTAGTTCTTATATGTTGTTGTGAATGCAAGGATATGGATAGATTTTATTAATATAAAAAAGTACACGGAGGGAAAAAAGTTCTAAAATCCAGAAGGATGTGCTTTGTTATTCTATTCGTGAAAACACACACATGCAAACATTGTATATCATGCCGTTTTTTGATACCTAAAAAGAAAAAAAATTTGCAATCCAGACTAATTGTACTTAGTTACTTTTTTGATACCTAAGAACTTAATGTCTGAATATCTAGAAAAAATTGGCTTAGTTACTTTCAACAGACAGACAGGCAGACTAACAAACAGATGGCGACCTCGCAAAACAAAGCATACAGACAGATCAATATCGATGAAAACAACAACAATACATGAACACGTGTTCTTTTTGCGATGAATACAGCAACAATTTTGCATGTTCTTTTTGAATTTAATAATCAATAAATTAACTTCTGAATATCCAGTTGAATAAAGTTTGTTTACTTTTTTGACAACTAAGTAATTTGCTTTCTTGATATCCAGATGACAAATTCTTGAATTTTAGTAGTTTTTTATTGATATTAGTCCAATTCTACTATTTTTCTTTCTAACCGAATTCTTCTCGAGTTTTAGAATTTTATTTCCCTCCGTGTAACCAAAACAACTTTTATCAAAGACTGTGCTTCCCCAGACTGCGCTTCCCCGAAGAACTATTCCCCGTAGAATTATTCCCCGTAGAATATTTCGCCGTAGTATTCTTCCCAGTAGAAATCTTTCCCGTAAAATTGTTCCCCATAGATCGTTTTCCCGGTAGAATTCTTTCCCGTAGAATTCTTCCCCGTAGAGTTTTTCCAGTAAAAGTTTTAGTGTGGTGAGTTTCGGTGGGTGAGTTTATGTGTGGTGAATTTTGGTGTGGTGAGTTTTAGTGTGGTGAGTTTATGTGTGGTGAATTTTGGTGTGGTAAGTTTTAGTGTAGTGAGTTTTAGTGTGGTGAGTTTAAGTGTGGTGACTTTTAGTATGGTTTATTTTAGTGTGATGAATTCTATTGTGATGAGTTTTAGTGTGGTGAGTTTTAGTGTGGTGAATTTTGGTGTGGTGATTTTAAAGAATTTCGGGTTGTTTTTACCCCGTTGTGAAATAACTTGATACCACTGTTGATATACAACATCCTGAACATGTACTTTCTATTGTGGTGACACGCCCAGTTGTCCAATGCCGCCCACATTCGGTGAGACCGTTTATAATGGTTAAATATAACACTGACCAAAATTTCATTAAATTTGTTATCCCAATTGCTGATATAACGTGTTTTTAATTTTTGAGTTATATGGAAGGTGCCAGACCCAGTCCACCAATCCCACCGAGATATAGCATATACACTACCCAGACCCAACAGCATATATATTGTGTCAAAATATGAGATTTTTGTATCATGTTTGTAGCTGCTGTAAGTGCCAAGTTATATCGTTTTGAAAGTTTAGTCTGTATCGGAAGTGCCACTCCCCTTTTTTCAATCCCGCCCATATATAGCCTATCATTCTTTCCAGACCCTACAGCATCTGTGGTAAAAATTTCGGATCGGCCGTTTAGACGGAGAAGTGGAACAAGCAAAAGGACAAACCAGCAAACCAACAAAGAGATTTATGATATTAATAGGATATGATTATATTCATAAATATTATGAACAAATTTATAGATATTATGATTATATTCATCAATATGACGCTTCACGTTCATTGTATTGAATATTTCATTCTTCACTATGATGTTCGATAGTATAAATAAGTCCATATATATATAATGAATGCATTCATCAATATGTCATTTTATGAACGGTGGTATAAATATGACGAATCTGGTAGTTGGTGAAAAAATTCATAATATTTATGAATTAATTCAATCACCTCATGAAATCTATTCGATGGAGTATCTATTAATAATGTGCATGACATCGTTATTGACACGTCATGCATGAAGTGGTGGACATTAGTATATAAATATAATCAAAATACTAACGGTCAACGATGGTCTTGACCTTATATAGGTGAAGCATACAGGAATCGTTGGCATTATTTCCTACTGGGGTGTCTTCTATATATGTTTTTATTGTGATTAAACGAAATCTTCACCTACATCTATAATATTGAAGAAGATTCTGTTAGCGACTCGTCAAATATTTTTTTTTTTATCCGTGTATTGTTTAGATCTCGCAAATTATAAAAATTCGTATATACTAATTTATTAGTCTGAATAATTTTTGCACTCACTATAAAATGCAAACACAGTTCTTCGACGGACGACAACCTGGCGCCAACTTATGAAATTTGATCCAATAAAAATTACTCTGGCGATTACAAATTCACATAACTAACAGGGAGCTACATGTTAAAATAAACATTTTTTATATTTTATGGTAAATTTAATCTTTTTACAATGGAAATACAACGCCAGACTATTGGTAATTTATTTATGGACTAACATATATTAGTATTAGGCAAAATAAAATAAATGCAAATTTTTGAAATTTGATTAAAATTGCAAAAAAAAAAACAAAAAGCTTTGTGTTGAAATTTAGATTAACGAATTTAAGTTAAACTTATAGTTTCGTTAGTGATTTAAGACATTTTGATGAGCAATGAGTAAAATCGATAATAAATGATATTTATAAATATTTTGATATTAATAGCAGATTAATAAAATAAAATTAGTTTATTTTGACATAATATTAAATAATTTATTATTATTATTTCTTTATTAAAATATTGGATATATGTTTAATAAAAATGTGTTTTTTTTTTCGCTTCGTTTTGATTGCACATAGAAAACCAAATTTTTGGCACAAAACAAATATTTGTTTACTAACTTATTTGATGCTAGATACTAAAAATTGCATTTGTATAAAAGAAAAAAAAAAATAGGACAAAAATCAAACAGCATTGTTTTAGCATTTATCTAAACGATTGGAATTCGATTGAAAACATTTTGTTTGTTCTGAATAACGTATTCAGGCAATCACTTTTAATGTTTAATAATAGCTTAGTTATGTACAACTTATATACAACTGATATTGAACAAAAATTTAACTAAAAATTATCCGAAAGGTAACCAAAAGTTAATAGTATTTGTATATAAATGTTATTTGAAATTGCAACTGAAAATGAACTAAAAGTGTATTAAAATGTTGTAGAAATAGAACTGAAAGTCAACCGAATGTTAACAGATTAAACTACTGAACAAAGCGAGAAAAAAATGTTGCCATAGACATCCCATACATCAATTCTATATATGTAACGAGCACGACTCGTGCCAAGATTTTGTGAATGCAAGGATATTATTTCTCAGACTGCGCTTCCCCGTAGAATATTTCGCTCTAGATTTCTTCCCAGTAGAAATATTCAATGGAAAATTCTTCCCCATAGAACGTTTTCCCGTAGAATTCTTCCCGGTAGAAATCTTCCCGTAGAACTCATCCCGGTAGAAATCTGCCCGTAAAACTCATCCCGGTAGAATTGTTCCCGGTAGAATTTATTTCCGTAGAATTCTTCCCCGTAGAGTTTTTCACAGTAGAAATTTTAGTGTGGTGAGTTTTAATGTGGTGAGTTTCATTGTGGTGAGTTTAGGTGAGGTGAATTTTGGTGTGGTGAGTTTTAGTGTGGTGAGCTTTAGTGTGGTGAGTTTTAGTGTGGTGAAATTTATTGTGGTGGGTTTTAATGTGGTGAGTTTTAGTGTGGTGAATTTTAGTGTGGTGAATTTTAGTGTGATGAGTTTCATTGTGGTGAGTTTTAATGTTGTGTGGTTGCTTTTGTATATATTTTTTTGTATTTGATCTTTTTAGCTTGTGTATGTGTTGAGTTATGTCGTTTGGAATGCTTAGATTGTATGGGAGGTATCACGCCCATATATAGCATATGACACCCTCCGGACTCCATAGTATCCTGGTGCAAAATTTCAGTTAAATCGGTTCAGCGGTTTAGACGTGATGCTGGATCAAACAGACAGACAGACAAACAGACAGACAGACAGACCGACAGACTGACAGACGGACCAAAAGTTTTATATATATAGATTAGCGGTTGCTGATTTTGACTGCTCAGTTTTTTTTTTATTCCGTAACGTTTTTAAGAAAATTGCAATCGAACTTTTAGGCCCTCTTTAGGCACTTTTTAGAATTAAAAAATACAAATCCCTTACACAATAAGTTTTCCAAAGAACTGTAAACGCAATACTTCTTTCAAATGTCAAGACTAATTACAATATATCGATTAATACTATTACTCCGATAGGTTTTTAAAATATTTGATATAATAATAATAGTTTGGCGCTACAGTCCTGTATAGAACTTCGGCCGAGCTCTCTCACCATTTTGAGCTGTGCGTGTTATATTTGTACTCAAAGTGGTGGGACCTACAGTTTATTGCCGAATCCGAACGGCGGGTGAGAGCTTTTTCATAGGCAATGGTTTTACTCTCGTAGGTTTGCCATTTACTGACGAGAGGTAGCGCGGTATAGAAAATGTTTCTATGAAAAGATGTTGTTAGCCCCAGTCCAGTCTTGAACCGGAGACCTTTTGGCTCGCAATCCAACGCACTAACCACTGAGCTACCGCGTCTATACTCAAAAATATTGATTTTTTTAGACTATTTTTGAACGATTATTTTAGCATTGTGAATCTAATGATAAATAAGAAAAAGGTTTATGGTTATGTAGAACATAGTTCAAACTAACGATGAAAATTACTAACTTTTTAGTATCGGTTCTCATTTTTAAAATATGCTCTATCAACACAATTTCCGACAAAAACTGTTAAAATTAAAAACGTTTGTATATTTTACATATAAATTACCCGACACTTTCTAAAAAACGCTATATAATAGGAAAAAAACTGAGTATGCAATAAGAATAAGCATTCTTTAAATATGAAGTAATGATATTTTCAGATTAATGTATAAGTATTTCCATTGAAAATTGATTATAAAAAAAATTACCAAAATTATGTTCACATGGCATATTTTTAAAATATTTTTTCAATTAGATGAAAGTTAATAATTTTGATAGTTAGTTCGGACTTTGCTTTCGATAACCATATATAATTTTTTTGTTTACCATACTAAATGATAAAAAAATATATACAAAATACTTGAATGAAATCAAAAAATTTCAAGTTTGAATTCAATTATCTTAACGAAGTATTGTAATATTGTTAATCATTAGTATATTAAAATTAGCCTTGACAATTATAAGAAATATTGCATTTAAGTTTTTTCGTTGAACTATTTTTCCACAACACTATATTTTTTTTATTCTAACTAGTGGGCGAAAACTACTCAAAAATACGATTTCAATTTTCTCAAAAACGTTTCATAATGGAAAAAAACAAGTATTCTGTCAAAATTAGCACTAGCAAATTATATAAAAACCAACTGAAAGGTTAACTGAATGTGTAAATGAAATTGTAAGCTAAAATATGACTGAAAATCTGCGTAAAAATGTAAAATATATTTTAAAAGACAATGAGACTTATCCTTAGAAGTTTCTCTTTAATTAATCCTAATTAAAATTTATTGAACAGACACAATTTGATGATATTGTACAATGACCTAAACGCAGAGAAAAACGTTGTTTGCAGCAAACATAATATATTTGCAATCGTAAATTTGATGTGTTTAATTGGATTTTACCTTCAATTCAAAATTTGTCAATTATTTTAGTTTTCATTTCATGAATTATGGTTATTTATTGTTATTAACATTTCTATTTTGAAATCCTGTGTAACATAATATGCTTGCTGCAAAACATAATTGTTTCCTGTCTGTATTACAATTTAGAAATGCATTTCATTAGTTTTACTTTAACAACAATGCAAGTATTGATTAAGCATTATACGATTTATAATTGAACAATAAATACTTGTTGAAAGTAGTTAGTGAGTTTTAGCTCTACATCATTCATATCGTGGTTGTGATCTAAAGACGTTAAACACAAATAACTTTATTTAGTTCAAGTTAGTAGTGATTAACAACTTATTTGTATAGATAATATGTAAACATTTTATGTCTGGCAATAAAAACCACATACCAAATCCATAGATCATAAAACTTCATATGAATTAGCATAAATCATTCGCATACTGATGATATAAGCATGTTTAATAGACGATATTAGATTAGCATACATTTTTCATTTTGCATCAGTGATAAGCTCTATCATTTCAACACTTCTTTGTCAGCTCTAATCTAATCACTCTAATCGCATTCATTGACCGGACTATTGTGAATATTGCCAAATGACCGACCAAAGTGTCAACGTCATTTTAATAGCAATCTAAAAATATATTTGCAAAGTTATTTCACAGTATTTTAAAATTTATTAATTTTGCAAAAAAAAAAAAATTAAATCAAACATTTATTTTACGTTCAAATTTATGCATATTTTACGTTTTCAACATAATTTAAAATACATTTTGAGCGATATAAAAAGTGCACTATTGTCTAAATTGATAAACAGTTACATTTTTAAATTCGCATTGTCAACACACTGATAACAGCGCGCAAAGGATTAAAGGATATTTTACAGCAAATCAAGTATGCGCGTGTTTCTGGTAAGTAATGATAGATTTTACTATGAATGTCGTAAATTATTTAATGAATTTATGATTATTGAATTCATTTTTATACTTTTGCAGTTATCATGTTTTATTGGGCTTGCTGTGGCCGCTCCTCAGGGTTACAACTACGAAAATGTTGGCAATACAGCTGATTTATCATTGGAGCAATATCAATTGCTGCAGCAATACGCACAACAGCAACAATTGAAGGAAGAGCAGCCCGCACAATATTCAAATCCAGCACCTGAAACGTTTACCATTGTTGGAAACCCCGCGCAATTGGGAGAACTGGCACAAACGACGGTAAAAACAACCGAAAACAGTGGTTATCATGTTGCCAATCAGCTGGTGGCCAGCGCTAACAAATTAGTGGAATATGAGCTTCAACAACAACTGCTGCAGGCTCCCGAACCCACTGTAAATAAAGTAGCAGCACCACAAAGTTATGAAATTCCTGTGCCCCAAGAGGTGCAGCAACAACTGCAAATTTTCAAAAACAGAAATCAGGAAACAGCGAATCTCCAAAATCTAAATCACCAAGTACTAAATCAACAAAAACTAAATCGTCCAGAACTAAATCACCAAGTACTAAATCAACAAAAACTGAATCAACAAGAACTGAATCACCAGGCACCGCCACAAAAGCCCATTGAAATACAACACAAACCCCTGGACTTACCTCCGATTCCACAAATTCAAGAAGTAGCCGCACGTGTACCAGAAACCTCCGTGCAGTACAACAAAGAATTCTACTTCCTTTCGGCACCAAACGACGATCACGAAGATATTCCCCAGAATCTGCAACAACAACTGAACACCTTGAAGAAAAATATTCGCATTGTATTCATCAAGGCCCCCGAACATAATGGTGTCACCGAAGCTGCCCTACAATTAGCAAAACAGTCGATAGAGAGCCAGACCGCCATCTATGTGCTCACAAAGCAACAAGATGCCGCCGGACTTGCCGCCAAGTTCCAAGAGATTCAAAGCAGCTCGGTGAATCATAAGCCAGAGGTCGTTTTTGTCAAGTACAAAACACCAGAGGAGGCGGAGCACGCACAGCGCACCATTCAGGCGCAGTATGCAGCATTGAATGGACCTAATAAATTCAATTTCGGTGGCATACCTGAAAATCACAATTTTGTCGGTTCGCTTAGCATAGATCCACGTAAGTCTGAAACCGCTGGACGACAAGTTGGTTCCACCGGTGCTGTGGCTAGAGATGAGAAAAAGACTCCAGATGCAAATTATTTGCCACCAGTTGCTATTAATTAATCATTTAGCATCATTTATTTAAATAAGATTAAATTATATAAAATATGTAGCATAAAAGTTTAACCAAATAAAATAATTTAAAAGTTGAATACAATTTTTGATTGCATAGTTTTATGCGCTTTTTGAAAGGTAGATTTAATAAAATATACTTAATACAAATATAACCGTCTTTTAATAAATCTTTTTCATATATATTTCTAGACAACTATTTTTATATTATATACTAAGCATTTTGGACAATATCTGTTAAGACATTTCCTCATTTTAGAATTATTTGTTTAAAAACCATTTTTTTTTTCAAACTCATTTTTTTCGGATACATTTTTTTGAAAACATTTTTTTTCTGTTATCTTTTAAATAACATTTTAACAACAACACTTTTTTCCAATTATTTTCTAAACAATTTTTTTTTTTTTTTTGAAAAGTTCGTAAAAAATATTATATTCATAATTATTATGAATAAAATCATTAATATGACGATTCAAATTAATTGTATTGAATATTTCGTTTGTTTGATAGTACGAATAATTTCATATATATAATGAATGTATTCATCAATATGTCATTTAATGAACGGTGGTCAATATAATGAATCTGGTAGTTGGTGAAAAATTCAAAATATTTATGAATAAATTCATCATATTGATGATTTTTTTTATGTGATAAAAGAAAATTCCAAATATGAGCTTCAAAATAGCGACTCATAATCTCGTTCTAAAAATGTGAAAAAAAATAGAAAATGCACACCAAAATACTAAAACCGTTTTACGATTATTCAAAATAATTACTTTTGCTTTTTGGGACATCCTACCGTATATTTATGACATCGAAAAATACTTTTATTTAATAACCTAAATACTGAGTATTGGTTTAAATATTTATCCGATTCGGTTTTAGGTCTAACACACATTTTTAAATATATATAATAATATATGTTTTTTTAAATGATATTTAATTTGATTTCAGACATTCAGTGTGAAACTTCAGAAATGACTGACAGACAATTCACTCATACACTATTGTGTATTTCGATTAAACAAAACCCAAAATTTGTTCAGATGTGAAAATTTTTAATGAAATATAATACTGCTTCTACAACTAAAAAGATATGGGTAAGTCTATTAGAAATATAAAAACTCATCTTGCCATCTCCAATTACAGTGAAATATACTATTCATATGCTTATTATAGATAAACCTTGATCTACAAATCAAAAATTATTAGATTTCATAGAAATTTCTAAATTTTCTTTACTTTGTTATTTTTTTGATATCCAGAAAATGTAGGCGCATGAATAAAAACTCCAAAAATTAAATAAACCTATAAATATTGTAGCGTCGGTAGCTCGTGTGGTTACGACTTGACTACGAGCCGAAAGGTTCGCGGTTCGATCCCCAACGACTGTAAACATCTTTTTCATAAAAAAACATTTTTCTATGCGATGCTACCTCTCGGCAGTAAATAGCAAACATACGACAGTAAAACATTTCCTATGAAAAGCTCTCACCCGCCGTTCGGATTCGGCAATAAACTGTAGGTCCCACCACTTTGAGTACAAATATAACACGTACAGCTCAAATGGTGAGAGAGCTCGGCCGAAGTTTTATACAGGACTGTAGCGCAAAACTATTATTATTTATACACATTTATTGGGTACTAGCTGGACCCGTTCACAGCTTCGCCCGTGCTAAGTTTTTGTAATTGTAAAACTATATCGTTCATAAAGTGTGGATACATTTACGCCCCTTTTTAGTGCATGTCTACGTCGCCTTTTCCCGCCCATATTGATCATAGTGTCATGCATCTATTTCCAATCTCGATCACATTCCACGTGGCTATTAACATTTTTAAAAATGATCCTTTGTTTCGAGTTGTACAACTCTGCTCTTAGTAAGTCAGGAGTTTTAGCATTTTTAAAATTTTTGTTATATGGGAGGTGTCTCGTCCAATTGTCCAATTCCGTCCAAATTCTACGCAGGGCTCTCCACACCCAAAAACTCGATTCGTTTTTTTTTTTGGATTTCATCCACTTAAAAATTCCAAGATTTTTGGATTTTTTTATTTTTGAACATTTTTCGAATTATAAATATATTTGTGGTTTTCAGGGTACAATTTATGTTTTGAAAATTTAAGAATTTGTTATAAATCACCAAATCGAAAATAATTATTTGAACCACTGCTGGATGAAATCTCTGGTGAAGATGGTAATGAAATGATTCATATATTATATTAGCCAACATACATTACCCAACTTAGGCCTTTATGTAGATCCAAATAATTTAATGATGTAGTCGCCGAAACCATGGATTTAATTCAAGTCAATTCTATGACAATTTTTGAAGCGGAAGATATTGATTGAATCTAATAGGATCTGAAGAAAACGGCTGCCAGATCCAAGACGGTGAATTTTTTTCACAAAGTATCCGGATTTTTTTTCCAGCCCTGATTCTATGTGACAATTACAATGTTTAATATAATCTTTTGTTTCGATTTTTTAAACTCTGCACTTAGTAGGTAAAAAGTAATAGCAAATTTTAAGGTTTTTTTTAGTATTGGAGGTGCCACGACCCATTGTCCAATCCCGTCCATATTCGACGTGGTGATCGGAGTTTTAAATATGAACATTTGATTTGATTTTTATAACTCTACTTTTAGTATGTCAGGAGTTATAGTATTTTTAATGTTTTTGTTATATGAAAGGTGCCACGCCCCTTTATACAATCCTGCCCACATTTTACGTGACGATTTTACTTTTTAATATGAACCTTTTGTTTCACTATTTTCATAACTCTGGTCAGGAGTTATAGCATTTTAAAAGTTATGGTTATATGGGAAGTGCCACTCCCCTTTATCAAATTCCGCCCACATTTAGCAAAAATATAAACAACAACAAAATACATTACTGAGCCCAATTTCATAACTGTGGCTATCTTATACAGATATTTTGAATTAAAAGTTTAGTTTTGCCACGCCCATGTTTGTACCTTAGGAGGCAAATTTCCAAAAATCCCTTCGTAGTGCGCTCTCATGTGGGAAATCAACACCCAGTCCAAATTTCAAGTTCCTAGGGTCAAATTTAGATTTTTTCGATTTTCCGGCTTTTCCTTTGGGTTTTTCCGACTAAACCACTCTTGCATTGACACGAACAAAATACAAAAAGAATCAGGCAAATCCGTCAGTTCGTTCTCCCGTGATGCTCTGGCACACACAGGACATTTCATTTTTATATAGATAGATAGATAGATAGATAGATAGATAGATAGATAGATAGATAGATAGATAGATAGATAGATATATGTATTAATTTGTTGGGTTATATACGACCGCGGTAGCTCAGTGGTTAGTACGTTGGACTGCGAGCCGAAAGGTCCCCGGTTCAAGCCTGGACTGGGGCTAACAACATCTTTTCATAGAAACATTTTTCTATATCGCGCTACCTCTCGGCAGTAAATGAGAGTAATACATTGCCTATTAAAAGCTCTCACCCGCCGTTCGGATCCGGCAATAAACTGTAGGTCCCACCACTTTGAGTACAAATATAACACGCACAGCTCAAAATTATTATTATATTATATGCGACCTAATTAAAACTAATGTTCCCCACTTGATACCGGAACTGATAAAATTCTAAGCTTTGGCATCTCCTAATACTATTTATAGGGGTTCTGGTTGTGATAGTTGTTCTATAGGATGTCCATTAAGTTTATCTCATTTAATATTCCGATTATATGTTTAGAATCGCGCTGGATGTATTTCTAAAATTATCTTCATCGTCTTCTGGACAAAATCTACATATACTGTCAGTTTGTATACACATCCTAGTCAGATTTTTACCATTGTTTTGTAAGAAGTCCCGTTAGAATTCTTAGGTTTTTCTTCGATAGCTTGATACAGCCTTTTAATCTACATAGATTCTAGGTCCCAATTAGTTTCTATGATTGACGTATTTTTTTGATTTTTTTTATCTGGTGTTAGATAATTCTTCTTCTTAATGTTTTTTTTTAGAATAGTGTTGCCGATTCCACAAAAAGTTTCATTTTCTTGCAAGTTTGTCAGCTTCTTCATTACCTGTTATTCCCCTTTGATCAGAGTTCCAATAGGATACATACCATTAGTTCAATAATCTTTAATCTGTTAATACTATATGTTGTTGCATCCTTCATTTCATAATGCATTCTTTTAATTACAATAGCAATGCCTATAAGTCTTTATTGATACATTATTACTAGATTTATGGTATAGCTGAATTACATTTCCCCAATAAATTATTAGACAAAAATTGAATATTAATTATTTTAATTAATTATTTTAATTAATTATTTTAATTAATTATTTTAATTAGTTTAGTTAAATATCGACAAATAAAACAAGTTTATTGCTTCATGTTCTTGATTTGCAGTTTCAGTATTGTTCTGGCTGTTATGCGTCTTTTCTTGCACTTGCAACGAAATGTCATATTGTTCTCGAACTTGTTCTTGCACAGAAATAAAATCAACATCATATTAATGAATTTTGTTCATCAAACCATGATTCATTATATTGAAGAACGATTCATAATATTGATAACTACGAACATCAATGATAGTCAACGTATTTTTCACATACATTTCATCATATGTATGTGAAGAATACGTTTCATCATATTTATGAACAAATACATAAAATACAACATATATGTACATCATACTAATGAATGCTGTTCATCAAACCAAATTGCAATCAAAATATTTTTTTTCGGGTTCATATTTTTACATACTTCTCAGTTAGTTCTTGTTATTTCTTATAAAGGGTTTTTCAGCAGGGATGCTACAAAAGTAGAGTATGCATTATAATGAATTTTTCAATAAGAGCGCTACAAAAGTTTTTTTTCAAGCGTTTTTCAACAGGTACGCTACAAAAGTAGACAGCAAACGACGCCATATTTCTTGCCATTTCTCTTCAATAAGGTTTGCCATTTCATGATGGAAAGATATACGAATTCGAAATTCGATAGTAAATTTTAATAATTTCGACTCGTTGTTGGCTCGTAAATCTTTCCATCATGAAATGGCAAACCTTACTGAAGAGAAATGTCAAAAGAGCAGCAAGATATATGGCGTCGTTTGCTGTCCCTGTTGCTCTACTTTTGTAGCGTCCCTGTTGAAAAACCCTTGAAAAAAAACCTTTTATTGAAAAACCCTTTATAATGCATACTCGACATGCATAAATTAGTAAAATGATTTTGTAATATATTTAATTATATTTAAAACTTTTTAATAACAAAAAGTTACATTCTAAAAAATATATATATTTTTTTGTAAGCAATTATTTAAAAAAAAAAATTTCAAACAAAATGTTTTTTTTTGGGACAAGATTTTTTTACGAACAAATTTTTTTTTCTGTAAATTTTTTTTGAAAACAAAATTCTTTCGAATTTTTTATTTTTGAATACAAGTTTTTTTCCAACATTTTTTTATTTCATTTTTTTCAAGTTTTATTTCCCAAAAACATTTTTTTTTGAAAAATTCCTAAAAAAATGTTCGTCCACTAATTTGTTTTGAAAAAATAATATTAGTTATATAATATTTATCATATGAATATTTTATTTATAAATATTATAAACAATTTACAAAAAAATATAAATTATTCATAGATATTATGATTATATTCATCAATATGACGATTCAAATTCATTGTATTGAATATTTCATTTTTCACTATGATGTTCGATGGTATGAATGCATTCATCAATGAACGGTGGTATCAATATATTGAATCTGGTAGAAAAATGCATAATATTTATGAATAAATTCATCATATAAATATTTTTTTTTCTATGTGTACAAAATCAAGTCCATCGGTGAAATTAGGTTAATTTATAAAAATAACACAAATATATATTTAAGATGATTTTATTTCGATGAATGATACATGGTTACTTATTTATATACTTAGATATATACGATAAAATAATATATATATAACTAGACAACAGTTAATTCTAGACATTGGCAGTACGAATACATTAGAACCTTGTTGTAGGTGGCAAATACGCGTTTCTTGGTGGAACATAGCCGTTCGCTAGAGCTTCCGACTTGCTTGCAAAGTCCAACACAGGAGCAGATCCTACATTAAGGCTGCTGGATGCACCCGGCAGAGTATCGTATTGCTCTTGGATGGTGCGTTGCGCATTCTCAGCATCAGCTTGGGTTTTGTACTTGACAAAGTGCACTTCGGGCTTATTAGCAGCATTATTTTTAACTGCATTCAACTTATTGGTCAATTCACCGATATCAGACTGCTTGTTCAGCACATAGATGGCTGTGCGATCATCTGAGGCAGATTTAGCCAATTGAAGTGCGGCATTTTCAAGTCCTGAATTCTCGGGACCCTTGATGAAAACCACACGCAGCGCCCTCTTCACCGAATTGGCAATTTGTTCGTTTGTGAGATCATCATTGAAATCTGCCTCAGGTGCTGAATAACTGTAGAACTCCTTTTGGAATTCATTTACAATTGGCTCCGGATCAGATTGAAAAGGTGGCACCAATTGTGCAGACCCAGGGCTATTATCTGCTTGACCCACGGGGCTGTAATCGTATTGAGCTGCGGAAACAGCAACTAAACAAAGTACCTATATCGAAAATAGATTTGATGTCATATTCGAAATTTCACATTTGAGCGCTATTTCTAAACCTACCACAAAAGCGCGCATTTTAGACTTAATTTTGGTTTGTGGTTAGCGTGATATGACTGTAAACTACGCTTACTGTCTGAGTGTTGAACTGATTGTGTCTGCTTTTCTAATTGCATAGGTCTATTTATATGTGTAGCCAAAATTCGGTCCACATAAGAGTTGCATAAGAGTTGCATGACAGTTGCACAAATCGGCCGAAATAGGTATACATTTCAACGGTTACGAAAAATGCATATTTTAACTAACCTGATTCTTAGGAAATTGTAACACCAAACCATTTATGACCTACAGTTTGAAAATGCAGTGCCATTAATTTATGATGCAGACAAAAAAAGACATCTGCTGCATTTAAACTGCATCTTGTGTTTTATGGGCTGCATATTTAAAGCCTTATTAAAAACAAAGCACCCACATGTTAAACTCAAACTCCATGGTGTATGTGTTAATATTTGAGCCAAGTATTCAGTCAATCAGAAAAAATGCGTCTAAACTGGAAATGAAAACAAGTCTATCGGGTAGCCCTAAATGTATGCTGTATATTTATATTTCAGTTTCTTAAAAAATACTTTATTAACATTGACAAATCATGCATTCTTATTTTATTTCACACAAATATTTGGTAATAACAAAACACGAAATATTTTTTGGATAATTTGTCACAAATAAAAAAGGTTAATAACAGTTTATTTATTTTTATTTTTATCAAATACACGCTGCAAAAAAAAAGGGCTCTCCCAAACATAATTTTGCAGGCATTAGCATGTATGTTTGGAATTTTATGTAAACATAATATATAATTGACTGATAAATCATTTGTAAACAGGGTTGTATTGAGGCTTGTACATTGTTGTAATGAGCTCTGACTTACATTATAATATCCCGGAAACATTTTAATGTTGCCCCTTAAAATGTAGTATGTTCTAATGAAAACATAATAATTACTACATCCAAATAAAATAAATATTTGAACCGAAACATAAATATGTTCAAATTAAAACATGATTTTGAACGACCTGAATATAAATATGTTTTCAGTGAAACATATCAGTTGTTTCAGTACAAAAAGTATTATGTTTGCATAGAAACATATTTAAATATTTTTGGAAAGAAATCCTAAAAATAAAATAAAAATAAAGTGTTATTTTTTATTTATTTTTATTAAAAATCTTTAAACATGCATAGTGGAAAATTATAATAATAGAATTCATATACAAATTTTTAAATGCATAAATAAATAATTTGTTTAAAACTGCAAGTACAAGTGACAGCATCAATGAATGCACATTTGCACCTGCAGACGCTAAACCAGACGATCCAGGCTCGCTTTATATTTGGAACAGTTACATTTGGTCTCAGTACAGCACATAGCGTAGGCAACGAATTCACGGAGGCTTTTGTAAAAAAACATGCCAAATTCTGTTTGAAAATCGAAACACTGATTTTTATTGTGGTTTTTTCACATTAGTTGCAGAAATTATATACTGCACTATATTATACTATGTTACTATTTGTACTTTCTATAACACAATATATATATTTATTTAATTTACAAATAACAAAATTATTACCGACGTGAACACGTTTTCTCAACGAACAACAAAAGGCACGTACGCAGAAAATGCCGATCAACGAGAGTCAACATTGTATACAAGAATTAATTTTTTGTCTGTTTTCAAACATCAGTATGTTTAAAATGACCCTATACATACTTCAAACGACGACAAAAGAGACGTAGGTTGAAAATTCTGCTCAACGAGTGCCAACTTCGTATACATGAAGAATGTTGCAAGAATACACTTATTTAAATCCAATTTCTGTTTTGTTTGTTTTTAAACATCAATATGTTCAAACGATGGCAAAAGATGGCGTAGATAGAAAATGCTTCACAACGTTGCCAACTTCGTCAGTCGATAAGTTATCGAATTAAGACAAGCGTTGTGATCATACATTGTATTTAGATTTGTTTAGCATTTTCTGTGTTTCGAAACATAGTTTTAACCAAGTAAATAGTTTATTCAAATGCAATTAAAATTGTATGTTGGTATTGTAACATATTTATGGTAAATTTGACAGATTCTGCTGGTCAATATAATAATGTTTACACGTGAACAAAAATCAATTCAATTTCGATTATAATTTAATTACACTTCATTCCTAATACACGTATGGTAATTTCGTATTACTTTTTAATTACATTAAAATATATTCAAACAAATCTTTTCTATCCGTGTAGATATAAAAGAAAGGGACCATCGACAATTTTTGATAGGTTTTTTATTTAAAATTTTGTATTATGATATTTCGTTTTCATAATTTGGGATTTTTTTAATTTTTTATCAAAATGAATATTATCTGGGGTTATATTATTCGTTGGCAGCTCAGAGGCGAATATGTTGAACTGCGATCAAAACAACATATTTTTATAAAAAACATTTTGCTTACACCGATTACAAACCTCCAAATGTAAAAACTAAAAAATCTATTTTTTTTTTTGCCAAAATCACATATTTGTTTTTGAATCCGTATTACATTTAGCCGTATTACAATAGCCGCGGTAGCTCAGTGGTTAGTGCGTTGGACTGCGAGCCGAAAGGTCCCCGGTTCAAGACTGGACTGGGGCTAACAACATCTTTTCATAGAAACATTTTCTATACCGCGCTACCTCTCGTCAGTAAATGGCAAACCTACGAGAGTAAAACCATTGCCTATGAAAAAGCTCTCACCCACCGTTCGGATTCGGCAATAAACTGTAGGTCCCACCACTTTGAGTACAAATATAACACGCACAGCTCAAAATGGTGGAGAGCTCGGCCGAAGTTCTATACAGGACTGTAGCGCCAAACTATTATTATTATTATTACATTTAGGGCTCTGATATATTTTGGGCAAATATGCGCAATTTTTGTATCAGTTTTTATGAATGTCCATTAAATGGTATATACAAATTCATTTAAATTTCTTTCGGCGAGAAACAGCGTTGTAGTTAAAACTTTAACCAATATTGACGTATTAGAATTTAAAATATGCACCTACTCTTTAATTTTTATCCCTGCACATATGATAATAATTTTAAAGACACTTTTTGATAACTAAATATCATACCTTTCCAAGATGGTATCACATCTATATCGTCTTGCTTCGAAATATTTAGAAAAAATCGATCCAAAAACATACTTCAAAAAAACTTAAACCCATTTTTAATTGTTTTTTCATATTTGAGTATGTATTTCGTATATTTTAAATAAAAAATAATGCAGAAAGTCTTTCTGATTATGAAAATTCAATAATTTCTAAAACCGTTTATTTCAATAATCCAATGACCGATGAGACACATGTGCGATTTAGGACCCATAATACGCCATTCAGATTCGGCATTAAACTGTAGGTCCCACTCCTCTGAAAACAAATATACCAGGCACAACTGAAATGAAGAGAGAGCTCGGACTAAGATATTCGGACTAAGATCGCCAAATTCTTATTATATTAGAACTTAATAATAAAAACATTTAAGGTTCTGCATTGATTTAGGTTCGTTGTCAGGTTTAAATTCCTTTTTCCAATCCGGACCATTAACTGTATAGATAATGCAAATAAGTACAATGATGGTAGAATGATAAGTGCATAGCACGGAAATTTTCATATTTACTCTAATAGAGTTTGGGAAAAAAGACGAAAACTTCGCGATGGTGCAAGGGAAAAAACTTTTCATTCTATCAACCTAAAGAACTGAAACATTTTCTAAGCCTTATTGATGGTTATTTTATTTAAAATTTAGATTATTAAAGGAAAAACCGTACATTAATACAAAAACTGAAATAAAAACTGTAACAGTAACTTGAAATCGATATATCGATATTTCTGATATACATAAAATCGAAATTGCACACGATACCAGAAACAACCGAAATCAAAAAGTGTATTTATTTAGGTTTCAATCTTTGATTTATTTTCTAAATAAATACATTTCTCGTAAACGAAGATTAGTACCTCATTAGTTAACCATTAATCACTTAAATGATATATTATAAAAAATTGTTTAAAAATTCACTTTTAAATCAATCCAAAATTAAAACATGTTGGTATGTTGAAATTATTCTTGTTATCACAATTTTTGATTTGCATAAATATATGGGTATTCATATCGACTAAAGCCTTGTCCCATTAAATTAATAAATTACTGAATAAATTATTTTTTTGTTAATCGAATTCAACCGCTTATTTATTACACTGTTGAACATAATAACAACGCCGAAAAAATGTTGTAAATAAATGGAATGAACACCGTTAATTGAGACACTGTTCATAATATATATGGGCCATTCATACAGTGCTACAAAGTTACAAAAAAAGGGTATAAAATCACTTTTGTATGGTTGTTCATATTTCTAAATCTCTGTATATTTTGAAATAACTGCTAGAAAGAATTCTAAAAGGGTCCATTTAGGAACATCAATTTTGAAGTGCAAGGATAATGACAATGGGCCACATAGAATTTACAACTTACTTTCTCTAAAAGCCTGCCATCAACGAAGTTTTTAACATTTGTACTTTTAGAGATATTGAAATATGAACAACCATACAAAAGTGATTTTTGGCCGATTTTATGTAACTTTGAAGCACTGTATCTCTGGAAGTAGAGATCGAAAAAAATAAAAAAAATGGTCAATGCATATCTTGATCCCCTTTATCAGTTTCATTAAAATGGAAGAAGCTGAGTTCCAATTGCTGGTCAATTTGGTGTGGAATGACCAATATGGAAAAAGTAATTATATTTATGAACTATTTTTCGTATATACGAATCACAAAATTTGAGCGAAATCAATATAGTAAACGCGTTCATAATTGTTATAAATTGCGTTCATTGCGGTATTCATTTTTCATTTTTGGGGTTTAGCAGCGCAGCCTCTACGCATTGGCAATTCATTCGCTGGTATCAGCGTGACTGAAAAATATAAATCCAGTCCACAAAAAGGAGCATAGTGTGATATGTGTGCAACTGTAAACAATTTTGACCATTCTATAAATAGATATTATTTTACTGACGAGTCGTGCGACATGACGGGCAGTGATTATTTTCAATGCTCCTTGCGACGCGTCGATGATGACAGATACAGTTCTTGGTTTTTTTTTCGTATGTTATTTGGTACTTATATAACATATCGTTTTCTTTGTTGTTTACAAATCGTGGTACCTAATACCGAACAACAACATAGCACTTTGTATCTGGCAAGACCTTGAGCCCGCAAAAACAATATTTTTGCAATAACTCTATTTTTGGTCGAAGGAAAAACAAAAAACAATTTATAAAATAAAAAAGTAATAAAATGAAATAAAAACCAGTTGGGAAGGTTAGATCACATGGGAAAGTTTAAAGTAGTTATAGTTAGGATTATCAAAATTATAGTCGGTCTAAGCCGACTATAAATACCCTACACATATGTGTGGTTACCATTCAAAGTGATATATAGGTCACCAGGGTATATGAATCCTGAAAATAACTACAAACATTCAATCGCTGAAGAATTTCCATTCATTCGATACCCATATTTACAAATGGGTAGGTGTACCGAATTTCGATTTTTATACCCTACACTAAGAGTGAAAGGGTATATTCAGTTCGGTACGCCGTTTGTAACACCCAGAAGGAAGCATCTCCGGTATGGATATATATTCTTGATCAGCATGACCTCCTGCGTCGATTTAGCGATGTCCGTCTGTCCGTCTGTCTGTCTGTCGCTAAATCGACTCAGGAGATCATGCTGATCAAGAATATATATACTTTTCCATACCGGAGATGCTTCCTTCTGGGTGTTACAAACGGCGTACCGAACTGAATATACCCTTTCACTCTTAGTGTAGGGTATAAAAACAATAATATGAGAAAATAAATATTTTTATTTTTAAATAGTTTAAAAGTTCGTTAATATTATGAATTTTTTCATAATTCTTATGAATGCGTTCATCAATATTATGAATTTTTTCATTACGGTTTTATGAACGATTCATATATGGGATGAATTTGGTGATTAGTTCTGTCATAATGCCAAATTCATAAAATTGATGAACAAATTCATTAATAGTATGAACTTTTTTTTTGTGCAAAAATGGAATATGGGCAAAGACTTTGGAATGTCCACTTTTGTACATGTACTTCACAAAACACTAATTGTAGTGGTTACTTTTACTGTACCGTAATCGAAATTCAGTACAGCTACCCGAATGTAAATTTAGTACTGGTATTATTTCCTTATCAGACTCGCCTTGTTTGTAAAAAGGCATTGATCAATCAGGACGTCAGTGCCTGATTAAAAATGTGACGCCATTTGAAGTTGCTCTTCTGATTTGGTTGCCTGAACTGGCTTCCGGATCATACCCTTATCCTAATCGATTCACATTTTAATTTCACATTTACAAAAAAAAAGAATCAAATATTATCAAATTTATTAGATGAATTTAGATTTAGTGTGAAAAATCTATTAATGACGATATAAATATTCGTACCATTAAGTACTTAATAAGAAATTTTTTTTGGGTGTATTTATGTATTCTTTCATGAATATTATGAAAATGGTAATTGGTTGAGTTTGTATAAATATTTTTGTACATATTATGAACTTTTATTCTGTGTTTTAATTCGAAAACTAATTAACAACTCATAAATTAGATAATCTATAAAATTATAAAAATTCCGACACATCTGAATAAACGTTTAAGAATCCCTTATAAATAAATATTAACATAAATACGCATAATGAGGCTAAAGGTGAATAGTATAAAAGACAAAATTTTAAACATGTAAATAATAAACCAAAAAAAAAAAAAAACAAAAACTTGTAGCATCAAAGAAAATGTTATCACCAATTAACGATAGTTTGTAAAGATTTTGACAACTGGTATTTACAACAACAAGTACGCGGCATTAACAAATGAGGGCTCAAAACATGTTTTGTCTGTCACACATGTTTTGTCTGTCACCCAATACGATTTTATTGGCCGCATCGCATTAAAATTGGTTTAATGTTGGGAATTCCATATTGGCAACACTATCCATGACAGCTCTCGCTTGCTATTTTCGGACGGAAGACAATTCCGACGGAAGATATATTTCACCCACAATTGCAAGTAGAAACTTATTTTGCATTTTGTTTGTTTTAATTTGAAAATATCAAAAAAGTACGGTCGATCCATTTTAACTACGAGAGGTTAATACATAAAAAACAACGAATATTAGTAAATTTATATATGGAATTTAATACAAAATAAAAAAAATCTCGAGTGACCATATTTTTTCAACAATATGCTGATAATTCGATGTACAGCATATAGAAATATGTTTATTTTTCAATATTGAAAAACTATCTATAATGCTGACAATAAGTACACAAATTATAGTTTAATTAAAAACATATTTCACAATCTCACAAAATGAAATCCGAGTGTGGTGCGTAGTAGCGACGGACGCCATCTGCATGACATGATATCGCCTTCTCGAACTCATCTGCATTTGAAGATTTGAATAACTTGGTTAGTATAGTATAAAACGAACGCTCGAGGTAAAATTAAGTCACAATCAACTCAACACTTCATCATATCTGTGTTACCTGCTGTACTTGCTAGAAAAATGCGTGCTTTTGTGGTAGGTGTACCGGTGAAAATTCGACTGGAGAAGGACCAAAGGATTACCTAACCAAAATTATTTTTTTCACTTTAGGTTTTGTGCCTGGTCGCTGCTGCTGCTGCCCAATACGATTACACTCCACATTCTGGTGGAGTTGGTTCAATCGGTAGTGATGGTGGTTCGGTTGGTGGATCCTATGGCGGCTCCCTCGGCGGTGGCTCCCTCGGTGGTGGCTCCCTTGGTGGTGGCTCCCTAGGAGGTGGCTCTCTCGGAGGTGGTTCCATTGGAGGTGGTTCCCTTGGAGGTGGTTCCATTGGTGATGGCTCCCTTGGTGGCGGCTCCCTTGAACAAATTCAGCCAGCTAGCGAATACAACAAGGAATTCTACTCGTACACAGCACCCGAAGGTGAATTCAACGATGCCGGTCTTAACGATCAAATCGCCAACTCACTGAAGAAGGCCCTACGTGTTGTCTTCATCAAGGGACCCGAAAACAATGGACTCGAAAATGCTGCCCTCCAATTGGCTAAGTCTGCCGCCGACTCTCGCACTGCCATCTATGTGCTGAACAAACAGGCTGACATCGGAGACTTGGCCAACAAGTTGAATGCCATCAACAAGAACAATGCCCAGAAACCCGAAGTTCACTTCGTCAAATACAGGACCCCAGCTGATGCCGAGAATGCTCAACGCGCCATCCAGTCGCAATACGACTCACTGCCTGGTGCATCCAACAGCCATAACGGTGGTGCCGCCCCCGTTTTGGACTTCGCCTCCAAGGCTCCAGTGCGTTCTGCCCCAGCCTCCTCTGCACCAACCAGCTCGTACATTCCACCTCAAGCATCGTATTTGCCACCTGGCAGAAGATTCTAAGATAGCGTAGAATTTGTTTGATTAGATTTGTTATTTAGTTTAAGTCGATCTTTGTTAATTGTTATGAAATAAAAAAAATATATTAAAAAAATATATTTAGAGACTTTTCAATGTGTCGTATCAGTAATTCTGGTTCGCAATACTGTTTCTGTTTCACTGTTTCTGTATTTGGTTCGCAAATACAGAAACAGTGAACAGAACCGATACCAAAATCGATTTGTTTGGGTTTCAATCATAAAACTATTCTTCTCAAAACTATATGGATGAAGTTTACAAACCATTATTTACTGAGTTCAACAAAACACAACCCACAGAAAAAAAATCATCAATATGATGAATTGATTCATAAATATTATGTATTTTTTCGCCCACTACCAGATTCATCATATTGTACCATCGTTCATTAAATGACATATTGATGAATGAATACATTTTATAAATATATGAACAAAATATTCAATATAATGATTGTGAATCGTCATATTGATGAATATAATCATAATATCTAAGAATAATTTTAAATTATAAAAAAAATATTGTTTTTAGAAAATAATTCGAATAAAATGTCGTTAAAAATTTATTAAAAAAAAAAAATAATCCAAAAAAAAATTTTTCGAAAAAAAAATTACCAAAAAAAAAAATTTTTTCAAAAAAAATAGAGCAAAAAAAATATTTTTCAAAAAAATAAAATGTCCGAAAAAAAAATTTTTTTTTTCAATTTTGAAATCAAAATTTTTTGAAATATATTTTTATATGTATAAGTTTTTATTAACAAAAAACTGTAATTATAAATAAATTACAACCCATTTTACTAATATACGCATGTCGAGCAAGCATTGTATAAGGAAAACATTCAAGAATTACTTGAGAACTGAGAAGTATGGCAAAAAATGAATGAAAAATAAATATTTTGATTGAAATTCGGTTTGAAGAATAGCATTCTTCAATATGAATTACATATATGGTGTATTTTATGTATATGTTCATTAATATTATGAAACGTATTCTTCACATACAGTTGTTCATATTGAAGAACACTTTTTCGACATTTACCAAGCGTTCATCATATTTATGTTCCCCATCATTAACATTGATGTCGTTAGACATTAATATTATGAATGGTTCTTCAATACAATGAATCATGGTTTGAAGAACGGAATTCATCAATATGACGTACAGTTTTTTCTGTACACAAATAATGAAATTCGTATGTAAAAATAAAATTCACTTAAAAAAAAAAATAATTGGGTAATAGTTTCCGGTATAGATTTCTTTGAAAACAATAAATAATGATCCAGATAAAAGCGGTATAAATAGTTTTGAAAATAAAACTTAATAAATTTGCATAATAATATATTATGATATAACATTATTTTCTGACTTCTATGCTAACTAAATTTGTATCATAGAATATTTTATTATCTATATTTCTAAGGTAGCCGCGGTAGCTCAGTGGTTAGTGCGATGGACTGCGAGCCAAAAGGTCCCCGGTTCAAGCCTGGACTGGGGCTAACAACATCTTTTCATAGAAACATTTTTCTATACCGCGCTACCTCTCGGCAGTAAATGGCAAACCTACGAGAGTAAAAACAATGCCTATGAAAAACTCTCACCCTCCGTTCGGATTCGACACTAAACTGTAGGTCCCACCACTTTGAGTACAAATACAACACGCACAGCTCAAAATGGTGAGAGATCTCGGCCTAAGTTCTTATAGGACTGTTGTGCCAAACTATTATTATTATATTTATTTTTTGTATACATTTCATTTTTAATTGTATGTTGGTGTTGTATACAAAAGTTCCTCAAATAATAAATATTGATAACCAAATCCAAATCCGTGACCTCTTTCATGATATTTGTATTCAAAACATATTATTTTGTATTAATAACACTTCCCACTTAAAATCTAATAAAAAATATAATAAATACCTCAACATTTGCAAAGCATTAGTATTGTCGTGAAGAGAAATGAGCGGTATTTGGTTTAAACAAAATATTTAAATAAAAACACACAAAAAAAAAACTCTTTTATAATAGTTTTGAATAAATTTGCTACTGTGTATTCATAAAGAAACAATATCACAAATAAAAAGTGTAGTATAGTGTTGTTATCTCTTTTGTTATGATTTCTACATTTATGCTTTATTCAAGATCACAAAAATAAAATTTACTTTATACGCAATAATTGAATAATAGTTAAATGGCTGCATACAATCGAAATCAATTTAGTGTTTCATTCAATCGAATTTGTCTACATTTGTTGAGAATATAGTGTTGATATACAAATTACATTAATGTAAAAGTAAAAACTAAGGACTGCGTCGAATAAAATTGTCCGCTACAAAAATGAAAAAATCTAGAAATCTAAAATCGAATTTTTATAGAATAAAATATTTTATTTTGCAAATTATTTTTAGATTTAAAAAAAATATAAAAAACCAGAAATTAATATTTTTTAATAAAAAGTTTTAATTTTTCCGGAACCCCTTCCATTAATGTTGTAATGGTAGTGTCCGACACCCTCACAGCTGCTGAAGACCACTTTCTTTTAAAGTCTTGAAGATCTTTGGCCACTTTTTTTGTTGTCTTCATCTCCCTTTTTACTAAAGCCCAATATCTCTCAATCGGCCTGAGTTCTGGACAGTTTGGTGGATTGGCTTCTCTAGGCACCAAAATCACTGCATTTTGTTGGATCCACTCTAAGGCCATTGCTGTTGTGACATGAAGCTGTAGTGACATGAAGCGCGGTCAGGTCAAAGAAATGTGGACACTTCATGTTGGCGTAAAAATGGAAGCAATCTCTTTTGCAAGCATTCCTTCACATATATTTCGCTATTAATTGTACCCGATGTCACGTATGAGCTGCTCCTTTTTTCCACAACCGCAAATAGCCTGCCAAACAAGGAATTTCTTTGGGAATTTTGTCATTTTTTTAATTTGAATTTTTCAGCGACATTTCCTCGAGAATCGGCTGTATAAAATTCCTGCACAGGTAGCTGAGAAAAGTCCGCTAAAACATAAGTTTCGTCGTCCATTATGCAGCAAACGAATTTTTTAAAAAGTCTTGGTTCAGCTTTTTAGCTCGTTGTTTTGCGGTTTCATTCTTGACGGCATTTCTATCCGGAACTTTTGGACCTTGTATGTCTTCAGCCCAGCTTCCTTCTTAGTCCTGCGCACGAAAGATTCTGAGCAATCCGCCTTTCTCGCCAATTTCCTTCCGGATATGCTTGGATCTTTCTTTAAAATATTCACAACCTTCTTCAACCTTCACAACCTTCTTCGACTTTTCACGATCATGTGGGCCTTTTTTTTACCAGAACCTTTCTTCCGATCAATACTCAGGTCTTCCTTAAAGCGGTTGATAACGCGAGAAATGGTCTCATGGTTAGCCCCTACCTCCTTGGCAATTTTTTTAAAAGACCAACTAGGTTGTTTTAGAAAAATTTTAATTATATTTTCTCGCACTTCCACTTCGTTTGCCATTTTCGCGTTAAATAAATTTTGTATTGACTATAACTGAGACAAATTATTTTCTGCCATTTAATTCAGAGCTACTATGATCAAATTTTTTTAATTTGAATCTTGCAATAGCACATTATGGGAAGATATGTAACGGACAATTTTATTCGACGCAGTCCTTATATGTTAAAAATTTTAATAATAGGTTTGAAAAATTATACTTGCTTCAATTTGATTGTGATCCACTAAGACATATATTTAGTATTAATTGTTAGTTTTCTTAAATTTGGTAAATTACTTTATTAATGCAAATAAGCCTCTACAACTAGGCATTTGCACAAATGTATAATAGACCAATTCAAGACATACATTTTATTTCAAATATGTACAGTGAGTGACCTGCATTATACTTGAAAAGCAAATGCATATCTTGCGCATAACGAACAATAATCTCAAATAAGATGCAGTGTCTAAAGTACACTCGCTAAAATGCTGTACACTAAAAACTGAGTACACTTTTAGTATCATTTTGTATCGTTTTGTTAAAGATTATAAATGTCTTGAAAAAAGAATTATAATGAATATGACACTATATGAAACAAATACTGCAGTTCACTGTATTCGCTGGAGAGACTGCACTACAAATCTGTAGACTGTCATTACAAAATGCACTAAACAGTGTACGATGTTGTCTCAGATGTCTATTAACTATCGTGATTTGGTTTTTCGTTATATATTGTGCATACAGATTATTAAAAATATTGCATAAATTCAGGCACTGTGAAAATTTGTTAAAAAAACAACACATCAAATTTTACACTGTAGAAAAATATATTTTTTTATTTTATGCCAGTATATGTGACATTTTTAACGAAATGGATTTTCTGTTTCTAAAGCAGAATTTCTGGCATTTTCAAAAATGTAAACACAGATTTCCTAGTAATTCTAGATATGTCACGTCCGGAACTTTGAGTACAAAAAGTGTAAAAAAATATATTTTTTTCACAAAAAAAGGAAAAAAAATAAAAACAAAAAACACATCTGGAAATTCTAATCATACATCATTTTTTATACCCTACACTAAAGGGTATATTCAGTTTGGTACGCCGTTTGTAACACCCTGAAAAAAGCATCTCCGGTATGGAAAAGTATATATATTCTTGATCAGCATGACCTCCTGAGTCGACTTAGCGATGTCCGTCTGTCCGTCTGTCTGTCCGTCTGTCCTTCTGTCTGTCTGTTGAAATCACGATTACAGACAAAGTTGATGAGCTAGAGCAATGAAACTTTAGATTTAGATTACTTATATACCTAAGCTGGCTGAAAAAGAAAATTGGCATGATCGGTCTATTGTGACCTGAGAACCGACCACTTATGTTCAAATACCTCATATAAAATGTATATCTACAGATCAATTTTACTGTATACGTGCTTTGGTAAATGCTCAAATACATGAAAATAATGTTTTCCCACGAAACTTGTGGTTCCCAAAAAAAAATATCCATTTGTAAATATGGGTATCAAATGAAAGAAAATTCTTCAGGGATGGAAAGTTTGTAGTTATTTTCAGGATTCGTATACCCTGGTGACCTATATATCACATTGAATGGTAACCACACATATGTGTAGGGTATTTATAGTCGGCTTAGACCGACTATAATTTTGACAATCCTAACTATCATAATAACATCTACTTTAAAATTTCCCATGTGATCTAACCTTCCCAACTGGTTATTACGTAATAATGATTATTAATACCCAGTATGCCATTCGTTTTGAAATCGTTACGAGATCAATGCGAGAAAAAGGAGAAATCACTCGATATCGGACACTTTCTCGTACCGATATCGAACCTCAAATATATATGCTTATATATCGTATCTTGGCAATGAATTTCGATAAAGCAAGGAGATCGAACTTTTTTTCTTAAAGTTATTCGATAAAAATTCAAGGCATCGGAAGTCTTCGAGACATGGCAAACGGTTATTGGCAGACATAAAATTGTTTTTAGCAGAAAATCGTAGTGCAAATTTTTATATAGAACGTCCGGTAATATTCTGTGATTTATTACGAAATAACTATAAACTTTTTTTTTTTCAAATAAAGCACATTATCTATCTATATATATAAAAATGAAATGTCCTGTGTGTGCTAGAGCATCACGGGAGAACGAGCCAACGGATTTACCTGATTCTTTTTGTATTTTGTTCGTGCCATTGCAAGAGTGGTTTAGCAAAAAAGAAAAGTTGGAAAAACCACAAGGAAAAGTTGGAAAATAGAAAAAATCTAAATGTAACCCTAGGAACTTGAAATTTAAACAGGGTGTTCATTTCTCGACGTAAGCGCTCAATACGAAGGGATTTTTGGAAATTCGGCTTCTAAGGTATAAAAATTTGTCGTGGAATAACTGAACTTTCAATTCAAAATATCTGTGTAATTCAGATACCCACGGTAATGAAATTTTGCTCAGTAACCACAAGGAAAAGCCGGAAAATAGAAAAAATCTAAATTTAACCCTAGGAACTTCAAATTTGGACAGGGTGTTCATTTCTCGACGTAAGCGCTCAATACGAAGGGATTTTTGGAAATTCGGCTTCTAAGGTATAACCAGTGGGGAAGGTTAGATCACATGGGAAATTTTAAAGTAGGTGTAATTATGATAGTTCGGATTATCAAAATTATAGTCGGTCTAAGCCGACTATAAATACCCTACACATATGTGTGGTTACCATTCAAAGTGATATATAGGTCACCAGGGTATACGAATCCTGAAAATAACTAGAAACATTCAATAGCTGAAGAATTTCCATTCATTTGATACCCATATTTACATATGGGTAGGTGTACCGAATATCGATTTCTTTTTTGGTGAACCACAAGTCTTTTCGCCGGAATACATTATTATCATGTATTTGAGCATGATGTCAATACATATTTGTCCAAAAAAGTTTACCTAAGCACGTATACAGTAAAATTGATCTGTATATGTAAATTTTATATGAGGTATTTGAACATAAGTGGTCGGATCATAGGTCACAATGGACCGATCTCGCCAATTTTTTCGCACATACAGCGTAGGTATATTAGTAATCTAAGTTATAAGTTTCATTTATCTAGCTCTTCAATTTTATAAGTCTTAGGGATTTCAACAGACAGACAGACAGACGGACAGACAGACAGACAGACAGACAGACAGACAGACAGACGGACAGACAGACGGACAGACGGACATCGCTAAATCGACTCAGGAGGTCATGCTGATCAAGAATATATATACTTTTCCATACCGGAGATGCTTCCTTCTGGGTGTTACAAACGGCGTACCAAACTGAATATACCCTTTCACTCTTAGTGTAGGGTATAAAAATCGTCGTGGAATAACTGAACTTTCAATTCAAAATATCTGTGTAATTCAGATACCCACAGTAATGAAATTTTGCTCAGTAATGTATATTGTTATTTATCTTTTTGCTAAATGTATAAAAGGGCGTGGCACCTCACATATAATCATAACTTTAAAAATTCTCCTTTGACCACCTATGAGTTATAAAAATAAAAACAAAGGTTCTTATTAAAAAGTAGAATCATCACGTAGAATTAGATTATATTGAACATTGTAATCGTCACGTAGAATCAGTGCTGGTAAAAATCGGGATTTTTTTTTTGAATCAACTTCACCGGATTTTTTTGTTTTTTTTTGGATTATTTATAAATAACATAATTTCAATAGGATTTATCAGTTTTTTAAGTTATTACTTCCCACCAAAAATTTTGTTTTTTTTAAGTGGATTTTTAAAAATTTTAATAGTCACGTGGAATGTGAGTGGGATTGGAAAAAAGGGGCACTACGTTAAATGTGGGCGGTAAAATAGCTACGTAGGCCTACACTAAAAAAGGAAAAAAGGGGCGTAAATGTATCCACACTTTAAACGATATAGTTTTGCAATTACAAAAAATAGCACGGGCGTAGCTGTGCACGGGTCTAGCTAGTCTTAGATAATTTTTTAAATAATACAAAAAAATTAAGATGCAAAAATCGTTGACTTTTTGGAATTTATATATGAACCTCGACATGCACTACTGTTTTTGTCCCGTCCGGTACGACCACTATTTAATTTATATGATCTACTACTTAGAATTCTCTAATTTTTGCAGATGTTTAATCCTCGGAAACCCCAGGAAATACCCATATGCTGCTTAAATTTAAGGATATTCTTTAGCGATTTGCAGTTTTTTCAGTATTTTTTTTTTTAGCATTCGGCTTAGATCTTCACTACACCAACTTTCAAAATATTATTACTTCAAAATCTCTCATGTGACCTAACCTTGCTTATTGGCTTATGATTGTTTTTCATCCGTTTTAAAACCTGGGGCGGATTCCGCAAATGTGTTGTGTATAAAAAATGAAAAAGTACGATTCCGCAAACATGAAATGTATACCTTTCAAATTCACATTTTTATTCACCAACTAAATTTTTTTTTTGAAAATAATGCTTTGCTCGTGAAATTTTTTTTTGACGTTTGTGTTCAATTTTCACATATTTGGAATTTCTAATATTCCTATAAAGGGGATCAAAAAAATAAGACAAATACCAATTCAGATTTATGCATAATTTGAGTAGTAGCATCAAGTATTTTTTTAAATAAAAAAAATATTTCTTTTAAATACTCTAATTAAAATAAAATATATTAGTCAGTACTTATATTTATTATACGTACATCATACAAAATGTTCGCATGTGCTCAACAACGAATTAACAACAGAACTTAAAAACTATAATACTTTTAAATGAACATAAAATAAAATCCCATCTAATACTCAGACTAGTTTGTTTAGAAAATTTATCTTTTCCGGTTTGATGATAAAGATGAATTGATTAACTGTATAGGCCTTTGGCAATTGATCACGCATATCGTAAATCTCACGCAATCGTTGTGGATCAGCGCCACCTATAAGAATAAGAAATCAAAAAATAAAATATTTTTAATAATCTCTACTAAACTAGCAACCTTTTGTTAATTGCATCGGTATGAGATAAGCATTCTTTTGCGACTTGACAACCACAATATCGGTGGAGTTCAACAACTTGTTCGGATCCTGCAGAGCATTCGGGAACTCAATGCCATTTAGATTGTTTAGTGGTTGTTCGCCACTTGCTTCCAACAGTGTAGATGCCAACAAACGCGCAGCTTCAATGGTGCTATTCCGATTAATTGTCAAAAATGTCGTAGAAGGAGTATTTTGTATGCTAGAGCTAGACAATTTCCTGGCAACGGGCAATTGGTCCAATACGGATGTGGGAATAAGTGAGGGTAATAGGATTTTTTGTGATGCCTGTGGTGTTGAATATTGAAACGTGCTGCTGCTTCGTGGTATTGTTGAACTCACGACACCAGATGGAGCAGGGACATATGGTGTTTGCAATCCATTTGTATTGGCACTAAAACGATGTACAATTGATTTTGTGCTGCTTAATTGTGGCATAGTTTGAAAGTTTAGGTTCTTTTGTGTAGACTGAGGTGAGAGTGAATTTAGAAATTTGCTGGATTTTGCAACTAAAAAGTTGAAAAGTTGTAATTGAAAATTATAAAATTTAAAAAAAAAAATTGTTACCAAATTCAGCTGTTGTATAAGATGGTAAATATGCATTATTCGGTTCAAACTGACGCGATGGATGCACCGAAAATGTTGTCGACGCCGCACTGATTTTTGATGTAAGCTGCATCAGTAGTCCAAGCAGAATATGTAGTTTCCACAAATGCAACTGAAATTGAATATTATTGCATTACACTTGTTTTTACAGATTCATAAATATTTTTCATACCATTTTTTATAGGGTTATTTAAATTTATTTTACACTTTAATCACGAATTTAATAATTATTTTTTTTTAATAACGACGGCACGCGTGTTTCGTTCAAACTAAGTACCACACAAAATTAACAAAGACCTTTATAGGCACCTTTGAATATTGTCTACAACTATACCAAACAAAAAAAAAACTGTAACAATTAATTGTAGTTCCTCGTATGCCACACATTATTCAACTAATGAACTCACACCATTTGAAGTACTTTCAACTGTTTCTATAGTGTTTAGTGAAATAACAAAACGTCAGTTTAACCGAGCAATAGTTGTCAGTCAGACAGTCAGTCGACCCTGGCACCCATTTGAAGTGTGGTCAATGGAAACTCATCAGTAACAGCTATAGCAAACACTTGAGTATCATCACCAGAACCATCACCAACCTCAACATCATCGTTATCATAATCATCATCATCACCACCATCATCACTAATAGCGTTTCAACTGTTCATTGATCTCGCCCAAACTGCAATCAAAAATAATTTATGCGCCAGTCTTCACAATATAAAAAATAAAAATAATAAATAATTAAATCTGCTACATTTTAGTTGAACTCATTTGCAGGCAGTTGGTAACCTGCTGTTCGATCGTTTTATTATTATATTTGGCCAATGTGCCTCATTAAAGATACTTTTGGCTTATTTGTAGTTATAACAAATTTGTTATATTTATATTTCGAAGGGTTAACTATAACTAAAACCGGGTATAAAAAGTTAGATCATGGTCAATTTTGATGTAGGCACATTTTGATAGGTGTATATGTATAGGTGTATAATAACCGGCCTTAGCAATCCAGAGGTATGAGCTATGGACTTACATTCTAAAGCTCTCGGGTTCGAATCTCGGCTTTGGCATTGGCGCTCGTGGTATTATTAACCAAAAAATCGTAGGGATTTGATTCATAGTACAATGGATATAGTCGGTTTGACTACTATTTCAACAAAATTTATAGTCAGTGCACACATGAGTAATATTTACAAAAATGGGCGAATCGCAGGTCACAATAGACCAATCACGGGCATTTTCAATACTCGACGGCAAAGGTATAAAAATAGATTTAGCTCTATTGATTTTCTTCTAATTTTTTTTAGAAGAAAACCAATTTTTTTTTAAGAGATAGACGAGCATCGCTAAATTGACTCGGAAGAAAAGATATCATTTTTACTACCGACCACGCTACTACTGGGTATTACAAAAGAATGATCAAATAAAATACCTTTCACTATTAGTGTAATCAGGGACCAAAAGAACTGGAATCATTTCAATTCTTGGAATTGAAATCGGATTTGGTATTATAAAATATGTGTGGGACAGGAATCAAAACCCATATGTTTTTGTTTGTAACCAGAATCAGAACCGGAACAGGCAACCTAAATTTTAGTCCCTGTCAGACCAGGAACCTATATTTTAGTCCTTGTCAGAGATTGCAAAGCACCACAAACGGAACTGTATCGCCTTTTGGAACATGAATCGGAACCGTTATTAAAAAAAAACCAGTTGGGAAGGTTAGATCACATGGGAAATTTCAAAGTAAGTGTAATTATGATAGTTAGGATTATCAAAATTATAGTCGGTCTAAGCCGACTATAAATACCCTACACATATGTGTGGTTACCATTCAAAATGATATATAGGTCACCAGGGTATACGAATCCTGAAAATAACTATAAACATTCAATCGCTGAAGAATTTCCATTCATTTGATACCCATATTTACAAATGGGTAGCTGTACCGAATTTCGATTTTTTTTAACCACAAGTCTTTTCGCCGGAAAACATTATTATCATGTATTTGAGCATGATGTCAATATATATTTGACCAAAAAAAGTTTACCTAAGCACGTATACATTAAAATTGATCTTTTATATGTACATTTTATATGAGGTATTTGAACATAAGTGGTCGGATCATAGGTCACAGTGGACCAATCTCGCACATACAGCGTAGGTATATTAGTAATCTAAATTATAAGTTTCATTTATCTAGCTCTTCAATTTTAAAAGTAGTAGGGATTTCAACAGACAGACGGACAGACAGACGGACATCGCTAAATCGACTCAGGAGGTCATGCTGATCAAGAATATATATACTTTTCCATACCGGAGATGCTTCCTTCTGGGTGTTACAAACGGCGTACCAAACTGAATATACCCTTTCACTCTTAGTACCGAAACCGATATTTCAAAGGCTTGTTGTACCCACGTCCCGAGGAAAATATTTTAAATTTTCAGTTCATGTGTCTTGGTGAATAAAATTACACAAAACGAGTTGGGAAAGTTAGGTCACATGGGTAAGTTCGGTCACACGGGGCGGATTTTTATAGTCGGTCGGGCCCGACTATGGAATACCCTACACCTTTGGTGGGGATATTAACCCTCAGAATATTATTCATATATCAGAAATTTACGTCTTATATCCCCATAAATTAAAAAATTTATATAAAGTATAAAAAACTAAAAAAAATAATTGAAAAATAAATTTGGGCGGACCACGACTATATTTAAAATATTGAAAGGCTAATATTTCATAGATTTGATTTTAATAATTTACGGATCAAATTTCCACAATGAAAACCCGGGAAATAATGAAAAAAAAAGTGGGCGGATCACGCCCATTTTTGGACCACATATTTTTGAATTATAACAATACGTTTTAAATTTTATACCTATATCTTGAATACTTTTCGAGTTATTAGTTCCTAAAGAGTTATATAAAAGTGACTTGTATGGGAGGTGGGCGTGTCCTTTGACCGATTTGGCTCATTTTCAAACTCAGTTCCTTCTTTTGGCTAAAATATATTGAGACGAAATTTCATCGCAAATACTAATCTCAAGTTATTCTGTATTCGGACAGCAAGACAGACATACAGACAGACGGACATGGCTAAACGGACTCGGGTAGTGATGCTGATCAAGAATATATATACTTTTCCATACCGGACACGCCTCCTAAGGGGCGTTACAATATATGCACAAAGTTAATATACCCTGTACCTTATAGGTGTAGGGTATAAAAATGTACATCATATTTATGAATTCCGTTCTTCAAACCATGATTCATTATATTGAAGAACCATTCATAATATTAAGGACTCACGACATCAATGTTATGACTACAATCATAAATATGATGAACAAAATATGATCGCAAAAGTGTTCTTCAGTATGATGAACTGTATATGAAGAATACGTTTCATCATATTTATAAATAAATACATAAAACACAAAAAAAAATTAACCAACAACCAGTATTCATCATATTGATGATTTCATTCATTGAACTAAAATCGTACTTTTTCAATGTTTTTCACTTTCAATATTTTTTATAACATCAAATTTCAAATGTGTCTCCATTTACACATTTACGTACTTATAATTCTTATGAGATTTATGATATTTAACTTAATATGGTTTGATGAACAAAATTCATCAATATGATGTACACTTATTCATTAATATGATGAAATGGAGTCTTCGCATAATTAGTAATTAAATATTATAACTCGTTTAGGAATTATAAATACATAAATGTGTAAATCGTGACAAATTGTGTGTTTGTTTGATGTTAAAAAAAATATTACAAATGAAAAACATTTAAAAAATACGATTCAATGAATGAATTCAATCTAGGTAGTTGGTACATGTACATCAAATTGAAGAATGCTGTTCATCAAACCAATTTTCAATCCGCATATTTATATTTCGTTCATTTTTGCCATACTGTTAACTTTAATTCATAAAAAAAATATATATATAAAGACTGCGTCGAATAAAATTGTCCGTTACATATCTTCCCATAATGTGCTATTGAAAGATTCAAATTAAAAAAAAATGATCATAGTAGCTCTGAATTAAATGGCAGAAAATAATTTGTGTCAGTTATAGTCAATACAAAATTTATTTAACGCGAAAATGGCAAACGAAGTGGAAGTGCAAGAAAATATAATTAAAATGTTTCAAAAACAACCTAGTTGATCTTTTAAAAAAATTGCCAAGGAGGTAGGGGCTAACCCTAAGACCATTTCTTGCGTTATCAACCGCTTTAAGGAATACCTGAGTATTGATCGGAAGAAAGGTTCTGGTAAAAAAAAGGTCCACATGATCGTGAAAAGTCGAAGAATATTTTAAAGAAAAATCCAAGCATATCCGGAAGGAAATTGGCGAGAAAGGCAGATTGCTCAGAATCTTTCGTGTGCAGGACTAAGAAAGAAGCTAGGCTGAAGACGTACAAGGTCCAAAAAGTTCCGGATAGAAATGCCGAAAAATTCGATTGCTGCATAATGGACGACAAAACTTATTGATCTTTATATGTACATTTTATATGAGGTATTTGAACATAAGTGGTCGGATCATAGGTCACAATGAACCGCCAATTTTTTCGCACATACAGCGTAGGTATATTAGTAATCAAAGTTATAAGTTTCATTTATCTAGCTCTTTAATTTTAAAAGTAGTAGGGATTTCAACAGACAGACGGACAGACAGACAGACAGACGGACATCGCTAAATCGACTCAGGAGGTCATGCTGATCAAGAATATATATACTTTTCCATACCGGAGATGCTTCCTTCTGGGTGTTACAAACGGCGTACCAAACTGAATATACCCATTCACTCATAGTGTAGGGTATAAAAAATGACAAAATTCCCAAAGAAATTCCTTGTTTGGCAGGCAATTTGCAGTTGTGGAAAAAGGAGCAGCTCATTCGTGACATCGGGTACAATTAATAGCGAAATATATGTGAAGGAATGCTTGCAAAAGAGATTGCTTCCATTTTTACGCCAACTTGAAGTGTCCACATTTTTTTGGCCTGACCTCGCTTCATGTACACTACTACAAAACAGAGTGGATCCAACAAAATGCAGTGATTTTGGTGCCTAGAGAAGCCAATCCACCAAACTGTCCACAACTCAGGCCGATTGAGAGATACTGGGCTTTAGTAAAAAGGGAGATGAAGACAACAATAAAAGTGACCAAAGACCTTCAAGACTTTAAAAGAAAGTGGTCTTCAGCAGCTGTGAGGGTGTCGGACACTACCATTACAACATTAATGGAAGGGGTTCCGGAAAAATTAAAACTTTTTATTAAAAAATATTAATTTCTGGTTTTTTATATATTTTTTTTTAATCTAAAAATAATTTGCAAAATAAAATATTTTATTCTATAAAAATTCGATTACTAGATTTCTAGATTTTTTCATTTTTGTAGCGGACAATTTTATTCGACGCAGTCCTTATATATATATTTTCTTAATTTTTGTTTATAAATACACTCTTACTTTTTGATATTTTATAAATTTTCTTTATCTTATACATATTTATTTTATTTGACCTTCCCCCTCCGACATTCACATTTCACTAACTATTTCAATCTAACATGCGTGCATAATTATTACGTAGAAAAATATCTGTTTTATATAAAAATGTTGTCGAAAAAGAGTCTACGAATTATACGCTGCAGCGTGCAAATGACCCTAGCACAATCTTGTGCAAACTAGCAGAACTAAGGTACTCAGCAAACAATTCGCTATTGCAAATAAAAGTATGCTGTAAATGCAAATTAAAGTTTGCTATTAATAGCAAACTTTTTATTTTGAGTGTAAATGAAACCAATTTCAGAAGTTAAATTGTAGAAAATTTGCAAAATATTTCTTAAAATTTATTGTTAAATGTTACAGTTGAACTCTAATAACATTTAAAACAATAATATGTTAATTTTAACAAATTTACGAACAGATGTAGTTAAGGAAACCCCAAAAACTCGCCCCAAAACAGCCGCCAAATTAGCGAACTACTAAACAAATCAATGCGTTTATTATTAAAATTAAAAACAATAACCAAAAACTTGTTTCTAATATTTTTATATCGGCTCGTGTTTAACATAGAGAGTCGGCACGGTTGGTTTTGTTAAAACTTATAAAATGTATCAAATAGACGGCGAATCTATTTAGTTACAGTTCGTATTTAACCCAAGACAAACCGCATTAATCAAACTTTAAAATGCACAAGTTGTTGGTAAGTTTTAAGAGATTATCATTTTTTTGAATTAACCAGTTTTCTAAAACTTTTTATATTAAATATTTCAAGGTTATTGTTGCCATGTGCATGGCTTTCTGCTATCTGACCGCTGCAGCGCCTGCCCCAGTACCAGCACCAGCTAATGACCCACAAAATGTGCAGTTCCTAAAATACAGTAATGATCAGGAATTGGATGCTTTGCAAAAACAAATTATCGGTTAGTATATTTTAAAATTATTACACATTATTTAGAACTAAAGAAAATTTCAATACTTGCAGCACAATATGAACACTTGGGTGGTACATCAAAATTCCATAATGTACAAAGTTTGAGTTATGTTGATCCCAAACACTTTGTCATTAATATTTAAAGTGTAGGCACCAAATATCTTGTTATTTTTGTTTTGTTAATTATTTTCAATAAAAAAAAAAGATTTATGTAAGTATATTAGAAGATTTGCTTTATAATCTTAAGCATTCAGATTTGTCGAAACTGTTTACCAAATAAAAAGAAAACAATTAAAGTTGTGTTCAGAGATAAGCCGTACTCCGATTACTTTTGGGTTTCAGTTTTTTTTTCTGGGTCTCTGCATTTCATCTCTTCGTAAAGTAAACAGTTTAATGTTTACTTTCAACGAAATCGTGTGTCTTGTTTTAATAAAAAATATACATATTTTTTGAACATGTTTATAAAATTACAATATTCAATTTTAATCTTCTGTTTATTAGAAATTAATAGTTTTTGGGTCAAAGCACAGGGTCGCATAGAATTTCCACAAACAGATATTTCTGATGACAACGTACGAGATTCAAGTAGTTCATCGGAGGAGTTTTCTAATACACGACGCATTAATCATGAAATACAATTTCCTAACATTAAACCAATACAGTATCCAGTTGATAATCGGGCTAATGACTCTGGTCGCAGAAAAACTAAAAATGAAAACTCTAGAAGAAACAGTGGCAAGCGTCGTATTTGTGAAATAAGTAAAAATTATGCACAAACAAATTGTGCATGTGAATAAAAGTATATAATGTAGGTAATTTACAGAGTACGCTGAATATATGACGCGCATTTTTCCCAGTGCCGAAGATCAGGCTGATGCAAATGACTCAGATTTTGATGGACGTGTTCTGGCTCAGCCCGGGGAATACCCTCATATGGTAGTTTTTTTTAATAAATATATACATAGTTTAAAATTCATTTAGAATAAAAAAAAAGGCTTGAAAAAAAAACAATTCTATCGGGAATAACTTTAAATGTGCATTTATTCTACATAATCAAAATTGTGTATGCACGCAGAGAAAAAACATAGTTGTGGTGATCATATTTGAGGGTATCATACTATGATTGGAGTTTTGGTTGTAGGCAATCAAATAATATGTCTAATATGATCCTCAGTGACCATATTACGATTTCACTCAATACTATGGTCCTCAGTGACCATATTACGACTTCAAACAACCATAATATGGTCATCAGTAACAATATCCCGATTGCACACAACAATAATATGGTCCTCATGATTCCACACAACCATAAAGTGGTCCTCAGTGACCGCTCTGCGATTTCTCACCACCATAATATGGTCTTCATATAATGATCCTCAGTGTAGTACATAGTACAAAATTTGTATCCGAGTAAAATCATAGACATATTTTTTCTAAATTGGACTGATTTGATTTACACTCTTGAATTGTTGAGATATTTCAAAAGTGAGATACCTAGTATGTCATAACCCGATCTCTTACAAGACCAAAATGATACAGTCATCATTATGTCTACCAATGTAGGATAATTTCATACTAGGGAACTAATGCCCAACATGATCTGTACATGATATACTATTCCTAATAGTCTGAATTTCTAGTCGAGAAAAGCAAAATGAAATTTTTGTCATATTACGACAGGTCCAGCTTTCAACCGAACTTCAATTTTGTATGAAATATAATATGAATGTAGGATAATTTCATACTAGGGAACTAATGCCCAACATGATCTGTACATGATATACTATTCCTAATAGTCTGAATTTCTAGTAGAGAAAAGCGAAATGAAATTTTTGTCATATTACGACAGGTCCAGCTTTCAACCGAACTTCGATTTTGTATGAAATATAATATGAATGTAGGATAATTTCATACTAGGGAAGTAATGCCCAACATAATCTGTACATGATATACTATTCCTAATAGTCTGAATTTCCAGTAGAGAAAAGCGAAATGAAATTTTTGTCATATTACGACAGGTCCAGCTTTCAACCGAACTTCGATTTTGTTTGAAATATAATTTGAAACGATTTTGAATTGACGAATTATTATTGATTTCATATGAAAATTTGTAATGAATTTTTATTTTCAAAATAAAACAAACTACTTGCTAACATGGTGCCTTCACTAGCCATCATTTATGGATTATTGTACCATCAAAATGTATTATGAGGACTTTACATGTCCTCTCATAAATGTCAATGACTGAAATGTCCCTATAAAGTAAGCCATGACTTTGACGATTTCGGATCGCTCTAAAGTAATTTATTTAATAATTCTTAATTATATATTCTTTTGTTAGAGATGATCCCAAGTAGAACTAAGGTCAAGACGAAAACTGAACATTACATTTCTATTTTTTCATAATCCGACCAATCACATAACAAACAAGATCTGGTCATGATTATGTCTTGTTCACTAATAGGACAATTTTTTACGAGAAATTTAAGTACACACTGACAAATCTTCTTTTGGAATGAGGTTGGAAGAATAAAACAAATGGTTGTACCAACTAACTTCATTCGGTAAAATCGAATTATCTTAAAATGTTGGCGAAACTGCCATATTAGGCTATACACTTGAAATATTAGTCTATACACACTCCGAATGGCTCTAAACCTGTACTAAATTTTTCTAAAACAGTTCGAAATTGGTTTCAGTACAAATTACAACTCTTTTTAGCAATAACAACCGACTAGGCAGTTGAGAGCCCCGAATAAGTTTGTTGGGCAAAGAGTTAGTTGGCGCAATAAATCTCTATTTGGTGTGTATAAATAGATTTTGAACCTTTTCTATGATAAAAAATGTAATCCATACTTTTAAAACTGGGTTTCAGTTATTTAAGTTATACAATCTTAAAATCAAATTCTTTATAAAATTTACTTTTTTAGACATTATCAAATTGTGTAGTTTTAGTAATTGACATTTAAAATATAGAATTAGGAAATTATTTTGAACAATTATAGTTTTTTAAAGTAAATTTCACATTTAAAAATTTCGATTATACCGACAGACAGCCGTCGGGTTTTCAACAGAAACAGAAGATTATGATTTCAAATGCGGTGGAAGTTTAATTAGTGATCGTTTCGTAATTACAGCAGCACACTGTACAAATTTGACCGGGTAAGTGATCTTTTTTTTTATTCAATATAAACTTTTTAATATAACTGTTTTGTTTTTTTTTTCCATATCATTTAAGACAGCAACCTGTTGTAGTACAAATTGGTGATCTAAATCTAATTGTCGCCGAATTGTCTGTGGAACCGCAGCAACGTTTTATACAAAATATACACAATCATCCAAACTATCAGACGGACTCCTACTATAATGATATAGCGCTTTTAGAACTTCGCAATAATGTTGTGTAGGTTTTATATAGCTTGTATTCTAAAATTATTTCATATATTTAACGTCATAGATTCACCGAATATGTGCGGCCTATACGACTGTGGGTACAATATGATATACCCTACAGCATAGCATATGCCATGGGCTATGGTGCCACCGCATTTGGCAAGGAGCGCACCAATCGTTTGACTGACATGAATATGACAATCGTACCGAATGCGGACTGCGACCAAGAGTTGCCAGCATTTGAGGAAACGTCGAATGGTATTATACAGAGTCAGATTTGTGCACGTGATTATGCTATGAATCGTGATACATGTCAAGTAAGTGACCTTGAAAATGTGCTGCACGTATGCGTGGAGTGTAATGACGTTTAATACTCTTGCAGGGTGACTCTGGCGGACCGCTACAATTGAATATTCACGGACGCAGAAGACGTAATCGCATTCATTATCACTTGATAGGTATAACGTCATACGGTATGTTTTGTCGCAGCAATTATCCGAGTGTCTATACGAGAGTATCTGCGTTTTTGGATTGGATTGAAGAAATTGTTTGGTAACGGTAAAAAGAGCAAATTATTATAAATAATAATGTATTTTGTTATACTTGATTTATTATATTTATTATAAATGCAACAAAAAACACAAAGTTCATTAACATGCGATCGTTTCAATAAAAACAAATGACAAACATTAAGCTTAATCGAAAATCTTGAGAGTCTACGATGATTTATTGTCGAAATCAAATTGTAGAGTTATTTTCTAATTCGTATAAGTTTCAGTATTGGTGCACTATTTTTCATTAAATAACTACAGTTTACGAGTATTAAATTTAAATTATATTATATTTTATATTTCACTTGGCCATACTACACTCTCGATCCATTCAAGATATTCCGAAATTTTCGTATAAACGCCTGGTGGTCCACCGGCACAACCGCGACCAAACGATGTAACGCCCACTATATATGGTCGAATCCATGCTTTAAGAAGATGGTGCATTAAAAGTGGTCCTCCCGAATCACCCTAAATTGTAAAAATTCGAGATTTATGAAATAAATTATATTAACTTTGAGACTTTCTAATAGACAAACCTGACAAGTATCTCTTAAGTTTTCCGGATCATTTGCACACATTTGCTGTGCTATAATACCATGTGGTACTTGTCCATCTTCGTCGTAATATTTGGCACACTCATCATTGGATACGGCCAAGACATCGGCTTTTAAAAGTTGTATGGAAGAAGGTCCAGCTTTAAAAACAACCAAATTTTAATTGTAAAAGCTATATTCAATACTTTTGTTTAGATACCGAATTGTGTAGTGCCATAACCAATAATGGTAACATTATCCTTCAAAAGTTTATTTTGACTATACAAGCAAGCTTTTGTTTGTCTACAAGAGGATTAGAATAATTAAGTATATAGTATTCTTTAAATAGAATACTGGATGCTTTCATCAATACTGGATAATATGTTATGACCCTAGCAAGATTAGATTTCTAATATTTTATAAAAACCTGTAACATTGTCTTACGGTATGCTCTCTACGGTTTGTATTATCGCAATATCATGATAAGCCTCATTGTTCTTATATTCTGGATGTACTATGATCCGTGCTATTTTAAAAGTTTGCGCTGTTTCTGTCAGATCTGGACCACCAGGCAGTACTACAACAGGAGATGCACTATACAAAATGTTTCATACAATTAATAAAAATCTATTGTCCAAAATAATGAAATATACCGCATACCCATTCAGATTTACACAATGCGCAGCAGTTATAATAAAATTGTCTTCAAAAAGTGTGCCACCACATTTGTACTCAAACACATTTTTCTCCCATGTTTCCCAGCCCAAAGCGCACTGAAAATAAATCCAAATTACAAAATTCGCATAGACTACGGTGAAATATTGAACCCACCATGTAAGGAAATTCATTCGGCTTGGCTTCCACCCCACCGGTAATATATTGTATATCAGGATACTGAATATTACATGCTATAATTATGTCTCGTAAGTAATATTATTTAAAAATTCCAAAATATAGAATATAGTACCACGTATTGCCGGACTCTCCTTTCTTCTATCAAAAAAATCTGCGGCACTAGATTTGCAGCAAACAAACTGTTCGAATCGTTTGAAATAACAAGTTTTTGGTTCTTCAGGTCCAACTAATGCGGTTGGACAATTTTTTAAACTCTTACAAAGTCCAAGCTGACCCTCATCTGTGAGGTTACATTGTGTGGGATAATCATTTGCACCGGGAAAAACAATTCCATACGCTAAATTATTGAAGAGCTTAAAAGTAATAATTTAATATATATAATTGAGAAAAATACTTACAATTTCTTTTACTAGTTGCAACTGCAATCAGGATAATTAGCAGTAGAATTTGCATATTTGAAAAACAAAAGGTTATTTTACCAGACATTGCTACTGTTCAATGTTTTGTTTAACACTGAAACAGTAACTTAAATCGTTTTTAATCACAGAACTTGTTCGTTCTTACCGCTTTAAAGTCGATAAGTAGGTATGTGAGATCACTGCGTACAAATGCTATGCATACTCGGGCATATAGACATTTTGGTGCTTACTGGAAACAAAGTAAAATGGTTTTCTAGATTTTCATTCTGTATATATGCACTATCTTCGGGCAATCAACTCTAGAATTCATTGGTTCATAAAGTATTGATTGGTTAATTTATACACCAAAAATAAAATGAATTATAGTACATATTGTTACGAAAATTCAATATATGGAAAACTGTTCTACTAGTTCGTATCGCTGGATTGTGTACAAAATAAAAACACACTAATATTTGGTTTTAACTAGTATTATTTCAACTAGTATTAATTAACTTTATTAATTTAAATAACAACTTAAAGAATAATCACTTATATCAACTGCTCAATTTATACAATTTAGCTTAACAATGTTCACTCACGAGACGCACTAATTCACTATCAAATCACAACTGAAGTGAAGTACTCAGATGCGGCTCCCTTATATAGTGCATGCATCAGTTCGACACATTTCGACAAGCTTCGACTTGTTTCGAGAACCTTCTACTCGTTTCGTGAATGACGTATGCTATTGGCATCTCATTCGCACTCATGTGTTTTAATGCGCTAATCTTCCATCTCTTTCTCGCACACTGCCTCAGTGCGCTGAATGATCTTCCGTCTCTTTCTAACACATTGCTTAGTGCGCTGAATTGTCACTGGTGTGAAGATAGCCCACGAGGCGAATTGGAAGATAGCCCACAATTTGAATTCGCCGCATTTTTTTTTTTTTGCTTAAAAGTACAAAATATCATTGTTTTATAGATAAATTCCATTATTTATGCAATTAAATGATCATTAATGCAGTTAAAATACCAAAAACTTTACATTTTTGACGAATTAGCTGACTTTCAGTGCACTTCACGTGGCCATAGTATTTCAATGCAGATTGTGTTGCAATACTAAATTTTCGCATCCTAAAATAACTTAATAGTATAACAAAGGCATTAGAAGATATTTTTGGGGTCGGTCCACCTCAGAATTAGGTGAAAACCTATATAAAACCGGTGCAAAATCACAAAAACACGTATTTTTCATAAGGTACTCATATTGAAATCGATTTTCCGAGACTTTAAGAAAAAACCTCATCGGGATTTTTTTTTTATAGAAAGCTAATAGTATAAGGAAACATCTGCTATATTCGATATATATGATTTCAGGGGACATCGCACCGAAATCGGGCACTGAATTTGAAATATTAGTTTTATGATACAAAATATAGGGTGTTCTATTTAAATGCACATTTTAAAAGTTATGAATCTTTTCTCACCGTGTATTTTTTTTTATAAATACCCAATACCAATACAAAACTTTTCTAAAACCAACATATATCCGATTTAGGGGAGATCATATAGAAATCGGGCGTTGAACATAAGATGTGGTTATTACACTTATTATTCATTTTTTTTTTAAACCACATATTTGAAGATGAAAAAAATATAGAAAGCGTAGACAGATTTTCAATATTTTTGATTCTAATGAAAGACTGCTTAATTATCTTACTTTAATTTTTTTAAAAGTACCAGCCCACAATTTATTTTGAGTCCTTCATGGTTAAAATTGATGTTAAAAAAAGTCTATTTTTTTTTTTTTTTTTTACAAAATTAACACCAATATTGATGAAGTATTTTTGTACTTTAAATGATTTTTTCACAGTGTATTTAATTTTAAACAATCGACAATGGTATTCTACAAATTTTATGGAGTCGGTGTACCACCACTTTAGGGGACATAACTGCTAAATCTTGTCATTAACATAAAAAAAGCATATTGTACATTAAGTTTTTATACCAATTTACAGATTTTGAGCCAATAAGAATCTTTCTCCCTGTGTATTTTTTTATGAAATTGCTAATGACATTTTTAAACAGTTTTGAATTCGTTTAACGTTTGATTTAGCAGAAATACATAGAAAAAAAAATAATAATAACTACAAAATATGTGAATTTGTCATATGGTACTCATATTGAAATCGATTTTCCGAGACTTTAAGAAAAAACCTCATCGGGAATTTTTTTTTATGGAAAGCCAATAGAATAAGGAAACATATTCTATATTCGACATATACGATTTCAGGGGACATCGCACCGAAATCGAGCACTGAATATGAAATATTAGTTTTATCATACAAAATATAGGGTGTTACATTTGTGTTTTTATACCTTAAATGATTTTTTCACTGTGTATTTAATTTTAAACAATCGACCATGGTATTCTACAACTTTTGTAGAGACGGTATACCACCAGTACTGGGGTCATAACTTCAAAATCTGGCCATAAACATGAGAAAAGTATATATTATATGCAGTATTTAGACAAATTTACAGATTTTGAGCCAGTAAGAAACTTTCTCAACGTGTATTTTTTTTTTAAGTATCTGATAGTATTTGTAAATAGTTCTAAATTTGTTTAACCTCAGATTTAGGAGAAATACATAGAAAAAAAATAGTAATAACTGCAAAATTTGTGAATTGGTCATATGGTACTCGTATTGAAATCGATTTTCCGAGACTTTAAGAAAAAACCTCATCGGGAATTTTTTTTTATGGAAAGCCAATAGTATAAGGAAACATATTCTATATTCGATATATATGATTTCAGGGGACATCGCACCGAAATCGGGCACTGAATTTGAAATATTAGTTTTATGATACAAAACATAGGGTGTTATATTTGAATGAATATTTCAAGAGTTATGAATATTTTCTCACCGTGTATTTTTTTTCGTAAATACCCAATACTAATACAAAACTTTTCTGTAACCAACATATATCCGATTTATGGGGAGATCATATAGAAATCGGACGTTGAACATAACATGTGGTTATTACACTTATTATTATTTTTTTTTTTAAACAACATATTTGAAGATGAAAAAAATATAGAAAACTTACACGGATTTTCAATATTTTTGATTCTAATGAAAGATTGCTTAATTATCTTACTTTAATTTTTTTAAAAGTACCAGCCCACAATTTATTTTGACTCCTTCATAGTTAAATTTGATGTTAAAAAAAAGTCTAGATTTTTTTTATTTTTCACAAAATTAACACCAATATTGATGTACTATTTTTGTATTTTAAATGATTTTTTCACTGTGTATTTAATTTTATACTATCGAACATGGTATTCTACAACTTTTATGGAGTCGGTGTACCATCAGTTTATGGGACATAACTTCTAAATCTTGTCATTAACATAAAAAAAGTATATTTTACATGAAGGTTTTATACGAATTTACAGATTTTGAGCCAGTAAGAATCTTTCTCGCAGTGTATTTTTTTATGAAATTGCTAATGACATTTGTAAATAGTTTTGAATTCGTTTAACGTCAGATTTAGCAGAAATACATAGAAAAAAAAATAATAATAACTACAAAATATGTGAATTTGTCATATGGTACTCATATTGAAATCGATTTTCCGAGACTTTAAGAAAAAACCTCATCGGGAATTTTTTTTTATAGAAAGCTAATAGTATAAGGAAACATATTCTATATTTGACATATACGATTTCAGGGGACATCGTACCGAAATCGAGCCCTGAAGTTGAAATATTAATTAAATGATACAAAATATAATGTGTTACATTTGTATATTTATACCTTAAATGATTTTTTCACTGTGTATTTAATTTTAAACCATCAACCATGGTATTCTACAACGTTTGTAGAGTCGGTACAGGGGTCATAACTTCAAAATCTGGCCATAAACATGAGAAAAGTATATATTATATGAAGTTTTTAGACAAATTTACAGATTTTGAGCCAGTAAGAAACTTTTTCACCGTGTATTTTTTTTTTTTTAATTTCTGATAACATTTTTAAACAGTTCTAAATTTGTTTTACTTCAGATTTATGATAAATACATAGAAAAAAATAGTAATAACTGCAAAATATGTGAATTGGTCGTATGGTACTCATATCGAAATCGATTTTCCGAGACTTTAAGAAAAAACCTCATCGGGAATTTTTTTTTATAGAAAGCTAATAGTATAAGGAAACATATTCTATATTCGATATATATGATTTCAGGGGACATCGCACCGAAATCGAGCACTGAATTTGAAATATTAGTTTTATGATACAAAATATAGGGTGTTATATTTGAATGAATATTTTAAGAGTTATGAATATTTTCTCACCGTGTATTTTTTTTTGTAAATACCCAACACTAATACAAAACTTTTCTGTAACCAACATATTCCGATTTATGGGGAGATCATATAGAAATCGGGCGTTGAACATAACATTTGGTTATTACACTTATTATTCATTTTTTTTTTAAACCACATATTTGAAGATGAAAAAAGTATAGAAAGCGTAGACAGATTTTCAATATTTTTGATTCTAATGAAAGATTGCTTAATTATCTTACTTTAATTTTTTAAAAAGTACCAGCCCACAATTTATTTTGAGTCCTTCATGGTTAAAATTGATGTTAAAAAAAAGTCTAATTTTTTTTTTTTTTTACAAAATTAACACCAATATTGATAAAGTATTTTTGTATTTTAAATGATTTTTTCACTGTGTATTTAATTTTAAACAATCGAATATGGTATTCTATAACTTTTATAGAGTCAGTGAACCATCAGTTTAGGGGACATAACTTCTAAATCTTGTCATTAACATGAAAAAAGTATATTTTACATGAAGATTTTCAACCAATTTACAGATTTTGAGCCAGTAAGAATCTTTCTCCCAGTGTATTTTTTTTATGAAATTGCTAATGACATTTGTAAACAGTTTTAAATTCATTTAACCTCAGATTTAGGTAAAGTCCATAGAAAAAAAATAGTAATATCTGCAAAATATGTAAATTGGTCATATGGTACTCATATTGAAATCCAATTTCCGAGACTTTAAGAAAAAACCTCATCGCGATTTTTTTTTTATGGAAAGCTAATAGTATAAGGAAACATATTCTATATTCGATATATATGATTTCAGGGGACATCGCTTCGAAATCGAGCACTGAATATGAAATATTAGTTTTATGATACAAAATATAGGGAGTTATATTTGAATGAATATTTTAAGAGTTATGAATATTTTCTCACCGTGTATTTTTTTCTGTAAATACCCAACAATAATACAAAACTTTTTTGTAACCAACATATTCCGATTTATGGGGAGATCATATAGAAATCGGGCGTTGAACATAACATGTGGTTATTACACTTATTATTAATTTTTTTTTTTAAACAACATATTTGAAGAAGAAAAAAGTATAGAAAACGTAAACGGATTTTCAATATTTTTGACTCTGATGAAAGACTGCTTAATTATCTTACTTTAATTTTTTAAAAAGTACCAGCCCACAATTTATTTTGAGTCCTTCATTGTTAAAATTGATGTTAAAAATAGGTCCACAAATTTCAATTTATATAATTTCAAATATTTTGCATTATTACGGATTTATTCTAGATATACCCACCCTGTGTTTTTTGTGCATTAAACTGTGTGATATTCACACCCTGTGGAGCGCTGTTTTGTTCGTGTATTTGGTACATACAGTGCGCAGGAAAAATTGGATTATATCAAATGTCAGAACCATTTCGAAAAAACGAACCATTTCGAAAAAACGAACCTTTTCGAAAAAACGATAGATGGCACTTTTGGGAGTGAATGTGGATTTTTTTACAAATAAAAAATTAATAATTTATTATTTCATAGTTTATATTGAATTAACAATAGTACGACTGTACTTATTATGCTTCATACACACCATACACACTAATAATACCTATGATATATGTGTTGCTATGGTTAGTGCTGCTACAATACTTTTCTTCTGTTGTTTTCACTGCATACTTTTCGTCGACGCAACAAGAAACATATGAGAATGGAAGAACACAAGCACACAAGCTTGGGATAGAATTTTTCGCGGGAAGTTTTGTGTACGAAAAAAAAAACGTTGGTGTGCTTGTACAAGAAGTTGATGTTGCCAACTGGATGGCTGTACTACAATACATATAGGCAGTGTGTGTGTGATCATGCGGGTGTCACTTGTCGTGTGTTATATAAGGTGGCAACGAAAAATAAAGTATTCCAATATGAAATATGACTTTTGTTGTATATATCAGAGTTGATAAAGAATGCATTCTTTTGGGAATGCATTCATCTAAAAAATTGAAAAGAATGGGAATTCAAAATGAATGCATTCTTTTTTGTCAAAAAAATGGCAATTCAAACGCTTGAATTCCCAATCAGATGGCATTCAAAATGAATGCATTCATCAAAGAATGCATTCATTTCAGTCTGAATTCTTTTTTGGCAAAAAAGAATTCAAAAAACAATGAATGCATTAATTTTTTGGCATTCATTTGTTTTTGTAATTTGTCAGAAAAATAAGGGTTACAATATTAAAGCCGTAAAATCCCGCAATTTCCGGAATTTTTGTTGTTATTGACATTTTAATGAAAATATATCATTGCGTTTGGAAAATTATAAGAGTATATTTTATTAAAATCTGCGTTTTCACAAATATGTGAACAATTACAATGAATTGGACAACTTTGTGGCAAACATTTTCGGGAATTATGGGATCGTGGGACTAGGAGCTCTTATTTGTCAGCGACACACATCCGGCAAATTCCGTGAAACTCAAATTTCTTATTTTGAAGCATCGCACCGTCAACAGTGTTGATGTAGCGCATTTTTGTTTAGTTGCGAAGTACTAAAAATTATTACTAACTACTAATTATGTATAAAGTAACATTTTGTTTTTGCGCAATTAATATATATACATATACATATCGCCACTATCATGCTAAAGGGCATTACATTTTTTAATACAGTTTTTCCCCAAGTATACGGCGAATGTGATTTGTTGCAGGAAAATACTTTTCCGACTGAATCGACATTGCGTAAATTAACGATTATTGCAAAAATGTTAGGTCGCAACAATTCCACGAAATAAGTTCGTGGACTACAGGCGCGCTGTACTTGAGCGCATAGCAATAGTCCGGTCGTGCGGTTGGCACGCGCCGAAAACATTGATGGCAATTCCAGGAAACGCAAAGATCAAATTGTTGCGAAGAACGTTGGAAAAACGTTAAGTTTGTACTTTTCGTTGCGCGTACCATTTAGTGATGTAAAATATCGCTATTTTCTCGTACTCGATACTTACCTTGTTTTCAAATGTTTAGTTCTTATGCTAAAATTAAACTATGTATGCAAATTAAATACACAGACACATTTAGAAAAAAAAAAAAAAATTTAAAAATGCCGGACAAACTGAAAGGGGCATAATCAGTAAAATAATATAAAAATAATCCAAACCGATGTCAGAAATCTTTTTGTATGTAAATAATATCGGTATTTTAATAATTATTATATTTTTTAATGTAATAAAATATACACGGTGATGTTAAATGTTATCCAAAAACTAAAAAAAGAAAAACGTAGAAACGTTAGTTCGTTTTTTCGCCTTTTTGAACTACAAAGTACTATTTTTAAAACGCACATTTTTCATATTGAAAGTTCGACTAAATTGCTGATTAAACTAAATTGTACGGGTTTTAATTCGTTCGCCATTCAGTAAGCGGTAATTGTTAAAGTCCCTAATAAAACGATTATCATATGTCTGTTTGATGTCTTCCAATTTAGTTTGCTCGAAAGTTAGCTAAATTGAAAAGTAAACCGACAAAGTTTAGCTTAGTCAGCTATTTTTTCGAACTCGCACACACCCTTAATAATTATTAAAATGTATTAATTATTTGCAAATAAAAAATTTAAAAAAACAATCCAATTGACATGTAATTTAATTTGACAATTTTGTATTATTTTTCAAAGCACTATACGTACGCACAATTTTAGATTAATAAATACAATAAATAAATTTATTTAAATTGTTTATTAAATGCCATTATATACATAATTAGTATTATTAAGAACTTTCATTTTAGTACTTCGCTACTAAACAAAAATACGCTACATCATCACTGTTGACGCTGCGCTGCTTCAAAATAAGAAATTTGAGTTTCACGGAATTTGCCGGATGTGTGTCGCTGACAAATAAGAGCTTCTAGTCCCACGATCCCATAATTCCCGAAAATGTTTGCCACAAAGTTGTCCAATTCTTTGTAATTGTTCACATATTTGTGAAAACGCAGATTTTAATAAAATATACTCTTATAATTTTCCAAACGCAATGATATATTTTCATTAAAATGTCAATAACAACAAAAATTCCGGAAATTGCGGGATTTTACGGCTTTAATATTGTAACCCTTATTTTTCTGACAAATTACAAAAACAAATGAATGCCAAAAAATTAATGCATTCATTGTTTTTTGAATTCTTTTTTGCCAAAAAAGAATTCAGACTGAAATGAATGCATTCTTTGATGAATGCATTCATTTTGAATGCCATCTGATTGGGAATTCAAGCGTTTGAATTGCCATTTTTTTGACAAAAAAGAATGCATTCATTTTGAATTCCCATTCTTTTCAATTTTTTAGATGAATGCATTCCCAAAAGAATGCATTCTTTATCAACTCTGATATATACAACAAAAGTCATATTTCATATTGGAATACTTTATTTTTCGTTGCCACCTTATATAACACACGACAAGTGACACCCGCATGATCACACACACACTGCCTATATGTATTGTAGTACAGCCATCCAGTTGGCAACATCAACTTCTTGTACAAGCACACCAACGTTTTTTTTTTTTCGTACACAAAACTTCCCGCGAAAAATTCTATCCCAAGCTTGTGTGCTTGTGTTCTTCCATTCTCATATGTTTCTTGTTGCGTCGACGAAAAGTATGCAGTGAAAACAACAGAAGAAAAGTATTGTAGCAGCACTAACCATAGCAACACATATATCATAGGTATTATTAGTGTGTATGGTGTGTATGAAGCATAATAAGTACAGTCGTACTATTGTTAATTCAATATAAACTATGAAATAATAAATTATTAATTTTTTATTTGTAAAAAAATCCACATTCACTCCCAAAAGTGCCATCTATCGTTTTTTCGAAAAGGTTCGTTTTTTCGAAATGGTTCGTTTTTTCGAAATGGTTCTGACATTTGATATAATCCAATTTTTCCTGCGCACTGTATGTACCAAATACACGAACAAAACAGCGCTCCACAGGGTGTGAATATCACACAGTTTAATGCACAAAAAACACAGGGTGGGTATATCTAGAATAAATCCGTAATAATGCAAAATATTTGAAATTATATAAATTGAAATTTGTGGACCTATTTTTAACATCAATTTTAACAATGAAGGACTCAAAATAAATTGTGGGCTGGTACTTTTTAAAAAATTAAAGTAAGATAATTAAGCAGTCTTTCATCAGAGTCAAAAATATTGAAAATCCGTTTACGTTTTCTATACTTTTTTCTTCTTCAAATATGTTGTTTAAAAAAAAAAATTAATAATAAGTGTAATAACCACATGTTATGTTCAACGCCCGATTTCTATATGATCTCCCCATAAATCGGAATATGTTGGTTACAGAAAAGTTTTGTATTATTGTTGGGTATTTACAGAAAAAAATACACGGTGAGAAAATATTCATAACTCTTAAAATATTCATTCAAATATAACTCCCTATATTTTGTATCATAAAACTAATATTTCATATTCAGTGCTCGATTTCGAAGCGATGTCCCCTGAAATCATATATATCGAATATAGAATATGTTTCCTTATACTATTAGCTTTCCATAAAAAAAAAATCGCGATGAGGTTTTTTCTTAAAGTCTCGGAAAATCGATTTCAATACGAGTACCATATGACCAATTCACAAATTTTGCAGTTATTACTATTTTTTTTCTATGTATTTCTCCTAAATCTGAGGTTAAACAAATTTAGAACTATTTACAAATACTATCAGATACTTAAAAAAAAAATACACGTTGAGAAAGTTTCTTACTGGCTCAAAATCTGTAAATTTGTCTAAATACTGCATATAATATATACTTTTCTCATGTTTATGGCCAGATTTTGAAGTTATGACCCCAGTACTGGTGGTATACCGTCTCTACAAAAGTTGTAGAATACCATGGTCGATTGTTTAAAATTAAATACACAGTGAAAAAATCATTTAAGGTATAAAAACACAAATGTAACACCCTATATTTTGTATGATAAAACTAATATTTCATATTCAGTGCTCGATTTCGGTGCGATGTCCCCTGAAATCGTATATGTCGAATATAGAATATGTTTCCTTATTCTATTGGCTTTCCACAAAAAAAAATTCCCGATGAGGTTTTTTCTTAAAGTCTCGGAAATTGGATTTCAATATGAGTACCATATGACAAATTCACATATTTTGTAGTTATTATTATTTTTTTTTCTATGTATTTCTGCTAAATCAAACGTTAAACGAATTCAAAACTGTTTAAAAATGTCATTAGCAATTTCATAAAAAAATACACAGGGAGAAAGATTCTTATTGGCTCAAAATCTGTAAATTGGTATAAAAACTTCATGTACAATATGCTTTTTTTATGTTAATGACAAGATTTAGCAGTTATGTCCCCTAAAGTGGTGGTACACCGACTCCATAAAATTTGTAGAATACCATTGTCGATTGTTTAAAATTAAATACACTGAGAAAAAATCATTTAAAGTACAAAAATACTTCATCAATATTGGTGTTAATTTTGTAAAAAAAAAAAAAATTAGACTTTTTTTTAACATCAATTTTAACCATGAAGGACTCAAAATAAATTGTGGGCTGGTACTTTTAAAAAAATTAAAGTAAGATAATTAAGCAGTCTTTCATTAGAATCAAAAATATTGAAAATCTGTCTACGCTTTCTATTTTTTTTTTCATCTTCAAATATGTGGTTTAAAAAAAAAATGAATAATAAGTGTAATAACCACATCTTATGTTCAACGCCCGATTTCTATATGATCTCCCCTAAATCGGATATATGTTGGTTTCAGAAAAGTTTTGTATTGGTATTGGGTATTTATAAAAAAAAATACACGGTGAGAAAAGATTCATAACTTTTAAAATGTGCATTTAAATAGAACACCCTATATTTTGTATCATAAAACTAATATTTCAAATTCAGTGCCCGATTTCGGTGCGATGTCCCCTGAAATCATATATATCGAATATAGCAGATGTTTCCTTATACTATTAGCTTTCTATAAAAAAAAAATCCCGATGAGGTTTTTTCTTAAAGTCTCGGAAAATCGATTTCAATATGAGTACCTTATGAAAAATACGTGTTTTTGTGATTTTGCACCGGTTTTATATAGGTTTTCACCTAATTCTGAGGTGGACCGACCCCAAAAATATCTTCTAATGCCTTTGTTATACTATTAAGTTATTTTAGGATGCGAAAATTTAGTATTGCAACACAATCTGCATTGAAATACTATGGCCACGTGAAGTGCACTGAAAGTCAGCTAATTCGTCAAAAATGTAAAGTTTTTGGTATTTTAACTGCATTAATGATCATTTAATTGCATAAATAATGGAATTTATCTATAAAACAATGATATTTTGTACTTTTAAGCAAAAAAAAAAAAAATGCGGCGAATTCAAATTGTGGGCTATCTTCCAATTCGCCTCGTGGGCTATCTTCACACCAGTGAATTGTCTTGCGTCTCATTTATTATTGTTGATTGCTTGCACAGTGGAGCAAATTACCTCTTTTCGTAACAATATCTGTTTGATTTACTTCCAAAGCAAAAATATTCGTTGTTACTACATTGATGTAGTTAATTTTAAAAAAACTAAAACATTTGTAGTTATTTATACTACATTGATGTAGTTATTTTTTAAAAAGTACTGCAAAAATATATATATAAGGCATTCTTTTTCAAATCGAACGGATTTCGTCAAAAATATTCAGTTGCACTTTGGATTTGCTTCAATTTTTTTTATGGATTACTTATTGAAAATAAGCCCACCCATATTTTTTTTTTTGCTTATATGATATAATTTTTAAAAAAGTTCCATGCGTCATATTTTCATTTTTAAAACACCCTGTATTTTCAAACCTATTGACAAAAAGCAAAAAAAAAAATATGGGTGGGCTTATTTTCAATAAGTACGCCATAAAAAAAATTGAAGCAAATCCAGAGTGTCAAAAATATTTCGTGTTCGATTTGAAATAGAATGCCGCATATTCTTTATTAATTACTACATTTTTTACTTACTTAAACCTCCAGAAATCTGTAGATTAATTGCTACATCTGCATCTACTTTTACTACATGATTTAGTTAAAATGCATTTAACAAATACATTATAACGTTTCCGCATTACATAGAAAACAAATTTAAAATATATTGTGTAGTATAATTGCAAAACAACTAGCAAGTTTATTAATATGCGATCGTTTCAATAAAAAGAAAATGACATAACAATGAATTATTATTAAATGAAATATTATTGAAATTAAATTGTAGGTGATTTTTTCTTATCAGTATAAGTTTTAGTATTGGTGCAAAGTTTTTAATAAAATGACTGCAGATTAAAATATTTTCAGACAGTTCAATTTTACGTGTATTAAATTTGAGGTTTATTGTATTTTAGTTATAACTTGGCCATACTACACTCTCGATCCATTCAAGATATTCGGAAATTTTTGTATAAACGCCCGGTGGTCCACCGGCACAACCGCGACCAAACGATGTTACACCAACGATATATGGTCGAATCGAATTCAATAAAAGTGGTCCTCCAGAATCACCCTAAATTATAAAAATTCGAGATTTATTAAATTTATATTAACTTTGAGACTTACTTATAGACATACCTGACAAGTATCTCTCAAGTTTTCCGGATCATTTGCACACATTTGCTGTGCTATAATACCATATGGTACTTGTTCATCTTCTTCGTAAATTTAGCACATTCATCATTAGATATGGCCAAGACATCGGCTTTTAAAAGTTGTATAGAAGAAGGTCCAACTTAAAAAATAAACAATGTTTAATTATAAAATCTATAGTACATAGTTTTGATTACATACCGAACTGTGTAGAACCATAACCAATAATGGTAACATTATCCCTCAAAAGTTTATTTTGACTATGCAAACAAGCTTTTTTTTGTCTACAAAAATAATAGTATAATTAACTAAATAGTATTTCTTTAATTATAAATAAAAATATTCAACAATACTGGGTCATTTCTAATGACCCTAGTCAGTTTAGTGCTCTAATATTTAATAGAGCCTGTAACATTGTCTTACGGTATGCCCTCTTCGGTTTGTATTATTGCAATATCATGATAGGCCTCACTGCTCTTATATGCTGGATGTACTGTGATCCGTGCTATTTTATAAGTTTTCGCCGTGTCTGTCAGATTGGGACCACCAGGTAGTACTACAACAGGAGATACACTATAAACAACATATTATTACTATTTCTAAAATTCTATTTTACAAATAAATAAATATACCGCATACCCATTCTGATTTACACAATGCGCAGCAGTTATAATAAAGTTGTCATCAAATAGTGTGCCACCACATTTGTACTCAAACACGTTTTTCTCCGATGTTTCCCAGCCCAGAGCACACTGAAAATAAATCGAGATAAAAAAAATTCGCATAGATTACCGCGAAGTATTACACATACCATATAAGGGAATTCATTCGGTTTAGTTGCCACCCCTCGGATAATATATTTTATATCAGGATAGTGAGTATTACATGCTATAATCGTGTACAGTAAATAATAATATTTAAAAATTCCAAAATATAGTATATAGTACCGCGTATTGCCGGACTTTCCTCTGTTCTATCATATAAATCGGAGGCACTAGATTTGCAGCAAACATACTGTTCGATTCCTTTGAAATAACAAGTTTTTGGACCTTTAGGTCCAACCAATGCGATCGGACATTTTTTCAAACTCTTACAAAGTCCAAGCTGACCATCATCTCCGAGGTTACATTTTATGGGATAATCATTTGCACCGGGAAAGTCAATTCTATACGCTAAATAATTAAAGAACTTCAATAAAATAATTAAATATATAAAATTGAGACAAATACTTACAAATACGTTTACCAGTTGCAACAGCAATCAGAATACACAGTAGTAGAATTTGCATCTTTGCAAAACAAAAAGTTATTTTACCAGACATTGTTTACTGCTCAATGTTTTGTTTAACACTGAATCATTAATATAAATCATTCTTAATCATTTAAAGACTTCCATTGCATCATAAAGTGTTTATTGTTTAATTTATACACCGAAAAAAATAATAAATTAAAGTACAAATGTGTTTGATTTACGACCAAAAACAAATACATTAGTTTTTACTACATTGATGTAGTTGTTTTCAAAAAAAAAAAAACTACTACACATATTATATTCCATATACACTTTATTATATTCCATATACACTTTATTATATTCCATATACACTTTATTGATTCCATATACACTTTATTATATTCCACATACACTTTATTATATTCTATATACACTTTTATTAATTACTACATTTTGTATCTTTTGTATCACAAATCTTTATATCAATTAATACATCTGCATTTATTTTTACTATATGCTTTTGCTACAATGCAATTTACAAATACATAATAGCGTTTTTGCAATATGTGTGTTAAAAACGAATTTAAAATACATTATGTAGTATATTCAATATTATATATATTTTTTTATATTTATAAATATTTATAAAAGGTTATTTAACATGCGATCGTTTTAATAAGAAAACAAATAACACATTCATCAAGCTTAATCATAAAACTTAAAAGTCTAATCAGTACTGTGGTTCACTGCTTTTAATAACATGACTCAAGATTTAAATATTTTCTCACAGTTCAATTTTTCTAGTATTAAATTTAACTTATATTATATTTTATATTTAACTTGGCCATACTACACTCTCGATCCAATCAAGATATTCAGAAACTTTTGTGTAAACACCCGGTGGTCCGCCTGCACATCCGCGACCAAACGATGTAACGCCAACGATATATGGTCTATCCCATGATTTAGGAAATCGGTTCGTTATAAGTGGTCCACCAGAGTCACCCTAATTTTTAAAAATTCCATATTTAATAAAGTAACTTTCTGATTTTCTAATAGACATACCTGACAGGTATCTCTCAAGTTTTCCGGATCATTTGCACACATTTGCTTTGCTATAATTCCTCGTGGTACTTGTTCATCATCTTCGTAATACTTGGCACATTCATCATTGGAAATGGCCAATACTCTGGCTTTCAAAAGTTGTATAGATGAGGGTCCAGCTTTACATATAACGAAATTTTAATTTCTGAAGCTTTGTAAATATTTGCAATTACATACCAAATTGTGTTGTGCCATAGCCAATAATGGTTACATTATTATTAAGTAGTCTATCCAGACTATACAAGCAAGCTTTTCTTCCCCTACAAGAGAAATACAATAACTTTGAATGTTATATTCCAGTCATTCTTAAATAAGATATGATATTAATATAATAAATCAAATTCGTCTATATAGAGGTAAACCACACAAAATACATTTTAAAATTTTGAATTATTGGTTATCGTTATATATCTCAGAATTTATGTACAATGACCTCAATATTGTTTTCAATTGCGAATAATATATAATTCTTTGCTTATTTAAACTAATAATTTAAACTAATTGTTTTATGATTAATATTTGGTAGGTTTAATAAACTTAGTATACAAATCTGTGCAAATATCGAATATTCAACAATGTTGGATCATCATGACCCTAATAATTGAATATTTCTACTATGTTGTAAAAATCTGTGAAATTGTCTTACGGTATATCCTCTACGGTTTGTATTATCGCAATATCATGATAGGCCTCATCCCTCTTATACTCTGGATGCACTATTATTCGTCCTATTTTATAAGTTTTCGCTATTTCTGTCAGATCTGGACCACCGGGAAGTATCACAACAGGGGATGCACTATGTAGAAATAATTTAAAATTTTTTCAAATAAAGAACTATAAAACATACCCATTAAGATCTACACAATGCGCAGCAGTTATAATAAAATTGTCATCAAAAACTGCGCCACCACATTTGTAGTCATAAACATTTTTCTCCGCTGTTTCCCAGCCCAAAGCACACTGAAAATAAATCGAAATAACAAAATCGACATAGACTTTAGTAAATTATTGAACATACCATATAAGGAAATTCATGCCTTTTAGTTTTCAGTCCTCCGGTAATATGACGTATATTAGAATAGTGAGACTTACATGCTATAATTAAAGATCACTAATATAAAATGACATGATTTTCATTTAAAATATAGTACCGCGTATTGCCAGAGGTCCATTTGTTCTGTCAGTAAAATCTGCGGCATTATGTTTGCAGCAAACAAACTGTTCGGATCCTTTGAAATAACAAGTCTTTGGTTCCGTACGTCCAAACAGTGCGGTTGGACAATTTTTTAAACTTTTACAAACCCCCGGATAACCAACATCTGTGAGATTACATCTTGTGGGATAATCGTTTGAACCGGGAAATATAATACCACTAGCTAAATAATTAAAAAATTTAAAATAAAATTATTTTATATATATAATTTAGACAAATACTTACAGATAGTTTTTGTAATTGCAATAGAAATAATGATAAATTGCAATAGAAATTGCACATTTGCAAAACAAAAAAATATTTTACCAGACATTGCTAACTGTTCAATGTTTTGGTTAACACTGAATCAGTAATTTAAATATTTCTTAATCATAGAACTTGTTTGTTTATACCGCTTTAAATTTGATAACTATATGTGTTTCACTCATTGTGGTACTTTCCGTAATAAAATTTACTTTGTTTTATAGAAGCTTTGGGGGATTTACATGCGATTGACCCTATTATCTTCAGGCACTGAACTGCTGATACGATTAATATTGATGTATACACCGAAAAAATCTGAATTAAATTGAAATAATAATGTCTTTAAAAGCAAATGTATTAGTTTTTACTACACTGATGTAGTTGTTGTTATAATTAGAAACTACTGCATAACTTTACTGCATTTCAACAAAAATGTTTATTGTACTTGTTTTGAAAATAACTACATGTTGTTTTTATTTAAATCAGAGTTTCTATAAATAACATTATTCTAATTGACTAAGTTAAATATTGTAATATGTTTATTTTATCGAACAGTTCGATTTTCTGAGTATTAAATTTGCGTTATAGTACATTTCATATTTAACTTGGCCATACTACACTCTCGATCCATTCAAGATATTCGGATATTTTTGTATAAACGCCCGGTGGTCCACCGGCACAACCGCGACCAAACGATGTAACGCCAACTATATATGGTCTAATCCATATGTTATGACGGCGCTGCATTAACAGTGGTCCACCTGAGTCACCCTAAATTGTAAAAATTCCGCGCTTAATAAATACGAGCATTTTTGTGATTATATCAAAGACATACCTGACAAGTATCTCTCAAGTTTTCCGGATCATTTGCACACATTTGATTTGCCATAATACCATGTGGTACTTGGCCGTTTTCTTCGTAATATTTGGCACATTCTTCATTGGATATGGCAAAGACATCGGCTTTTAAAAGTTGTATAGACGAAGGTCCAGCTTTAAAGATAAACTCATTTTAATAGCAAAAATCTATATTAAATATGTTGTTTACATACCGAAGTGTGTAGTGCCATAGCCAATAATGGTAACATTATCCTGCAATAGTTTATTTAGACTATACAAGCACGCTTTTCGTCCGCTTCAAGAAATATATAATAATTAACAATAAAGTATTCTTAAATGAAAATGTAATATTATTGTAAAAGAATATATTTCATTTATGTAAAATTACATAAATCGCACCAAATGTATTCGTACCTAGACAGTTCACCGAAAGCCATTTGCTCGAAAGCCATTTGCTCGAAGCCGTTTGCTCGAAAGCCGTTTGCCCGAGTTGTACGTTTGCCCGAATGGACGTTTGACCGAATGGCGGTTTGCCCGAATGGACATTTGGTTTTTTACACCCTTTTAGGTGTCATGCACCACTCCCAATGGCACCAATAGACTCCACTCGGCCAATCTACCATTCGGTCCAACGTCCATTCGGTCAAACGTCCATTCGGTCAAATGGCTTTCGGCCAAACGTCCATTTCGGTCAAACGGATTTTGGTCAAACGTACATTCGGTCAAATGGCTTTCGGCCAAACGTCCATTTCGGTAAAACGGCTTTCGGTCAAATGGCTTTCGGTCAAACGTCCATTCGGTCAAATGGCTTTCGGTCAAACGGCCATTCGGTCAAACCTCCATTCGGGCAAACGTCCATTCGGACAAACGTACAATTCGAGCAAATGGCTTTCGGGCAAACGGCTTCGAGCATATAGCTTTCGATCAAATTTGCTTTCGGGCAAATGTACTTGAACCAATATATTTCAACATTCTCAATTATTGGTTTGTGAAAATATTTATATGTCTGAGAATTTGTATTCAATAAAATCATTATTGTCACCAATTGTGAAGAATGTTATTTAAATGTTTTGATATATTTTTAATACTATAGTAATTTATCATAACTTCAATTCTCTAATATTTTATAAAAACCTATGACATTATCTTACATTATGTCCTCTTCGGTCTGTATTATCGCAATATCATGATAGGCCTCATTGCTCTTATATTCTGGATGCACTATTATCCGTGCTATTTTAAAAGTTTTCGCTACATCAGTCAGATTTGGACCACCGGGAAGTATTACAACAGGAGATGCACTAGATAGAAATAATTTATTTTTTTTTTGTTTCAAATAAAGAACTATAAAACATACCCATTAAGATCTACACAATGAGCAGCAGTTATAATAAAATTGTCATCAAAAACTGTGCCACCACATTTGTATTCATAAACGTTTTTCTCCGGTGTTTCCCAGCCCAAAGCACACTGAAAATAAACACAAAAATAACCAAATCGCCATGGACTAAATCAAATTATTGAACATACCATATAAGGAAATTCATTCGGCGTAGTTGCGACCCCTCCGGTAACAAAATTTACATTAGGATAGTGATAATTACATGCTATATAAACAAAGGTCAGTAACTAAAATCACTTGCAAATTCCAAAATATAGAGTAAAGTACCGCTTACTGCAGGACTTTCCATTGGTAGGATAGGATAATCTGCGGCAGTGTGTTTGCAACACACAAACTGTTCAGATCGTTTGAAATAACAAGTTTTTGGTTCTTCAGGTCCATACAGTGCGGTGGGACAATTTTTTAAACTCTTACAAAACCCAAGTTGATCATCTCTGAGGTTACATTGTGTGGGATAATCATTTGCATCGGGATAGACAATTCGATTAGCTATATTATTGGAGAACATATATTAAAATAAATTAATATAATTGATAGAAATACTTACAAATACTTTTACTAGTTGCAACAGAAATCAGTATAAATAGCAATAGTATTTGCATATTTGCAAACCAAAAAGCTATTTTGCCGGACATTGTTTACTGTTCAACGTTTTGTTTAATACTGAATCAGTAGCTTAATTCATTCTTTATAGCAGAACTTGTTCGTTTATACCATTTTAACCGTCGTTAGGTAGATATGTGAGTTCATTGCGTACAAATGCTATGCAAGCTCGGACATATAGACTCATTGGGGTACTTACCCGTAACAAAGTAACTTTCTTTAATAGACGCTTCGGGATTTACATTCAGCATATATTCACCCTACTATTTTTGGGCACTGAACTCTAAATTCAGTAGTTCATACACCCAGAAAAAAATTTCCTCAAATCCCATTAAAATTGGTCAATAGGACTATTATTGATTTAATAGTATACAAAAAATAAATCTTTTCATATAAACTTAATGGCAATGTTATGGTATTTTCTAGTATTTAATGGTATTTTCCGATTTAAATAATAATTTATCCTATTGACTATTTTTAATAGTAAAAAACTATTTTTTATATAGTATTTTTTCTTGGTGTAAAGTATTGATCGGTCAATTTGTACACCGCAAAAATACTGAATTAAAAATAATGAAATATATTTGATTTACGTAATATGATTTAAGTCATTTATTAGTCATTACACTCATAAAAAATACTATAAAATCAATAGTTTTTGGCTACTAAAATTACTCAATAGAATAAATTGTTATTTTTATAGGTAAATACCATTAAATACTATTAAATTGTGTGTTGTGTTTATATAAAATATTTATTTTTAGTATACTATTGAATCAATAACTGTCCTATTGACCAATTTTAATAGGATTTTTTTCTGAGTGTACTACATTGACGTGTATAAACATAAACTACTACACACATTTACTGCATTTCTATGGTTATTAACAAAATACATTTTGTAGTTATTACCACTTTCAGAATTAAATTAAAGCGTTGGCTGCGAATAACACGTTAATTTTGAAAATTAAAAATAATACATTTTCTATTTTTTATACTTCCAAAAATCTTCATTTAAATTAAAGCTTTGGCCGTCTGTATTTGTTTTTGTCTGTTTTGATGTCTGACCGCATACACGGTAACTTGAAAAATACTAACAAGATGGCGATAATATTTTGTTTCAAAAATTTTCGGCCAAAAAATGGTTTCGAGTTCGAAAATTAGCCAAATCCGCCAATGAACGCGCCCATCTCCCATACAAGTAACCTATATATAACTCTTTGGAATCCAATAACTGGAAAGGTATTCAGAATATTGTTATAAAATTCAAAACGTATTGTTAGAATTCTCTTAAAAATATGTGATCTAAAAATGGGCGTGATCAACATACATTTTTTTAAAAACTATTTCCCGTTTTTTTGTGAATATTTGAGTCGTAAATTATTTAATATAAATCTAGAAATATTAGTCAAATCTGCATATATGTTTTAAAAATAGGCGTGGTCCACACACTTTTTTATATATGTAACTCTGATTTCTAAAATGAAGTCAGTTTTATCATATTCAATCTAGTTTTTGAGATAATGATTTTGTCATATAGTTTTTACGATTTTCGAAAAATGGTATATATTTCAAAAACTAGAGATATTTTGATGACACTGACGCCATTTTCGAAATTAGAGTTACAAATACATTGAAAAACTATTGCAAATTTTACTTTTGAAAAAAAAATTTATTTTTTTAATTCAAAAAATATTGATAAAATTTAGAAAATAATTTTTTAAAATATGATGCTATCAAAATACCATCTTGAAATTTTGCATGAACATTAACAATAAATTGACGAAAATTTAGGATTTTTTTCAGAATTTTAAAAAGGGTCCTTTTTAAGGACCACAATTTTGAAGTGCAAGGATAATGACCACGGGCCACATGTTACCGTTTGGATTACAACCTAATTTTTCTAAAAGCTTGTTGTATTAGCTTTAAAACGAGCCATTAACGGAGTTTCTAGCATTTCTAGTTCAAGAGATATTTACATATGAAAAACAGTACAAAAGTGATTTTTGGCACTTTTTTTCCAACTTTGAGCCACTGTATCTCTGGAAGTAGTGGTCGGAAAAAATAAAAAAAAAAATGTTTAGTGCATGTCTCGATACCCTTTATCAATTGACAAATATTCATTAAGATCGAAAATGTAACATCTCAAATTTGACTTTTTTTGGTCGATTTGGTGTGGAATGGCCCGTATATAATGAGGGTGTTCAGCAGTATTCTCATTCTACTCCGATCGGAGTAGGTCTACTGCATTTTATTTTTATTTTTATAACATACGTCTTTACTTCGATAGTAGCACTTTCTACTCCCTTCTCAAAATGTTCTATTCCCTTTTAGTGAAATCTACTCTCTTTGCAAAAATTGCCTACTTTGTTTTTTTACTTTGATTAGAAACATTTCTTAGCGCACCAAATTAAATGTGAATATTATAAAAACCCAAATAAGTCTGATCGATTATCTTTAAAATTAATGTATTATTTTTTCTCTGGTCTTTAAATTGTAGAAGTTATAATTAAATATGCGTTTGTATCAACATTTTTAAGGTAATTTTTGAAAACACCATGTACCATGTATTTCATTGGGTGTTCCAGATACACACCCAACTCTAAAACGAACCATTCTGTATAAATCAGCATTATAGAAAATCCATAAAATCAGAAACAAATAAAAATGTTAAAAACTGACATATCTATTAATTTTTTTGAAATATAATACACTAATGCATATTTCTACATCTTTTTCATTAATTTGACTACTATATTTAGTTTCATACACCTTTACCACAAATCTACTACCTTCTGTAATATTTTTAATAGTAAGTAGGCCCCGACCGACTTTAATCTAGACCATGTGACTTAACTTTTCCCACACGACTTGACTACATGCAAAGAAAAATTTGTTTGCAGCAAACATAATATATTTGCAAACGTAAATTTGATGTCTTTAACTGGATTTTTCTTTTAATTTAATTTTTTTTGATTATTTGGGTACTCATTTCATGACTTATGGTTCTAAATTGTTAACATATTATTTTAAAATCCTGGAAAATTCATGTATGTAACATAATATGTTTGCTGAAAAACATAATTTTTCCCTAAGTATATATACAGTTGGATGCAAAAGTATTGTTTTTTAAATGAAAACATAACAATTAAAATAAAAATAATCTAAAATTGCAAGATTCCATTTTTTTCAGCCTTTCGATTTTGATAATGCCACTTTTAGTCCAGTGAAATACATAAAATGACGCCCTTATTCCGAAAATATGGCTTAATAATGTTTCTTTGGATAGGTTTACAAAATATGGGCCAATAACTTTTGGACCGAGCTTTCATAAAGGTGGTCACATATATTTGCAAATATCTTGCATTGTAATTAATTTTAAATTTTATAACTTCATCTTTAATACTTAACGAGATATGTGATCCTAAAAAGTAAACCCATATTTCGTAGTGGTTGTAGTAGATTACGTTGACTAAATCGACTAATTTTCGAACTTTGAATTACTATTCTACTAAAATATATTGAAAACAAATTTCATATCATTCGGAATAGCAGTTTTAAAGTTATCGTGTATAGGCGGACAGACAGACGCTCATATCTAAATCGACTCGGAAAGTGATGTTGACCAAGAAAATATATAATTTTTCATACCAGTCACGCCTACTAAGAGGCGCTAAAATATCCTCACACATATTTTATAACTTGTAACCCATGGGTATTGGGTAAAAACATATTATGCGATTTTTTTTAGTTAATACCCAATTGTAATGCTTTCACATGATTTTTTTCTGTTCTCAAAACGTATCCATAGATTTATTTTATTTTTGCATCATTTTCTTTAAAAATGTACAGGATAATTTTGCAATATTACAAACTGTTTTCAATTTTTCGCCGTTTTTAAATGCATTTTTTAATAAAATTTTGGTCGACAAAATTTTCATTTTTCGAGTTCTTCTGTAGAGTTTCCTTAAACCAGTAAACCAATTCCAAAATATTGTAAGAAATGTTTATTGAATATTTAATTATCTTTCATTCGATATAACAATTGCGTTTATGGGTTTTATTAAACGCGAAATATTTACAAATATATGTGACCACCTTTTTGAAAGCTCTGTACAAAAGTTATTGCCCGAAACCTCGTAAACCTATCCGTAGAAAATTTTTTAATTTATATATTCAAATTCTGCGAGTAATTTCCAATAATACAAAAATAATGGAATTTACTGCGCAAACTTTTTTTCTCATTTTGTTGTGTAGTGTTATTAGTCACCACAAATGTATTTGAGAAAAGCTTTTAAAGCTTCAAAAGCTATCATTAGGTTTGTGTCTTAACCAAATAAAATTTCGCATGTTTGCGACAATATTTGCAAATATTTTTTATATACAACTATTTTATATACAAACTACGTATGTTAGAATAAAATTTGTCAAACATAAGCTATGCCAATATATATAAATATTGTATAAAAACAATGTAGCATCAAATATAGTGATAACTCTGCGAATCATGTATTTACTTTGATAAGACCTTTTTTAATTTGTGGTAAATCCCCTAGACATTAGAAATTATATTTGTTTTAAGTAATAAAACAAAAATGTCCATTTCTTATTTGATTATGGGCCTATCGCCGATTTATATAAAAGTTTGCAATACCATGCCTCATTATTCAGTTTATTTCGGTATTTCAAAGAATTAAGTGTTTTAGAAACAACATGCTTAAGGTCTCAGTTTTGATCGCATTGTCGCTGTGCTGTTTTGGCGTGTGCACTGGCCAATTTGGCGGATCCATCTCGACAAATCCCGGCGGTGGACAAAATGTAAATCTGATGGCTGGCAAAAGTTTTGGTACACCCAGGCGTAATTTCGGTGGTGGGGTTTTCGCCAATGGCAACACAAGAGGTGGCGCCTTTACAAGAGGCGCCTACTTGGATGCCAATAGGTGAGTTTAGTTACAGAGAAGTTTAAATAGTACCGCTGCTAACTAAATTATAACTGTTTAGAAATGGAAATGGAATATCGTTGCAACACTCGAAAACTCCTGGTCAAGGCTCTACTTTCCAACAAAGTGCCAATGTAAATCTACTGCAACATAATAATCATAATTTGGGTGCAAATGCCTTCCATAGTCGTACGCGTCAGGATAATGGTTTCAAGTACAATCGCTTTGGTGGTGCTCTGAACTATAATCACGATCGCGGTCACTCGGCATCGTTAGGTGTTTCACGCATACCGCAACTGAAAATGAATACCGTCGATTTGTCGGGCAAGGCCAATCTGTGGCGTTCGCCAAATAGACAGACCTCGCTGGACTTGACTGGTGGCGTGTCCAAGCATTTCGGAGGACCATTCAACAGGCAGGTCGATAAACATATCGGGTTGGGTATGACACATCACTTTGGTTGAGACATCTTAATTTTCTAATTGTGGTTTTATTTATTGTTTAGTTTTAAGTGTTATTATAATAAAATAATATTAAAAAAAATATATTATATTGATATAAAAGAAAAAATGTAGTCTTTAGAATGTGGTCAGGGGAGGACTGGTCATACGATTCAATCGAGTTTCCTTCGGTGATCCGGTCATTAAATATATAAGTTCTGGTAAAATAAATAAATACCATACATCTTTCTATAAAAGTTTATCAAAATTTAGAGACCTCGTGCCAAGATTGATATTTCTGACGTGGAATTGTATATAAGCAAATGTATTTGTTTTTTTACTATATTTATTTAGTTTTTTTTTTATTTATTTTAAGTATTTGTTTTTGTATATAAAACAACTATATAAATTTACTGAATTTTTACATTCTGTATTTATTTAACATCATAAAAATACATCTACATTTTTTCTTATTCTGTATTTATTTAAATACATACAATTGTAGAAAAAATAACACACCCGCATTTAATTTGACTGTATACCGTATTTATATAAGATTAAAAAAAATGACAGAAACGAAAACATATAACAGTTTCTAAAATATGTAGAAAAAGAGTTTCAATGCATTGTGTAGTAGAATCATGTCTATTAAATACAAATAAACATAAACAGTAAATAAATGTAGTAGAAGTAATATTTTAAAGCGATTTTTCTAAGAGTTTTATATTTTTAATGTTTATACCTTCGCTGTCTCGTAAAGACATGTAAAAATAAAATTTTGATAAATAAAACATAGTATACAGTAAACATACGATTTATTGTACCACACATTTTTGTACCCTACACTAACAGTGAAAGGGTATAATCAGTTTGTAACACACAGAAGAAAGCATATCCGAGTTGGTGACATAGGCTATATATGGGCGGGTTTAGACAAAGGGGCTTGGCACAATACAACCTAAACTTTCAAAATGTTACAACTCGGCACTTACACCAGCTAAGAAGATAAAACAAAAAAAAACTCAAATACAAAAAATATACTAAAGCAAAAACACAAAATCAACCAGTTGGGAAGGTTAGATCACATGGGAAATTTTAAAGTAGGTGTAATTATGATAGTTAGGATTATCAAAATTATAGTCGGTCTAAGCCGACTATAAATACCCTACACATATGTGTGGTTACCATTCAAAGTGATATATAGGTCACCAGGGTAAACGACTCCTGAAAATAACTACAAACATTCAATCGCTGAAGAATTTCCATTCTTTTGATACCCATATTTACAAATGGGTAGGTGTACCGAATTTCGATTTTTTTTTATGTTTGTGAACCACAAGTCTTTTCGCTGGAAAACATTATTATCATGTATTTGAGCATGATGTATACATAAAAATTGATCTTTATATGCACATTTTATATGAGGTATTTGAACATAAGTGGTCGGATCATAGGTCACAATGGACCGATCCCAATTTTTTCGCACATACAGCGTAGGTATATTAGTAATCTAAGTTATAAGTTTCATTTATCTAGCTCTTCAATTTTAAAAGTAGTAGGGATTTCAACAGACAGACGGACACTAAATCGACTCAGGAGGTCATGCTGATCAAGAATATATATACTTTTCCATACCGGAGATGCTTCCTTCTGGGTGTTACAAACGGCGTACCAAACAGAATATACCCTCTCACTCTTAGTGTAGGGTATAAAAACACAAATACAAAAGTAAAAGTACAAAAGCAAAAACACAAATACTACAGCATACTAAAAAAAAAAACTAACTCAAATAACAAACAAAAACAAGAGCAAAGTCACAAAAACAAACGCACGATATCAAAAACGCTAAGACACAAAAACCAAAAAAAACGCAGAAACAAAAGTAAAAACAAAAAAAAAAACATAAAAATAAGGGGAAATACTCAAAACAAAAGCAAAAACACAAAAATAAAAAGAAAAATCAAAACACAAAAGCAAAAACATAAAAATAAAAGAAAAAATACAAAAACAGAAGACAGAACACAAAATCAAATAACAAAAAATCAAAACCAAAAACAAAAAAAAAACACTAAAGCAAAATAAAAAATAAACACAAATGCAAAATCAAAAACACAAAAATATCAAAAATACAAAAACCAAAAACAAAATTTAAAACACAAAAAATTAAAGCAAAAACTGAAGCAACGAAGCAGAATAAATTTAAAATAGAAAAATATTAAAAGAATAACAAAAAAAAAAACGGGGAAAAAATGGAAAAATAATAAAAAAAAAACGGGAAGAACAAAAGTGATCAGCTTAAAAAATGGGTTAAAACTCCTATTTCACAGCCCGGATTCGAAATATCAGCACTTTTAATAACACTTGGATAACAATTCCTTTCAGACTAGATTAAAATACACTATCATAATATTTTCAATACAATATCGACCAAAATGTTTCTATTTCAAAATTTCCCCTATGACCTAACAACCTTGCTTATTCGTTTAATATTAACAAAGTTGAAATTTCTATGCATGATGATTAACTCATAGTAAATACAACGCCGTATTTTATGGGTTCTGGAATTGCCTAAAAGTTCCTCACAAAAATTAGTACGTAGTTCTGCGAAATCACGTCAGTGGCTGCATTTGACGCTGTGCTGTAACCTGTTGCATCTACCGAATATGTAACGCGTTGAGGAGAATGAAATTTTTTAAAGAGAAAATATCCCTCGCAAGACATGCGCACTACCTGATGCACTCTCCAAATGCTACTTAACGAAACCTATGGCATTACCTACCATTCCGAATGCATGGAGAAATGTGCAGAGAGAAATCTGCAATATTACTAAGGACCTGGCTGTTTGCAAGTGTGGTAACTTTTACACCATGACGATTCGTGGTTACTTTTGTGCTGCGTCGTAAGATGGGGTAAAACTGTAGTAAATACGTGTTTTGTTTACGACTTTGGCCGCATGAATTATGTCACTGCAGTGCGTGTGAGTGTGTAACAAAGAGCACGAGAGTGGCGAAGAGAAAGAGAATTAAACAGCATACAATGCGGCTATTTGTAGGTACGAAATGTACGATTGTATTTGAACTACGTATGTGTTAGAAGCAGGAACGTTTAACATCGAATTACGGTAGAAAAGAAAGTGCAGCAGTCAACATGCCACAGGTTGTGGCAGGCAGGACATGCAAAGACACCACACAATGAAACCTAAATAACATAATACAAAAAAAAAACAAAAACCGATTTGATATAAAATTGAAAAAAGCCTTTCAAATAATGTGTACACATTAAGAGGTCTTATAAAAAGCTTCTAAATTAGTTTCATGCATAGAAATGTAATTTCAAAATGTTTCAGTTCTACTTAGCACAATATATTCCCCAACACCAACTACGCACCTTTGAATGGTCATCGCGCTCGAACACGCCAAAGGTCATGAGCTCCTTAATGTGCTCAATAATATTTGCAGTTGCTCCAAGTGCAATAAATATTAAATGAGTTCATTTCTATTGCATTTCCTGCACGCCCAACACCAACATTTCGACTTCAGACGTCAATGTACTATCGGCATCGTCACAACGACATAGTCAACGACAAGGACAACGAATTCTCAATGCGTGCAACGAACCTGCATTAAAGTGAGCAGCAAGTTGGTGCAACTACTGTTACAAACTTCAACTACGACGACTACAATAACAAGCAGAACTTGACTGTGGCGCGGAATGACTTCAGATGCTGAAAATCCACGAAATGCCACCACCAACAGTGCCACAAATTTCCGTAAATAAACACACGACCGTGATGTTGCTGGAGCTCAGCATTTCGTTGACACCCTTCCCGGAATATTGTTGGGGTTTTCTTCAACGCATAGTGGCGAAAAGTTGACAGAAAAACGCGAATATATGGTACTAATTGAAAAGAACAAAACATATTAAGGTATTTTCAATTTTTGTTATTATATTCAGGATCGCATATAAATTTTGTGCAGGAATAAAATTTTATTTTCATACAAAAATATAAAGTTTTACTTCGTCTGGCAAAAGTTTCCGAAAATGTTCCCAATCATCTAGTTGTAAGAATCTAGGCTAGAACTAATCCTCTAGCAGTTAGAACTCCTTACCGACTAAATGATTTACTTTCTTCTTTTTATACCCTACATCTATGAGGTACAGGGTATATTAACTTTGTGCATATATTGTAACGCCCCTCAGGAGGCGTGTCCGGTATGGAAAAGAATATACATTCTTGATCAGCTTCACTACCCGTGTCCGTTTAGCCATGTCCGTCTTGCTGTCCGGGCGTGATCTGCCTACCTTTTTTTTCATTATTTTCCGGGTTTTCATAGTGGAAATTTGAACCGTAAATTTTAAAATCAAATCTATGAAATAAACAGAACCGAATTATATTGGAAGGCCCCAATATAACTCGTTAATCATTAAACAGAAATTGGTACACTATATACTTTTTTTTAAACATTATTAAAACGTCGATATTTTAAAGCATAACCAAAAAGAAGAGCCACTTATTAGTAGTTAGGAAACTCAGATTTTATTTGGGTATTGTTGGTAAGGCTTAGACAATTTTACTACTGGGCTAGTGCTCTATGGGGCATATATTACAAAAATGGGTGAAATATGAATGTGTTGCTTACAACAACAAAGCACAAGTAGTGTCAAAACAAAACACAAACAAGGCGTAGTTGTAGTGAAGAGTCTCAATGATATGCAAAAAAATCAAAACACTGAAATAAACTGCTTATGTCACTGAGTACTCAGTGCATATATTTTATCATTTTTACTCTAGGAATTTTCATTAATATTGAAATATAGAAAAGATCTAAAGGTATATAAAAATTATATTTTTGTTTATAAAGTTATCGAAGTTATCGAAGAACATTTTTTTCATTAAATAATTTTGTAAAAAAAATGTAGTTCGAAATATTGCTTTTCAAATTGTACCACAAAAACAACGAATTGAGTTGGTTTTCGTCGTAGAATTTTTTTAACAAGTTTTTTTAACAAGTTTTTTATATATACAAAAATACCGACAATAACATTATTGCCGTCGAACACCAAGCGGCAGATTTGTTGTTGTTTTCAATATTTGTCTTCTCGCTCGTTACTCGTTGCGCTCACTCACTGCACTTACTGTACTTGTTGCATGTTCAGCGACAGTAGTGTCATTTGGTTTTGTTTGAACATTGAATGTCTTGAAAAAAAAATGCCTTGACACTACTTGACACCAATTAAAACAAATACTACAGTGAAGTGATGTCGCTGGAGAGACTTCACTATAATACTGTAGACTGCCATTTGCAAAATGCACGCAATACTGTAGAGTGCAGTAGTGCATATTTTGCAGAGAGAACTTCAAATAAATTTCTGCAGATGTCTAGTATGTATACAAGTAATATTAGCTATGAATTTCATGAATCTATCTGTACTTGATTTCATATAATCGCGATTTCAAAAGATAGGTGACGGATATTGATAAATCGACACAAGCAGGTGACGCTTATCAAGCATATCAAAATTAAATAATTTAAAAGTAAAAAAAAAATAGTTAATATGTTCAAAATGTAAAGTAAAGTTGAGTCTAAGATGTATTTTTTTTTTATAGTCATTTCTTTTAAATCATTTTTTTTTATAAATTTACAACCACAAATTGATCTATCGCTGTCCTGCTGTAAAGTCGCCACTGTGCGCTCGCTCATTGGTAAAAACACAAAATGAAGTTTGACAGAATAACGAACGCATTTATTGTGGGCAACTGTATGGTTGTTACACCACCACCAGTCGTTGCAATGAATGGGAAACCTTCAAGAAGATTATCATAATATTCCTGCTCGTTAGCGTTGCGAATGGTAAGCAGCACAATATGGATGCAGCTTGTTTTGAGTTTCTGCACCATGCAGTTGTTGCTGTAGTCAGTCATTGGTGCTTTTGGTGTTGAGGGTGGTAATAGTGTTGATGTGATGTTGGTGTTGCTGCTCGTGGTGTTGGACGCATTGCACTCGGCTTGGGTTGTGGCCAGAATTAGTCATGTTAATGCGAGTGCCGAGCCACTTAATCATTAGCTGCTCTTTGCCGCTCGTTGCATTGTCCTTAATGTCATCTGGTTTTTTTTTTTTTGTTCATTTTTTTATACTCTGTACGTGCATAGCAAAAGGATATGCAATCTCCTTGTTGTTGTTGCAGTTCTTTACAGTTGGCAGGACATTCGCATGAAAGCGTTTCTATTGTATGCTGCTCCTTTATGCGTTGCTCTCAGCAGTTGCAACCTTGAGAAAGGTTAAAAATGTTACCATATTTTTGCTTGTTTGTTTGTTTGCTAACCATATTGCAAAGTTTTAAGCCAGGCCAATTGTAGGCGAAGCAAGGATGCGCCGTATACTGTGGTTGCTAAAAGCTTTAAAGCACACAGTTAAGTCGAAAGTAGCTACACGCAGGGAATAAACTTTTAAACTGAAGAAGAATATCAAAGCATGTTTTATCAATATTCCAAAATATATCCTTCTAATATGATGAAATTATACATCGGTATCATAAAATGCCATGATAACAATGGCAGTACAATGGAAGATAGTTGGTAGGAAAAACAAACTGTTTATACATATTGAAAAACATTTTTAAGGCAGCATTTAGGTAGCCAAATGTGAACAAAATCTGCATATATCCTGCTATTGTGTAAATGAAAAATAAATAGATAAATGAAAGGAAAAATGGTAGGATATGGTGGAAGAAAAATCGTAGGTTTTTTGAAGCATTGGGTTTAGAGTTAAAGCATCAAAACCCAACCCTGTGCAACTTTGTCAAATGGATATTAAGCTCTCCATGTTTACGACTTATCAGTTTTTTTTAGGTCTTAGATTAAGGCCATTTACCTTCAGAACATACCATTCGTAATTTTTTAACTGAAACCAAAACTTCTATATAATGTTTTACTCGCTAGGTATGTTGCCTTTGTTTCAATAAAGCTATTTTTAAAAACATTAGAAACCAATCTCTTTATACTGTTCTTATCTATTTTCTGCTATATCAATTTTTCTGAATAACAACGCTCGAAAATACCAGTTTTGCACACAATGCAATGGAAAATTATTTTTCTACCACATTTCTGATCTTTTTCTTTAATACTGATAATATAATTCGAGTTGTCTTCTAAAAAAATGTTCCCTAGAAAACAACCCAATATTTCTAACTTGTTTAAAACATGCATTCATGCACTTAGAAAAAAATCTCATAAAATCCCCTTAAAATTTGTCAATAGGCCAGTTATTGTTTGAATACACGCAGAAAAAAACATGGTGATCATATTTGAAGGGCATCATACTTTGATTGGAGTTATGGTTGTAGTCAATCATATTATTTGTCGATTCTCAGTGACAATACTGTTTACCTTAATATGGTCCTCAGTGGCACTATTACGATTTCACACAACCATAATATGGTCCACAGTGACCATATTATGATTCCACACAACTATACTATTGTCCTCAGAGACCGTATTGCGATTTCACACAACCATTTAGGTATTATTTATATACTAAATGAGAGAGCCAATGAATGGCAAGAATGTGAAATCCCGACGGACAGCACAATAACGGTTTACGTACACTTTCATAAGAACTCCTCTAAGAATTTATCGCACAAAAGAAGTTTCGCGCAAATTAAAGCTTATTACCGAGCGTTCAGCCTTAAGGTTGAAAGCTTAATTCAGAAACTTTTAATGAAGTTGAAAACGAGAGCACGCGAGTATACGATTATAACATGGTTCTTAACAACCATATTATGGTTTTTCAATATGACAATTATATTATGGTAATTGATATACTATAAAATGATTAGAGCGACCTTATTATTGTTGAAATAAAATTGAAAATACCATCTACACGCAACCATCTACACGCTGCAAAAAAAGGGCTCTCCCAAACATAATTTTAACATGTATGTTTGGAATTTTATGTAAACATAATATATAATTGACTAATAAATCATTTGTAAACAGGGTTGTATTGAGACTTGAACAGTGTTGTAATGAGCTCTAACTTACATTATAATATCCCGGAAACATTTTAATGTTGCCCCTTAAAATGTAGTATATTGTAATGGAAACATAATAATTACTACATCCAAATAAAATAAATATTTGAACCGAAACATAAATATGTTCAAAATAAAACATGCTTTTGAACGACCTGAATATAAATATATTTCCAGTGAAACATATCAGTTGTTTCAGTTCAAAAAGTAGTATGTTTGCATAGAAACATATTTAAATATTTTTGGAAAGAAATCCTAAAAATTATTTAAAAATAAAATATTGTTTTTTTTTATTAAAAATCTTTAAACATGCACAGTGGGAACTTATAATAATTGAATTCATATACAAATTTTTAAATGCATAAATAAATAATTGTTCAAGTGACAGCATCAATGAATGAACAATTGCACCAGCAGACGTTTAACCAGACGATCGAGGCTCGCTTTCTATTTGGTACAGTTGGTTTCAGTACAGCACATAGCGTAGGCAAGGAATTCACGGAGGCTTTTGTAAAAAAACATGCCAAATTCTGTTTGAAAATCGAAACACTGGATTTTATTTGTGGTTTTTTCACATTAGTTTCAGAAATTATATACTGCACTATATTATACTCTGTTACTATTTGTACTTTTTGTAACACAATTTATATATTTATTTAATATACAAATAACAAAATTATTATCGACGCGAGCACGTTTTCTCAACGAACAACAAAAGACACGTACGCAGAAAATGCCGATCACCGAGTGTCAACTTTGTATACAAGAACAGAACTGCAAGAATACCTTTATTTATATTTGAATTCATTTTTTTTTGTTTGTTTTCAAACATCAGTATGTTCAAAATGACCCTATACATACTTCAAACGACGACAAAAGAGACGTAGGTAGAAAATTCTGCTCAACGAGTACCAACTTCGTATACAAGCAAATGTTGCAAGAATACATTTATTTAAATCATATTTCTTTTTTGTTTGTTTTTAAAATTCAATATGTTCAAACGATGGCGTCGGTAGAAAATTCTGCACATCGTTGTCAGTCGATAAATTATCGAATTAAGACGAGCGTTGCGAACATACGTTGTATTTAGATTTGATTAGCATTTGCTGTGTTTCGAAACATAGTTTTAACCATGTAAATTGCCAAGAAGTAGTTTATTCAAATGCAATTAAAAGTTTATGTTGGTATTGTAACATATTTATGGTAAATTTGACAGATTCTGCTGGACAATATAATAATGTTTACACGTGAATGTACTACTACATGTATGGTAATTTCGTATTACTTTTTAATTACACTCAAACATATTCTAACAAATCTTTTTTATCCGTGTATGATTGTAAAGAGCATAGCATGGTTGTCGGCAACCATAATATTTCTCTGCGTGTAGTACAAAAATAATTTTATAGTATTTTGTAGTATTTAATGGGATTTGTCGATTGAATTAATAGTTTATCCTATTGACTAATTTCAATAGTAAAAACTAATAATTTTATTTAATATTTTTTCTAGTGTGATATAGAAATATTTCTCCTGCAAAATAGTTTTAATTCTTTTGATATGTAAAGGTCCTTGCTGATCTTTTACTTGTTAACACTGTGGGTATTATCTGATTCACAGGACACCATAACATTGATGGGAACGAAACAGCCGATGAATTGACGAAAATTAACACAATCTCAGTCATAACCGGTAGACCTTTACAATTTCAGAAAAACCTAGTACACCTAAGCCTACTTTATGGCCTAGATGCACTCTGTACTATACACAGAGGGGTTACCATTCCTTTAAATCAATCTTTTGATCTTCTTTTGATAGTCATGAAATGATCTACTGCATATCTTAATATATTTTTATTCCCTACACTAATTATTCAGTTTGATACGTCATTCGTAACACCAAGAAGAAAGCATCTCCCGTATGGAAAAGTATATAAATACTTGATCAGAAGAACATCTTGAGTCTTTCTAGCGATGTTCATCTTTCCGTATGTCCGTCTGTCTGTCGGAATCACGACTATAGAAAAACTAGAAGAGTTAAATCAATTAAACTTCTAACTTAAATTACTAATAAAAATTGGCATAATTGCTTCATTGTGACCTGTGAACCGACCACTTATGTTCAAATACCTTATATAAAATTTATATCTACAGATAAATTTTACTTTACTCGGGCTTAAGTGAACATTTTTAGTCAAAAATATATTAACTTTATGCTCAAATATATGAAAATAATGTTTTCCGGTGAACTGACTAACGGTTCTCAAAAAAAAATCGAAATTCGGTACACATACCTATTTGTACATTTGGGTATCAAATTAAAGGAAATTCTTCAGCGATTGCATTTTGTAGTTATGTTCAGAATTCGTATACCCTGGTGAGCTATGCACCACTTTAAATGGTAAACACGCACATTATCACATATATGTAGGGTATTTTTAGTCGGCTTCGTAATTTCTCTGCTTCAAAATTTCTTATGTGACCTATTCTTCTTTACAAGTTTTTATACCCTGCACTAAGAGTGAAAGGGTATACTCAGTTTGGTACGCCGTTTGTAACATCCTGAAAAAAGCATCTCCGGTATGGAAAAGTATATATATTCTTGATCAGCATGACTTCCTGAGTCGATTTAGCGATGTCCGTCTGTATGTCTGTTGAAATCACGATTACAGAAAAAGTTGAAGAGCTAGAGCAATGAAACTTTAGATTTAGATTACTTATATATCTAAGCAGTCTGAACAAATTGGCATGATCGGTCTATTGTCACCTGAAAACCGACCACTTATGTTCAAATACCTCATATAAAATTTACATCTACAAATCAATTTTGCTGTATACGTGCTTAGGTAAACTTTTTTTGGTCAAATATATATTGACATTATGCTCAAATACATGAAAATGTTTTCCCACGAAACGACTTGTGGTTCCCAAAAAAAATTTCGAAATTCGGTATACCTACCCATTTGTAAATATGGGTATCAAATGAAAGAAATTCTTCTGGGATGGAAAGTTTGTAGTTATTTTCAGGATTCGAATACCCTGGTGAGCTATATACCACTTTGAATGGTAACCATTATTTATAGTCGGCTTAGACCGACTATAATTTTGATAATCCTAACTATCATAATAACACCTACTTTAAAATTTCCCATGTGATCTAACCTTCCCAACTGGTTTCTCATTTCTTTTGTTTCTTAATATAAAGAAGTTTTTCATTAAACTGTTTACTTCTTGTTTACTTCTAAATGTGAGAAGTAGTTTCTATCTGTGCATGTTTGCGTTTTTGCTAGATTTGTGCACAATTTGGCGCTTTACTTGGCTGAGTTTCTTTTGCGGTCGTTTGCGTTTAGCTGCCGTAAAGCAAAAAAGAAACAAATATAAAATATAGCTTGATATTTAGACATTATAACACACACAAACACATGCAGATTATTAAGTGCATGTGCAGTCGTAATAAAAGCAGGTCATGTAGTATTATTACAAAAATAGAAAATAAAATAATTTTATTTGGAAAACGACACATATTCCAAGACAAACACTAACATAAGCAAGCGAAAGTAATTTCTATGTTTGTGCCCTTGAAAATTTCAAAAATTCAAAATTATGCCAATGGTTATTGCAGCATCCTTTTCCCCATCCGCTTCCACATCGACATCCGGTTCGACTTCCCCCACATTATCAGCATCATCATGGTCATCATCAGCAGCAGCTGCATCTTCCATTTGACCAGACGCACACTTACACATACATACATACATACATACATACATACATACATACATACATACATACATACATACAGACACACAGACACACAGACATAGCCAAATAAACAGACAGACATCCGTTTACACACACACACACAATCTCACATACAACCAGGTCGAAATGATCTGCCATAATGTTTCATCTGGGAGAAATTAGGATTTTTGCCATTTCTTCAAATACATTAAATTATTGTTGTTGTGCGTAACGGTTCTATGTCCTGCAACCAAGGCGCTACAGTGCAATTTTAAAGTGGGTCACTTCGATTTTTCTCTCCAAACGGCGATGCTTGATAGTTGTGTTAAACTCATTCAATTTGCATACGAATCCTTCATATTTAATATTCAGAAAATTTATTCTATTATTTAACTGAAGAATTTATTTTGCTGAAATTAGTTTGAATTGTCTATGAGGGAACAATTTTCTGGGGGATTTCATTTTTAAGGGCGTCTATGGAAATAATTACTATGGGAAAAACAATAATTTACATATTTGAAAAATTTTGTATAATATTTGCATATAATTGTTTGGGATTATTAAATTATTACAATAAACTGCATACTAAATACTGAATATCTAAATAAAAATAATATTTGTAATGTAAATATCAAATTTTATAATGTATTCAAAATTGTCAAACTAGAAATATTGGTTGCTAGTACCGCCAGTAGTTTGATTATTCTCAAATCTTGATTAATGAAACCGTTTGCCTTGATGAATAATCCCAATAAATACGTCGTATGAGATGAATATTAAAATGGTTTATTAAATGCAAATATGACGAATTCAATAGAAAACCAGTTGGGAAGTTTAGATCACATGGGAATTTTTTTGTTATTATGATAGTTACACTAAGAAAAAAGTGACGTAATAAAATTAAATAAAATTTATTTAAATTTGATTTAAATACTTTTATAATAAAAAACGTAATACTCCATACAAAAAATATTACGTGCGTATTTAATTTCAAAATAAATAAAAAAGTATTTAATTTTATTGAAAATTTCGAAAAAAGTAAAATAAAATAATAATTTTATCTGTTCCTAATCTGCTTTATATGAAATAAATAGTTTTTAAAATACCAATTTACGTAATTATGATGTTGTGATTAAACTAAAATGTTATAACCTTATTAAAAAGTGATAAAAAGTATTTACTTCTAATTATATTACATACATAATAAATTTAAATAAAAAGTATTTACTTCAAATTTTATTACGTACGTAATAAATTTGAATAAAAAGTATTTACATCAAGTTTAAATAATAAGTATTTAATTTAAATACAAAAGACTACGGGTGAAAAACGTGTCGAAAAGTATTTAAATTTATTACTTTTTTATTTAATTTTATTACTTTTTCCCCTCAGTGTAGGAATATCAAAATTATAGTCGGTCTAAGCCGACTATAAATACCCTACACATATGTGTGGTTACCATTCAAAGTGGTATATTGGTCAACATTGGTATTGGTCAACAAGGTATACGAATCGTGAAAATTATTACAAAATTTCAATCGCTGAAGAATTTCCATTTATTTTTCGTTTTTTTTTTAGAACCACAAATCATATCGGCGAAAAACATTATTTTTATGTATTTGAGCATGACTTCAGTATATATTTGACCAAAAAAAGTTTACCTAAGCACGTATACTGTAAAATTGATCTGTAGATGTAAATTTAATCTGAGGTATTTGAATAAAATTGGTCAGATCACAGGTCACGATGGACCGATCAATTTATATCAGGGACCCGTGGACGTAATTTTTATTGGTTTTATAAATGTAGTAACCAAAACCAAACTAATTCTCCGTTAAAACAACTTTTCTCATATACAATTCTTTCTCAGACTGTGAGTTTTTCCCAGTAGAAGTTTTAGTGTGGTTAGTTTTAGTGTGGTGAGTTTTAGTGTGATGAATTTTAGTATGGTGAATTTGAGTGTGGTAAGTTTGAATGTGGTGAGTTTTAGTGTGGTGAGTTTTAGTGTGGTGAGTTTTAGTGTGGTGAGTTTTAGTGTGGTGAATTTTATTGTGGTGAGTTTCAGTGTGGTGAATTTTATTGTGGTGTGTTTTAGTGTGGTGAATTTTAGTGTGGTGAGTTTCATTATGGTGAGTTTTAATGTGGTGTGGTTGCTTTTGTATATATTTTTTTTGTATTTGAGTTTTTTCGTTTCATCTTTTTAGCTTGTGTATGTGCTGAGTTATGTCGTTTTGAATGTTTGGGTTGTATGGGTACCACGCCCCTTTGTCCAATCGCGCCCATATATAGCCTATGACACCCTCCGGACTCCATAGTATCCTGTTAAAAAAAAAATTTCAGTTAAATCGGTTCAGTGGTTTAGACGTGATGCTGGAACAAACAGACAGACTGACAGACGGACCAAGAGTTTTATATATATAGATAGTTTCCTGCAGTAGGTCGTTTCATTTTAGCGATTGTACTCCAAATATGTTTGACTATGTCCAAATTGTAGTAGAAATAGTTAAAATTGATACTTATTGTACTTATATAGTAGTTGCAATAACCTCTTAATTCGGTTCTGGCACCTCCTCCAAAACGGTGAAAATGAGTTTGGGGCAACCTCCAAGTCAGTGATCATGAGGTTAAGACAACCGCCTAATCGGTGAACATGAGGTTGTGACAATCTCCAAATTGATGAGCATGAGGTTGTCGTAACCTCCTAGTCGAGTATGAGGTTTTCTAAACCTCCAATTAAAAATTTATTATAACAAAGATATTTATGTATATAATACTTATGTATTCTATATGTATTATAGTTGCGTAAATATGTCGCGCACACAATTTAGAAGTATATTTACTAATTCCTGCTCCTTGAAAAAAAAAACCTATGAATTTCCGATTGTTTTCTACATGTAAACATTTTTGACGTTATATATAACTTACTTAATCGCCGTAACAAATGAATGAGGTTACGACAACCGAACGTACGGTTGCGCGAACTAACATTTTGGTTGTAGATAAATAAGGTACGTTCATTTTAATGACATGAGGTTACAACAAATGTATTTCGGTTGCAACACTAAAACGTTTGTTAAATTAACCTTATGCCAAAAGAGGACTTTTCTGTGTGTGGTTTTTCAATATATGAGTTTCCTTTTGTAGGAACACTATACACAGTTAATACCTTGTTTAATACTTGTTTCAATTTATTGTTCATTCATATTGTTTTTTTATTATTTATCTAATTTGTTTATAAGATTTTGATTCGATATTTGTTACTTCAATAAATAAGTCATTCTTATAAAACATTAAAAAAGATTTTATTTATCACCCACACTTTAATATCAATTTAATAAATCCAAATAAAATCAAGCCCCGATCATAACAAATTACTTTATTTCTTTTACAGACATAAATTCAGCAACATACATATGATCTGAAATATACTAATTGTATACAATGCTTGATTTATTAAGTCTCTATACCTAATTGGTATCCATAGCTGTCTAAAATTACACATACCAATATTGAACGTAAGTAAACATTTATTTTGAAATGAACATCTTATATATTTTGTAAGGGAGGTCCATTGATTGATTAATTGATAAATCTAATATTGGTAAAATATTCTTTTTTTATATATGACTATTAAAGTATTGGATGAAAAAGTCGATGTGGTGAATTTTCAGCGAAATCCGAGTATTGTAAATTAAACCGCGGGTCCTCAAAATTCGCGTTTTGGTTGACAAATCAACAATTTCAAATTTGAATTGAAATGACGTCTCCCAAACGCAAGAAGCCAAAAAAAAGTGGGTATATCATATGTTAGGAAATTTAACAACTGGCAAAATTGAAACAGTAAATAAAGTCAGAGTGTGGCCCTGATAAAAATATATAAAGAAACTTTTCTTTACCTGTTGTGGTTCTATTGTTGAATTTTTAAATATTGATTAAAATAAAAATACAAAGAGTGCCTGTGAAATTAATCACTGCTTTTGTTTGTTAAAATAGTAACTAATTTCCTAACATATCAATTTTTTAGTTTATTTCTCAAGGGAAACGTCATTTCAATTCAATTTTAAAATTGTAGATTTGAGTACCAACACGCCGGATGCATTTCTCATATTCGAATTCCACATCTCTATATGAAAATTCTCAACATCGATTTTCTCATCCAATAGAGTATTTTTAGGGGTTGATCTTTTCATTCAAATACTATCATTTTTTCATACAAAGCCATTGTCAGTCTAGTGTACATAGCTCATCCCATACTGTTTTGGAATGTCTCATATTTAACTTTATACTTCTGTATTACAATTATAAATTATGCATTCCACACACCGAATCGACCAAGCGTTGAGTCTATTCGATTTCAAAATATTTCGGGTAAATTAGAGGAACGAGATATCCATTGAGTTTATTTTTGTTTTTTTTTTTCATACCACTATCTCCAGATATAAAAGAATCTAAAGTTACAGAAAATTTCGACCAAATTACACTTTTGTATTATTTTGAAATATCTCTTGACCGAAAAATCTTATTAAGGTAAGCCAAAATTAAACTTATAACTGCAAGACCTGAACATTTAGTCAGAAGTAGAGTTCGGAAAACCACGAAAATGAATATTCAAATTGGTGTATTCCGGGATTAATAACTTGTTATCAAAGAAAACGTAATTATTTTATTTTTCTTATTCATTTTTATTATTTGAAGTCAGCAGTATTTTTTATATGGTAAATAACTTTTTATTACTTAATTTATGAGCATAACTCGATTTTTCAAAAAATGTACTTACCCGTTTCTTCCACTAGAGTTTTCAAATATCAATTGATGTTTGACGAACTACAATTGATTTTAAATGTAATTTCTGAATTATAATTGATGTGTTCTGGGAAGACTGATCGTGGCCAGATCATGTTTGTCATATAACTATGGACTATGACTGGTTAATATATCCCGATCTTGACGCTAGTATAATTCTTACCTGTCCGGATATAGAACTCATTTATATAAAAAAATATCAGCACCTCAGACTATTTCAACAAAAACAATTTTGAGGTTGAGTCGAATTTGCATTTGTTTCGTGGAAAGAAAATAATGCGGATTGAACATTTTTAATTAATGAATCAATCTTCCAACTGTATTATTATACACTCAATATAATTTCTGGGACATTTTAAGAAATATTTTTTTTATAATTTTTAATTTCGTAAAATACACGAATAATTCGTAGAATTTGTAATTAATATGTTTTTCCCAAAATATTTTTTCCGGATGATACGTATATATTACAAATCAATATTCGTAAAATTAAAGAAACAACAATTCGTAGTATTGTTGTTTCGTTTACATTACTAAATATTCGTTATATTATTATCTATGAGAATTTTTTTTAAGAAAGAATAACATATTTTACGAATGAGCTTTACATTTTATGAATAAACTAGCTGGTAGTAACCAAATAATAATTCTCCGCCATAACAACTTTTCTTAAAGACAATTCTTTCTCAGACTGCGCTTCCCCTTAGAATTCTTCCCCGTAGAACATTTCGCCGTAGAATTCTTCCCAGTAGAAATATTCCCCGAAAAATTCTTCCACATAAAACGCTTTCCCGTAGAATTCTTCCCGGTACAATTCTTCCCGTAGAATTCATCCCGGTAGAATTATTTCCTGTAGAATTATTTCCCGTAGAATTTTTCCTGTAGAGTTTTTCACAGTAGATGTTTTAGTGTGGTGAGTGTGGTGAGTTTTAGTGTGATTAATGTTAGAGTAGTGAATTTTAGTGTGGTGAGTTTTAGTGTGGTGAGTTTAAGTGTAGTGAATTCGAGGGTGGTGAGTTTTAGTGTGGTGAATTTTATTGTAGTTGATTTTGTTTTTTATCATGTTTTTCTGTTGTTTTTGAGTTATGGCTTAAGTTTTAAGTTTGGTGAATTTGAGTGTGGTGAGTTGTAGTGTGGTGAATTTTATTGTGGTTGATTTTGTTTTCTCTCATTTTTTCTGTTGTTTTTGAGTTATGGTTTAAGTTTTAAGCTCTTACTTTTGTTTTTGTGTTTGATTTTTGCTTTTGTATTTTTTTTTTTTTGGTATTTGTGTTTTTTGTTTCATCTTCTTAGCTTGTGTATGTGCCGAGTTATGTCATTTTGAAAGTTTTGGTTGTATAGGATGTGCCACGCCCCTTTGTCCAATCCCGCCCATATATAGCCTCTATGTTCGAATATATTCGTAAAAAGGTGCACAAATATTCAAAAAATTTCCAATCTTTGGCATTATGTACGAATAGCTATCGTAGATAAAATCCACTAATAGTTTTGTAAAATAAACAATTAATATTCGTAAATTTATTATAAATTTACGTAAGTTCTTTCATGTATTTTACGAAATATTTCGTAGATAAATTTCACGAATTTTTCGTAAACTTATTCGACTTTGTCAACTTATTCTTTTGCCAATGTACATGTACATGTATTTATAACGGGTTTGTAATTTACGCATTTAGTGTGAATCCCATTAGTATTTTCAACATAATCAAGTATTTTTAACATAATTACAACATTAAAGAGGTCATAGTACCAGCAAATGAGTGACTAGTATAATCTAATACAAAACTATTTAAAGCACTTTTAGCTTTATTTTAAATTCAAAAAACCTAAACCCTTTCATTAAAGTTGACACTACCCTAAAAAGAGCCTGTAAAAGCAGTACTGCCAACTAATATAATGAAAATGTTGCTGTTTTCAATTCGACTTTGCGCTCGAGCAAACATCTCAATTAAGTTGAACACTTTGCCAGGACAATGGTGATGATGATAATCTGCAACAACAAGAACAAGTCATCATAGAAGCTACTACACCTGGACATGCAGACTGACTGGGTGACTGACAAACAAACGAATATATATAAAGATCTAAACAGCAGCACAACGACGACTACAACTTCATTGACTGTGTTTTGTTTTAAGGACGATTAAAAGCTATTGTCCAGCATGGTGTCCAGTCAGCGCTGCAGACTTCGACAAGCAGGTAGCTTCCGGTCGCGCGCAACTAACTTTGGGCGGCACCGACGTGGCAGCCGACTGCAGCGCAAAATAATGACAAACTAGCGATAGAGCGAGAAAGAGACAAATATAGTGGGTACGCAGAGAGCGATATAGAGAGAGAAAGAGACATTTTAGATAAAAACTAAAGCTAGTTCAAAATACATTTTCAAACGCAATAAACGGTATATTAAGCTTTCTCCGAGCAGGTGTCAGTGGACTTTCGGTCGGTCGGTCGGTCGCTTCGTCGTACACAACGCCAAGGGATTCTACGCCAGACTGCCAAGGGATTCGACTCGAACCACGTACACCCCACCCCCTAAACTATGGCAACCGTCGATGCCACCCAACTACTAGCTAAGCAATTGTGGACAACTCTGTGCCAATGGCCACCGCTATGTTAAGGAGTGGCACCCGAGTCGACGACACGGACAAAAACTTAATTAAAAACTTTGCATTTCTTTCAAATGCTGCGACATGTTATTCCCTCGAGAGCTCTGTAAGCTTAAGCCATGCAGAAAGTAACTCGGCGAATGCAGTGCGGAGGGTGCGCCGGACTGCGCTCTAAACACTCCGTTCTCTCGGTGCCTCATGTTTCGTATGCGCTCCTCCTATGGCCTGCAGCAGTTTGTTGCGAAATCACTTAAGCAATTCGCCAGCTTCCGTCGTCATACTTTCGTCGTCCTTTGGCATCCGGAATCCGGATCAGCGCTGCATTGATACGCAAACAAGTTCATTAACACCTGCTTCGGCAACCAACCCCAACAACTTTGCGTGGCGCATTGAAAAGTAACGACTTTCAGACATTGTTTTTATTTTTTCAAGTGCGTTAAAGTTGAAGTTTGTTGTGTTTTAGTTTTTTTTTTTTCACTATAGTTGGCTCTGCAATTAATATCCGTTTAGATTGCGTGTGCCATACCCCCTACCACATTTGTGCTGCACACCTTTAATGCGTCTTGAAAATGAAAACTATCGGAACTTTTGCCAATCGGTCGGTTGTCATGGTTATGTTGGCCATTACCGCAAGTGGCCATGTTGCCGTTGCATTTGGTGCCAACCAAAGCTGTTAAAGAAGCATCAAAGCTGGGGGATAGCAGGTTAATAACACGAAAACTTTGAACTTGTCTAAAGATTTTGCAAAGTTTTACAGGAGGTGTTGATGGCGAATGTCAGAACTATCGAAATACAAACAATAATTTGAAAATAACTGAAATCAGTAAATTGTAATCATCCTTTGAAATTCAAAGTTTATAACATACCAAACATATCACTTAAATAACCTTAATTTAAGTTCACATAAATAAATAAAATGACAGCAAATAAAAATCAATTAATGTATGACCGCAAACATTAATATGTTTTCTGCAAATAAAATTAAATATGAAATAGTTTATAATGGCATTTAATTAATTTATCCGATCAAAATATCCGGATTATAATACTATTTTAGGCGATATTCCATATTACCCACTAACCAGTTGGGAAGGTTAGATCACATGGGAAATTTTAAAGTAGGTATAATTATGATAGTTAGGATTATCAAAATTATAGTCGGTCTAAGCCGACTTTGTGAACCACAAGTCTTTTCGCCGGAAAACATTATTATCATGTATTTGAGCATGATGTCAATATATATTTGACCAAAAAAGTTTACCTAAGCACGTATACATAAAAATTGATCTTTATGTGTACATTTTATATGAGGTATTTGAACATAAGTGGTCGGATCATAGGTCACAATGGACCGATCTCGCCACATACAGCGTAGGTATATTAGTAATCTAAGTTATAAGTTTCATTTATCTAGCTCTTCAATTTTAAAAGTAGTAGGGATTTCAACAGACAAACAGACGGACAGACAGACATCGCTAAATCGACTCAGGAGGTCATGCTGATCAAGAATATATATACTTTTCCATACCGGAGATGCTTCCTTCTGGGTGTTACAAACGGCGTACCAAACTGAATATACCCTTTCACTCTTAGTGCAGGGTATAAAAAGGTCACTATTAACTAAGATTCATCATATTGATGATTTCATTAATTGAATTAATATCGTATTTTTTTGTTTTTATTTTCAATACTTCGTTTTCTTAACATCTAATTTCGAACAAAAATCAGTATCCATTTACACAATTATGTATTTATAATTCTTATAAGATTTATGATATAAAATTATGCGAAGACTCCATTCTATCATATTAATGAACAGGTGAACAGGTGAATGAACATTATATTGAAGAATTTTTTTCATCAAACTTTTTAATATGTAAATAAGTACATAAATGTGTAAATGGAGACAAATTTTTGTTTTAAAATGAAAAACTTTGAAAGTTGTTGCTGAAATTTTTGTTGTTGTGTGTACAAAATATCATTGTACCGAATGCATTATCAATTTGATGAATGATTCCAAAAGTGTTCATCAATTTGATGAAGTAAGGACTGCGCACGAAAAAAATTTTCCATTACAAAATTACAATAATCCGATTAACCAGTGCTTCGATTTTTATACAAAGAAAAAAAGAATCAACGTAAATATAGCAACAGATATTAATTAATATAATAATAATATAATAGTTTGGCGCTACAGTCCTGTATAGAACTTCGTCCGAGCTCTCTCACCATTTGAGCTGTGCGTTATATTTGTACTCAAAGTGGTGGGACCTACAGTTTATTGCCGATTCCGAACGGCGGGTGAGAGCTTTTTCATAGGCAATAGTTTTACTCTCGTAGGTTTGCCATTTACTGACGAGAGGTAGCGCGGAATAGAAAAAATTTTCTATGAAAAGATGTTGTTAGCCCCAGTCCAGGCTTGAACCGGGGACCTTTCGGCTCGCAGTCCAACGCACTAACTACTGAGCTACCGCGGCTACAGATATTATTTTGCATGTCATTAATCAGTCCAGCAATGAAATTCAGTAATTCAGTGAACACATTTGCTATTCGTAGTTACTAAAAAATTGCGGTTGGTGTATATGCTATGGGTTGCTGTATATGTATATATACAGCATACACACCAACCGAATGCACAAACTACACAGTTTTAAAGACACTACAGTTTTACATATTCTTCACAGTTTTAAAGCAACTACAACTTTGCAGCCGATATTATTTTACATTCGTTCGATGGACGCGTGCTTGCCTATTCGGTTCGTTGGGTCGATTTTCGGCACATTGTTACGTGTGAATGTGGTTTTAACTTCGAACAACAAAGTGAGTAAGTAAAATAATTAAATTTGAAAAAAATATGTGTTCAATAAATAATAAATAATAGTTTATAATAAAAAAAAATAATAAAATAAATAAAAAAAAATATTTTTTACGCGAAAACAGCTGTTGCCAACAATTGCGATTGCTAATATGAAGGATGTGTACGCTAATGCAGTTAATAATTTAGTCGGGGCAGTTTCAGAAAAAAAATGTAATTGTATTGATGTACATTTTTGGTTATATTTACGAATTTTTTTTTCTGTGTAGTGAAACCAATTTTATAACGATGCCGAATACCATTTTTCGCTTAAATCTTGAATGTCATTGGTCACCATTTTTGATGCCGTCATTTCCCTTTTGACAAATGTCCAGTACCATTCAATTGACCGGAGTTTAGACCTTTTGGTTGATTTGCAATTCGAAGCACCAAAATGACGTTATTGCTTGTGTTCGAAATACAGGAAAATTTACAGTAGTGGCAGCCACAGGAATGTGAACACTTCATATTCACACCAGAATGGCAGTAATCCCTTCTCCAACCCATCTTTAATGTAAATGTCTGACTTTATTTTGTCCGTGGTGATGACATAATGCCTCTTTTGAAATAATTTCAGATTGCTTGAAAAACAAGGAAGTTTTAAGAAATTTCGAATCCTTTATGATCTAAAATCGTTGTTTCACATTTCGTCATGAGTATGCACTATAAAAATGTTCAATATATATATATATATAAAACTCGTCTGTCGGTCTGTCTGTCTGTCTGTCTGTTTGTTCCAGCATCACGACTAAACCGCTGAACCGATTTAACTGAAATTTTGCACCAGGATACTATGGAGTCCGGACTGTGTCATAGGCTATATATGGGCACCTCCCATACAACCTAAAAACGATATTACTTGGCACATAGACAAGCTAAGAAGATGAAACAAAAAACACAAATACAAAAAAAAATACAAAAGCAAAAACACCAAAACAAAAGCAAAAATCAATCACAAAACTTAAGCAATAACTCAAAAACAACAGAAAAATAAAAAAAGGATAGAAAACAAAAACAAAATCAACACTAAACACTAAAATTCACCACACTAAAACTCAAATTCACCACACTAAAACTCAACACAATAAAATTCACCACATTCAAATTCACTGCACTAAAACTCACCGCACTAAAACTCACCTCACTAAAATTCACCACATTGAAACTCACCACACCAAAATTCACAACACTAAAACACAACACAATAAAATTCACCAAACTCAAATTCACCACACTAAAACTCACTACACTAAAATTTACCACATTGAAACTCAATACACCAAAATTCACCACACAAAAAATTCACCACACTAAAATACACCACACTAAAACTCACCACACTAAAACTCACCACGCTAAAATTCACCACACTCAAATTCACCCACTTAAACTGACCACACTAAAATTCACCACACTAAAATTCACCACACTTAAAATGTTATTTATATTTATAAAATTGCTCCATAAATTTGCATTCACAAACTCATGCAAAGGAACGAGTCGTGTACGGGTCCAGCTAGTGGTATATAAAACTTTATGATTGGACATCAACTAAGTAAGCTATGAAAAAAAAAACGATTTTGGCGATGTAAAAAATATTTCTGACACTTTCAAGAGGTAAGCTTTCATATTAGGGGCGGACTTTCAAACATATTTTTTTTAACTCAGCCTAGTATACATCACCATATTTCTGTCTGGAACTTACATAATCTTCAACGTCTTCAGTCTTTTTAAACAATCCACTTGTTTGTTCACTTTTCTGCCTAAAATGTCGGGATTCTTCTTGAACAAGACACTGTCTGATCTTTGGTTTTTCCCTGTCACAAATCCAGATCTTTGCCTTCCCTGTGTGCTGGTCAGGTCTTATCTAAACTAATTTATTTCCCTGGAAATAATTCGGTACACCTACCCCTTTGTACATATGAGTATCAAATGAAAGGAAATTTTTCAGCGATTGCAAGTTTAAAGTTATTTTCAGGATACGTAAACCCGGGTGACCTATGTACCACTTTAAATGGTAATCACACATATTATCACATATGTATATTAAATAAATGTATTGTACCTACTCAAATAAATGTAATCTGAAAGGGAAATATTCGACTAGATGAATAACTGAAAAAAATATAAATATAAAAAATCGAAAATTTAAAAATTAAAAAATATATCTTGAATTAATAGACGCTACAGTGAAGCAGCCTACTACAAACCCTCTTAAACTACCTAGGTAATAGTTTAAATCAATTGAAATTTTGCAGCATTATTTTTTTTCAAGAAGTTGGCAGACGAAGAAAGCCCCCCATAATCCAGCAAGCTTGAGTACCTCTGACAGCCGTGCCTAAACTGCAATTTTAATGAAAATATAAAATGTCATAACGAGCATTAAGGCAACCAAACGAAATGTATATCTAATAATATATAAATTACCACCAACCCGGCGGCGTACGTCCTGCCAAAGTACTTGGTGCTCACTGACCGCATAGACATGGCCAACGCGAGCAACTGTTGCAGCAGTTTTGTTGCTGCTGTTGCTGTCCATGAACCTCGCAGACGCTGCGAGCGATACGTTGAGGTTTCAAACTTGTTACAGCAAATGCACAAATAACAACGAGCGCGCAATAATGGAACTAAAAAATAAAAATAAAACAGCTGAGGCCCAAAAGAACCCAAAGCACAAGGACTCGATGGGCTCGATGATGTTGAGCTGCGAATGATGCTGTTGGTGGCGATGATGATGATGTTGTTCATGATGCTGTTGTTCCTGATGATGATGGGACGGATGATGATGCAACAGCAGGACTCGTAGATATCGTTACTGGCGAAATAGAAAATGAATTTAACTCAAAAATGCAATTTCTTCAAAATTCTGCAGCAACAGCTCAGTGTCAGCAAAATACGTAGCGGGTGCGATGGCCCCATTGGCAAAAGGATACTTCGAAAGGAGCCGGGGGAAAGTAGTAAACGAAGACATTGACTGCACAAATAAGATGTTGTGCTAACTCAAGTAGCTGCTTTGATATCTAATGTCCTCTCGTCCTTCGTGCAAGGACGAATGCGCAGCCAATGAAGTGCAGCAGCAGCAGCAGGAAATTTTGCCACAATGTAACGGGCTGCGATGTTCAGAGCGACCGGCACCTTCAAGCGGGAACGATGCGCAGCGACATGCATATGTAGATACTTTTGCAGATACTTTTACACATTGTGTTAGATGCACAAGTAAAGTATTATATCGTGTATTTTATTTGAAATTTTCCTTTGTTCATTTGCTTTGTCAAAGTGCTCAGCAGCTTTAGTTCCCTCAACTTTTTAATGAAGAAATGTCATTTGTAGCTGTCTCTGTCTGTGTGTGTGTGTGGAAGTGTGTGTCTGAAAAGTATCCATGAGATGCGCTGCATCTGCACGTCTACGCGAATGTAACTCGTTATCTGCAGTCTTTGTCATTTCAGCGCCATCGAGAATGTGCATTGCTTTGAGTTTTTGTTTTTCTTTTTGTATTTTTGCAAATATTTCTTAAAAATTTCATTATAATTTTGTATATTTTTCTTATTATTTGTATCTTTTTTCTTATTATTTGTATCTGTGCAGTAATGGTCGTCACTAAAGCCGCAGCTGCTCGTGCGACGCTGTTCGCACGACGCAACGGACGATAAGCAGATTTCAAGGACTTAAAAAACGTTTTGCATATCGTTCGTTGGGTTTATGTATTTCTTTATTTTTTTTGTTTTTTTTGGTTTCTGCATTTGCTCAACTTTATCTACAGCCCTCGCGTGTTGCTGCTTTATCTAAGTGCGCGGATTTTATACGTCTCGCTATTTGTGTTTCGCACCTTGATGGCTTTTTCGAGTTGGGCAGCAGCCGCAGGTACAACACCCACAACTGTCGCCCATAAATACCTGCTGTTGCTCTAGCATCTTGGTCATGTTGCTGTTGCTCCTACTGCTTTTGCAGTTGTTGGCTCCATCGTCCATCGCTGCGTCATGCATTTTTAATTAATTTACTTTTGCGGTTTTTCGCATTTGCATTCGTTCGGCGGCGCCGTTTGCATCTTCATCGCCTGCTCAAAATGCAAATATTTTGCGGTAAAAACAACTGAAATGCATTAAGGTTGCTGCCGCAGTCATTGCTGCTATCGCTGGCAATGCTAAAATGGCGGCCGTCCAATCTAGTGCAAGGCCAGCCGTCCGTCGTCAGCCATCACTGTGAGCGCGCCTTAAAGTATGCAACGTTTAATTGCGTTCGCAAATAATTGCACAAATTAATGGACAACATTAAATGAGATGAACTGAAGTGCGGCGAAAGTTAGTCAAGCGCGAAGGCAGCAGCTATTAATTGCGAGAAGAAATTAATAAAGCAAATGTTGGTTGTTTGCGTAAACAAGTCAAACGTTAATCAAAGAAAATAAAAACAACTTTTAAAATATTTTTATTATTTGAAATAAAATACGTCTGAACATTTTTAACATGTCAGATGGAATCGTCGAGTCTTTCTGCTCAGACTAGCTCCACCCGCCCACATTTAAAGTAGTACCACGCCCCTTGGTTCAATCAGATTACAATTTTTGATACGATCCTTTGTTTCGATTTTTACAAGTCTGCTTTTAGTAGGCCAGAAGTTATAGCATTTTTAAAGTTTTAGTTCTATGGAAGGGACACGCCCCATTTTTCAATCCCGCCCACATTTCACGTGACGATTACAATGTATAAAATGTTCCTTTGTTTCGATTTTAACAACTCTGCACATAATAAAGGGTTTTTCAATAAGAGCGCTACAATACAAAAGTTTTTTTTATATAAAACAAAAACGGTTTTGGATATCAATGAAATTCTTTATTACTTTAAAAGTACGTTCAATGTCATTATGTATGGAACTCGATTTCTTTTGCATGGCCACCACGGGCACGCTTGCAGAAGTCCAGACGCTGAACCCAATTTTCGACGGTTTTCAAGCATAAATCGGCCGATACTGCTGCAATTTCACGTTCGATAATCGTACGAAGTTCATCAATCGTCGCTGGCTTGTTGGCATAGACCATAGACTTAACGTAGCCCCACAGAAAATAGTCTAACGGCGTCAAATCGCACGACCGAGGCGGCCAATCGGCTGGACCATTTCGTGAATCCGAATTTCGGTAGTAAATTTTAATAATTTCGACTCGTTGTTGGCTCGTATATCTTTCCATCACGAAATGGCAAACCTTACTGAAGAGAAATGTCAAAAGAGCGGTAAGAAATATGGCGTCGTTTACTGTCCCTGTCGCTCTACTTTTGTAGCGTCCCTGTTGAGAAACCCGTTAGATAAAGAGTTACAGCAATTTTACATTTTTGTTTATATGGGAGGTGACACGCCCCTTCGTCCAATCCCGCCCACATTTTTCAAAAAGCTAAATAAGCACAATATACATAACTGGACCAAATTTCATGACTGTGGCTGTCTTAAGTACACAGATATTTTCAATTAAAAGTTCAGTTGTACTTTAGGGGACGCCTACGTTGAAATATTAACACTCTGTCCGAATTTCATGTTCATGATGAACACAACCGATGAATACCCTGAGCAACAATTCCTACCAGTATCCAGCATCACAAGCGATGTCACGCACTTTTCACCCAGGAACTAGCAAGTAAAACTTTTCATTTTCTGGTAACCAGCCAGCTCTTGACTAGATTCTTAGGCAGGGATCTACTCTTCCATTTTCCACCATTAACCGACCAGCATTTGGCTAGTTTTACTAGGGACAGACCAGTTTTTGACTAGTTGTACTGGAGTGATCTACTCTTCAAATCCCTATGAGTAACCACCAGTTTTTGACTAATTTTAACGGCGGGGATATACTCTTTAAAGCCCTACCAGTAACCTACAAGGTTACGACTAGTTTTCACTGCCGAGTATATAGTGTTCAAATTCCTACGAAAAACTTAACAGTATTTTAGCTGCCTAGTAAATTGTTGCTTAGGACATTGAAAAACATGTGACTTCACAGTATGCCATTTGTTTCGATTGCGTTACGAGATCAATGTGAGAAGATGGAGAATTCACATGATATCGGAAACTTCCTCGTACCAATATCGAGCGTCAAATTAGACCTACATGGTCGGTAGATATCGATGCGATCTGTCGAAGATTTCTCGGTACGGGAAATTTTTATACCCTACACTAAGAGTGAAAGGGTATATTCAGTTTGGTACGCCGTTTGTAACACCCTGAAAAAAGCATCTCCAGTATGGAAAAGTATATATATTCTTGATCAGTATGACCTCCTGAGTCGATTTAGCGATGTCCGTCTGTCTTTCTGTTGAACTCACGACTACAGAAAAAGTTGAAGAGCAATAAAACTTTAGATTTAGATTACTTATATATCTAAGCTATCTGAACAAGAAAAGTGGCATGATCGGTCTATTGTGACCTGAGAACCGACCACTTATGTTCAAATACCTCATATAAAATTTACATTTACAAATCAATTTTACTGTATACGTGCATAGGTAAACTTTTTGGGTCAAATATATATTGACATTATGCTCAAATACATGAAAATGTTTTCCCACGAAACGACTTGTGGTTCCCAAAAAAAAATCGAAATTCGGTACACCTTCCCATTTGAAAATATGGGTAGCAAATGAAAGAAAATTCTTCAGGGATGGAAAGTTTGTAGTTATTTTCAGGATTCGTATACCCTGGTGACCTATATACCACTTTGAATGGTAACCACACATATGTGTAGGGTATTTATAGTCGGTTTAGACCGACTATAATTTTGATAATCCTAACTATCATAATTACTCCTACTTTAAAATTTCCCATGTGATCTAACCTTCCCAACTGGTTTTAATTACTAATAATATCCGAAAATTAATGAAAATTCGGTATTTTTTCGAAAAATATGGCGATTTCAATAAGATAAATATTCAAATAATGTATTTTGTAGTAGAAATTGAATGTACAAGAAATATAAAAAAATTACAATGAGACCAGATAAAAACGACATCCAGTATATCATTCGTTTCAATATCGTTAGGAGATCAATGCGAGTAGATAGAAAGGATTATACGATATTGGACCCGTTTTCGTAAGTATATCAAGCGTCAAATAGGACCTACATACTTACTTACTTACTTACTTACTTACTTACTTACTTACTTACTTACTTACTTACTTATTTGGCCATTACAACCCCATGATGGGTTTCGGTCGCAACAATCACCCTTCGCCAGTCGCTTCTGCATTGCGCGCGCTGGCGCCAGTTTTGCACTACAAGTGTTGTCAGGTTGTCTCGCACTTGGTCGCTCCAATAGGACCTACATGGTAGCTAGATATCGATGCGTTCTGTCGGAGTTTTCCCGATACGAGAAATTCTTCGAAATGGGATGGATGTCGAAGAAAAAAATATTCGAAGCTCGAGATGCTTCGAAAAATATTGCGATAATACATGTAAAAATATGTTTCTTCATTATAATGAATCATGGATTAATGAAAGAAAGTAATTGATATGTAAAACAAAAAAAATGTCTGTGCATAAGTTACACAGTATACTTCAGAAATGTTTAATGAGCGCTTTTAGCATGTCTGTTCAAATAGAACCAATCATTTATAAATGAATAAATTAATTTATAACAAATAACTTAATTTAAAAATAAAAACATTTCATAATGCAATTAGCGATTGCTGATTTTTACAATTATACACTATGTTTATTACTTAATCTGAGTATTGAATCTAAGTTCATTGAATTCATCCAGATATTTACATAAACTGACTACAGTTCATCTGACTAAAGTTCAAATCCGCACATCAATAAACGAAATCGCACCCCAAGCATAACGCAGACCCTAATTTGCAACTGTGCATTGCGGGGATTTTGAAATGTGTGTGTGTGCGTAGTATTCCCGGAATCCCAGCTAATCGACTTAAGCATCAAAGTTGCCGCAAACACAAATACCAAAACATGTAAAATTTGTCTATTTGCGTGTGTAATATGCAAAAAAAAAAAATACTGCTACGCGGATTATTTACATTTTTATATAGTTTACCATGGGTTTACCATGCGTCGAGAGCATTGCTAAAACTGGCAATGGCAACTGCTGCAATTCTTGCCACGCATCTAACAAATGGGCGCACATAAAAAATATATTTTACTATGAGAAGATAACAAATATTTGCAGATATATATATTTTTTTAAACAAATGCATGATAATATACTAAAAGATGAAAAGGAAACAGGTAAAAGTAATATTATGTAGTAATTTCCTTAAGCATGATTATGGTTCAGTTTTAATGGATCATAATTGTCCATCATGACCTTAACACATATTCTTTAATTTCAAATAGTTTAACTTGAATTAAATATGAAAATACCCAATTATTTCAATACAATCCAATTCGTTTGTGCTGTTCCAGAATTTCATTTGATTTTTGTTCTTAAGTATTTGAATTCTGTTCAATAGTGAATTTCATGACATTATTGAATTTAGTTTTCACTCTGTGCACCCATTCGGTACATTTAATTTCTTTTACAATATACGATATTTTAATATTTATCGCATCAAAATCGCAATACTTGTTGAAGCAATCTCGAACTTTCATCATTTTTTCTTCGATATCGTTCCGCTTTCAAAACATTTCTCGCATCGAAAAACTATCGATAATATTGCTACGATAAAGAGTCTGATATCGTGTGAATTCTACTTCTTTTCGCATTGATCTCGTAATCGAAACGAATGGCTAACTATCACTTCATATGACAACTAGTTGACAGCTAGTTTTATATAGAAGTGATAAAAGAGGTTCAGAATGGTGTAGTGCACGCACAAGCCAGTAACCGACTTCTGTTAGTTGACATAGCCTCTCCTACACAATTTCTAGTCTCACATTCGCGTTGGTGAACCCCGTTAATCCGAGCCACCAGCTGAAGATCGGGTTTCAACCCCGGTGGGAGGTCTGGTCGAAAACAAACGAGACAGGGATATTAGCCCTCCAAAATGGGCGTTGTGCGTTGGGCTTGTGATCCGCCATATAAAAAAGCTGATTCAACGAAAAAAGAAAAAATGCCTCGGATATCGACCCGACAACACGATGACAACCTACGCAAAAGTAGTACTTACACATTTTTTATCGAATTCAAAATTTGACGTAAATGGTATCAAGTATTTGAAAACATATATAATTTGTTTGCAATACAAAATATTCTTCAATATGAAACGAGTGTGGAATGTTAAGTCACATGGACGGAACTTAAAGTCGGTCGGATAACCAACACCTTGCTAGGTTAGAGTGGTTCATTAAAATACTTTTTCGAAATTATATGGATAACCAACACCTTGCTTAGTTAGAGTGGTTCATTAAAATACTTTTTCGAAATTCCAACAGGTCCACCTCGAAAAACTTTAACCACGTTGAAAAAGTAATATACACAAAATTTTAGCCAAATTGAACATCGTTTAGAGGTCGCGCAACTCGATTTTCGATTTTTAGTCCAATAAAAATCGTTAGTAAAGTGTTTTTCAATAAGAGGGCTTCAAAAGTTTTTTCAAGGGTTTTACAACAGGGACGCTACAAAAGTAGAGCGACAGGGACATCAAACGACGCCATATTTCTTACCGCTCTTTTGACATTTCTCTTCAGTAAGGTTTGCCATTTCATGATGGAAAGATATACGAGCCAACAACTAGTCGAAATTATTAAAATTTACTATCGAAATTCGAATTCGTATATCTACTCTACTTTTGTAGCGTCCCTGTTGAAAAACCCTTTAGATACCTTCAAATAACTTTATTAATTTTGGTTAGATTTTGATAAAAGTTTGGAATCTTGATTAAAAATCACTGCAGATTACAGTTGAGTTTTCGAAATTTCGATCAGGCGATATATAATTTATTTAACGATTTGTAAGAATACTAATTTTAGTTAGTTCATACCAGTTATCGCCATCTATATATATAAAACTCTTGGTCCGTCTGTCAGTCTGTCGGTCTGTCTGTTTGTTTGTTCCAGCATCACGTCTAAACCGCTGAACCGATTCAACTGAAATTTTGCACCAGGATACTATGGAGTCCGGAGGGTGTCATAGGCTATATATGGGCGGGATTGGACAAAGGGGCGTGGCACCTCCCATACAACCTAAACTTTAAAAACGACATAACTTGGCACATACACAAGCTAAGAAGATGAAACAAAAAACTCAAATACAAAAAAAAAATATACAAAAGCAACCACACCACATTAAAACTCACCACGATGAAACTCACCACACTAAAATTCACCACACTAAAATTCACCACACTAAAATTAACCACACTAAAACTCACCACACTAAAACTTACCACACTAAAACTCATCACAATAAAATTCACCACAGTGAAACTCACCACAATAAAACTCACCACACTAAAACTCACCACACTAAAACTCAGTACCACTCAAAAACTCACCACACCAAAATTCACCTCACCACACTGAAAATCACCACATTAAAACTGACCACACTAAAATTTCTACTGTGAAAAACTCTACGGGAAGAATTCTACGGGAAAGAATTCTACCGGGAAAGCGTTCTATGGTGAAGAATTTTACGGGGCAGTCTGAGAAAAAATTGTCTTTGAGAAAGTTGTTTTGGCGGAGAATTATTTTTTGGCTACTACATTTATAAAACCAATAAAAGAACTTTCACAGCCATGATATAAATAATATTTTTTTTTTATATTAATAAAATCGCTCCATATCTTTTAATTCACAAAATCTTGGCACGAGTCGTGCAAGGGTCCAGCTAGTCTTGCTATAAATTTACAATGTGTCGATAATTTATCTTACATATCTAATAAACATAATTAATATCCAAATAATTTGAACACGTGACATACTTTATAAGTAATAAATAGTTTTATACTGGATGTTTGATTCATCGATGTCAATAATTCAGGGTGTCATGACTCAAAAAATAAGAAAATCTTAAATAAAAAAATGTCCAATTTTGCACCCAGTTTAAGAAACAGGGTGTTTAAGAGATGCATATTTTACATTACCTAGTCAAGAACATTTGTTATAAACAATAATCTGTTAATAAATGCCGAAAGGTCCCTGGTTCAAGCCTGGACTGGGGCTAACAACATCTTTTCATAGAAACATTTTTCTATACCGCGCTACCTCTCGGCAGTAAATGGCAAACCTACGAGAGTAAAACATTGCCTATGAAAAGCTCTCAACCGCCGTTCGGATTCGGCAATAAACTGTAGGTCCCACCACTTTGAGTACAAATGTAACACGCACAGCTCAAAATGGTGAGAGAGCTCGGCCGAAGTCCTATACAGGACTGTAGCGCCAAACTATTATTATTATTGTTCTAGAGTTGGAGGGTATCTGGAACACCCAATGATATACAGGGTTTTTTCAAATTTGATTTTATAAAAGTGGTTGCAAACTAAAATTTAAGTTAACAATTTAAATCTCCGAAAAGATGTTGTAAGCCCTATAAAATATCTCAACAAGATATATTTTTTTGTTCATCATTCAAGTCTATGTCATGGTTTGATTTTTAAATTTCAGAATGCAAATTATTAAAAAAAATATATTATTTTTTTAATAGTTTTTGTTTTATTATGATGTGTTTTCTGTGCCACATGCCAGTGTTGCCAACTTATTAACCCTGACATGACGTTTTATTTTTTTGTCTTTAGTCCTGTGCAATAGCACAAATGCAGCAAAAGTTCTGCAAGTGAATTTATTTGATTTGAAATGAAATTATAAAATTAGGTCAGATTCACGAGTTTTGTGTTGTGTTTTTGCATTGCATTATTTTGATAGGTGCTCAGGCTTAAAGATTTTGATTAAAACACGCGCGGAAAGCAGGTAATTGAAAGGAACACGAAAAACACATTAAAGGAAATAGTTATATTTTTTCGCTTTTGCAGTTGCTTTGTTTTGTTCACACCAAACACGAAAGGGAAATTTTTGTTTAAGTGGAAAATTGCCTACGATTTGTGGTCTAAATTAATGGGGGTATTAGAGGGGTGATATAGTTTCTTAAGCCACTTTGTATGGGTCTTATTGCATTTACTAGCAACAGCTAATGAAGAACGCTCTTGCAATCAGAGCGCGTAACTTCTTCCAATAAAAATGTTTTCTTTGCGATTCTTTAAACCCTTTTCTGCACGTAAAATATAATATTGAAGAACTATTTTTAATGTAAAAAATTCAAAAAATCATAGAAATTAAGTTTAAAACTCAAAATTATTCAAATTTTGAGTTTTAAATGTAATTATCTATATAGATAAATGTAATTATCTATACACATCATAATTCTACAGCAGACTATTCTATCCCAAATAATTTATAACCCACAATATGTATATTCAGATAATAATAACATGAAAATGATTCACAAAAATTATTCACTTCCACCGAATCTATTGAATTTTGAAGTAAATAATCTATTCCGAAATACAGTACATCTTGTTACATCAGCTGATTTCTCCAGAATCTCCAGACCGAATTTAATGAATATTTATAATAATAATAATAGTTTGGCGCTACAGTCCTATAAGAACTTAGGCCGAGCTCTCTCACCATTTTGAGCTGTGCGTGTTACATTTGTAGTCAAAGTGGTGGGACCTACAGTTTATTGCCGAATCCGAACGGTGGGTGAGAGCTTTTCCTAGGCATTGTTTTTACTCTCGTAGGTTTGCCATTTACTGCCGAGAGGTAGCACGTTATAGAAAAATGTTTCTATAAAAAGATGTTGTTAGCCCCAAGTCTATGCTTGAACCGGGGACCTTTCGGTTCGCAGTCCAACGCACTAACCACTGAGCTACCGCGGCTACAGCTACCGCGGTATGCCATATAATAAAATGCCATATAAAAAATGCAATATAAAAAATGCCATGTAAATGACCCCTCTACGATGATCCATTTTAAGAAAATCTTGATTCATCAGCCGGTTTCGTCAAAGAGGGGCTTTTTTAGTAAATTTAGAGTAGATTATTTACTGAAAAATTCATCAAATTCGGTCCAGTAGTCGTGGAGAAATCGGCTGTTGAATCAAGATTTTCTTAAAACTTTTATATCTTCTAAATGAGCGTCGTAGAGGGGTCAAAGTCGGCGCAAATTTTGGGAATTTTAAAACCGATTTTTGAAAATAAAATTTCTTAAATCTTCCATGATTTCAAAACAGTTGTAGAAGGGTCAAAGTAGCCGCATTTTATAGTGATTTTAGAGTAGATTGTTTACTGCAAAATGCAACAAATTCGGTTCAGTGTTCCTGGAGAAATCTGTTGATGAATCAATATTTTCTTAAAACCTACATATCTTCTAAACGGAGCATCGTAGAGGGGTCAAAGTCTGCGCAATTTTTGAGAATTTTAAAATCGATTTTTGAAAATACAATTTCTTAAATCTTTCATATCTTCTAAACGGAGCGTCGTAGAGGGGTCAAAGTATGCGCATTTTATTATTTATAAATATAATATTAAATAAATTATTTACCCCTCATTTGACCCCTCAACGACGCTCATTTTAGAAAGTATGTAAGATTTCTGAAATTTTATTTTCAAAAATCTTTTTAAACATTTACAGAAATTGCGCAGACTTTGAACCCTCTTCGACGCTCCCTGTATTTCTCGGGAATTATCAAAGTGTTTGCGGCAACTTCAAGATGTTAGTATTTAAAAAAAAAATTAACAAATAAATCTTGACCCAATATAAATACTAATAAAATGTCAAAAAACAGAACTATAAGATGGCTTTATCAGCGTTTGTGATTTTGTGTTGAAATTTATAACAAATAGTCAAACAAAATTGAACATATCTAAAATCAACATACATTCGTCATAAGATCTCATTATCCTTCTGTGCCACAGTCGGTCAAAATCAGGTCGATCAAATTCGGACACCCAAACATTTGTGCCATTGGAATGTGTGTGCAGTTCGACACATTTACGCACAACTTCACCAGCGAATGCCTGCAAATCAATTACTTAAGTTTCAATAATGACACATATAGGTGAACTAACCAAAACTACAACAACTAGGACAGCAGTCAACGCACAGACTCAAAGCTGAGTCAGGAGACGACCGCAAAACCGTCAGACAGAGCCAATTACGTTGCAAAGTAGTGTTCAGTGAGTGGGCACGGTACGGTGCGGTAAGGTGAGTAGCATGTACGGAGCAATAGACAGGCGAAAGGACGAAAATACGAGGACGGGGTGGAAAAGTGCTTGTGGCGCTCGTTGCCAACACGACAGGACACATTAGCCACACTTATTGACCGCCAGTAACTAAATATTGATGGTGCTCGTTCTGTGATGCTTATGTAGTTATTGTTGTAGTTATTTCTATTGTTGTTGTTGTCGAGTCCTGTGGCCATTGTTAACGCAACGACACTATCGGCAGGATACATTGCAGCAGCAGCAACAACAACAACAGCAGCAACAACTATAATGGCAACAACCGGAACCGGAAGGTTTACGTTATTAAAAGTAATATTATTAAAATTTACACAAACACACACACACACAAAATCAAACACACACACATGGACGCATGTCAACGATCGATGCATGCGTTGGTTTGAGTGTTTTTGTCGCTTGGCGCCCTCGTTGCGCACCACTTCCTTTTCCTGTTTTTCTTGTTTTGCTCTTGTTATGCTTTCGTCGATAATGTTTGTTATTGTTGTTGGTGTTATTATTATTATTATTATTACTATAATTTTGTTGTTGTTGTTATTGTTGCCTAATACAAAGTGAATGCTATCATTGACACCAATTTGCAGCCGGTGAATTAGGTTAACCTGATGAATTGAGCAGCAATTGTTGTTGCTCCTGCTGCTGTCAGCTCCTGTCATGCTCCTGCTCTTGTTGCTCTTCTTCTTTTTGTTCCACTCTGTCAACACTTTGGACCGGGTTCCATAATGAAATTCAACAAATTAAAACTCCGTTTAACGCTATCACTGTGTAAGAATTCGATGGCTATGAAATTATAAAATAATTGAAAAATTGTTGAATATTTATTTAAAATACTGTTTAATGAACAAAATAATTTTGAGACATTTTATGAATTATCGCATATTTTTTTTGTATATATTATTATTTAAAATCCGCTGAATAATTTTTTTTGAGCATTTCAATTCTTCCCCGAGTTAATTCTTAACCAAAAATTTCAATTTTATTTATTTTTATTTAAAACTATTATTTTGAATACGATGGTATTCATTTTACTTAATATCTCAAAAAAAATATATAATGATTTCTCGTATTTACAACGATAAAAATAATGTATTTTTTTAATTATTAAAATTTTTAATAATTTGACATATTTTTATAACACACGAATGCACGCAACTGTTTTGCGAATTAAATTCAATGCATTTACTCAGATGTCGACCTGAACTAAAGATTCGATCTGTTTTGTCTTGTTTTTCGTTGTTTTCTTCTTGTTTTCTGCTTCTTTTTGCTTTACGAATATTAAATTGTAAAATATACGAATGTATTGAATTCTGAATTATAGGGGAAAGGTCCGTATGTTCGACATAGTTTTGTATTTTGTCTATAACATTTTATATACAAACAATTTAGTGTATTTATATAAATCATTTTAAATGTTATTTAATGGTCTAACTTTTATAGAAGATACTGTTATGATTTCGTAAAAATTTAAAAAAATACAATATACGTTTCGGAAGAACAAAAAAAAATTGCACAAAAAAATCATTAAAAACTTTTCAAAAAAGACCGAAAATGAATTATTTTAATTATATTATCGTTTTTCAACCAATCTGTATTATTTTTCATTTAATGGAACTTACAAAATCGTGAACTAGTAATGGTTATTCACTTTGATATTTTATACGTAAATGTGAACCGAAAACCCTAAATTGAAAAATTATTGAAAATTAATAATATAAAAATGTTTAGATTTGACACTCTATATTAAAAAAATCGCTATGACACTAGTAGCCGCGGTAGCTCAGTGGTTAGTGCGTTGGACTGCGAGCCGAAAGGTCCCCGGTTCAAGCCTGGACTGGGGCTAACAACATCTTTTCATAGAAACATTTTTCTATACCGCACTACCTCTCGGCAGTAAATGGCAAACCTACGAGAGTAAAACATTGCCTATGAAAAGCTCTCACCCGCCGTACGGATTCGGCAATAAACTGTAGGTCCCACCACTTGGAGTACAAATATAACACGCACAGCTCAAATGGTGAGAGAGCTCGGCCGAAGTCATATACAGGACTGTAGCGCCAAACTATTATTATTATTATGACACTTGCATCTGAGCAATTATATGCAAAGAGAAACTTTGGGAGTGCTTTTAATAAGGAGAAAATGGGTGGCCCAACCTACGTTTTTATTAAATTTTGAAAAATTTCAACATTTTTTTTGTACATCAAATTTTGATAGATAATTTGTTTACATTATAAAGAGGTATTCAAGAGCAACATTTTATGCATTTAATTTAATTTTATAATTTAAATTGACCACCTAATCAACACTTAAAAAAGTCAATAACAAACTTTTATTGAGTACATTTTAGTACTCGTCTGGATGAGTTATAAGCAACAGGCCATTTTACTACAAAGTTTCGCGAAAAGTTGTAGTGCAATGTTACTTGAAATGTCGTATGAAAAATTTAAAATCGCCAGTGTAAAAAAAAACAAAAAAATTGCGGTGATCCAGCCTACGGACCGGTTCAACCTTTTCCATATTTACAATAAATCGACTATTTTTCGAAAAAGTATTTCGTTATTGTCGCATTGATTATTCTGCAGCTGCAGAGTTACCAGCTTTTATTTTCACTTTTTTATTTTCAAAACCAGAAAGATTCAGCGGGAACCTCAATTAGTTGGCATCACTTGACTTCTCCCATCAACTCGTTTTGGCTTGCAGATGCTTTCATCTCCTTGAGTTTGTTTTTATACCTACTCGCTTTCAGTCATCCATCGTGTGTGTGATCTTTCTTAAAATAATTACAAAAATACAACAAAAAAAACTTGTATGGGAGGTGAGCGTGTCCGTTTACCGATTTGGCTCATTTTCAAACTTAGTTACTACTTTTACCTAGAACATATTGTGACCAAATTTCATCGCATTCTGATCAGTATTTCTCAAGTTTCCGCGTATATGGACAGCAAAACAGACATGGTGTAGTAAAATTAAGTCAAATAAATACACAGGTATTTAAAAACGAACAAAATGTATTATACCTACATTTTTTCAAACCAATGACATATTACACTAATTTACTACATTATTTTTTGTGTGGCACCGGCATCAAAAACAAATTTTGACGTTTATTATATCTGAATTCTAATTTGATATATTGAAATTTTCCCCGATCTCACAATACATACACCGAAAAAACTTTATTAAAAAGAAATATATGTAAAAATCAAATCAAATAAAATCAAACAAATATGTAGAAAAACCTGCATTTAATTAGACTGAATTCTGTATTTAAAAGCCTAGAAAAAAAGTCTTAAAAAAAAAGAATTATAAATATTTGTAAAAGTATGTATAACAAATATATGTTCTTGATTATGAAGAAGGAAGCATAACTAAATATGTAATATTTATCATCAGTTATGACAGTTCACGAAGCCGCGGTAGCTCAGTGGTTAGTGCGTTGGACTGCGTGCCGAAAGGTCACCGGTTCAAGCCTGGACTGGAGCTAACAACATCTTTTCATAGGAACATTTTTCTATACCGCGCTACCTCTCGTCAGTAAATGGCAAACCTACGAGAGTAAAACCATTGCCTATGAAAAGCGCTCACCCGCCGTTCGGATTCGGCAATAAACTGTAGGTCCCACCACTTTGAGTACATATATAACACGCACAGCTCAAAATGGTGAGAGGCACTTCTAAATATTTAAAAAAAATACAGAAAACATTATACCGTTTTTGAAAAATTTTAACATTTGGAATTATTTTGACATTATTTTGATATTTGGGTCATATTAATAATACAAAGGTATTTAATTTTAAGCAAGCATACATTTTCTGAGCAAATCTTTTCTATTATTTTAAATAAATTAAATTATTAAATTAAATTAAATTATTATTTAAATTAAATCAAAATAATTATTATTAATATCTACCAATTTAAAATTTTATATTTTATAACATAAGCAAATAGTTTTCAGCAAGGAAATCGAAGCATACACTAAGAAAACAAAGATGGTTACAAGAAATATCACAGCCCTAATATCAAGTTATTTACAAATTATTTAGATCGGCTTTGATACAAACATCTTTCAAACATTTGACAAATACGATAAATATTGCTCGCAACCATCTTTCAAATTTACGATTATTTATATCAACCATCAATTAAACATCTTACAAATAGGAAAACAGTTATGGAGTATTTGGAAAAGGTACTCCATTAGAATTCGCGGAGTAGTTTATATTGAATTGAAACAAAAGGTATCAAATGGTTTTTATTTATTCTAGAATTAAAACAGTAACCTTCATGGCGATGTAGCTATCGTTTTTATAAATCATCAGTTTTATTCAAATCAGTTTTATTTTCACTTTTACCATTATAATGTAATTTTTGAGTTGACAACTTTTTCCACCATTGGATTTACATAATTGTTGTGGACAAATCGAAAGTAATGAAAAAGTACACCATTTTCCTTTTTTATAGTAATCAAATGTTAAAATAACTCAAGATTTTTGTTGCAAATGTCCAAGAAATCAGTATTTTTGCTATCAATCAACTGTAAATATCTCAATTATGTTGTGGCAAACATCTCGTAACTATTTGCATATATGTCATATTTAAAAATATTAATAGTTTTGCTGCAACTTTATTGAAACTTATGGTATGTTTGAATATTTGCTACAAGGCGTAAATTTAAACAGATAGTTGCAGCAAGACTTTCATAAACATCTTATTTTCTTAGTGTAGCTTTATTTTTTTGAGCAAAGTCGATTTTTATTAATATGACTAATTGTGTACTGCGTACTAAAAAGTACACGGATAGAAAAGATTTGTTTGAATATGCTTGAATGTAATTATAATGTAATTCTAAATCACCATATAAATATTGGAAGTAATATCTAATTACATTATAATTGAATAGTATTATTATTTTGTTCAGATTGAAATATTATTATACGATATTTAAACATAAATTGCGTTAATCGCGGAGTTACATGAATTTACTATATTAATGTTTCTGTAGAAATATATATTTTTCATCAGATATTAATATATGTATGTTTGATATTTCTGCTATTTAACACACCCAACTTCAATAAAAGGTTTTTTGAATTATATGTATTTGGTTATTCGTGATTATTACTGGGTGACAACGAATCTAAAAATAATAGCATTATTTTGATTATATGTATGTTTGGAATAACGATATCACAATTAAATAAGAACGCTGCCTACTTTTAGCACTCAGTAACACTCACATTAATACTTTTCATATAGTTCAAAAGTTCCTTTTGGTGGATGAATTTGTTTAAGTACCTCCAATTACTGTTAATACCAGATAGTGGCTGCTTGTGAAATATCCAATTTATCCGTAATTCACTGAAATCAAAATAGGAACAATAGATGGAAATAATTAAGTATAAATAAAATATGTGTAATAAAAAAAATAAAAGTTTAAGTTTATAATTATATAATATATATATAATAAAAATGTAATTTAAAAAATATTGTGTAAAGAGGATGTTAGCACTAAATTTACTATTTTTACATTAAAATTAAATGTAAACATATGTATGTTTACGTGTAAATAAAATGTTTTCACATTCAAACATATATATGTTTGCAAGAACGCCGAAAATTATTTATTCTGAACATAAATATGTTTGAACGAAAACAAAAATATGTTTGGCTGTTATTATAATAATGTTTGAAAATGAAATAATACTTTTGTTTGCACAAAGCTCCAAAGATATGTGTAATGCCTGCAAAATTATGCCCTTTTTTTGCAGCGTGTATGTAAATGTAGTAGAACTGAATTTTCTCAAAACAAATACATGAGTTGTTTAATTTTACAAAAATAATTTACTCACTGTATCAAATGAACACGTTAAAATGAAAAATGTTAATAACAAAAATCGCATTTACATAGATCACTTGAATTCACTTGAAACTTTTATTGTATATGAAAAAGAGTTCTAAAAAATATCTGTGAAATTAAAATTTCAAAAGATGAAACTATTCATTTTTAGTAGAGTACGTAGTGTTTTTAATTAACTGTCTTGATAACATAATATAGAATATGGACAAAAATAAGATAAATATATTAACTGATTTAGAAACTATAAACTTCACTGGGTTCTATGTATCAAAACCTTATTAATACAAATCTTACAACTGAAGCTGTAACCGAAAATGATTTATAAGAACTACCCGAAACCGATTTGAAACAAAAACCCAAAACCTAATTCGAAACCAATTACATAATATGGATTTTAGTAAAGGTATGATGAATAAATGTAATTCTTTTTCATAAATGGATTTTCATTAAGAGCGCTACAAAAGTTTTTTCATGATGGAAAGATATACGAGCCAACAACGAGTCGAAATTATTAAAATTTACTACCGAAATCCGAATTCGTATATCTTTCCATCATGAAATGACAAACCTTACTGAAGAGAAATGTCAAAAGAGCGGCAAGAAATATGGCGTCGTTTGCTGTCCCTGTCGCTCTACTTTTGTAGCGTCCCTGTTCAAAAACCCTTTACATAATATAAAAATTAATATCGAAATTTATTTTAAAAGTAGGCTGTGCGATTTATCAAAATGTTGATTAATCAAAATACTGATTAATTGATTAATCGATTAATCAGAAACCCTGATTAACTAGAATTCTGATTAATTGAAAATGAAACCATTTTATTCAACAACATTTGAAAATTTTGCCAAATAAAGTAGGCGCGGTAGCTCAGTGGTTAGTGCGTTGGACTGCGAGCCAAAAGGTCCCCGGTTCAAGCCTGGACTGTGGGGCTAACAACATCTTTTCATAGAAACATTTTTCTATACCGCGCTACCTCTCGGCAGTAAATGGCAAACCACCGAGTGTAAAAACATTGCCTATGAAAAAGCTCTCACCCGCCGTTCGGATTCGGCAATAAACTATAGGTCCCACCACTTTGAGTACAAATATAACACGCACAGCTCAAAATGGTGAGAAAGCTCGGCCGAAGTTCTATACAGGACTGTAGCGCCAAACTATTATTATTATTAAAGTGCACATATATTTTTAAAATTATTAAAAAAAACACTTCCTTGTTTTAAATGTTCAAGAATCAAATAGTAAAGTATTTTTAAATATTTCGCGATTCTAAAGTTGATTAATTAGAAATTTTCATTAATAAAAATTCTGGTTAATCAATTAATCACAATTTTGCTTAATAAGAATTCTGATTAATTGAGTAATCAATGTTGTGATTAATTGAAAATATTGAAAATATCAGTTAATCAATTAATTGAAAATATTTATTAATCTGTTAATCAATTAATTAGAAATTGATTAATCAAAAAATGGATTAATCGAATTATCGCACAACCCTAATTAAAAGTTAAGCAATTAATTTTATTCAAACGTTAAACTTAAATTATATACTTTCTTTAAAATGTTGTACATATTTAGCACAATTTTCTTGCAAATTTTCAAGTAAATTAAAGCAACAGCAAAACCATTCAGTAAGAGCTACACACAAAATGTCCAAAACGATTAACGCCTTTTAAAAAGCAAACAAAGCACCTTTGCGTGCAGCCAACTAAATTAATGAAATAATGAAAAATTGCACATTTACACAAAATGAAAATAAAATACAAAATTATGCGACACGAAAAATGTACATATCGCATAGTAACAACAACAACAATAATAATAATAGAGAAATTGTAAAAAATAAATTAAGCCAAGTACCTACAGTGTTGCTCGGGTTCGGATGCCCTTCCAAACTCCGCTTGAATTGCATACATCGTATAATTTAAATTCGAAAATTCCGTGTTCAGCGTTTCTGATTGTGCGATTATTTTTTAATTTATTTTTTTTTTGTTTTTTCAATTCAAACTGTTCACTGTATAAAATATAAATAAAACAAAATCTATTACAAGAAGCTGAAAAATGCGCGCACGAACGATGCAAATTGAGAATATTTGTGACTGGTTTATAAACACATTTGCGATAGTTTACGGGACCAATTTATAACTGTATTAAAAATATAATAAAATTAAATTTAAATTAATTTAAATAAAAAGTACATAGTGAACTGATATGCACTGAATTGAATTGAAATCAATTAAATGTATTCAATTAAAGTTAAACGAGCTGAAATAAATGAATATATTAAAAAGAAACTGTAACTAAATTGAATTGAAACGGTTCAACGGGCTAATAAATCAATTATCTATATAAAAACTGAGGTAAAACCTAAATTTTGATAGTTGTTGTGATGAAGTTTGTAAGAATTATGAAAGTTTTGGTCGGTCTAAGCGGACTATAAATACCGTACAAATATGGGCATTTCCAGAAAAACGTCAACCACGACCGAAAAATTCAAAATGCTCAAATCTTTGAAATAACGGTGGATTTGGAATCTTAAATATCTAAAAAGAAAATAATATTCCGTTGATGATAAAGTTACCTTACTTTAATATTTGTAAATTTACCAATTTCTCTCGTATTTTGAGTAACTAAATTAAATAATTTAAAAGTCAATGGTACAAAATGTTCTGTTTTTTCAGACAACCCTAATTAATATTTCTAAAACTTAAAAATAAGCATTTAAATTAATATAAGGGACAAATTTTGATTTAAATATAAGGGTGTCCAATTGTCATGTACGTAACCAAAAATATACATTAATTATCATATTAAACTAACAAATTTTTTCGATTTCCTAGTAATTCTAGAAATTTTTTGACAGGTAATTGAAATCTGTCACGTCGTACAGTGGGGCAGCCAGTACCTAAAGTTGGCGAAAATCTGAAAAGTCAAATTGACCTCAGACATTACATTTTTTTTTTCATTGTACAGTAAATTATATTGCCTACAAAGGCATCACTCAATTTATGTTATATGTATACAACTTTTCCCCACACTCTCTTAAACACAGACAATTTTTCGCAACAATTGCAAGAAAAAATATTGTTAAATTTGTGATCAATATTTTAAAACGTTTATTTTGAAAACCATAAAAACTTTTTTTTGTAATACAGCCATCTGCATATCGTCACTGTCATGCCAAAGTGGCGAATGTGCAATTTTTGACATTTGCGTTTTTATACATTTTTGAATGTAGTTTTTCCTCAAGTAAACTGTGCTAAAATCGCGTGTCGTTTTGTTGGATATTTCTTGCCACAAAAGTCAAAACCAAAAGAGCGAATTTGAAAAATTGAAAATCTTGTCATGCCAAAAGGACGAATCTTTCCTTTTTTGCCATAACTATTTATGGGTACGAGATTAAATAATGATGAAAAGGCATTTATTGTTTGTTTTTAAAGCACCTATCGATCTGCATCATTATTTAAAAATATTTTGTCAAACATTAATTTGCCATTTTTTATTTGCAGGAAAAAATGTTTGGCAAAATATTTTAAAATAATGATGCAGATAGATAGGTGCTTTAAAAACAAACAATAAATGTCTTTACACCAATATTTTATCTCATACCAATAAATAGTTATGGCGAAAAAAGAAAGATTCGCCCTTTTGGCATGACAAGATTTTTCAATTTTTCCAATTTCTTCATTTTTTTGCTATAACTTTTTATTCGTGCAAGATAAAATAGTAGTTTAAAGGTATTAATTGTCTGTTTTTAAAGCACCTATCGATTGGCATCATTATTTAAATTTGCCAAAAAAAAATCCTGCAAATAACAAATGGCAAATTAATGTTTGGCAAAATATTTTTGAATAATGATGCCAATAGATAGGCGCTTTAAAAACAAACAATTAATTCTTTTACATCACTATTTTATTTTGAGCTAATAAAAAGTTATAGCATAAAAAACAAAAATATTTGCGTTTTGGTCAGGATATAGCCTCACAAAATTCGTATTTATAATTCAGTAAGTTGTTCAAATCCAAAGATATTTTATATACGTTATAATAATTCATGAATAAACCAAAATAATAGAAAAAATTGAAAGAAAACTGAATTTTTTTTAATTTTTAAAGCACTTCAAACTTTAAAATTTGATTTCCCAAAATTTTTAAAAATGCACATTCGCCCCTTTGGCATGACAGTGACGTTATGGTATATATAAAGCGTTTTCAATATTAATGTTTTAAAAAATGTTCATACTTTAGAAAGAAAAATACTGGAGTAATTTCACTTTTATTGTTCTAATTATTTTTCATTTACAAATATCAAAACAAAAACATTCCGAGCACGCTCCGGCAAAACTGATTATATTGTTACTTAGTACATACATTATATTTTTCAAAACACTAATAAAAATGTTGCAATTTTTTGCCTTTTCGAAGTAATTCATATTTCAGCGGCCGACCATTTATACTACTATTAACAATTTCAACAATTTTTGGTTATATGGGAGGTACAACGGCCACTTGGCCAATCAAGATCAAATTTCGAGAACTGCATTATATAACCGAAAAACATTCTACTATAAACTTTCATCACTGTAGCTCCCGTAATATCTAACATACATTAATTTAATCATTTCAGTTGTATGGGAGGTACCTCGCCCATTTTTAAAAATCTAAATTCAAATGTTTATTATTAAATTTTCATACAATATTAGTCAATTCTCATACTTATTTTTCTAAAAATGACACAATTTGAGGTTTTTGTTAACTTTTGGTACTACCTGCCCCACAGGGCGTCGGGAGTAACAAAAATTTATATAAATATAAAAAAAAAGAAAATCACAAAAAGCAAAAAAAAACCTTAAACGAGTTGGGAAAGTTAGGTCACATGGGTAAATTCGGTCACATGGGGCGTATTTTATAGTCGGTCGGGCCCGACTATGGAATACCCTACACCTTTGGTGGGGATATTAATGTGGGATATTTAATTGCATACCTTAATTTTAAATATTTTAATTATGCTGAACCTCCCCACCCTCAGAATATTATTCACATATCAGAAATTTACGTCTTATATCCCCATAAATTAAAAAAATTATATAAAAGTATAAAAAACTAATAAAAAAAAATAGAACCATATAATTGGGTGGACAACGTCTATATTTAAAATTTTGAAAGGCTAATATTTCATAGATTTGATTTTAATAAATTACGGATCAAATTTTCACTACCCGGGAAATAATGAAAAAAAAAAAGTGGTCGGATCACGCCCATTTTTGGACTACATATTTTTAGGTGAATTATAACAATACATTTTAAATTTTATACCTATATCTTGAATACTTTTCGAGTTATTAGTTCCTAAAGAGTTATATAAAAGTGACTTGTATGGGAGGTGGGCGTGTCCGTTGACCGATTTGGCTCATTTTCAAACTCAGTTCCTACTTTTGGCTAAAATATAATAATACGAAATTTTGTCGCATTCTGATCTGTATTTCTCAAGTTATTCTGTATTCGGACAGCAAGACGGACAGACAGACAGACGGACATGGCTAAACGGACTCGGATAGTGATGCTGATCAAGAATATATATACTTTTCCATACCGGACACGCCTCCTAAGGGGCGTTAAAATATATGCACAAAGTTAATATACCCTGTACCTCATAGGTGTAGGGTATAAAAATATCTGGAAATTCGAATCGTACATCACTTTTTATTTCTTAATAATGATTTTTAATATTGTCAGAAATAAAATTATTTTAACGTCCGGAATTATTCTGTTATTTATTACGAAATTACTATAAACTTTAGAAACAAAAATAAAGTAAATTATCTCAGTTATAATTCTTAATTATTAAAAAAAAAAAAAATTGTACTCAAAAAGTATTTTTAGAAAAATAAAATAATTTTTGTCCCGTCCGAAAATTTTCTGTGATTTATTATGAAAAAACTATAAACTTTGGAAACAATGTGTAAATATGCAAATAAAGCACATAATTTCAGCTATTTTCCAAAATAATTCTAAATTTGTACGCAAAAATCCCTGACTTTTTGGAATATCCATATGAACCTCGACATTTACTTCCGTTTTTGTGCCGTCCGGAAGGACAACTATTTATATCTTTTGATCTACCATATAGAATACTCTAATTTATACACTATTTATATACTTCTTGCACTAATCTAGTAAATTCATTAATTTTCCGTCGAGATATTAAAGTTTTAAACGTACGAATGTCCCGTCCGAAAATCCGGAACCCCAGGACAATAGTTTAACAAATTATTAAAAAAAAAACCGATTCTTTTTTTTGAAAGATATGTTTTGCAATCTTTTACAAATTTAAACAGAAGCTTTTTATTGTAGGTTTTCTGCCAAAATCTGCTTTTACATTCCATATATCCGCCTCTAAATATCTTCGCCTTCCTATTTACTATCATCCCTAGTAGAAATTTTGGTAGAGCCATGGTCATGATCATGTCATTATTTGAGATGATCAGGATATGACGAGGCCCATAATGTCCTTGTAACGCAGTGTCCTAATCATGTACTGACCTCAGGTCATGGTCATGTACTGATCGGGCAATTCCCTATTTTATTATTTACCCGACAATTGCCTTGTAAGAGCCCGAGCATACTAGGGTTTCTCTCATTAATCTCGATCATTGACTGATGCTAATTTCGTTATGAGGAACAAGTAATGTAGCTATGATCGGGAACATTGACTATTTAGATAATGCAAACCCTGGTATGGTTATTATGATAAAGGCATACAAAGGCAATTATCATATTTTCTCTAATAGGACTTACCCAACGAAAACCCGATCATTTCCCGGTGGCGCATCGGGCAAATTTCTACTATTTTGACTACTTTTGGCTGAAAAGAACATAATCTGTTACACGCCTTTTACCTGCCACATATTTTGTCTAGGGTTTATATATTTCATCTATCAAGCTAAAGTATAGCTAAACAATCATTTTTTTTTTGTTCTACAATATTAAAATCCTTAAGATTATTTTACTATAATTGCTGGTGATAAAATAAATACACACAGTGTTATTTATATTGAAATTAAACTTATTGAAATTAACCGAAAGTTTATTACCCAAAAAATACTCAAAACAAGGCAAATAAGCAGCTTATTTTTATCATTTAAGCTTTTGTAAAATATGTTAAAATTTAATTAATTAATTTAATCTTTTACTGCAGTTGCATGAAATAGTACCAACTGATTCCCCTCTAAATAATTTGTCACGCATACGCCCCGTGTGTTACCTGCAACATGCATTGCTCCATTGCTCTGCCTGGGCAGTTCTGGAAATACAATGAAATTTCTAAAGTTGTTGTCGTTGTTGTTGGCGATTAACAATGTGATTATTATTCAAATATTAATATAATGCTGCACCACTACCTAACAAAATGCAACACAACACCACAACGTATGAAATAATTTACAATTAAAACATGGCTGCAACGAGGGAGGGGATTGGGTGTGATATGGTATGGTAAAAATGAAAGGCTCGTAGTATCTACTATCAGAGGCACCAGCACGTCTTATGTGTGCAAATACTATACGTTTGTCTTAGTCGTTTTGTCTATACAACACACAGGGAGAAATTTTAATTGTCTAGAAACGAACAGAAACGAACATTCCATTTAATCAAAAATTTTTAAAATATTTATATATTTTTAATTTTATATCAAATATTCAAGTATTTTTTGTTTTTAGTTTTAATTAAATAAATTCGGCTTATTATGGTTCAAGATTTTGAAACTATGGACAAAAATTAACAAAGTTAGAAAAACCGAAACAAAACTATCGTTCTGTTGCTATTATTTTATTGTTCAAAACTTCTTGTTAATTATACAGTACAACAAAAAGGATCATCTTCCCAGTCTGCCATGTCTCGGAGACCTTCGATACATCGAAGCTTTCTCGAATAACGTCGATAAAAAGTTCGATCTCGTTGCTTTCTCGATTCTAATTTTTAAAAATGTTCGTACATTCAAATTCTTTGACAAGATACGATATATCATATCGATATCGCAATATTTTTCGCAGCAATCTCGAAGTTTTATAATTTTTTTCTTCGATATCGTTCCGATTTCGATACATTTCACGTATCGAGAAACCTCCGACAGAACGTTCCGATATCTACCTACCATCTAGGTCCAATTTGACGGTCGATATCGTTACGAGAACGGGTCCGATATCGTGTGATTTCTCCATCTACTCGCAATGATTTCATAACGATATCGATACGAATGGCATACTGGGTTTCGATATGCTAATAATTTTAGGATAGAGTCAGTAAAAAAATATTTTAATTTGAATACATATAGTTTTATTATCTTTAGCAATATTGTTTATCCCACCTCATTACCCAGAGGTGTGGGGTTAAACGGAACCAAATTCGAGATCAGCTAAAATCGATAAAATCGATGAAATGTCTCAGAATTGAATTATCGGGGGGAGAATCATTTGCAGATGAGTTATTTCGGAAATTATTATTCTCGGGAAAGAATTATCAGGGGATTCAAGGGAATTTATAGCATTCAACATTTCTCGTTTTCCGGGAAATTTTAATTTTTTTTCCCAGGCAATGGGAAATGTATAAAGTAAAAATAAAAAAACATTTGTTTACAACGAATAATTATTATTATATACTAGGGTCGCACAGCTTCGCCCGTGCAAAGTTTTTTTTTGTAATTGCAAAACTATGTCTTTTATAAAGTGTGGATACCATTTACGCCCCGAGTTATAGAAATGTTAAAGTTTTGGTTATATGAGAGATGACACGCCCCGTTGTGTAATTTCACCCATATTGTACATGACGATTGGAGTTTTAAATATGACATTTGTTTTCATTTTTATAACTCAAGTCTTAGTATGTCAGGCAATTTTAAAGTGTTAGCTAAATGGGAGGTACCACGCCCTTTAATCCAATCACGCTCACATTCTACGTGACAACATTTTTATAGTTTTAGTCATATTGTAAAAAATATAAACAACGACTATATACATCACTGAGCCAAATATCATGACTGTGTTTGTCTTAATAACACCGATATTATTTTGTACTTTAGGAGGCGAATTAAAAAAAATTCCTTCGTAGTGTACACTTACGTCGAATAGCGAACACTCTGTCCAAATTTCATGGTCCTACACACAGAAAAAAATTCCCTCAAATCCCATTAAAATTGGTCAATAGGACAATTATTGATTTAATAGTATACAAAAAATAAATCTTTTCATATAAACTGAATGGCAATGTCATGGTATTTTCTAGTATTTAATGGTATTTTCCGATAATGTAATAATTTATCCTATTGGCTATATTTAATAGTAAAAAACTATTATTTATATAGTATTTTTTTCTGGGTGTAGGGTCAAATTTAGATATTTTCGATTTTCCGGTTTTCCTTTGGGTTTTATAGACTTTTCTTTTATCTAAACTACTCTTGCATTGACACGAACAAAATATAAAAGAAATTAAACAACTCCGTCTGTTCGTTCTCTCGTGATGCTCTGGCATACACAGGAGATTTCATTTTTATATTGTAACGAAAAGAGGTAATTTGCTCCACTGTGCAAGCAATCAACAATAATAAATGAAACGTAAGGCAATTCAGCGCACTAAGCAATGTGTGAGAAAGTGATGGAAGATAGCACATTAAAACCCATGAGTGTGAATGAAATGCCAATAGCATGCATCATTCATGAAACGAGTAGAAGATTCTCGAAACATTTCGAAATGTCGGAGCCGCATCTGATGCACGACACTTTAGTAGTGATTGGAAAGTGGTCGAGTGCACCTCATGTAAGAACAATGTCAAGATAAATAGTGGACATGCAGCAGTTGTTAGAATTTGTTATTAGTAAAGTTGTTTATAAAAGTGAATTAATAAAGGTAATTGTTATAATTTAAACCAAACATAAGAGTGTTTTTATTTTGTACACAATCCAGAGATACGAACTTGTAGAACAGTTTTCCGTAGACTGAATTTTCGTAACAATATATATAGAAGATATAACTACGACCTTTCAAGAGAACTTTTAAAAGTCCCAATAGCTCGCATGAATGAAACTGGAAATACTGATATTCTGTCTTTGTCAAAAATTTTGTAGCTCTTTATGTACTACTGAGGACTTACAGATATAGATTGGATGGTGCAATAAATGCTGCTTTCAGAAAAATATGTCTCAAGTAACAAATTTAGACAATTGTAACTAAAAATGCTTACATATACAATTTATTTCGGACTCAAACATATCAATAAAAGGTTACAATGAAAGCAAAATGAATGAATTGAAATGATTGAAAGCGATCTACTTTGAAGTAGCCACAAGTCGGCCCCTTATGAGTCAACAAAATGAGATATATAAAACCAAAATCGAAATTTCAATAAATATTACAGAACAAAAATGAAATTTGTCAAGTGAACTAAAAATCCCAATGAAAACATTCGAAGCTTTACGAATATATTCCTTAATTTTGTATTTCATAAATATTAATATAAAATACGATGCACTAGTTTTACACTTTTGACACAAACAGTAAATCAGAATCAATGCAACTCCAAATTTCTATTTGACGTAAACGTATTTTTGTCTTTACTAATTGTTTGTAAAACACACGAATGATATGTAAAATTGTACAAATGACTGCAAAATTTACGAAAGTTTAGAAATTTATTTGTAAAATGTAACGATCAAAGTTTTACGAAAAAAATTTCACAAAAAAATTTCGTAAACAAATTGTAATAAAAAATAATGTAACGAAGGTTTTGTAATTTACACGACATTTTTGTAATTTTGTTGTTATTTTAAATTTACGATTATTGATTCGTAATATATACGATACGTTCGTAAAAAATATTTTCGAAAAAAATAACAAATTATAAATGTTTCATGTATTTTACGAAATATCATGTATTTTAGGAATAATAAAATTACGACAAAATATTTCGTAAATTGTCCTAGAAATTATTTTGATTGTATGAATTATTATACTTGTTGTATATTATATAATATGTAATGAAATAATAAAAGCTATATAAATATCCTATGTTTACTTTTTAAATATTTTTCACAGATTTTTTAATCTATTTTCAGATTTAATGAAATTTCCCGGGATTCTGGTTTTACCGGGATACATAATTTGTATTTCCCATTTCCCGGTAAAAGCTATTTCCCGAAAATCTTCTATGCCCAAGATATAATTTTCACGGGAATAATTATATCAGAGAAGATAACTCGGAGTAGTTATCTCAGAGGTAAATGGTATCGGGTATGAATTGTCTCTATGATGAATTGTGTCAGCGATGAATTTCCTTGGGTGGACATTAACTGTGAACATTTTTCTCGAAAAATAATTGAAGATACCAGTGCAAAAAACACGGGTAAGTCTAATTTTTTGAAAAATCAAGTTATATGCATAAATTAAATAAAGAAAACACACTAGCCTTTGCTATTCGCCCAATTCATTCACACGCGCTTCAATCGTCTCTGGGAAGAATTGTCGGGAAATAATTTCCAGTTTCCGATATTATTTTTTTTTAAACAGTTTTTTAGTTTCGATTTTTCATTAAAATAGATTTATATTGATTAATGTCCATGAACTTCTTTAAAATATTTATGTTTCTGGTCTAAAAATATCGCCTAAATTCTCCGTGTATTTTGCTTAAAGCGCTATAACTCTATCTTAAGATGCTTGCGCACTCACGAACGCCTGTGTCACTCTGGAGAATATTGCATATTTAATTATAACACAATTACATATCTATGTAAGTAGCACGTGCGATTATTAAATGCGTTAAATTGTCTAGTGACTCTGTGTGGCAGCAACGAACGTGCCGCAAGATATGAGAAATATGAGCCCTGCATAAATGTGTCGGAATTAATAATCAAAGTGCTTTAAGACAAACATCTTCAAGTGTAAAATGCAAAAAATATTTGTATAATTTAGAATAATTAAAAAATACAATTTAATCTAAACAAGATATAGTAGGTAACAACCACTATTTTCTTTTGCACACTTCTTACTGCCCATTATAATTATTATGAGCCGTTAAGCACCTACGTAATCGGCTCGCATGTTGGCAACATGTGGCACCTGTTGTAGCCAAATTGCACAGCGAGTACATATTTTATCTTTACTTTGCGGTTGAGCATAGAGTTTCACTTGTTTTTATTATTATTGTTGAAATCACAAAACTTGGGACCCTCCGTTATTTAATCGAAACTTTGCGTGACATCTAACGAGACTCTATACTGGTCAGGCGACGACTACTCTGGCCACGGTTTAATGAACATGTCACCCAACTAAGGTCCCTGCGTTTATGCAACGCATCAGTTGCACACGTAATTGCTACAGCATTTACAAATGTTTGTGTGTTTCTGGCTGACATCGTATCACATCACATCACCTGACATGTCAGCGACAATCACAGAACAACATCATAAAAACAGCAACTCAGACAGGAAAAATCATTTCATAATTTAAAACCACCACGCCAATTCATTTGCCGTTAAGCGCAGTGTCCTTAACGTCCTTAACGTTCCATCGTTCATATGTTCGCTCGGTCGTTCGTTTGTTCGTTCGTTCGTTTTGCTTCCGTTCACCTCGTTATTGGATACGCTTCCTGGCTCGTTTGCATATTTGAGTCGCATTTGTGCTTTGGCAACATTAGCATTACTGCAAATTTGTTCATTACACAGTTCTTTCTATGTCTTTTTCGGTAAATTCTCAATTTTCCAAATCTCCAGTGCATTAATTTGCAGTAAACTATTTTGACTTTGTATTTTACCTTTTATTCTGTAAGAATATTTCTTAAAATGTAGTAAAGAGAAATACTTTAAATTCTTTTCTTCATTAAAACAATGGAATTTTACATAATTTTTTTCAATTTATATATTTTTAATTGATAAAACAATCCATAAAGAACGCAACGAATCGTCGAACCACAAAAATTGCTCCTTTGTGCTGACATTTCTTCCTCACGTTGCAATGCACTCGGTCAACAATGGCATCGGCAACGCATTCAACAATGCACTCACCGCCTCCATCTACCCAACCGGTGTTGACATGGTTTGGCCACGTGAGTAGAGTCGACTCGAGAGTCGATCGAATAGAGTTGAGCCGTATCACGTGCTTTGCAGGCATCAATAAAATGCCAACTTATGAGCATTTAACATATTCAACATGGCACGAAGGCATCACCCACCATTGTCGTCATCGTGAATGTCGTCGGCCTTCTTGTACTCGTCGCCAACATCGCAGGGCAGCCACATGTGCTGGAATGTCACGACAGCAGGCATTATAAAGAATTGAAAAGTCTTTGTGGACTCATAATAAACCTATCACGTTACTCCTCGAGGTTCGTGTTGCACAATAAGCAATATAAAATTGCTCAACAAAGCACATTTATATTTTTAAATAGTTTTATTTTCATACAAATTTATTTGTAATATAAAATACATGTTTTATGTTTTATTTATAGAAGAAATCTCATGCAATTACATATCATCTAGTAGTTAGTTCATTTTTCATTCTTATAAAAGTTATACATTCATTTTAAATTCTCTCTCTCTCGTTGGTTTATACGTCATTGTCATCGATGCGTTCATTGTCCTCGAGTATCTGCTTTTTGATATCCTCATAGGAAGGCACGGACTATTTGAAAATATATTTTAAATTTGAAATATTTATAAAATTATTATAATATCATTTAAGCCAATGTTAATAACAGACATTTTTCTACTAAAGCACACATTTATTTAAGAGAACAAAAGCATACATAATTCTGAGTATGGAAATTACAAAATATATAATTGGCGGAATATATAAACATGCACAAATAAAGTATTATAAAATAATTAGTACTCACCATAATCTCTGGAAAATAGAAACATGAACTCGTGTAAATCTTAGTAGTATTTTTGAATCTTTAAGAAATGTACGACACATTTTCATAATCCTAATGTTAATGTCAATGCTATTTAATGCTATTATAGCCTATTCTATCCGTATTATATATTTAGTTCCCTACTAGTAAATTATGGAGGACAATATCGTGGTAATCTCAACTGATCGAACAAGGCAAAAAACAACAATGACACAACTCTTAAACTCTTCCCTAGCCTGAATCATTTTTAACTTAAAAAGGTATTAACCTTTCTGGATATTCCTCTCCGTATTTTAAGCATGGCCTTCCAATGTTAATAACAGACATTATACATTTATTAATACCATTTATTAATGTTAATTCAAAAACGGTTTATCTCAAAATAAAAAGTTTCTCAATTTCGATAATGGCATTTAATATGACAAAATATAAAGCGAGAACATTTTTTAAGAATTGTCTGAAACTATTGTATTTAAAATATTTGAAAAATCTATTATTTCTTTTTTTATTTTAAATTTTCTAAATCTACATGTTAACCGTATTGGACGACGATTTCCAGAATGTATGGAGTTTGCTTAACGTAGATAAATCATTTTTTTTTTCTCAGTGAAGCTAATGAAAATGATTTTTTTTTCTTTTCATTTCCTTAGCAGAAATAAGATTTATATCGGGAACTAATCATTTAATATGAAAATGTCCCAATTCAACCAGTTTCATATCCAACATGATCAGGTTATGAAAATGTTTTCCATAATAGGGTATTATTTTCTACAAAACTCTACTGTGAAATCTATTCACTACGTTTTGTGGGTAATATCTACACGAGCGCCCATGCCCATGCCGGGATTCGAACCCGAGACCTTTGGAATGCAAGTCCAGCGCGCATACCTCTGGACTGATGAAGCCGTCCATAAGGTAATTGTCAACTAGAGTTATAAATTTGAGGACACATTTTATGAAATTTCAAAAATGCCAGAGTAAAGATATTATAAAAGAAAGTGATATGTTTAAAATAGGCTAAGATCCAATTTTCAATGAATTTAATACCCTATGATTGAGGCGTGACAAATGTATATTATATGTTCATCTGTTAATCCGTTTGTTCATCTTTTTGTTCTGATCACGAATACAGAAAAACGAAAAATGTTACATTAATAAAATTTGAATTTAAGAGTATCTCTAAACCTATGCTATGTGGGATTGGAAATAAGCCTGAACCATCTACAAAGATCTGATAATGGTCGAAGTTAGTATACAATAAAATAGATGTTTGTTCCCGAACGGACTGTGTTACGACAGTTTTCGTATACAAATTGTAAATTGCACATTTTATGTTCATTCCCAAAATATTTCGACTTTTTCGAAAAATTTCTCACGAAAGAACTATTTATGAAAAATTTACGAATATTATTTGTGTATTTTACGAAAATATTCATAGATTTTAACTACGAAATTCATACGTACATAATAGGAAATAGTTATTATTCATAATTTATTGAATATGTTTGAACGTTTTGTAGCGCGATTTTACGAATCTTTCGTAAAATACACGAATGCTGACGATGAAAATGACGATTCATTCACGAAATATTATGCACTTTTCAAACTTTATATATCTCTTTTTAATAATTATTCGTAATAAACATGAATTTTTAGTAAAATTCACAATTTACAGAAGTTTAGTAATTTATTTGTAAAATGTAAACCGCATTTGTAAAATATGTTATTCTTTTGTAAAATAATAACTTTTTAATTGTAATAAAAAGTAATAAAACGAAAGCTTCGTAATTTAAATGAAATATTCTTAATTTTGTTGTTGTTTTAATTTTACGAATATGGATTCGTAACACCTTTTGACAGTACATATTACACATTTACCAAATGATATAGTTCTGAAAATATGGACCAAATGAAGTTAAACTGTGTTTACAGTTTTTTATTTCGTGTTCCCCTTTTCTTTTAAAAGAACTTCAAACTATCAAAGGTTTAAATAATTTGCGAAAAATTCATGTATATACTTACACATGTCCTACGATACTGTAATTAGTGTCAAATGAAAGAGGAGAATCTTGGGAATTTTAGGTATTATTTGATTTTATCCTTTTAGGACGAAGTAATGTTAATAAAGTTATTTTAAAATTTAATCCTTCAATATCGTTTAAAATTGTCAATGAATAATTCAGAAAAAAATATGTTAAGGAGTGATATATGTAGTATCAAATATACAAATTTCATTCCTTTAACTGTCTTAGTTAACAATTAAAAAAAAATAAGAATTTTTCTCCAACAGCAATTTAATACATCGCCCATCACAAAAAAATAGTTCGTTACACATCACTTTTTTAGTGTGACAACTTTTACGGGATTTCCAGAAACAAAACAATACATCAAGTTCATCCTTATGTCTTATAAAAAAGGGGTTTTCAATAATAGCGCTACAAAAGTTTTTTTCAAGGGTTTTTCAACAGGGACGCTACAAAAGTAGAGGGACAGGGACAGCAAACGACGCCATATTTTTTGCCGCTCTTTTGGCATTTCTCTTCAGTAAGGTTTGCTATTTCATGATGGAAAGATATACGAGCCAACAACGGGTCGAAATTATTAAAATTTAATACCAAAATTCGAATTCGTATATCTTTCCATCATGAAATGGCAAACTTTACTGAAGAGAAATGTCAAAAGAGCGGCAAGATATATGACGTCGTTTGCTGTCCCAGTCGCTCTACTTTTGTAGCGTCCCATTTGAAAAACCCTGTATATATGAATGTTCGTAAAAAATATATTGGAAAGAATAGAACATTTGTAGTTTCGTGTATTCTACGAATAATTCGTGTATTTTACGAACAAAAAATACAAGAAAATATTTCGCAAAATGTCCTAGAAAATATGATGAGTGTGGTGGACTCGCTATAAATAGTTGTATCGTAATTTAAAAAAAAATATTTTTGTACAAATTTAAATAACTGAACCATTTTTTGTCCGATCATCGTTTTTGAGGCGCCGTTGAAATGTTTTGACATCTATTCACTTTTTTCTAAAATCAACTTTGACAACAATTATTTTTCATAATCTTTATTATTAACTGCACCAACTATCCAAATTTTCTTACTAACCAAAATTCTCAGGTAATTTTACTTATTTCGTTATGGGTTTATATTGGGGATGCCTCGACCTTCGGCAGATTAAAAAAAAATAAAAAAAAACTTCTGACACTTACAAAATGAGGTTATCAATTCGAACAACCAGTATTCATCATAATGATGATTTCATTCATTGAACAACTAAAATCGTATTTTTCAATGTTTTTCACTTTCAAAAATGTTCATCAAATTTCAAACAAAAATTTGTCTTTTATAAGATTTATGATATTTATGCTATATGCTTTGATGAACAAAATAAATCAATATGATGTACACTTATTCATTTATATGATGAAATGGAGTCTTCGCATAATTAGCAATTAAATATTATAACTCGTATAAAAATCATAAATACATAAATGTGTAAATGGAGACAAATTTTTGTTTGAAATTTGATATTAAAAAAATATTAAAAATTAAAAACATTTAAAAAATACGATTTTAATTCAATGTATGAATTATCAATATGACGAATCTACGTAGTTGGTGAAATTTTTGTGTGTATATGATGTCTAATTATTCATACTACAAAAGCACATAAATATAAATGATATTGATTAATTTAAATTAAAAATAAACACACATTTATTATATTTTTAGAAAATAAAATACATCAAACAAAATGAAATTACATAGACATATTCATTCAAATGACAATGCTATTACTTATAAATATATATTTTTTTTTTTAAATAATTAATATAATATATATTTTAAATATGACAATAGCAAAATGTTTAAAACACAAAAATAGCAAAACATGCAAATAAATTAGATTACATTGAGAAGCTTACTACAACATTCTACATTTAACAGCAAAATGAGTTATTAGTTATAAATACAGTAAATTTCTACTTAAAAGCATTTAATTATTCAACTTCTTACTGACCTGCCAGTAGCCATCCTCCCAGCTGGGGAACATTCGCTTAAATACACGCGGCTCCTGATCCTGTGTAATGCGAATAACGCTAACAGTATCAATAGAACGACCAGTAGGTTCCAGTTTAATGTATTTCTATAAAAAAAACACAAATTCAATAATACTATACATTAACTGGCTGTCATCTAAATTATATCGTACCTTGGCCATATCCAAAATCTTGCCATTTTCCTCCGCAGTAGCACCAGAACCAACCCACATGTAGATCTCATCGCCGCCATCGAGCAACATGATATCATCGATATCAAGATCCTATTATTCAAATAATAATAGTACTAAAACCCAGCAATTAACTCTAAAAACCACTTACCGCCTGTTCAAAGTTGGCCACTTCCTCAACCTTTACACGGTCCCCAAACAAACGACAGTGGAAGAGACGTGGGTCCAACAATGGAGCACCAGGTTGGTTCATGCTACGATCGTAGATACCTTCGCCATTCAAATCCTCCCAGAAGTTATCGGGCTCAGCGCCCTCCTCAATCACCTCCAACTCCGCATCGGGCCAGTAGGTCTGGAAGCGATCTTTGGCCATTTGTTGTTCATAATCAGAGGAACCCTAAATTTAAAACCGACTAGTTAATGCTACACTCAACAGATAAGCTTAATATATAATACTTACCATGCCAACCCAGATATAGATCGTATGATCACGCATAGTAACCAATGCAAATGAATCTCCTGAAGACAACGATGAAGAATCACAAGCAACTTCGCTCGCGTGCACATCACTCTCATCGGTGCCACGAATGCGGAAAAGCTGCGAACTAATGGGTGTGCCATTGAAGAGAGTCAATAGCTTGCCCTTGAAGATCTTTAGGAAGTGGCGTGGCTCGTGGTTCTGTGTGGTACGTACTAAAATCGCATTCTGTTCGACAGCCATAGACATGGCGTCTTCGAAACAGCGCTCCTTGCTCTCCTCCGACGCCTTGATACCTTCCCAGACGTAGATAATGGTGCCGGTTTCACCGTTCTTGGCCACGTAATTGTACGGAATAATATAGGAGCCATAGCCGAGCAACGGCATTTTCAGCTCGAAAGATACTTCGTTGCGAAGAACTTCATTGGTGCCAGGTACCATGACATACTGAATGATCTGTGGGACGAATAAAGTATTTATAACATTCCATTAAAAGGGAGCTGGACAATTCTTTGTCTTTTTCCCAGAGTATTGTTTTCCGTGACAATTAACCCCCAAGAAAGTTATATTAATTCTTTGTTTATAACGCGATATATGTTACATTTACATGTTACATGTTACACTTACCTTGTCAAATTCATTCTGCCCATTGTCAGGCATAAAACCAATAGCACGACCACCACTCTTCTTGAGATTCTGCACCACCGAGTCCACATCATCCATATCCAACTCCGAGTCGTCAGTGTCATAACCCAAAGCGGAGCGCACCAGACGTGTATGCGACATGCCAACATCACGCCACGTGGCAAAGTACTGCTTAAATGGCGCCGACTCAGCACCCTCGACAATACGATGTATCTGCGTCCATGCTGGATACTTTTTCGTGCGCAAGAATTCCTGTGCTTTGGTCATGGCATCGGTCTTCTCCTTGGGAGTGGCACCACGACCCACCCAAACATAGATGCCAGAGCCAGTGTCCAGTATAAAGCAGTCACGTGTATCGAGCATTTCTTGACGCAATGGTTTACTGGCAACCGCATCGATTTTCAGGCTACCCGTTGAGTCAGTGACCTTGTATAGTGTAACCGAGTTGGCATCTGCAGTCTCAAAGGCAGCATCCTCTTCGGCGGCAGACTCCTCGGGCACATCGTTGGGTGTGCCAGAGCCGAGCACATTGAAGAAGTTTTGCCTGTCCATGTCGGTGCCAAACTCATCTAAGGATGCAAAATTTTGCATAGATTATTGTACAAGTATCATGAGCATCATTGGCCGCATCACGCCAAAATGCACTTAAATGCATTTTGCATCGTTTTTGCATTGCTTACCGACAATATTAACCCTTGCACGTCCATTATGATCCTGATCTCTGATTTGATTAGCTGCACTAATGGCTTTCAGTTTTTCCACACGTTTCGCCTGGGCGCCAACGTAAACGTAAATCTCATTACCAGCATCCAGAATGAAGCAATCGCCCTTGTTCATCGATGACACAGAGAGGTTCACCTGACGCACACGTACATTGCGCTTGCCTTTAACCTGGAAGAGACGTTTCTCGCCCTGGGCATTGGTTTGGACGTGCTTGAAACCGGTGCCAACGCCGCCCTGCTCATAACGAACGCCTGTCAGTTTGTTGAAGTAGGTGAAGAATAGGAAAGGAACATTGTGTTAGTGCGGTGTTGAAAATTGGAAAATTTATGGCAAGAGTGCAAAAGATTCTTTATAGTTCTCAGATAATTGCATCTTCAAGAAAACTTAAATTACGTATCACATTCTGTTAACAAAATTTGTAAAAAAAACTGAGAAACATGCAATTATTAGATTCCCAAAACATTACCATCTGAGGAACCTATGCAATATTCTATAGGATTTATCTGTGCACCATTTGGGCTCTTTGCTAATATTTTTTATATATATTTTTTTCACACTTTGAAACTTTTAACGCTATGCAACACAAAATGTCCAGCGTTTTTTGTCCATTAACAGCCGTCGTGCATGCACTACTCTGTTTGCGTAACTTACCATTCTTAAAGTAGCTGAAGAACAATTGTGATTCATGATCCTGAACTTCGCGATGTTGCACTGGACCGCCATTAAGTAGGTCATCAAGTTGCACCGTTAAAATTGCGGCCGCACCTGCCTCATCGACGGAAGTTTCCGAACCCAGCCAGAAGTGCACATCCCAGGAGAGTTTTTTATCTTTACCTTCGACAGTCTGAAATGAGAATGCAGTACATAAATGCGCTTTAGTTCGGTTGGTACAAAGTATTTTCTTGGTGGCTTTTAAGAAGATTTCAACTTTGGTACGTTGTCTGTCTGCATCTGTTTGGTGCGGGTTTTTTTTTTTTTTTTTTTTTTGCTTTTACAGATTTCTACGTTGCATCTCTTCCCGCAGGTGCAATTAACTCAATATTTAATGAGTTTTCTATATGTGGCAAACGTGTCTGTAATGCTTTGCCAGCGGACAGCATAGATATTGAAACTTACGTTTAACACAATGAAAGAGTCCCCGGTGTAGAATTTGCCATAGTTGTTCTTCGGATATGCTACCGCATCGAAATTCTGAAACATAAGAGTTTTATGTTACAATTTTTGTTGTTTCAAGAGTCTAAAAGAGATCAGTGAACAATATTCTTAAAAAAATAAGAACTTCTATAAAGAACAGTGTTAGAATTTTAAAGAAAACTCTATAGCACATTAATTTTATAGAACCGAAAACCTTACCATTTTCTTATTATTATGGAAAGATTATGGAAAACGATAATTTAGAACTATGAACGTTATAGTTTCTAAGAATATTTTAATTTAGTTTTTTTTTATTGGTACAAAAATATGAATATTAAACTTATATTACAAAAATGTATTAGTATCATACAAAAGAAAGTTATTTGCGTTTACTTTTTAAAATAACAAACAAAATAAATAATTTTGCTGTAATTCCGACACATTTGGAGAATATCAGCGGTATGAAATACCCTAGTAGAAATTTTCCGGATGCATCATCGAGAATGTATCTGGGTTTTTTCTTGTTGGGTAAACACTATTACAGTAAACATAAACAATCCCCAGAAGCATTTTTGCGACATATTTGAAATATACAAATGCAGAGTTTGTATCACAAGCTTTTGGTTTTATGCCCGTTCCCAAAATATGCCGTGAATCTGCCATTAAAATTCCCTTAAAAATTTTAAAACTCGCCGTGATTTTGGGCTTATTTCCGTGAAATACACAGAAAAATGGAACATTTTGGTTAGACAATCTATGTTGTCAAATTTTATAGAATTTTATTGGCAGATTCACGGCATATTTTGGTACGGGCGGAAAACATACAGCATCCGCCATTGTCTGTTCGAAATATGTTGAAAAGTGTTTCTATACTGGCTCGACATTGCCAAAAAATTTGTCTTGGATCGTTATACACTTCCCAATATATTTCATTTATATGTGTGTTTTCCCAGAAATATGCCCGAATAATGCCAGAAAGCGTGTATCTTGTTGCCTTTGACATGCTCACCATGTTTACTTTAGATTTACTTTATTTAAACAGTTCATGGTTTCGAAGATAAAGAATTTACAATATAAGAATGACAGAAATCTAATCGAAAAAAACTCAATTTTTGTTTTTTTTTAAACGGAATTTTTTTAAATTATCCTACCAATTATATCCAAATATTTTCATAAAATGTGAATACAAAATTTATATTTTCTTCAATATTTAAAATTATCTCAAATATTATTCGTTTTGTATATTATAAAAAGATGTTTTTGATTATTAGGTAGTTCTTTTGTGACAATTACGTATCTACAAGTTTTGTAAGGTATTTATTAAAAAAAAAATTAAGATGAGCTGTTTATTTAAAAAAAAAAAACATCCACTTTTGGTATTTAAAGATCTGATCGAAATTTTATATATATCGAAACTAAAAATATCGAAGACAAAATTGTAAAAAAAAAGTTGACAATAATTAAAATATCGAAAAAGATATTTTGAAATGTGCGGCTTCCGTACATTAACAACAACTTTGTGTATTTGTTAATACAACTCATTAAAGAGTTCATTTAAATTATCAACATTGCTTGGACCGATTTAAAAATATAGTTGTATATCTTAACTTGCAAATTTTTCTAGCCTCAGCATTTGTTTCGACAAATTTGTAGTCTTCAAATTTTTTTCAATATATCTGTCGTATACATTTTTCTAGAACTAGGATAGGGAACTGATTATTGAATTTTTTACCGACCACTTATAGCATGTTTATGTTTATGACTGACAAATTTTATGTTTGTGCCGACAAAAACGACATGCTCCAATTATGTTACAACATTTTTTTGGAACATTTATGATTTTAATTCCACGCCACGCTGTATCACTGATATTTGCACTGCGAATTTATTAATTAAATTATTTTAAAGTTATTCAAAACTGAAAATTGCTGAAATGAAAATGTTTAAGAAATTATTTTGATTTGACTTTATTCCGAAACGTCAAAGTCATGGCGACATCTCAGCCATGCCATAATTTTGAAAATTTCTGGCAATACATGTGCTGTCTTCACAATACACTGTGATAGTACAACATAAACATGTCCATCAATTATAGTTAGTGGAGACACCATTTAAACTGGATATCATATACAGTTTTTATATGGTATTTATGGGTCTGGTACTATAAGTCGAAATTTAAAATATCGAAACTAAAAATACCAAAGACAAAAATGTGGAAACCTAAAAATGTCGAAAACAAAAAAGTCGAAAACTAAAATGTTGAAGAATAAAATATCGGAAAATGTCGAAATTTAAAAAACCTGAAAAATGTCGAAATAAATGCATAGTAATAAAAATAGCGATTCTTGTGTAAGAAAAATATTTTAGTAAGCAAAAAATTTAAATAAATATAATAAAATACGAAGATAAATATTTAAAAAAAAATAACATCTTTGTAACGCACACACCAAAATTCTGCGTCCGGTCGTAGCGAAAATCCAAATCTTCGCTACGAATTCAATTTTTCAGCTACTTCAGGATCCGTGCGTAATGGAATTCAGGGTGAATATTTCCGAATATATTCCATTCCGCATGGATCCTAGATTTGTATTCGTACGGAGATTCATATTTCCGCTACGATGGGACTCAGGTGGGGTGAGAACATACCATAAGCTGCAAATATGAATTTAAAACTATAAAAACTATTATAAAAATATTAATTTAATTTGAAGGCGTAATTTTTAAATACTATGCCATCAAAATACCATCTTGAAATTTGGCACTAACATTTATAATAAATCAACAAAAATTTTGAATTATGGGTATGTGCGAGTTTGACTAAGGGTGTGTGCGAGTTCGACTAAATTATTGACTAAACTAAATTTTGTCGGTAATGCAGCGTTTACTTTTCAATTTAGCAAATTTTCGAGCAAACTAAAATGAACTAAATGGGAAGTCAGCAAACAGACAAATGATAATCAATTTATTGGGGACTTTAACAATTACCGGTTACCGAATGGCGATCGAATGAAAATACGTAAAATTTAGTTTAGTCAGCAATTTAGCCGAACTCGCACACACCCTAAATTGCTGACTAAACTAAATTGTACAGATTTTTATTCGATCGCAATTCGGTAACCGGTAATGGTTCAAGTCCATAATCAATCGATTATCACATGTGTGTTTTCCAATTTAGTTCAATTTAGTTTGCTCGAAAATTTGCTAAATTGAAATGTCGAACACTGCATTACAGACAAAATATAGTTTAGTCAGCAATTTAGTCGAGCTCGCACACACCCTTATTACTTAAAATCTGAAGTGCAGGGATAATGATCATTAGCCACCTTAACGGAGTTACTAGTATCAATACATGATGTATATGAACCACCATACAAAAAGTGATCTTTCTAACTTTAAACAATAACAGTATCTCTGGATAATGCATATCGCGAAACCCAAAATTACATTGATATCGCAGAAAGTGAGTTGCAAACCCCTATCGATTTGGTGTGGCTCAAATAAGATTTGAAATTTGAATTTCAACATTTTGATATTTCGACATTTTAATTTTCGACATTTTTTGCTCATATAAAAAAAATGTGTGCATATTTATTTTCAATTTTTTTTTTTCGACATTTCTAGCTTTACAATATTTTTTCGATATTTTTTGTTTCGGCCAAAAATGGTTTCGGCATTTTAAGGCTTTTAAAATTTCGACATTTTTAGGTTTCGACATTTTATTTTTCGACATATCGTACGGATCCCGGTATTTAAATGATTTAAAAAGAATTTTTTGTGCTTTGTGTACTTCTGTTGACATTTTTAAATCTCGATGACCACAAAAATCACTTAAACTATTTAAATTACATGGTGCTTACTTAAATACAATGGTAAAATTAATAAACATTTGTTTATAAATCTATCAAAATTATGGCAAATTAAATAATTTCGCATTCCTTTAAATAATTTTGTTCCATAGATGATTTGTGTACACTAAGACATGGTAATCACAACATGTTACTTAATCATTCCTATAATCATTATTTTATTTAATAATTCCATAAATAACTTATTTTATATTATTATTATATTATTAATTTAACCTTGAGTAAAATATTGAATTTTTAGTGATAATTGTAGTTGAATAATTATTACAAAATATATATTATAAAAAATAACCCAGAAACTAAAAGTTTAACAAATAATAAAAAACAAATTTTGGTAATTAAACGAAGATTACTAAATAACCTGATAATAAAAAAGCAATTACCATTATCAGTAAAAACATATCAGGAAAAAATAAATATATAATTATGATTTTTTTTTTTTTAATTTCATTCACTAAATGGTATGCTCTATTTCCTGTGCGACAACGATTTCAATTATTTGCTACATTTGCGACATTTAAAATGCTATATATGAAATTGCGATATATGTTTTTTTTTGTTTTATATATTTTTTAATTAAGTGAAAACATAAAATCAACACAATAATAATAAAAAAAGCACAAACAACATTTAGACAATGAGCTCTATAAATTTCGCACGCTAAATGCAACTAAACTTTTCAATTAAAAATCGAAAATTATATCAACATTGTAAATATGGAGAGAGACAGACGAACAGAAGGACAGACAGACAGACAGACAGACAGACAGACAGACAGACAGACAGACAGACACACACAGCAAACGTAATTAAGTAGTTGTTATTTTTGTATCTAAATAGTTTATCGCTAAGCTCATTAAAATTAATTCACAAACCAAATGGCAAACATAATAATATAGCGTGCAATTATTTAATGAATATTAACTGCATTTAAATCAACAGTTTTTGGTTGAAAGATTTTCAGGCGCGATTTTGAAGAAAATTAAAATTATAATATTAAAAAAAAAAATAATTAAAACAAAACACTGTCAGATCAGCAGTGATATTGGCTGGTAACAATCCGAAGTTCATTATGTTATGCCATGCATACGCGCGGTACCATTGAATACACCACACATGCCATGCAGTTGTCGTTTTCTAATCTAGTTAATTTACACGTTTTTCATTTATTCGCAGTGAAAATTACAATACTTTTTTATTTTTTTCCCCCATTTAATTTTTTTTTATCTATTTTGTATTACGTGGCATGGTAAATGTTGAAATTAATTTATAGAAAAATCATATTGCTTCAACAAATGCAAAATTACTACATTCGACTGTATTCGCAATAATAATAAATTATTGAATGCAGCATTTTGTCACAATCTACAAAAACATATCAGAGTTTATATTAATTAACTAACCATTTTATTTTTAGGCATTATTTCTAAATAGTTTGCATATTTTTGCGCACAGATTTATGGATAATTTTTAATCTTTGCTATCTAACCCATGTCAAATTTAATGTTTTGTTAATATATATTTTTTTTAATTTACCACATAAAAATTCTAATGAACAAAACGAATGTTTATTAGAAAATATTTACGTTATTTCCACATAAACATTGACTAATAAATTAATGAGTTGAATGGTATAAAATATTTTCAAACAATTGTCTACTAACAAATATTACAATTTCTATACAAATTCCTACTATTTACGAAATTTTCACTTCACACAAGAATAAATCCATTTTGCAGGCAACATATTATGTTTGCTACAATATTTTTTGAATTTCTGGACATTTCAAATAAATATTTTTATAATCATATAAAACCATAAGTTATGAAACGAATACCAAAAGAATTTTAAGAATTTTGATTTAGAAGTAACAGCAAAATAAAATCGAAAAAATGTTTGGCTGCAAACATCAATATGTTGCATGCAAGCCGATTTTTCTTAGCGTGTATTTACGAGTTTGACATGAATCTCCTTATTAGTTGGGAATACATTTTTATGTTCCTATATTTTTACTTTTTTCGCCGATTTGGTTTCATTCGAATATAGTATTGTAACCAGAAAAATAACTTTTAATTTGATACGACAATTCTCGATATTTATCTCATGATATTACACTAAAATTACAAATTCAAATTCATGGCTGATATTTACATTCAACAAACAAATAAATAAATATTATCCGATTCCTATTTTCCTAATAGAAATTTATATTTTTCCATAATCAAACCTGAACATATTGTTTTATGACAAAGGAAATAATCACAAAAAATCACACAAAGATCACGAATAGGACAAATCTCAGACGAATGTAATCGGTAATTAGATCATCGTTATAATTTTACTTAGTACATGAATTCGCCGCGGTAGCTCAGTGGTTAGTGCGTTGGACTGCGAGTCGAAAGGTCCCTGGTTCAAGCCTGGACTGGGGCTAACAACATCTTTTCATAGAAACATTTTTCTATACCGCGCTACCTCTCGTCAGTAAATGGTAAATCTACGAGAGTAAAACATTGCCTATGAAAAGCTCTCACCCGCCGTTCTGATTCGGCAATAAACTGTAGGTCCCACCACTTTGTGTACAAATATAACACGCACAGCTCAAAATGGTGAGAGAGCTCGGCCGAAGTTCTGTACAGGACTGTAGCGCCAAACTATTATTATTATTACATGAATTCGATAATAACTCTAGTAGAAATTGTGCTACTATCAAAACTATCGTATTTTCATCTTCGAAAACCCGATCAATTACATGGCCATTATGCACTGACCTTGATCATATCTTGTAAATTTCTTTGATCTCAAATAAAAAATGTATAAAAATCTAGAATATTCTGTTAAAATAGATCATATAAAAAGAAGTATTTGCCTTTAAGCAAGTCTCAATTTCTGCAACTACATATTATTTTATTTTATTTCAGAATTTTCAAAGTAAACGATCAGTATATCTAAAAATTTCAATTTTTTTTTTATCGAACTTAGCAAAGTCGATTTTTATTAATATGACCCAGTATTATATTAAAGCAATAAACTAATTTCATACAAAATTACATAGAAATTTGTAATTCAGTTTAGTTTATTCATGTAAATTTATGACATTTCTTAGGAATATTTCCGGCTTATTTTCTGTACATACACAGATAAATGGAATATTTTGGGAAATATATAGCACACAAGACAAAATTATTGGCAGGGTCGAGACAGTTTAGAAACATTTTATACCCTACACTAAGAGTGAAATTCAGTTTGGTACGCCGTTTGTAACGCCCTGAAGAAAGCATCTCCGGTATGGAAAAGTATATATATTCTTGATCAGCATGACCTCCTGAGTCGATTTAGCGATGTCCGTCTGTCCTTCTGTCTGTCTGTTGAAATCACGATTACGGGAAAAGTAGAAGAGCTAGAGCAATTAAACTTTAGAAAATTTGCATGATCGGTCTATTGTGACCTGAGATCCGACCACTTATGTTCAAATACCTCATATAAAATTTACATCTACAGATCCATTTGACTGTATACGTGCTTAGGTAAACTTTGTTGGTCAAATATATATTGACATCATGCTGAAATACATGAAAATAATGTTTTCCTGCGAAACGAGTTGTGGTTACCAAAAAAAAAAATCGAAATTCGGTACACCTACCCATTTGTAAATATGGGTATCAAATGAATGGAAATTCTTCAGCGATGCAAAGTTTGTAGTTATTTTCAGGATTCGACACATATGTGTAGGGTATTTATAGTCGGCTTAGACCGACTATAATTTTGATAATCCTAATTATCATAATAACACCTACTTTAAAATTTCCCATGTGATCTAACCTTCCCAACTGGTTTTGACATATTTCAAACAGACAAAGGCGGAGTTTGTATCACAAGCCTGATTTCACAACCTGGTATACACTTCTCAGAATCTTCCATTTATCTGTCTGTTTGCTGGACATATGACCGAAATATTTATGAAAAATGCCAAACATTTTGCAGATTCACGTCATATTTTTAATACGGTCAGAAAATATATAGCTTGTGATACAAACTCCGCCTTTTTCTGTTTAAAATATGTCGAAATAATGTTTTAAATTGCCTCGGCTCTGTCAAAAACTTTGACTGGGGATATTTTACATTCTTCTACAACCAAAAAAAATATAATTGAATTTAGATGTTTTTTTTTTATTTAGATTTGACCTGATATTCGTTTCAACCGTTTCACTTTAAAAACGAAAGTGGTATCGTTATCTAAGAAATAAATAGTTTTTTTTTTAACATGGTCTCCGTTTTAAAAAAGCTTATTAAAATTTTAATATGAAAATTTTGTTAAAAAAGAAAATAATAAATTTTAGACAACTGTTTTGTAATTAATTGTTTGAATAATAAGGTTTTTAGTTCGTATTTTAAACTTTTACACAAATCCGTAACATGGAAACAATATATCGTCGGTGATACTGCAAAACCGCCTAACTGCACGTGAAAATTACGCCTAATTTTGTGTTGAAATCGTGTTTTTAATGATATGTTGATGGGATAAATTAGAAAAATGCCATTATAAGTTGTGACATACTTAATTTTGTATGAAGTAAGTGCAGAATTAAAACTGAAAATAGTTTTGTGTCTTCTGTAAATTCATTTTGTAAGAGGTAATCGAAAATGTAGATTGGCGGTTCGACGACGATATCGTTAGAAAACTTGAAACCGCAACTAAAATAAAACTGAAATCGAAACAGTTGTTTGTATGTGTTCCAAATCAAATTATGGAACATTCAAATAACTGATAGAATCGATAAGTTTCATCTATAAAAAATTTAAATTTAAATATATTTCCGGAATTGTTTTCTGTATTTTTCAACAATACAAATTAAAGACCTTTTTGTGCACAAATTGAAAAAAATTAAAAATTTTTACATTAAAATAAATATTGACTTTACACGGAGGGAAATAAAATTCTAAAACTCGAGAAGAATTCAGTTAGAATGAAAAATAGTAGAATTCGACTAATATCAATAAAATACTACTAAAATTCAAGAATTTGTCATCTGGATATCAAGAAAGCAAATTACTTAGTTGTCAAAAAAGAAAACAAACTTTATTCAACTTGATTTTCAGAAGTTAATTTATTGATTATAAAAAGCTAAAAAGAACCCGTGTTCATGTATTGTTGTTGTTTTCATCGATATTGCTCTGTCTGTATGCTTTGTTTTGCGAGGTCGCCATCTGTTTGTTAGTCTGCCTGTCTGTCTGTTGAAAGTAACTAAGCCAAATTTTTCTAGATATTCAGACATTAAGTTCTTAGGTATCAAAAAAGTAACTAAGTACAATTTGTCTGGATTGCAAATTTTTTTCTTCTTAGGTATCAAAAAACGGCATGATATACAATGTTTGCATGTGTGTGTTTTCACGAATAGAACAAAGCACAGCCAGACAAGCAAGCGTCTGTGTATGTATGAATGTTAAAGATATAAATAGAACAAACGATTTTTCCTACGAATATTGGTATGGTTTCAGTTCGTAAACATAAATTTGGGTTCAATTTTGCATAAATACCAAGTTGATTTCATTCCATTGTTATCTAAATACACTATACAATGCTTATGAGTAAAGTGCGGAGGGTTTATACATAACCAACAGAAGAGGCAACAGAAGAGGTGAAAGTGTATAAGGTATGTAAACGGTTTCAGAATAATATACAGAGATTAAATTAAATAATAATAATAATAAAAATAAAATAAAATAAACAATTCAATTACATTAAGTATTCATAGAAGTCAAGTTCTAAATAAACAATAAATTAATTCGACTACATATTTTTTTTATTTTATGTTAGCTTCGAAATAATTGCTCTTAGTTACTTTCAACATATCGACAGACAAACAGGTTGGGCTGACAGATGGACAAAGTAAAACAAAACATAATAGCGACAAAGCAAGATCGAAAAAACAACAACTATACGAACACGTGTTCATTAAATTTTGGGACGAAAACAACAACAACATTTTTGATACCTAATAATTAAGAATTTTTCGGTTTAGCTCCGTATACTTCTTGATACCTTCTGGATTTTAGAACTTTTTTCCCTCCGTGTAGTTCTTTTAATACAATATTAAACTCGGAAGTTTTCATATACTACTTATTAAATTTTAATACTTCATAACAACATTAATGGGGTCATCAATCGATTCCAATTGTGTTCATGTCTGATTTGAAAGCAATTAGACAATGAAAATTATTTTGTATATCACAAGTGTAACTTAATACGCCAAAGAAAGTACAAAATTATGAGATGCTGATATTATGAGATCTTTAATGAATTGAATTCAAAAGCGCATAATTATAGAGAATTTAAAGTCAACTTGTGTAGCCGCGGTGGCTCAGTGGTTAGTGCGTTGGACTGCGAGCCGAAATGTCCCTGGTTCAAGCCTGGACTGGGGCTAACAACATCTTTTCATAGAAACATTTTTCTATACCGCGCTACCTCTCGGCAGTAAATGGCAAACCTACGAGAGTAAAACATTGCCTATGAAAAGCTCTCACTCGCCGTTCGGATTCGGCAATAAACTGTAGGTCCCACCACTTTGAGTACAAAAATGGTGAGAGAGCTCGGCCTAAGTTCTTATAGCACTGTAGTGCCAAACTATTATTATTATTAAAATTAAAATCGACTTTTTCGACAAATTTTGTATAGAATAAAATGTCAAAAATTTAATTTTAAATTTAAAATCGACTTAAATTGTGCGCCAAAAATGTTATATTTATTTTAATTAATATTTAATTATATGCAAGAATGTTTCGTACAATTGCAAACAACTTCAATCCAACATTCATCTTGGTTTATTATCATTTAAAAAAATATATATTCTCCACAATATATTGTTTTTGCAATAAACTGCAAGTGATGGATATTGATAATTTAAATATATTTTTTTATTGCGCTTTTAATAAATGCTACCGCCCATCTGCCTGCCTACTTTGATCAAGTAGCATAACTGCAGAAATCAGTTAAATAAAATTCGATTTAATTTTTTAACTCGTAAATGTTTTATTGCAACTGTATGGCCAGGTATTGCTTTAAATGGCATTAAATTGGAGAAAACACATGTACGTTCATAAGGACACGCACAAGGATATTGTATGACACGAATGAACCGCCAGCAGTACGTCGTCTGCCACATCAATGCTTTTTAATCAATTTCGTTTTTTTTTTATTTTTGCTTCGAATTTAACTTTATTTTATCTGATTACCAAATATGAAAGTGTGACAAAATGTTGTGCTGTATATTAAGATCAGTTAATAAATAAAAAAAAGAAAGAAAATTGACAACTGAAACACAAATCAGTGTGGAACATAATTATACTTTATTATAAGGAAAATGTCCGAATCGTAAGTAGCCCGAAGAGATAGGCGCACAAGTAGTAGCATCACTGCATTCGAAGTTAATTAATGTTAAGTTAATTATAAACCAGCAATGACCAGTGACCGGTGCCATCCACAAAAAATACTCAAGGTGTAATCAATCGATGTTGCTGAAGTTTTTGTAACACTTCAACAAAATAAAAAAAAACGGTTATTCGGATAGAACGAAAAATACAAAATAATAAAACGGTCTCAGTCATTGTAAAACGCAACCAAATCTTAATTATTTTCAATTTTATAATACCATAAATTTAGTTTAAAACAAATTAAAGGATTTTAAAATCATTTATTCGAGTTAAAATATTTGAATATTCATATGAAGTCTAAGGCAATATTCTGACGTTTTAACATCAAACAAATCTAGTTATATTTCAAATATTTAATTCATTACAATTTAATTTTATACTTAAATAATTCATTTTGATATAAAGTTGAATTATTTTTATAATATAATTGAATTCGAGACTATTATGAAGGAAATAAATCAATCTGAGACTTATTTTAATGTTTTTTTTAATTTTTTGTTTTGTTGTGCTGTGTAATTTTTTAAAGTATAAAAATTTGTCTCATTTTCCCCAAAAAAAAATTAATATGTTTAAATATTAATATGTTTAAAACAATTATATATTTTTAAAGTCGTTAAAAATACAAATTTTAAATCCTAGAAATTTAAAAGGATTTTCATAAAACATGTAATTTTAAATTGTTTTCATAAATTGTGAAAAAGAGACATAATACTAAAGAAATACAACCTTTAACATTTTATTTGTATGCAAAAACTTTTAACATTTAATACTCAGTGCAATTAGCATTAAATCTTTTCAGCATATTTTTACAATTACTGTTAATGTTGCTGTGCATACAAAAAATGCCCAGTTAAAAAAAAAATCTTTGACTTGAAAATATTATAATAATGAATTATATATCGAAGCAAATAGGACTTTATGCGATTCAAAACAAACCGATACTCGAAAAGATGTTTCATACATTTATCATATTCTGCAGTATTTTCCACTGACCCAGCGAGATAATGAGACAAGGAAAAGCGCTCAGGCGTCACAGCATCAACTCACGAAAAGCAATAACATTGAATAAATTCGAGTACATCATGAGTTCGTTCGCTCGCTCGCAGATTGACAGTCAGTCAGTCGGTAGTAGTCGCCAAAGGTAATAACGTAAATATACCTAATTCCGGAACCCCAAGAAAAAATTCAACTTTAAATTTAACAAATAAGAAAAGTAAAATATTATAATTATATTTGTCAAATTGCATAGTTCAATTATGTAGTAAAATTTTTTTTTTAAACACTTTTTATCTTTGTTTTTATCAGGACAAAATTAAATAATCATCAACTCCTTTTTCGACTATTATTTTAACTTATTAGTATTAATTTGATTAAAATATATTGAAAATATATTCAATATAATACCATTCTGGTATAAGACCTTCATAGTATCCCAAAACACTTTATGTCATCACTGCATACAGAAAAATCCTCTTTTGTGGGGTTGGAAAAACGAAAAAGTTAGTTGTAACAACCAATTTCATTCGGTTAAAATTATTTTTTACAAATTTGTAGGCTGAACTGCTATATTCAGTTGGCGCTTGAAATAACCAATTTCCAAATTGTTCTAAAATAGTACGAAATAGGTTGTAGTCCAAACTACTACTCTTTTAGTTTTCACCATAAAAACCGATTAAGGGATTGAGAGTACCGAATAAGTTGGTTGGCGCAACAAATTTCTATTCTGTGTGCGCGCTCAGAATAAAATCTAATAAAATCTCATTAAAGTTATTATTATTATATTATATTAAGTTATTCATTTAATAATAGTACTTATACAAAAATAAATATTTTCTTACAAACTCAAAAATAATTTTATAGTATTTTGTAGTATTTAAAGGAATTTGCTGATTGAATTCATAGTTTATTCTATTGACCGATTTCAATAATAAAAACTATTAATTTTATGGTATCTTCTTTCTGAGTATACCTACTTCCAAAACCCATTTTAGAGAATAAGTGCCAATCGAGTTGGCGACTATTTCTAATATTTATCAAATAATAATGCGGAACACTGCCCGCACACATGCTGCCCGCACACATGCATGAATGTTAACAGGAATGAATCAAACTATTTTGTAAGACCTGCTGTCAGAGAAATAAAAAGGGCCTCTCTCGGAAGGTTGTAAAATTTTTCGGAATTATATATATAATTTGTATATTGTAGTTTAAAATAATTAATATGTAACAAACAAACATTCACTAACCATCGCATTATCAAATTTACATAATTCTTTTTTAAATCAATCATAATTTAAAACAAAAACATCTCAAATTGACGAATTTAGGTGCACATGACGTAGGTGGTACACTTACGTTATGTATGCATGTCCTGTACATGTAGTATTTATGCGCAGCATTACAATGACAACAATTGTCGCTGCTACACGCTGGCACTTTGCTTAAAGCCTGCCTCATTCAGAGCCGACATCACTTCATGCTGCTCTGTGCTGCTGTGAGCTCGACCCGATGCGTCGTTGACCACTGACCGCGCACAGCCCACGGTCGAGCTCATTGAAAATTGCATTCGAAAATGCTGGCTGGTTGGCTGCCTGGCTACGGGCTGAGCTGCACACGACTCGGAACGACTCAACGGAATCAGAATCAGATTTCGATTTATGCGGCTATAAGTGAATCCAAAAGCAGCTACACAGCTGACTGCTTGCATTAAAATTAAAGACAACAAAATTACACACTCGCGTCCTCTCTCACACCGAGATCGTCCCAATTACAGGCATAAATTACACACTGCACACGCACTGGGGCTCATTCAATATTTATTCGCGCGTTTATCTGGCCCTTGATCGCGCAGCATATGGCAACCGACCAATGCATCCATGGCACATCCTTGACGGTCCTCAGACCCATTGATGGCGATGCATATATTCTTTGAAATATTTATTAAATTAATAAAATATTTTTCGTGTTTTGATTGTGATTGTGCTGCACATGGTTATAACTTACATAAATGTAATAAAACACCTGAGACTATAGCAATTAAATCATGACATAAAATATGCACTTTTGTAGTAATATTAAAAAAAACGAGTTGGGAAAGTTAGGTCACATGGGTAAGTTCGGTCACATGGGGCGGATTTTTATAGTCGGTCGGGCCCGACTATGGAATACCCTACACCTTTGGTGGAGATATTAATGAGGAATATTTAAATGTATACCTTAATTTTAAATTTTTAATTATGCTAAACCTCAGAATATTATTCACATATCAGAAATTTACGTCTTATATCCCTATAAATTAAAAAATTTATATAAAAGTATAAAAAAACAAAAAAAAAAATTTTAAAAATATAATTGGGCTGACCACGCCTATATTTAAAATTTTGAAAGGCTAATAATTCATAGATTTGATTTTAATAATTTACGGATCAAATTTTCACTATGAAAACCCGGGAAATAATGAAAAAAAAAAGTGGGCGTATCACGCCCATTTTTGGACCACATATTTTTAGGTGAATTCTAACAATATGTTTTAAATTTTATAACTATACCTTGAATACTTTTCGAGTTATTAGTTTCGAAAGAGTTATATAAAAGTGACTTGTATGGGAGGTGGGCGTGTCCGTTGACCGATTTGGCTCATTTTCAAACTTAGTTCCTACTTTTAGCTAAAATATATTGAGTCGAAATTTCATCGCATTCTGATCAGTATTTCTCAAGTTATTCTGTATTCGGACAGCAAGACAGCAAGACAGCAAGACAGCAAGACAGCAAGACGGACAGACAGACAGACAGACAGACAGACAGACAGACAGACGGACATGGCTAAACGGACTCGGGTAGTGATGCTGATCAAGAATATATATACTTTTCCATACCGGACACGCCTCCTAAGGGGCGTTACAATATTTGCACAAACTTAATATACCCTGTACCTCATAGGTGTAGGGTATAAAAATAAATTAAATCTTTTTATATCGGAAGAACCCTCAAATAAACAAGGTGTAAGCAGTAAAATTGTTTTTTTTATTGATTAGCTCAACAATGTTTTTAACACTCATCAAATTCAAATCAAAAAATATTTTTATTATGTTCATAAATAACTAATTATATTCTGATAAAAGTAGACGATCATGTGAATTAATAGAAATATTAATATGCCCTGCTCAATGAACAATAAAGTCGAACATTCTTTTTACTTCATTCATACTTTATAAATACTCGTAATCCGTAGTTGAAATGTGACTTTAAGTACACGGATAGAAAAGATTTATTTAAATATGTTTGAATGCAATTATAACGTTATTCGAAATCACCATATAAATATTAGGAGTAACATTTAATAATAATAATAATAGTTTGGCGCTACAGTCCTTTATAGAACTTCGGCCGAACTCTCTCACCATTTTGAGCTGTGCGTGTTATATTTGTACTCAAAGTGGTGGGACCTACAGTTTATTGCCGAATCCGAACGGCGGGTGAGAGCTTTTTCATAGGCAATGGTTTTAGTCTCGTAGGTTTGCCATTTACTGACGAGAGGTAGCGCGGTATAGAAAATGTTTCTATGAAAAGATGTTGTTAGCCCCAGTCCAGTCTTGAACCGGGGACCTTTCGGCTCGCAGTCCAACGCACTAACCACTGAGCTACCGCGGCTACTTTTGGAGTAAAATTTAATTACATTATAATTAAATTTTATAATTATTTTGTTCAGATTGAAATATTATTATACGATATTTAGACATAAATTGCTTTAATCGCGGATTTACATGAATTTACTATATTAATGTTTCTGTAGAAATATATATTTTTCATCAGATATTAATATATGTATGTTTAATATTTCCGCTATTTAACACACCCAACGTCAATAAAAGGTTCTTTGAATTACATGTATTGGGTTATTCGTGATTGTAACTGAGTGACAACGAATTTAAAAATAATAGCATTTTTTGATTATATATATGTTTGGCATTACGATAGCACAATTAAATAACAACGCTGCCTACTTTTAGCACTCAGTAACACTCACATTAATACTTTTCATATAGTTGAAAAGTTCTTTTTGGTGGAAGAATTTGTTTAAGTACCGCCAATTACTGTTAATACCAGATAGTGACTTTTTGTGAAATATCCAATTCATCCGTAATTCCCTGAACTCAAAATAGGAACAATAGATGGAAATAAAATTATTAAGTATACATTCAAACATATATATGTTTGCAAAAACGCCGAAAATTATTCATTACGAACATAAATATGTTTGAACGAAAACAAATATATGCTTGGCTGTTATTATAATAATGTTTGGCAATGAAATAATACTTTTGTTTGCATAAAGCTCCAAAGATATATGTAATGCCTGCAAATGAATGTTTGGGAGAACCCTTTTTTTTGCAGCGTGTAAGGCATTATCATGTTTAGATCTTCTTGTTCATAAATTCTGTTCGAATTATTCCAAGATACAAATACAAAAATCAGTTCTCTCAAACTCAATTTCTATGGAGGATAAAAGTAAAACTCACCAAAGTACTATTGTATTTAAAATTTGAATAATTTCCCTAAAATATACATTTTTGTGAGAACTGTAAAACAATTTGATTGTTGTTTAGATTTAAAGACAGATTTCCACTATTTTTTTAGAGACAAGAAGAATGTTTCTATACTAACTTCAAAAGTGATTTCTGAACGATGAATTAAATATTATAAGTAATCATTTATTTGGCTAGATTTACATATGTAATTTATTAAACCTAAATACATTTTGAAAATTACATTATATGCTCTATAGTTTAACCAGCTAATTTTATTAAAATGTGTTAATATTTTCTCCAGAAATAACAAAAAAAACTTGGACTTCGAAGTTCTAAACAATACCATAACTCTGTTTCTAGGTTTTTGATATTGCAATTCTCTTATTAACATTTTCATTTTCTTTCTGATTTCATTTGTATTCCATAAAGAATACTTCATCAAATATTTTGAAATGAACCCAATGATATTGGATTGGATCTGACCAAATTTATGATCAGTGCAACGCAGAAAATGGTTTCATAATTAAATACTAATATTTTTATGTTTGCAAATCTATTTTTATCCTTATGCTCGTCGTGTGATTACCCAATTTTTGTATGGAAAATAAGGCAATCACACGATTGATATTTAAATTGTTTTGAAAATTGATTCAAAAGTTGACTGTTTATTCAATCGTGTGATTCGAGCTTTAGACTTATCTATCTGAAAAACTATAAGAAAAAATGCCAAAACTAAGAAAGTGGTCTTAATTAGAATATTGAATTCAATGATAATATCGGATAAATGTCGGATAAAAAATAATAAAATAATGTCGATAAATTACATATCATTTCAGTATTCATTATTACTCAACTGAATTTATACGTACATTTACAGTTCATTTGAAAGATTTTCCTCTGAGTGATATCATATTTTAGCTATGAGTCTTATTCAAAACCATGAACCAATAAACATTAAATTTAGAATATAATATAAATTGACTTTCATGAAAACAATGACAGATTTTTGGAAATTCAATACAAAAATCCATTCCTGAATAGGTCATAGGCAATGTTTTACTCTCGTAGGTTTGCCATTTACTGCCTACCTCTCGGCAGCAAATGGCGCGGTATTTAAAAGTGGAGGCTTGAACCGGCGATCTTTCGGCTCGCAGTTCAATGCACTAACCACTGAGCTACCGAGGCTACAGGGTACTCCTTCTACTGTAAGGAGTACCATAGTAGAAATTTACCCTATTAGGGTAGACATGATCATGTCCTGATCATGTTCGTCATATAATTGATCGGGGTATGACAAGGAAAAAATTCCATGATCAGTTCCTTGTCATAAGCTTATTACAATTTCTACTAGGGTATTTCCATATATAATGTGACTATCAATGAATAATTAAAACCGAAATAGACCAAATATTTTCTGATAGTATTTTATAAAATATTACTTAAAATAATATACTAGGTATATAATAAAATAATATATTCACTATTTTATAGGTTCCGCATTTCACACTCACCTCAATACGCCAAATCTCTAAACCCGGGGTACGACCGGCATTTGCAAAAGCAGGATTCATAATTCTTCTCGGCGAGGATTTACCACCACTAGAGGGTTGTATTTGACTGGTCTGCACTGGAAACGCTGGACGATTGGAGAGGGTACCGGCCGTACAAACTGATGCAATGGCCAGAACAGCGAAACAGCTGATGGTTGGTGCGAATTTCAATGTTGGTGTGAAAGAAAAATAAACACAAATGAATAAGTAAATAATTAAAACACAAAAATAATTATTTTTGTTCGGAAAAGAATATAAAAATGTCGACACTTTGCAACGTTTAACCAAAAAAAAAACAGAATATATAATGCGCGAGACTCTATTCTTAAACGCAAACAACACAGACTGAATGAATGCCTTCTGTTGTAAATAAAACTGCCACATTTTTTGGCATTTTATTGATTTTGTCTGTATTCCAGAATGATATCATCATACAATGCTAAAAGTGAATGCCAAAGAGAATTTCGCGATGGGACGACTATCTATCTGGTAGACTCCCGCCTAACTTTGTGATTTTACTACTGCTGCCTGTAAAACATATGGAATTGCATGCATTTTATTGGAGCCAAATGTCGATTCTAGTTGTATATGTTACACAGAAACAATTTCACTCTTAATTTAAGTAGGTATGTATCGTAAAACGGTGTTCAAATTGTTGTCAATACTCAATTTATGTATCTACACTACTCAAACCTCACCCTGTCTATTCGGTATCTTTTATAACTTTTCCACACAATCTACTAATGAATTCATTACGTGATTCTGGGTCGCTGGTATTTGGTTGTTTGGATTTAACCTGGCAAATTACTTTGGCAAACAATTTAGACAAAAACTTTAATTAAGTACTCGTTGATGAGTGCAACGTAAACAAATTTTAGAGATTATTGGTAGTTCTACAAAACGATATTCTTTTTGTTTTGCCGATTCTGTGGAGTGTGTTAAAAGTTTGTTTAGTTTACCGGTTATTTTAGTCATAAATTGTGCGCTGGGCTGTGCTGTGCTGCCGCAACATATGTTATTAATGAAATGTTAATTGCAATAAAATGTGTACAATATTGTGTTTATTTAGTAGCGGAGAAAGTAATTTTTTGCTGTGCTAAACAGTTCTTAGAAGATTGTGTAACATATGGTTGGAAATGTTTATAAAGAAAACTTTTATATTTTGCGCTAATTTTTCTGTATAAAATAATATGTATCATTTCTGTAAAATACAAGTAGTCACTAATTATAATAAGAGCAAAACACAGTCAATACAACAGATTCGCAATCTTTTTCCATCACATGATATGACTCAACACATACCTACTGTAAACATTAACACTAAACTTCAACTACATAGTTGAAATGTGTTTCTTTTAATTATTTTTCTGGTTTTCCCACTAATAATAGAATTCAATGAATACATTCTATGTTTATGACCATATTAAGGATTTTTTTTTCTTCTGACAAACAAGGAAAATGCAACATTATTAACCGCTTTAGTATAAATTAAGGTCATACATTCAGAAAAAATACCATACAATTAATAGTTTGTAATATTATTTTGATAGTTTTTACTATTAGTCAATAGCATAAATTACTTTTTATTTCTCTACCCTACTCTAAAAGTGCAAGGGTATTTCAATTTGATGATCTGTTTGTAACAGCTTCGTCAAAATGACGAAATTTTCATTTCATGTCAAATAGTTTTGTTGACATTTAAACAATATGGACGCAACAGAATTCGATAATTTTATCGCTTGATTTACAGAAACGAACTACAGAATTAAATAAAAGCGAAAAAAAATTTTGACAAAAATTTGGTTTTGACATATTTATTGTTTTTCTTTTTTTATAAAGGTTTGGTTTCATTTAATTCATTCATAAAAATCGAATCGTTTCTTCCAAATAGTTTCGATTTTTATATTACTGATTTGATTTGTAATTTATTTGAAATTAGTTTCACTATATCCTCTTTGTAATTTATTTGAAGCTACATAGAGACCGAAATAAAATTTATATGTTAGCATTTTTTATAGCCACTAAAAGTAAATGTGTATATTCACTTTGGTCTAGGGATGTACATCTGAAAAAATATCGCTGTTTTTGTCGCTATAATACATCGACTCGTTACATCGATGTTTTTCGATGTATCGAACAAAAACATCGATGTTTTTGATGCATCGTATGAAAATTTGTTTTAAATTTTGGTGAAGATTTTATATGTCTAATAACCAAAATAAAAAGTTTAAAATAAATAAGTGTTTGACTTGAAACATTTTCTTATTCTACAAAATAATTAAGGCATTGGGAATCGAAAATGTCTAAGTGCATGTTATGTCATATTGAGAAAAAATACGAAAACCATGTATAAAGCAAATGGTTATTTAAAGTGTTTAATTTCAAATAGAATTCCAAAAATAACCAAATTTAATTTAAGTTTGGTAGTTTCGATTAGCAAATTTTAAATTAACAGTGATTCGATATATCGAAAAATACATCGATATATAGAATAGATTATGAGGCTTATATTGATTATATTGCATATCGAGTGTTTATTAAACATCGATATAAGGACTGCGTCGAATAAAATTGTCCGCTACAAAAATGAAAAAATCTATAAATCTAGTAATCGAATTTTTATAGAATAAAATATTTTATTTTGCAAATTATTTTTAGATTTAAAAAAAATATAAAAAAAACAGAAATTAATATTTTTAATAAAAAGTTTTAATTTTTCCGGAACCCCTTCCATTAATGTTGTAATGGTAGTGTCCGACACACTCACAGCTGCTGAAGACCACTTTCTTTTAAAGTCTTGAAGGTCTTTGGCCACTTTTTTTGTTGTCTTCATCTCCTTTTTTACTAAAGCCCAGTATCTCTCAATCGGCCTGAGTTCTGGACAGTTTGGTGGATTGGCTTCTCTAGGCACCAAAATCACTGCATTTTGTTGGATCCATTCTAAGGCCGTTTTGCTGTAGTGACATGAAGCGAGGTCAGGCCAAAAAAATGTGGACACTTCATGTTGGCGTAAAAATGGAAGCAATCTCTTTTGCAAGCATTTCTTCACATATATTTAGCTATTAATTGTACCCGATGTCACGAATGAGCTGCTCCTTTTTCCACAACTGCAAATGGCCTGCCAAACAAGGAATTTCTTTGGGAATTTTGTCATTTTTTTTTATTCGAATTTTTCAGCGGCATTTCCTCGAGAATCGGCTGTATAAATTTTTTCCTGCTCAGGTAACTGAGAAAAGTCCGCTAAAACATAAGTTTCGTCGTCCATTATGCAGCAATCGAATTTTTTAAAAAAATCTTGGTTCAGCTTTTTAGCTCGTTGTTTTGCGGTTTCATTCTTGACGGCATTTCTATCCGGAACTTTTTGGACCTTGTACGTCTTCAGCCCAGCTTCTTTCTTAGTCCTGCGCACGAAAGATTCTGAGCAATCCGCCTTTCTCGCCAATTTCCTTCCGGATAAGTTTGGATCTTTCTTTCTTAAAATATTCACAACCTTCGACTTTTCACGATCATGTGGGCCTTTTTTATTACCAGAACCTTTCTTCCGATCAATACTCAGGTCTTCCTTAAAGCGGTTGATAACGCGAGAAATGTTCTTAGGGTTAGCCCCTACCTCCTTGGCAATTTTTTTAAAAGACCAACTAGGTTGTTTTTGAAAAATTTTAATTATATATTCTCGCACTTCCACTTCGTTTGCCATTTTCGCTTTAAATAAATTTTGTATTGACTATAACTGACACAAATTATTTTCTGCCATTTAATTCAGAGCTACTATGATCAAATTTTTTTAATTTGAATCTTGCAATAGCACATTATGGGAAGATATGTAACGGACAATTTTATTCGACGCAGTCCTTATTTTGGACATCCCTACTTTGGTCATCCGTTAGTAATAACCACTGTACTACTTACCACACTAAAAATAAAACAAGCAAAAAAAAAGTCCACGAACAAGTTAGTTGCGCAGATGCTGAACAGAAAAGTTGATCTGTTCAGTCCTATTTTCTTCTTATCATCATCTTGTTTCCTTCTTTTTGTTTTACGAATATTAAATTGTAAAATATGCGAAGGTCTCGTAAAATAAAAATATCGGAACGAAGTTAAAAATCACGAACAGTGTTTTTTAAAAAAATCGTATAATTTACGAAATATAAATTAACGAAGAAGTATTTCGTTAATTGTCTTATTGATTATTTTAACTGCAACCTACATAGTCGATTTAATGATGTTCTACTGTCTGTGTGTCTGCCTGAATTATAAGAAATCAGAATTACAAGAAAACTAAAAGAGCTAGATCAATAAGACGCCGAAGTTAGATAACTTTTATAACTACGTTGTCTGGTATTGAAAATGGGAATGATCGGTCGATTTTCACCCGACCACACTAACTTCTACGGTTGAATTTACTTTATTACATCGGCGGAAGTGATCTTTTTTAATCCCATTTTCTTTATTATCAAATATTTACAAAATTTTGATTTTTTTGTTGTGGTGTCCTAAAATAAACCCGTACATAAGGGTATTCAAATGAAAGGAAATTATTTTGCGTTTACAATCTTGCAGTTATTTTCAGTATTCGCAAACTCTGGTGACCTCTGGATCAGAGTAATTTCATTTAATTTATTTGATTCACACATTATCTTATATGTTTTGTAAGGAAATTATATTCATTTAGAACAACTAAAATTTACATACGTCTTGAAGATAACAAAAAAAAAAAATCTCATGTAACTTAATCTTCCATATTGGTTTTATGTGTTATGTTGAACTAATTTACGGATTTTTTCTGAGTGTACGTAATTACTATGCTTTTTAATTTTAACCGACATGTTTATATGCCTGTCTGGTTTCTTTTTAAGGCACGTTTGTCATTATTAAGTGTCACGTTTTTTTATTAAATCCAATTGTATCATGATATTTTTGAGGGTATAATAATAAAACACACACAAAAATTAAGATAGCGATAACATCTGATATTTGTCACACTATCAAAGTAAACATCTATGAGTAGATCTATGTAAATAAAAATTACATAGGAAAAAAAATATTTGATGATACATTACTGAGTCACAGTTAAAATTTTAATTTGACAAATTAAAAACACAATTTGCAGACAATTTCAGTATGCAGCACAGTAAAAAATGTTGTATTTATTTAAAAATTCAAGTTTAAAACGCGCATTTTAATGCCAGCACGTATTAAAAAGCACCATAAAAATACAAATTTTTATATATGGTTTTGACACACTTTTCTCTTAAACACACGAGTTAATATAGATCAACTGAAAACAATGAAATAGCAAAAAGAATAAAGCATTTAATTGCATTCATAAACTATTAAAAAAACGGCGATTTTTAATTTCTTTCATTTTCATATTATTATTTTTACCTTTATTTTATGTTAACTACTTTGTATATTTCACGAGAATACTTTCTAGTTTTGTTTTTTTTTTATTTTTTTTGTTCTTTTTATTCTTTTGTAGTAATTTATGTTATTTACTAAAGCTATTCGCGAATATTATGTATTTTTAAATGCGAACGTTTCGAAGCGTTCGCCTTGATTACCTGTAGATCACTGCCTCAGTTGTTGGCATTTTTCTCATGCGCTCCAACAACATTTTGTGGAGATGTTGTTATGGTTGTTGGTGTTGTTATCGCTCTGTTTGTTTCCCTTGTGTTTTTGGATAAACGGACGCCGCCGTTTGCCGCTTTGAAAGATGCGATGAATCACACGTTGTATGGGAGGGAGCTCACTTGCTCCAACCGCGCACTCTCTCTCTCTCTCTCACTCGTTTTCGCTCACTCACTGTATCAGCGATCACACGTTGTTGTTGTTGCTCACGTTTTAATTATTGCTACAAAAAATAAAAAGAGAATAATATGTTTTATTGCCGTTTTTGGTATTGTTTAGCAAGTATATTATTGTCGGTATTATACGATTTTAAAAATTGGAAACCGCACATTTAAAAAAAAAAAATAGAAATTATAATGGAATAGAAATTAGAATCATAAAAACCCATCTCTTTAGATCCAATAATTGCCATTTTTTATAATTTCTTACTGTTTATATTAAATCGGAAATTTATGATACATAAAGTTTAGGCAAAACCTAAGTCAAAGAAAGTTAGAATCACAACAAATTTATTATAGGTATGTGGCTCAAAACGCAAAAAACGAAACAACAGAAAAAATATTTTTTTTTTCAAAATTCGCAGGTTTTTTATTACTTGTAGTTTGTACACATCCCAAAGTAACGATTGACACTAATATCAACGCGAAATTATTTCTTTGCATGGTGAATTTAGCATAATTTATTGGTTGCCTCCTGAAAAATAAAAATTTTCAAAAATTCAACGCTCAACAAAAAATGGTGTTGTATTCAATTAATTGTTTTTTTTTGTGTTTTCCACTTTTCGTAGATAGAGTTAAGAAAACTGAAAATAACTAAATGAATTAATTGAAGAAAAATAATCTTATCAGCATTTTAAACGAAAAAGAATTTGAACGCATTTTTTTAAAGTAACGTAGCAAACAAAAATTGTAAAAAGTTTTTTACCACAAAATTTAGCACGTCAATATAAGTGAAAGACCTAATTTTCTTCGAGTAATTTTAATCTATTTTCTAAAGATAATCCAAAATTAGCAGTGTAATTATTAGTGTCTGTGTACACAGCCAAAAGGGATTTGTAACGTAGCAAACATTTTTTTTATCGATAATTAAATATTATAACAATTTTGATTTTCAAACCTTTAACATACGTTTGATGTTAAGGAAAACCTGAGCAAGGCTCAGTGAAACAAGAATTACATATACAAATTGAAAAGGTTGAAGAAACAAAGAGCATCTGTCCAGAAGGAGCGGCGAAAAAAAAAGAAGTAGGGATAGTGCGAAAAGTATCCGTGTTATAGCGTCGCTCCACCAAATTCAAGTAATTGATGGAGCAATCGTCACTATTAACACATAAAACCAAGCATACGATTTATTATTTGTACCACATTCCGCTTTGTAATTAATTATACCCTACACCTATGAGGTACAGGGTATAATAAGTTTGTACAGATATTGTAACGCCCCTTAAAAGGCATGGCCGGTATGGATAGGTATATATATATTCTAGATCAGCATCACGACTCGAGTTCGTTTAGCCGTGGCAGACGACTGCCTGTCCGATAACTTGAGAAATCCTGGTCAGAATGCGAAAAAATGATTCTGAGTACGGAAATGTGCTGAGGAATCAATAACTCGAAAAGTATTCAACATATAGTTATATAATTGAAAAATAATTGTTATAATTTACCTAAAAATATATGTTACAAAAATGGTCGTGATACGCCCACATGTTGTAATATATGTGAGAGCGATCACCATAATTATTAACTTTCAAAGTTAGGTATTCAAATAAATATGCCACATTACTATCCCCACCAAGGTGTAGGGTATACAATAGTCGGGTCCGACCGACTTTAAGTCCTGCCCATGTGACTTAACTTTTCACACATGTTTAAAAAAAAAATATTAAGTGCAATTAGTTCCAATTTTTTCAAACTTCTTGAGGGTCCAGTCCTAAGACCACTGACTTCGTGTTAACTTTTGTTAAAATAAACAATTAAATCTATTTGTTATGCTAAATTTTACACTTTATGCTAACGTAGATCGGACAGGAAACATAATGTATATTTCGTGTAACGTAGCAAACACAATATTTTTGCAAATATGGAACTCAAAAAAAAAAAAATCTACATAATTAAAATGTAATATGTTACTTATATTCTAGAGCTTAGAAATTGTGCATTCCATGTTGAAAATATTCCACCAGAAGAGCAGACTCTTAAGACAATGTAAGGCCACTTTAAAACCTACAGGGTTTTTCAATAAGACAAAAGTTTTTTTTAAGGGTTTTTCAACGGGGACGCTTTTGACATTTCTCTTCAGTATGGTTTGCCATTTCATGATGGAAAGATATACGAGCCAACAACGAGTCGAAATTATTAAAATTTACTACCGAAATTTGAATTCGTATATCTTTCCATCATGAAATGGCAAACCTTACTGAAGAGAAATGTCAAAAGAGCGGCAAGAAATATGGCGTCGTTTGCTGTCCCTGTCGCTCTACTTTTGTAGTGTCCCATTTGAAAAACCCTTTACTTCCAAATTGATGAAACGTAGCAAACAATTTTAAACGTTAATAACTCTTAAAAAACAAGGCATACAAAAAATGTATATATATACATAGAAAATCTTACCACAGAAGTGTACTTTTAGATACATTTATAAAAAATATGAAAAGTATTTGATTTCATATGTTTTCGGAGCAATATATGTTGAAAAATGCGTATAAATGCCAAGTGATAGGCGGCGTTTTGGGCCATGTTAATTTTTATTTAAAACAATATTAACAAATATAAAATTTCAAATAATAAAATTACAAAATTCTAAATTTTATCTAAAAAAAAAACACAAAATTCTTCTTAAAATCCAAATTTTTTTTATAAAATTCAAATTTATACGAATTTCTAAATCAAATTTCATTTAAAACCATATTCAATATTCCCTCTATATTTCCTCTATATTCCCCCTATATAATCCATATTTCTTCTAAAATCAAATTTCTTTCTTTAAATCAAAATTTCCTCTAAAAATTAATATATTCCCTTTAATGTCAAACATTCTTATAAACCCCTTAATTTATCTCTAAAAATTTAAATATTCTAAAAAATATAGTTTTATATATTCTTTTTATTATATCTAAAGTTCTTTAAATACCATAATTGAAGGATTTGGTGCAAAAAAAAGGGTTACGTACATTTTTTCACTTAGCTGGAAAATTTTGTTTAAAATTGCCAATTTTGGGATTTTGTTGTTTTAAAAAAATCTATTGTATAAACAACGTTTGCAAAGAGAAAACTTAAAATTTTCCATGTAACTTCGCTTAAAAACGTAATTTAAAGTGCTGGAATTGGCCCTTTTTTTGCCACAAAAATTTATAAAAAAGTTGTATTTCATTCACAAATAGGATTTTATTGTATAAAAATGAAATTAATATTAAAATTCGTGATCTTAACCTTCAAATGCATTACCACCTATCGATGTCATTCGCATACCAATGATATTTGCGTGTTTTAGGAAGTGGAAAATATGCTTTTTTCACTGGGAAAACATTTTCAACAATATTTTTATTGATTGGAAATGATAAATGTATGTAATTCAACAATGATAGTACATTTTTGTAAAAGGTATAGTGATTCCATTAGTTTTTAATTCGGATATATTGCGTAATTTACATTTTAAATTGTGGTATCTCAGTGTATATATTTCGGATACTACTGATTTTAGTACCAAAAGAAATATGAAATATAAAAATCTATTATATGGCACGAATTCAAATTTCGGTAGTAAATTTTTATTAATGTCGACTCATTGTTGGCTCGTATATCTTATCATCATGAAATGGCAAACCTTACTGAAGAGAAATGTCAAAAGAGCGGCAAGAAATATGGCGTCGTTTGCTGTCCCTGTCGCTCTACTTTTGTAGCGTACCTGTTGAAAAACCCTTGAAAAAAACTTTTGTAGCTCTCTTATTGAAAAACCCTTTATTATAAGAAATAGTAAAATTGAAATACAAACTAAAAAAAAAGAGTAATTTTTTTATTTGTTACTATTTTATTAATCTCAGCATCATCACACGATATTAAAGCCTAAAATACTTGAAAGTAGCACTACTCAATTCATGAATTATTAAATAATATGAATTGTTTAAAGCGTTAATACCTACTGAATCAATTGCTTTAGTATTATTCCAGCATTTATAATTATGTAGTTGCAAATTACTAATGATAGCGCACTATGTAGCAAGCAGACAATTGGACCATTTCCTTCAAGCTGCTCATTTATGATGCATTAACGCCGATGGCGGCACATAACACTTAACACGAAAAGTGTCTATAATTCATATTAAATTTAAGGTACCGTCTATAGTTTATTCATCTATATTTTATTTAGAATGTGTGCCGGAAGTCTCAAGATATCTGTCTTTTTATACTAAGTTGTTTCTATTTGGGTTCAACCACATTGCTATTAATATTTGTCACTTATTTACATACATTATTAATTGCAAGTGTCTGCATATAATTCACAGATACTGTCATTTGCGCGCAATGGTGTCTGCGCCTAAAATCACCTCGATTATCTATCGCATAGTGTGGGGTATTCCTCGTGGCCATGGCGCTAATGAGCATAGTGATGATGTGTGCCAATGCTAATGCTGATGATGTTGATGATAACGATGTTGTTACTGATTATGCTGATAATGAAGCTGATAATAATGCTGTTTGCTATAAATTAATTTGGGCGTGTTGCGCGCTAATAACGCGCTGTAATATGCCAAAGTACAGAGTGTAATTAATGGAGGTGTTCGTTTAATTTGTTGGCCTCACTATGGAGAATTTATGCAAATTATGTTTTAATTTTGCGAAAAATCATTTCAATTACAACATGATTGAATTGTTTTTATTTGACATGGATGTCAGTTTTTTATACGCCAGTCTTTACATTAAATTTGTAGTTATTTTTTAAATATATATCTTCGTTGTAGCACGAAAAGTCACCAAATACATTTTCCAAATGCCAAATATTCATTTACACAAATCTTGATAAATCTGTCAATTTTTAATAGATGGTCTCAATTTTTTTACCACATGTTAAGAAAAACTAAATCTATTAGTTGACTTTTCAACTTTAAAAATGCGTCAATCACTTTTTATTTTATTTATCAACAAACTCAAACATTTTGTTTTTCATTAAAATGTATGTGGTGACTTTTCGTTCTACAACGTACCATATATTTGAATTTATAATAAAAACTTAATTTTAAGTACGTATTTAAATTTAGTTTATAATTTAATTTTGAAATAACAAATAAAAAGAAATCGTAAAAAATCATAACTGAAATAAGTGTTTTTATTTTCAAACAAATACACAAACCGTTGAATACACAAGGATTTTTGTCTATCAATATTGAACACATTAACCGATTTTTATAAACTTTATTTATTCCATGAGAACTGTTAACTGGAAATGATTTTTGAAAATATTTAGCAGATCGGTTAATAAAAATAAAAATAAAACAAATCAATATAGTGAAACTATCAAGTAATGATATTCATTTAAAAAAAGGGGCGTGTCTGATTACACATCCCTCCCATATAATTTTTCTCATTATAACTACAACTTTTGCTATTCATTAGTTTAAATTTCATGAAAATCGATCTGATCGTTTTGCTTTAATAAATAAATATATAAAAAAACCTAGACCTTTAACTGCATTGTATATATTCGAAATGTCCGTCCATAAATTAATAAAACTTTATTTTTGTATTTGAGCACCAATCATTAGGTATCATGCTGCCAAATTTTATGAAGATCGCACTATTCATTAAAATTACATAAATCAATATGTCAAGCAAGAGGTCAAAATTTGAGCATATAACATATTTCAATTTCAAATTATGGGTGTGTCTGTTTGCCAACATCGCCCTTTTAATATTTTCCATAATCAGCAAGTCTTCAAGATTCGATAGTTAAAATTTTATGAAAATCGGTTGAACCGTTCAGTTTATATAAAGAAAAATATTATTAAATAGTCCTAAAAAATTACGTCTCGTTTACGTTTTATTGGAAAAAGTCGAAATCGTCCAAATATTGAAATTTGCTAAATACCAGGCAACCAGAACCGGCAGCACGATGACGTCCGTCAGCTCTTTTTACTGCACATCAATTAAAAACATTGCTCGCTTTTAGGGGCAAATTATAAAATTTGACTGTTTGTTAATATGAAAAGATTTTTATTTATAACTTTTGAATGCATTATCCGAATTTGATCAAATTAATTTTGTTCATAAGAAATATTCATTAGCAACAATGCTATGTAATATTTTCCCGATAAGATTATAAATAAAAATTTAAAAAAGCAATATAGTAAAATGTACATGTCATGATATTCGCGTTATATAAAAGAGGCGTGTCAAATCACTTATACCACCCAATGGATTTTTCTCATCATAAACACATCTTTAGCTATTCATTAGTTCAAATTTTATGAAAATCGGTTTGATCGTTTTGTTTTTATAAATAAATATATAAAAAAACATAGACCGTTAATTGCATTGTATATATATGCAATGTCCGTCCAAAAATTGATAAAACTTTGTTTTTGTATTTTAGCACAAATCATTACGTACCAAGCTGCAAAATTTTTTTCAAGATCGGACTATTCATTAAAATTACATAAATCAATATGTCAAGCAAGAGGTCAAAATTTGAGCATATAACATATTTCAATTTCAAATTATGGGCGTGTCTGTACGCCAACTTCGCCCCTTTTATATTTTACATAATCAGCAAGTCTTCAAGATTCGCCAGTTCAAATTTCATGGAAATCGGTTGAGTAGTTCAATAGATATAAAGAAAAATTTGACAAAAATATTTTTTTTTTAAACATTGGTTTTTTTGTGCTTAAATTAATTGAAAACCTCAAAATTTGAATATTTGCTAAATACCAGGCGATCAGAAACCGCAGCAAGGTGGTAGTCGTTTTTTTGTTATTTGGCAGCGCAGTCGGCAGAATTGGCTCTGTTTAGCAAAGACACAAACCAGCACACGCGAAGTTTGATTTATCCAATACACGAACCCGTGTATTTATTTTGCAGAGTTGCGCTGCTGTTGCGCTGATGCTACTTGCTGTCGATTCTGGGCTCCTAGTGAAAATTGAATTTTTCGATTTGGTGTTTTCAGAAAGTGAAAAAAAATAAATTTAAGCAAAAGGTGAAAATAAAATAAATTGAAATTCGCACTAAGTCTCAAAAATTGATATTTAAAAGAATAAAAATAATAAAAAATATTTTTGTAGTTTAAAAATTTATTTTAAATAAAAAAAATGGAAAAAATAAAAATTTTAATAAAACTGTAATAATAAACCCTAAAAACCAATCTAAAACGCACTTTTTTACTAATCACTTGTAGATGTTCTTACATTACGCTGTTATACGTTGAAACTAAGGGGTGTTGTATACTGAAAATTGTTTGAACGTGAAAAATATTCTATTGAAAACCATAAAACTCATTAAAATAAATCAATAACATATATTTAATTTTACCATTAAGTTTCTTTATTTTTATTTTTCAAAACACTATATAAAAAATACAATTTTAAATATATTTTAAATACATGTATGAAAAAAAAACAACCACTTGGCGTGTTTTATTTAATATGTCTCCAAATTTTGTAGGATTTATGAATACAATTAGCAATGAAATCAGTCAAAGTCAGTAATTTTTAACATGTTTTAGTTATGTTTACCAAGAAAGCAAATTAAAAAAAAATTAAACAAAACAAAAAAAATCTGTTTAAATGATTTAAAACAAAAAAGGTAAGTAAAATTGTTATTCAAGCGTACAGTTTGTTAAATGACCTTTGCGACAGGTTATAATAATTGACAAGTTAACATGTCGACATTAACAATATACATACGTAAAAAACATAAAAAAAAAAATATTATTTTGATTTACAAACATACATATGGTAGGTAGGTACTTGTAGTACATATAACAATTTGTTTGCACATAAATGAATAATGCTTTGGAGACGTGTGAATATTAACAAAGTTCGCATTATTTTCTTCAGTAAAGCGTACATCACACGTAACATTAAAAAACATAAAATAGGCCGACAAACATAATAAGATAAATTTATAAATGATTCCTTGAATTTCTGTTATAAACTTTTCAACGTAGATCTTTTACAGATAATAATTGCGAAATATTACATCATGCCAAATTATTTAAACTAAATGTGTATGATAAATATTTCTTATACACTTTTTACAATTATCGAGCATATTGTTAAAATATATTTTTAGTCAAATTTTCAATGCATTACTAATACAATAATTAATTAATTATAATTCTTCAGAATATTTAATCATTTCAAGTGTTATGTGACAAAACATGTTTAGTATTGAGTACTTTATTTTATAAATGATTTTTTTTAATGGTTTGCAGGAATTTTGTGTTATCATTTTATATATATATTATATATGTTAACTAGGTCATAACCTTAGATGACTTAAAAATGTATTTTATGATAAGGCTTTGTACGTAGCTGTCAAGAAAATACGTTTTATATAAAATAAGTGGTGTTTTTGAATAAATAGATTTTCCCAAGTTTAAATTCGGTTTTTCTTTTATTTTTTTTTTTCTATTAAATGTTTTTGAATTTGTAATTAATAAGAATTTAAAACTTTAAGTGAACATTTTTTTGTAAGCGATCAAATAAATATCATTTAGTTTTATAATTTTGTTTTAAAATATTTTTTAGTTGTTTTTCGTAAGAAAACATTGGTCTTATCATTGAATATTTCAATAAATAAAAATTGTTAAACAAAGCCTTATATTATAAATAAAATCTACACATTGGTTGCTAGTTATTTTAATGACAAATGTGCCTCGAATGCTAGCTTTTCGAATATAAAATATAAAAACGAGCATAAATTAAACGAAAATCCAATGTGTAAAGTATTTTTCAATGAGAGCGCTACAAAAGTTTTTTTCAAGGGTTTTTCAACAGGGACTCTACAAAAGTAGAGCTACAGGGACAGCAAACTACGCTATATTTCTTGCCGCTCTTTTGACATTTCTCTTCAGTAAGGTTTGCCATTTCATGATGGAAAGATATACGAGCCAACAACGAGTCGAAATTATTAAAATTTACTACCGAAATTCAAATTCGTATATCTTTTCATCATGAAATGGCAAACCTTATTGAAGAGAAATGTCAAAAGAGCGGCAAGAAATATGGCGTCGTTTGCTGTCCCTGTCGCTCTACTTTTGTAGCGTCCCTGTTGAAAAACCCTTTATATTCTACAAACTGATTACACTGCCAGACAAAATTCAAATTTTGATATGATGCAGTAAAGCAGCAAATATTGATTACATTTGTGACGTTGATTGTGAAAATGGCATCAGTTTTCTTCAAATGGCTCTAGTTTTGAAGATTTTTGAATTTAACATTTTTTTGCTCTTTTTTTATTTTTAAAATTCCAACAAAAGAAAATAATAAAATTATTTTTCTGATATTATCTGCAGGTAACCTTGCGCTACAATAGAAAAATTAGTTTGCGAGATATAAGCAAAAGAATTTAAAAATTTTTCAAAGATAAAGCGTTTTTCAGCAGGGACGCTACTAAAGTAGAGCGACAGGGACAGCAAACAACAATATTTCTTTCCGCTCTTTTGACATTTCTCTTCAGTAAGGTTTGCCATTTCATGATGTAAAGATATACGAATTAGAATTTCCGTAGTAAATTTTAATAATTTCTACTCGTTTATTGGCTCGTATATCTTTCCATCATGAAATGGCAAACCTTACTGAAGAGAAATGTCAAAAGAGCGGCAAGAAAGGTGGCGTCGTTTGCTGTCCCTGTCGCTCTACTTTTGTAAGCGTCCCTGTTGAAAAACCCTGGAAAAAAACTTTTGTAGCGCTCTTATTGAAAACCCCTTTATTACATAATGTGAAAAAAATGTTATGCATTGTTATGTAGCGTCTTGTATTCTCTTTAAACCACTATTTAAGAAAATAAATACTATATTAAATAAATCAGTTTGTTGCGTGTTAAATTTACATTTTCAAAAATTTTGACTTTGTTTTAATGTAGCATTTATAACTTTTTAAACAAGAGTCATAATTTATTTTCTTAAATGTTGTTTTTTAGAGGATACATAGCGCTAAATAACAGTGCATTAAAATTATTTTTAATATTTTTTTACATTAAGTAATAACGTATTTTATTAATACATATTTTATTTTAGCAACATTTTTGAATTTTGTATCTTATATCTCGCAAACAAATTTTTTCACGCATAAAATCAAATAGTTGTACTGTAGCGCGATGTTTTCTGCAGCTAATATTGAAAAGATTATTTCATGCTTTTCTTATTTTGGAATTTTAAAAATAAAAAAACTACCAAAATAATGGTAAATTAAATAATTGACTATATCTCAAAAACGAACGGCAATTTGATAGAGCTTATGTCATTTTCAGAAACAGCGCCATAAATGCATTAAATAATTACCGCAACTTTTAAAACATTAAATCTTAATTTAAATTTTATCGGTCAGTGTTTTACAAAATTTTTAAAATGTGGCTGTTTAAAATCTACAACGAGAACATGGTTCTATAAAGTACAGTTTTTCAGTGCAGTTTTAAACTTATTTTAAACTATTTCATATTTTTAAAGCGACTTCGAGTGACTAGTCAAAACGACGGAATATTATTAAATTTTACAGAAATAAAGACATTATGACATTTTAAAAATTTCCTTATAGACTAAATTACTTTTAGTTTAATCTACGTTTAATTTGTACATCTGACTGAAAACTGGCTCAAAATGTATTATATATTAGTTCATTTTTACAACGTTTAAATAGAGTGCCTTACAATTCAAAACGTGATTGAATTAAATATGTGTGAAAGTGTTTGCTAGAATATAATTATAAAGCAATGAATCATTTGAAATTGCATAAATTTAATTGTTTAAAAATATAATAAAAAAAAGTTCAGACAACAATTTAGCTCAAGACAAAGTTTTAATTATTGCTGAGCATAGTGATTATTCTAAAATTAACAAGAAAATAATTAAAATTATATAAACAGAAAACTTGATACAGCCTATAAATGATCTTATTTAATATTACAAAATTACTTGTCAGCTATGCTCAAATTAAAATCGTTTTAATTACAAAAATGATCACTAAATAAACAGATCAATTTCGTTCGCTATTGTATAATACAAATAATTTTGTAATTTTCAATAATACCACCTCCAACCACCTTCAATTGCAAACAATTAAAAATGCAAATTTCTAAATTCAACTCAATTATTGATATCATCGCAGTATAAAGCAAAAAAAAAGACAATATACGAAAAATAAACAACAACAAAAAACGCGCCTTATGTAGTAGCATTAAGCATGGCCAAAATTTAAACAAATAATCAAATCGAAGACATCTAAAAAAATTGAAGTCCAAACAAATTGATATCTTTTTTATTTTTACTCACAAATTTCTTCCGGGCAACGCAATTAAACTATTTTAATGTATGCAAAATACAATAATAATAAATCAGAAATTGTTCAGTTTATTCTGTTGAATAAAAAAACACGTTTGAAGCGCGCGACTCGGCGTTGTGCAAGCTTTGCACTGTAGCGCGAAACTAACTCGAAAGCTAACCGAAGACGTTGATTTTATTGATGAACGCAAATGAGCGTTGATCGACAAGATGTGTCGTTGGCGGTGCCTGCGGAGAGAGGTACAGCTAAAGCTGAGTTCAATCCAACGAATTTACATAGGCTGCGAAGAGCAAAGCTATGCGATAACAAAGCGATAAAGATGAACGCTTATCAGCGACGAAAGTGCAGTAGACGAGATGTTTCTTCGAATTGATTATCGATTTGAAATTTTTGGAAAAACATTTCTACGAATTTTGTTCGATTGATAAAAAGGAATCACAACTGTTAACAAAAATTTGACTTAAAAATTAAATGGAAATATGAAATCTTAATGTTTTTTTTATATGTTTACAACTAATTAAATTTAACATAATTAAATTTATTAAAAATTTAATAAAAAAATATTTAAAAATTAGAATTAAATTTGTAAATGCATTTATTACAACTGCTGCATTGCTATATATTGCCGCATAATCTGTTTGCTTAAGTCTTAACTAAGTTTATTTCTTAATTCTGTAACGGAATAAACCCTACTTAATAATCAGCCGCCGTATTTGACAGATAATCGCGTCGTCCAATATTCGATGCCTGCTTGCTCTGCACCGCCTCCAGTTTGGGACAATCGGTGATTCTGTGACCCAGACCGCCACAATAGCTGCAGCCATGTGAATCGCCCAGATCCAGAAATTGTTCCGCCTCCGGACACAGCTCCACCAGAAATTCGGGTACCTGTTGCTTGGCCTCAATTAATAAATGCTTCAAATCCAACAGCACTGACTGTTCGGTTGTCTTATTCACAAATGTGGTGGCTAAACCTTTGGTGTTCGAACGTCCGGTACGTCCTATGCGATGCACATAATTCTCCACATCGTCGGGCATATCATAGTTGATGACATGCTGCACATTGGTGAAATCCAAACCCTTGGAGGCAACATCGGTGGCGACCAAAACATCCTTCTGCCCGCTGCGATATGCGTCGACGGCACGCGAACGATCCTCCTGATCTTTGCCGCCGTGTATGGCAACAGCTTCGACGCCTAATTCAAAGAAATGCATATTTATTTTAAATGATTTAATATAAAAATTGTATTTTGTTTACCTTTCAATAGTAGATACTCATGTATGCAGTCAACATCCTGTTTCTTCTCTGCGAATATCAACACTGGCGGCGGCGTTTTCTGCAGCACTTCCAACAAATAAACCACCTTTGCCTCCTGCTTCACATACTCCACCTCCTGCGTGACATTCATCGAGGCGGCACCAGCACGTCCCACATTTATAGTCACCGGTTTGACAAGCGCCGAACGCGCAAAATTCTGTATCTTTTTTGGCATCGTCGCAGAGAAGAGCAACGTCTGTCGCTGGCCTTTGAAGAAGGAGAATATCGTGCGCACATCTTCCTCGAAACCCATGTCAATCATGCGATCCGCCTCGTCCATGCAGAGGTAACGACATATGTCGAGTGTGACGATTTTCTTGTCCAACATGTCCATGAGGCGACCGGGTGTAGCAACCATAATGTGCACGCCTTTGGCTATGACGTCGACTGCCTCGGAGACAGGCAGACCGCCAATGGCAAGGCAGGAGCGTATTTCGGGCATGCCGGTAGCCATCAGGTGGCGACTGTAATGCTGTGGATGAAAAGAAATTGTTTAATTATTGAAATAATAAAATAAAAATAAATACAATATAAGGATAAAATCTTACACTAAAATGAAACAATTAAAACTATCTAACTAAAATGTCCGATTTTATTTTCAGACATTTACATTTTATATGTCCCTGATATCATTTTGATTTCCATCTACTCACCAGCACAATGTCGTGTGTCTGTTTGGCCAACTCACGTGATGGACAAATAATCAAGCCATACGGTCCCTCGTTTTTTATGAACGGCAAACGCACCTCCTGCTCGAGCGCAAACATTATAATGGGCAGCACAAAGACCAACGTCTTGCCGGAGCCTGTGAACGCAATGCCAATAATGTCACGTCCCGCCAACACAGTTGGTATACCCTGCACCTGTATAGGTGTCGGATGTTTAATTTGTTTTTCCTGTAGTCCCGCCAGAATACCCTTCGGAAATTTCATCTCCTTGAAACTACGTATGGGCGGCGTCACATCTTCACCTTCGACGAGTATGCGTAACTTCTTCCAGATAGAGTTGCGCTTTTGTTCAGACATTGCAGCAATATAACGTGGTGGCTTCCAACTGGTCTTGATGGGATCTTCATACTGTATACCTTTGGCCAATTCGGCAACACCCATGAGTGCCTTTTGTTGCGCCACACTCTCGAGAATTTTCTCCTCTTCCTTGAGTTGTTTCTCTACAGCACTGACTTTTTTTGCCTCTGCTAATTTCTTCAGCTCCGTGTGTTGATCCAACAGACTTATGTTATATTTGCGTCCCCACAACTCCTCTTGCGTTTCTTCATCATTCTCATTTTCACTAGAGGACTTTTGTTGTGTCGCTGCCTCGGCAGCCAGTTGCACGATTCGTCCATGCTTCACCAGTTGCTGCTTCTTCCGTTCTTTCACCGGCACATACGGCACGTAATTGTCTGCTTCCTCTTCTTCGGATGATTTGGTGTCTTCGTCTTCGCGACGGTAGCGTTTAATGGGTGGTGCAGATTTTTCAGACATATTTTTAAATACAATTGTTTAAATAATAAAATTGTGATAAAATGCGTTTGTTTACGTTCAATTTTATTTAATTTAGGCGGCATTGCCAGATAACAATATTTTGAACGTGTTGTCAAATCAAGAACAGGGTTGCCTGTGGAATATAAAAAAGGTGTTTAAAAATATTAAGAAGATAAATTTGTAAAAAATATTAAAAAAACATTAAAAAAAAATAAACGAAAAATGCATGGTTGAAGTATATACAGGTTATTTCATCTAGATACAAAATGTTGAGAATGTCATGAACAAAATATTAAAATAAAACAATTAATTGTCATTTTAAAATTTATTTAAAGGTTATGTTTCTTGCAAATAATGTTTACTATTTTATTAAAATTTCACTGCACAAATTAACTATTTTACGTTTTATATACACAATGGTTCATTTTGAACTCATGGTGATCTTTAAACTTTTTTAAATGTTGAGATTTGATGATTTTAGAATTTTGTTAATTTTGTGAACTTGTAAACAAAGCATTGATGTTCTGTTTTAAATTTTTTGTAAACAAATGTTGTGACTTTTAAACAGTTTTCAAAAATAAGTAAATGGCGCCTGAATTTGAAAGATGACTTAACCTGGGTATACTTCAACCATGGGCTCAAGAGACATTTTTTCAAAATGAAGTATAAGTTTTAATTGTGTGTTCTGTTTATTAAATTTTAGTCGGAAGAACTTTCAAGTAAATGAGAAAATGAACAACAATTTTTTTTCAATTCAAAAGAAAGCAATAGAGAGCAGCGCAGCACAAAACGTCAACAGACTTTTGACGTTTGGAAATCGATACCAGGTGGACTTTTGACGTTTGGAAATCGATACCAGGTGGACTTTTGACGTTTGGTGCTGCGCTGCTTTTGACAGTTTGACAGTTTTCAAGTACGGCGTCGTTTTCTCGTGGTGCTTTTCACCGTTAACAGATACAAAAAATATATTTGTAAATTAAAATATTTCTACAGCTAAAACGATGGCTACCAAGGCGAAACAAAAGAAAAGTGCCGCCGACTGGGATCTCGACTACTACAAGACAGACTATGAAAGCGACGAGCACTGGGAACTGCGTCGACGATTCATGGAGGTGCACAAAGACAAATTCTCCGAGGATCAGTTGGTGTGTCTAGCGCAGGTCTTCACAAACATTGAATTCATGGGCTGCAAATATCCCAATGAAACCATGCAAATGGTAGGCGAACTATCGCAGGAGGTGGCAAGAGAATTTCGCGCCAATCGTGCTAAACGTCTGAAGCGCACGTTCGTCAAGGCTTCAGATGCAGCAGAGGCACGTGCCAAAGGTAGAAGAACTAATACTAAATAATAAAAAATAAAAAAAAAATCCATTTCAAAAGTGAGTAGTTGTGTAGCAGAACAAAGCCACATTAATAAACATTTTTGTTTAATTTGCTTGCGACAGGACGAAGAACACAGCAGCCGCAACAAGGACAAGACAGCAGAACGAGTGGACATGCGGACAATAGAGGGGGACGTAAGCGCTTTGGAACCGGCGAGTGGAACAACGAAGAAGAAGAATCGACAAAAAATAAAAATTTTCTGGATAATCTGCCTTATGGAAAGTTTGTGTTGTATTTAGTTGGCGGACGCAATTGCATACGCACCTCCGCACAACGTGCTAATATAGAATATGTGGAGAAAGAGTTGAGCGAACCTGGAGAAAACAAGTGAGTTTTTTAACGTTTGCGGAGCCACATAGAATTCAATTTGATTGATTTTATAATTTGCAGAAAAGTTCAAATTACACTCAATGGCAAAGTAGTGGCCACTGCGCTGGAGGAAAATCTGAAACTGGCAAAAAACAAAGCGTTCTCGCTGGCTCTAGAGGAGCTGCGGCAAAAGTGTTATTCAATTAAGGTAGCACAAATAGCTTAATATTAAAGATTTCTCGATCATTTCTGTTTACTACGCAGCATAATCCGACTAGAGATAAAATTAAAATAGAAAAAAATGATAACAAAGTTGTTTGTGGCGCCACCAAGCAACAGTCAGACACGCCAGACGAAAAGCGTCTCGATGAGAACAACAAGGGTTACAAGATGATGAAGACGATGGGCTGGAGTGGTGGTGGTTTGGGTTCCAAGACGCAAGGACGCGAGGATCCCGTTGGGTATGTTTAATCACATTTTAGTATTTAGCTAAAAAATAAAATTTATGTTTTAAAGTTATTTGCTGAAAAACAATCGCGCTGGCTTGGGCAACGAACCCTGCAAAATAAATCGCGTATATTTTACGCAAATGCTTCAAAACTATATGGACTCGGACGATATACGCGAGCTGCAGTTTGAGCCGTCATTCACCAAGGACGAGCGCTCCACATTGCACGAGTGAGTTGTTTTTTTTTGTTGATGGAAACAAACGTTATTTTATTTTAAATTATTTGTTAGACTGGCCCGCAAATTCAATTTGAGATCATCTAGTTATGACAAAGGTGAGATGCGCAATATCGTCATCAGTAAGAGGACCATCAACGACGAGCAGATACTCAACGAGGTGTTGGTGCACAAGAACGCCAAATATTGCGATCGTTTTCTGGTACAGGTGCCTGCTGCAAAGGCAGCCGAGTTTCCCGACCACGCCGCACAATTGGAATTAGATATGTAATAATTAATATAAGTAATTTTAAAGTAGTTTAAGCTGCTGTGTTCTGACGAATCTTTGTAAAAAAGAACAATAAATAATGGATTTTTAAAATAACTTGGTTTCAATTTATTCAAAATCAGGGGTATATTTGAATATGTAGATTTGAAAAGTTTAGTATTTTTTTATCCTGAAGAATTTTGATTACAATGTTAATACGTAATAGTAAAAAAATAAGTTAGAATCGGTAATCCTGAATTATTTCGAATTCAGTTTAGTATGCCCATCGAAAAAAAATCAGGCTGAGTAGTTATATTCAAAATTGTAGTTATTAAACGACTATATTTCCTGTATTTTAGAATTAAACGAAAAATAAGTTGAGAAGAAAGTAATGATTGAAATAGAACATTTTGAATACTAAAAAGTACTACATTTATTAGTAGAAACAGAAAATGCGCATCGAATGTTTCAACACAATAATCGATTCCCTGATGGCTCATGTTCGCGTTCACGTCATCGTCGTCTATTTGCATAACTAGCCTACTTCTTGACAGCACCCAAACGACTCGGATCCTGACTGGGATAATGCGTATGTCCGCTGCCGCCAGCTGGTGGCGGTATAGCATCAAGTGCTGCTGCGCTTGTTGAGGCCCCCGGCAGTGAGGCATAGGGTGCAGCATATGCCTGCGAGTACAGCTGATAGCTAGAGGCAGGTATCATATTCGGCGGTATCTGATGCAATTTCATGCCAGCGGGCAGCACAGTCACCTGCTCCTGTTGCAGATTAAAGAAATCATTTGGATTCGAATGTGCTGCTGGCGGAATGCCACCCACATCGAAACGTCTATCCGTCTTGGCGACTGCATTCTGTTTGGCCTGCGAGTGCGCCCACTTAATGGATACTTTGCGCCCGTGCATTATCAGCTTGTTGAAGCTCTTCTCCGCCGCCAGCTCGGCAGCTGAACGTTTTGTATACTGCACAAAGGCGCACTGCTGGCGTGGCACCAACGCAATCGAACGTATTTCACCATGTTGATAGAAATTATCGCGTATTTCAGGCTCTGTAATGTCCTCAGACAAGTTGCCAACATATAGCGTTGTGATGTTTTTATCCTCTGGCGGTTCGAGTGTGGGCAGTGAGGCGGCACGTTTCATAATCTTCTCCGCCACTGGATCATTGCGGCCGTAGTAACGATCTTTAATGTTTTGCTCACACAGGGGATCATCGGGCTCATTGGGTTTGTCATGGCGATATGGACACTCCTCGCCACGCTTGCATTCGCCCTTCACCCAGAACGAGCAGATGTGCGGCCGATTCCGCTTGTAGTAGGGTGCAGTACGCGCCAACTTGGAGAGCATTTCGTTGGCGGCCAGCGAACGTCCAACGGCACCAGCAGCCTGCGTGCCATCGGTGTCCTCCAGTTCGCGATCTATGTTCTGTATGTAGAATTCTTTGTTGACGTCGCTCTGTGGCATCTGATCGACCACCTTAAGCGCAGCATCGCGCACCTGTATCGGCAGTCCATACTCCAGGTCGAGTAGACACGTCTGGCAGACATTCTTGAGGCGCGCGCATGTCTGACAGATTTCGGTCTTTTTGAAACGCATGCGTGCACCCGGACACCAACGGAAGATCGTGAAGGGGCGTGTGCAGATTTTACATTCCTTGCCGAAGCGTTCCTTGATCATGCGGACATAGGGATTGTCGCCCAAGCAGGTTTGGCACAATATCGGAAATTCGGAATCCTCCCAGTTCTGTCGGTTGTACGTGTTGGTCGTCTTGGACATCGACATGTTGTGGTCACTTTGTTGCGGACTTTTGGTGTAAAATTGAATTAATTTCTGCGATTTTTGTATATCTTTTCTCCACAACGAAAACGATCCAATGAAAATGTGTCAGTAGTAAGTGCGCAGAGTTGCCAGATTAATTTTGATTTTTGCCATTGCATTAATCGACAAAGATACGATTATTTCATTATTATTTAATGTTTTTCTAAAACGAATTTAAACACCCAGGGAAAAAGTATATCGAAAATTATACTACGTTTCATATGTTTTTACTATGCACAATAACATTTTATAATTTGTTATCGTTTGTAGTAAAATTACTATGAATTGATTTGATTATTTATAGTATATAGCAAATTGTGTGTCAAATGAACCGTCTCTTATCATTTATAAAAGTTTTTCAATAGCGGCGGTCGACTACGGGTAAAATGTCACAAATTAAATTGAACTTTTTAATTTATTTGTACATGTTCTAGCGGCAATACAACACATGTGGCGGCAATACAACACATTCTGCTGGTCGAAGTATCCAATATTATTTGGATTACAGTTTAGATATCAGTGTGAAGAAGCCTTGATAGCTGGAGATCCATCCAGTGGCAAAGTCTGCGCATCGTCGCTGCGGCAAACAAAAGAGCGGTCGTTGCATCAACTCGTCTCCAATTCGGCTGAATGTTGCGTGCCTCGGAAATATTTTGCAGACGCTGAAGTTGCGCGGCGGACTTAGCCGCGTCTTTGTTCAGTTTTAAATGCATTTAAAGTCGATGTGCGAAAGTATTTCATTTGCGATTAGTGTAAACATTTGCTAATATACCTATTTGATTTTGATTTAAAAACCATAAATAAATATAATAAATTGAAATGTTAATATTTCTATTCATTGGTTTACTGTAGTAAAAATGTTTTTAAACATAGTACATTCATATGTAGAAGATTGTAAAAAAATCATTATTGTACATAGTAAATTAAAATGAAACATAGTACATTTATGATATTTATCAATTTGAAAAATTTACTATGAAAAAAAAATAATGATGTTACTATAACTAAATTTGACTTCATATCGTTAAGATACATAACTAATTTACTAAAATTCATAACGGATTTACAATGTTTTTTCCCTGGGTGAACCTCCTTGTTTGTATGCACATTGCTGTGAAAATCCTTAAAATGAAAAATCCTCTATAGTTATTGAAAGATATTATTGGATATTCACAAAAACAAAATATCATAAAAGATTACACATTTATAATTTTCTACAATATGTACAGTTTTGAAAACGTTTCAACTGGTATTTTACGGTAACATTTTAATTCGGGAACGGTAATCGTTCAATGCCATCATTTCGGTAACAGTTACGATATTTCATATAAAATTGTATGAAATGAATAACAGAAAAGGTAACGGTTACAATACCTATTCAATGAGTATTCTTATTTATCAAAAATTCTTTTATTATATTGAAAATTATTGTTTTGAACTTGGATTTTTATTGGGACTACTCCTTGGATATCGTTTTGGAATTGTTGCCAAAAAATGTGTCGCCTGACTTGGAAGTCTTTTGCTTTGGATTTGTTGCCACAAACTAGCTGCCGGAATTGAATTTCTTTTTGAATACGCCTTGGACATCGTTTTGGAATTGTCACAAAATTTGTCGCCGGTCTTTGAATTCTTTTTTAATTCGCTTTGAACATCGTTTTGAATTTGTTGTCACGAACTTGCTGCCGGACTTGTAATTCTTTTTGACTACGCTTTGGACATCGTTTTGATATTACTGCCACTTCTTTTTTTAATATGCCTTGGACAACGTTTTGGATTGGTTGTCACAAATTTGATGCCTTTTAACGATTTTCACAACAATGTGCATTAAATAATAATGAAATAATGGTACCTTTATCGATTATTACAATGGCAAAAATCAAGATTATTAATATGGCAACTCTGCGCACTGACGTTTGAAATTATATAGAACGAGGCGGAATCAACATCAGTACAAAGAGAACGGAGTGGAATTCAGTTCTGCCTACATTTGGTGGCAGATGTTGATTCCACCCGTTTCGGTTGAAAGTAAAAAAAGTAATTATTTGTATATATTTGAAAAATATTTTTGTTTATTAGAAGGATATTCATAAACACATATAAAACACTAATATGCATTTTATTATACCAATTTTTGTTTATTTTTTTCTTATTTTCTTAATGAATGGATTTCGTAGTGGATTTCATAATATACCAAATTACTGAGTCAAAACTTGAATCTACTTGTTTCTTTACTTTTAATCATATAGTTTATGAATAAATATGCATCTGAAAATTATCTTAAACATTTAAATCTTCGATTAATTAATAGAGTATTACACAATTAAATTTTATTTTTAAATTTATTAATATATCAATTAAGCAACTTTCACAATACGAAAAAAATACAATTTTCAAAACCACTACACAGATTAAATCAGTGCATTACTGGCTTCATTTGCAGCATTTATAATCGATACGCCTTTTTCGCTACATTTCCGCTTATATAGAAAACCGTAATGACGCAAACAACGTTTGCGGTGTTTCATGAATTTGAATGAATTACTGCAAATTTTCAAACATGTTGGACATTGCTTCGAACGCATCTGTGTTGAGTCACTGTTTGATGTTGCAATTCTGCGCAGCGCTCGAATTCCTTTAAATGTATAAACCTTTTGCACACGCACACGATAACGCAAGTGTCTAGCATTTTGAAAATGCATTCTATTGAATGGAAAGCGTTGGGATTTCGAGACGCTACGGCATGCTTTACGCAGCTTCAGATGTTGATCAAGCTCTGTGTACGATCTAAATGACTTTTCACAGCCTTTACACTTGTGGCCCATCGTTGGGCAATGTGTATCTATATGGTCATATAACTCTAGCTTGGAGATGGCTACAAATCGACAATTATACTGCGGACAACGTAGTTTAATTGGTTTGAGTGTGCCGAGCGCTTCGCAATCATGGTCGCGTAAGGTCAGTTCATTCTCGCATAGAATTCCACAACGAAAACACAAAGCTTTCGGACCCCAATGTATCAACATATGCGATTCCATAGATTTTGCATTTTTTGTCACTTCACCACATATTAGACACTCCATTTTGCCATTCGAGTGCAGCATTGACTTTTCGCATATGAAGTTGAGACGGTCGACTACTTCGTTCGACGAATTCGGCTGTACGGCATCAACGACAATATTCTCAAATTCCAGATCATCTTCAATACTGCATTGAATTCCAATAGTGGCTGTTTGTGTTGCCTCTGTTTGCTGTAAACGGTTGTATACGGGATTGGGACTGTCCGTCAATGTGCCGCATTCCTTCTGCACGATGCCCGCATAGACGGACGCATTAGCAAAACGCTTTATTGGTGGCGGTGGCGGTAGATATGCCGGCATTGGTTGCGCCGGATATGCCGCCTTTGGTTGTGCCGACGATTTTGAGACACTATGTGAGACATTTTTAGTGGCTATATTGTCCACTGAAGTCTGAGTATCGACGCCCACAGTTGCTGCCGTCTGATTGGCTTTAAAAATAAAACGAGTCTCCACAAAAATACATAATGGTAATTCTACGACGTCCTCCGGCCGCATAGCGGCAATAAACATTTCATCTTTCTACGTTGTAAATGATATTGCATTAAACCGCGTTTATAAATGATTTCGATGTTTAATACCTGTTGTTGCGGTAATTGTTCCAATGATCTAAATTGTACTTTAATCGGCGTGGCTCCTTTGGTCCCCGATGGCTTTTGTGGTAGTGGTGCACCACCATAGGACTGCATCTTGGGTTTTACAAGTATTGAATTGAGAATCGAGTTATTCATTTTGAACGCTGCATTTATACATTTTTATTTTATTATACTAATATTAAATACTTATTTTATTAATTAACAAATGTTTGGATCTCGACAAACACACAAAACGCCAAATGCAAACTAAGGTTTGTTCGTAAAATTAAGTAATTGTTGGCATCTAATGCATAGTTGCCAGTTCTTCGGGAAATTTCCCATTTGCGGTAATTTAGAACTGCTGTGGGATAAGCTAATTATTAACATGGTGATTTTTCTAAATCAGTTTCAAATATAATATAAGTGCTATTTTTACCGCTTACTCTGTATTTGGGAATGATTTGATAATACCATTACCAAAAAAGGGCAGTGACGCTAAAAACAGAATGTTTTTATGATTGCAATATAAATCCTTACAAAAAATATAACATAAAAACGCGCGTCCAAATCTACTAGTATACCGAAATTTATTAGTGTTTGGACTTCTGTGTTTGGACAATATATCGAGCGCCCCGCATACCTTTATTAAGCTTCAGAATGGCATTCGAGAGTTCAAAAAATACAAGCTTACAAAAAAATACGTTTACCACATTTTGGCTGCTGACATCGATTCCTTCTGCTGTCTTGACGCTTGGGCTCAAAGTCTATGATATTGGTTGGATGACATAGAATGGAATAACTAATTAAAAATGCCCTTATTCTTCTTATTCCTAGGATCCTCTTTTTTTACTTTTTTTTGTAGGATTAAGTCAATATTTAAAAGTAAAAAATAAATGTAGATTCATTTTAAATTATTGATTTCGAGTTGAAAATAAGACTAAATATTATTTTGAAGTAAACGTTGAAATCAATTTGAGAATTAGTGTTAGTATTGACTTGATAATAAGAGAATTTTCAAGTTACGGTTAAGCCACTGGTTTTTATTGAAAAAGCTATGATTCTTAAATTTAGGTTAAAGGTTTTTCAAATATTCACCTCTGTGCAGCTGCGTATACCGTGTAAGAAATTTGTACAGTGGGGGATTCTGTAACTTATTAACGACAAAAATCGATATCGTTAACTATTTTTAACGACAAATATCGTTAAAATTTACATTTTTTTATGACGATCGCTGCTGCATGCCACAATTCTTGTTAGTTAAAGATATCGACATTTGCCGTTAATAAGTTACAGAATCGCGCCTCAGAAATTAAAATACTCAATCCTACACAAAATACGCAATCAAATTGTCTCGTAGTTCTCTTATCTATCTGCGTATATTTTCATTGACATTTTATTTTATAAACAGACACTATTGCTCACTAAACTAAATTTTGTCGGTAATGCAGTGTTCGACTTTTCAATTTAGCAAATTTTCGATCAGACTAAATTGAACTAAATTAAACTAAATTGAACTAAATTGGAAGACAGCAAACAACCATATAATAATCAATTGATTATGGACTATAACAATTACCGGTTATCTAAAAGTCGTTCAATTTAGTTTAGTCATCAATTTAGTCGAATTCGCACACACTTTAAATTTCAAAGAAACATTCTGATTACGTTTTAATTACTTCAAAAATAATTTTTTCATATATGACTTATATTTCTATGCGTGGGTTTAGTTTTTAATTGCTATGGGCATTTCATATAACAAAATTGCCACATGGAAATTTTTAATATGTCATATGGGAAAAAAGATTTCGTGGTAATTTTGGATGGCACTAGGCGTTTAATAAAGTAACAATTTTAACAGACAAACACAAATGACTTTTAAAAAATATATTTTTAATTCCATAGTTGCAAATTAATTCGTAATTTATTCGACTGCGGTGCTACGTAGAAAGGTAGGCGTGGCAGTTGAAGAATCTTTTTTTGTGATGAAAGATTAATAACGTTTAAAGTATGGTATGAAAAAAATAGAATTTTATATTTTGGTATGAAATATATGCGGCAATTAATTGCGAACTTGACAAAAATGAATGTAACTTCTTTATCGTTTTTCCTGAAACTGAGTCAATGGTGCATGGAGCAAACGAATTTTCAGCTACATATTTAACGAAATAAAATTATATAATGTTTCTATTTTGTAAATAATATAACAATGTAATAATATTTGTCAATAATTATTCAGGATCTTATAATGAGGTGGTAAAATAAATAATTAAAATTTCGGTACCTACAGGATTTTATCAATTTATTTGTTACACATATTACAAAAAATAAATAATTAAAAATATAAAATTTGAACTGTATATCTTTCTTCGAAATGTTAGTTCTCTACTTGAGAATTGGTTTTCTCCATATATAAATATTTTGGATGAATGGTGTATACACTTTGCTCTACGTGCGAAACGTTTTCTGAACATTATTTTGCTCCATATGTGACTTTTTGGCATATATTGTTGTATAAGACAAATCGTGAAATTTATTACACGATTTGTGTATATAATATGTGCGAATTACTTCGATGAATGTTAAAAAATGGGAAATGATTTGTCACCGACCTTCAATTTTGAATACAATCTAGTCTCTACAAATATATTAAAATCATCGCTTTATTACTTTATCAACAAACTTTGAACAGCAAATATATCTTATAAATGAAATGCAAACGCATTTAGTTTTAAACGAGTTCCAACTTTTCTTCATTGTTAATGTACATGGATAAAAAGAAACTAGAATTTTATTTTTTCACACTATTTGTTTTCTTTATTAAAAACAACCAATGACAGTGTTGGTCGAATTTGTTTTTTACTTTGGATTTTCTACATTTGTGTAAAAACCTATTTTCAAATTATACGAAGCTGAAAGTGAATTTGAATTAATAAGCGTTTGTAATAAAAAAAACGCAATATCCATATATATTATATATGGTAATATCAACTGCGTATAACTAGTAAATAGTGTAAAATTCGTAAATTGTAGAAATTTGCGCAAACTTATATATTTATTTATACTTTTTTTTTGTAACAAATGTTTATTTTTTAAATTGAATTATTTACTTATTGATGTGGATTAATAGATTTAACACAATATTGCATCAAACAAAAGAGTCTACGCAAGGTCAGTTCTCAGTGCGTTCGAGTAAACATGCGTGTAAATTTATTTGTTTACGAGAATATAAATTGACGTGTGTAATAAAAACACCTTTTTATTTTTTATTTTTAAAGATTTTTTTATCGGTTAATACAAAGATAATTTAGTTACTTAAAATGTATCCTTCTACAAAAACTAATTATAACGAGTTGGGAAAGTTAGGTCACATGGGTAAGTTCGGTCACATGGGGCGGATTTTTATAGTCGGTCGGGCCCGACTATGGAATACCCTACACCTTTGGTGGGGATATTAATGTGGGATATTTAATTGCATACCTTAATTTTAAAGTTTTTAATTATGCTGAACCTCCCCACCCTCAGAATATTATTCATAAATCAGAAATTTACGTCTTATATCCCCATAAATTAAAAAATTTATATAAAAGTATAAACAACTAAAAAAAAAAAAGAATAATATAATTGGGCGGACCACGCCTATATTTAAAATTTTGAAAGGCTAATATTTCATAGATTTGATTTTAATAATTTACGGATCAAATTTCCACTATGAAAACCCGGGAAATAATGAAAAAAAAAGTGGACGGATCACGCCCATTTTTGGACCACATATTTATAGGTGAATTATAACAATACCTTTTAAATTTTATAACTATACCTTGAATACTTTTCAAGTTATTAGTTCCGAAAGAGTTATATAAAAGTGACTTGTATGGGAGGTGGGCGTGTCCGTTGACCGATTTGGCTCATTTTCAAACTCAGTTCCTAAAATATATTGAGACGAAATTTCATCGCATTCTGATCAGTATTTCTCAAGTTATTCTGTATTCGGACAGCAAGACAGCAAGACGGACAGAAAGACGGACATGGCGGACTCGGGTAGTGATGCTGATCAAGAATATATATACTTTTCCATACCGGACACGCCTCCTAAGGGGCGTTACAATATATGCACAAAGTTAATATACCCTGTACCTCATAGATGTAGGGTATAAAAATTGCATATATTGTCTGAATGGATTTTAGTGTTTGTCTACATGTAATCTACATATGTAGAAAATTTCATACAACTCTGGCCAACGCACAGAGGGGCTGCTATGAAATACGAAATTAAATTTTTGGAATGACTATTTTCTTACCTTGTTGTTGTAAATCAACAAGAACCTGAAAAAAGTTATGCGGAAATTTGGTTCTTTTTAGCATTTTACAATGATATAAATATAAAAGTGAAAGAAAAATGTAAGTGAAGTAAAGAAGCTGATGCAATAGAGAGACCAAAGTGAAACGGTGTCAGGGACAGAGTTTCACTCAGTAGGCCGGTAAATAAATATATATTTATTTAAAGAATGTATAAACATAAAAAATAAATTTACCAGATGTCGTGAAATGCGCAAAAATAAAATCCTTTTTGATTAAAACACATTAAAACCTATTCGGAAACCTATTAAAATACAGCAAGACAGACAGAAATTCATCAAAAATGTATAAATTGACTTGGGAACACCGGCCATGTCGGCAATACAGGGAACTTACAATATCCGCACTTTACCTCATATGTGTAGAGTTTAAAAAGGCGATTTACGTTATGAATGGCTGATTAATGTTCAAAATATCGAAAAGGTTTTAAAAAAGTATTGAAAAAAACATCGTCGAATATCAAAGTATATTTTAACAGTTCTTTTAAAAACCTGCGCCGAATAAAAAGTAAAAGTTCGGTAAATCCGCCTCTGGAGCTCGCTGAAAATGCGAATCAGAAAGTTAAGATTGTAAAATCTTCGTGCTGCATAAATTGCGGTGAGTTCTGTGAAATGCACAGGATTTCACTCGAATCAAAAAGGTTAAAAGAAACAAAAAAAAAGTTATCTTATTGCATTTTAGTTGAATACTTTTAGATGATTAAAGCAACACTCAAGGGTGAGATGATATTTTAATTGTATTATAAGGACTTTGAATATTTTATTTTATGAAGATTTTCAAAAGGTTTTTTTCGTTTTATCACGACATAGCCAGGTTCATGGCTATGTCGTGCAATATTTGCTCAAGTTTTAATTTCAATATGTAAATCATTTTGACTTTGTCGAAGTAGCGTTTATTAAAAATGCACAAGTGCAAAGTTGTTGGTATTAACGAGACAATAGCAATATCAACAATAGCAATATCAAGAGCAACAGTTGATAACAACACTAACCATAGTCACAACAACCACAGTAATATAAACAACACCTGAATGTCAAGCGGTGTTAATATTGTTTGAACTTCCGTCAGCAGTTTTCCGTTCATCTTGATGTTGTTGTTTCTTTGGCATTGGTGCCACACTGCCGTAAACACTGTAAAAAACACGCGAAAGAGACGTTAATTCTTGCAACCGTGGATTTTCTGTGATGTCGTTCATGCACCGTCATCAACTCATCTCAAATAGACGAAAGGATTGTTTCATTATGATGTTTTTTTTTAGTATTGTTTTTATTGTAATGGTTGTAATCCTTTGTCCCAAGGTTTCACATATTGACACGACGGCCAACTGTGCACCTCGGGCGTCGCATTTAATTTTAAATGAGAAGCGACCGAGTTGGATTAAGGCTATGTGTAGCCTAAGGTAAAATATATGCATTGTGTGTTACTTTAAGGAATTTGTTTTCTTAACAATTTGATTGATATATCTGAAACCTATAATTAAAGTTATATAATATTAGCGTCGGTAGCTCAAAGGTTAGTTCGTTAAACTGCGTGCCGAAAGGTCTCATGTTCAAACCTGGACTGGGGCTAACCGCACCTTTTCATAGAAATAAGTTTTCTATGAAACTGTAGGTCCCACCACATTCAGACAAATATAACACACACAACTTAAAGTGGTCATTATTAATATTTTAGACAGGGTTTAAAACATTAATTTAAAATGATATGCTTATAAAATTGTTTCATTTTAAACCCCAAAACCTTCATCCAAGCCCTAATACAAATCGTTAATCGTCATTTAAACCCGAGTTAAGGTTTTTCGGTTAATTATTTATTTTTAATGGTTTTAAAACATATGATATATTAACAGAATCATATTAAATTTTAGTCAATTTTATTTTATGTAATATAAATATTATTTATCTTCTATATGTATATATAAAAGAACAAGTCCTGATTGACTGACTGACTGATCGACCAGACCAAACCCTTAGACCTAGGAACATGAAATTTGGACAGGTTGTTCATCTCCTGACCTAGGCGCGCACTAAGGCCCCTAAGGAACAAAAATGGGCGTGACAAACCTAAACTTTCAATTGCAAATATCTGTGTAGTTAAAATAGACATGATCATGAAATTTGGCCCAATGCATATCGCGGTTGTTTATCGTTTTCTTAAATGTGGGCGAAATTGGACAAAGGTGCGTGGCACCTCCCAAATAACCAAAACATTACAATTGCTATAACTCCTGACAGAGTTATAAAATAGTAGAGTTATAAAATTAAATCAAATGTTCATATTTAAAACTCCAATCGGCACGTAGAATGTGGGCGGGATTGAACAACGGGGCGTTATATCTCTCATATAACCAAGACATTGCAATTGCTATAACTCCTGACCCACTAAAAGCAGAGTTACTAAAGACGAGATTGTAAAATGGGGCGTGGCACCTCCCATATAAGTAAAACTTTAAAAATGCCATAACTCCTGATATATATTTTATTTTCAGTATTTCTTTCCAAAAACAACTGATGTGTTTCTTCTGAAACATATTTATATTTAGGTCGTTCCAAATCATTTTTATTTTGTACATATTTATGTTTCGTTTCACATATTTATTTTATTTGGATTTCGTAATTATTATGTTTTTATTAGAACATACAGCATTTTAAGGGGCAACATCAAAATGTTACCGTGATATCATAATGTAAATCAGAGCTCATTACAACGCTGTTCAAGTCTCAATACAACTCTGTTCACAAATGATTTAATGTTTACATAAAATTACAAACTGAAATTTTAATGCCTGTAAAATTATGTTTGGGAGAGCCCTTTTTTTTGCAGCGTGCAGAAATTGAATTTGTCTCTAAAAATACAATTTAAAATTCAAAAATAATAAACTGAATTTTGAACCTATATCTCATTAAATTGTAAACATCATTATAAACAAAATCCTCACTATTATGTTGCACAGTGTTTTGTAGTCTTGAAGAATTTGGCACATTGTCTCATGTTCACTTATTTGCTTAATAATCTGGCCTTAATCTGCAGCTGTTAATCCTTTGACGCTGTCAACACGAGAGACGGATGACGCCAACCACGAAGACGACAAAAAGAAAGATGAGGAGAAGGACAAGAGTTGGAGACCAATAAGAGAAACAAGAGGACGCTGGCTTGGAATGCGCAGTTGTTAGCAGACAATCAGCGCCGCACCATGACAACAATAAAACCATCGCATTGAGTCGTTCTAATTTTAATTTTAATCACCAACACAAAAGCAAATGCGCGCGCGTTTCCGTTTCCTGTGAAAGACGAACAACAGACGACAAAAAAAAACGACGGCGTCAGCAGCAGCAGAACCAGGAACAACAAAGAAAAATATAGAATGACAAAGAATGCAAAACACCAGGATCTTCATGTTAATAAAAGAAATGTTCCCACATCTATACATCATCAGTGGCAGACAGTTATAATCGCAATGCGATGTTGCAGCAACAGCGGCAATATCAACAACAACAACAACACTATTATAATGGCTACAACAAAAGACAGCGGCGGCACAATAAAAAGCTAAAATTACAACAATAACAATAATAAAAGGATTCACATAGCAGAAAAGCGAAATAGCATTTGAAGGGTACCATATTTCAATGTGGTAAAGGCATCGGTTCTGTCGGAACGTTGGCATTTCAGGGTTGAGAGTGATGGTGCGGGAGAAAGCAGGAAGTGGCAACATGGTGTCGGTTGGTTTCTGTTCCTGCTAAGCGTATCTTTGTTGTGTCATCAACGCAGCTTTGGCGCCGACAAATGAAGGATATATTAAACCGCAGCTGAGGAAAATGTAGAGTGCAAGGCAAACCGTTGCGTTGTTGTTCTGTAAGAGAAGCAACATAAATGTTGTAGATATGACCGGAAAATACTTTAATTAAGACAGCTTAGGTGCCCCGTTTAGCGAATTACCCTATATTTGAAATATATAATAAGGCATTTAATTAAAAAATAAAAATGTTTCATTTAAAATTTATGGTTTCATTTATTTATATAGGATAGGACTTCCCTTTGATATCGTTTCATAATTTAAAATAAAAAAAGGTATAATTTCTTTATCGCTTCCAGAATTCAGGTTTTCAATATAAAACATATTGATATCCATTTCGGGGATGTGGAAATTTCAGGGAAGTGTACATTTCGTGGAAGTGTCCATTTCGGAGAAATGTCTATTCGGGGAAGTGTCAACTTCGGGGAAATGGCTTTCGGGGAAGTGTCCTGCTACGTAAAAAAAGTATTTCAATCAAATTCGATCCGTTCAGAAACGTTTTTCATCGGCCAAAACTTTTGGTTCACATTTTGAACATCTGAAAATGTTTGAAAAGTGTGCATTAAATTTTTACTTTGAGTTCTATATATCTAGTAATTTTATAGATATTGCGCTTAAATAATGTTTTTTTTTTTTAATACAGGACATATTATCTAGTAGCTGGACCCGTGCACGACTCGTGCAAAGATTTTGTGAATTCATGGATATGGAGCAATTTTATTAATATAAAAAATATTTTTATTATTTGTATCAGGGACCCGTGCTTCCATGTGCACGTTTTTTATTGGATTATAAATATAGTAACCGAAACAAAAATAATTTTCCGCTAAAACAACTTTTTTCATAGACAATTCTTTCTCAGACTATGCTTCCCCGTAGAATTCTTCCCAGTAGAAATCTTCCCAGTAAAATTCTTCCCCATAGAACGCTTTCCCGTAAAATTCTTCCCAAGAGAATTCATCCGGTAGAATTCTTTCCCGTAGAATTCATCCCCGTAGAGCTTTTTCCAGTAGAAGTTTTAGTTGGTGAGCTTTAGTGTGGTGAGTTGTAGTGTGGTGAATTTGAAAGTGGTGAATTTTAGTGTGGCGAATATTAGTGTGGTAAGTTTATGTGTAGTGTATTTTATTGTGGTGAGTTTTATAGTGGTGAATTTGAGTGTCGTGAGTTTTAGTGTTGCGAATTTTTAGTGTGGTGAATTTTGGTGTAGTGAATTTTAGTGTGATGAGTTTTAGTGTGGTGAGTTTTAGTGTGGTGAGTTTTAGTGTGGTGAGTTTTAGTGTGGTGAATTTTAGTGTAGTGAATTTTGGTGTGGTGAGTTTCATTGTGGTGAGTTTTAGTGTGGTGAATATTAGTGTGGTGAATTTGGGTGTAGTCAATTGTATTGTGGTGAGTTTTAGTGTGGTGAATTTGAGTGTGGTGAATTTTGGTGTGGTGAGTTTTAGTGTGGTGAATTTTAGTGTGGTGAGTTTCATTGTGGTCAGTTTTAATGTAGTGAATTTGATTTAAAAAATTTGGTTAAAAAAATGGTGGACGACAAAAAGAACGCAATGGTCGAAACCACCATTTTACAAAAAAAATATTTGAGAAAAACAACAATATCAAAAAAGTTTCGAAAAAATTTCACTATTTTTCGACATTAATACTTGATATGTAAGATGTTATTTTTATTTGCTTGTTTCAAATGACCGAAAATATCAGTGATAGGTTGCAATAGCTGTAGCGACAACTTCAAGAGTTGCCAACTATTTCAAAAAAATAATTTAACTGCCTACACTATATGTATGCGGCACGTATAAGAATTGTGATATTTTATTTAATAATTTAAACAGCATGAAGTGACTGTGCACAGAGTTGTGAAAAAGTGAAGTAGAAAAACTAGTAGAAATTGCACAAGTGCTAGAATGAAAAGTGCACTGAAACAAAAACATACCCTACATATGTATATAAAGCATATAAGTAGCGCACTTACATTTGGACAGACACATTTGGTAACATTATATGTAATACCACAACATGATCTCTTTATTTAAACTCCCACTGAAAAACTGCTAACAAAGTTTATAGTTGTTTAATTTAGGGTCAGTTTTTTCAGTACTATTTGAACTTTCTCTTCTTTGTGGTTTAAACTTTGATAAAATCAAAATCGATTTTTTCAGTAAACGTCAACGTCCTTTAAGCTTAGTTTAAACGACCGATGCTGAAGGGTTAAACGTTGTTTAAACTTTTAATGTTTTTGACATGAAATATTCTTACAAAACATTTTACTGTGTTCTCTCACTGCGCTGTTTCACAAAATAATTATTATTTTTTTTTTATATATTTCTAGAAAATATTAGAAATAAAGTCTCACTCTAGAAAAAAAAACTCTTACGTGCATTTTACTTACTCGATCTGTTGCTATTATTTAGAGTTATATTCATTTTATTTTGCTGAACGAGTTTTTTTAATTTATTTAATTCTGAATGGAATTTATCCGAAGTTAAAAAAAGGAAATTATTTGAAATATTCACAGAAAAACTGAAAACAAAGTTAAACGATGTTGAAGTTAAAGAGAAGATTAATTAAACGAAGTTTAAACTAACACTGAAAATCTCTTAAAGAGAATAATATTCTCTTCGTTTCATTAATAAATGAAGTTTAAACTAGGTTTACACTGGGACCCTTACAGTTTAACTATAGATATATTAATTTATTTAATTCTATAATTCTGGATTGAATTAATCAGAAGTTATCAAAATGAAAATTATTCGAAATATTCACAGAAAAACTGAAAACACAGTTAAACGACGTTTAAGTTAAAGAGAAGATTAATTACACGAAGTTTAAACTAGCACTGAAAATCTCTTAAAGAGAATAATATTCTCTTCGTTTCATTAATAAACCAAGTTTAAACTAGGTTTACACTAGAACAGAAAACTGACCCTTACAGTTTAACTATAGTTATATTATTTTCGAATATATTACATGAAGTACTTACTTCGATTCTCAACTATATACTTCGGGTAAGCACTTTTCCTGTGAGATGTAACCAGAAATTGGTACTGAGATGTTGGCTGCTAGTACGGTGTGCGTTTAAATGCTTATTACATTAAAAAGGCGAACGTTTGAAATGAATGTTACGAATACGTGACAAAAAGTATTCTTTAAAACGCACGTTCAACTAAGAGTACTATCTCGGACACACTCACACAAACACACTTTCTAAGTAGACATACCGACTCATACATATCTATATAAGAAAAGTGTAGTGTGGGTCCTGTGAAATTTAAGTTTCGGTTTATAAGTATGCTGTGCATACCCTTGAGTCAACTTTTGTTGTTGTTCCATTTCAGTGCATTTTCCTTAATGGAATGAAACAAGTTTAAAAATTTAATATGGTGTATTTCGTTTGGAGAATTCAGAGAAAGCTATGCGTCATTGAAGATTTTATTGTAATGAATTTTACTACTTCATATTTTATTATTATAAAGCATAATTTTCAAATTAATATCTAGTAAGACATGAACGATGTGGTAAGACATAAGAATTGATTTAAGTTGTATTTCTCGTTATTGTTATATGAATCGTACATTTTAAAAATTCATATTTTTAATTAGAAAATCACAACTAATCGATAAATAAAAAATTATTTATATGCTTAGTTGTAGTATTAGGTATTAATAGTAAATGTGAAACAGCCATGATAATGAAATTTTTTTTTGCTGCACTTTGGTATATTTTACACAATACACAAGATCCATCCAAGATTATGGATTAAAATATACACGCATCATGCCAAGATTGAAATTTCTGATTTGGAATGTCCCAGCTACACATATCATATTTCTGTTTTAAAGTATCCATCCATTCTGTCCATCCATAATCAAATCTACTGTAAAACAGAAATATGATATGTGTAGTTGGGACATTCCAAGTCAGAAATTTCAATCTTGACGTGATGCGTTTAGATTTTAATGAACTTTTGTAAAAAGTTGATTATCGAGTGATATAAAAAAACTCTGTACTTGTATTTCCCTCGTCGATTAAAAAAATATCATGTTTATAATGTCAGAATTATAAGTAAATGCAGAAATTGGAAACTTATTTATTCATTTATTATTTTGTATTTAAATCGTTAATTGTTAATTTTTCTCACTACGGTTTTAGAACAAGTTAGATGGGATTGGACAACATCAGTTGTATAATATGTCGAAAGTTATTACACTGATATTAAGGATATTTCACTTAAGGGTGTAGTTTATCTCTCTAAAATTCTTTAAACTCAAAACACTGGAACTCACCACACTAAAAAACTTACCACTGCGGTGCAAACAAAACTAAATGTGCTCCTCAAAAAATGAGGAGATGAAAACTCACCACATCGGAACTCACCACGCCGAAACTCAGCACTCCAAAAACTCATCACACTAAAACTCACTACACTGAAACTCACAATACTAAAACTCAACACAGTAGAACTCATCAAACAAAACTAAATGTGCTGCTCATCAAATGAGGGGAAGAAAACTCACCATATCGGAACTCACCACGCCGGAACTCACCACTCCAAAAACTCACCACACTGAAACTCACTACACTGAAACTCACCATACTAAAACTCAACACAGTAGAACTCACCAAACAAAACTAAATGTGCTGCTCAAGAAATGAGGAGAAGAAAACTCACCATATCGGAAACTTACCTCACTAGAACTCACCACTCCAAAAACTCACCACACTGAAACTCACTACACTGAAACTCACCATATAAAACACAACTCAGTAGAACTCACCAAACAAAACTAAATGTGCTGCTCAACAAATGAGGAGAAGAAAACTCACCACTCCAAAAACTCACCACACCAGAACTCAACACTCCAAAAACTCACCACAGCAGAACTCAACACTCCAAAAACTCAACATAGTAGAACTCACCAAACAAAACTAAATGTGCTGCTTAACAAATGAGGGGAAGAAAACTCACCACATCGGAACTCACCACGCCGGAAGTCACCACTCCAAAAACTCACCACACCAGAACTCACCACACTGAAACTCACCATACTAAAACTCAACACAGTAGAACTCACCATACAAAACGTTTCAAACAAAATTAAATGTGCTGCTCAAATTATAGTGCTGGAGAGAATTGTCTTTGAAAAAAATTGTTTTGGGAGACAATTTTTTTTTTTTTTACTACATTACTACATTTAAAACAACAACAAAAAAAAATTCCGCAGCGAAACACGGGTCCCTGTTAGTAAGATATAAAAGTGACTGCAAGAAAAAATCGTACCTTGGTTAAAATTCTATCAAAAATTTCCTTAAGGACATTCAACGCAGTGCTTGACAACAAAATGAAACACAAAACAATGCAACCACATACTCTATACAATTTGCACCTTTTTAGCCTGACATCGGCACAGCCACTACAACTGCGTTATCCTTTTTCGGTCGCATATCCTGCGAAGAGTGTAAACTTTATTTTCATAAAATATTTATGTACAGCGGCGACACGTTTATGGAAACTATTTGCAATGTTGATGTTGTTTTTATTATTGTTGTACTTTATGCAGTTGTGGCGGCTGTGGTAAGTTTGCTGGAAAAATTGCTTTTGCTCAATTTTCTTTGCCTGTCTGCTGTTGCTTCTTTTTGTTGTTGGTTTTCGTTTATTTTTTTTTTGTTCTGCATTTTTTTTTTATTCATTTTGTCGCCATTTTCTTAAGATTGTCTTCCAAGACTTATTTATGCAAAGCGTTTTGCATTTGTGTCGCGCTGTTGCTTTACAAAGAATAAATTCTGCAGAGTGGGTTGTAGTGTCTGAGTGAGTGAGTGAGTTTGTGTGCGTGTCAGAGTGCTCAAAGCAAAAACAACAACAACTACAACATCGGCAATGGGGTCCGCAAACCAATAATAAGTTTTGAAGCGCATCGTTTGCTGCAGCACCACAGGATATAAGAAGAAGAAGAACAAGAAGAAGGAGTGGTAGAAGAGTGAAGCGAAAAGAAGACGTAGCTGTAAAGGATGCATAAAGCAGAAGAAAACGCATTTGCACTGAAAAAGGACGCAAGGACTAAACGCCGCTCATAGATAAACCGCAACAGCAAACCACGAATACAACCAGGCTGCAACGAACCAACCAACGAAGGAACGAAGGAACGAAAGAACGACTGAATGATGGGTTTGATGCAAATTTTATGGAAATTGTTTGAGTCAGTTTTGTATTTAGATGCAATAAAGGTTCTGGCGGGCAGGGTGTATGTCTGTCTCTATATTAAATCATATAAATTTCTATTCTGTTTGTGTGTGTAATATGCACGAATAATAAAATACATTCACATTTCTATTTGCATTAATTTATAGTAATATTTTGCCATGATTAATATAAATATTTTGTACACACAGAATACAAATTTGTTGTGCCCAATAACTCATTGCCGTACCAACATATTCGGTTCTCTCAACTGTTAAGTTAGTTCTTATAGCCAAAACTAAATGGGTTTGGTACTTTCAACTACAACCAATTTAGAACACTTTTAAAACTATTTGGTATGTTTATTATCCATAAAGTGTCATCCAAATATGACAGTTCCATCAATAAATTCATAGAAAATTCATTTTTAATGAATGAAGTTTGTTGTTAAAACTACTTTCTTATCGAAAATTTATTTTTATCCATGTAATTATTATATAACAAAAGATACTGAAACTGTTAATTAGATTTGTATTTATTATAATTACGAGTACATGAATTTTTAGTAATGTTGAATTTTTAAGAGAAAATTTGTAATTTTATTGAATATTTGTATTAATAGTGAAAATATGGATTTTTTTTTGTGAAAATTTGAATTTTAGTGAAAATTTGAATTTTTAGTCAAAATTTGAATTTTTAGTGAGGATTTGAATTTTAAGTGAAAATTTAAATTTTTAGTGAATATTTTAATTGTTAGTTAACCTTTTAATTTTTAGTGAACATTTGAATTTTTAGTAATATCTTGAATTTTGTAGTGACAATTTGATTTTTAGTGAAAGTTGGAATTTTTAGTGATTATTTTAATTTAATTGATATATAATTTATTAGTGAAAAATATGATTTTTTTTTTAGTGAAAATTTGAATTTTTAGTAAATATTTGAATTTTGAGTAATAATTTGAATTTTTAGTAAAAATTTTAATTGTTAGTGAACATTTAAATTTTTAGTGAACATTTGAATTTTTACTGCACATTTAAATTCTGAAAATTTTAGTGAAAAATTTAATTATTAGTGAACATTTTAATTGTTAGTGAACATTTAAATTTTTAGTGAACATTTGAATTTTTCTGAACATTTAAATTCTGAAAATTTGAATGAACATATTAATTGTTAGTGAACATTTGAATTTTTAGTGAACATTTGAATTGTTAGTGAACATTTTAATTGTTAGTGAACATTTAAATTTTTAGTGAATATTTGAATTTTTACTGAACATTTAAATTCTGAAAATTTTAGTGAAAAATTGAATTATTAGTGAACATTTTAATTGTTAGTGAACATTTGAATTTTTAATGAACATTAAAATTCTGAAAATTTTATTAAACAAATGAATTATTAGTGAACATTTTAATACTAATGAACATTCGAATTTTGAGAAAAAATTTGAATTTTGTAGTGACAATTAGAATTTTTAGTGAAAGTTGGAATTTTTAGTGATTATTTTAATTGTTTTAATTTTTATTGGAAATATGATTTATTAGTGAAAAATATGATTTTTTTTTTAGTGAAAATTTGAATTTTTAGTAAATATTTGAATTTTTTGTAAATATTCGAATTTTGAGTAAATATTTGAATTTTTAGTGAACATTTTAATTGTTAGTGAACATTTAATTTTTTAGTGAACATTTGAATTTTCACTGAACATTTAAATTCTGATAATTTTAGTGAAAAATTGAATTATTAGTGAACATATTTTGTTAGTGAACATTTAAATTTTTAGTGAACATTTAAATTCTGAAAATTTTAGTGAAAAATTTAATAATTAGTGAACATTTTAATATTAATGAACATTTGAATTTTGAGTAAAAACTTGAATTTTGTAGTGACAATTTGAATTTGTAGTGAAAATTTGAATTTTTAGTGAAAATTTGAATTTTTAGTAAAAATTTGAATTTTAGTGAATATTTTAATTGTTAGTGAACATTTAAATTTGTAGTGAACATTTGAATTTTTACTGAACACTTAAATTCTGAAAATTTGAGTGAACATATTAATTGTTAGTGAACATTTGAATTTTTAGTGAACATTTGAATTGTTAGTGAACATTTTAATTGTTAGTGAACATTTAAATTTTTAGTGAACATTTGAATTTTTACTGAACATTTAAATTCTGAAAGTTTTAGTGAAAAATTGAATAATTAGTGAACATTTTAATTGTTAGTGAACATTTGAATTTTTAGTGAACATTTAAATTCTGAAAATTTTATTAAAAAAATGAATTATTAGTGAACATTTGAATTTTGAGTAAAAAGTTGAATTTTCTAGTGACAATTTGAATTTTTAGTGAAAGTTGGAATTTTTAGTGATTATTTTAATTTTTATTGGAAATATGATTTATTAGTAAAAAATATGATTTTTTTTTTAGTGTTAATTTGAATTTTTAGTAAATATTTGTGAACATAAATTTTTAGTGAACATTTTAATTGTTAGTGAACGTTTAAATTTTTAGTGAACATTTGAATTTTTACTGAACACTTAAATTCTGAAAATTTGAGTGAACAATTTAATTATTAGTGAACATTTTAATTGTTAGTGAACATTTTAATTTTTAGTGAACATTTTTATTTTTACTGAAAATTTGAATTCTTTGTGAACATTTTTATTTTTAGTGAAAATTTCAAATTTAAATTCTCATAATTTTAATTGTTAGTAAAAATTTGAATTTTTAGTGTACATATTATTTTTTTTTTAGTGAAAAATATGATTATTAGTGAATATTTGAATTTTGAGTGAAAATTAGAATTCTTTGTAAAAGTGAACGTTTAGTGAACATTTTAATTTTTAGCGAAATTTAATGTTTTTGTAAGCATTTTAATTTGTAGTGAATATCACATTTTTTTTTGAAAATGTTTATTCATAATCTGAACTTTATGAGGCCATCCCATAACCCAATATTAAGAATATTTTTCAAAATGTTTATAAATTTATTTTAACCCGAATCGTCCTAGTGTGACCATACGGTCACAGATGTAATGACGCCTCAAAAACACATCTAACGGAAAAAGCAAGGCACAAACAAATGCAAACTAGTTTATTTTTTCTTCGTAAATCTTGTAGTTAAGTCTGTAAAAATTTTAAGCCTGCCTTATTTTTTAATGGTACCCAATATATGTAATAAAATAATAATAGTTTGGAGCTACGGCTCTGAAGAACAAAGGCGGAGCTATCCACCACTTGAGCTATGCAGGTATACAAAATGACATATCCTTGCGTCCTAATTAGTAACTCAACAAGTTTCATCTCAAAAATCGAAAAATAATAGATCAGGAGGACTGGCGTTGATAACCACATCTCAGAAAAATGCATACTGTTTCCGAGAATATTTTGTCTATAGAATCAAAAATCAAAATATACCATTCAAGGATACGGAGTTACAATGTAATTTCATAGCATAAGTTGTATTGAGTTAGTATTTAAATGGCTATGCAAATTATGTACATAAAATACCCAAGATCCAGGACATAACGTAGATTGAAATGTGGACTAGGGGTCTATGGGTCTGCGTTTATTGTATTCAAATTTATAAGTTTATTTTTTAAGAGTTTGAAACCATTGAAATATTGAAATATATCAGTACTTACCAAGTTTAGGTTGTTTCATATTGGCTTACATTAACGTCGTCCGTCGCTGAAGTTTTTAGAGCGTTGGACTACGAGACGAAAGTTCTCAGGTTCAATTCAGCGTACTGCCCAATATCTAAAATAATAAAAAGTGCACAAGCTGTAGCTTCTTGTTGGTAGAGATGTATTTTATAGTTTTGGAACTAAAAATTGTTCATGTTAATGGCTTCGTCACGAATTTAGATAGTTTAATCGGATAAGTTATGAAAATAAGAAACAGGTCAGAATTTTATATACATCCTTTCTAAACCTTACAATTAATGCTAAAGCCTTATCTTGTATAATGTCCCAGATTTCTTGATTCCCAATTGTTAATAAGATACGGATCTGAAAAGTAAAACAAATATATTTGATTGATTCTATTCATTAAAAGCATATCGAAAAATTGATCATTATTTTAACGGTTCAAACCGTGCCTGTTCACCGATAAGCACCATTAGTTTCCAAATTGTATTCTTCAATAAAGTTGCACTATGCTGTTGACATTATTTGCTATTGAAAAGAAATTGAAATCGATGACTGGAAGAGGATGCTACAAGAAACAGACACTTTTATAAATCTAATGAAAAAAGTTTTTGCGTTGCTCATGGTGCTACGTTGTATCGACTACTTGTAATTGTTGCTATTTATTTCTATTGAATATTAACATTTTATGAATATTTAGCCTCGCTTCGTTTAAAACGCATTTCAAGTTTTTGCTGCCTTCAACATAATTTGCTCTCTGGCAACTTGTAAACTTTTGCCAGACGTTTAATGTTTGCCAGCGTCGGTCGTCCTTCTTTCAACTGCTACGAGCTGCCAACTAAGCTGCGAGTCATCGTCGTCCTTATGCAAGGCTGCGTCTTTTAATTTGGCTATATTGACCGCATTGATGAAGAAAATGAAGAAGTGTAGTGGAAGTGGAAGCAGACAAGCCACATGCAAAATATTAAACAAAATACTTCTCAATAAGATATCGAAGTTTTTGAGTCTAATTAGAAAATTGAAAAGTTTGTTATTTGGTGGCGTATGGTGGCTCGCGGCGGCCTCTTCATATCTGGCTGTGGTTTTTTGGTGCATGTCGGCATCCGGATCTTGTAAATTGCTCTGGTCTACTTTACTCCCCTTTGCTTTGCTCTGCACTCAATGATATTTTAATAAGTTGGCCGCATAATTTCAATTATATAGGTATCCGGTGTGATGGTCGTCGGTGTCGGTGTCGATATCGTTGTCAATGTCGGTGTTGGTGCTTTTGTGGCCACGGCGTTGGTGGCGCCATCTGTTTGCACTGTGTTGCGGTTTTTCAATAATGCAGATATAGGCGACAGCTGTGCTGGTTTATGCTCTGCGTTGTTATTGTTATTGTAATTGAATTAATAAATTGTGTTGTTCTAATAAATGTTTACAACTTTTATTTTGTTGACTTTTACTTGTTTTTCATTGAATTTTATAACATGTTAATGCTTTTGATTTGACTTTCAAAGAACACAGTTGGCGTTATTAAAAAAGTTGTTTCATAAAATGTTAATTTTTATGTAAAACTGAATGCTAAAACTTTTAGAGAATGCGTGGGAAAATATTTTGATTTTTATTAGCAGTTCTTGATATTAAAAAAGGTATCGTTTAATGGACAGTAGAGATAGAATTTAACCTCGTTTCGTTCGTTTTAGATTAAATTGAGGTCATTAATCACCAATCTAAAGCCCGTTTACTCATTTATAATCTTTTAGTTCATTTTATATTCTATCATTAAATCATTTCATTGTTAAATTTGAAGTAAAATGTGCATCATGAAAAATAAGATGAAGTTCTCACACAAAATTAACCTTTCAGATCCGATTAAAATATATGGGAAGAATTCGATTCTCTAATTCCATCTGTATCTATATATACATAAAACTCTTGGTCCGTCTGTCTGTCTGTTTGTTCCAGCATCACGTCTAAACTGATGAACCGATTTAACTGATATTTTGCACCAGGATACTATGGAGTCCGGAGGGTTTCATAGGACAAAGGGGAGTGGCACCTCCCATACAACCTAAAATTTCAAAACGTCATAACTCAGCGCGCATACATATGCTAAAAAGATGAAACAAAAAACTCAAATACAAAAAAAAAATATAAAAAAGCAAAAACACAAAACTTAAACAATAACTCAAAAACAAAAGAAAAATAAAAAAATGATGGAAAAACAAAATTAAAAGCAAATAAAAAAGAACAAAAGCAGAAACACAACAAAAAGGAAAAACAAAAGCATCAAAAAAACGAACAACAAAAAACACAACAACAAAAACCCAAAAATAAAAGCAAAAACAAAAGCAAATACACAAAAGCAAAACATAAATGTAAAAAACACAAAAACAAAAGCAAAAACACAAAAGCAAAACACAAAAACAAAATCAACCACAATAAAATTCACCACTCTAAAATTCACCACAATAAAATTCACAACAATAAAATTCACCACACTAAAACTCACCACAATATAATTCACCACACTCCAATTCACCACCCTAAAACTCACCACACTAAAACTCACCTTACTAAAATTCACCACACTAAAACTTACCACACTAAAATTCACCACACTTAAACCACACCAAAAATCACCACACTTAAATTCACCACACTGAAACTAACCACACTAAAACTCACCACACCAAAGTTCACCACACTAAAATTCACCACACTACTGGAAAAAACTCTACGGGAAACAATTCTACTGGGTAGAATATTACGGGGAAGCACAGTCTAAGAAAGAATTTTTTGTTTGTATTTAGTTTTTTGTTTCATGTTCGTAGCAGGTGAAAGTTCCGAGTTATATCGTTTTGAAAGTTAGGTTGTATGGGAATTTATACATAATTAGAATATATATTATATTAGAATTTATACATAAATGTACACAATCCATATTATTTGTATAGCGTCGGTAACTCAAGGTTAGTGCGTTGGACTGCGAGCCGAAAGGTCCCAGGTTCAAGCCTGCACTGGGGCTAACAACATCTTTTCATAGAATAATTTTTCTATACCACGCTAACTCTCGGCAAACCTACGAGACTAAAACATTGCCTATCAAAAGCTCTCACCCACCGTTCGGATTCGGCATTAAACTGTGGGTCCCACCACTTTGAGTACAAATATAAACAAGCACAGCTTAAAATGATGAAAGAGCTCGGCCTAAGATCTAGAAGGACTACAGCGACAAACTATTATTATACATAATATAAATGTAGCCGCGGTAGCTCAGTGGTTAGTGCGTTGGACTGCGAGCCGAAAGGTCCCCGGTTCAAGCCTGGACTGGGGCTAACAACATCTTTTCATAGAAACATTTTTCTATACCGCGCTACCTCTCGTCAGTAAATGGCAAACCTACGAGAGTAAAACATTGCCTATGAAAAGCTCTCACCCGCCGTTCGGATTCGGCAATAAACTGTAGGTCCCACCACTTTGAGTACAAATATAACACGCACAGCTCAAAATGGTGAGAGAGCTCGGTCGAAGTTCTGTACAGGACTGTAGCGCCAAACTATTATTATATAAATGCAACATTTATTCTGTGTAATGAAAGCGTTCATTATTGTTATAATTTTCATTCATTGAGGTATTAATTTTCATTTATGAGTCAATGCAACTCAGCGTTCATCAATAATATGAACTTTTTCATTAGGTTTTATGAACGGTTCATTAATGGGATGAATTTGGTGATTGATTGAGTCGCAATTACAAATTCATAACATTGATGAACAAATTCATAAATGTATGAACTTTATGTTTCGGTGCGAAATTATATTTTTGAAATACATGCTCATGCATTTTTGGTGAAAATTGATTATACAAAAGTGTACCAGAACCTATTTTAAAAGAGAAAAACTAAAAGAGCTAGATCAACTCCTTATTTAGATTACTTATATATCGACGCTGTCGTAACAAGAAAATTTGCATGATCAGTCAATAATGTTCTTTACTTTTTTTAATTCTAAATGGGACGGCAGAAAATTATTAATGTAATTTTCTTAATATTGTTAAATAATACTATAAATTGAATATAAATTAAATTGAACCAGCGAATTATATATCGTCGACGATACTGCAATACCGCTCAACTACAGGCAGGCTTCGGAATTGTGCACATAAATTGAGTTCGGCGAAAAACAACAGCGCTCGAAGGTTAAAGCGAGCGCGCAGCTGTCTGCGATGCGCAGTTTGTTTACAGTTCCGAATAAATATGCTGTCACTCGTTTGTTGTTGAGAGAGCTAGTTTTGAGCTTTTTTGCGTCCTCTTGAGCGAACTTTCCGAAGCCTGACTACAACTGACCTAGTTGCAAAATTGATATTTGGTATATATGATTTCTCAATGTAATCGGACTAGAAATGGCCATGTTATTGCATTTAAAACAATGTCGCCTATCTACATTATCACAAAATGTGAAAGAAACCACAAATGTCAAAGAAATGTGAAAGAAGGTAGTTAAGAAAGTTGGCATGTATTTTTTTATTCCTTTCACACTAAAATTTCCAAATTATTACATGGAAATTTGATACTTTACACTAAACATTTAGTATTTAATATAAGGACTAAGGAGAATTATTATTATTATTGCTGTACAAATTTTGTCACATAATATAATGTATTCACACATTATACGTAAGTTAATACGTTATGTATAACTGAAGTTTTTTTCCTGCTTAAATTTTACAATATTTATTTTGAAACACACAATATCCACGGACTATTTTATAAGTGCAGCTACTACTAAAACAGCTAGAACATTATCTAAGTTTTATAAGTAAGGCAAATTTCTTAAGAAAGAACTAATTAAATAATGAAGTAAAAGCAAAGCGCTGTATCAGCTCAGGCTGCCTCTTGTTCTATAAGACATATTTAATTTTATTTTGTTCCATGTTTAGCAACGACATAAAAAACATTTCAGCTGCAACTAAAAGTTAACATTTTATAACCAAGAATAAACATGTGACTGAAAGACTACGTGACAGATGATGCATTTCAAGCAGAGATAAAAAAAGCAGGCAGAAGAAAGACAAACAGCAGCGCAAGAAAGCTGAATTAATAAAGCAAAAATTAGCAGACAATGTGTAAGCCACCGACGATGGGAAAAATACTGCCAGTTAAGCAACTGTTGCTGTTGCTGAATATTTAATAAATGAATTTAATAACAACACAAGTTAAGTTAGAGCTTTTAATCTCTAACCTGCTGCGCATTTAAATGCATATAAAATAAAGCCAGCTAGCTACAAAGTCGGATAACGGCAGCCGGCAGATGAAGGGATTTATGGGACAATGTTTAGGATACCTAAGAACGGCACGGCAGAAGGCAGGTGAAAGCAGTTGACCAAAAAATCAACAGTATGAGGTATAATTTTACGAACATAAGTAGTTGGCAAGAAAGTCACTTAAACTTTCTGCTGGGGCCAGTCAGCGTAGCGCGCCTAAGACTAAGCCACATGTGGGCACATGAATATTAAAACATAGTCGACGACTAACAAACACCCTCAACACAACGTACAGAAAAACCTTTTAAGTCCTTTTTAATGCCACCAACGGCAGCTTCATTGTTTACTCAAGAGATTAACTGCAAATAGCGAATACCTAATTCTTAAATAAACTTGTTCGGGTGCAGTCGAGAGGACAGGACAGTATAGGACAGAATAGAACAGAACAGGAGGACAAAAGAAGTCAACAAGGAGCAGCATAAGAAGACGCCGAATAAAAAGACATTTTTATACAAACAGAGACACATGTGACATCTCCAGGGCCTGCAGGCAGCTAGCGAGTGTCGTATGTGCTTCGGGCTGCAAGGTGAGCGATGCCGTAGGGTATTCCATGGATGCTCCTCTTAAAGCGTGACGCGCCAACATGTCAATTCGTAAAGTTTTTGCTTTGTTGTTTGACTAAGGAAAATTATAACCCTTAAGTGGAAAATGTCCATGTGAACAGCTGGGTGTGTCTGTCTGTCTGTTTACTTAAAATAATAATAAAAATTTCCAACTTTTTTCTTTCAATTTTATATCATATATCTACCCTGATGTTCAGGCCCATTTAGTACGAGTTGTGGTGCAACTTAACCTTCTGGAAATCTCTTAATGGATATGACGCACGTTCTGCAAACTTTTGACCAGTAGCGTAAGTTGAGCGACAGACCCCGCAAAAGCTGCTGCATCCTTTTGTTTCAGCACAAAAGTTATAAGGACCTTTTTTTTTTTTGGTTACAGACATCCCGACACACTTATGTTGGCAGTCTCACTCATACACGCACACAATCCAAACATAATAAAATTATTTACCTTCGTCGGATATATTTTATAAACCTCGTCTATGTGGGCCAAGTACGTTGAATGCGGTGGATGTTTGCAATATGGGTGCTGCCACCTGTCAACCTATGCTCATGTGTAATTTGTATAAATGTGACCGTAACTCAACAGTTTCCCGCTCATGTCACATCCGAAACATTACCCCGCACATTCTCAAAAAACACCGCATAGCATAAATGACACGAAAAAAAAAAACTTTTCACTTTTCTACGGATGAGTGTTTTTGTTGTTGTTTTTGGGTTTTGATAGAACTTTCTTATGTTTTTCTACGGCTTCTGACTTAAACTCGACGAAGTGCGTCTTATGACTTTATTTTTGTTTTTGTTGTGGTTTATATTACTGTTACCGTGCCATATAAATCTATTTGCTCAGGTGTTTTTGTTGGCTAATATGTTTGTTATGACTTTATGTCCTACTTTTGGTTAATATTGTTTGTAGGTTCGTATTTTGAAAACGTTTTAGTGTGTGGCAATGTGCTGGCAATGTTACAGCAATGTTGCAGCAATGTACTGGCAATGTACTGGCAATTTAACGGCAATATACTGGCAACCTAGCGGCAATGTTTGTGCATTATTTTACCATTTTAACCTAGCTTCAATTGTTCGCAAGTTTATGTTTAAGTTCTGCAGAAAGTATAATGACTATGGTAAATGAGCTGTTTGTTCCGTTGCACAATTTATGTTTTTCCAGAGCGCATAAATTCATTTAAATGAATGCAAAAAAATCGTAATAATGGATGAAAATGCCAAGGTATCTAATTATGAACTCATTTCGCAGAGACAATCAATGAAAGTCATTAATAAAACACAACATAAAAACTCCCAGCAGGAAATGACGTTGTTGACGATAGGAGCACTCACGATAATCTGTATTGTTCTAGGAGTTTTTACAAACTTCTTTAGCGCCGAGAATAGGTATTGCACGAATGATATATTCATCTCTTTTACACTTATATATAGTTCTGGAAGTTGGACTGCGAGCCGAAAGTTCCCCGGTTCAAGCCTGGACTGGGGCGAACAAAATCTTTTAATAGAATAATTTTTCTATACTGCGCAGTAAATGGCAAACCTACGAGAGTAAAACACTGCTATAAAATGCTCACACCCGCCGTTCGGATTCGGCAATGAACTGTATGTCCCACCACTTTGAGTACAAATATAAAAAGCACAGCTCAAAATGGTGAGAGAGCTCGGCCTATGTTCTTATAGAACTGTAGTGCCAAACTATTATTATTATGGGATATGGCATGAAAATGAGCGAGATCACCCGACCTGTAATTAAGAAATTTTGGTATACTTATTTACCTCAGCCGCGGTAGCTCAGTAGTTAGTGCGCTGGACTGCGAGCCGAAAGGACCCCGGTTCAAGCCTGGACTGGGGCTAACAACATCTTTTCATAGAAATATTTTTCTATACCGCGCTACCTCTCGGCAGTAAATGGCAAACTTACGAGAGTAAAACATTGCCTATGAAAAGCTCTCACCCGCCGTTCGGATTCGGCAATAAACTGTAGGTCCCACCACTTTGAGTAGAAATATAACACGCACAGCTAAAAATGGTGAGAGAGCTCGGCCTAAGTTCTTATAGGACTGTAGTGCCAAACTATCATTATTACTAGTTTTAACCTTCTGGTAGATGGATATCAAATTATTGAATAGGAGTCATCGGACATCTCGGATCTTGAAAATAATTATATATTTGAATTTTAGAGACAATTACATTTTATTGTTTTTTTTTATTGTGTGTACTCAACATATATATATATATATATATATATATATATATATATATATATATATATATATATATATATATATATGAGTAGCTGTACCGAATTTCGATTTTTTATGATTTACGATATTTTTATACCCTACACTAAGAGTGAAAGGGTATATTCAATTTGGTACGCCGTTTGTAACACCCAGAAGGAAGCATCTTCGGTATGGAAAAGTATATATATTCTTGATCAGCATGACCTCCTGAGTCGATGTCCGTCTGTCTGTCTGTCTGTCTGTCTGTCTGTCTGTCTGTCTGTCTGTCTGTCTGTCTGTCTGTCCGTCTGTCCGTCTGTCCGTCTGTTTGTCTGTCTGTCTGTCTGTCTGTCTGTCGGTCTGTTGAAATCCCTACTACTTTTAAAATTGAAGAGCTAGATAAATGAAACTTATAACTTAGATTACTAATATACCTACGCTGTATGTGCGAAAAATCGGTCCATCGGCGAGATCGGTCCATTGTGACCTATGATCCGACCACTTATGTTCAAATACCTCATATAAAATGTGCATATAAAGATCAATTTTTATGTATACGTGCTTAGGTAAACTTTTTTGGTCAAATATATAGTGACATCATGCTCAAATACATGATAATAATGTTTTCCGGCGAAAAGACTTGTGGTTCACAAAAAAAAAATCGAAATTCGGTACACCTACCCATTTGTAAATATGGGTATCAAATGAATGGAAATTCTTCAGCGATTGAATGTTTGTAGTTATTTTCAGGATTCGTATACCCTGGTGACCTATATATCACTTTGAATGGTAACCACACATATGTGTAGGGTATTTATAGTCGGCTTAGACTGACTATAATTTTGATAAAACTGGTTAGTTTATGAGTTAGGTTAATTTAGTGCATTAAGTGCTGTTTTCAAAACAAATTTTAACTTTATGTATTTAATAAAGTTCTCTTCCAAAAGTTGTTAGTGTTAAATTAGTTAGTTATTCACTCAAAAAAATAATGTATTAAAAACAAATAAAAATGTCTTTGAAATAAGTACAATTGTATTCGTTTTACGTCCAAAGACATTTACTTTTGTTTTAAATAAATTAATGCATTTGATTTTGTATGAAATATATAAAAAAGTACATATTTTTATTGAATTTCAGATCAATTTTTGAATAAATTTGTCTTAAAATTACTGAAATTGCAATTATTTAGCTGTCCAGAAAAGTATAGAAAAATAAATACATTTTTGTATTTTTAATACAAAGAATGTATTAGTAAAACGTTTTTTTTACTCCTTTTTCCATTCCATTCCTTTTCCTTTCTTTTGTTTCTTTTCACTCGTCTGCTTTTTATTCTTTTTATTCCTTATTTCCTAAATTTAACAATTGAATAAAAATGTTTTCTTATATTTCAAGTTTTCACAGCTGGCATCGAACTCTTGACTCCGGCGTTAGAGTCCACTGCTCTACCCGTTGGGCTACACATTCATCTCCATTTGTTTGAGATTTTTGCTTCAAAAACAAAATTTTTGAAATGTTCAATTTTTTTTTAATGTCACATTCCAAAAAAAAAAACATTTTTTTTTTCATTTTTCGATGCGTCACAAATTTTAGTCATTTGATTCAAGATTGTGAATAAATGATCTGTACCAAATGAGGTTGATAGCGTAACGGTCAGAACTCAGGTCTTGTACCCGGAAGGCGTGGGTTCAAATACCAGAAGGAACATTTTTTATTTTTTTTTTTAAGCTAAATATGTATATCAATATTATACATATTATAGATTAAATAGGCGAATATGATTAAAAAGTTTTAGACAGTTTAATGATATTTTTAATTTATGAAGACGCATACTAATTAATAAAAACTCATTCGAAGTGAGTTAGGTTGCCTTAATAAGGAATATCTTTAAAAAATATCCTTATTAATCAGAAATGCATAATTTTTCCTTATGTAGAAAAAACTCAACCTGATACTGAAACTAAATAAGGTTTAGTAATATTTCATATTACAACACGATATTTTTTTAGTTTCAAATGACCATAGCAATAAAAAGATAATACATATTTCCTCAGCAACAACATATTGTCACATTAACACCACTTTTAGAATTTCTACACATGTTTTAAAACCACAATATTTCACACAAAACATATAAATGAAATTAGCATATTTTTGCAAAAACAAAAGCCATGGGCATTTTTTAAAGTCTTTAATTTTCATATATTAATTTATTGCACTTCATTATTTATAAATTTTCCATGTTGCATTACAATAGTATTACAATATTTGCATTACAATAGTATTTTGTAGGAAAACCGAAAACAAGTACACTTTTCATTAAAAAGTACGAAAATAAATACAAATGCAATTTATATGTATTAAAAATACATTTTTTTGAAACAAGTGCAGAAATTGTATTAATTTTAATATATTATTTTTATGAGTGTTAAAATAAGGGGATCATAGGTCTTCAATGACCTCATACACCCATATTTAATAATATATATATAATAGTTTGGCGCTACAGTCCTGTTTAGAACTTCGGCCGAGCTCTTTCACCATTTTGAGCTGTGCGTGTTATATTTGTACTCAAAGTGGTGGGACCTACAGTTTATTGCCGAATCCGAACGGCGGGTGAGAACTTTTCATAAGCAATGGTTTTACTCTCGTAGGTTTGCCATTTACTGATGAGAGGTAGCGCGGTATAGAAAAATGATTCTATGAAAAGATGTTGTTATCCCCAGTCCAGGCTTGAACCGGGGACCTTTCGGCTCGCAGACCAACGCACTAACCATTGAGCTACGATATTTAATACCAAACATTATAATAAGGTATACAATATACATTCTACAATCTTTCGTCCTTCTCTTATAAATAGATATACGGACGGACGAACCCAAATAGACTCAAGAATTACTTTCGAAATTCTCACTAACTATCAAAATTGACCTACTTTAAACATACTCATATGAACTAACCTTCCTTAGTAGTTTTATTTTATATTTTCTTACCCCGCCTTAAATTGATTAACCATTTAATACAGCGATATACAATTAAGTTATACTTAGGATTTATAAATGAAGTAAATGGTATGTCATGCACTTCGTAGTCGACATTTGTATCAAATTGAAATTAGTCATCAAACCGATAACTTGCATTCAAAAGGTTTCAGGTTCCGATAACATATTCATCATGAAAACGTAGGGATATAATCTGTCTGAGGTGTTAACCTTATAATAATAACGTTTCACTTTAGTCCTGAACTTAGGCCGAGATCTCTCACCATTAGAACTATGCGTGTTATATATGTATATGTGGAATCCGACCGATAATGTTTTCTATAAATAGATGTGTTTAGCCCAGCCTAAATTAGAACCGATGATTTTCGCCTCGCAGTGTAATGCACTAACCTCTGAGCTACCGACGCTACGACAGTGTGGACCTTAGTAAATAAAAAAAAGTAATGATTGATGGCAATTCCCATCGGGTTGCAAGAATGCAAGAAATCATAGAAACACCCGCCATTGTCTGTGATTTCTTAGCAACTCCATTTTTTTTTTATTTATCATTCATTTATATGCTGCGTTAAACGTTAATAAAGTTGAGTTTTCTTTTACATTTTGTCTATTGTCTGGATTTTCCCCATGTATTTTCTTATAATTTAGCTTCAGCATTTCAATTTTCTACATTGTTTTGCATCTGTTTTCATTTTTCTTACAGTTTTGTTTTCGTTTTCTTGACATTTTCATGTCATTCATTGTCTATCCAATATGCACATAAAAAGTGAAACACTGTGATTTTTATTTTTTGTTCTGATCTCTGCCACTTTAATCGCAATCATTTAGCATTTTATCATTTTGCCTCTATGTGTTTTTATATATTTTTTTCTTTTTTTCTGTCTTGTAATTCATGGCTATTGTCTTGGACTCACCACTGCCTTCTTGATGCTGGCGACATATTTGCCCTGGTCTATGCAGAAAACTATAGCAAATTGTTTAGTCTATTTTTTACGTTCTCATCCAACATATTTCCAGGCGTCTTGATACTGTAGAAAAAAATCATTTATTTTTCTTCTTTTTTTTACGTGCGCTTCAGAATTATATTCCGTCTCGTAAAAGAGACCGGCATGTTTTTGTTCCTTTGTCTATGTTAATAGATGCCTGCGAACAAGTGTTTTCTTCCATTTACAGCCGGAATGCTTTTCCTTGACTTTCTCGCTTGTCATTTCTGTTCATTTTCATGTGATTAATGTCGGTATTAGCTGCAATTAACTTTTTTATATTCTGTAAATTACAAGATTATTTTCTTTTATAGGACTAAATAATAATGTTGAAGAATTTACGCGAGTTGTTAACTTATTATAAAATTGTATTTTTTTGCAAATGTATTTACATCATATATAACAATTTGTGTCATAACGTATTGTATTATAATATGAAGATCATTTTTTACACATTGACTAAAACCATACAAGAACGAATTTTACAATTTATAGACAAACAATTATATGAGGCGTCGCAAGGTGAACAAAATGATGTGATTTTTACAAAAAAATACATTTTTATTTAATTTTCAAATTTTTTTATCATTACATAAATAAAAGACCGATTAAGAATTATCTGTACTCATTTTTCCTCAAAGATAAGAAGAAATTGCATTACATACCTAAATATATGAAAATACATGTTGGAACATAACATAATATCCTTGCATATCTTCTCAAATCCTTAAAAGAGTATATAGGCTTTTACAAAATAGTTGTACCAACTAACTTCATTCGGTTAAATCGAATGGTTTACAAATAAGCTGGCGGAACTGCCATATTAGCCAATACACATGAAATATTAGTCTATACACACTCCTAATGGTTCTAAATCTGTACTAAATTGTTCTAAAACAGTTCGAATTGGTTGCAGTACAAACTACTACTGTTTTTATTTTTACAATAACAACTGATTAGACGGTTGAGAGAACCGAATAAGTTGGTTGAGCAGAGAGTTGATTGGCGGTTTGCTTCGGTTTCCAAGAAAATTGGAGTTAGAAATTTATTTATTTTATTTCAAGTATTTAGTGTTTCATAATATAATTCAACACACATACAAAGTTTATATTTACACAAATGTTATCCATAATAATAATAGTTTGGCACTACAGTACTATAAGAACTTAGGCCTTATAAGAACTTAGATTCGAGCTGTCGTGTTGTATTTGTACTTAAAGTGGTGGGACCTACAGTTTAAAGCCGAATACGAACGGTGAGTGAGAGCTTTTCATAGGCAACATTTTATTCTCGTAGGTTTGCCGAGAGGTAGCGCGGTATATAAAAAAGTTTCTATGAAAAGATGTAGTTAGTCCCAGTTCAGACTTGAACCTGGGACCTTTTGTACCTCAGTCCAACGCAATAACCTTGAGCTACCGACGCTACTAATGTATATCCATAGTGCACCCAGAAAAAAATTCACTCAAATCCCATAAAAATTGATCAATAGGACAATTATTGATTTAATAGTATATAAAAAATAAATCTTTTCTTATAAACTCAATGGCAATGCCATGGGATTTTCTAGTATTTAATGGTATTTTCCGATTAAAATAATAATTTATCCTATTGACTATTTTTAATAGTAAACCAGTTGGGAAGGTTAGATCACATGAGAAATTTTAAAGTAGGTGTAATTATGACAGTTAGGATTATCAAAATTATAGTCGGTCTAAGCCGACTATAAATACCCTACACATATGAGTGGTTACCATTCAAAGTGATATATAGGTCACCAGGGTATACGAATCCTGAAAATAACTACAAACATTCAATCGCTGAAGAATTGTCATTCATTTGATACCCATATTTACAAATGGGTAGGTGTACCGAATTTCGATTTTTTTTGTGAACCACAAGTCTTTTCGCCGGAAAACTTTATTATCATGTATTTGAGCATGATGTCACTATATATTTGACCAAAAAAGTTTACCTAAGCACGTATACATAAAAATTGATCTTTATATGTACATTTTATATGAGGTATTTGAACATAAGTGGTCGGATCATAGGTCACATTGAACCGATCTTCGCACATACAGCGTAGGTATATTAGCAATCTAAGTTATAAAAGTAGTAGGGATTTCAACAGACAGACGGACAGACAGACGGACAGACGGACATCGGTAAATCGACTCAGGAGGTCATGCTGATCAAGAATATATATACTTTTCCATACCGGATATGTTTCCTTCTGGGTGTTACAAACGGCGTACCAAACTTAATATACCCTTTCACTCTTAGTGTAGGGTATAAAAACTATTATTTATATAGTAATTTTTCTGGGTGTGTGTATAAAAAAAATACTGATAATATATTAAAACAATATCATCCCGATATTGTTCCCGGATTAGGAGAAATTACATGGCAAAAATTACAATTTTATTCTATAATTTCATATATTTGTGTATTTAATTTCTTTGAAAATTTATTCCAAGGACGATAAGTGTTATACTTCATTCGCACTAACTTTTTTCTAATCACCATCAATTTGGTAAAAAACTAAAAAAAAGTTTAATCCCGATATACGATACCCGGATTAGGAGAAATCATGGCAAAAATTATCATTTTTATTCTAATTTCATACATTAGTGACTTTTTTAGTAAATTGATTCCAATGGCTTATCGATATACTTCATTAGCGATAACTTATTTCAGATTACTATGAACATGCTCAAAAATAAAACAAAAAATTATACCGATATCGGCTTCAGATTTTGACAAATCACATGTCAAAACATGTCAACAAAATGTCAATGTTTAAATATTTCTACACATTTTTTAATAATTAATAGAGAACATTTTGCAATGCATAACTATACGTTGAATTTTTTTTTATTTAGTAAAAAAAATTCAATGAAATCTACCGATTCGTTTTGAAGTTATATAACTTTGTTTAAAAAAAAAATGCCTTTTTGTTCCCGAGCGTCATGGATTAAAAATAGTCCATTTTCGTACAAAATTTAGCTATTTTTACAATTGAAAATTTTACAGTTTTGAACCACAGAATTACATGTAAAATTTGCATATCAAAATTGTCCAGATTATCATATCAAAGCTCATTAAAAAAAATTAAAGTGTGGATCAAAAATGTCAAAAGAGTCCATATTTGAAGGTCATATATATCAAAATCCATGATTAAATGTCTTTGGTGAATCCTGATTTGGTGAATATGTTGTAAAAATGGTATTTTTTTTTTAGGGAATCCTGGTTGACATTTAAAATTTTTGTTTGACATTTAATATTTTAAATTACCGTTTGCTTAACCCATTCAGTTTTTTTATTTTAAACCTTAAATATTTTTAAGGTTTTTTTTTGGGATCATTTTAAGCCTAACAAGCCAAATTCACTTCAAATTTAAAAAAAATATATATTTTTTGATGATTGTTTGAATTAGAGATGGGCATGTGAGCGTGATTCACGTGAACACGCGTGATTGTGATTGAATCCTAATTTTGCTCACGTGATTGTGAGTGAGTGTGAGTAGACTCAAAAATACCGTGAGTGAGTGAGTGAGTGTGCGTGAATATTTCATAAAATAAAAAAATCTCACTTTTAATTTTTTGTGATTTTTCTATATTTTTGCTGAACTACAGAAGAAGTAGGACCATCCCTTGAACTCAGAAGTCTTCAGGAAAGCGACTGCTAACTTTTCAGAACAATAATAAATCAAACCGTTTCTAACGACCGTCATATACGCACTCAACTCAGAATAAGTTGCAAGGTTGCAGCCAAGAATTGATCTAACCCCTGCAAACCGGCCGTACTTAGTATGGGCTAGTCAATTTTTGTGGGGTCATGTAAATAGTTTTTGCTTTTGACCGTTCATGGAAATGGATATAGAACTAAATTTTTTTTCTCATTTTTGAAAAAAGGTGAATTTTTAATTTCAACTATACATGATAACTCTGTATTTACTTCCTTTTGTTTATTAAGTTTAATTTGTTCCAGGGGTTCGTGTGGGGTCCCGTTTTTATTCGAGTTACAAATGTAGTAACCAAAAAAAAATCGCTTCAAAAATAGTTTTTCCCAAAGTCAATTCATCCCTGGTAAATTCTACTCCGGACTATTTTTTTTATTGATAATTCTTTTCCACAGATAATTTTTCCAGAGACAATTCTCAAAAATTTTCACGAATTGTTCAACGGAGAATTATTATTCGAGGCAATTTTTAGGTTTTTATATGAAAAACACATCGAAGGTCTTTCACATTTCCATCTCCGTTAAAAATTGAAATATATTTTATTAAAATCCATAACATCATAACATCATTATTGGTTTTAAAGATGTAGGTTGTATTCGAAGTGCCACGCTCGGTCGACCAATCTCACCAACATTACAAATGAAATATGTATTTTTATGCATTCTGAAAACAATAGCAAAAAAAAAACGTGATCACGCGTGATTCTGATTGAAACTTAATTTTACTCACGTATTGTGAGTGAGTGTGAGTAGAGCAAAAAAGGGCGTGAGTGAGTGTGCGTGATTAGAAAAAATCTTTCGTGAGCGTGAGTGAGTGTGAGTCAAAACTCACTCACGTGCCCATCTCTTGTTTGAATGTAACCATATGGTATGTTTTTCATAAAAAATATAAAAATAGTGTAATTTTTTATATTTAAACAATAATTCAAATTAAGTCATTCGACACTGAATACACTACTTTTTAATAAAAAATAAAATCACAGGTATAAAATATTATATATTTTAAATATATGAAAGACTAAAAATGGCTTAAAACCTAAATATTTTTTCTTATGTTGCTTAAAATATCTCCTCACAGTTCATAATCTCTTTATAAACTAAATGTAATACCACCCCATAACAGATATCATAAACAATCAGTTAACTTATTTCAGTCGCAATATTATAGCAAAGAGTATTAAAAAATATCTTTGAAAAGCTGTTACCATATGGTAAAGAATTACTAAATCGAATAAAGTGTACCCAACTTTATTCGTTTTTTTTCTCAAAATGTCCTAGCTTCGATTTAGACCTTTTTGAATTGGGAAAAGTTTAATAAGTTTACATAAGCTATTGGTAATAAAGATATTGGTAATAAAATGGGAAGTTTAATTTTCAAAAATTCTATAAATTTTTGTACATATTTGTATCGTGTTGTGTAGAGCTTCACAGAGGTATGATAAGTGATTTATCTCATTTCTCCTGGACTCGGACATTTCATTGACATCATATATGAAATTAACTTTTGCAATTTACAGTCTTAAAATGAAGCATTGAAATCTAAATGAATAACGGTTTCGATTTAGAATTCACTGATTTCTTACATTTTTATTTCAATTTTGATTATGCTTTCGATTTTAAGTATTGTAACGAATGTAAGTTTTAAAACTTAAATAGTTGCAAATAAATATCAGTTTCGACTTCAATACCTCCTTAAACCACATACCTTATACCTATTATTTTACCCATATTACTAGAAAATCTTCATAGTTATAAAAAAAATACTTTAATAATAACGCTTTAACCGCCTGTTGATATAACACATTACTGAAAACATTTTTCAATTTTTGTCAGGAATGTCAACAGAGCAAACGTGCAACAAACACACACACAGACAAACACTTGAGAACAAAACTATAATATGATGAAAATACGAATAAGTGAAATCCACCAGAGAATGCTGATGACTCTCCGTGGTCAAAAGAATACAAAAATAAAATAATATATATGAAAAAAGAAAAAAAATATATGAAATAATGCCAAGAGTTTCTCCGACTCGACTCTGCCATAAGAAAGGACATAAATCAAAATTTCCAGACTACCGGCTCTAATAGTGTGCCAAGCTTAGACACGCATTCGTAATTCCATCCAACTCGACCAACAGACAAAAGGATGCGAGAAAATAGATGAACGCCCACAAAATTTTAGGATCAGAATCAGCCAGAGGGCTGATTGGTATCAACACCAAGCAACCGCCTGCAAAAAAAGTAAAAAGTAACAAAAAAGTACTCGTTGTAGCTAGTGATAAAATGAAAATATATTTTTCAGATGATTGCCAGCAAATATTTTCAATTGCGGAAAGAGGTCGTAGATGGAGGAGGGTCAGATGTCGTTTTGCATTGGCATTGGAAATAACAACATGTATTAGGAAGGGGGCTAAATGTTTTAATATACCTAACTATTTAATAAATTGATTTTTTTAATGCATATTCAATTTTTGTGTAGAGTGTATCTTTAGAGGCGCTTTGTGAGCTCGATTTAATATTTATATAAAAAAAGAGAATTTTGTTACGGCAATCAACTTCTTCAGTGTTCTCAACCTCAAAGTTGGTTATTAGGCAATATTAAAAGAGAGTACAACCATTTTAGCATAATTTTAGAACAATTTAGTGTGTATATGATATAATTTTAAACCAACCGAATATGACAGTTCTATCTACCAAATTCTAGATATTTTAAGACACTTTAACCCGAATGAAGTTGGTTGTTACAACAATTCTTTCTTTCCTCCAACCTTATTTCGGTGCGTAGTTAGTCAATGGTTTGAAATACGCTACGGAAATTAAGTTCTATGACTTTAAAATGAAAACGTTTGAAATTTGTCTGTTTGGTCATCAGAGGCTATAAAAGTTTTTGGACAGATCAGGACCACTTTGCACCTCTACCTGGTTCGGTTTGCTGGTAAAACATGAATTGCGGTGTGTGGCGTGTATTTGATAAGGTTGGCCACTGCAAAGATACTTACAAACACAGACACTAACACAATGACCAGCTCAAAGCCAAGGACAATGCCTGAGGAATGTACAGAAGGAATCACGAAGATATTCCATTCCTTTTGCGAATGAAGTCGTAGTGTGTGACTGTCCAGTGTTTCTACAGCATGCCACTCGATGTTTTTGTCTGTCTGTCTATTTCCCCATCCGCTCCACATATTGCTCCCCCCACATATATCTTTATTTAGAGATATACAAGTACACCTACTTGTGTTTATAAACTCATGCTGTATTTCGTTATATTCGCAAGCAGACAGGTGTGTAATTTATTGATTATTCCAGATACCTGCAGCTGCGCCACTTCGGTTGAATGCTGAATGATAATATTTTCATTAGTGTTAAGCAGACAGCACAGCATCGCACATCCACCTACTCCACAGCATTTTCTGACATTTTGTCATTTTAATTTTCTTGACATCCGTTGCTTGTGGAGGATGGTATGAATCTTTTAATATTTTTTTCTTAATTCTTTTTCTTTTTGAATTTTCAACAGCTGTATTCTAGAAATCTTCATTCATGCAACCAACACGAAATTTATGCTGTCAAATAAATCTAGTTATGAATTACACAATATATAGTTCTCTTATTCAGTTATGCTTTAAAATGATTTGTCAGACAGTTAATTGAATTGGAATTTACATTTGATGTAAAACGATTATACTTGTTAAAAGTTTTAACTTGATTCTTTAAAATTTTCAAGATGTCATATAAAAAAAAAACTTATGTATAACATTTAGTCCAAGATTATTGCAGTATCCGAAAGTTTTAATATCAATAAGAACATTTGAAATAGTTTTCATTACATTTCATAAAACTGTTCTACAAGGTTTTTAATCTGGAATTAAACCTATCAATTCTGGTTGATTTCGGTCTCCTGATTCTTGCTGCGTACTTAGAATTTTCCCTACGCGTCAAAGTAGCAAAAAAGGCCGTTCTTGGTACTTTATATCGCAAGTTATTATATTGCACGATATCGCCATGTTCCAGATGCAAACTTTATCACAAAATAAAATGTGAAATCTCGACGTATAGGGAAAATTCTGAGTACGCAGCAAGAATGATAGGTTTCATTCCAGATTAGGCCAAAAACCCTCAATTTGTAGAACAGAGTAATTTAAAGAAACATGTTCAATGTGTATTTTCTATGCATCTTGGAAAGTTAGGTTTAAAGAGTAATATTGATCGTTAGTCTAGATTACCATAAATCATTTGTTGTTAATCCTAAGGAATTTACATTTCTACGAGTTTAGATTCAAATCAATGATACGAACCTAAACGAGTAACAGATTCAATTTCGATTTTACTTTTTGGTTCGGTTTCGGATTGCACAATGTTGTTCTTTGGAAGAAAATGGTGTCGATGGATGTTTTTTTTAGTATGTCAATATCAAAACAGAGGCATGAAGACTATTTCTCAAAAGTATCCTGCGAATGAAAAACGAATTCTGTAATGACTGGCCGAGTGAACAACGAAGGAATATGCTGGATTAGATGACATTGTAGAACGCGAGAACTCACGAGCTGCTGAAATCAAGCCCTCGAATGCTTTAAATAACTGACCCAGGTTTCTGAGAAATCACCATCCATTGTCAATATTGAACGTCCCTGAAGAAATGACAAAAACTAGTTGAATACTCGTGGAAAAAAACCTACACCCAGAAAAAAAATTCCCTCATATCCCATATAAATTGGTCAATAGGACAATTATTGATTTAATAGTATACAAAAAATAAATCTTCTCATATAAACTCAATGGCAATGTCATGGTATTCCTAGTATTTAATGGTATATTCCGATTAAAATAATAATTTATCCTATTGACTATTTTTAATAGTAAAAAACTATTATTTATATAGTATTTTTTTCTGGGTGTACTTTATAATTAAGAACAAATGTTTAAAACTGAAATTAAACATAATGGCCCTAACTATAGTCAAAATTAAACTGGAGCTTAAATTTAATTATGACTTTTTTGAAAATTTATGTAGAAAATAAATGTCAAAAAGCTTTTCATTAAAATAAACTCTAGTTTAAAATTGTCTATAGTATCGCGCCAATTTTTTTAAATTAAACGAAATTGTTTTCAAATTTATCACATTGGCCTTAAAATCGAGATTTCGTGACATGCCCCTAAAGGGATGCTGCATTTACAGTGTGAAATGTAATGTAAAATGCATACAACATACATCCAGGGGGGGCAACACTTACCTGTTAAGTAGAAATTTTGTGTTCGATGTCACCCTGCCATATAATTCATAACCCCTTTTTTAAGGGACCATATTTTATAAAACAGGCATCATAAGCAGTAGTAATGTTGATAGATGATGGCCGTTAGTAGAACAGGTTATTGGCTTTAGCAAGTACGCATACCATTCTAAACGAGAACAGAAGAAAATAAAAATGAAATAATAAAATAAATAAAAATATATATATATATATATATATATATATATATATATATATATATATATATATATATATATATATATATATAAAAACTGTTTAAATATGTCAATTTTTCTATTTTTTTATATAAAAATAAAACTATCGTTTAAAATACGTACACTCTAAAAAAGGAATGTTTATAAAATACTTGTGGGAAGCTATCGGTTACTTCTGGTAAATACATATTGGCTGCCAGAAATACTTATTGTTAGTCGTAAATGGCTTATTGCAAACAATTACACAATTCTAGTGTTGGAACACAACGATATCTAATTTCTTAAAAACATTTAAAATGTTTCCCAATAAAAGTCACTTCAATTATTACTCCCAAACACTCCTTTGTCACCAGTAAATAATAAGTGTTTAAGAAAAGTAATAAATACATGAAATTTCTTTGGGGCAAACACTAGATCCCATAACGCAATCTATTTAAAATATATAAATAATAGCTTCTCGGAAAAAATGCTACATTGAAAGTGTTTGACCCAAAAATCGTACAGCTTGTCGCAAAAGATGCATCACTTGACAATTGAACTTATCCGTGTCATGCGTGTTTGGCAAACAACACCAAATTTTGAAATATTTGTGGGATACACTTCAAATATATGTGGGAAACACTTTTCGTGTTTGTGGAAAACACTTTTCGTATTTGTGGGAAACACTTTTCGTGTTTGTGGGAAACACTTTTCGTATTTGTAGGTAACACTTTTCGTGTTTGTGGGAAACACTTTTCGTATTTGTAGGTAACACTTTTCGTGTTTGTGGGAAACACTACAATTATTTGTGGGAAACACTACAATTATTTGTGGGAAACACTTCGATTATTTCCTACAAATGAGCTTGCAAACACTTTAGTGTTTGTTTGTGAAAGTGTTTACAGCAAACGATATTTTTTGTGTGTATGTATTGTTAGGTGGCGTATTTTATATTGCTGGACTTGACAATTATTTGCCACAAAAAATTGTAACAAAAATATAATAAAAAGCTATGTTTGTATGAAACATAGCATTTTATTGTATGAAAATTAAATTTATAATAATCAATAATATTTTCGAGTTTTAGTAAGTGGTAAAATCACATATTCATGTGATGGTAACACAGTTTCGACTTTATTTTTCTTGCATGGCAATTGTGATTTATAAAATGAAACATAAATAGCTTAATTTTATAAAAGGTTTTTTTTTTTTTTTTTTTTTGGAATATCTACTAAAATCCACAGCACTCAGACAGACTATATCCATTGAACTGTGAAATCTATTCCCTACAATTTTGTGGTTAATATCACCACGAGCGCCCATGCCCAAGCCGGGATTCGAACCCGGGATTCGAACCAGAATGCAAGTCCAGCGCGCTACCTCTGGACTGCTGCGGCCGGTAGTATCCCATTAGTTTTTAATTAGGATATATTGCCTAATTTATCATAATAATCACAGTGTGTGTGTATATTTTGGATATGGATGATTTTGGTACCAAACGACACGAAATATAAAAATCTATCTTATGTCATCAAAAACTCAATTTCGAAAAAATGTGGATTTGACCCTTTTTTTGCACCGAATCCTTCAATTCTTTCAAATTTTAATATAAATTGCTTTAAATTCTGTGTTAAAACACTTTTTTGATTGAATTTTGTATTTGACAAAATTTCATTCAATTTTAATAAATTTTTACCTCAGTGTAGTAATAGACTTTCAACTAAGTCGTTATTACACCGGAAATACTGCTATACAACGACATCACATTAATGCACACTTCGAAAAATGTCAGAACTCTTTTTCAGTTATTTATCACATATTCACATTGAAGATGCATTCGTTAGACTGATGTATTGTAGTATTGATATTATATTATTGATATTACGAAGTGTTATTCAATACAACAAACATGTTTATGTTATGCTTTTAACAACATAATTATCATTGTCATCAACATTTTTCTCCGTATTTGAAAAGAATGCCAAATTCTACATTTGGTTGTTCTGAGAACTAACATCATTCGGTTTAATCGACAAATTTGCTAACGTAACTGCCATATTAGCCTATTCACAGGAAAATTTAGTCTAATGGTTCTAAATCAGTACTAAATTGTTCTAAAACAGTTTGAAATTGATAGCAGTATAAACTACAATTTTTTTTATTTTGACAATAACAACCAAATAAGCGGTTGAGAGTACCGAATTAGTTGGTTGAGCAAAGAGTTGGATGTCGCAAAAAATCTCTATTTTGTGTGTAGAGATCGAGCTTTTTATAGATCTAAATAAGAACAAATCTCTTGATTTTATTCATCAAATTGATTCCAAAATTGTGATGTGATTTCAAAATTTAGGCAACTCTTAAAGCTTAATCAAGGTTTGGTGTAATTTTATAGATCTTCGTTCTGTTTAGTGTTGTTCTTCCTCTATTGCTTTTTCGTAATTGATGTATGAAATGCGGAGCTGTCTCATTTGGAGCAATGTAAGCAATACGTTTTTCCAACATTAACAATTTGCCGGGGGAGAAAGTTTCACGTTATCAACATAGCAGTCACATTAGTGAAACGCACAGATACTAGGTACTTATAATAAAAACACATACCTATTTACATTGCGACAACAACTAGGACGACAACTAGGACGTGCAGTGTATGCAGCTTAAGCAACCGCACAAAAGTTGGGCGCGAAGATTTGAAAACGAAAGCACAAGCAGCATCATCTTCAGCTTCAGTCTCAACATCACCGACTATAAACAAATGAAGATGACGAAGTTTGTGTTTATATTGCGTCGCAGATAAAGTTTTGCACCCTCTGTACAACACCCAACTTTCCTTAAGTCCCAGGCACGTCGCGTCGACTGGCTGCCACACTATGCCACAAGTATGGCATGCAATTGTGTGGTACAAATTTAAGTACGCGTTCCGGCCCTTTTGGCAACACCAAAATTAGAACTGAAAAGTTTTGCATATGCTCACAGCCAACCTTCAAGCGGCTCATAGGCCCATGTACCGAGTTATTTGAAACATCTTCTAATTTATTCGGCACATATTTGTAGAATTGTTGAGTGCTTGGTAGAAGTTCGTTATGAAATTAAATGTTTTAGTTGAAATTAATGTAGGGTCGTAGTTGTGCAGCAGAATTTCAGGTGAAATAACGTTCTAGTTAGTGGAAAAACAGTGGTGTGAACCAAAAAATCATAGAATATGGTAATAGCTGAGTTATATTTGAGGATCTTTTATTACAGAAGTTGTATACGAATAGAAGTTGAATATGTATACATATTAAATATAAATATAACCCGAAATAATCGATATTGTTTAATCATTGCCTAACCATATTGTAAAAAAATGCATTTATTAAAAAAAAACTTTACTAATTTTCGACAATATAGTTTCCGCCCGACCAACTCTACCGGAGACTTGATGGCGGTCCTTTCCGAAAACTGGAATAATTGTATTTATGTAGATATCTCCAAGTGTTTTGATCGAGTGTAGTAATTGTATAAAATGTCGGTAATACTTTTACTCGGTAGATATCAAATTTTACCCAGGGGCCGTCCGACATGATTAGAAATGTTTCGTGTTTTCTCAGAATTTTGGAATTCCACAGGTTTCCATCTATTCCGGTCCCTATTTATCAATGACCTTCTGTCATTGACATATAACCCAATCCATTTCTCTGCACATTACATTATCATTTAAATTTTATAATCGCTCAACCAGTGCTATGGAGATTGAGAGTAAAATGTAAATGTCACACTCAAAAGAAAGAATCTCCGAATGAGGAGTAATAGAATTAATTTTAGTGCGAACTGTTGTCTGTTATTTCAAAAACGAATGTATTAATCTTTCATACCCCTCAAAATGGCCGTTATTTAAATTAATAGACTTACTTCATACCAGCAAAATCAAAAATACTAAAATAAAAGCAAAAACATAAAACAACAGCAAAATAATACAAAAGCAAAATACAATCTAAACAAAACAAAAGTAAGAACTCAAAAACTCAAAAGCAAAGTGAAAAACAATATCAAAATGAAAAACAAAAGTAAAACTTAAAGCAAAATAAAAATAAAAAACAAAATTTAAAACATACATGCAAAGACACAGAAACAAAACAAAAACGCATAAACAAAATGAAAAACACAAAAGGAAAATTCAAAATCAAAATAAGAAAACACAAAAACATAAAGTCAATCTCAACAAAAAAAAAAAAACAGAAACAAACAAACAAAAATGCAATAAAGGAAAAAAAAATCGAAAATTTAAAGAATAGTTAAAATAAAAAAAAAACAAAAAAAGCAAAGACACAGAAACAAAACAAAACAAAAATACAAGCACAAACATAAGGACAAATTTAAAATCAAAAACATAAACAAACACAAAAACATAAAGTCAAAAGCAAAAACATAAACAAACAAAAATGCAATAAAGAAAAAAATTACAAAATCTATAGATACAAAATTATAAAATTAAAAGAAAAGAAAACTAAACAGAACCCGAAAAAATACAAAAAGGATAAAACATAAATAAAATAAAAACGAGTTGGGAAAGTTAGGTCACATGCGTAAGTTCGATCACATGGGGCGGACTTTTATCGGTCGGGCGAGCCCGACTATGGAATACCCTACACCTGTGGTGGGGATATTAATGTGGGATATTTAATTGTATACCTTAATTGTAAAGTTTTTAATTATGTTTAACCTCCTCACCCTCAGAATATTATTCACATATCAGAAATTTACGTCTTATACCCCCATAATTTAAAATTGATATAAAAGTATAAAAAAACTAATAACAAAAAATTAGGAAAATATAATTGGGTGAACCACGCCTATATATATTAAATTTTGTCAGGCTAATATTTCTAGATTTGATTTTAATAATTTACGGTTCAAATTTCTACTATGAAAACCCGGGAAGTAATGAAAACTTAATAGAAAAAATGGTGGGCGGATCACGCCCATTTTTGGACCACTTATTTTGTATGAAATATAACAATGTGTTTTAAATTTTATAACTATATCTTGAATACTTTTCGAATTATTAGTTCCTAAAGAGTTATATAACAGTGACTTGTATGGGAGGTGGGCGTGTCCCTTGACCGATTTAGCTCATTTTCAAACTCAGTTCCTACTTTTTGCTAAAATATATTGATACGAAATTTCATCGCATTCTGAATTGTATTTCTCAAGTTTTTCTGAATACGGACAGCAAAACGGGCAGACAGACGGACATGGTTAAACGGACTGGGGTAGTGATGCTGATCAAGAATATATATACTTTTCGATACCGGACACGTCTCCTGAGGGGCGTTACAATATATGCACAAAGTTAATATACCCTGTACAAGTTGAAGTGGCAATAATTATCTATATATTATTCACTAATCAAACATGTATTTAAATAATTAATTTTAAGACGAATTCAATAAACGTATAACAATTCTATAAAATAGCATAGAAATTAGTTAATTAATCAAATACAATTGTTATCTATTATTGAAAATACGTTAAACGTAGCAATCATGTCAAATTGAAAATGTGATTTGTCACGTTTTAATAAGGGTACAATTTTAATTTGATTGCGAGTTTTCTTCCCCGACTTAAGAAGCCAACTTAATAAAATACTTTTGGTATTCGCACATTGAATAAATGAAAATGAATACAGCCACCAGTTCAGTCAGCTGACCAAGTGGCCGTACTTCGCAAACAATTTTCAAGGTTTCGTTTTTGTATTGCAACCCTCAGCGAAAATTTAATTTTCGAATTGCCAACAAAACGATTCACCGTCCAAGTGTGAGCCGCCAAACCAACGCTGAGCATAAAATTCTCAAGCAGAAAAATAAAAATAAAAGTAGTAAAAAAAAGCGGAAAATAAATGCGAAAATGAAGTCGAAGTTTATTCGGTCATTTTGGTGAAATATAACAGCATTAATTTTAACACAACATTAAATTCGATTCGGTTTTATTTGGACCGTGTGCCGAGCAGCGTATGTAGCAGCACAGCATTGACCGGATGAAAGCCGTAATGTTTGCCGTACGGACGGTACATAATAAAGTACCTATAGGTGTGAAACGGCGAGATAATAAGGCAATAAAATGAGGGGGATGGCAAGAAGTTTATGAATGTTTTTTGGGGTGCTGGCCGGCATGCTGTGGAAGCTGCTTAAAGACTGCTTCCACCTGTCGAATTTGGTAGTTAGGGTAGGTAGTTGTTGGTGGACGTCGAAAGCAGGCCACTGACATTTCAAGAAATTCAAAGAGCGCATGATACTGCAATGCAAATAAGAGAGAAAAGAGTCTGTATGACAGCGGAGTCTGGCAGACCAAAGTACCAACGCTAAAAACTGTGAAGGGGAGTACAGAAAGAAGTAATGAATGTTGGCGAAACGGATGTGCGGTCGGAAGGAAGCAACATTAAATTAAAATTTATTCCAATGAGTTTTTAATGCACAGCAACAAATATAGAAATATCTCTACAAACGCACACAAAGAAATTCACATTTTTTTTTTTGGAATTTCGCGCAACAAACGGAAACGGAAGTTTTGCCGCATCCGTTCATCGGTCTACCAGGCCTTTCATCCCGTTGTCCTGCCATTATTCCGTTCGTAAGTCTGTCGTTTGTCTGTTTGTTTGTTGGCCACAATAAATGTGCAGCGGTGGTTAAAACTTTCTCTCATCATTACGATGCCAACGTTCATTCTGTCGTCCTGTTCAGTTCAGTTCAGTTCTGTGCAGTACACTTCTGATCCCCGGTCTGTCCTGCCGCTTTGCGTCAACGCCAGTATCACGAGAGCAACGTAATTTATTTGCAAATTATTATTAAAACTTTTTAAAATACTTATGGGGCTCTAAAATGCTTTAAAGCTTCCATAAATCAGCGCTGTTCTGCCATACGACCTGCCGCATCGCATATGCTGACTGTTGGCGGCTGCCGGCCAGCATCAGGTTACTGCCACCTTTCACTGGCAGACCTTTTGAAGGCAGGCTGGCAGGCAGGACCTGTAGGGTGAGGTGGGGGCGTAATTTCAGCGCGCGCGTAAATGATTATCAGAATTTGTTAATTTCCAAATGGATTTTTCATTTGCGCGTTTATTTATGGCACAGTATCTGGCCTGATCTAAGGAATGAGCGGCATGAGTGGTGCGAGAGGTAGCCGGACAGTGACTGCGTTCTTTGGAATTTGTTTCTTTTGAACTTGGAGCCTTCTGCTGTTTGGTGATGAACGAATTAGCTGCCATCAATCGTTGTCGTAACTAAATAATTATTTATATTTTAAAATAATGATTACTTTAAATCAGTAGGAGATAAATAGTAGTAACGCTTTTTTCAAACAGTTTAATTTTTAATTTTAATGTAAATTTAATTTTAAATTAAATATCCATATAAAATAAATATCCATATCGATTGACATTCATTTTTAAAATAATTTGTCAAAAAAAAATTTCCTGCAAATAACGAAAATTCAAAAAATGGATAATATTTAAAATTTTTTTGGTAAATTATTTTTAAAAATTGATGGCAATCGATAGATACTTTAAAAATAAACAATTAATACCGTTGATACTATACAAATGTGGTTATGGACGAAACACTAAAATATTAGCGTTTTGGTCAGGATATAGACATGCAAAATCTGTATTTAGAATTCAGTAGCTTGTCCATATCGAAATAATTTTATATACGTTATGACAGTTCATTTAAAAACTTTTACTAATTGTTACAGCACTTTAAACATTTACGTTTGATTACCCATTGCACGTTCGCCCCCATTGGCATGACAGTGACTTTATGTATTATATTCTAGTATTTTGTACATGGACTGAGCATCGGGCTTTTCCTGTATTATTTTTCTAAAATCATATATTTTCATTATATACAATGAACAAAAGAAATGTGTAATACAAACAAAATTATAATGTGCATTATAGAAAACAAAAAATATTTAAAACGTATGTTGTTCTAAATCGAAATGACGCTAGTGTTTACAAATTTGACTTATGACTTTAGTGTTTACTATTGTTTTCTAGTTTTTGCTATTGAATTTTTCTTCTAATTTTTTGGTTTTGCGCGGAATCTCTACCTTTTGGATTTTAAATATGATTACGTTGTGCTTTTGTCTTTTTTGTATATGTTCTTTTAATTTCATGTTTTATTTTTGTTTTTCCTTTTTATTTTGTGTTTTTGCTTTTATTATTGTGTTTTTTTACGATTTTCTGTTTTAAATTTGTATTTTTATTTTTCGTTTGATTTTTAAAAATGTTATTTTAATTATGTTTTTTTTGGGTTTATTTTTTGATTTTGTTTGGTTTTATTTTTGATTTTGTTTTTTTATTTCTTTTTTTTGCATTTGATTTTTCTTATTTTGCGCTTTTGTATTTTTTGTGTTTTTGTTTTCCTTTTTGATTTTTGCTTTCTTTTTTTTGTTTTATTTATTTTTATTTTGCGTGGTTGTTTTTTTTGCGTTTTCTGTTTTTTTTTGTGTTTTAACTTTTGTTTTAATTCTTCTTTAATTTTTTTTTTGTTTTTTTTTATGATTTTGTTTTGTGGTTTTGCATTTGAGTTTATGTTTTTGCTATGTTTTTACGTTTTTGTTTTGTATCGTAGCTTTCGTTTTTGCTATTTTGTTTGATTTGTTATTACTTTTTTTTTTGGTGTTACTTTTTTGTGTTTTTAATTGCTTTTGCTTTTGCATTTGTGTTTTTGCTTTTGGTTTGTGTTTTTGCATTTGTGCTTTTGTTTAAGAGTTGTTGCGTTTGTTGCCTTTGTGTTTTTCCCTTTTTGTTTTTAATTTTGTCTATCTTTCTGTTTGTTTCAGTTTGTTTTTGCTGTTACATTTTTGTTGTTTTTTTATTTTGATTTTGTGTTTTTGTTTAGCTTTTATGTTTGCTGTTGTACACCCAGAAAAAATTCCCTCAAATCCCATTAAAATTGGTCAATAAGACAATTATTGATTTAATAGTATACAAAAAATAAATCTTTTCATATAAACTCAATGGCAATGTCATGGTATTTTCTAATATTTAATGGTATTTTCCGATTAAAATAATTATTTATCCTATTGACTATTTTTAATAGTAAAAAACTATTATTTATATAGTATTTTTTTCTGTGTGTATTGTATTTGCTTTTGTGTTTTGCGTCTGTCCTTGTGTTTCTGCTTTTGTGCTAGTCTTTTTTTTTTCTATTTTTGATTTCCTGTTTCTGTTTTTATGATTTTGTTTACTTTATTTTGTTTTTACATTTTCTGTTTTTTTTTGCTTTTGTGGTTTTGCTTTTGGTGTTTCTTTTAGGTTTTCGTATTTATATTTGTTTCAAAGTTTTTGCATTTATGTTTTGCTTCTGTCTTTCTGTTTCTTTTTCTGCTGCTTTTGTGTTTTTCTTTTTTTTTATTTTTATTTTGTTTATTGTTTGTTTTTGTTGTTACATTTTGTGTCTTTTTATTATGCTTCTGTGTTTTTGCATTTGTTTAGCTTTTGTTTTTGCTGTTGTATTTGAGTCTTTGCTTTTGTTTTGTTTTTTCTGTTTTTCTTTTTGCCTTTTTTTGCATTTGCGTTGAAGTGCTAAAAAAAAGATTATTGAAGAATTACTCATTTCAATTTGGCAAAATAATTATAAAATTTGACTTTTCTAATTTAGGTCATATTGTGTTTTCTCGGTATAAAAAAATCGGATATATACGATTTTGATATCTTAGCTAAACAAAATAAATGGTTGACCTTTACATCGAGTCTTGAATTCCACCCTAAGTGCACATCGAACACATTGACGTGGTTGCGTATACGCCACCGGCTGTCTCCCCTACATTTCCACTTGAAAACTTTGCATTGACGATAATCGATGAATTTATTATTAAAATATATATCAATTATGTCGTCATCTTGGTAGCCGCTGCACCGACCGTTCCTACTGCTGCTGCCAACGCTGCCGCCGCATAACTTTGCCAATAAATCTTTGCAAAACTTTTTGCCACAAATTGCAAATCATGACAAGTGCAAAGAGAGCGTACTCGAAACTCACGCTGTCGTGCGCTGCAGTCGCATGGAAAATCCTACCAATTTTTACAACGCGATGCATTTTTCAGGCAGCGCGCGCGCTACTTGCAAATTTATGAGGCACAGACTCCATTCAAATGCGAAACGAAAAAAAAAAAGAAAAAAATTAATAAGTGCCTGACTGCAGCGGAAGCAATGAGCGCGCGCCAAAGGACTTGATGTCGAATTCAATTTATTTGATAGCATCAAATTCCAACGTCCTGCTGACTATTTCCAAAAAATATATAAATAAAAAATAAAAAAAGGTATAAAATTCAGAAAAATATAAAACTGCGCGCAAAAAACAAATTCAACGACTATTGCTGCTGACTTCTTCTATAATTCGATTATTGCTGCAGTCGGCGCTGCATTAAAAATGTTCGCAACTGCTGTAAAAAATATAAAAATGCGCCATGTCAACTGCTAAATGGGTTGAAAATGCTCTCAAAGTTGGGGACGCGACTTGTGTCGCTCGCAATTACGCGTCGAGGTGGCGTCGCGTTGTCGCTGTCACAACCGCCTGCAAGTTTATTCTTGAAATGTCAGCGATGCCACCAATGTCATTTCTGATGAAGATGATGACATCGACAACGACAAAGTAGATGATGCTGCTGCTGCTGCTGATGATCCATGCAGCATTCATCATGCCTGATGAACTACTCGTCGAATAACTGGCGTCGCATTTAGCGTCGTCGTCCTCATTGTCATTGTCGTTGTTGCCCTTGTGGTGGCTGTTGTTTTTGTTGCTGCCACTATTGTCCTTGATGTTGTAACTTCTGATTGTTGAATGATAGTGCATTCAGCATTACTACGGTTTGATCCTCTTTCCATTTTTATTTATTCTTTTTTTTTCATCAGTTTTTGGCGTCTTAAGTCGATTTACTTAGCTGCTCGTTGAGCAAATGTTGAGCCATCCAACCAACCAGTCAGACAGTCAGTCAGTCATTCAGTCATTCAGCCCGTTCAATCAGTTATCGCTTCTGATGAAGCTTATAATAAGAAATTCACAATTCCATTCGTTTCGATTCGTTTTGAGTCTAATGCGATTTCATTTCGTACTTTCGTTCATCCCACCACCACATGCCATCCAACCAACGAACCGTCCATCGATCCATCCATCATCTTCTACGTTTATCCGGTAATCTTGCCTAATGGGATGATGAATGCTTTGAATGGAGTTCGAAATTGAATTTGAAAACTAATTGAAGTGCCATGGAAGCAATTATTATGGTAGTCCATTCTAGGTAGGTAGCTTATCATAAGTGTGCTATTGAAATATAAGCTTTTTATTGTCATGCTTACATATGTCATTAAATATGTTCATTAGGGATATCAACTGTAAATATGGAAAATCTGTAATTTACAATAAAGATATAAACTCAAAACTACAAACTTCAGTTTACCTAACTAATCCCTGGTCACTAATTAAAAAAATAATAGAAAGCTATATTGCGGTTGAGAAAATATGAGGTATTCTGAATTTTAAACATTTCCTTATGTGACTCGTATCGTTTTATTTATTTTTTTTAATGTTGTGCGTAAATTAGTTTTCAGAGATAAAGGTTTACCTTTACGGAGGATTCTGAATAATTTTCAAAAGAAAACAGTTGGGAAGGTTGGATCACATGGGAAATTTTAAAGTAGGTGTTATTATGATAGTTAGGATTATCAAAATTACAGTCGGTCTAAACCGACTATAAATACCCTACACATATGTGTGGTTCCCATTCAAATTGGTATATAGGTCACCTGGGTATACGAATTCTGAAAATAACTACAAACTTTCCATCGCTGAAGAATTTCCATTCATTTGACACCCATATATTCAATGGGTAGGTGTACCGAATTTTTTTTTTGGAAACCACAACTCGTTTCGCAGGAAAACATTATCTTCATGTATTTCAGCATGATGTCATTATATATTTGACCAAAAAAAGTTTACCTAAGCACGTATACAGTAAAATTGATTTGTAGATATAAATTTTATATGAGGTATTTGAACATAAGTGGTCGGTTCTCAGGTCACAATAGATCGATCTTGTTCAGACAGCTTAGATATATAAGTAATCTAAATCTAAAGTTTCATTACTCTAGCTCTTCTACTTTTTCCGTAATCGTGATTTCAACAGACATACAGAAAGACAGACAGACGGACAGACGGACAGACGGACATCGCTAAATCGACTCAAGAGGCCATGCTGTTCAAGAATATATATACTTTTCCATACCGGAGATGCTTTCTTCAGGGTGTTAGAAACGGCGTACCAAACTGAATATACCCTTCCACTCTTAGTGTAGGGTATAAACATTGTTTGAAAATTTTCAAAAACAACAGTGTTAAGAAAATATCAGGATGACAAAAACGGCGCTGCGAAATTATACCCTAATGGAAAAAGGCCCCAAAAAATTGCATGGAAAAAAATAACAGATTTTTTTTTGGGTGTAATTTCATTTTTTGTTGGGGTTTATTTTCAGAACGAAATGAGGCCCCAAAGTGAAGATTAAAACAAGCACCAAATATTTAGTTTGGGGCCTAATTTCATTTAGCTTAATTAGTGCACTCATTTGTTGTAACAATTATAAATTTTTCTGTTGTATCAATTTTTCTAAAGAAAAATTTTAAATCAAACTGTATATCATTGGGTGTTTCAAATGTACCCTAACCCTAGAACAATTTTTTTTTTCATTAAATGAACCAAGGAATCATTCCCTAAAATACTTGCACCCCAAAGCGAACCACCCTGTATATTATTAACATATTTATTTTAAGTTAAGAAATTCAAAAAATATTTTTGCAATTATATTTTGTGGTTAGGGAGATTGTTGGGTCAAATTTATCCCTTCATTGGATCTCTTAATACCAGATATGCGTTTCAGTATATGTAAAGTATTATTATTAATCAAGATTTATATCTGGTATCAAGAAGTCAAATGAATTGATAAATTTGACCCAACTATCTCCCGTACCACAATAATATTGTAAAAGATTACAAACAATACGAGTTAATAATAGCTGCGTTTTTTTCATAATTTAAATTTGAGCCGGATCAAATTTTATACGCAAAACAAAAACAAATTTGAGCTAGATAGATTTATCGAGCTCAAATTGTTTTTGTTTTGCGTACAAAATTTGTTCCAGCTCAAATTTAAATTATGAAAAAAACGCAGCTAATATTTCTACAAATTTAATATGCTTAATAATTTTTTTTTAAACTTTTCACTTTTTATAATTCGTATGCCCAATTTTTACGTTTACGATTTTTTTTAATAAAACGGGATTGAAATTGATGAGCGGTTTTTTTAATTTATAATGTAAAGAACAAGAATGGTGCATTCCTGGGAATTGAAAAAAAATTGTCAAAAATTGGCATTTTTTAAGCCTAATAATGAGTCCATTTTGCTTCATATCTCAGGTCCTGTTAAAAGAAAATGTGAAAATTGATATCTACACGCTGCAAAAAAAGGGGCTCTCCCAAACATAATTTTGCAGGCATTAACATTTATGTTGGAATTTTATGTAAACATAATATATAATTGACTGATAAATCAATTGTAAACAGGGTTGTATTGAGACTTGAACAGTGTTGTAATGAGCTCTGACTTACATTATAATATCCCGTTGCCCCTTAAAGTGGAGTATGTTCTAATGGAAACATAATAATTATTACATCCAACTAAATATAAATATATAAATATTTGAACCGAAACATAAATATGTTCAAAATAAAACATGATTTTTAACGACGTGAATATAAATATGTTTCCAGTGAAACATATCAGTTGTTTCAGTACAAAAAGTAGTATGTTTGCATAGAAACATATTTAAATATTTTTGGAAAGAAATCCTGAAAATAAAATAAAAATAAAATGTTTTTTTATTAATTTTTATTAAAAACCTTCAAACATGCACAGTGTGAATTTATAATAATTGAATTCATATACAAAATTTTAAATGCATAAATAAATAATTCGTTTAAAACTGCAAGTGTACAAGTGACAGCATCAATGAATGCACAATTGCAAACGCTAAACCAGACGATCCAGGCTCGCTTTATATTTGGTACAGTTACAGTTGGTTTCAGTACAACACATAGCGTAGGCAAGGAATTCACGGAGGCTTTTGTAAAAAAACATGCCAAATTCTGTTTGAAAATCGAAACACAGATTTTTATTTCTGGTGTTTTCACATTAGTTTCAGAAATTATATACTGCACTACATTATACTCTGTTACTAACTGAATTTATATATTTATTTAATTTACAAATATTAAAATTATTACGGACGCGAACACGTTTTCTCAAAGAACAACAAAAGACACGTACGCAGAAAATGCCGATCACCGAGTGTCAACTTTGTATACAAGAAGAGAGCTGCAAGAATACCTTTATTTACATTTGAATTCATTTTTTGTTTGTTTTCAAACATCAGTATGTTTAAAATGGCCCTATACTCTGCTCAACGAGTCCCAACTTCGTATACATGAAGAATTTTGCAAGAATACATTTATTTAAATCATATTTCTTTTTTGTTTGTTTTTAAACATCAATATGTTAAACGATGGTAAAGATGGCGTAAGTAGAAAATGCTGCACAACGTTGCCAACTTCGTCAGTCGATAAATTATCGAATTAAGACGAGCGTTGCGAACATACGTTGTATTTAGATTTGATTAGCATTTTCTGTGTTTCGAAACATAGTTTTAACCAAGTAAATTGCCAAGAAATAGTTTATTCAAATGCAATTAAAATTCTATGTTGGTATTGTAACATATTTATGGTAAATTTGACAGATTCAGCTGGGCAATATAATAATTTTTACACGTGAACAAAAATAAAATTAATTTCGATTATAATTTAATTACACTTCATTCCTAATACATGTATGGTAATTTCGTATTAATTTTTAATTACATTCAAACACATTCAAACAAATGTTTTCAATCCGTGTACATATAATATGTGTTCTGTTATGTATGTTTTAAATAAAATAAAAATAAATTTAACTTTATATTAAACGCTTATCAACCAAAAGAATCCTCAAAAATGTGGTTTTTCGTTTTTATTGAATATCCTTGAAACTGGACGTGTGGGGAAAAAACTGAAAACTCCATTGTTCTGAGAATGTCCAAATCCAAAAGAATTTGTAACTTTTATTTCTGGTGTCCAAAATGTTTGTCAAATGTGCGCACAGTGTTATTTTAAGATATTGTTCCACGTCTGTTTGTTAGATCTGTTTGTTAGATCCAGTCGGTACAAACTGGGTGTTTTGTACACGGAGGAAAATAAAATTCTAAAACTCGAGAAGAATTCGATTAGAAAGAAAAATAGAAGAATTTGACTAATATCAATAAAATACTACTAAAATTCAAGAATTTGTCATCTGGATATCAAGAAAGCAAATTACTTAGTTGTCAAAAAAGTATTTATTGATTATTAAATACCAAAAAGAACACGCAAAATTGTTGCTGTATTCATCGCAAAAAGAACACGTGTTCATCTATTGTTGTTGTTTTCATCGATATTGCTCTGTTTGTATGCTTTGTTTTGCGAGGTCGCCATCTGTTTGTTAGTCTATCTGTCGGTCTGTTGAAAGTAACTAAGCCAACATTTTCTAGACATTCAGACATTAAGTTCTTAGGTATCAAAAAAGTAACTAAGTACAATTTGTCTGGATTGCAAATTATTTTCTTCTTAGGTATCAAAAAAACGGCATGATATACAATGTTTGCATGTGTGTGTTTTCACGAATAGAACAACAAAGCACAGCCAGACAAGCAAGCGTCTGTGTATGTATGAATGTTAAAGATATAAATAGAACAAACGATTTTTCCTACGAATATTGGTATGGTTTCAGTTCGTAAACATAAATTTGGGTTCAATTTTGCATAAATACCAAGTTGATTTCATTCCATTGTTATCTAAATACACTATACAATGCTTATGGTAACGTGCGGAGGGGTTATACATAACCAACAGAAGAGGCAACGGAAAAGGAGAAAGTGTATATGGTAAGTAAACGGTTTCAGAATAATATACAGAGATTAAATTAAATAATAATAATAAAAATAAAATAAACAATTCAATTACATTAAGTATTTAAAAAAGTCATTTACTATACAAAAATGCATATAGGTAATAAAGTTCTAAATAAACAATAAATTAACTCGACTATATTTTTTTTATTTTATGTTAGCTTCGCATTAATTGCTTTTAGTTACTTTCAACATATCGACAGACCGACACACGAACAAACAGATGGGGCTGACAGACAGACAAAGTAAAACAAAACATAATAGCGACAAAGCAAGATCGAAAAAACAACAACTACACGAACACATGTTCATTAAATTTTGGGACGAAAACAACAACAACATTTTTGATACCTAAGAAATTAATAACTGAATTCAAGACTTATTCTACTTAGTTACTTTTTTGATACCCAAGAAATTAATAACTGAATCTAAGAATAATTCTACTTAGCTACTTTTTTTGACAACTAAGAAAATCCATTTCTTGAAATTAAGAATTTTCGGTTTAGCTGTATATCACTCCGTATTCCTCTTGATTCCTTCTGGATTTTAGAACTTTTTCCCTCCGTGTACCAACAAATGAGACAACAAACAATTGGCAAAATGCATTAATGGCAGATCGTACAGCTGTTTTAGAGGCAGCCAAGCCCCTTCATGAGTGATCTTTCTCAGCAGATTCTACATTCCAAGTCGCTAAAGTTTTCCTTTTCCAATGAACAAGAGCAAAGAATGCAAAAACTACATCAACTCAAGATTTTGCCGAAATTGTGCGTGCAGCAATTTGATACGTATAGGCTGCAGAGTTTCCACAAAATAAATACGTAGGCTGCACTTTGTATAAAAAAATGTTTTTTTTTTATTATTTATAAACAAATTGGCGTACAAAACACCCAATTTGTACCGACTGGAACTTGAGCACGTTAAGACAATATCTTAAAATTTTAGTCATTCTCAAAATAGCAGATAATTTATTCTTTTACTTCCAGTGTAGTTACGATAAATTTAAAACAACACATTTGTGTAAACTTAAACTGTACGCAGTTAATTACAGAAAATGTGAATATTTACGTAAATTTTTCCGCAGATTTTATTGTTTTTGTATTCTTTTGAATTCGTATTTAAGTCCGTTGTGCGCTCTTCTGCGTCGCATCGCCTGTTGCCGTTTTACGTAAAACGACAGAGACAATAACGTTGTACGAACGAACGAACGAACCAACGAACGACATAAACGACGTAAATTACAATTAATTACATTTTAATGACGCCTGTTTTATTCATTGCACACGATTACAAACGCAATTACGGCGTGTACTTGCCGACGACTTTGTTGTAATTCAGCGCCATTTGAGGCGTATTAAGTTCAGCGTTACGGCTGCCAGCCAAATAGCAACGCCCGCTTAACGTAAGCATAGCTGGGAGTGCGACGTAACGGCAACGTAACGCAATGCAACACAATGCACTCAAAGACATCAGAAGAATGTGGCGCAACAGGCAGTAAAAGCAGCAGCAGCACAGCACAGCCGAGGCAGTCACTACTGTGGTTGATTGGTTGGGTGGATGGATGGGTGGTTGTTGGCAGACGCACAGACACCGCTAACTATGCACAGATGATATGCCGTAAGTACGTCAGCTGAAAGTCATGTCACGTGAATGTCATGCTGCAGCTGTCATGTGTCGAGTGCGAAATACGCAACGACTTTTGCATGTTCACATGAATGTGGCTGTCTCTAAGATGTCGTTAAACTATGTAAGGTACAAGTGTTAAATGACAAAGACTATTATTGAAATATTTAAAGTACACATATGATTTCAGAAATGGGCAGATAGATTTCGAAAATAAAGAATATTCAATTTGATTTCAGAAATGAATAAATTATATTTGAAGTAATAAAATAAAATTTCGAAATAATCAAAGGAAATTCCGTGTAAAGAAAGTTATTTCTGTAAATATTGATATGTTGAATTTAGAAGATAAGAAATTTGAGTGAGACAATTTGTTGTAAGAATGGCAAACATTTTTTGATAAATCAATTTCAACGTAAAAACTTTTGAAGGTTTTTGGTGTATAACGTTCAAATTCAGCTTTAACGCCTCCACGGCCAAGATCGGAACGTTCCGGCAGTAACAACGGATATAGGGTGAAAGGGTATTCATTCAGATATAACTTAAAGTAAATGTTTGCTTAATTACTTTTAACTGGCAGAAGTTATGAACGTTCAAAATCGAAATTTTGAAAAAATAGACTTTTTTATATCTGCCATAACAGCCAAAATAAAAAAAGTAGGACAATTATTACTTTTTGAAAAAGATTAAGTATTTAAAAAATGTAACCAGGGCATAGCGTCGGTAGCTCGTCTGATTAGTGCGTTGGACTAAGAGCGAAAAAGTCGCTGGTGCATTCGACTACGAGCCGAAAGTCTGGGGTTCGATCTGGGGTCTGGGGTCTGGGGTTTGATCCCCAGTGACTGCCAACATCTTTTTCATAGAAAACATTTTTTTATGCGACCTATACCACTCGGCAGTAAATGGCAACCTACGAGAGTAAAACATTGCCTATGAAAAGCTCTCAGCCGCCGTTCGGATTCGGCAATAAACTGTAGGTCGCACCAATTTGAGTACAAATATAACACGCACAGCTCAAATGTTGCGAGAGCTCGGTCGAAGTTCTATACAGAACAGTAGCGCCAAACTATTATTATTATAACCTGAGCCTAATATATTTAAAACTCACGCAGATATTAGAACTCAAAGTGAAAATTACACACATATTACACTTTTTCAAAATTTTCAGAGGTCACCAAACATTTTTGAGTAGCTAATATTATTTATCAGGAAAATAGTAATAAAAGAAACTTATTTCAACAAAAAAAAATGTTGTTGTATTTACTAAATTCTTCTCAAATTTATTTACCGTCTGGTATCAGTATCAGGGAGGGTGATTTTGCTTTTAGGGCCGTGAACGAGGATGATGTCTGAAATGCGGTTATGCAAGTTAAATCAAATGCAATGGGCGTCAATGGCATCTCATTCAAATTTCTTAAAATTTTTCTACCATCAATATCTCGGCATCTGTTGCACATTTATACTATTCTGACAACATCTTCATTCCCAAAAGCTCGGAAAATCGCAAAAGTCATCCCTTTCCCTAAAATCAATAATTCCAAGAGTGTTGCTGATTTTCGCCCAATAAGCGTTTTGCCAGTTTTCTCAAAAATGTTGGAGGTAATAATGAAAAATCAAACAATGGAGCATTTAAGTATTAATAGTTTAAGTTCGCGTTACCAATCTGGATTTAGAAAAAGGCATAATACTACGACTTGAATGCTGGATTTAATTGATAGAATTCGGGCAAACATGGATAAAAATCTTATTTCAATTTTAATTTTTCTAGACTTTAGAAAAGCATTCGAAGCTATTGATCATGTGAAACTTGCACTCAAGTTACATAATTGTTTTAAGTTTTCTGCCTCTGCTTGCCATTTCATTTTTTCATTTCTCCATGATCGTCAGCAGTTTGTCATCCTTGATGATTTATCGTCAACATATAGAGGCGTCAACAATAGAGGCGTGCCACAAGGGTCAATTCTAGGGCCTTTACTATTTATGATTTATATCAACGATATCCTTGATTGTCTTTCCTGTTGCGCAGCTCATATTTATGCTGATGACGTTCAATTAATGGGTACTTTTACGCCGGCAAATCTAAGTAATTTTGTTACATTAATTAATCAAGAGCTGGATAGTATAGCTAGGTGGACAGTTTTGAATAGTATTGACATTAATCCTTCAAAAACTAAAGCAATTATTTTTTCTACAAGGCCTCTGGGTCGTATTAATATTTATTTGAATAATGAAAAAATTGTTTTTTGTATCACATTATAAATCATTGGGCTTTTATTTGGATCGCGAACTTGCATTTAATTTTCAAATTAATTCCATCATATCGAAGGTATCGTTTTGTTTGCGTAAGGTATATAGTGTAGGGTATTTTCTTCCTCTTGCAATTAGAAAAAGGATTGGCAATGCTGTTTCCATGCCATTGTTTTTATACGGCTTAGAATAATACACGGATACTTCACAACATAACTTTGATAAGCTAAAACTTTGCTTCAATCGTGTTATCAGATTTATTTATAATCTTCGGACACATGATCATTTATCACCTAGTATAATTGATTTTCTAGGGAATATCCTACGAGACTAATATACGATTGCTTTTTTATAAAATTATTAAGTTTAATTCCCCAGCTTATCTTGTTGATTCATTTACATTTGCTCAGTCCAGCAGAACACATTCGCTTATATGTCCTGCGTTCACTTCGCTTGTGATGCAACGTTCGTTGTACGTGTTGTTCGATTGTGGAATTCGGTACTGAACGTAGGTTTTCATATACGGCTGAGCAATTCAAAAATTTGATAAACAAAGAATCTGATAAATCTTAGCTCTTGCTGACGGTTGTGCCATGTTGGCGTATATAGTTTATGATGGTAGTTTCTCATATTCGTGCTGGGCGGGTACATTTAAGTATACTTTAAGAATTATATTTCTGTTGCCTTTATATGATAAAATCTGTAATAATTTGGTCGGAAAAGAAAAATAAAGTTAGTTTTTAGTATCTTTCAAATATATTCCATAAATGTACAATCAAACAAAAAAATCGCTTTCAAAAATATTAACTACATTAAAAAATACAGAATTTTAACCGATGAAAAACGATTCTGAACCACTGTGCGACATTTGTAATTCCCAGAAGGAAGCATATCCGGTATGGAAAAGTATATATATTCTTGTTCAATATGACTGCGCGATGTCCGTCTGTATGTTTATATGTGTGTTGAAATCACGATTACGTCAACTATAAGAGCTAGATCAATGAAATGAGATTGAACAGTCGATTGTGATATGATATGAGAACCGAAAATTCATCTACGATTGAATTTTCCTTTATTCCGCCTGAAGTAAAATATAGGTTGAATTTATGCTCAAATATATAAAAAATTGGGTATTCTCACGAAACGACGTGTATAGCTCGAAAAAAATAATCGAAATTCGGTACATTCGGTAATATGCACGGAGGGAAATATAATTCTAAAACTCGAGAAGAATTCGGTTAGAAAGAAAAATAGTAGAATTTGATTAATATCAATAAAATGCTAATAAAATTCGAAAAATTCAGGATATGAAGAAAGCAAATTACTTACTTGTCAAAAAGTAAACATACTAGATTTTCAGAAGTTAATTTATTGATTATTAAAAACCAAAAAGAACACGCAAAATTGTTGCTATATTCTTCGCAAAAAGAACACGTGTTCATGTATTGTTGTTGTTTTCATCGGTCTTTCTTTGTCTGTTGTCTGCTTTGTTTTGCGAGATTCTTAGGTATCAAAAAAGTAACTAAGTACAATATAAAAAAAACAACAACTATACGAACACGTGTTCATTAAATTTTGGGACGAAAACAACAACAACATTTTTGATACCTAAGAAATTAATAACTAAATTCAAGAATTCTTCTTAGTTAATTTTTTTTGACATCTAAGAAATTAATAACTCAATTCAAGTCTTATTCTACTTAGTTACTTTTTTTGATACCTAAGAATTTAATAACTGAATTCAAGAATAATTCTACTTAGTTAATTTTTTGACAACTAAGAAAATCCATTTCTTGAAATTAAGGATTTTTCGGTTTGGCTGTATATCACTCCGTATACTTATTGATTCCTTCTGGATTTTAGAACTTTATTCCCTCCGTGTGGGTACTCAAATAAAAAAAATCCTTTTAAGATTGCAAGTTTGCAGACTCGTAAATCCTTTGTCCCCTCTGGTCCACTTTAAAAGGTATTCACACAAATTATCACAAATATCGGCTTAGTTCGACTATAACTTTCATAATTCGTACTAATATTAACAATAAAAGTTGAAAATTAACCATGTGACTTAAACTTTCTATTGATTTTATATTAAAATAAAAAAATTTCATTAATTTTATGCAAAGGCCCAACAAAGTAATTCGAATAAAATCTTGTTTAATAAAAAAGGCTGGTTTTTATATCCTACACTAAGAGTGAAAGGGTATATTCAGTTTGGTACGCCGTTTGTAATTCTAATTTGATTTATATCATTCCCCGAATGTTTTTTTCTGTGTAACTTAACTCGGTTTATCCCGATGGTGCAAAAAAATTACATTTTTTTTTATAAAGTAAAACTTGGAAAAAAATCTGTTATCTCTTTTATGATAGTCTAAGATAAGATTAAGGAATTAGTTGATTTTGGACTGTATCTGCATGTCATCAAACATGAAAATAAATAAACCTTGAATTATGTTGTATTTAGATTACAATCAAAGAGCATATGCAATACACAGTTCTATTTTTTAAAAAGAATAAAATCATTTTTCTATCATTCACTTCATTTGTAACGTCAACGAAATTGCATTATTGTGACTTATTTCACTAAGTTGGTCGTCGCAAATTATTGTCTTTGCGTTTGAGTGATTTTTATTAGTTTAATATTATTATATTTGCAGAAAATCAGAAGAGTCAGCAAAGGATTACAAAGGATGTGCGCATATTTGCATGTGATTGTGCTGCACACACACACACGCAAGCACAATGGCTGTGTGGCAGGCAGGCAGAGAAGAGCAGAGTAGTGTAGAGAGTAGGCGGACTGTGCATCACCCCTTTTTATATATTTTTTTATTTGATGCATCACATGAGTGCGCTTCAATGGCGCAATAACTCAATTGACTTAAGGCATCAACGTATTCAGCAATGAGCTCTGTATGCTTTTGTACACATACTCACACACACACTCTACTCTCTCTCTCTCCTCTCCTCAACATTCGTGATCACATGCAAACACTATATTAGAAAATCCCTTTCAATTGAATTTGCTTCAATGAGATTCACATTGTTGAAGCGCTCTGTGTCAAGTGAAGAGAACTTCCTTCGCGTCTACATCCTGCGTTGTCGTCGTCAATTGAGCGCGGGAGAGTACACGCGGCACCAGGAACAATAGCAAATAAGCAGCGAAAGGCACATCGCTGTGTATCACCTGACTAGAGGCCGCACTCCTTTCGAATGGAGTGCGCACTTGAAAAAGGACGAACGTACTGAACAGCGCCGAATATCTTAAACAGCAGAATATATATAATATCTAAAAATGCGCACTTGATTGTCAATAATGCTGCGTTTGCTTAAATATGCTAAATTCTCAAGGATACTCATTGAAATTCAAGCTGATTTCAAATACCCAAAAAGAAAAAAAAAACACAAAGTGCTGTAGATGCTTCCAAGATTATACTGTCTAGTCAATAATAATCACTTTATTGTTACTTAAAATGTTTAAAGATTTTGAAAAAATAAAGAAAATACTCAGTTTTTTTTATACATAAGGAGTACAAAAAAAAGAAGATTAGGTCACATGGCAAATTTTAATGTAGGAACATTTTTATAGTTGGTGTTAGTAATAATTATAAATGTTTAGACTAAGAACTAAGCAGACTATAAATACCATACAACTATCTTTTTATGCACCAAAAAAATACTGCATTAAAAACAATTAAAAATGTATTGAAAATAAATACATATGTATTTCAGCATATGTTTCAGCATTTACTAAACTGATATAGTGTTTTTGTATGGATAATAACTTATCTATATTCAATATATTTGTATTAAAACACCCAAATTTTATATTTATTTATACGCACTGAAATATGTAGAGAAATTACTATATATGTATTTAATTTTACTATCATCTGTATTTATTTTTCTTTGTTGTGAGAATTATTAAAAAAATGTAAAGGGTTTTTCAACAGGGACGCTACAAAAGTAGAGCGACAGGGACAGCAAACGACGCCATATTTCTTGCCGCTATTTTGACATTTCTCTTCAGTAAGGTTTGCCATTTCATGATGAAAAGACTAACGAATTCGAATTTCGGTAGTAAATTTTAATAATTTTGACTCGTTGTTGGCTCGTATATCTTTCCATCGTATATCTTTCCTTACTGAAGAGAAATGAGAAAAACCCTTGAAAAAAACTTTTGTAGCGCTCGTATTAAAAACCCTTTATACTTTTATTTTTTATAATAAAATCAATTCTTTATTGATTCGGAAAATTATATGAATGAATAATAATATAAATATTTGTGATTACCAAAAATAAGGTATAATAATTATAAATATGACCAGTATTAAATGATGATATATCAACTCTTACTGCCTGAACAGAATACAGGCCGCGATCGAAAATGAGAGAACGAACATTGAAAACAACAACAAATTTCACGCCTCAATGCTTACGCCACATCAGAAAATTAACAGCCAGATATTGTAAGTCGATAATTGACGAAAGTAGTCAATAGTCAGACGCCCGTGTGACCGGCTTTTTGAATTTTGTAAGGCGCAAAACGTATGACGTCACACGGTTTGCGCCGACGCAAAGAAATAATTTGTATTTCATAAAACTAAACCGCACGAATGTTATGTCAAATTAGACGGCAGTTTTTTTGGCTCCGTTCACTAAAATTAACGAAACCTAAAAAGGATGCAGAACAATCTTAAATAATTTTTTAATACACTAAACATTTCTTTTCAACCAAAAAATTCATTTACAAAGCAAATTAGAAAAAATTTGCAAAAATGATGAAATACACACAAACACAATTTTGCAAACTTTCTTAGAACAGATGTTTTTTGTGTACCGAATCGATATTCGATATTCGATTCTCGAATGAAGTAATAAGTATTGCCAGATTCAAAAATTCGTAAGTTTTAAATACATTTTTATGTTTTTTATCTGAAGTTTGTTTGTTGGTTGGTAATACGACATGTTTTCGAGAGTCGTATAACGTAAGATTTATCAAAATCAACGTAAGGGCTTGACGGGCGGAATGTGTGAAGATATGAAATACAACTTTACAGACGATGTGAGAGCACTCAGTCACATAGAGATACAATATCTGGCTGTAAGTGTCTTTTCATAGAGTATTACTCACTACTCTTCTGCAACTGCAGAGTTAATATAATAATAGTTTAGCTGTACGTGTATTTATTTTTAAAACCAAAAAGAATCAGCGGGAAACTCAATTAGTTGGCGTCACTACGTAGACTTCTTTAATTAACTCGTTTCGGTCAAATGCTTAGAAATCCTTGGGTTTATTTTTATACCTCTTTCGATTGAGGGATTCAAGATTGAGCATTTTATGCCACTCTGATTGATCACTTTATTCCCCTCCATGTTTGCACGATTTTTATAAATAAGACATATGGATTACTGCCAATTCTTTTCTCAGGCAATTTTACACCTGACAAAAATCATCCTGATACAATTCATTATGTTTTTTCTACGACCATAAAATTGTCCATCTAAAAAGCATTGAGAAATAACATAAATGTAAATTTTGGATATTATTTTTTGTTTTGTATTTATTTTTAATGTTAAGTTATAAAAGTTATATACAAAAAATACAGGGTAATTTAATCTAGAATCAAATCGTCAGTCAAGTATTAATAATTAACTGAGGTAGAATTGAACGAAAGAGAATTGTCCCTGGAAAGACAATATTTTGATGATTAATGTAGCCGCGGTAGCTCAGTGGTTAGTGCGTTGGACTGCGAGCTGAAAGGTCCCAGGTTGAAGCCTGGACTGGGGCTAACAACATCTTTTCATAGAAACATTTTTCTATACCGCGCTACCTCTCGGCAGTAAATGGCAAACCTCCGAGAGTAAAAACATTGCCTATGAAAAGCTCTCACCCGCCGTTCGGATTCGGCAATAAACACTGTAGGTCCCACCACTTTGAGTACAAATATAACACGCACAGCTCAAAATGGTGAGAGAGCTCGGCCGAAGTTCTATACAGGACTGTAGAGCCAAACTATTATTATATTTTTATTGATAGTTCGGCTCTAACAAAATAAAAAACATAATTAGTAATTCGATTTTTAATCAAATTAGGAACCTTTTTAAAATGTAACAACAAAATAAAATTAGTGATTTAAAAAAATTATATTTTTCTACTTTTAATAACACTGTGCTACAAATTCCAAAATATGTCATATACAAAATATCCCACCTATTTTTTTTAGATAGGCACGGAAAAGCAATGAATATCTTGATTTACAGAATGTCTGTATCACTTCGAGTTTTTTTTTTAATTTGCATTTCTGTGTGCAAATTCGCTTTTTCCTACTTTGAGTTACTTACTTATGTAATTAATACTCAGCATCTACGTAAGTTATTTCAAAGTGTACATCTTTTTGAAAAACCAACACATTAAGCTTACCAAAACTTTTTAATTTATTCAAATAGGTTTAAAAAGGCGTGAGTTCTAGGTTATTATAAGACAAAACAATTCAAATTTGAATGAATTTTTCAATTTTGAAAAATAGTTAAAAAATCATCCTGCAAGATAATCCATCCTGCAATTGAAAAATTAATTCAAATTTGAATTGTTTTGTCTTATAATAACCTAGAACTCACGCATTTTTAAAACTATTTTAATAAATTAAAACGTTTTGGTAAGCTAAATGTGTTGATTTTTCAAACAGTTATACACTTTGAAAATAACTTACATAGATGCTGAGTTTTAATTACCTAAGTAACTCAAGGTAGGAAAATACGAATTTGCACACAGAAGTTCAAATTAAAAAAAAAACTCTAAGTCATTCCAGAAATGAGAATATTTATTGATTATCAAAACCTATCCTTAAATATAGGTCAGAGTTTCTGTATATTTTTGGTGTCGTACCGTGTCATTCCAGAAATGAGAATATTTATTGATTATCAAAACCTATCCTTAAATATAGGTCAGAGTTTCTGTATATTTTTGGTGTCGTACCGTGTAGTTTAACCTATTTTTTTTTTTTTTTAAATATGTGCAAAAGCACAAATATCAAATATGTACACCAACCGAAGTCGCTCATTTTCTTCTACAATATATCAGCAATAGATCATTTTTTTCTAATAAGTCATATTTTTATTTCTACGTTAGATGAGTACAGAATATTAATACGTACTCAAATATCGATATTTTTTGGTTAGTTTAAAAACTTATCGAAAAATTAATACTTTTCAAAAAATATTTTTGAATTTTATTTGCCAAGTTTGGTAAAGTTCAATGGTTCAGTTATTATTGAACTTTGTAGCATTTTGGTCTACACGAATTGCATTCATATAAAAAAAGTTACAAATATGGCATATGTATAATAAATGTAAAACTTAAAAATGTATTTAATAATTCAATAAAGTTTGTCAAACTTTCAATCATTTACCTTTCACATCGTTTGGCAGTTATGGTAAAAAAAAACAAGAATAAAAAGAAAATAACATATTTGAATGGTACATTTAAAGTACGTACATAGGTATGTATGCTGTCTCGGAATATGTTCCGTTATTATCCACAGGACCGGATTGGTATTATATCAAAATCAGGCGTAATTATTGTTATATGGACATTTCCTGGTGTTTCAGACGGGAATTCGTACGCTTAAAACTTTAATATCTCGAAGGAAAATTAATGAATTTACTTGACTTTTTTTTGTGCATATAGTATTTAAATAGGACTAAGCATCTGCAACAAATTATACGGTAGATCAAAAGATATAAATAAAAAGGTGGGCGTTCCGGACGGGACAAACACGGAAGTAAATATCGAGGTTCATATGGATATTCCAAAAAATCAGCGAATTTTGCGTACAATGATTTTTTTGAAATATTTGAAAAAAAAATGGTTGAAATCATGTGCTTTCTTTTTATATATACACTTTGTTCCTACAGATTATAATTTTTTCATAATAAGTTACAGAAAAATACCGGACGGGACATTCTGGACGGGACAAAAAAATTCCGTATTGAAATTATCAGTACGATTTTTAATAAATTCATTAATTTTCCTTCCAGATATTTAAGTTTTAAGCGTGCGAATGTCCCGTGGGGAACCCCAGGAAATGCCCATATGCAAACTATATAAAGCTAAACATTATACTTGGCTAAACATTGTACTTGGCCGGCCTCAGCAGTCCAGAGGTAGCGCGCAGGACTTGCATTCTGAAGGTCTCGGGTTCGAATCCCGGCTTGGGCATGGGCGCTCGTGGTGATATTAACCACAAAATTGTAGGGAACAGACAGCACAATGGATATAGTCTGTCTGAGTGCTGTGGATCTTAGTAGATATTCCAAAAAAAAAAAAAACATGCTTAACAAATTATAACGTTATAAAAATGCATAGATTATGTCATTGAAAAAAATGATTTATATGATCTTCTAAGTAATGGTACATTACTGATAGAATCATATTATGATTGAATTTAAAAATATATACAATTTTTCAATTACTTGAATATAAGAGTAAATCGTTTCAACAATCAAAAATTCTAACAATAGAGAAATATGATGAGATATGTGAATATGATTGAGACCATTACGGTCGGCTTACTCAACAGTATTCACCTTACCATATTTTACCATACACGGATAGAAAAGATTTATTTGAATATGTTTGAATGTAATTAAAAAGTAATACGAAATTACCATACATGTATTAGGAATGAAGTGTAATTAAATTATAATCGAAATTAATTGTATTTTTGTTCACGTGTATACATAATTATATTGTCCAGCAGAATCTATCAAATTTACCATAAATATGTTACAAAACCAACTTAAAATTTGCATTTGAATAAACTATTTCTTGGCAATTTACTTGGTTAAAACTATGTTTCGAAACACAGAAAATGCTAATCAAATCTAAACACAACGTATGTTCGTAACGCTCGTCTTAATTTGATAATTTATTGACTGACGAACATCGTTTGAATATATTGATGTTTACAAACAAACAAAAAAGAAATTGGATTTAAATAAATGTATTCTTCCAACATTCTTCTTGTATACGAAGTTGGCACTCGTTAAGCAGAATTTTCTACCTACGTCTCTTTTGTCATCGTTTGAAGTATGTATAGGGTCATTTTAAACATACTGATGTTTGAAAACAAACAAAAAATGTATTCAAATGTAAATAAAGGTATTCTTGCAGCTCTCTTCTTGCATACAAAGTTGGCACTCGGTGATCGGCATTTTCTGCGTACGTGTCTTTTGTTGTTCTTTGAGAAAACGTGTTCGCGTCCGTAATAATTTTATTATTTGTAAATTAAATAAATATATAAATTGTGTTACAAAAAGTAGAAATAGTAACAGAGTATAATGTAGTGCAGTATATAATTTCTGAAACTAATATGAAAACACCACAAATAAAAATCTGTGTTTCGATTTTCAAACAGAATTTCGCATGTTTTCTTACAAAAGCCTCCGTGAATTCCTTGCCTACGCTATGTGCTGTACTGAGATCAACTGTAACTGTACCAAATATAAAGCGAGCCTGGATCGTCTGGTTTGACGTCTGCTGGTGCAATTATGCATTTATTGATGCTGTCTCTTGTACTTGCAGTTTTAACCGAATTATTAATTTATGCATTTAAAAATTTGTGAATTATGAATTCAATTATTATAAATTTCCACTGTGCATGTTTAAAGATTAGTAATAAAAATTAATAAAAAAACAACATTTTATTTTTATTTTATTTTCAGGATTTTTTTCTACAAATATTTAAATATGTTTCTATGCATATTGATATGTTTCACTGGAAACATATTTATATTCAGGTCGTTCAAAATCATGTTTCATTTTGAACATATTTATGTTTCGGTTCAAATATTTTTTTTATTTGGATGTAGTAATTATTATGTTTCCATTAGAACATACTACATTTTAAGGGGCAACATTAAAATGTTTCCGGGATATTAAAATAAAAAAGTCAGAGCTCATTACCATACTGTTCAAGTCTCAATACAACCCTGTTTACAAATGATTTATCAGTCAATTATATATTATGTTTACATAAAATTCCAAGCATACATGTTAATGCCTGCAAAATTATGTTTGGGAGAGCCCTTTTTTTTGCAGCGTGTAGATATTTTCATTAAAACATAATTCGTTTTAATGTGATACTATCAATTGTGTATACACTAGATTGAAAATGGATTTTTATGATTTCAAATTTATGAAACATCTACTCTTAAAATTGTTCTATTGGCTGACAAATGAGGAGAATTTTAAACGAAATCCAAATTTGCGAAATGGACCCGCCGGGACCTCAAAATTTAATACCCAAATCGAGGATTTCAAAATTGACTGCAAAGGACGTTTCCCAAGTGCAATAAACTAAAAAAGTGGATATGTCATCTGTTAGAAAATTTCAATACTATTCAACAAACTATCAACAATGAAATTCGGGGCACTCTTAATCTTGGGTTTCCCTATGTTATGTTGTGTCAGTTCCATATTCGAATATTACTCTAATTTATTGTTTTTCGTCAATTGGCAAATGCAAAAATGTTGGCATTTTGGTTTTGTTTCACATGGTTTATAAAAATTTTAATTTTGTATTGTCGCCATCAGAATGTATGTAAAGGAAACAAAATAGATAGAAAATTACATAGCAGTGAAAATCTAGCAAACTCACCAATCTTGACCTCACCACAGCAAAACTCATTACATCAAAACTCACCAATCAAAAACTTACTTCATTAAAATTATCACTCACCACATAAAAAATACCACTGCGGTGCAAGAAATGAAAATGTGAAATTATGATAACTTCTAGATGTTGATAATTAAATTCGGTTTAAACCGAGAATATACTAAACAATTGTGATAATGTGTAAAGTAAAGAAAAGTAAGTACAGTTATCATTTAAATTGATCTAGAAGTCACCGCAGTTTACAAATACTGAAAATAACTACAAATTTGGAATCGTAAAAGAATTTTGTTTCATTTGAGATTTATAATAATGGGTAGGTGACCTAAGATGGAGTTTTTTTAAGGGCACTAATTTTTTTATAATTGGACCAAATCCAAATAGACCACTGGTTCGAACTCACCTTTATCGATTTCAATGAAATTTGGGAAAGATAAGAGATATTGTGATAGGCATGGACTAATTATACGAATACTATTTTTTCATAATTTTTAAAAGGGTTCTTTTAAAGGACATTAATTTTAAAGTGCAAGGATAATGAGTACGGGTCACATGTTCAAATTTAGATGTTACAACTGAATAGATCTAAAAGCCAGAACCACACCAGAACCACACAAATGTGATTTTTGGCCATTTTCTTTTTTAAATTGGACCACTGTATCTCTGGAAGTAGTGGTCGGAAAATAAACAGTAAGGAATATTAGGTCACATGGGAAATTTGGAAGTAGCGCATTTCCATACCGTAAATGCTTTCTTCTGGATGTTACAAACTGGATGTACCAAACTGAATATACCTTTTCGATACTCTTTATTAGTTTAATTGAAATCGAAAAGGTAAAATCTCAAATTTGAACTGACCATGAAGTGAAAAATTGTTTAAAAAAAGTTAATTACGGCCGGTAAATTCAAAGGCTATCGAAGATTTTAGTGATTTTTGAGTTATTTTTTGAAAAGTGCGATGATCTCAGCTCAAATCAATTTCAATACTCGACAGCCTAGACATACATGTAATAACCTTTCTTAGTTTCATTTAACGAGACGTTCTGGTTTCTTGATTAAGAGAATAAATCTACTTTTCAATGCCCATGTACCCCTACTTTTGGATTTTGCAAAGCGATATAACTTTGCACTGTTCGTGGACCCCTACTTCTGGATTTTGCAAAGCGTTATAACTTTTCACTTTTAGTGGGGGATGAAAGAAGGCCTAAAGACGAATTTCTATAATTTGAACCGGACCTGATTACGTCCAACATATCCCGCCAGGTAGGTGGTGGGTCCAACCGTATTGTCTGCATGTCTGTCTGTCCTTACTTTAAGTATGTTCTTTCTTTGGAACAAAACTTACTTCATAATAAAAGCAATTCGATGTAATAGACGAGAACTATGATGAAGTGTGTGAGCAAGACAGCAAAAGACATACAACAACAAATGGACAGACGGTGGAAAAGAATGAAAATCTAAAGTTTAACTTTTATTTACTTTTTTACTTATGCTACACAAAGATTTCACTTGCTTCATTCGTTCGGTCGTTCGTTCATTTCTCGCTCAAACTCTGGCAACACTTTCAGCTCAACACAGTCAATTAAACTTTATCCAATCTGTGAAAACATGAAAACGGTATTTGGGGAAACCGGGGAGAATAGTACTAAAAAAAAAGAAGCTACAAATAGAAATAAAAAAAATCGTTGGCAACATTTAAGAAAGCGTTGAACGGCAGCGGCAGCAACGAGTAACAGCTGTACGTGTAGCAACAGGACGACTGGCAACAGGACGAGTGGCAACAGGACGAGTGGCAACAGTCACAGCTGCACAAATGAAACGCACGCACAAACACACGCGCACACCGAGGAGCACATGTGTCAATGTATTGTAAGCGCATCCTTTGCAAAATAAGCAAAATTAGAAGCACAAATACCAGCAAAGAAAACAACAGGAGCAGCAACAGCAGCAGCTGGAGCTGGAGCAACGCCTGCAAAGGTCCTTCGAAAGGCAAAGGGACATTCACTTCTTTGTGTGCGAACGGGCAGGGCAACACAATCAGCACTGCCGCCAAGACTAGTGGCAAAGTTTTGCACACGCTGCGAAACTTGGCAACTTTCTTGTTGCCGCCTGTCGCTGCTGTTGTTGCAAACTGCAAATGTTGCCGACTTTGTTCGCAATTCAGATGCACGACAGAGTTATGAAGAAAGTGGCAAATAATAAATATTCACTCGTTTGCTGCAACTTTTTAAATGTTTTGCGTAATAATTAAAATATGCAAATGTTTGACTTGCGTAAGAAATGATCTGAAATATGGAAATGATGCAACTACTTGACTGTTTTACAATTTAAAAAGAAAAAGCTACCTTCTGCTGCTATTGTTGTTGCCATATTTACACATTCAAATTACTATACATGGCGCGCACGTAATGTGCATGCAAACTGGACATTTGTATTGTGCTAAAATGGTTAAAAAGAAAATGTCTTGCTTGAGTTCTGAAAATTGTTACTATGAAATATTCATAAATATAAACATATTTTCACGCAATGACGCATGCAACATTAATGTGAAAAATAAATATTTTAAATTGTTTGATTTTTTCACGCAACGACGTTAGTTAATTCATGTAGTGGTTTTCACACTTACCTTTGGAAAGTATTGTAATTGAGTGAAATTAAAGTATTGTTAACATAATTTTTAATTGCAGCAATTACACAATTAATTTTAAACGATTACAATAATGAATGTCAAAACTAATAAAAAAACAATCAGAAAAAAGATACCATCAAATTAATAGTTTTTTCTATTGAAATTAGTCATAAGGAGAAACTATTAATTTAGTCGGTTCATTTCATTAAATACTACAAAACACTATAAAACTATTTTTGAGTTTGTAGGAAAGTATTTATTTTTTGTACACTTATTAATCAATAACTACCCAGATAGGAAAATATACGACTATTTCACATAAGAATATGAATATAATATATCATGATATGTATATAATATATCATTGTATATAATATATCATTGTATATAATATATCATTGTAGCCGCGGTAGCTCAGTGGTTAGTGCGTTGGACTGCGAGCCGAAAGGTCTCCGGTTCAAGCCTGGACTGGGGCTAACAACATCTTTTCATAGAAACATTTTTCTATATCGCGCTACCTCTCGGCAGTAAATGGCAAACCTCCGAGAGTAAAAACATTGCCTATGAAAAAGCTCTCACCCGCCGTTCGGATTCGGCAACAAACTGTAGGTCCCACCACTTTGAGCACAAATATAACACGCACAGCTCAAAATGGTGCGAGAGCTCGGCCTATGTTCTTATAGAGCTGTAGTGCCAAACTATTATTATTATTATATCATGACAATCGTTCACAGCAACGGTGTGTCGCTTCCCTGCGGGAAAAAGGTGTCAAATGGTCTAAAACTACCTATCACGTGACCGGTACCATTGGTACCGACTTAGGACAGGTTCTTGCAGAACAGTTCTGTGTTAGGTCTAAAGGTCTGCATGAGGAGATAGATCGTGTCAATGCTAAACATGTCGCTAGTGGAGCGAAAAGGCACTAGGTGGCGCCATAATTCGTAGACTGTTTTTCGATACTGCATTGATTTAAATTCAGCATATCTTCCAAGTAATTGTAATAAACTCACGCAAGGTGGAATAATAAAGGTGTTTTCAATAAGAGCGCTACAAAAGTTTTTTTCATGATGGAAAGATATACGAGCCAACAACGATTCGAAATTATTAAAATTTACTACCGAAATTCGAATTCGTATATCTTTCCATCATGAAATGGCAAACCTTACTGAAGAGAAATGTCAAAAGAGCGGCAAGAAATATGGCGTCGTTTGCTGTCCCTGTCGCTCTACTTTTGTAGCGTCCCTGTTAAAAAGCCCTTAAAATGAAATGTAAATACTTGAAGAAGAAGGTAAAATAAAATATTATGTACATGTAAAATAAAATAAGTAAAATTTAAAATATATAAAAAAGTGACAATAAAATAGTAACAATAAAAAATAAATAAAAAATATATTTTTACTGAAGGAACCGGTCACAGAACAGGATTTTGGGGACTAGTTCTGTGATAGCTCTAAAGGTACCGGTCACAGAACACGATTTTGAAGACCAGTCCTGCGATAGGTCTGCAGGAGGTGTTAATTGACCCCTCCCTAGGACAACGCCGTGTTAAAATTGCCGGTTGGTTTCATATAAAAGAGCCAGAACTAGGACCGGTTAGCTATCTCCGTGGAACCTGTCACGTGCCTAGTCTAGCACCGGTTCTTTTCCCCGTAGTATTATGATGGAACATATGAGGCAGTTTTTATAAAAATTATTGAAGCAAAGAGCATAAACAAAATGAGCTAAAATTCATGTTTATTTTTCGTTATTTTTTTGCTATACTCCTTAGTTCTCGAGTATTTCTTATATTTTATTTCTTATATAATGCTTGCACTACTGAAGTGTCGTGCCTCAGATGCGGCTCCCTTACATACTGCATGCATCAGTTCGACACGTTTCGAGAATCTTCAACTTGTTACGAGAACCTTCTACTCGTTTCGTGAATGATGCATGCTATTGGCATCTCATTCACACTGTTTTAATGCGCTGATCTCTTATCTCTTTCTCGCACACTGCCTCAGTGCGCTGATAAATCTTCCATCTCTTTCTAAAAGATTGCTTAGTGCGCAGAATTGTCTTGCGTCTCCTTTATTATTGCAGTATGGGGCAAATTACATCTTTTCGTAACAATATATTTATTTATTATTACAACTTTTTATTAATAAAATGTTATATTTATAAAAAATATATGAACAAAAAATGTTTGCATGAAAATAGTTGAACAACAAAATATTCTTGAAACATTTTTTTTTTTCGTAAAAAATTATTTTTCCGAAAAAATTATTTTTTTGAATATTTTTTTTTTTTAATTTTCGTTTGTGTTATTTTGAAATAAAATGTTTACAACAAAACTTTTTTTTCGAAGTATTTTCTAAATTTTTTTTTTCCAAAAATTCGTATAAAAATATTATATTCATATATATTATCAACAAATTCATCAATATGACGATTAAATATTTGTTTTTCAGTGTGATGTTCGATAGTACAACTAATTTCATATATATAATGAATATATTCATCAATATGTCATTCAATGAAAGGTGGTATTAATATGAAGAATCTGGTAGTTAGTGAAAAAATTCATAATATTTATTAATAAATTCATATATTGATGATTTTTTTTCTGTGGGAGCTTGGGGTAAAAAGGGACACATTTTGATTTTCTTCTTTTTTTTTAAATAAAACAAAAACGGTTTTGGATATCAAGGAAATTCTTTATTCCTGTAAAAGTACGTTCGATGCCATTATGTATGGAACTCGATTTTTTTGCATGGCCACCACGGGCACGCTTGCAGAAGTCCAGACGCTGAACCCAATTTTCGACGGTTTTCAAGCATAAATCGGCCGATACTGCTGCAATTTCACGTTCGATATTCGTACGAAGTTCATCAATCGTTGGCATAGACCATAGACTTGACGTAGCCCCACAGGAAATAGTCTAACGGCGTCAAATCGCACGACCGAGGCGGCCAATCGACTGGACCATTTCGTGAGATAACACGTTCTCCAAACTTGGTTTCCAATAAATTGATTGTGGCATTCGCTGTGTGGCTTGTGGCGCCGTCCTGTTAGAACCACATGTCCTCCAAGTCCATATCATCCAATTGGGGCCAGAAATATTCGGTTATCATTGAACGGTAACACAGTAGCGTGCCGGTCTTGATCATCACGGAAGAAGTAAGGTCCAGCCCAATTCACGAACATACGACGCTTCTGGTGGTCAAGCGGCTTCAGTGGCATGAAATGGCAAACCTTACTGAAGAGAAATGTCAAAAGAGCGGCAAGAAATATGGAGTCGTTTGCTGTCCCTGTCGCTCTATTTTTGTGGCGTCCCTGTTGAAAACTTTGAACTACTTTTACTTTTCATCAAAATAATAATTCTCACTGGTTGAATATTAATTTTATAAATTTTATAATTAAGTTTTTCCGGAGATATTTACTTAAATATTTCAAAGAATTTGTAAAGCAAAAATGTCTTATTAAATTTTGTTGATTTGCACAATATTTGCCAAGGAAACATAGAAAATTAGTGCTTCATTGATAACGTTTTCAAAACTCTCAACTCAGAACAGATGTTAATGATTGCTAACTTTGAGTAGAACACTTTACAACATATTCGTAAATATATAAATATTATTCAAATCTGGTTTTTGCTATTTAATTTCCTGTTTTAATAATTCAATTCTATTGTTTGCATTTTGTTGAATTTATGGTTGGCAATTAATAAATTCCATAAACATGAAATGAGCAGAGCAACACTATGGTTACTGACAACAACAACAACAGCAACCATAATATCCTTAGAGATGGTTTTGAGTCTTACACATTACTTCCACTTATTTTAACCGAGCTACCAAGCAAATTAATCAACTGCCCCCGACTGACCAACCGACCGACCGAACAAACAGACCGACCAACCAACCGACCGACCAACTGACCGCTGCTTGACTTCGAATTCATAATTTACGTTATTTTCTATTTGCACATAAATTTATTTGTTTTACATATAATAAATTCATTTTACAACAACTAATAACATGCTTGAACTAACTAGAAACACAAACAAACACCTTTGCTAAATACTTCAGAGACTTCGGTTGGTAGGAGGGCACCTACTACAAACACTATATGTCTGGGCTCTCTGCGCATCCTAAGGGTAAAATTAATTTATTGCGGAAAATGCATAGAACCAACAACGTCCTAGAGACCAAGTCAAAGAAGCGTTTGCATTAATTTATTAGAGACGAAATTGTTTTGAGACATAAATTAAAATAATCCCCCACAAATTGAATCCCTATTTTAAAATTCAAAACATTGATTGTTAAAAGTTGGTATGTGTTCTAGAAAAGTATTCTTAGTTTACACAACTAACGAAATATGCCGGAAACTAGTTAATTTGGGCACTCATAACACATAAAATTATAAATAATAATTAAATACTTTGAAGAAATATTAGTTAATTTGTGTTATTAGTTACATGCGTGTCTTGTATTGGTCCCAATGCGGATATTGACACATGCAACGAACTCTATATGCGTCAAACATAATTCTAAATTTAGCTTTAAGTAATTTAAAATTAAATATAGTTTGAAATTGATTAATTTTTAATGGGAAACATTGAAATAAATAGCATGTTCTACTAGGTTATGGTATTAGTTATCAGACGATTGTCGAATCGTTCACTTCAAGTGATTCTCTGCAAAACGTGATTAAGTAATGTTTTATTGAATTTTATAAAAAAAAAAGAAAAAAAGAAAAACTAAAAATGCGCGCTTCCTTTGTCTTCTATAGCATAGTATGTGCCACATGTTTTGCGCCATTTGTTTTAAGCGCTAATATTCTTATGATAACTATGGGTGGCACCAAGTCGCACAAAATTCCCTTTTGGGAACTGTCAAAAGGTTTAATAGCACGGTAAGTATAACTATTTTTTGGAAAGTTTTTTAAAAATCAAAATACTCTTTGGAATTTATAGAAATGATCTATCAAATACTAAAATTAAATAGTATGGAACAGGGTTCACATTCTACACACATCGGGACAGATCTACTTTATTTAATTTGCTATTCAACATTCTAATCCGCTAGTGTTATTGTCTACTCCTTTTTATTACTTATCCACTAAATTTTAATAAAATGATCTCCTTTTGAATCAATTATATACAAAATTCATCAAAATGATGAATTTATTCATAAATATTCATAAAGATTCATCATATTGATACCACCAATAATTGCAATAATTGACATATTGATGAACGCATTCATTATATATATGAACTTATTCATACTACCGAACATCATAGTGACGTACGAAATATTCAAAATTGTTGTTGTTATTACAAGAAAATAACGGAAAAAATGAATGGAAAAAAAACATTTGAAAATATTTGATTTAATGAGCAGCATTCTTCAATATGAAGTACATATATGTTATATTTTATGTATTTGTTCATTAATATGTTGAAACGTATTCAGTTCATCATACTGAAGAACACTTTTTCGACAGTTACCAAGCGTTCATCATATTAATGATCGCATTCATAACATTGATGTCGTTAATGATTAATATTATGAATGGCTCTTCAATACAATGAATCATGGTTTGAAGAACGGAATTCATCAATATGATGTACATTTTTTTTTCTGTTTACATTTCATCACATTGAAAAACTTTTTTCAGTTATTCATCAAATTTATAATGAGTGCATAACATTGATGTTTTGAAGTTATCAATATTATGAATCAATACAACACAATTCAGTCAATTCAATACAATTAGTCATAGTTTGAGGAACGAAATTCATCAATATGATGATGATTATTTTTTCTGTGTACGAGTTGGGAAGTTCAATAGTTTTTCATTTCAAAAGACCAATATTTTTTCGCAGACATTGTGATACTCTTCTGAATTCTTCTACTGGTTTAAAGATGTTTGTTATAAGATGTCCATTAAACGTATAAGTGTTCAGTGGAAATTATAAATATGTTTCCCCCATAATCACTCTTTAGACGCACATTGAACCATTTTGCTATTTACTCCATTGTGCTGATTTCTGCTCCCTAAATTATCAAAATACTATTGAGGGAAGATGTGAACACTGTTATTTTATATGAACGCTTACAAATAGCTTTATTGGCATAAATTATATAACAAATTTGAACTGTTTCAATACTCATCAAATTTAATAAGTGCACTTTCTAAATTTGCAGTGGCCACAACATCACCTTTCTCAGTGGTTTTGCAACCGACTTCCAGCTCAAGGGACTACAGGAAGTAACGCCAAAACTTTTCGTCAACTACATACAAAATTATACAAACTGGGATCTGATGGGCGCACGTTATGCGGGTCGTTCTCCCATTTCACTATGGCAGGCCATGCGTTATCCCGTCGAGGTAAAATATCAATAATTTATAAGTGCCAACATTTTCACTTACAATACGAATAACAACAACAAATTGAGAACATTTTGCAATGTTAAAATATTAATTTTTCCACTATTTACGGCATTCCATGGACTCACCACAACACCATCAACAACTACAACAACCACTACACTGTACCTCACTAGTCCTGCGAAAGTTTACTTTCCGCCACAGAAACTGCTGCATTATTGAGACAGAAATTCCACTTGGCCATCGTCGATGGTGCATTTCCGGAATGCGCACTGGGTATTGTGCATCGATTGAGCCTGCCGTTTGTCTACATGAACACCGTGGGCTTTTATACCGGAAGTCTGGCTGCAGCCGGCAATCCAATTGCGTACGCCGTAACACCTCATGTCTTTACGTCGTTTGCAGCAGCAATGAGTTTGCGTGCGAGAATCGAAAATTTCGTGTTGCATCTTATGGCCGATGCAGTTCATCGGGTGAGTCTTTAAATTGGTTTGGTTGCAAAAAATTTTGCAGAAATGGAGAAACTCGGAAATGTATTAAAAAGAAAGGAAATAACTTTAGAATAAATACATATGCAGTTATTTGATATATAACGTTCAAAAGCAAATGTACTTGTTTTATTTTTAAAACAACTACATCATTTTCAGTACAATATTATTAAAAATAGCTACATTTAGTATTTATTTAAAAGTCCAAAAATATGTAGACATATTACTACATCCGCATTTATTTTTTCTACATTACATCTTATAATCTACAAATATTTTTATTGCATCCTTCTTTTTTTAAATTAAATTTTAGACAGAAAAATGTTTTTAAAATAATGGAAAATACACATGTATTTGATTTACGTTCAAAAGCATATATACTTGTTTTTACTACATGAGTGTAGATGTTATTATCTTTAAAAGAACTTCATAAATTAACTGCATTTCTATACCAAATTTTACAACATTTCCATAGAAATAGCTACAATTTGTTATTCTCTTAAAATATGTTGAGAAATTACTACATTTATTGCATTATTTAACTACATTCAGTATTTATGAATATCATGGAAAATTACTATATACAGGAATTACTAAAAATAGCTACATTTTGTATTTATTTAAAAGCCCAAAAATCTGTAGAGAAATGACTACATCTTTTATATACTACTACGAGAATCACTGACCTGATTGTTGGTGTTTAAATTTTAAATTTTCTAGTTCTACACCCATCAAGTCCATCGAGTGCTGCGCAAACATCTTGGCCCCCACACACCGCATCCCTATGTCCTGGCGCGCAATGTTTCATATATTCTACAAAATGGTCATCCGATTGTTACACATCCACGTGCGCTCTATCCGAATGTCGCGGAAATTGCCTGCCTGCACTGTCGCCCAGCGCGTGCTTTACCCACAGACCTAGAAGAATTTGTGTCCGGCAGTGCGCTCGGCTTCATATACTTCTCGATGGGTTCCTCTGTGAGGGCTGCCAATATGCCGGAAACGTTGCGCAAATTGCTGGTGACAGTATTCGCTCGTTTGTCACAGTATCAAGTGCTCTGGCAGTGGGGGGACAACGACAATAATGGCAACGCCTCCGTGTTGTCTGAACTGTCGCCAAATGTGCGCCTAAGCGGTGGCTGGTTGCCGCAACAGGACGTCCTTGGACATCGGAAGTTGCGAGCGTTCATCACTCATGGCGGTTTGTTGAGTCTGTACGAGGCCATTTACCATGCGGTGCCAATGGTCATGTTGCCGGTATTTTGCGATCATGACGTGAATACGGCGAGTGCAATGTCAAATGGTTACGCAGTGCATCTGTCGTTGGCAGAGCTGACGGCAGAGCGGCTGTACGTTGCCCTGAACGAGGTAATACACAATAAGGCCTACCATCGTAATATAAGGTGAGTTTGCCATGCCGTACTGAGAGTGCAACAAAAGTAGCATGCAATATTTTTCAGAACACACAGTAACATTCTGTTGGATCAACAGTCGAAACCACTGGAGACTGCGGTCTTTTGGACCGAGTATGTTTTGCGTCACAAAGGCGCAGCACACCTGCAGCCTGTGGGCAGACATATGAGGTATGTATACATCCAATACTTCAATATATTGAAGCGTTCATTAAACATTTTAGGGAAATTTGAATAATTCTTAATTTGCAGCTTCATCGAGTACCATTCCCTGGATGTAATGGCTATACTTGTATGTGTTCTACTCATACCTTTCGCATTCGCCAAATTGATTATAAAATATATAAAGAACCGCACAAATTTATTGAAAAATAAACGTGACTGAAACATTTACTTAAATAAAAAAAAAATAATTGCTGAAACACAAAGAAACCGATCTAACTACTTTAAATGTCAAGAACAGCACATACAAAGTCCAATTTGAATTTGTTTTAATGACAGACATATTGATTAAACATTTCCAAAATTGTGCCTGGAAACCGCCATGAATATGACAGGTAACTGTCAGTTGTGGATGAAATTAATTTCTATATTTTATATTTAATTTCCAAAATTACTGATTGGTATATTTAATATATTTGCATATAATTATTTGTTTTCTTGTTTTAGTAACTGAACATATAGTCGTACATCTTTTCATTCTTATTTAGAGAATGTATTTTAAAATATATATTCTCGAACCAGAACAGTTCTTTTGACATTTCATTTTATTAGATCCCTTAAATTCACGCACAGAAAAATGGGCGCACTGTCGAGCTCGAGGAGAACATCTACCACTTCCACTCTCGGTCAAACAAAATAAAAATATAGACTCATTATCTTCCAGGAAGTAGAGGACCAGGAAATAGAAGAACATTAGCTAAACATGAGGATTAAAGAACATGAAAACGAGTCAATAGGACAATGTCCAAACCTAACGTAGTCAAAGGTATTATTAAAATACGCCCTTAAAGTACAACAATGAACTTCGTACAACTGAATATTTTAGTAATTAAACTAATTTGCATCAACCAAAACTATAAAATGCTATAATTCCTCACTTTTAAAAGTAGTAGATGTACCTATTTAAATCGAAGCAAATAATCAAATTTAACATCGCCACGTAAAATGGGGGCGTGATTGGTCAAACAAGGCTATATAGTTAATTTTAGAAATAAGAATGAATTTTTATTGAAATTTATTTAATTTCTTGCTTCAAATCTATAACACTGTGCGACAGTACACCCAGAAAAAAATTCTCTCAAATCCCGTTAAAATTGGTCAATAGGACAATTGTTGATTTAATAGTATATAAAAAATAAATCTTTTCATATAAACTCAATGTCAATGTCATAGTATTTTCTAGTATTTAATGGTATTTCCCGATTAAAATAATAATTTATCCTATTGACTATTTTTAATAGTAAAAAACTATTATTTATATAGTATATTTTTCTGGGTGTACTTTGCACACTTGAAAAAATCGACTTGTACGCACGGATAGGAAAGATTTGTTTGAATGTAATTATTTTTGAATGTAATTATAACGTAATTCAAAATTACCATATAAATATTAGGAGTAAAATCTAATTACATTTTAATTCAATTGTATAATTATTTTGTTCAGATTGAAATATTATTATACGATATTTAAACATAAATTGCTCTAATCGCGGATTTATATGAATTCATTATATTAATGTTTCCGTAGAAACAGATATAATTCATCTGATATTACAATATATTTATGTTTGTAAAATTTGTTATTTAACACAGCCAACGTCAAAACAAAAAGTTTTTTGAATTATATGTATTTGATTATTCGTGGGTGACAACGAATTTCAAAATAATAGAATTAAACGCTTTAAAACGCTTTGAAAACGCTTTAATTATATTTATGTTTGGCATTACAAATAAATAACAACGCTGCCTACTTGGAGCACTCAGTAAAACTCACATTAATACTTTTCATATAGTTCAAAAGTTATTTTTGGTGGTTGAATTTGTTTAAGTACCGTCAATCACTGTTAATACCAGATAGGGGCTGTTTGTGAAATATCCAATTAATTCGTAATTCAATGAGCTCAAAATAGGAACAATAGATTGAAATAAAATAATTAAGTACAAGTAAAAGATGTGTAATAATAAAAATAATAGTTTAAGTTTATAATTATATAATATAAATAAAAATAAAATGTAATTTAAGAAAAGGGAAAAAAATTAATATTGTGTAAACAAATTATTATCACTAAATTTACTTATTTTACATTAATATGAAATGTAAACATTAATATGTTTACATGTAAATAAAATGATTTTCTCCATAAAACATATATATGTTTGCAAGAACGCCGAAAGTTATTCATTCTGAACATAAATATGTTTGAACGAAAATAAAAATATATGTGGCTGTTATTATAATTATGTTTGTCAATGCAATAATACTTTTGTTTCCATAAAACTCCAAAGATATATGTAATGCCTGCAAAATTATGTTTGGGAGAGCACTTTTTTTTGCAGCGTATAGTTATTTTTAGAAATGTGAATGAATTTTTCTGGAAATTTATTTGATTTCTTGCTCCAAATCTATAACACCGTGCGACTGTACTTTGCACACTGGAAAAAATCGAAAGGCAAGTGAAAGTAGGGATTATTCTAAGAAATTGCGCGAACTCAGATTTTTTGGATCAATTTTTTTACCAATAGTCAGAATCATCAGAATTCACGTGCATGTCGTATTTTTCCAGTGTTCAAATTTTTTTTTTTTCGGTTTTTGAAACAGGTTATAATATTGTGTTGAATATTGAGTAATTAATAAAATAAAAATAACGAAGAATTTGTTGAATTTATAATGCATAAATTATTTTTTGTTGAATTTATGGTTAGTTTTGGAAAAAAACCGCGGTAGCTCAGTGGTTAGTGCGTTGGACTGCGAGCCGAAAGGTCCCCGGTTCAAGCCTGGACTGGGGCTAACAACATCTTTTCATAGAAACATTTTTCTATACCGCGCTACCTCTCGTCAGTAAATGGCAAACCTACGAGAGTAAAACCATTGCCTATGAAAAAGCTCTCACCCGCCGTTCGGATTCGGCAATAAACTGTAGGTCCCACCACTTTGAGTACAAATATAACACGCACAGCTCAAAATGGTGAGAGAGCTCGGCCGAAGTTCTACACAGGACTGTAGCGCCAAACTATTATTATTATTATTATTTGGAAAAAAATGCATATGGACTAAAGCAAATTAAAACCAGTTGGAAAGGTTAGATCACATGGGAAATTTTAAAGTAGGTGTTATTATGATAGTTAGGATTATCAAAATTATAGTCGGTCTAAGCCGACTATAAATACCCTACACACATATGTGTGGTTACCATTCAAAGTGGTATATAGAAAGAAGAATTTTCTTTCATTTGATACCCATATTTACAAATGGATAGGTGTAACGAATTTCGATTTTTTTTTTTGGAACCACAAGTCGTTTTGAGGGAAAACATTATTTTCATGTATTTGAGCATAATGTCAATATATATTTGACCAAAAATGTGTACCTAAGCACGTATACAGTAAAATAGATCTGTAGATGTAAATTATATATGAGGTATTTGAACATAAGTGGTCGGTTCTCAGGTCACAATAGACCGATCATGCCAATTTTCTTGTTCAGACAGCTTAGATATATAATATAAGTAATATAATATTATATAGTAATATTATATAAGTAATCTAAATCTAATGTTTCATTGATCTAGCTGTTCACCTTTTTCTGTAATCGTGATTTCAACAGACGGACAGACAGACAGACAGACAGACAGACAGACGGACGGACAGACGGATAGACGGACATCGCTAAATCGACCCAGGAGGTCATGCTGATCAAGAATATATATACACTTCCATACCGGAGATGCTGTTTTCAGGGTGTTACAAACGGCGTACCAAACTGAATATACCCTTTCACTCTTAGTGTAGGGTATAAAAAGAAAGTATTATAAATGAAGTATAATTTGAGGGAAAGTACTCGTTCGACTATTTTGAGTATTATTTTATGATCGTCACAATGAGCTGCTAATGTCCACAATCTGAATAAATAAATACCCTAAAATTAATAGTTTTTACTATTGATATTAGTCAATAGGACAAACTATTGATTCAATCGGTAAATCACATTAAATACTACAAAATACTATAAAATTATTTTTAAATTTGTATGAAAATATTTATTTTTGTATACTATAAAAACAATAACTGTTAATGGGGTTTTAATGGGATTTTATGAGATTTTTTTCTTAGTGCAGTTTTATCTCATAGAAGAATGGTTGAGCCTGTTAAGACGGCATTAAGAGGAACGTTCATAGTAAAAAAATAAACATTAAAAACTACGTTGAAAACAGAACCAGAACCAAAATAAAAAATCGGAATGGATTGCCAAAGTCCAACCAACACACAAAATAATTTTTAGGACATTTCCTGGGACATTTTTTAGTAATTTCTTATTTCGTAAAATATACGAATAATTCGTAAAATACAGGAACATTTGTAATTTTCATTTTTTTTTCAATTTTTTTTACGAACGATTTGTATATATTAAGAATTAATATATACAACGAAATTACAAATATTTCGTTTAAATTATGAAACTTTCATTATATTATTTTTATTAAATTTTTTTACGAAAGAATAACATATTTATGAATGAGCTATACGAATTTTACAAATAAATTACTAAACTTTTGTAAATTGTGAGGCTATATGTAGAATTTTACTAAACAAATTATGTTTTTTATGAATATTAGTAAAAACAGAAATATGTATTTCGTAGATATACGTATTTCGTAAAATACACGAACGATTTTGTGTATTTAAGGCAGATTTTAAGCAGAGTGTAACCTTTATGGGAAACATCACATTAAACCGTTTCATCAAAATGTTGCTAAATGACTGAAAAATTAAATTAAAAATAATGTAATTTACTGTAATAAGTTTTCAAAATCGAGTACAAATTTAACTGAAGTATAAAAGAATTTGTAATTTGACTCAGTCTACGACTTTTAAAAGTTGTTTTTTTTTTTTGTTTTACAAAAACTCATTAGCTATTGCATGATCATTAGAATTTGAATTGAAATTATCTTGTAAATATAAATTAAAATTGATTACAGTCCAACAAAACAGAAAACGGCAATCGTTTATAATATGTATATATTTCATAAAAATAACATAGTTTATAAATTTACATATTTCTATTAAAATAAACCACTGCCTGTCTCAATGATCAATCATCAAACAATCTGATACTTCCGTCACTTCGATGAGTATCAATTCCATTTTGCAAAACTTATGAAGTGCTCTACGAATTTGAGTAGAATACACGTTGAATGTGGCAAAAACTGACATGTGATCGATCGAAAAAAGTTGTTGTTGCTGTTGAACTGCAAAAACGATGAAGTTGTTGCAGCATAAAAATTGATTTCATCCATGCAACAACATAAACAAAAATGGCAACCATAACAATTTCATGTAAGCTTCAATCAAAGACATTTCTTTTGTATTTTGAATGACGAAGGACTCGTTGGACAGACAGCATTATATAGATTTACACAGATAGACAGACATATACAAAGACAGACGAGTGCAAGACAGAGAAAATGAAAGACAGACAGAGTGAAAGACAGACAAAATGAAAGACAGACAGAGTGAAAGACAGACAGCCAGTCAGTTGTATATTTACATACAATAGTGCATGTCAGATCAATGGACCCGCAATGTTTTTGTGAGGCGAAATTCCAACGAAATCTATACAAGAATCCATCATACTGCGCAGACATTGAGTGCAGTTTATGATAGATAGATGGATGGATAGTTAGATGGTTGAGGTATCGGTAACAGCAGTACTCGTGGTTAACATAAATTTTCCAACTCATTGAATATTTCATCCATGCTGCAGAGAGGGTACAAATTGTATAACATAAGAAGAAAAAAAAAATATACTGAATTTGAAAGAAACACTCCGTTGGCAAATTCTCGAATAAGAAGACAGACATAGGTACTGCAAGAATGCCACAGAAACAAGGATTATTCAGTGTTGTCACTGTTCCACCGCAACTACCTTCGAATAGAATATTTCTCAATTGGATGTTCCTTGACAAGGCAACAACGAAGATTTCTCGAATCGCTTCGACTGGTTTCAATCACTTTGTTGCGATGCAAGCAGCAATACTAGCAAAAGAAATAAATCGTCTGACTGATTTCATCTGGTAACTGATTGTCCTTTTTTTGTTATTTGTTGTATTTTTGGAACACAACAATAATAGCAATACATATGTAAAAAAAAAATCCATCTTGTTTTCGGTGTATGTAAAAATGTAATTTCCGAATGGAAAATAGAAAAAATAGAATCGTTTGTTCAGAGTTTTCTTTGGTTTCTATTTTATTTTAGTGTGGGAAATAAATGTACAATTCATTTTTGACCACTTTCTATTCGAAGACAATCGATACACAATTGCATTTAAAGATTCTGTTCGAAACAGAAGGACAAAATGTATAATACCCATTAGTATGGATGATTTCCTGTGGCACATTTTTATAGGGGTTTATAGAAATACATTTTAAACCACTTTTATTGCATATCAAAAATATATGTACAAATATATGTTTTTATTAAATTAAAGAAACAATAAAATGTACAAAATATTTGAGTGGTATTTTAAAAGTTTTTATATATTTTCAAATGGGCAATTTACTATATCATGTTTTATGGTAGTTTTAACCTTTATTCCAAAACATACACAGGAAAAAAAGTGTACAATATATTGATGAATTCCATTCTTCAAACATGATACATCATATTAAGGAACAAATACGTAAAATGCTAGCTGGACCCATGCACGACTCGTGCAAAGATTTTTTGAATGTACTTTCCCGTAGAAATCTTCCATGTAGAGTTTTTCCCAGTAGAAGTTTTAGTGTGGTGAGTTTCGGTGTGGTGAGATTTAGTGTGGTGAGTTTCGGTGTGGTGAGTTTCGGTATGGTGAGTTTAAAGAATTTGGATTGGTAAAAAATATATTTAAATAAAAAAAAAAAAAAAAATATCAGTCATTAATTTTTCTTCTTTGTATTTTGTAATTTTTTTTTATTAATTCGTGTATTTTATTTTGAAAAAAAAAATATTTGTTCAACAATATTTATCATATTGAATATTATTTTCATAAATATTATAAACAAAATTATAGATATTATGATTATATTCATCAATATGACGATTAAAATTCATTGTTTTGAATATTTCGTTTGTCACTATGATGTTCGATAGTATGAATAAGTTCATATATATAATGAAAGCATTCATCAATATATCATTTAATGAAGAATCTGGTTGTTGGTAGAAAAAATCATAATATTTATGAAAAAATTAACATATTGATGAATGTTTTTTTCTGTGTAACCTGTTCAATTTAAAAACAACTTTTGTTGTTTTCTCTTGTTCACAGTCATAAAGTTCAAGTTTCAAAGTTGAAAAGTTCATATTTTAAATCCTGATTAATTGTATAACTGAACATATAATATAACTGAAACCAGTTGGGAAGGATAGATCACATGGGAAATTTTAAAGTAGATGTAATTATGATAGTTAGGATTATCAAAATTATAGTCGGTCTAAGCCGAATATAAATACCCTACACATATGTGTGGTTACCATTAAAAGTGGTATATAGGTCACCAGGGTATACGAATCCTGAAAATAACTACAAACATTCAATCGCTGAAGAATTTCCATTCATTTGATACCCATATTTACAAATGGGTAGGTGTACCGAATTTTTATATGTACATTTTATATGAGGTATTTGAACATAAGTGGTCGGATCATAGGTCACATACAGCGTAGGTATATTAGTAATCTAAGTTATAAGTTTCATTTATCTAGCTCTTCAATTTTAAAAGTAGTAGGGATTTCAACAGACAGACAGACAGACAGACGGACAGACGGCCATCGCTAAATCGACTAGGAGGTCATGCTGATCAAGAATATATATACTTTTCCATACCGGGGATGCTTCCTTCTGGGTGTTACAAACTGCGTACCAAACTGAATATACCCTTTCACTCTTAGGGTAGGGTATAAAAATGTCTTTTTAAGGGTGCCTTCTTAAGGGGATGTATATCTATTATGAATCGGTTCTAGTTCTGTCCCTTTTATATGAAACCAACCCGCAACTAGTTTTCAATTGGAGAATTTTATACTGAATTTTAATTTTCCAATTTAAGACCAGTTCAAAGATTGTTCTAAAGGTCTGAATGATGTTGAAGATGAGTTCAGTGAAAGGTCGAAAGGTCTGCATGAGGTGTCCTATGATACCGCCATGTCAAAGTTACCGGTTGGATTCATATAAAAGGGACAGAACTAGGACTGAATCATATTTCTTAAGATCCTAGATATTGGAAATTTTGCTAATACTAGAAACTTAACACATAAATACTCTTTCACTTTTAACATTAAAAAAAATTTATAATCTTATTTTTGATGAATTTGGTGCGTTGGACTGCGAGCTGAAAAGTACCAGGTTCAACTATCGACTGGGGCTAACAACATCTTTTCATAGAAACATTTTTCTATACCGCGCTACCTCTCGGCAGTAAATGGCAAACCAACGTGAGTAAAACATTGAAAAGCTTTCACCTGCCATTCGGATTCGGCATTAAACTGTAGGTCCCACCACTTTGAATACAAATATAACACGCACAGCTCAAAATGCTGAGAGAGCTCGACCTAAGTTCTATACAGGACTGTAGCGCCAAACTATTATTATTATTATAAAGTTAAAACAATTTTCTGAACATCAAATTAAAGTACCCAACACGATTTTTAGAGAATTAGAAATTTTTTTTATCATTTTTTTTAGATTTAATGATAATGATAAACAAAGTGGGTATTAAAATTCGAAAGCAATTTTCTTAAAACCGCGAATTATATAGAATTGATGTATGGGATGGTCATGGCAAACATTTTTCACGTTTTTGTGTTATTATTTGAAACTGATAATATTTTTTAATTTTCATTTTTATTACTATAAATGTTACCCATTTCATTAGGAGTTTTGTGCCATACATAATAAATAGAGCATGTTAAATATTTACTAAATACTGAGTTTTATAAAATGCGCAACACTTCTAACATTACGGAGACAGTAGTTGCTCAAATGGATGTTGAAATGCTGAACGCACACATTCCACCAGTATTAGTCTAATAACAGCAGAAGCTGGGCCATAAAATATAAATATTTAATAGGAAACATTTGCCTACTGTACACCGTAGTAGGCATTTGTATGTGATTAAAAGTAAAGCCTCCAATTAGAAAAGGTCGTAACTGCATGACATGCATATCAAGCGTATGTTTTTTAATTATTTTATATAAAAAATCAAAAAAAAAAAATAGAACATTGTCGAGCGCACCTCTATGCAGAACGCATCAGATGGATATGACTTAAATTTGACTCAAATAGGAGGAGATTAAATGTAATGTTGCTGACGCAGTCATTATGCGCCAAACGATTACAACTTGTTGGCAATATGTATAAAAATAAATGAACAGCAGCAGCAACTATGGCGAATACAAGCAAGAGCAGAAGCAATAGCAGCAGAAGTTTGCTATAATGCAGATCATAATTATGTGCGGAAAATAAATTTAAAAAAACATTTTAAACAGCAGAAATTTAATTTTAAAATATTTTTCATATAAAAGAATTGTTTAATTTGGGAATTGTTTAATTTTTTTGTGCTTTTTCATATGGCCTCAACGAAAAATGGAATTAATAAAAATTGTTTAAATGGGTTGGTTTTATTTAATTGGCTTCAAAAAGGCTTTTTCTATTATATTTCTACATATGCTGGTTACTTTAATAAAATAAGTGCTATACGTAATCTGTTGTGGGACTTAATTGGGAATAATTTCATTATTAATGCACCCAGAAAAAAATTCCCTCAAAACCCATTAAAATTGGTCAATAGGACAATTATTGATTTAAAAGTATACAAAAAATAAATCTTTTCATATAAACTGAATGGCAATGTCATGGTATTTTCTAGTATTTAATGGTATTTTCAGATTAAAATAATAATTTATCCTATTGACTATTTTTAATAGTAAAAAAACTATTATTTATTTAGTATTTTTTTCTGGGTGTAGGGTATTATTTTATTGAGGTTTCAATGTGGACATTTTTCTTTCCTGTTGGGCTTTGTTTCATTTGGGATTAATTATTTTTGTTTTTTAAATTGGACTACATGGCAGATAGATATCGAAGGCTTTTCGAATCGATATCGAATCGTTATCGAAAAAAAATAAAAGTTCAAAAGATTAAATTACGTAAAAATACCAAATAAAGGGATGTCTATGTGATAAATATTTAAATATCGACATAAAAATGTATTATTGGATAAATTAAAAACGAAATATTATAGAAGTAAGTTTGAGAAATCTTCGAGGCATCGATAGTGGCTCCGAGTTATGACAGACTGGTTATAATATACATATTTGTTTTGGATGTTATTTCAATTATAAATGAATATCTGGAAGAAATGATAGGCTATATATGGGCGGGATGGGAAAAGGACGTGACAGCTCCGATACAACCTACACTTTCGATACCATATAACTTGGCATTTACACCTATAAATAATAGTTTTATACTATTAAAAATAGTCAATAGGATAAATTAATATTTTAATTGGAAAATACCATTAAATACTAGAAAATACCATAATATTGCCATTAAGTTTATATGAAAAGATTTATTTTTTGTATACTATTAAATCAATAATTGTCCTATTGACCAATTTTAATGGGATTTGAGAGGAATTTTTTTCTGGGTGTAACAGTTTGATATGTCTTTTTGTATTAAGACATCTAGTATATTGTATAATGTGTCATACTACAAATTTGTATTGCTATTCAAAAAACCCGAATTCCAAACATTCAAGTAAAACAAGTTCAATTTCATTTTGAATTGATTCGAAACAGAATTAAAAAATAACAATTTTCTTTATTTAAGTGACTGAAAGAAAAAAATAACATTACGTGTAATCTATTTGTAAACTAGAGAAACATTTTCTTGCAAAAATAGTAAATTTTATTATATTTGTACGTTCATAAATATATTCGAATCTACACACCTACAAAGTAAACCTCCCTTAAGTGTAAGTTTTGTTGCTGCCCATACCATTCAAAACGTTGACTGAATTTTAAACATCTCAATGAGAGGCCTGCTACTTATAGAATAGGTCAATAAAATGCCCGTTCAAGCCACTTTGAAGTAAAAAAGAATAAAAGGCGCATAAAAATCTAAAATGTAATGAAATTGAAACACATAAAATGCGCAAAGTAACAAAATAACTTAAATTACATCGGATTGAGAATTGAGGGTAATTGCTATAGGTAAGTGTAGCTCTTGCATACGAAATTCAATAGTACAGTTTTTTCAAATTCGAAATTACGTTATACATAGTGGTCGCGTACAGTTCAAATGAATTGAAATGTTTGCAATATCATGATTATAGAGTGTTTTACAGGGAATATAAAATCATCGTCAGTTCTACTTCATGCATTTACCAGTTCTGGTCTCTAAGCTCAAATACAACACGTATCAATTAAACATGTCGGTGGCCAACATTTCATTAACAGCTCAATGGAACTTTGTTAAATATGAACTGAATTCGGGTCCGAGCCTGAATTATGCAACAAGCTAATTCAGGCAATAAATTGTTTTTGCATCTCAAATGCACACATGCAGCAAGACAGACAGACGGACACACACTCACACTCACACTGCAATAGACACAAAATACATATGTATATTACACACACACACACACACACACAGACAAAAACACATAGACGAGTTGGTAAAGTGAAAATTGAAATGCGGAAAAAAGCTCAAATTCAATTTATATCGACGCTTCAAAACTACAAAAATCGAGCTAAAGTGTCTGCGAAAAATTCCCATTTAACTTAAGTACCTGTGGTGAGGCAGCAACAACACCAATAAAAAAACAACAAAAACAACAAAAACAACAAAAAAAAACAGGCTTCCGGAAGAAGTTAAAAACGGTAACAAGTGGCTGAGGCCAGCAACCGACTACCGCCGTAAACATCGAACACACATTTTAGAATTGCAAAAATAATAAAAAAAAAATGAAAAACACTAAAAATAAAACAACTTGGTTTAGAGCAAGTATAGAGCAACTCAAAAATAAAAAAAATATCGAAAATGCACAAATTGAAAACTTCCATTGAAGGCAAAAATGGTACAAGTTGGCGCTGATTTCTGATGTGGTAGTTGTTTGGTAGAAATGGGGCTTTTTGGGTATTTTTTTTTTCTATTTTTTGTATTTTATATTTTTCACATTGACTTCTGCAGTTGGCTCGTTTGAAAGTTAGATTTTTTGCACCTTCAGCAATGTTTTGCCTGTCGCTGTTTGCTGATTTTTCGAACGTGGTAGTGCTGCTGGTTTGGTTCTGATGTCGATGCCTTTTGTTTTTTTTTTTTTTTTCTGTATACGTTTTCAGATTTCGCTGTCTGGCTGTGGTAATGAAATTACAATTTTTATAGGTAACCTCATGAAAAATAAATAAGGCTTAAAACACCGTCAAGTCGTTTAACGGCTGCTGCACTCAAAGTGTTGCCGAAGACAAAATGGAAAAAACAGCCATTTGCAGGTTCTACACGTGTGGTCAAATTAGTAGCGAAATTTTATGGTTCTACTGCGGCAGTCAGCAGTCCTATATATTTGAGTTTCTTTTTATATTTCGTTTTTCAGTTGGTCTGACTATTTTCAACAGCTTAATTTGCAATTGGCTCTTGGTTAAATTGAGGTTTTTATTATGTTAATAGCAAGATTTGCAATAAATATATAACATTGTTCGTAGTTTTAAAATGTAGTCAATAAGAGATTTTATAGGCTGAGTTTTACTTTAACTGGAAATAACCAAATAGACCGATTTTTTTTTCAAGAGGCAACATTTTTGTAAGGCTAATGGATTTATAGTAGAAGTTTTGAGGAAAAAGTACTGAAATATGGTAGAATATACAATTTAAAGAAACGACAAATTATGTAAAGTTTAAACTAGGTAGCCGCGGGAGCCCAATGGTTAGTGCGTTGGACTGCGAGCCGAAAGGTACCCGGTTCAAGCATGGATTGGGGCTAACAACATCTTTTCATAGAAATATTTTTCTCTACCGCGCTACCTCTCGTCGGTAAATGGCAAACCTACGAGAGTAAAACCATTGCCTATGAAAAAGCTCTCACCCGCCGTTCGGATTCGGCGATAAACTGTAGGTCCCACCACTTTGAGTACAAATTTAACACGCACAGCTGAAAATGGTGAGAGAGCTAGGCCGAAGTTCTATACAGGACTGTAGCGCCAAACTGTTATTATTAAACTAGTTTATATTACTAAACTAGTTTATATTACACAAATTGGAACATTTATCTATTTTGGTTACAATTTTACTTTATCTAACTGATTTGGCTTTAATTACATACACATTTTAGTCATGAACACCTCATAAAAGACCACCAATTCAAGGAATTTGTAATTAAAGAAACGCAGTAATGATCCATTTTTTGTGTATATAGCTTAGTTTCGTATCTAATTTAACCTCAAAACCCTCATTTACTTACACTTTTTATTACCGATGTTAAGGATGTGTGCGAATTCGACTAAAATGCTGACTAAACTAAATTTAATGGTTTTTCATGCGTTCAGAATTCGATAACCGGTAATAAATAATGTCCGTAATCGATCGTTTAACATATTTATATTTGCTGTCATCCAATTTAGTTCAATATAGTTTGCTCGAAAATTTGCAAAATTGAAAAGTGATTAATGCCTTACCGACAAAATTATAGTTTAGTCAGCAATTTAGAATTCGCACACATCCTAAGTATTTTTTTTTGGTTCAGAAATATTTCAAATAAATTCGATTTAAAACAGTAATAGCCTGACCCGAAAACTGAATAAATTACACACATTTAGGGCCGTTTTCACAATGTCCAGTTAAGTGTTTCAATTCCATATATTCTATTGGTAACTGAAAGTTAAAGTGGCGGTTAGTACTTAACCGAAGATGGTGAAAACGGCCCTTAATAGATTTAATTTATTTTTGTATCCAATTTACTGTTTGGAAAATAGATCACATTACATTACAAAACATCGCATTAACAGACAATTGTACATGGACCTAAAAAATTGACAAATTTTTAAACCAATATTAAAAGAAATGTACGTTTTTATATTTAACGATGTTTTAGTAATTTTTGCATTAAAAACCAAAACAACGAATATTAGAAAGTTATGATCAAAAATTTAATCATGTTTAGGATTTAAGCAGAGGTTTGCTAATCTCTGTTTAAGTAAGTTTAACTATTGAGTTAAGTTAATGGTCCACAGTGTGCCTAAATTGTCTAAAATCAAGTGAAATTTATTATTTTTGTAACCACTCAACCGATTTTAAAAATTTTAAAAGTATTGTTAACCATTGTATCTTTAATGGTTATGGACATAAAAAATTAGTAAATTTGTGAATTTTTATTAAAATTCTTTCAAAAATTGTAAAAAAAAATCAGAAGTATCCAATTTTAAAAATTCTTTGGTTTGTAAAATGCTTATAAAGGGTTTTTCAATAAGAGCGCTACAAAAGTTTTCTTCAAGGGTTTTTTAACAGGGACGCTACAAAAGTAGAGCAATAGGGACAGCAAACGACGCCATATTGTTTGCCGCTCTTTTGACATTTTTCTTCAGTAAGGAATGGAAAGATATACGAACCAACAACGAATCGAAATTATTAAAATTTACTACCGAATTTCGAATTCGTATATCTTTCCATCATTAAAAGGCAAACCTTACTGAAGAGAAATGTCAAAAGAGCGGCAAGAAATATGGCGTCGTTTGCTGTCCCTGTCGCTCTACTTTTGTGGCGTCCCTTTATATATATAAATCGTTATGTGATAGGGTAATACTAAACAGCCTCGAAAAGAAATGTTATATGGAATATACATAGGAAACGATAATTTATACAGTAAACGTAGCCGCGGTAGCTCAGTGGTTGGTGCGTTGGACTGCGAGGTGAAAGGTCCCCGTTTCAAGCCTGGACTGGGGCTAACAACATCTTTTCATAGAAACATTTTTCTATACCGCGCTACCTCTCGGCAGTAAATGGCAAACCTACGAGAGTAAAACATTTCCTATAAAAAGCTCTCACCCGCCGTTCGGATTCGGCAATAAACTGTAGGTCCCACCACTTTGAGTAAAAATATAACACGCACAGCTCAAAATGGTGAGAGAGCTCGGCCTAAGTTCTTTAAGGACTGTAGTGGCACTACAGTCCTATTATTATTATAAAACATAAATCATAAACTTAAAACCAATTTTAAATGAGTCTAATGATTTTGTAAATATGAAATTGAAAACAAATTTTTGGACTTGGAAAATGTACTTTTACGCAAATCTCCGTAATAATGTTTCTTCTTTAGTAGTATGTGGTATTGTTATATTTTTTGATAGATAACATTACTGAGCATCTTTTAAAGGATAAAAATATTCCAAAATATTTTTAATTGATCTGACAATTTAAAGAATTTTGATTTTTTGTTTAATTTTACCCTAATTTCAAAAATTTTGTATGATACAAAATCGAATTTCAATTCTTAAGTTCTTTCAAAAATTCTCTATATAATACTTTTTAAATTTTTAAAATCGTTTGAGTGGTTCCAAAAATATTGAATTTTAATCCGATTTGACAACGTTTGGGCACACTGTGCAGTACTACGAAATTAGTCAAACAAATATTTCTCTTTCTGAACATTTTAATTATAATCAAAACAAAGTATTTAATAATAACAAAAAACTTACCTCAGATTCAGATTGTTCGTAGCTACCTGTAAATATTTAAATAATGTTTTAATTATTGCAATTATCAAAATCATAAAATGTATAATAGAAATATTTTATGAGTATTGCATGGGAATTTCAAGAGAAATTTCAACCACAACCGAAATATTCAATATGTTATATCGACGCCTCTTACGAAAACCAGCACGTTTCAATTTTCTTACGAAAAACAGCATGTTTACTTGTTATTCGTAAAGCAAATCGTGCCGTTTTTCGTAAGCAAATTGAAACGTGCTGGTTTTCGTAAGAAGAGTCGCTATTATGTACCGTGAATTTGGAATATTTATAATATAATTATCTGAAAATAATATAAATATCTGAAAATAATATAAATATCTGAAAATATAAATATCTGAAAAAAAAATTCTATGCCTTTCTCGGCATTTTCCAAATGTAAACTTCGATTTACCTAGACAATTTTTACAGCTCATTAAAATCGGTCCTGTATGTAACTTTCAATATTAAATACATAAAAATACAACAATAAATAAAAATAAATAAATAGGAAAGCCTGGGGTAAAGTGGGACATGGGGTAATGTGGGAAATTGCAATTTTTTGACATGGTTTTGCACTTAGAAAAATAAAAACAATTGTCAAGTGCTTCTTTCAGCTATGTTTTTAAATATTTTTTTTTTATTGAAAAAGAACAAGTGAAAAAAAAAATATTTTGCTGTTGTTTGCTATTGAATAGTGTGAATTTTTGTCGTTTATAATTAGGTAGGCATGTTTAGAATGATTGTATGTTGAATACCTTATGTAATACAAACAGTTTTTGCAAATAATTTAATATATATAAAATGGTGCTAAGTTAAAAGTAGAAAACACTTTCTGGGGTAAAGTGGGAAACGTAATTTAAGCAAAATTAAAAAAAAAACTGTAATTTTAGTGAAAATATTGTGTTATATGAATTATTTAATTGATTTAGCCAAGAAAAAACTTCAATCGTCGCTACAAACCAATGAAAACCAACATTTTGACTTCACCTGAGATAAGATCTAAATTGAAAAAGAGAGCCTAGACGCGAACCTTAAACAAGAGACGAAGTATTTTATATAATTTGTATCCATTATATTTCAATAATTCAGTGAACTGCAATACTTCACCCAGAAAAAAATTCCCTCAAATCCCATTAAAATTGGTCAATAGCACAATTATTGATTTAATAGTATACAAAAAATAAAAACTTTCATATAAACTCAATGTCAATGTCATGGTATTTTCTAGTATTTAATGGTATTTTCCGAATAAAATAATAATGTATCCTATTGAATATTTTTAATAGTAAAAAACTATTATTTATACAGTACTTTATCTGGGTGTTGCAAATGGCCTGTAAACTAGAAATGTGCAAACATGACGACAATTAACTATATCTGTCTCCATTATCACTCCGAATATTCTGACTATTTTGGTTCCTTACTAAATATTTCTTATTATTTGTTCTTGCATTATATTTTTTTATTGCCTTATTGAAATGTGTTTTTATCCTTAATATATTTAACTTTCTTATATAAATAAACAAATATTAAAAAGAAAGACAAAAATAGCATTTTGTTAAAAATTTCGAAGTTTCCCACTTTACCCGAGGATTTTTTAAGTTCAAAATTGAGCTGATTTGAAAAATTGTTTAAAAATCCATTAAATGGCATATAAGTACTATTGTTTTAATGTAAAAAGTTAGATCAAGAATCAGTTTAGACCCTTCAAAGAATTTAAAAAATGATTCAAAAATTATTCGAGAAAAATCAAAACTAGTCCCACTTTACCCAAAATAATTATTTTCACAAAAATTGTAAAAAAATCGTAAAACTTAAAAAATATTACGGAGTTTAAATCGTACATCATTTTCAATTTCATAATTATGATTATTAATATTGAAATTAAGAAAATGCATATGTAGTAAAAATTTCTATGCGGAACTTTATCGCCTTCCGGTATTGTGTGATATATTTTAAACAAAATTAGGAACGTAAATTTTGCGACTTTTTGCAATTTCCATTTGAACCTTAACATGAATATCTACCTTTTTTTCCAAGATTATTGTTTTCCCAAATTTGAAAAATATTACCGAGTAACATGGCGGAATAGAACAGAATTTTCAAGAAATTACTTTCACGCATGTTTCAGCTTTCGCTAGAATTCCGATTGAATTTGATATAACTAAACGGGACCAATGGACAGTATGTCGAATAGCGATCGAAGGAAAACCAACCTAACTCTCACATACCCTTAATTTCTACCTGATATACTTCAGATATTTGTAAAACAAATTTAATATTTTAATTCAAATTTTTATTGTAGAAAATATGTTATATCATTAATCGGCTCCCACTCAGTTAATTGTTTGATATATAAAATAAAAAAAAAACTACTCCATAGGTATCTAATATACAATCCATAATCTTGCATTTGACACTCGACTAATTCGTGGAATTTCAAAACAATTGTGTAACGACCATCAATTAGCTTATGCTTCACTACAGTCAGCCCGAACACAATAAGCTCAATAAATACTGGCAGCAGCAGCAGCAATATTGCTACATCTTATTAATTAGCAGAATGGGTGGGTAGGTCTTCGAAAAGGACAATCGCAACGGTCTGCATTTGACAAATGAACATAAAAACCGTCTACGCACCGTGTGGCACTCAATTAAATGGGTTTTCGAAGAGAGTAGACAGTGTTGGTTGGTTTGGTTGGTTTGAGTTGGGTGGTAGCAACACCTGACTAATTCAAACACAACAACAACAATGTTTTGTTGGTCAAATACATACAAAACAAACACAACGCAGATACACAACTAATTGCACACAGTAGCAGATGGTAGTTGGCTTATCAAACGCAATGACATTCCACACAAATGAGCAACAGATACCAATACCAACCAACGACAGCACCATTTTGAACTTCATAATTATCATCTTCACCAGTACCAACACCACCAACATCAGAAACAAAATCAAATTGAGCCAACGCACAGTAGTCTAAAAGCACTCTTTTCTAAACATAAAATTTATACTTTTTTTTTTAATAAAAACTAATGATAATTTTTGAATTCATTCACCGAAAAAATACTTAATTAATTGTATACTAATTATGTCTTTGTTTTGGAAAAAAAGAAGGTGTACTACATTTTGTTATTTTTTAAATACATTTGTTTTTATTTGACGTAATTTTACTACACCATGTACTGAAAATTCATTCGCTGTATTATTTATTTTATTGTTTGCTTTTATTTTAAATATTGGAAATTTGTTTGGACACACGATGAACGTATAACTAAAGATCGTTCATCGTGTAGGTATAAACGAATCCATTGGCTGCATATTGCAGTAACTGTTTTTTTTACACACACACTACCAGACTCACAACGGACGACTGCGAAACTGAAAAGGTATACAGTTCAAAACCCAAGCAGCCGAAGCTACTGACCGAAACGAGAACTAGTGATGCCAACTAATTGAGCCAACTGATTGAACAAACTGAATATTTTTGGTTTTGAAAATAAAAACGCGAAAATAAAAATTGTGAATTCTGCAGAATAATAAACCCCAGACAAAATTTTAAGCAGGCAAGTGGTTCGAAACACGCCGGCAAACAAGCTACCTGTACGCATTGAAATCACATTTTATATGAAGATTTGAGGTGGGAAGGTGGGAATGTGGACAAAAGTTGCTAGTTCCCTGCTACAGCATGAAAACAAAATTGGTAGGGAAATAGCAGGCATAGGTAGGGTAAGGTAGCCAAACAGGTGTAAGCAAAATGGTAGGCACAAGCAGGGTAAAGTAGGCAATGTGCTGTAAGCAAAATGGTAGGGAAAGGTAGGAAGCATAAACATATAACATAATTCATCAGTTCCTATCCATTCCACAGTACCAAAAACTTCTTGTTGTTCAATAACACCGACGAATTTTGATTGTTAAAGTTTCGCGAAAAACTCAAACGCTTCGATTCTCTATTGATGGATTCGCATATGTTTTTTTGAAGGAACTCCGAATTGTTTGTTATTGTGTTTGCAATTTTTCCAAAAAAGTGATTGCAGAAAACAATAACAAAACACGTTTGTATTGTTTCGGGCGTCATGACGGTTAAAACTATTTGCAGTGCACTTTTGATGATTATGTTGATATCAGCAATAATCTTCTGCAATACGCAAATCCACGTCAATACGGCACATTTTCACGTTTTAATTAAAACAATTCGCATTGCAAACCGACGAAAGTAAACACCGATGTTTACAAATGACAAAAATGTTCAATACTGAAAAATTTTGAAGGAAAAATTGATATTTGTAAACAAAAATTTCAGTCGACAACTTGTTGATCAATCATTTAAAACTTCAAAAGAAAAACTTTTTATAAACAAAATTTACTGTCGACAACTTGTTGATCAAGCTTTAAAAATTTCAAAAAAGAAATTCATACACAATGTGTTTCCCTGCTACTCGCAGGCTACCTTTCCTTATCAGTTTCGTACTATGAAGAAGCTTTTTAAAATTTCAAAACAGAAATTCCTATACAATTGGTTTGCCTGCTACTCGCAAGCTACCTTTCTCTTCCATATTTTAGCTATAAAGATACCTTTCAAAACTTCAAAACCAAAACTTACAGATAAATGCTTTTGCCTGCTAGGGGTAGGCTTGAACATACCAGTTTGCGGCGTAAATGCTATAGGGAGCCAGCTTATTTTCAAAAATTCAAAATGCCTGCTATGCAATGTGTATTTCCTACCATATTCCTGTGAGTTTTCCTCAAAACTACTACTATAATACCAGTTTCCTTGCATATTTTTTGTCTGGGGAAGATTCTCACAATTCTCACAATTTATTGACTGCTCGAAATTAGCAGACATATGATGATATCATAAAGGTTCCGAGCGGATATTTTTTTGTTGTTTTCAATGATTGCTCAAATATTATATAGGAAAATAAGAATACATTTTTATTATGCTGTCGCGGATGTTCGAACCCATAACCTTTCGTCTCGATTTTCAACGCACTAAACACTGACGTACGGACAATATATCTATATATATAAAACTCTTGGTCCGTCTGTCAGTCTGTCGGTCTGTCTGTCTGTCTGTTTGTTCCAGCATCACGTCTAAACCGCTGAACCGATTTAACTGAAACTAAGAAGTCCGGAGGGTGTCATAGGCTATATATGGGCGGGATTGGACAAAGGGGCGTGGTATCTCCCACACAACCTAAACTTTCAAAACGACATAACTCAGCACATACACAATCTAAAAAGATGAAACAAAAAACTAAAATTCACCACACAAAAACTCACCACACTAAAACTCACCACACTAAAATTCACCACAATAAAACTCACCACGCTAAAACTCACCACACTAAAAATTCACCACACTAAAACTCACCACACTAAAACTCACCACACCAAAATTCACCACACTAAAAATTCACCACAAAACTAGCCGCGGTAGCTCAGTGGTTAGTGCGTTGGACTGCGAGTCGAAAGGTCCCCGGTTCAAGCCTGGACTGGGACTAACAACATCTTTTCATAGAAATATTTTTCTATACCGCGTTACCTCTCGTCAGTAAATGGCAAACCTACGAGAGTAAAACATTGCCTATGAAAAAGCTCTCACCCGCCGTTCGGATTCGGCAATAAACTGTAGGTCCCACCACTTTGAGTACAAATATAACACGCACAGCTCAAAATGGTGAGAGAGCTCGGCCGAAGTTCTGTACAGGACTGTAGCGCCAAACTATTATTATTATTATTTAAAACTCACCACACTAAAACTCAACACAATAAAGCTCACCACACTAAAACTCACCACACTAAAACTCACCGCACTAAAACTCACCATACTAAAACTCACCACACTAAAACTCACCACACTAAAACTCACCATACTAAAACTCACCATACTAAAAACTCACCACACCGAAACTCACCACACTAAAACTCACCACACTAAAACTCACCGCACTAAAACTCACCACAATAAAACTCACCACACTAAAACTCACTACACTAAAAATTCACCACACTAAAACTCACCACACTAAAACTCACCACACCAAAACTCACCACACTAAAACACACCACGCTAAAACTCACCACACTAAAAATTCAATAAACTAAAAATTCAACACACTAAAACTCACCACATTAAAACTGACTACACTAAAACTTCTACTGGGAAAACTCTACGGGGAAGAATTCTACCGGGAAGAGTTCTACCGGGAATAATTCTACGGTAAAGCGTTCTATGGGGAAGAATTTTACGGCGAAGATTTCTACTGGGAAGAATTCTACGGCGAAATATTCTACTGTCTGAATTGTCTTTGAGAAAAGTTGTTTTGGCGGAGAATTATTATTTGGTTACTACATTTATAAAACCAATAAAAACTTCCACAGCAAAGCACGGGCCCCTGATATACAAAATAATAATATTCTTTTTTTATATTAATAAAATCGCTTTATATCTATGAATTCACAAAATCTTGGCACGAGTCGTGCACGGGTCCAGCTAGTATAAATATATAAGAGATATATTTAAACAATATTCCCTCTTTTAATTTTAAGTGAACATTTGTATTTTTCCCAATTAAATATGGTATAAAAGGGATACAATGAAAATCTTATGTGAAAAATGTATGGACTCAAACTGACTTATTTGATTTAATACGAAAAAAATAAAGCCGTACCACTGTGCAATGTAGTGAATATTAGGACCATCGTTAGCGCCAATGTTAAATTTTAATGTTTAATTCATTTGGAATTTTAATTTAAATACTTGGGGCACACGGTAGCCGATGATAAGCGGTGCGCATGGAAAGGGGTGTGGCACACACACACACACACACACAAACATCCAGACAAATAAGCAAGTCAACTCCTTGCAATGGGGGCGTTTATGGCAAATTGGCGCCTTTGTATGTTGTGCTCCGCAAGGAAGCGCAGCTAATTCAATTAAATATTTGTCATTGTTGTTTGTAGATATCAGACAGAAATCCTTTCGTCAAACTGAATGCTTCGTCATCAGCAGTAATAGCAGCAGCAGCAGCAGCAGCAAAAACACCCAGCAGCATCTTCGCATTTGGATTCATCGTCATCGTCATTGCCATGTAATGAATTTTCTTCAAATGGTAGCATGAACAAAAAACACAAAAAACCAACAAAAAACAAAAAAAAAAATATCAAATTTGAATTTATTGCTCTGGCATTTTATGCTCGTTGAGTTTAATGCGATTTCCAACTAAATGCGATTCATTGTTCAAAATTCAAATTAAAATAATCCTGTTTGAAGCGTAAGTCAGCCTTGTCTGGGCGTGAGCAACATTTCTAAACATTCATTTAAGACTTAATTTAATTGAAATTTGTTGTGAAAATATTTTGTGTCACTAGTTTTAATAGAACAAAAAAAAAATTGACCGTTTTTGAATGTACAGCGATTTATTTTTAACATTTAATATTATTTTTATATCTTTTGAGAAAAATAATTTTAAAGTCCATTTCAAAGCAGATTCATAAATATTTTTGTCAATTTGATCATAAATTATTAAATTTGAGAACACTATCCGAATCTATGGTGTTCTCAAATTGAACTCGTATCTTTTTATTTTGATTCCGCTAGAATAGTAAACTCAATACTATAATTTGACCTTTAAAATACATTGTTATTGATTGAATTTCGAGTCTAATCGTACGAGGAGTATTAAAAAATTTTAATTTTACTTAAAAGTAAAATATATTCAAGGATAATTTTTCGTTTTTAAGTTTTTTGAAATACTGATTTCACTGCCCATTTTTTGGTCACGTATTTTTATATTATATAACTTTATCTTGAATACTTAAGAGATATGAGTTCCTAAAAAGTGAACCCATATCTAGTATTAGAGGTGGACGTGTCCATTAACCGATTTGACTGGTTGCCTAACTTTTTATTACTCATCCATAGGAATATATGTTAGACTCAATTTAATGGCATTCGTATCAGTATTTTTCAAATTATCGTGTATACAGACGGACATAGCTAAGTAATGCTGATAATGAAAATATATACTTTTTAATACCAGCCACAATTCTTATGAAACATTAACCTCGATGTCATCCCATGATTTCCTTGTTTTTTAAAATGTGCGGAAAGTTTAAATTTACAAAAATAAAAATACAAATTTTTACTTTGTCATCAATTTTATTAAAATTTCGTTACGGATCATCTAATTTTTTTTTAAATTTATGATAGACCAGTTCATTCCCAATATTTTTATACCAATCATAGTGATTTTAACCTGGTAATAAATGCTGCGGGTCTTGTGAGTTGGTGGTTAAAATAAAACAAAAATTTATTTTGTCTGGAAATTTTGTCTGATCAGAAAATAAGTTTTGTGAAGTAATATGATAACGTTTATAATTTTAATAAATGTTTAAAATTATTTCTCGATTATTATTTTTAATTTCAACCATCAATAAATATTTCTGCAGGATAACTTACTATTACAAAATCACTGAAAAAGGTAAGAAAACACTGGTAATGAATATAAATAAGAAATAAATAAGAAAAAATGAGGTGATCGACAACAAAATTTTAAGAAAATCAATGAAAAAGTCAAAATTAGTATTTTTATTTTTGTAAATTTTGAACTTTACGTACCCTTTAAAAAATTAAGAAATCATACGGTTCGAAGATGAGATACACCATTGAAAAGTTAATTTAATTGTCGAACGAATGAAAAATTAATATTTATTTATTAACAGATTATACCTTACAACCGATTTTCTTGACTTGGTTATGTCAGTAATATGCATTTCTTAAACACCCTGTGTCTTAAACTGGGTGCAAAATTAGACAGTTTTTTATTTTAAATTTTCTAATTTTTTTAAATCAGAGTATGACCAAATAAAAAAATAATAAGAAAATATATTATTGACAGAGAATGATTGTGGTCTAAACCACTGAATGGATTTGACTGGAATTTTGCACGGGGGTGCTAAGGAGTACGGAGGTTGACATAGCAAAATAAGGCTATATATAGAAGGGACATGGTACGTTTTGAAAATACAACGTAAACCTTCAAAACGGCATCTTTTTAAAAAAAAATGGAAATATAAAACCAATAGCTAAAAATAAAAGCAAAAAAAACAGTAAAATCAAAAACACAAAAACAAAAGCACAAACACAACCATAAAAACATAAAAAAAAACAATAGCAAAAAAAACTAAAAAAAGAAAAAAACACAAAATCCAATACACAAATATAAATACAAAATCTTTAAACAACACCAAAAACTTGAAAATGTATGAAAAAATAAAAACAAAACGCAAAATAGAAAAACACAAAAACAAAATCAAAAGCAAAACTAAAACTAAAACCAAAGACAGAAATCAAAAGAACGACAGAAGAACAAGCGCTAAAAATAAAATCAAAAATAAACTCAGAAATGTAGCCGCGGTACTTCAGTGGTTAGCGTGTTGGACTGCGAGCCGAAAGGTCCCCGGCTCAAGCCTGGACTGGGGCTAACAACATCTTTTCAAGAAACATTTTTCTATACCGCGCTACCTCTCGGCAGTAAATGGCAAACCTACGAGAGTAAAACATTGCCTATGAAAAGCTCTCACCCGCCGTTCGGATTCGGTAATAAACTGTAGGTCCCACTACTTTGAGTACAAATATAACACGCACAGCTCAAAATGGTGAGAGAGCTCGGCCTAAGTTCTTATGGAACTGTAGTGCCAAACTATTATTATTATTTAATGTTTGATAATATGGACAATTTTGAAGTTGTGAAATTCTGAAAGTTGGTTTAATGAAGTTAAGAAGATTTATGAAAGTTATAGTCGGTCTAAGCCGAGCGAGCTATGTTGTACACATGTTATACAAATGTTATTAAAATGTTATACAAATGCTAAAAATGTTAAACAAATTTAATAAATAGAATTGCGTGACAACCCAGTCTGCCATGTCTCGGAGGCCTTCGATGCTTCAAATTTTTATCGAATAACTTCGAGAAAAAAGTTCGATCTCGTTGCTTTGTCGATTCTAATTTTTGTAAATTCTCGTACATTCAAATTCATTGACAAGATATGATATATAAACATTTATCGCATCGATATCGTAATATTTTTCGAAGCAATATCGAACATTGATCATTTTTTTCTTCGATATCGTTCCGATTTTAAAAAATTTCTCGTACCGAGAAAACTCCGACAAAACGAATCGATATTTACCTACCATGAAGATCCAATTTGACGCTCGATATCGGTACGAGAAAGTGTCCTATATCGTGTGATTGCTCCTTTTTTTTTGCATTGATCTCGTAACGATTTCGAAACGAATGGCATACTGGGAATGCTTTTATTTGTGGATCACATAGAAAATATGTATAAACCCAGTAGTAAATTTCAGGCGCAAGAAGCTATGCTAGCACTGATTCTCAAGCAGATAGAACCGCTTCCCGACTAAATGATTTTCTTTCTTCTTTTTTATATGAAATGAACATTTTTGCAGGACTTCCCTTCCAAGAACGGGTCTCAGAAGGTCTCACAAAATAGTTTGACTCATTACTGTTAGCATTCCATTAGAAGGTGAGCTAGCAGTGCTTTGCTTTTGTATTTGAAAAATATTAGAAATTGGCACTGATTCTCTAGAAGGTGTACTGGAAGTTTTTCAATAAGAGCGCTACAAAAGTTTATTTCAAGGGTTTTTCAACAGGGACGCTACAAAAGTAGAGCGACAGGTACAGCAAACGACGCTATATTTCTTGCCGCTCTTTTGACATTTTTCTTCAGTAAGGTTTGCCATTTCATGGTGGAAAGATATACGAGCCAACAATGAGTCGAAATTATTAAAATTTAATACCGAAATTCGAATTCGTATATCTTTCCATCATGAAATGGCAAACGTTACTGAAGAGAAATGTCAAAAGAGCGGCAAAAAATATGGCGTCGTTTGCTGTCCCTGTCGCTCTATTTTTGTAGCGTCCCTTTAGCAAAGCTTCTACTGGCAAGACCTGGACAAATTTACTACTGGGAAGCATTCAAAGTTATTATAAATTTCATGCTTTAAATAAAACAATTTTAAATAAAAAAAAAGTTATAAAAACTATCGTTATTTTCTGGTAGTCAAGTTGGCTGCCAAAATGTAGAGCAAAGACATTTTATTATATATTTTAAATGTACTGAGCGACAAATAGGAATAAAAATATAGGGTTAATTCCACATCAAATCGACAAGGTTTTATATTTTTGCTTTGATTTTTATGAAATTTAGTTTATACCATTGAATAGATAAAAAAAAATAATTTGATTTTTTTTCGAAAATCAAAAATTTCACAAAATTATGATGCTTCAAATAGAGGTAACTTCGAAAGTCATTATCTAGGTCAATGAAGTACCAAAATGGCTAAGAATTGTATGATATTTAATAATTATATAAAGAGAACTTACCACAGTTTCTCCTTTTCATAATTTAGATTTAAAAATAAAAATTTATAATTTTGAAAACCTAATTTACGGAAGAATTCTGCGCAACTTTCATTAAAACATTTTGTATGAACAACTAATAACACTGTGCGACACTAAATTTAGTGACGGAGATTTGACAATTTTTTTAGAATCGTTGAGTAACCTGACGAAATTTCACCAAAAAAACTTATGTCCTATCACGTCAGGTTTACGAGATATATGACCATAAAGGTCAATAAACCGTTGGTTTATTGAGAAAATTGTAGTAGTTATGGATTTGTTGTCTGAGAACCAAATGTAGACACTATCCAAGGCTTCATATCTGTAGTACATATTAAATTTATATCTCGTTCTTTTAATACCAATATTAATGATTTTCAAAGCATCAAACTACACAATCGACTAATTTCATATTAAGGAGTGAAAAATTTGACAAAAATTCATTCAGTGCTTAATATAAAAGAAACCATAACTCGAATAGCTTTGACTTCTATTAATATTTATTATTAATATTTTCCCAAAGACATAATGATACATTTATTAATTCTTCAAAAAAATTTGACCAATTATCTGCAGAGATTTTTAAAAATCCCTTAATAATGATGGTTTAAGGACGAGATAGAAAATTAAAATGTACTACAGAAAAGATCCTTAGGTGAATGCCTAAATTTGGTTTTCAGTCAAGAAATCCATATCTATTACCATTTTTCCAGAAATGTTACTATGAAAATTAAGGATTTACCACATATTAGGGGGGGGGGGGGGGGGGTCAATACTTTGAAATCCTGACGTGATAGAACATAATTTTATGGTATGATAAAGTTTTTCACACACTCAGGATATTAAATATAAAGCCAAATCCTTGGCATCTATAAAGGATCATTCGATTTTAAGCTACGACAAATTTTAGTATTTTGCAGTTTTATATAAAATAAAAAAATACTTTGCAGTTCTTAGTATTAGAGAAACTATAGCTCGTACGGCTTTGACATATTTGGCTACTTTTTATATTTTTTTATGCTGAATTTTTTATCAATGGACAATATGATACATTTCCAACTCCTTAATATGAAATTAGTAGATTATGTCGATTGATCCTTTGAAAATCATTAATACTGGTATTAAAAGTACGAGATAGAAATTTAATATGTACTACAAATATGGAGCCTTGGAAAGTGTCTACATTTGGTACTCAGACAACAAATCTATAACTACTACAGTTTTCTCAATAAACCAACGGTAATATTGCGGTCACTATAGGACCTTTATGGTCATATATCTCGTAAACCTGACGTGATAGGACATAAGTTTGTTTTGTGAAATTTCGTCAGGTTACTCAAGGATTCTAAAAAATCTCTGGCACCAGTAAAATATTTAAAAACAATTCATAATAAATGGTATTTATAATTTTAGCAGTGTATTTACATCGTTACATATATATTATATACATATGTTGTTCTCAAATATTTCATATAAATATTGTGACAAAGGAATTTCAAAATTATTATAAACGACAAAAAAAAAAAATAAAAAATATTTACTGTCTGTACACCGCGCTATAATAATTGCAAAAAGCCATGTATAGCACAGGATGTGAGTATCCTTGTGCATTATGTTTCTACTGCCGCTACTGCTGCTGCTGCCACTACTACTGCGGTTGATTTTGTTGTGCTTTGCTGCCAGTAACTGAACTGCAACTGCGAATGCATAGCAATTCATTGCAAGTTTATTTTTGGTTTTAAATTTCATTTTGCTTCGGCTGTTGTCGCCCCAGCCAGAAGACATTTTAGTTTTGCGGTGGGAATCGTGCTGCTCCGACAACATGCACATAACTCATAAATTATGCGAGCTGCAGTCATCCGTATGCGCTCGCTGCTCTGGCACGCCAAGAATTTTATATTATTACGCATTGTAGTCGGTCGTTCGGTCGGTCGGTCGTAGCCTTGAAACGTGTAGACGTCGTAGGAAATGGAGTTGAGTTGGAGCTGATGTATGGGAAGAATGAACTGCAGGAAATTACATTTCAGAGAGAGTTTTAAATTTTTAACAATAAAATCCCTTTGGAAAAAAAGTAAAAATTTTAATCAAAAGCAACAAAGTTTTATTACTAATTGATTGCCAAATGCAGATACTCTAACTTTGCCATTAAATAAAACAAATATCGTCTTCCTTTAAGTAACAAAACAAAATTTATAACATTTTTTATGTGTTTCGCAATTGAGCATTATTACCCTCATCATATTCGAATTGCTGTTTCGAGAAGGTATCTTTGAAAAGCCATAGAGTTTAAGCCACTCGATTAAATAAAAAAAAACAAAAATCTCACAGGACCAAAAATGTCTATCAAATTGTAGTAAGAAACATTTTTATTTATTAGGTACTAATGGCATTTTGTGAGTTTCTACTTAAAAGAAAAGTTTTTTTTTTTATGAAATATGTTTTATGTTTAAACTTTTGTTGTTTTTGTGCACATTCCGTATGCAGAAAGTGTGGGGTTTGATAAAGGTTCTTCAGTTTATAAAGCATTTTAGTCTAAAATTCTCGATATTTTTCTAGAAATATTATTTGAAAAATGTTCTTTGATGTCTGTGCAAAAAGCAACAAAACTAATTGAGTGCAAAATATAGTTATTACGTGCAATTAAACAATACAAAAAGTTTGAAATTCGACTAGAAATTGCAAATAACAAAGACATTTAAAGGCAGGCAGGCAGGCAGACCAACCGAACAAATCTTGGCTTCCTGTTGGTCATATCGTCGTCTAACTGTCTGTGTTGTATCATAAATAGTAGTATATGAAAAAAAGACATTATGCGCGACCAACAGGAAAAAAAAATCATCATTTTCTCTATACAGGACCGACATTGGTTGACGCATATCGTTCAACGTCGTTTGTCGTTGGCTGCTCCGCGTTCTGTTTGACTTTTCGAAACTTTTAATGACTTTTGCTTTGGGATTATATGCTATACTATGTATATACTATATACTATAATACAGTATGTGTTGCTAGAAATAATGCTGTCGAAGTTTTTATTTTTTATTTTTTAAATTTTAATTTTTTTCTATTTCTTTTTTTTTCTTTCTTAATTTTATTGCACTTTGTTTTATACTTTGCAAATTCATCTTTATTTATTTCTCTGCAGCGCTCAAAGGGCTTCAACTGAGTTGGAGGTAGTTGAAGGACAAAATACTTTTGGTTCGTATGCTGTACAGTGCTGGAGTCGTAGTGAATGCTTAGAAAAACAAGTCAATTAATAATGAAAAGAAGTCATAAGTAGTAGTTATCGTGAGAAAGTTTTAATGTCAGCTTATTTATTGAAGTCAATTTTGCAGAATAATTTGCAAAATAAAACTAAATGATGTTGTTTATTAGTAAGAAAGGGACATTTTTTGAATGATTTTAGTATTAACAATATTAATGAATTGTTATTTTGTTAAAAATATATTCAAAAATTGCTAGTTTTATACAGAGCTCCATTTTGCTCAACGAAAAATTGCTGTTTGCAGCAATTATTTGATGATTGTAATTATATGCTTTAGAACAAAATTGACATAGATTTCTAATGATTTTGACAGTAACATATTTAATAATATTTTTATACCCCACACTAAGAGTGAAAGGGTATATTCAGTTTGGTACGCCGTTTGTAACACCCTGAAAAAAGCGGTATGGAAAAGTATATATCGTCACTGTCATGCCAAAGGGGCGAATGTGCAATTTTGAAAATGTTGGGAAATCAAATTTTAAAGTTTGAAGTGCTTTAAAAATTAGAAAAATTTATATTTTCTTTATTTTTTCAGTTATTTCAGTTTATTCGTCAATTATTTTAACGTATATAAAATATCTTTGGATTTGGACAGCCTACTGAATTATAAATACGGATTTTGTGAGGCTATATCCTGATCAAAACGCAAATATTTTTGTTTTTTGTGCTATAACTTTTTATTATACAATAATTATAGTTTGTCGCTACAGTCCTGTATAGAACTTCGGCCGAGCTCTCTCACCATTTTAAGCTGTGCGTGTTATATTTGTACTCAAAGTGGTGGGACCTACAGTTTATTGCCGTATCCGAACGGCGGGTGAGAGCTTTTCATAGGTAATGTTTTACTCTCGTAGGTTTGCCATTTACTGACGAGAGGTAGCGCGGTATAGAAAAATGTTTCTATGAAGAGATGTTGTTAGGCCCAGTCCAGGCTTGAATCGGGGACCTTTCGGCTCGCAGTCCAACGCACTAACCACTGAGCTACCGCGGCTACAAGATAAAATAGTAAAGTGGAGGCATTAATTGTTTGTTTTTAAAGCACCTATAGATCTGCATCGTTAACTAAAAATATTTTGTCAAACATTAATTTGCCATTTGTTATTTGCAGGGAAAATGTTTGGCAAAATATTTTAAGATAATGATGCAGTTCGATAGGTGCTTTAAAAACAAACAATAAATGCCTCTACACCACTATTTTATCTTATTCTTGAGGAAAAACTACATTAAAAAATGTAAAAGAACGCAAATGTCAAAAATTGCACATTCGTCCCTTTGGCATGATAGTGACGATATATTCTTTATCAGCATGACCTCCTGAGTCGATTTAGCGATGTCCGTCTGTCTGTCCTTCTGTCAGTCTGTTGAAATCACGATTACAGAAAAAGTTGAAGAGCTAGAGCAGTGATATCTAATCTGTCTGAACAAGACAGCTTAGCATGATCGGTCTATTGTGACCTGAGAACCGACCACTTATGTTCAAATACCTCAAATAAAATTTACATCTACGAATCAATTTTACTGTATACGTGCTTAGGTAAACTTTTTTGGTCAAATATATATTGACATTATGCTCAAATAAATGAAAAAATGTTTTCCCTCGAAATGACTTGTGGTTCCCAAAAAAAAAATCGAAATTCGGTTCACCTACCTATTTGTAAATATGGGTATCAAATGAAAGAAATTTCTTCAGGGATGGAAAGTTTGTAGTTATTTTCAGGAGTCGTTTACCCTGGTGACCTATATATCACTTTGAATGGTAACCACACATATGTGTAGGGTATTTATAGTCGGCTTAGACCGACTATAATTTTGATAATCCTAACTATCCTAATAACACCTACTTTAAAATTTCCCATGTGATCTAACCTTCCCAACTGGTTTGAATTTTAATAAGTAAAATAATTTTAAAAATTATAAATTCAAACGTATAGTTGCAATCAGGGATTGAAACTGTAAGCAAAACCGTTAACTTTTTAAAATCGCCGAAATAATCCGATATCCAAAATTTATTAAAAAAAAATTTAGTTTTATAACGTTTTTTATTAAAAGAAACCGTTTGTGAATTAAACACAACCTTTTTCGAATTAAACGTAACATATTTCGAATTAAAAGTTTCGTTAATTCGAACAGTGCACTGTGCGAAGTCAAGAAGTCAATTCTAACTCGCCGTAAATACAGTTTTGCTCCAATCTTAACGAAACTACACTAAGCATACATGTTCTATGATAGATTTTAATTTGAAAATTATCAAGATTGGTCCATTGCCACGCCCACCTGTCATATTCAATTGAAATGGTAAAACGACTATAACTTTTATTTGGAATGAGATATTTTGTTTATAATTGGTATTTAGATACATACTGTAATTGCACAAGACCATTCTTAATATGGGCGTGATTGGCCAACTGCCACGCCTACCTATCTTCTTAAACTATATAACTTGACCATCGTAAGAGATATTCTGATAATATTAGGTACTATAGTTCATATCACAATTCTTAACTACCATACCAAATATGAGCCAGTTTTGTCAACTATAATGATAGAAAAGGCAAAACTGACTTATTAAAGTAGCCAAATTTAGTTAAATTATTTTTCGATTTTTGTACTTTTCTCATCACTTAAACTCATTTTAAATGACGTGTGGCAAACTAATGCAGGCATATTTAACGTCGTTAGAAAGACATTATGCCTGTAAAAATATTTATGTAAAAATACGTAATTTCTGTTTTATATTTTTGACAGATAAGCAGGAAAAACGCGAATAGCCATTTGAAATTTTTGATACACAAGATGATAGTTCTCTCAATTCCCAATAATATAAAACTAACACTCTGCATGTGGAGTATATATTGAAAGAATTATGATAGTTTTAATGTAACGCATTTTTATTTCTTGAAAAGCACTTGTTTAATTTTTTCACCTTAAGCAAGCCTACAGAAGGAATTTTCACTAGGTTGTATCATTTTTTGTTTGTTCTCTAGGTTCTCATAAATTATTAATAAAATGACATATTTTTAAACTTTCTGAAACAAACTTTAATTTCTGATTTTCGGCGAGCTAGACTAAGCTTCTGTCCCATAGTGCTGTGCATAGTTAAAAAAGTAGAACATATAAAAACAAATTTTGTAAATTTGATAGTTAGCTTGGACAATGCTCTGAATAATAAATAATGTTCTTGTTTATACTAAAGACTAAAAAAAATAATGCAAAAATATTCTAAAACGAGTGGGGAAAGTTGAGTGACATATGCGCGATCGGGACCGACTGTGGAATATCCTATACTTTGATGGGGATATTAAATTGTATAGTAATGTGGCTTAATAAATGTATACCTAAATTTTAAACTTCTTAATTGTGCTGATTATCCCTACCCTCAGATAATTATTCACAAATATCAAATTTTCGTTTTATATCCCTATAATCCTAAAAATTGATATAAAAGGATAACAAAAGTGTTGAATTATTACCTTGTTCTTTTGTACTTTGCATTTTATATATTTATTTAAATGAAATTTGTAAAAGTAGTTTCAAACTATTCTGAAAGTATTTTTTCACTTCTGCCAAAACGTTTAAATAAATCACATCTTTCTTCATAAAAAAAATTAATATTGCGTTTGTCATCACTCAATATCTAAGAAAAAGTAATAAAAAAATGTAGAATTATAAAAGTCTATTTTTAAAACATATATAAAATTTGTAAGGTAAATATTTCATATTTCATTTGTTTTCAATAATTTAGGACTAAAATGTTCACAATATAAATTCGGGATATAATGAAAAAAAAGGTGACGGATCACGTCTATTTTTGAAACACATACTTTGGGTTAATTCTATCAATATCTTGAATAATTTTTGAGTAATTTGTTTCTATAGTGTTGTATCAAAGTGACTTGTATGGGAGGTGGACTTTCCAGTTGACCGGTTTTTTCTCATTTTTGAACTCGGAACTAATTTTTTGGCAAAGAAATTTTGATATCAAATTTCTTCGCATTCTGACGAATACCTGCAAAAACTTACTCACAGGTGTAGGTTATAAAAATCCAAATTTTCTATTTTTAGATTCAAAAACGAATATAAATATAAACATTCATTTGTATATTTAAAAGAGTTTAGACAATGAGAAGGAAAGTTTTTTTTTAAAAAATATCGTTCAAAAGTACTATATTTTTTGGTGGGTGAAAAGTGCCTAAAATTACAATTTTAATTTTCTTAAAAACGTTACTTAATGGGAAAAAACTTAGTATGCAGTAAAAATAAGTACCTGTGAAATATATATAACTAGCCGGACCCGTGCACGACTCGTGCCAAGATTTTGTGAATTCATAGATATAAAGCGATTTTATTAATATAAAAAAACATTATTATTATTTCTTATATCAGGGGCCCGTGCTTCGCTGTGGAAGTTTTTATTGGTTTTATAAATATAGTAACCAAATAATAATTCTCCGCCAAAACAACTTTTCTCAAAGACAATTCAGACAGTAGAATATTTCGCAGTAGAATTCTTCCCAGTAGAAATCTTCGCCGTAAAATTCTTCCCCATAGAACGCTTTACCGTAGAATTCTTCCCGGTAGAACTCTTCCCGGTAGAATTCTTCCCCGTGTGGTGAGTTTTAGTGTGTTGAATTTTTAGTTTATTGAATTTTTAGTGTGGTGAGTTTTAGTGTGGTGTGTTTTAGTGTGGTGAGTTTTGGTGTGGTGAGTTTTAGTGAGGTGAGTTTTAGTGTGGTGAATTTTTAGTGCAGTGAGTTTTAGTGTGGTGAGTTTTATTGTGGTGAGTTTTAGTGTGGTGAGTTTCGGTGTGGTGAGTTTTTAGTATGGTGAGTTTTAGTGTGGTGAGTTTTAGTGTGGTGAGTTTTAGTGTGGTAAACTTTATTGTGTTGAGTTTTAGTGTGGTGAGTTTTAGTGTGGTGAATTTTGGTGTGGTGAGTTTTAGTGTGGTGAGTTTTAGTGTGGTGAGTTTTAGTATGGTGAATTTTTAGTGTGGTGAGTTTTGGCGTGGTAAGTTTTATTGTGGTGAATTTTAGTTTTTTGTTTCATCTTTTTAGATTGTGTATGTGCTGAGTTATGTCGTTTTGAAAGTTTAGGTTGTATGGGAGGTACCACGCCCCTTTGTCCAATCCCGCCCATATATAGCCTATGACACCCTCCGGACTCCTTAGTATCCTGTGGCTAAATTTCAATTAAATCGGTTCAGCGGTTTAGACGTGATGCTGGAACAAACAGACAGACAGACTGACCGACAGACTGACAGACGGACCAAGAGTTTTATATATATAGATAGATTGAGGTCTGTGAAGTTCGTAAGGAAAAATGATAAAAAAACTAATTTTTGTCTATTTGGTTTTAAAGTATACCCTTCCAAAATAATTAAATGGATTAAAATTATTTTTGGGTTGTTCTTTTTATTTATTGATATCGTTTTTTTTTATGAATTTATTGTTTTCGGCAGCATAATGACATTAGACATATGAAGTGAAACGGCGTAAAAATTAAAAAAAAAAATATTTTTCTCTTCAGAATTTCATTTAAAGCATATAGTTCAAAAATAGAAAATAGTTCAAAAATAACGTCATGAAATTTAAAATTCACACAATATAAAATATTCTCACAAATACATACAGTGCATTCCAAACAACGTTATAGATGTAACCATATTTCATGCACAATTGCCTGAGCTGCATCCAGTCCAGCAGTCATACCTGCAGATATATTCAGCAGATATTTGTGTCCGAGTTCACTTTTATATCGGCTACAAAATACGTATTTCACATGGCGATTCATTTCATATTCAATGCTACTATCATTTCGCAATGTATGCAGCACAAGTCCCTCGCGTAATATTTTTGCCTTTTTGTGTGCTCCATCCCCCCATGGTCACCGTTGTCGTTGGACTTTCGATTTTCAGCTGGTGTTGCTTTTAAATACCTTGAAATATATGACCCAGTGCGCTGGTATTTAGTGAATGCCATTGTTTTAATGTATTTGTGTCATGGATGTGGTGTATGTGTTGCTCTTTTTCATGTGTCTTTGCAGCTGCTGTTCCTGCTCCTGCTGCATAGGTGAAAAATGTTGCTCTGATTTCTAGCATCAACAGCAACATTAATGTCACTCTATGCGCATTATGCTAATAGTCATAAATAATGGAGCTACTTTAACGTAGGTACTATTGTGATTAGCATATAATGTTGAAATCCTTTATCAAATATTTTCTCCTTTCCATCGCGACATTATGTCAGTCAGTTTACTGATTGAACAATGTTTATAATTTTTTGAATTTTGTAATAAATGAAATAAATTTAGTTTTTATTTTACTTTTCACCAAAAAAGACAAAGAAATATGTAGCAATCTTCCGAAAAGTGGATTAATCCATATTTATTAAAATTAAAAGCATCACATTTTATTCATTTTGGAATTATGAATAAAATGTGATTTTGTGGGTTACTTGTGGGTTACGGCAATTTTGAAAATGTTTTACTGATTTTGATTTAAATTGTTTTGTTATTCATGATTTCAAACGAAAATATCTTTTAAGTTTTTGATGGTATCCTCTTCTCGGGTTCGTTCAAAAAAACTCAAATTTAATTTTTCGTTCAACTGTCATTCGTATTTATCCTCAAAAGAAAAAAATTTAATATATCATTCTATTGAAATCTGTATTTGATCTCCAAATACATAAATTACCTTTTTATTTAGAATTGGTCATTTAAATATAAGATTAAAAGATTGTAGCCGCGGTAGCTCAGTGGTTAGTGAGTTGGACTGCGAGCCGAAAGGTCCCCGGTTCAAGCCTGGACTGGGGCTAACAACATCTTTTCATAGAAACATTTTTCTATACCGCGCTACCTCTCGTCAGTAAATGGCAAACCTACGAGAGTAAAACCATTGTCTATGAAAAGCTCTCACCCGCCGTTCGGATTCGGCAATAAACTTTAGGTCCCAAAACTTTGAGTACAAATATAACACGCACAGCTCAAAATGGTGAGAGAGCTCGGCCTAAGTTCTTATCGGACTGTAGTGCCAAACTATTATTATTATTATTATTAATGCAAATTGTCAGAAAATACATACAGGTGTACGTTTGCAGCGCAAAACAAACAAACAAACGGAATATGAGGTTTATATATATAAATACGAATTCGAATTTTGGTAGTAAAATTTAATAATTTCGACTCTTCGTTGGATCGTATATCTTTCTATCATAAAATGGCAAACCTTACTGAAGAGAAATGTCAAAAGAGCGTCAAGAGATATGGCGTCGTTTGCTGTCCATGTCGCTCTACTATTGCAGCGTCCCTTTATATCGTTGAAAATATCCCAGAGGTTAACATATTTGTTCCATAGGTTTATTGATCTCCTAGGTCACCTTAGATGAGTGACATCACTTTTATCAGACTCTTACCCCCCTAAATGCATTTTTTTCACATTGAGGGGGGTAGAAGTCTGAAAAAACTAACATCACTTGTTGAATTGGCCTCGATGGTCAATTAAACCTATACGACACATATATGAACCGCCGAGACCTTTCCAACGATATATTAAACTTGTGAACGGGCATATGACGAAAAAACGATTTTTAGCAGGGTCAAAAAAATATATATATTTCTGAGGTAAGCTATTATTTTAGGGGCGCACTTTCAAACATGTTTTTTCGATCAGAATGCTATTTGATATGCTGTTTGCTTTGAATTTTATCGTTTTTAATTAAGATAGTATACTTAAAATGATCGTATAATGTATATCTTTTGAAATACAAACGGGTTTTTCAAATAATTCAACATTGCCCAAGTAGTGCAAAGTCATAATCAAATTGTGATATTGTGGTAAAGGGGGAAATACTTTGTGTGGGAATGTGGGAAACACTTTTAGGGGTAAAGAGGGAAAACCTTCTGGAGTAAAGTGTGAAATGTAATTTAATCAATATTTGAGGAGTTCATTTCCAAAACGTGCTATATGAAACGAACTCTGTTTTGAGTACAAGGCGAAATACTGGATCACCATGATAGGGTCAAATTTGCACCTTGTCTTTTACACTTTTGATCTTTGTCTAATCCTTAGTAAATTTAAGTTTTTAAATTAATCGTTTTTTAACCGCATATATGTTAATAAATGCTTTCAAAATTGAAATAGCATGTTTTGGAACTGAAATCTCACATAGCATTTTTGGAAATAATATTTTTTAAAGAAAGCACTTTTTGAATTTAAAACCATTTTATTCTGCGTTTGGTTCTTCCGGAATGTGACGTCTGGAATTATTATGGTTAATGGAATTATTATTGTGGCAGCAATTTGTGGCACTCTTTAAGCACTGCCGTTTGCACTCATGCCCAGATTAAGCACTTTTTAATTTATATCTGTAGATCTAACGTATAGAATATACTAATTTTTTACAGATGCTTAGTACAATTTAAATACTATTTGTGCACAAAATATCAAGTAAATTCATTAATTTTCCTTCGAGCTATTAATGTTATAAGCGTACGATTGCATGACCCGTTCGGAACTCCAAAAAATGCCCATATGCATTATTGCACCACTATGTAACATATATAGGTGCAATTTTTGCATAAGTTTCTTATAATTAATATTGATGTTCAATTATTGTAGTAAACATATAGCTCAACCACATCTGTAACATGAACACAACTGGTTCCCACGTGTCCAATGAATATGTAACGAGTGTGGGCACAAGTGCGATGCTGAAACCAAGCTGGTACTGAAGGGAGCTCGTGTGTGATTATTATTATTATATGTTCGCTCATGTGGTTGATGTTGTTTTATTATTGCTGCGACTGCTGTTGCTAAATATTACCAATTTGGCTGCGGCTGTCCGTCTGTCTACGCTTTAGCCTGGTGACATAAATTATTATTTAAACATAAAAAATGCATGCTTAAAACCACAAAATGGCTGCGTTAATGTCAACCGGAATTCGGCAGTGTGTGCGTCAGTTTGTGTTTTATCAGCCGGAATTTCTCGTGAGCCAACCAGATTTTGTCACAATGATACCGAATCGCCGAATGGCTGAGTGTGTTTGTGTGTCCTGTGATAGATGTTGTTTGTGCGTGGGACAAATTGATGCGCATCAGCAGCATAAATGTTCCATTTGTTGCATTTATCTATGCTAATGAATGCGTCAGGAATCAACACATTCGTTAATTAATTTCGATTTATGCAGAATTAGAAATAAATTATGTATTTATGCAGGCAAAACAGTCGAGGAATTGATACTGAAACAATTAAAAATACACACACAAAAATTAACTGCAGAAAATAAATATTTTAAATGCGGAGGACTAGTTAGTAATGGCACAAATCTGCATAATTTGGTAAAATTACTGATGCATTTTGTGAGTTTATTTTGTAATAATATCACTCATACGTAGCGTAAGCTAAACAAAAATTTAATAAATATACAAAATAATATTTAAAAGGATTCATATTAGAGATGGGCGCGTGAGCAGATTTTAGCGGGATTCATGTGAATCATGAACTCACTTGACTGTGAGTGAGTAGAACCCGTGAGTGAGTGAGTGAAAGTGAGTGATTAGAAAATTCCTTTCATGAGCTTGAGTCAAAACTCATTCAAATTCCCGTCTCTAATTCATATCAATCACGTAAAATTCGAAAAAAGTTGAAATTTCGTAAAAAGTAGGATACCTAGGGTAAAGTGGGACATGGGGTAATTCGGGAAATTGCAATTTCTGGACATGTTTTTGCACTTAGAAAGATAACCAGTTGGGAAGGTTAGATCACATGGGAAATTTTAAAGTAGGTGTAATTATGATAGTTAGGATTATCAAAATTATAGTCGGTCTAAGCCGACTATAAATACCCTACACATATGTGTGGTTACCAATCAAAGTGATATATAGGTCACCAGGGTATACGAATCCTGAAAATAACTACAAACATTCAATCGCTGAAGAATTTCCATTCATTTGATACCCATATTTACAAATGGGTAGGTGTACCGAATTTCGATTTTTTTTTTAATGAACCACAGGTCTTTTCGACGGAAAACATTATTATCACGTACTTGAGCATGATGTCAATATATATTTGACCAAAAAAGTTTACCTAAGCACGTATACATAAAAATTGATCTTTATATGTACATTTTATATGAGGTATTTGAACATAAGTGGTCGGATCATAGGTCACAATGAACCGATCTCGCCAATTTTTTCGCACATACAGCGTAGGTATATTAGTAATCAAAGTTATAAGTTTCATTTATCTAGCTCTTCAATTTTAAAAGTAGTAGGGATTTCAACAGACAGACGGACAGACAGACAGACAGACAGACAGACAGACAGACAGACAGACAGACAGACAGACGGACAGACGGACAGACAGACGGACAGACGGACATCGCTAAATCGACTCAGGAGGTCATGCTGATCAAGAATATATATACTTTTCCATACCGGAGATGCTTCCTTCTGGGTGTTACAAACGGCGTACCAAACTGAATATACCCTTTCACTCTTAGTGTAGGGTATAAAAACAATTATCAAGTGCTTCTTAATATGGCATCAACTATTTCATCCATGGTTATGTATCAAATTAATACCTTTTGAATGCATTTCGAGAACAAGGGACAAAGAGTGCTGTTATTTGCTATCGAAAAGTGTGAATTTTTCGTAATTTTTAATTAAAAAGGTATGTTTGAAATAATGGAATGTTCTATATCTTTTGAAATACAAACGGGATTTTGCAAATAATTTAATATTGCTAAAATGGTGCTACGTTATGATCAGATTGCGATATTTGGGTAAAGTGGGAAACACTTTTTGGGGTAAAGTGGGAAATTTCATTTTAGCATTTTTTTTGAAAATTGAATTTGAATGAAACTTGTTTTTTTTTTTTGAAAGAAAATAACATTTAATAGGAGAATTTTAGGTTGAGACAAAATCTGCCTATTTCCTGATTATTGTGTGAACAAAAAATTGGCAGGGAATTGGTAGGGAATTGGTAGGGCACAGTTAGGGTATGGAAAGCCATATGGGTGTAAGCAAAATTGTAGGGACAAGCAGGTCATGGTAGGCAATAGGGTGAAGACAGAACAACAGGAAAATTTAGGTTATGGTAGGCAATAAACAAGGAAGCATATGGCAGCCTTATGCTTCCTTGCCTATTACCTACCACACAATACCTTTGCCTGCCATTTTTTTCACACTACCATTATCTACATTTCCCTACCATTTTCCTTTACCCATATTGCTTGTTATACCTTCTAGATGATGGGTGCCCAGTAATGTCAACTCCAACTAAAACTTTTTCTTGTACAAAAACAACAAATCTTTTGTTTGTTGTAAACAATCACAAGCTTTGATATTGTTTTGTGGGATTCGCATGTATTTTTGTGGTTGCACTTGATTGAATTGAACTCAGTCGAATACATGTGTTTGTTTTTGTATTCGATTCAGTGCTACAAAATGATCGAAGAAACAAAACAAAACAAAACACATGCACAGTTCGGACGAAAGAAATGCGAGTTCGCAGCATATATTGTCTGTACAACACGAAGTTTTGAAAAAGGCTAAAGTAAAATTCAGGGTACGGATTTGACTCATAATTGACAATTGAAATTGGCTCATAAGCCGAAATGTTTGGTTCAAGAGCTATTTTTTTTGGCTCACGAGCAAAACAAAATAAAGAGCCTAAAAGAGCAAAACTAAAAATTAAGCTCGCGAGCCGAATGTATTTGGCTCGTGATCTCTAATTTTAAGTAGAGCATATTTAAATTAATTTTTTAGACTCGCGAGCCGAATATATTTGGCTCGTGAGCTCTATTTATAAGTAGAGCATATTTAAATTAATTTTTGTTTTTGCTTTATGAAAAAAAATAGCGTAATTGTTAAAAAATAATGGTAAGATGGAAACTTTTTTTAACTGTATATATTTGTTAGATATTTTTTTAACTTTATACATCAAAATTTTCGCAGTAAAAAAAAAAATTGCAGCAAAATTTGAAAAATGTAGGTAACGTAAAAAATAATATACAAAAATTAGAGCCAAAAAAAGACCTATATTTCGGCTCGTAAGTATTTGTTTGGCTCTTACAAGTTTTCGACTCGACCATATTTTCGGCTCTCGGCTCGTGAGGCAACAAATTTTGGCTCACGAACCGAGTAATATTTCGTGAACCAAATATTTAAACTCGTTAGCTGAGCCCAACAATTGGCTCCTTGAACTAAATTCAGCTTTTTAACTTCCTGGTAAAATTTCATTTTTGAATATGTTTTTGAAAAATCGAATTATGTTAATAAATTAAGTAATAAGAAGTTAATGACCATATAAAAAAATACTTCTAACCCTAAAGAATTAGGGTATGCAATAAAACTGTTTTATACAAGAAATTATCATTTCTAAATGGAACATTCGGGGTGAGTGAAAATACTTTTTCGAAATTTATTTTTTTGTTGTCGGTATACATTCCAAAAGCTGCCATGAGGCAGTCAGCTACTTTAAAAATTAAAAAAAATATATATATTAAAACGATATATAGTTTTTATCAATTTAATAATTGAATTTTTTAATTGGTTGTCTTTAGTATTGTTGTTTATTATAAACAGACTATTTTTACATAGGCATATTTTTCGTAGAGCGATCCCATATTATAATAATAGTTTGGCACTACAGTCCTATTAGAACTTAGGCCGAGCTCTCTCACCATTTTGAGCTGTGCGTGTTACATTTGTACTCAAAGTGGTGGGACCTACAGTTTATTGCCGAATCCGAACGGCGGGTGAGAGCTTTTCATAGGCAATCTTTTTGCTTTCGGAGGTTTGCCATTTACTGCCGAGAGGTAGCGCGGTACAGAAAATGTTTCTATGAAAAGATGTTGTTAGCCACAGTCCAGGCTTGAACCGGTGACCTTTCGGCTCGCAGTCCAACGCACTAACCACTGAGCTACCGCGGCTACGCGATCCCGTATTACACGTTGTAAAATCGAATGATGGTTGTAAAATCGAATAATGGATTGAAATAGGTTTATTTTCATTTTTAGTTTCAGAATTGAACTCGAAAATTGAAATTAAGTTAAAATTCAATTGAAAGAGATGAGTATTAAATAAAACAATTTACATTTAACTCATCAGTTAGAAAAAATGATTAATGAAATATTTGCATTAAGCATTTAATATCAAATTGTCTAATTTATTAAATATTTAAAATGCTTTTGAAAGTTATTTATAAAATTTCACTCATTTAATTTGTATATTTTTTTGTGGCAATAATTTGCCTTGAAACTACTACATATCACCGTATAATCCCTCAATTCATTCTCGCTGTTGCAGCTGGTAGCGCCGTAAAAACAACAGCGTGACTCGGGTGTCAGGTGACTTTTTTCTGTAGTGTTTTTTTTTACGATTCGTTGGCTACCCGGTTGGTGGAGTTGCGCACATAAATCATTGGTGTTTAATCCTGATCAGTGAACTTATGCATGATAATTCAATGAAATGTGGGCACTGGCAGGCAGCAGGTGAAAAGTATTACAACTCAAAAACTGAGCTGCACAAAAACGACAACAACAATAACAAAATCTCGAACAAAACAATAGAAATGTTTGTTAAAATGATTTGTGTTACATTTGGAAAAGGTCAACGCGTTGCATCCAGATTTTATAGTCAAGCAAACAATCTACGGGTTGTCAGAGATTTAGTTTTACGCTGTTTTATTTGTGCAGATTGCAAACAGTGTTCTTGTTTTAGTGTGTGTGAGTGTGTTTATGTCTGTCTGTCTGTTCGTATATATGTGATATTGCATGTATCTACTTCTGAGCAGTTGGTTGCAGTTGCAAGTGTTTTGGCAAAAATTCCAAATAAACTGAAAAACATCGTGTAGAAACGGTTCGGATGTGGAAAAAATACAAAATAACCTCGACTGTGAAATTTATGTGCTCTGCTCAAGAGTAATACGAAGGTGAAGAACTTGTTTTAAGCGAACATCTATATGTGTTTGTAAGCAGTGATAGCTATACACGCAGAGAAATAATTATAACGTTTAAAACAACTATGCCCAGAAAAATTGAAAAATTGATTAATAGGATTCATACCATTAGTTCAATAATACTACAACTGTCAAAACTATATTAAGTAGTAGCAAATATTTTTATTGTACTCTATTTATTACAATATCAAGAACTATAAATATTTTATATAACAACTAGTAACGATCAAGGATTGAAACCGTAACCGAAACCGATATCCGTTTAAAACCGTTTAATTTTTAAAACCGAAACTGTAACCGAAACCGTTATACGAAAATCAGATATAAACCGATATTCAAAACCGAAATAAACGATTTCGGTTTTATACCGGTTTAAAACGGTTTTTTAGAAAAGCATAAAAAGTAACAGGAAAATATATTGATTAAATTTTGAATGAAATTGTTTTTTTTATTTATTGTATTAGTAAAATAAAGTGGGACAAGTTTCGAAAAGTTCATTTAAATAATTTTTAAATTCTTTTAAAGGATCTAAGTATTCAATAGAATACCATTTATAAGTCTGAGTTTGATTGATTTTTGAATAATTTTTCAAAACACCTAAATTCCACGTTAAACCGGGTACTTTTGAGATTTACTATTTTTGAGTTCGTTGAAATATTGCACTCATGTTCTATGTCGAAAAATATTTTACACGTGTTTCATGTTTTATAAAAATAAATGTTCTGGCAGTTCTACCCCTTAATAAATTGAAAAATTTCTTCGATATTTAACATTTTGCATTTAGTTAAACATACTGTAGAACGTATACTATATGTTCAATATTAAACAATTGTTGGTGCATTATTTATGCAGTTTTGTGATGGTGTAAAAAAAAAATAAAATTATGTGCTGAAAAACTCTAACAACTTAACATCATTATTGAGTTTTAAAGATGTAAGTTGTATTCGAGGTGCCACGCACGGTCGACCAATCATACCAACATTTTAAATGAAATATCTATTTTTATGCATTCTGAAAACAATTTCAAATAAAATACGTGATTTAGCGTGATTCACGCGTGATTGTGATTCAATCTTTATTTTAATCACGTATATATTTTGTTAACATTTATAAAACTCGCTGTTCAACAGCAACCGAAACATTTCAGAAAATAAAGGATTCTCTCAGTCCGAAACCGAAAATTTCAATAATAACGGTTTCTCTCAGACTAATAATGAAATTTTCCAAAAATAAAGGTTTCTCTCACACCAAAACCTTTTTTATACCCTACATATTCAGTTTGGTACGCCGTTTGTAACACCCAGAAGGAGGCATCTCCGGTATGGAAAAGTATATTTATTCTTGATCAGCATGATCTCCTGAGTCTGTCTGCTGAAATCACTACTACTTAAAAAATTGAAGTGTTAGACGAATGAAACTGATAACTTAGATTACTTATATACCTACCTATAAAAAATTGGCTACATCGGTTCATTGTGACCTGTGATCTGACCATTTTATTCAAATACCTCATATAAAATTTACATCAACAGCTCAATTTTACTGTTTACGTGCTTAGGTAAACTTTTTTTGGTCAAATATTTATTGACTTCATGCACAAATACATGAAGATAATGGGTCTCGTACGATAAGTTGAAATTTAAAATATCGAAACTAAAAATACTGAAGACAAAAATGTAGAAAATAAAAATGCCGAAAAATGAAAATGTCGAAAACAAGAAAGAAAAAAAAAAGAAAAGAAAACCAAAATGTCAAAAAAAAAAATGTTGAAAACTAAAATGTTGAAAAAAAAAAAAACAAAACTAAAAATGTCAAAATTTAGTATGACGAAATCATTTTTTGCCGAAAAAATGATGGAATATGTCGAAAAAACTCGAAGACAAAGATATTCAAAAAGAACGAATTCTGATTTTTATCTACTCTAGGATTCTTGCAGAGATTTTTAAATATGCTGCCTTCATCTTCCATCTTGGAATTTAGCTTCAACACTTATAAAAAATCAACAAAAATTTCGATTTTTTTTTAAATACTTTTTTTAAGGACATGCAATTCGAAGTTTAAGATTGTTTTGTAAGTTTTAAAACGAAACCTTATCAACGTTTCTAGCATCAAGGGATATTTCAATAGGAACCACCATACAAAAGTTATCATTGACAATTTTTTAACTTTGAATTGTATCTCTGGAAAAAGTGATATCTTTGGAAATAGTGGTCGGAAAAAAATGGTGAATGCAGATCCCGATACCCTTTATCTGTTGCCAAAATATCATTGAAATCGAAGAGAGTGAGTTGCAAATCCTACAAGATTTGGTGTGGACTTGCTCAAATACGATTTGAAATTTGTATTTCAACATTTTGATATTTCGGCATTTTAATTTTCGACATTTTTTGATCCTATAAAAAAAATGTTTTTGTATTTATAGTTTAAAAAATTTGTCGACATTTTGTGATTCGCCCAAATATTATTTCGGCATTCTAAGACTTTTAAAATTTCGACATTTTGAGGTTTCGACATTTTTTTTTCGATATTTCGTTCGGATCTCGAAGATTATGTTTTCCCGCGAAACGACTTGTGGTTCCCAAAAAAAAAAATCTAAATTCGGTACAATTACCCATTTGTAAATATGGGTATCAAATGAATGGAAATTCTTCAGCGATTGAAAGTTTGTAGTTATTTTCAGGATTCGTATTCCCTGGTGACCTATAACCACTTTGAATGGTAACCACACATATGTGTAGGGTATGACCGGCTTAGACCGACTATAGTTTTGATAATCCTAACTATCATAATAGTTAGGATTATCGCGGTAGCTCAGTGGTTAGTGCGTTGGACTGCGAGCCGAAAGGTCCCCGGTTCAAGCCTGGACTGGGGCTAACAACATCTTTTCATAGAAACATTTTTCTATACCGCGCTACCTCTCGTCAGTAAATGGCAAACCTACGAGAGTAAAACCATTGCCTATGAAAAGCTCTCACCAGCCGTTCGGATTCGGCAATAAACTGTAGGTCCCACCACTTTGAGTACAAATATAACACGCACAGCTCAAAATGGTGAGAGAGCTCGGCCGAAGTTCTGTACAGGACTGTAGCGCCAAACTATTATTATTATTATAACTATCATAATAACACCTACTTTAAAATATCCCATGTGATCTAACCTTCCCAACTGGTTTTTGTTTGTTTTCTGTAATTTTTGGTTTATCACTGTTTTATTTAATAAATGTTATTTAGTGAGAGTTATTCAGTATCTTCCGAAAAAGTAAACCTTATCTCTTTGCTCTGGTATATTTAGGTTCATATAATTTAAATATAAATGTGTTTATACACACTTATAGTTATTTAAACTGTTACAATAATGTGTTTCTTTGGAAACATATTTACATTTAAAACGTATGTCCTTTTGAATATATTAATGTTCAAAGAAGCGTTATTTGAATTTTATAATAATTATGTTTCTGTATGAACATACAGCATTTTAAGGGGAAACATTTAAATGTTTCCATGCATTCGAATACACAAATACTTTTTTTATGCAGAGCTCATTGGACCCTGTTCTAACATTTTTTATTTATGTTTGCATAAAGCGCTAAACATAAGATGTAATGCCTGCAAAATGATGTTTGGGAAATCTTGTTTTTGCGGTGTGTATGTTTTAAAAATAGTAGTGTTATATATTTAAATGTTCTCAAAGCACAATCATTAGTTTAAAATATGTGATAATGAGGAAGATAAAGTAAATTTTTGCAGAATCGTGAGAATTACTATTTCAATTTCGTGTGTTGAATATAATCACCATAAATAAGAAAATTTTGAAAATATGATATAAAACCCAAAATATGATATGACCCACAAACATTGTTTGAAATGGAGTAATAAATATTCAAATTAAAAAAATTAATCATTACCGTTATTGGAATTTAGTTTTTTATATTATTTTTTATTTAAGAAAACAAATGTTTTCTATTTTGTAATATTTGGAGAACATTAGATCTACCATTTTATTTAAGTTTCAGTTAACTGCAAAAATCGGACATTTTTTCATTAGTTTCATTTGAATTGTAATATAATGCGAATATTTTAATAAAATATTTTTCTGCGTGTACGACTAGAACTTGCACTCGTTTGAGTAACAGGAAAGAAGCATTTTCCACTGATTTACAACTAAACAAATACATTGAAACAAAGAAAAAAAAAATAAAAATAAAAATAAAAATAAAAACAACAACTCCTGGGCATCGAGGAATGAAATGAAAACTGAAATGTTCTGCAAATAAAATAAATTAAAGAGAGTACAGTGAGGAAGCAGTAGAAACCGTTGCAATGCGAAAATCCTTCAAATCCTGTTGAAGGATATACTGTGTGCAATCTTTTTTTTTTTCTTCACATACCTCGCGACTCGGCGGATTGCCATTGTAGTAGTTTTTGGTAGTACTAGTGGGGTTGACGTTATTCACGGTTCGCGCCACACTGCATGCAAACAGTTAATTCAGACAGACAGACAGACATCCGAGAACAACAACACATAAAGAAAAACGTTTTTCCAGTACTACGGGCGGGTGTGCTGAAACCACCAAGAACACCAGGTAACTCTGCTGTGAGCTACGAGTCTACGACCACTGGTTGGGTGTCGACCATAAGTTTGGCTCGGGTGGGATTTTGCATTTATTACATGTTTTTTGTAGGTTTCATTTGTTGTCAGTGTTTTGCTATTTTTGGCATTAATTTATTAAGTTAATGCAATCGTACGGACGCTGAGTTCTTGACAGGTCGCACACAAATTGACGGATGCGAATTAGGATGCATTTTAAATAATATATGATATTGCTAAACGTATAAATGGTATTTTGACATTTAAAAGTAAGGTACTCAATTATACAATATCTTGAGACAAAGTAAAGGAATACACAGTCTAGTGGCGACTCCGAACTCTGGAGTGAATGACTATTTCAAGGCAATCTATATTCTCGGCGGTTTGCCATTGTTTACCGAGTGATAGCACCATATCGTAAAAACTTAATATGTTTGTGTGTTCCCAGCCCAGATTTCAACTGGCGCGTGGTTTGGCTTATTAACTGAGCCTTCGATAAGACTGAGTCTAAAATGCATAATTACATCGTAAATTCCCGATCTTTCGATTCTGGTTTCAGTTCCACACATTTTTTTAATAACGATTCCGATTTCGGTTCTGGTTTCTAAAATCGAAACGCTTCCGATTCCGGTACTTTGCGTTCTCTGACAGGGACTAAAATATCGTTTTCGTTTCGGGTTCCAAAGTAAAGTAAGCCTAGTCATATATAATAAAACTCAGTTTTTTCCTATAATGTAGCCTTCTTGTGAAAAATTCTCGTAAAAACTACTATTTTTCAGTATTTTATATGTAAAATGTACAAACATTTTGAACTTTTATAAATTTTATAATTTTTTTCACGAAAACTGTATATATTAAGGATGCCAATCCCGGACTATTTTTCAATATCAAAATTTCGGAACTAAAACAAAAATGAATTCTGGAATCCCGGGATTAGTTCCAAGATAATAAGGCCTCAAAAAACCATACACTCTAAAAAAGATACAATAAAATTGAAATTGTCAATAGGATAAACTATTGATAATTTAAATAGTATATCCTAAAAAATTATTATTGAAAATATTTTTTTTTATACACCCAGAAAAAAATTCCCTCAAATCCCATTAAAATTGGTCAATAGGACAATTATTGATTTAATAGTATACAAAAAATAAAAATTTTCATATAGACTCAATGGCAATGTCATGGTATTTTCTAGTATTTAATGGTATTTTCCGATTAAAATAACAATTTATCCTATTGAAAATTTTTAATAGTAAAAAACTATTATTTATATAGTATTTTTTTCTGGGTGTACTATTATGTACGATTATCAAATTTTAATGGAGTTTTATGAGTTTCTGACTGCATATCTGTTGGAATAATAAACAATTATAATGTTTAAGACTCAAATGAAACTCATAAATTCAAAAACATCTATTTTGAGGTTGGGAATGGTGTCCAAAATACAAAATCAGAGATATACTTAAACCCCAAATAGGTTATACCCTACACTAAGGGTTATATTCAGTTTGCTACGACTTTTGTAACACCCAGAAGCATATCCTATGATCAGCATAACCTTATGACTCGAATTTAAATTACTTATATATCTACACTGTCTCAACAAAATAATTGGCATGATCGGTCAATTATGACCGGCGAACTGACCGATTATATTGAAATACCCCATATAAAATTTACATCTACAGATGAATTTCACTTTATAATTCATGCTAACTTCATCACTACAACTATCACAATTTCCCTACTTCAAAATTTCCCATGTGATGTAACCTTACTTACTGAGTTTTAATTAAATGTTAGTAAAAATATAAAAATAAGATAAAATTTTGAATCAGATCATATTTGTATTAAGAAATTACTTTTTGGTGGAAAACAATGATTTATAAAAAAATGTATAGTAAAAAAGTAGTGTTTCCCTTAGGGTTTTAAGATTAGAGTCCCTTTAATGTTAGATGTCTATTTTCACGAAATGTAGTGTACAATAATATTTATCTACTAGCAATTTGTATACACGGAGTTTTAAATCCAGAAGGAATCAAGAAGTATACGGGTGATATACAGCTAAACCGAAAAACACATTTCAAGAAAAGGATTTACTTAAATGTCAAAAAAGTAACTAAGTAGAATTATTCTCATTTTCAGCTATTAATTTCTTATTCTTGAATTCAGTTATTCTTGAATTCAGTTATTAATTTCATAGGTATCAAAACGTTGTTGTTGTTTTCGTCCCATAATTTAATGAACACGTGTTCGTATAGTTGTTGTTTTTTCGATTTTGCTTTGTCGCTATTATGTTTACTTTTGCGTTGTCCATCTGTCAGCGCCATCTGTTTGTTCGTGTGTCCAACATTCGTAGGAAAATTCGTTTTACTATCTATTTTTCATTGATACATACATTCATATTTTTCATTCATACATACACAGACCTGTGCTTTGTTGTTCTATTCGTGAAAACATTGCAAACATTGTATAACATGCCGTTTTTTGATACCTAAGAAAAAAACAATTTGCAATCCAGACAAATTGTACTTAGTTACTTTTTTAATACCTAAGAACATAATGTCTGAATACCTAGAAAATATGACTTAGTTACTTTGAACAGTCAGACATGAACAGATGGCAACATCGCAACACAAAGCATACAAGTGAATAGACCGATAAAAAACAACAGCAGATACATGAACACGTGTTCCTTTTGCGAAGAATACAGCAACAATTTTGCGTGTTCTTTTTGGTTTTTAATAATCAATAAATTAACTTCTGAAAATCCAGTTGAATAAAGTTTGTTTACTTTGTTGACAACTAAGTAATTTACTTTCTTGATATCCAGACAAATTCTTGAATTTTAGTAGTATTTTATTGATGTTAGTCAAATTCTACTTTTTTTCTTTCTAATCGAATTCTTCTCGAGTTTTAGAATTTAATTTCCCTCCGAATAATCCCGAAAATCCCGATTTAACAATGATCCGAGATCAGTTTTGCGGTATACTAAAATCCCAGAATTGACTTGACTTAAAAATTATAAGAAATTACGTTTAAAGAGTTTTGGATAGATTTTTTTGTAATGGATTGTATTTTTTTTTCGAAAATTTTAAAGTTAAAAAAATTAAAGAAAATTAAACTATTTTCATGTTTGCAAATTAGGTATTTTTTTTTTCATTACGTAATTTACTATGATACTTATTATCCGAACTCGGTTAAAAGGTTCTCAACTAACTTTGTATTATGTACTAGTACATAGAATACAATTTATAATGGAACATTATACCAAGATGCTTTTGTCATTAGATTTTATTGAGACCGTTGGTACGGTGGTGCACGCTGGTTTAACTCGTTTTCCCCTCAATATTTTAACAACTACTACAAATTTCCCATTATCCTTTAAAGTCGACTATACTCCTACTCTAGAGGGCACCCAGAGAACTGCAATTTTTTTGCTTTCATTTTATGAGCAATCTCTATGAGAATAGAATACATTTGGACAGCACTACGAAGCGGCATGGATGAGGTGAGAGAATGAAGAAGGACTTTATCAATTCAGCAAGGATGCGATTAAGCAGCGGATGCAGTGCACTTTGTTGTTTTATATGATGTTTTTGCAGTTTTTGTTTTTGTTATTTGCACTTGAAATTAACAATGAAAACGCTAGTTCATTAACGCCTGGAGAGTTAGTTAGTCGAGTGCAATGATTTTAAACAATGTTGAAGAAATGATAAACAGCGCCATGGACGGTAATGATGATGATGAAAAATAGCAGAAAGTTTTTTTTTCTTATTAAGTGGTTTTGCAATAAATTAAAAAGTATAATCTAGAGAAAACAGCGGACATTATTTTAAAAGTGCTAAATTTTATATATTTTAAAGAAATTGTTATTTTTTCATTTATTTCTGCACCCCATGCACCAAGACGTCACAGAGTTATCTCTGAGTTGTGGTAATTTGTCAAGCATATTGATGTTGCCCCATTTTGTACTCGTTTCCTGTGCTGTCAGACATGTCCTTTGCACGCTTCACCCACTTCCAGATCACTCTCTCTCTATCTCTATCTCTCTGACTGTTCTTCTTGCAATTGCAACGCATTTCAGACATAAATTCTGCACTTAAGAAACAATCATGCACTGTTTCCGAATTCCGGGGTATCCGTTTTCCTCCATTCACTGTGCACCCGACTGCTGCTGCTGCTGTTGCTGGCCAACAAGATCCGCCAACACGTTACCTCTCCGTCGCCGCTGGTTGGACATGCTTTATTGTAGTCCTGCGACGTCCTTGTTAGGCGGCTGCTGTGGCGTTGGCGACGGCGGCCGACATTTGTAACGTTGCAGCACTGCGCACTGAAATGAGATATGACTGCGGTTGTCAGAAATGCATTTCCGTTGCTACTTTTTCCTTCAATTCTGATTGCAGAATATTATATTTTTTTTTTGTTTAACTTTATTATGAATTTATAGGTCCGTCTTTGCTTTGTTGTATTGTGTGTCCTTCCTTTGTGCTCTGGTTGCTTTTCAAATTTGTCTTTATTTTTATGCGTTTGTAAGATGGGGGAAGTGGTCGTTTTTGGCGCCGTTTATAAATAAATTCATTGGTAATATTAAAGTGATACTAGTTTGGAATTTATGCAAGGGTTACAATTTCGTTTCGAATAAACTATTTAGAATTTTCGGTATATTTTAGAGTGTATCTTATTCTTTTTAAAAACCTAAAAGATTTATAAATCATTAAATAAAATACAAACAATATTAATAAACCACTTTTTCAAAAGTTTTTAAAATGGAATGTGTTTGGTCCTGGCCCTTTGTCATATGGGCATTTCGACATAAAAGTCGAAAAATTAAAACAATTCTTTCAGACTTGAATTATTAAAGAAAAATACTTAAATTTTATGGAATTGAAAAGTCCAAAGCTATCTTAGGTATCATGTTGATAAAACGGACTAAAAATTGATTTCATATTTTGGTCACTTATATTAATCTATATATATATATATATATATATATATATATATATATATATATATATATATATATATATAAAACTCTTGGTCCGTCTGTCAGTCTGTCTGTCTGTCTGTCTGTCTGTTTGTTCCAGCATCACGTCTAAACCGCTGACCCGATTTAACTGAAATTTTGCCACAGGATACTAAGGAGTCCGGAGGGTTTATGTGAGTGGGATTGGACAAAGGGGCGTGGTACCTCCCATACAACCTAAACTTTCAAAACGACATAACCCAGCACATACACAATCTAAAAAGATGAAACAAAAAACTAAAATTCACCGCACTAAAACTCACCACACTAAAACTCATTACACTAAAACTCACCACAATAAAACTCACCACGCTAAAACTCACCACACTAAAAATTCACCATACTAAAACTCACCACACCAAAACTCACCACACTAAAACTCACCACACCAAAATTCACCAACTCAACACAATAACGCTCACCACACTAAAACTCACCACACTATAAATTCACCACACTAAAACTCACCGCACTAAAACTCACCATACTAAAAACTCACCACACCGAAACTCACCACACTAAAACTCACCACAATAAAACTCACCACACTAAAACTCACTACACTAAAAACTCACCACACTAAAACTCACCACAATAAAACTCACCACACCAAAACTCACCACACTAAAACACACCACACTTAAACTCACCACACTAAAAATTCACTAAACTAAAAATTCAACACAATAAAACTCACCACATTAAAACTAACTACACTAAAGCTTCTACTGGGAAAAACTCTACGGGGAAGAATTCTACCGGGAAGAGTTCTACCGGGAAGAATTCTACGGTAAAGCGTTCTATGGGGAAGAATTTTACGGCGAATATTTCTACTGGGAAGAATTCTACGGCGAAATGTTCTACTGTCTGAATTGTCTTTGTTGTTTTGACGGAGAATTATTATTTGGTTACTACATTTAAACAAGAATATACTGGTAAGAAATTAACTTCTTATTTTATCAGAAGTTGTTTTCATTTTTTAAGTAAAGTAAATTAGTTTCTTAATTTTAAGTGGATTTAATCTAAAATTTAAATAGAATATAGTTGACTATTTTTTATTAATTCACGATGAATTCTTTTTCAATTTTAGAAATTTATTTCCTTCAATAGAAGTTATGCATAACTTTGATGTCAGGTCTTTGAATGGTAGAATTTTATATATTGGGAATCTTTACGTGTTAACCGCAGGCTTTAACACGAATTTTTCTGTTTGTCACTTTTGTGTGTTCGTGTCGACTAACACATGGGCAAGGAATTCGCACGAATTTTGAGCACGGTCATGAATCCAATTACGCAATGTGGCCAACTGTGAAACAACATTAATTTCAACCCAAAAATAAATCAAAATGTTGCCGAGTGTTTTATTTTGTGGTTTGTACATTTAACACGCGAACCACTCAGCCATTTAACGAGGTGTAAATTTCACTAATTAAAAATGCGCGTAACGTAAAACAACCGCTGGAAGGACTAACACAAAATACATCTTATGAATCAACAGAAACGACGTATGCAATATTGCGCCATGTACTATATAGAACGAGGCATTAAATCATTGTAGGCATAAAGTACCACAACAGCAACAGCAGTATCAACAGCAACTACAATGAGAGCAACAACACTGGGTGCAACAGCAACAGTCGACACAGTTAGTTCAGTAGTAAAATTCACTTTGAACATTTTTTTTTTTTTTGAAACGTCCATCTGAAAAATTAAGAAAGCGCAAGATGAGAATTTCGAATAAACGAATGCACGAATGCACGAACGAACGCAACATAAACTCTAAGCACTAAATAAAGTTGAGCAGGATGAAAAGAACGACGGATGAGGACGCCCTCTATGTTACGAATAGAGCGTTAAAGCATTGTAGGTGACGGTCGACGATTGTAACAAACACTCGAGTGCAACATATTTTGCATGCAAAGGAAACGGGTGCGCGTTCATGAATCCATTCATTTATTAAAACAATTTGCACTCGAAGCGGGGGGAGGTGCCACCCCGCAACCACACAAGGATTTGGTGCGGCGCTAACGAACTCTCATTCGAAATCGTGTTGAGTGCGCCGCAAATGCGTTGCAGAGTGCAGTGCGCGTGAAAAGTTGTTAATAAATTTGCATTTCCACAGCAACTTGTTTGGAATTGTTTGCAGGGCACGTGGGTTGTTGAAGTGAGTGTGGGTTTAATTCCATCAAAAATTGCTAACTCAGCAATAAACCGTGAGTGGGTGTGTACGTGGAGCACTTTAATATCGTCGAGAAGTTGTATTTTTCAAGATCCCACAACTTAAAGTGTTTTTGCTATATGACAAAAGTAAGAATAAAATTCAAATCAAATTGATAACGTTTAGCAGAGGTTATGGTATTTAAGTTTTCAACATCCCCTGCAGTTTATAGTCATTTTTTGATAAGATTTAAAGCAGACAAAGGCGGAGTATGAAGCAAGAGCTCTACGTTTTATGCCTTTTCTCAAAATATGTGGGGAATTTGGCTTTAAAATTTCATGAAATTTGATAATCTGCCATACGCTTCCGAAAATCTTTCATATATCTGTGTGTTTGCCGGAAATATTTCTCAAAACTGTCTCGGGTAACCAGACAAATTTTTGGCACGGTCGAAGTAGTTTAAAATCATTTTTTGGACATATTTCAAACATACAAAGACGGAGTTTGTATCACTTCCCAAAATATTCCATTTATCTGTGTGTTTGCGGAAAATATGCCCGAAATGTTCCAGAAAAATGCCAGAGATTTTGTCTAGAACTTATAAAGATATAATTTATGGCAGGGTCGAGGCGGTTCAGAAACATATTTTTTGGACATATTCCCAATATATTATTACGAAAAGAGGTAATTTGCCCCATAGTGCAAGCAATCAACAATAATTAATGAGACGCAAGACAATTCAGCGCACTAAGCATGTGTTAGAAAGAGACGGAAGATCATTCAGCGCACTGAGGCAGTGTGCGAGAAAGAAATGGAAGATCAGCGCATTAAAACACATGAGTGCGAATGAGATGCCAATAGCATGCGTCATTCACGAAACGAGTAGAAGGTTCTCGAAGCAAGTCGAAGCTTGTCGAAACGTGTCGAACTGATGGTACTTCACTTCAGTAGTGATTGTAAAGTGGTCGAGGGCATCTCGTGTGATAATTGTCAAGTTAAATTGTGGACATGCAGCAGTTGTTAGAATTTGTTATTAGTAAAGTTGTTTATTAAAGTGAATTAATAAAGTTAATTGTTATAATTTAAACCAAACATAAGAGTGTTTTTATTTTGTACACAATCCAGAGATCCGAACTTGTAGAACAGTTTTCCGTAGACTGAATTTTCGTAACAATATATTACAAATATATGCCGTGAATATGCCATTAGAATTCCACAATTTTCACAACCTCCTATACACTTCTCAAAATATTCCATCTATCTATGTGTTTGCACGAAATATTTCTGAAAAATCCAAAGAATTTTGTATCGGGGCCCTAAAAAATGTGTTCAGGGCAGTTTAGAAACATTTTTTTTCGAAAGATTTCACTAGAAGCGAAGTTTGAATCAATACCTGCCTATTTTCTGCTCGTTTCTAGAATCTGTCATTTTATAAAATTTGAAATCTGGATATACCATTTTAAAAATATTCCACCTTTCTGTGTGTTTCGCGGAAATATGTCTGAAATATTCCTTAAAATGACAGAAGTTTTGTCTCGGGCTCCCGATATTAAAGTTTGAAGTTTTTGGAAAGTGTTTGGCAGATTTTCTTAGTCTGTGGAATTTTAAAGGCAGATTACCGCCATATTTTTAGGGTAAATGAAGAAAATAAGCAGTTTTTCTAAAATCTTCGCCTGTGTCAAAAAAAAAAAAACACTTTTAAACTGTCCTGAACATGCCTCAACTGTTGTCTTAGGCTTCCTAAAAAGTTCCATGAGTTTGCCGGAAATATGCCCGAAATATTCGGGAAAAATATCAAATTTTGTCGAGGGTTATGTACTTTAATATGTTTTTTCAAAAAATATATTATCGCTTTTAAAATAATTAAAAAAAACTCAGTTTACGGAATACTTATCTACAAGTTTGTATCTCTGGAATGTTTACAATATTAAAACACACTTATGTTTGGTTTAAGTTTAATAATTACTTTTATTCCCTTTATTTAAGAACTTAACTGGACACAATTAACCTGCCACAATTTAACTTGACACTGTTTGTGCAGAAGATCTGTTCGACCATCACTACTAAAGTGTTGCACCTCCGATGCGGCGCCCTTGTGTGCTGCATAACAGATGTTCGACACATTTCGAGAAACTTCTACACTTTTCGAGAATGGTACATGCTATTTGCATCTCATTCGCACTCATATGTTTTAGTGCACTGATTTTCCTACTCTTACTTGAGAATATTCTACACATTTCGAGCATGATGCATGCTATGCTTCCACCACTTTTTGGCTCACTCCCTTAGTGCGCTGAATGATATTTCATCTAGCTTGTTTGCACAGTGAAGCAAATTAACTTTATCTTTCAGCAAATAATTTAGATTTTTTAAACATTAATTACAAAACATTAATTTTAAAAGGAATATTCTTACTTAAGAATATTCCCCGATATTTAATAAAATATACGAAAATGAGTACAGCATAAAAATCAAAAAATGTATCACAGAATTTGACGCGTGTATTCATCGCTAACGTTACCCCCCACCCACCCACGCTATTGGTTTTTGTGTTGTTCTGGATGCTTCACATCGTTTAAAAATGTCAGAACCATTCTTCTGACGAAATGCCCGTCAACAACAATAAAACGCTGCAACTACACAAACACCATGAAACCGAAATTTGTCTGATCGTCTGTGGCATTCGCGCTGAAACCGAATGCGTAATCTTTGTTCTTGCGATACGACATATGCGCTGCGTCGTTGTTGTGCCGTAATATGTGGCAAACCCGCTTACGTAATATGTTTCGCAGTGTGGGAGTGTGCGCGGAATTTTCAATTAAAGGAAATTCAGTGGTGCCACAGCGACGCACTGTACGGTGAGTTGCATGTTCGGTTGGTACACGACACATTGCCTTTCGTTAAGAATTGTGTAGCAATTTAAGGTTTCAAGAACAATGCGGTTTTTGGGATGTTCATTTGTATTTATATAGTACAGACGAATATTTTCCATATTAAAGAAGAATTTTTAAATTAAATCGAATCTTAATTATGTTAAGATGTCAATGAAAACGCTTTGTTAATATAAGTACTATATATTTGAGACATTCCATGTCAGAACACTTTTTCAATAGAGGTACTGTGAGAATTTAAGGGATTTTGGGGGTAATTGTCAGAATTTTAGGTACGGAGAAAATTTGAGGGAAATTGTGAGAAATTTGTGAGAATTTCGAGAGAATTTGTAAGAATTTTCCTCCGAGAGATTTTGAGCGAATTTCTTGAGGGAAAATTGTATTTCATGTGAGAATTTGATCTGGCGAATCTGGAGCTAAGTTATAATCAAATTGTGATTTTGGGGTAGAATGAGATATCAATATTAGCCAATAACCAATGAAAAGCAAAATGTTAACTTCATAAGATCTGAATTGCAGAAAAATCTGAGAAGAAAATCTTTAAAAAGAAAAAAAAAGAATACAGCAGTAAAGATTCATTCACTTTATCAGAAGAAGTAAAATTTTGTACATTTTGCATGAATGAAATTCTGAAGAATTTAAACTACAACTGGATATTCCACTCAGAATATTCTGCCACTCAGAATATGCTGACTTAGAGTAAATGCACATATTTCGTTTTTTCGTAACATTAATACTGAGAAGTTTATAAATTTAAACTTTTTTATCTTCTTATGTTTTTTCTTGCATTACCCTTCTTTTTATACCCTACACAGAAAAAAAATGTGATGAATTCCGTTCTTCAAACCATGATTCATTGTATTGAAGAGCCATTCATAATACATTTTTTTTTTTTTTTTGGAATATCTACTAAGATCCACAGCACTCAGACAGACTTTATCCATTGTACTGTGAAATCTATTCCCTACAATTTTGTGGTTATTATCACCACGAGCGCCTATGCCCAAGCCGGGATTCGAACCCGAGACCTTCAGAATGCAAGTCCAGCGCGCTACCTCTGGACTGCTGAGGCCGGCTATCAATGACTAACGCCATCAATGTTATGAATGCTATCATAAATATGAAGAACGCTTGGTAATTATCGAAAAAGTGTTCTTCAATATGATGAACTGTATACGTTTCATCATATTAATGAACCAAAATATAAAATACAACATATAAGGACTGCGTCGAATAAAATTGTCCGCTACAAAAATGAAAAAATTTAGAAATCTAGTAATCGAACTTTTAAATAATAAAATATTTTTTGTTGTCTTCATCTCCATTTTGGACAGTTTGGTGGATTGGCTTCTCTAGGTACCAAAATCACTGCATTTTGTTGGATTCACTCTAAGGCCGAATGAGCTGCTCCTTTTTCCAGAACTGCAAATTGCCTGCCAAACAAGGAATTTCTTTGGGAATTTTCTCATTTTTTTTTATTTGAATTTTTCAGCGACATTTCCTCGAGAATCGGCTGTATAAAATTCCTGCCCAGGTAGCTGAGAAAAGTCCGCTAAAACATAAGTTTCGTCGTCCATTATGCAGCAATCGAATTTTAAAAAAAATCTTGGTTCAGCTTTTTAGCTCGTTGTTTTGCGGTTTCATTCTTGACGGCATTTCTATCCGGAACTTTTTGGACCTTGTACGTCTTCAGCCCAGCTTCTTTCTTAGTCCTGCGCACGAAAGATTCTGAGCAATCCGCCTTTCTCGCCAATTTCCTTCCGGATATGCTTGGATCTTTCTTTAAAATATTCACAACCTTCTACGACTTTTCACGATCAAGTGGGCCTTTTTTTTACCAGAACCTTTCTTCCGATCAATACTCAGGTCTTCCTTAAAGCGGTTGATAACGCGAGAAATGGTTTTTTAATTTGAATCTTGCAATAACACATTATGGGAAGATATGTAACGGACAATTTTATTCGACGCAGTCCCTATGTTCGTCATATTGAAAAACTCTGTTCATTAAATAAAATTTCTATCAAAATGTTTTTTTGTTTCGTTCATTTTTTGCCGTACTTCTCAGTTCTCAAGTAGTTCTTGTGTGTTATTTCTTATATAATGTTTGCTCGACATTCATAAATTAGTTAAATGTTTTTAATGTATTTATTATAATTACAACTTTATATTAATAAAAAGTTATATTTATAAAAAATATATAATATTTTGAAAAGAAAAAAATATTTTGATAGAAATTTTATTTAATGAACAGAGTTTCGGGCATCGCAAACAACATAAATCGGAACGGTTATTAAAAAATATGTGTCTGCTTAAAATACCACAAAATAAAAAAAAAACTTTAATGGATGCGTGCCTGATTTTAGAGGCGCGGACACGCACGGACAAGACAACAACTAGCACGCATTAAGAACTCAGATTTTCGGGCGTGACACGAAAAAACCACGGCAAGCGCCCATCTCTAGTTTCAATGTCTTTTAGCCAAAAGTAGGAGCTAAGCCATATCGGACAATGGAGACGCCCACCTCCCATACAAGTAATTTTTATAGAACTTTTTAGGAACCAATAACTCAAAAAGTAAACAATATATAGTTATAAAACTTAACCAGTTGGGAAGGTTAGATCACATGTGAAATTTTAAAGTAGGTGTAATTATGATAGTTAGGATTATCAAAATTATAGTCGGTCTAAGCCGACTATAAATACCCTACACATATGTGTGGTTACCATTAAAAGTGGTATATAGGTCACCAGGGTATACGAATCCTGAAAATCACTACAAACATTCAATCGCTGAAGAATTTCCATTCATTTGATACCCATATTTACAATGGGTAGGTGTACCGAATTTCGTTTTTTTTTGTGAACCACAAGTCTTTTCGCCGCAAAACATTATTATCATGTATTTGAGCATGATATCAATATATATTTTACCAAAAAAGTTTACCTAAGCACGTATACATAAAAATTGATCTTTATATGTACATTTTATATGAGGTATTTGAACATAAGTGGTCGGATCATAGGTCACAATGGACCGATCTTGCCAATTTTTTCGCACATACAGCGTAGGTGTATTAGTAATCTAAGTTATAAGTTTAATTTATCTAGTAGTAGGGATTTCAACAGACAGACAGACGGACAGACAGACGGACAGACAGACGGACAGACGGTCATAGCTAAATCGACTCATGAGGTCATGCTGATCAAGAATATGTATACTTTTCCATACCGGAGATGCTTCCTTCTGGGTGTTACAAACGGCGTACCAAACTGAATATACCCTTTCACTCTTAGTGTAGGGTATAAAAAGTACAATTAGAATTTATCTAAAAATATGTTTTCCAAAAATAGGCGTGGTCCGCCCACGTTTATTTTCAACATTTTTTTGAATAGTTTTTATATACTTTTAATACTTTTTTTAATTATTGTAAATTTTTGATATCTGAAAAAATTCTACGGATGAGGATTTTCCTCATAATTTGAACTTAAAAATTTAGGATACAATTATATGGCCCACATCAATATCCCCACCAAAGGTGTAGGGTATTCCGACCAAAAAAGTCCGTCCCATGTCACCTAACTTTCCCAACACGTTTTTTACATTATATCCTTATTATATTTGCGTTTGTTGTGAAAATAACAAAACATGAAAAAGAAGGATTGAAATAGCATTTTGGTAACAATTTATAATTTTCCCACTTTACCCCAAGATTTTTCAACAAGACCGTTGTGCTGTTTTGAAAAATCAATTAAAAGGCAAATAAGTGATATTTTCTTAATGCAAAAAGTTAGATTATGAACCAACGAGTCTATGAAATGGACCCTTCAAAATAATTTAAAAAGATATTCAAATGTACTTTTTTGGAGGAAAATTAATACTCTACCCCAGACTCCTCTTTGTAAATAAAAACATTTTTTTTTGTAAATTTGAGGTTTAAGGACATCATAATGAACATTAAAAATATTAAATTGCTATTCAACGAATGAAATCATCCATATGATGTATATGGTAGTTGGTGAAAAATTCATAATATTTATGAATTACTCATCATTAATAACTCATGAATAACAACATCGAATTGAAGGTTTGTTTCTGTGTAAATAGCGGGAATTTGAACCTGCCTCCTTTTGGCGCTACTGATAATTTATAATTGGTTTATAGCAATATTTATGAACACAATGCATACAAATTTTAAAAATAATTAATTATATTACATTTTAAAGTGTACAAATTACTGTCTCCTGGTGTTTTTCTAACATATATATGTTACTTTGAACTCCCCTTATCAAAAAGACAGTTTAAGTAAGATTAGGTAAATTTATAAGCTTTCACTAAATAGTAAACCTTATTATCGATGTGAGGTTTTACTAATGAACGATTTTGATTGAAATGGAAACAGCAAATAATAATATATTCTAGTATCTCCCATAATTATCTACATTATGAATACAATCTTGGTAATATAATATGAAACCACATCTTTAACTCATTAAGCCCGACCCAAACGCAATGTCCTGACAAAGTAAACCGCAATTGATTGGTATCAATATCGATATTTGTATCTCGGCCACCACACGCAAGTGGGGTCTCTTTGGGACTCAACTTTGGAGGCCTTTAACACGACAAGGATGCCATGCATTGCATACGTTGGAGGCATTGCAAGCAACAGGATTCTAAAGAACATAGAGAACGAACACACGCCATCGCCGACTTTTGACAGCCACAATGAAGAACTTTGAACAACAATGAAGAGTTAGTAAGTGGGCGGTGTTCGGGAGGTGTGGCAACGTTGAACCAGTTGTTGCTCTAATGAGGAATATAACGCGAGCGATGACAATAGCGGCGGCGATTGTGCTTTGGAGCAAAACCTAAATGAAATTGAAACATGAAAATCAATTCGAAAAATAGTCGACTCGCAATGCAGATTCTCCACAAAACGCATGCCGATTATGATGTCGACTCGGAATGTACTACGTACTCGATACTCGATAAGTATCTGGCGGCATGCCGCAGCGTTCGACAAGTGCTGCTTTTGCTATTGCTATCGCTTGTATCCTTTTTATCATTAACGCAACATGCGTTGTGTTCCTTGCCGTAGTATATGGCAATTTGTAGCATTTGTACCGTGCCGCTCATTACGCAGCGAACTCAATTTGTTCTGCATATCGTTGCAACATTTCGTGTTGCATAAATACTACCCCTCGGCGTGGGTAAACTATCTGGACACATACAGGTCGGTATCCGGCTGTGAACCAATGAACTTTATGTGTGCGTGTGGGTGGGTGTTGGCAAGATTTTCGAAAGTACATTGAGCTGCTTGGTTTTGGTTCGATTTCGATTTCGATTCCGATTTTAATTAGTTTGAGTGGGAATTAATATGCACGCAGTACCTACTTGTTTTTAATTAATTGAGCTTATGCTGTATTGGCAGTCATGGCAGTTGGGCGCAATTGTCTGTCTGTGATCTAATGAGGTAAGTTTCGCCAAGTTTATAGTTATTTATTATATAAAATGTTCAACAAGTTTGACGTTCTTTTAAGATATACCTTAAATCTTTAGTAATGTTTTAATAAGGAATAAGTAGGTCAGTGGTTAGTGACTTTAACTGCAAGCCGAAAGGTTGCAGATTCGAAAAGCCACGACTTTGAATATCGAAAAATGAAAACAAAAATCCTATACGGCGATACCTTCCGGCAGTTAATGGTAAATCTCAGTTAATGGTAAATCTACAAAATTGGAAAACTCGCATTTTGGGGGAAAAAATTAGAGTACAAATATATCTCATATGCTCAAATGGTGAGAGGAGCTCGGTCTAGATTATTTTTTTTTATAAAACATTAACCTCTCTTATACATGCAATGTACTGTAGACCGGGTCTGTCTCTATAAAAAAAAAAAAACAAATTAAACAGATTACGCATATTTTGTTTATTGACGAAGCCATTCAGCCAGAAATGAGCCTCATCGCTGAAGATGATTTTTCGAATTTTTACTACCGAATTTTGATAGTAAATTTTAATAATTTCGACTCGTATATCTTTCCATTATGAAATGGCAAACCTTACTGAAGGGAAATGTCAAAAGAGCGGCAAGAAATATGGCGTCGTTTGCTGTCCCTGTCGTTCTACTTTTGTAGTGTCCCAGTTGAAAAACCCTTTATATCGTTGAAAATATCTCAGAGGTTAACATATTTGTTCCATAGGTTTATTGATCTCCTAGGTCACCTTCGATGAGTGACATCACTTTTATCAGACTCTTACCGCCCTAAATGCACTTTTTTCACATTTAGGGGGGTAGAAGTCTGAAAAAACTAACATCACTTGTTGAATTGGCCTCGATGGTCAATTAAACCTATACGACACATATATGAACCGCCGAGACCTTTCCAACGATATATTAAACTTGTGAACGGGCATCAGATAAAAAAGCTATGACGAAAAAACGATTTTTAGCAGGGTCAAAAAAATATATATATTTCTGAGGTAAGCTATTATTTTAGGGGCGCACTTTCAAACGTGTTTTTTCGATCAGAATGCTATTTGATATGCTGTTTGCTTTGAATTTTATCGTTTTTAATTAAGATGGTATGCTTAAAATGATCGTATAATGTATATCTTTTGAAATACAAAACGGGGTTTGCAAATAATTCAACATTGCCTAAATAGTGCAAAGTTATAATCAAATAGTGATATTGTGGTAAAGGGGTAATACTTTCTGTGGGAATGTGGGAAACACTTGTAGGGCTAAAGAGGGAAAAACCTTCTGGAGTAAAGTGTAAAATGTAATTTAATCAATATTTGAGGAGCTCATTTCCAAAACGTGCTATATGAAACGAACTCTGTTTTGAGTACAAGGCGAAATACTGTATCACCATGATAGGGTCAAATTTGCACCTTGTCTTTTACACTTTTGATCTTTGTCTAATCCTTAGTAAATTCAAGTTTTTAAATTAATCGTTTTTCAACCGTATATATGTTAATAAATGCTTTCAAAATTGAAATAGCATGTTTTGGAACTGAAATCTCACATAGCATTTTTGGAAATAATATTTTTTAAAGAAAGCACTTTTTGGAATTAAAAACCATTTTATTCTGCGTTTGGTTCATGTTTTTTTTAATTAGGGTAATAGTGATTTTTGTTTTTAAATGATCCTCGTTCAATAATGTTTTTTCCACATCAGAACTTGAGCCTTTAGTAATATTATTGACCAACATTTTTTAATAAAATGGAAATAGGAAAAAAAGTATTATTTCATTGCCAAACATTATTATAAGAAGAGCCAAACATATTTTTGTTTTCGTTCAAACATATTTATGTTAAATAATAATAGTTTGGCACTACAGATCTATAAGAACTTAGGCCGAGCTCTCAAAGTGGTGGGACATACAGTTTATTGCCGAATCCAAACGGTGGGTGAGAGCTTTTCATAGGCAATGTTTTTACTCTCGTAGGTTTGCCATTTACTGCCGAGAGGTAGCGCGGTATAGAAAAAATTTCCTATGAAAAGATGTTGTTAGCCCCAGTCCAGGCTTGAACCGGGGACCTTTCGGCTCGCAGTCTAACGCACTAACCACTGAGCTACCGCGGCTACGTATTTATGTTCACAATGTATAAATTTCGGCGTTATTGGAAACATAGATATGTTTGAATGTGAAAAACATTTTATTTACATTTAAACATATTTATGTTTACATTTAATTTTAATGTAAAAATAGTAAATTTAGTGCTAATATCTTCTTTACACAATATTGGATTTTCCCTATTTTTAAATTACTTTTTTTTATTTATATTATATAATTATAAACTAAAACTTTTATTTTATTTTTATTACACATATTTTATTTGTACCTAATAATTTTATTTCCAACGATTGTTCCTATTTTGAGTTCAGTATTTTACGGATGAATTGGGTATTTCACAAACAGTCACTATCTTGTATTAACAGTAATTGGCGGTACTTAAACAAATTCTTCCACTAAAAAGAACTTTTGAACTAAATGAAAAGTATTAATGTGATTGTTACTGAGTGCTAAACGTAGGCAGCATTGTCATGTGATTGTGATATCGTAATGGCAAACATAAATATAATCAAAATAATGCTATTATTTTTAAATTCGTTGTCACCCATTCAAAGAAACTTTTATTGACGTTGGGTGTGTTAAATAGCGGAAATATCAAACATACATATATTAATATATGATGATAAATATATATTTCTACAGAAACATTAATATAGTATATTCATGTAAAACCGCGATTAAAGCTATTTATGTTTAAATATCGTATAATAATATTTCAATCTAAACAAAATAATAATAGAATTCAATTATAATGTAAGTTGATATTACTCCCAATATTTATATGGTGATTTCTAATTACGTTATAATTACATTCAAGCATATTCAAGCAAATCTTTTCTATCCGTGTAGGCATCATTCCTAGTACCTTTGAATCTGATATTTTAAATGTTTTTTAAATTAAAACAATCGTGTTTGTAAGACTTTGCCAAACAAGGAGTGGAATGTTTTCAGACTGACTTTTAGTGTAACATATTTTTATTCATATCTTTATTCTTGACTTCAAGCTAGCCTACAGAAGGATTTTTTCTCTTTGGAGTATAGTTTTTTTTTCAATGTTCTTATCAACTTCCAATTGACATATTTTTGAACATTCCGCAGATAAGATCTGAGATAAGATCCTGAGATCTGATTTACAAAACAGAAGTAAAAATGAGTAAAATTCGGTAAATATGATTCAACTTCATTAGAAGAATAAGAATTTTCTACAATTTGCAAGAATACAATGCCGAACAAATTAAATATTAAAAAAATTAATATTTTATAGGTTTTATATCACATGATATTGAGTCAATTAATGCTCATTTTCCTGTTCCATTGAATTGATATTTCTCTCATTTAAATTGTTGAAATATTTAATCATGGCTTGTTGGTCGCTCCAGCCGGCCCAACACTCATCGTTGCTGCCGGCACTGTCATCCAAGGACCACTTTTAACTAACGAGCTGAATCCTTGCACAACAATTCAATACAAAAACATCAAGCAAGCAAGCCAAACAGACTGAATGGGAAAAAATAAAATCGCAAATCCGATTTGCATGGATTTGTTGGGGTTTGTACCGTCCCCGTCTCCCGCCAGTAGTTTGTCTGTTTGTTTGTTGTTGATGTCATTGTCGTTTTTTGTGTTTGTGTTTTCTGTTTGTATTTTTTTTATTTGTTTTTAAATTTTTTTGTTGTTGTTCACTGTAAGTTTTTCTTCAATTTCTGTTCTGTTGCACAGTGATTTCGCATGTAAGCATCCTTGTAAGCCCCATGTCCGCAATTGACGTTCTCGCTCTATTTTGCCTCTGCTCTTTTTTACATACTTCTTCTTCCTACATTTGCTGCTTCTTTTTCTCAATTGTACTTCATTTTTTTTTTCAATTTTTTTGCTGCTTTAAATTTGCAGGATCTGCAGCGAGTCCTGGCACCTTTGCATCCAACTGAAAACCAGTTTTTCTATTTGAATTTCGATGTCAGTTGGACATACATCGTTCGGCGTCTGTGTGGGTTTTTGCTGATGCTGCTGTCGCTTGTTTTCGTAACTGTCAATGTGCGAACTTCTCCGCAAACATATCCTCGACTTTGAAGAGGTCCTTACGTGACCCGTAGCTGGTTGACATCGGAATGCGGGCATATTATCCGGCAGCTAGGAAATCCATGCATTTTGTGGGCTTCCGTCTCCGCTCTGGCGCCTCATGCTCGCCTCATGCTCGGTGTTTTTATTGCGATGTTTTTTTTGTTTTTTTTTTTTTTGAAAGGACCTTTTGTATTGTTGTAATGACCACTTGTACGATTTTGGCATGTCAGTTGTAGCATTGCAACTGGAAGAAATTCAATTCATTGTTGCAGTTACAATCTCGTTTGTTGTTGTTTTATCATTGTTTTATTTTTCATGTCGTTGTAGTTGTTGTGCTTGTAGTCCTTGTAGTTCTTGTTGTCAACGTAATTGTAGTTTTTGTTGTTTTTCTGTCACTGTATGTCCTGCACATTTGACATGGCCGTCGCAGACACAATGATTTGCTGCATAAAACGTCCCCGTAGGGCCAGTCCTTCCGTCTATGCATTTTTCCTTCCCATTATGTGGCTCTTATGTATGCTGAGTGCTCTTTTCGGTTCCAGAAGTGCTGCTGCTGATGGTCTCCTCTATACTCGCCATGGTGCTTAACACTGTGGCAACTTTGCTTTGTACAATGCCATTGCGTTTGCTTCCAATTACCCGTATTCTTTGCCGGAATTTCTAATGAAATATTATGATGCCATCGCACAGGTGGTGTACAGTATTCCCGTCGTCCTATAGACTATGTGATGCACATTTTCAATACTCTGTGACATGAATCATCATCTAAAGTTTGCGAATCGATGGGTTTTTTCAAAGTACCTTTCGGTTGAGTTATCAGAGTATTGGCTGGTATCATTAGTGGTTGACGTAGAAGAGTTTAAAAAAATCCATTTGCTTCTTTTGTTCACTACTTCAAGAACACTTTGTGAAACTAAAAACTGTAGTTTTAACATAAAACCCAACCATTTTGAGTGATGCAATAACAATTTTTACATCACTCAAATAAAAAGCAAAAAAATTAAGTAAAACCAAAAACTAAATGTATTAAAAACCAACGATGCGTCATGTGTTTGTCAACAACATTCAATCTGGCAACGTCAACGTTTGCTGACTTCATCAATTTGATGATGAAGCTCGTGTTGCAGAGTTGCAATCGATATACAAACATTGCAGAGCTCCGTGTTTGTCTGATATGCTGACAATGAATGACTAAAACTATAGTCGCCACTTTAGGATGGTGCAACTGAATTAAAAAAAAAATAATAAAAAATGAATGAATCAAAATAAAGACCAAATAAAAATTTGTTTATACCACTCAGGCAACATTTGAATAAAGTCCAAGGGGAACAAATGTTAAAAATTTAGCGATTTACACAATGCAAAAATACAATTCGAGCTGTACTGTAACTAGATCTGAGCGAATAAAAAATATACTGAAAATTGTTTATATAACAATTTATAATATACTTAAAATACTTGTGTATGGGTATCATACTTTGATGTTATAAATCCTTTATAAATTGTACTTAGCGTATTCACAGTTCATCGTATTTTAGTATGGTATTCCTACCATGTAGTATATATACGATACAATAACACAGAAACGCCAATTTGTTGTTGCATCCCTTATAAAAGTGAAATACCACAAGTGTTGTATTTGAAAGTAGCCCTGAGGCATGTTTTTGGTGTCGTATATTGTAACATGAAGAAAAAACGTGAAATTGAAGACATAAAATATTAATTTATTTGTTTTTATTTTCAAATCGCGGAATATTAATTATAATTTCAAAAAATTCAAATTTTATAAGAATTTATTTAACGAAATATTTTAACATGCAGAAAATTGGTGCTCAAAGTTCAATTGCCGTACTTTCGTATTCGTACAATGTCGTACCAATACCATGAAACTGTGAATAAGCTAACTGTTTACGAAATACTACACAAATCGACAAATTAGTTTTTGCATTTTTTTTTATACCCTACACTAAGAGTGAAAGGGTATATTCAGTTTGGTACGCCGTTTGTAACACCCAGAAGAAAGCATCTCCGGTATGGAAAAGTATATATATTCTTGATCAGCATGACCTCCTGAGTCGATTTAGCGATGTCCGTCTGTCCGTCTGTCTGTCTGTCCGTCTGTCTGTCCGTCTGTCTGTCTGTCTGTTGAAATCCCTAAGGCTTTTAAAATTAAAGAGCTAGATAAATGAAACTTATAACTTAGATTACTAATATACCTACGCTGTATGTGCGAAAAAATTGGCGCGATCGGTCCATTGTGACCTATGATCCGACCACTTATGTTCAAATACCACATATAAAATGTACATATAAAGATCAATTTTTATGTATACGTGCTTAGGTAAACTTTGTTGGTCAAATATATATTGACATCATGCTCAAATACATGATAATAATGTTTTCCGGCGAAAAGACTTGTGGTTCACAAAAAAAAAATCGAAATTCGGTACACCTACCCATTTGTTAATATGGGTATCAAATGAATGGAAATTCTTCAGCGATTGAATGTTTGTAGTTATTTTCAGGATTCGTATACCCTGGTGACCTATATATCACTTTGAATGGTAACCACACATATGTGTAGGGTATTCATAGTCGGCTTAGACCGACTATAATTTTGATAATCCTTACTATCATAATTACACCTACTTTAAAATTTCCCATGTGATCTAACCTTCCCAACTGGTTCAGGATTTATTTCAGACAATAGTTTTTTAATCAAACTTTCTACTTTTTTTACTGAAACACCAGGTATGTTTATCTGGAAACATATTTATATTCTGGTCGCTCCAAATCATTTTTTATTTTGAATATATTTATGTTTCGGTTCAAATATTTTTTTTTGTTTCGATGTAGTAATTATTATGTTTATATTTCAACATACACCATTTTAAGGGGCAACATCAAAGCTCAAGACAATCCTGTTTATAAAGGATTTATCAGGTAATTATATATTATCTATATATATATATAAAACTCTTGGTCCGTCAGTCAGTTTGTCTGTATGTATGTATGTATGTATGTATGTATGTATGTGTGTATGTATGTATGTATGTATGTATGTATGTATGTATGTATGTATGTATGTATGTATGTATGTATGTATGTATGTATGTATGTATGTATGTATGTATGTATGTATGTATGTATGTATGTATGTATGTATGTATGTATGTATGTATGTATGTATGTGTGGAACAAACAGGCAGACAGGCAGTTTGTCTGTTTGTTCCAGCATCACGTCTAAATCTCTGAACTGATTTAACTGAAATTTTGCAACAGGATACTATGGAGTCCGGAGGGTGTCATATATATGGGCGGGATTGGAAAAAAGGACGTGGCAATTTCGATCCAACCTAAACTTTTAAAACGACATAACTCGGCACATACACAAGCTAAGAAGATGAAACAAAAAAACCCAAATACAAACAAAAATACAAAGAAAAAAACAAATACAAAAAAAATACAAAAAAAAATACAAAAACAAAAGAAAAAATCTACTACAGAAACAAAAGTAAAAGCACAAAACTTAAGCCATAACTCAAAAACAACAGAAAAATAAAATAAAAGGATATAAAAACAAAATTAAAAGCAAATACAAAAAACAAAAGCAGAAACACAAAAATAAAAGCAAAAACTCAAAAGCAAAACACAAAACCAAAAATACAAGGGCTCTACTTCTCAATTGCCTACTGAGCCCAAAGTAGCACCTGTTGGCAAGAGTTATTCTCCGTTTGATCTCCAAGCTGACGTCGTTGTTGCTGTTCATGCTGGATTCCAAGTAGAGGAAGTCCTTCACAATGTCGAACTTGTGGGTGTCAAAATCAGCTTTTTGTCCAAGACACACGGACTGAAATTCACCACACTTAAAATCAACACACTAATATTCACCACACTCAAATTCACCACACTCAAATTCACCACACTAAAACTCGCCACACTAAAACTCATCACATTGGAACTCACCACACCAAAATTCGCATATTGAAATTCACCACACTAAAATTCACCACACTAAAACTCACCATACTAAAACTCTCCGCACCAAAATTCCCCACACCTAAAAACACCACACCGAATCTCACCACACTAAAACTCACCACACTAAAACTTCTTCTGGGAAAACTCTACGGGGAAGAATTCTGAGGGAAAGAATTCTACTGGGAAGAATTCTACGGGGAGGCACAGTCTGAGAAAGAATTATCTATGAGAAAAGTTGTTGTAGCGGAGAATTAGTTTTGTTTTGGTTACTACATTTATAAAACCAATAAAAACGCCCACAGCGAAGCACGGGCCCCTGATATAAATAATAAAAATGTTTTTTATATTAATAAAATTGATCCATATTCTTGCATTCACAAAATCTTTACACGAGTCGTGCACTGGTCGTGCTAGTGTTTACATAAAATCCAAACAAATTAATATACTACGCGTGTTATAAACTTTGATGATTTTATTTTGATGAGCATATTTATTTCATGTAATCGGTGTGTATTTCAGTTGAAGGAAAAAAATTGAAATTGCAGATTCTCCGATCTATTTATCTCAAACACTTTAAAATATATAGTTTTTAATATTTTCATATTTTTTAAATATATTTTAAATTCAAATTTAACATTATGTCATTATTTAACCGAATCAGTTATTTCTTTTTGAAATTATTTTTAAAAACAAGTGAATAAAATAAAAATATTTCAGCACAATCTTTTCGTGTTTCTAGTATTATCACGACACATTTCCCTATGGCACAATATCAAGTAATCTGAATAAATCGCTTACACAACACAAAGGATGCGACATCGCGAATAATTCTTTACACCCAAGGTGAAAAGAGTTGTGGTGCTACTAGTAAAAACTCTACAGGAAGCCTGCAAAAGTGTTGTGAAATTTAAAAGGCTTGAAAACAAATTGAATATTCAGACGTGCCGAAAGAAAAAATATTTTTCAATTTAATCAAAAAAAAAAAAAAAAATACAAATATGTTTTTTTAAACCTATGATTGTGAACGCCTGTGAACAATACCTGTAGATTGTCAGGCTAGAGTTTTTTGTGTTGTGGTATTTGCTGTCAGTTGGTCAACATCAATATTTTTTAAATAGCACATGCACTTTCGTGAGTTAAGCCGGACTTAAATTGGTTTTTTTGTGCAAAATTTAAATTTATAAAATAAAATATAAAATAAAATAAAATAGCAAACCATTTTTATATAAATTTGAATTTAAAACCAGTAGGAATCACCAAAGAATTTCCTTTCATTTGATATCCATATGTACAAATGTTTAGGTGTACCGGATTTTATTTTTTTTTTCGGGAAACCAAAGTCGGTTCGAGGGAATAATATTTATATATTTGATAAGTCAATATATATTTGACCAAAAATATTTACTTAGCCTTAAGTATAAAGTGAAATTCACCGGTAGATGTAAATCTTATATGGGGACAGACAGCGTATAGGTATATGAGTAATTTAAATTAGGAGTTTCATTAATCTAGCTTTTCTAGTGTTTCTGTAATCGTGATTTCAACAAATAGACGGAGACACGGACCGCGCTAAATCAACTCCGGAGGTTATGCTGATCAGTAATATATATATATATACTTTTCTATACCGGCTATGCTTCCTTCTGGGTGTTACATACGGAGTTCCAAACTGAATATACCCTTTATCTCTTAGTGTTTAAAAATGGGTTTAAAAATGTATAAATAATTCAGTTTTAAATACAGATAGTAATGTAGTTGCGATAACCAAACAACTTATTCTGTTCTCGAAAATGTATTAATACGTTATGATTATAGATTATTGATTTGCCAAAATGATGAGAGTTTTTAATATTGATACGAAACTTAATATAATATTGATACAACTAAAGGGCTGCGTTTCGTTCCGGCGTTTGTATATACTGCAAAGTCAGTTTCTAGAAGCTTCCACAAACTTCTACACTTTACTAGAATTCCTATTGTGCGTCAGATATTTCTATCTCTTTTATATTAGTGTGCGGCACATAGCCGTATTCTTGATGTTTCCACAAACTTCTACACTTAACGAGAATCAGTGATGCTTACACTTTCCAATCTTCCACAATCATGTGTTTTATGCAGGACTGGGTTATTGTCTCCACTCCAAAAAAAAAAAATCCATCCGGATTTTTTGGATTTTATACACTTAAAAAAAATGATTTTTGAACTTTTTTTTTGTTTTTTTTTATTTTATTGATTTTTATTAATTTTTCGAATTATAACATAGAAAATATATTTTTAGTTTTCAGAGTAATATTTATTTTTGAAAAAACAATTATTTCGATCACTGCTGCATGAAATTTTTGAAGAAGTTGACAATGAAATGATTCATATATTATATTAGCCAACATAGCCAGCATACTTTTTAGCCAACTTAGGCCTTTGTGTAGATCCAAATAATTGAATGATATAAATAACTGCTCGAAACTTTGGATTTAATTCAAGGGAATTCTAAGCCAATTTTTTGAAAGCGGTAAACATTGATTCTATTAGGTTCTGAAGAGTTATTCTGTTATAAAGAAGACATTGAAAATAGATTTGATCAAAGATATAGGCTTTTACATTATCTCATCCATTTGAGTAATTCAGAATATGGTAGAAAACGACTTTAGATCCAAGACGGTGAATTTTTTCCACAAAGATGTTTTAACCAAAGGTTATACAGCCGATTTTGACAAGGAAATGGTGGAAACGAATAACTTTAAAAACCTATAAACCCTATTTAAATTATGTTATTCATAAACATGCAATAAAATCCAATAAAAAAAAGTAGGTGGTGTGGATTTAACAAAGAAAAAATAGAATTTTTTCCAACCCTGGTTTTATAGTTTTGAATTTACCAAATTTTATTTAATTGCCTAGTTATATGAAGAAGAATTGTGGTACTGGAGGTTGCAACATTTAAAAGCTTTAAAAATCATAAAATATAAAAATAAAAATCTTATATGAAAAGTACTTTGCTTTATTTTATTTTTTATTATTGTTGCTGCGAGTATGTCACACTGCTGCAACATGTTATGCCTCTGAGGTCCTTGATAGCTGTGGCAGCCTTTAAAGTGACTTAGAGCATGAGAGCAACATTTAGTCGCGCCCTTAGCACGGTGTCGGCCATATTTTGGCGCAACTTTAATCTGGGCACATTTTAGAATAATAAATTTCAAATATGCAAATATTTTGTTTGTATGCGATCATTCGCTGCGCGGCAACATGTTCCGTTTGCCGCCTTCATGTGCAGTTGCTCGTCCGTGTGCGCGCATTCGTCCTTGTCACCAGCGACGTCATCATAGGCTTCCGCTTCCGCTCGACTACGTTGTTGTCGCGCCATCGTGCAAGTCGTTGGAAGTCGTTGTCTGCGCCCACATTTTGATTACATTTTGCCCAACTTTTAGTGCATATAGTATGCGACAGGATCTTAAATAAATATACACACACACACACAAAATATTCGAGAAAAACAGTGTCGACTATATATACCACATGCTTTGGCAGCGCGGTGCTCTTGCGACTCGTGCGCTCATAGGAGACCACATTAGTGGGTTTTACATGGCGACACAACAAGTCCTTGCAGTGTGTCTGTCTGTGTGTAGTTCTATTGTTGTGGTGGTTTTGCATGTTGAAAAATATTTTTTCATGCATCGCTGAGCCTAATAGTGACATTATTTAAATTACATTTGGTTGAAAAAAATAACTTGGCGACTGAGAAAAATAAACACAATTTAAGAAGTACTAATTAAAAGAACATTGAGACATTCGTACGCAAAAAACATTTATATCTCGAAGGAAAATTAATTAAAATATTTGATTTTCTTTTTTGTACGAGTAGAATTCAAATTGAATATCTGTAAAAATTAGAAAATTATAGACAATATAATTCAAATAGCGCACGATCCAGACGGGGCAAAAACGGATTTTTAAACTAAAAATATATGATTAAATTATTTGGCTACATAAAGCCTATGTTGGCTAATATATTGTTGATCACCGAAACTATAAAATCATTCTCTGAAAACCACAAATATATTCTTAAGTTACAGATCGTATTGGACATCTGCACAAATTTATTTTACGTTTACACTGGAAAATATGCACTCTACAGTATTGAGTTCAATTTGCAATGGCAGTCTACAGTATTATAGTGAAGTCTCTCCAGCGACTTATCTTCACTGCAGTATTTGTTTCATTGCTGTCAAGTAGTGTGAAGGCATATTTTTCAAGACATTCAATGTTTTGTAAAATAAAACCAAATGACACTACTGTCGCTGCATATGCAACAAGTACAGTGAGCGCAGTGAATGAACGCAACGAGTGAAAAGACGAACATTGAATACAACAACAAATCTGCCGGTCGGCGTTCGACGGCAATAATATTGTTGGCGGTATTTATGGGTTTATAAAAACAAATACAACAAATATTATTAAAAAAAAAAATTGTAAAAAATGTGTACGACAAAAACAAAGCATTGATTGAAAGCAATCGAAAAAATTTGATATGAAAATATATTTTAATATAAAACGTTTTTAATTTGAACTTTAAGGAAATTGATTATATCGTCACTTTCATGCCAAAGGGCAAATGTGCATTTTTAAAAATGTTGGGAAATCAAATTTTAAGGTTTGAAGTGCTTTAAAAAATTGTAAAATTTAGTTCTTTATTTTAGTCAATGTTTTCTGTTATTTTGGGTAATTTATCAATTATTATCACGCATATAAAATATCTTTGGATTTGGACAACTGACTGAATTATAAATACTGATTTTGTGAGGCTATATCCTGACCAAACCAGAAATATTTTTGTTTTTTATGCTAGAGATAAAAAGTAATGTAAAAACATTAATTGTTTATTTTTAAAGCACCTATCGATTGGCATCGTGATTTAAAAATGTTTTGCCAAACAATAATATGCCATTTGTAATTTGAAGGAAAATTATTTAGAAAAATATTTTTAAATATTGATGCTATTTTATCTTGCACCAATAAAGAGTTTTAGCAACGAAGAAATTGGAAAAATTGAAAATATTGTCATGTCAAAATGCCGAATATTTTCGTTAGTGATGTAAAGGCATTCATTTTTTAAATAATGATTATTATCGATAGGTGATTTAAAAACAAACAATTGCCTTTACACCAATATTATATCTTATACCAATAAAAAGTTATGGCAAAATTGAAAAGATTCGTTGTCTGTTATCTCACAAAAGAATGGATTCACCCGTCCCTCCCCTCAATATGGATTCTGTGGATATTGCGCAGTCAGCTGCTCTTGACGTTCTGGGCATATCAATTCAATGTGACCTCCGTTGGAATGATCACATATTTGATATGTCGAAAGAAGCGGCCAAGTGCCTCGGTTTTTTGAAACGATGTAAGACATACTTCACTCCCGCTGACTTGCGCATTGTCTACACCACCTATATTCGGCCTAAGATGGAATACAATTCGCACATATGGGCAGGGGCTTCAAAATCTTCCTTGGAGTTCCTGGATCGAATCCAACAACGTGCAATATATTTAATAGGGGATGAAAATATTTCATCTTCTATTGGTTCTCTTGAGCACCGGAGGACCGTAGGGTGTGTAAGCCTGTTTTATAGGTATTACAATGGTAAGTGTTCGAGGGAAATACATGGCCTGATTCCACCAGGTCGTGTATTCTCTCGTTCTACTCGGGCATCGAACCAAGCCCACCCCTCCGTAGTCCACACGGTTCTCAACAGAACCACGCATTACAGAGATAATTCGTTCTTCAGTCGCACGATACGTTTGTGGAACAATATCCCTGCTTCTGTTTTTCCCGACATTTTTAATATTTGGAAATTTAAAGCAAACATCCACCGACTCTACTGCATTTTGGTGGGGATATTAATGTGGGATATTTAATTGCATACCTTAATTTTAAAGTTTTTAATTATGCTGAACCTCCCCACCCTCAGAATATTATTCATAAATCAGAAATTTACGTCTTATATCCCCATAAATTAAAAAATTTATATAAAAGTATAAACAGCTAAAAAAAAAAAGAATAATATAATTGGGCGGACCACGCCTATATTTAAAATTTTGAAAGGCTAATATTTCATAGATTTGATTTTAATAATATACGGATCAAATTTCCACTATGAAAAACCGAGAAAATATAAAAAAAAAGTAGGCGGATCACCCCCATTTTTGGACCACATATTTATATAAATTTTATAACTATACCTTCAATACTTTTCGAGTTATTAGTTCCGAAAGAGTTATATAAAAGTGACTTGTATGGGAGGTGGGCGTGTCCGTTGACCGACTTGGCTCATTTTCAAACTCAGTTCCTACTTTTGGCTAAAATATATTGAGTAGAAATTTCATCGCATTCTGATCATTTAATAAGAATAAATGAGACACAAGACAATTCAGCGTACTAAGCAATGAGTTAGAAAGAGACGGAAGATCATTCAGCGCACTGAGGCAAGTTGCGAGAAAGGGATAGAGGATCAGCGCATTAGAAACACATAAGTACGAAGATGCCAATAGCATGTGTCATTCACGAAACAAGTTGAAGGTTCTCGAAAAATGTCGAAGCTTGTCGAACGGCGCCGCATCTGAGGCACAGCACTTCAGTTGTGATTCGATAGTGAACTAGTGTATCTCGTGAGCGAACGTTGTCTAGAAAAATTGTCGTAATACAGCAGTTGTTATAAGTGATTATTATTAAAGTTGTTATTTAAATAAAAAAGTTAATTAATACTAGTTGAAATAATACTAGTTAAAACCAAATATTAGTGTGTTTTTCATTTTGTACACAATCCAGAGATATGAACTTGTAGATCAGTTTTTCGTAGACTGAATTTTCGTAACAATATTAATGAAACATTCTTAGAGTAAGAATGATAAAAATGTAAAATGCACTGAGTACTCAGTGTCGTAAGCGGTTCATTATATTTTGCGAATTTTCATTGCTTTTCACTACAACAACGTCTTGTTTGTATTTTGTTTTGACACTACTTGTGCTTTGCAGTTGTGAGCAATATATTCATTTGATGTCCAACCATAGAGTTGGCAACAGTTAATGTTTTCAAATGAAATAAATATCTTGAAGTGGGCTTCAAATGTATTTTTGCAAATCTCTAATTTGTATTCAAAATTGTAAATATTACTGGAAAAGGTACGGAAATGCGTAAAATCCAAAAAACATGGATTTTTCAGTAGATGAAATCCAAAAAAAAAATCTAGATGGAATTTTTATAAGTTTTTTTTATGCTTTAATTTAAATTTCATTTAGTTATTATTTAGTTATCTTGAGTAACTTTAAAATAACTGACGAAATTACGACACGGTGGGATGTTCAATAAAATAATATCCATGGACCTTATATCCATTTTAGAACAGATATAATGTTCAAAGTCAAGTGCACAGAACGTTGATGGATATTATTAATATTTATCTGAAAAAAAAACCACAAATATATTTTGAAATATTTTAGGGTTTATTTAAATTTTGATTTTTTTCACGAACTTAATTTTTTATAAGTGATGGTCATGTCAAATAGCTTAAAAAAGAAGTATAAAACTATTAAATTTTTTCGATTGTAAACCACTCTTGACATTGTAAGTTGTAAATTTTGTATCTAATAATAATAATAGTTTGGCACTACAGTTCTATAAGAACTTAGGACGAGCTCTCTCACCATTTTGAGCTGTGCGTTTTCTGCCGAATCCGAACAGCGGGTGAGGTTTGCCATTTACTGCCGAAAGGTAGCGCGATATAGAAAAATGTTTCTATGAAAAGATGTTGTTAGCCCCAGTCCAGGCTAGAACCGGGGACCTTTCGGCTCGCAGTCCAACGCACTAACAACTGAGCTACCGCGGCTATCTGGTCCTTATAAAAACTAAAGCAAAATAAACAGTACTGAATTGCAATAAATAATTCAACAATGATGTGTCTCCATTTGAAAATAATAATAATAATAAAAATAACAAAAAAAAATTCTAGTTTTATACTTCTTTTTGTTAAAAAAATTAAGTTCGTGAAAAAATCAAAATTGAAAAAAATCCTGAAATATTTCAAAATATATTTGTGGTTAAATTTTTATGGATAAATATTAAACTGTATAAAAAAGAAAAGTATTTTAGTTTTGCTGCTCTTGGTGCAGCATATTTATATTAATTTAAGTCTGACAAAACTTTTCCATGCGTCTTTATGAAAATGCAAAAGTTTTCCGCCGTATCATAGCCGTCTAAACCAATGTCGCCGCATTTGTTTAAATAAGTTTTGTTGTTTCAGAGTTATGCAGGAGTTGTCAGATCCACTCTGAGTACTGGTTATTGTAGTCACAACGCACACTTGAGCTGAAGTTTAGTGACATTTTATATGTTTTATACGTTTACTACTTTTATTTTTCTTTTACCACAAAAAATATTGTCGTCGTGCAACAGACAACAAAAGCAAGAATTTTATGCAAATTAATCATAATATTATCTTTAGATAGTTGAGAATGTACAAATAAATGTATTTATTTAGTTGTAAAAATGAAATATATTTGTATATCTGAGAGGTTTGTGTGGCCATTGTTGAAAAAAAAAAATATAAAGACATTATTTTATAACATTACAGTTTTTTTTTATCATAATTTTTTATTATACCCTACACTAAGAGTGAAAGGGTATATTCAGTTTGGTACGCCGTTTGTAACACCCAGAAGGAAGCATCTCCGGTATGGAAAAGTATATATATTCTTGATCAGCATGACCTCCTGAGTCGATATAGCGATGTCCGTCTGTCTGTCCGTCTGTTTGTCCGTCTGTCTGTCTTAGATTACTAATATACCTACGCTGTATGTGCGAAAAAATTGGCGGTCCATTGTGACCTATGATCCGACCACTTATGTTCAAATTCCTCATATAAAATGTACATATAAAGATCAATTTTTATGTATACGTGCTTAGGTAAACTTTTTTGGTCAAATATATATTGAGATCATGCTCAAATACATGATAATAAAGTTTTCCGGAGAAAATACTTGTGGTTCACAAAAAAAAAATCGAAATTCGGTACACCTACCCATTTGTAAATATGGGTATCAAATGAATGGAAATTCTTCAGCGATGGAATGTTTGTAGTTATTTTCAGGATTCGTATACCCTGGTGACCTATATATCACTTTGAATGGTAACCACACATATGTGTAGGGTATTTATAGTCGGCTTAGACCGACTATAATTTTGATAATCCTAACTATCATAATTACACCTACTTTAAAATTTCCCATGTGATCTAACCTTCCCAACTGGTTTTTTTTGCAAAAGGCTCTCATCTTTTTCAACTCATGTCATTTTTAATTTTTCATTGAAATGCACAGGCTTTTTCATCATTTCCGCTGAATACATTTTGTATTCGATATTGAACTGTGGAGCGTTTCTTTATGCAATATCATTTTTAAATTATTTCGCCATCACTCATATTCGACATACGAAAAAGTAATTCAGCACAATTGCATTGGTTTAAAAACGGCAATACAGTTGAAAATGTTTTTATTGAACTGGAAATTGTTTTATTGAGTTGTGATATTTATAAGCCTATCATATATACAATGTCGTTTACTGTAAACATATTTTATTTACAGCTTAGTAATAAATACTCAATGTAGAATTAAACCTTCGTTATTTATTAATTCACGTTTATAGTCTATTATTATGTGGTATTTGTTGTATGCGTCGGTAGCTCAGTGGTTAGTGCCTTGTACTGCGAGCCGAAAGGTCTCATAGCACAGGTTCAAATTAGGGCTAGGAATAACAACACGTTTCAAAACATGTATTGAAAAAAAAATGTCTTGACACTACTTGACAGCAATGAAACAAGTACTGCAGTGAAGTGTAGTCGCTTAGAAGACTTCACTGTAATCCTGTCGACTGTCATTGCAAAATGCATTAAATACTATAGAGTGCTGTGAACGCACTCTACAGAATATTTGGGAAAAGTAACTTATTGAGATATTCTGATTTAAATGTTAAAATATTCCAGAAAATACAAGAAAAATGTCAACGAAGAACGAACAATGCAAAATGCTCTAATCTTGGTATAACAGTGGATTTTCAGAGTTTAATAATTAAAAAAAAATCTTTAATATAAAAACTATTTTTGCCATTAACTCCACAACCGACTGATCGAATTATATGAACTTTGCAGTGATTAATTTGGCCATCAATGCGCCTACTTTCGACCATCTAGGACAATCAGTTTAGGAGTTACAGCCAATTAAAGAAATTTAATATTCAAACCCGATTACTTTAGAACCGACTGATCGAATTATATGAAATTTGCAGTGATTAATTTGGCCATCAATACCAATAAAATGCGCCTACTTTCGACGCTCTAGGACGCTCCGTTTAGGAGTTACAGCCAATTAAAGAAATTTAAAATTCAAAACCCGATTACTAGAACCGACTGATCGAATTATATGAAATTTGCAGTGATTAATTTTGCCATCAATACCAATAAAATGCGCCTACTTTCGACCCTCTAGGACGCTCAGTTTAGAAGTTACAGCCAATTAAAGTAATTTAAAACTAAATAAATTTGGCCATCAATACCAATAAAATGCGCCTACTTTCAACCCTCTAGGACGCTCCGTTTAGAAGTTACAGCCAATTAAAGAAATTTAATATTCAAAACCCGATTACCTTAGAACCGACTGATCGAATTATATGAAATTTGCAGTGATTAATTTGGCCATCAATACCAATAAAATGCGCCTACTTTCGACGCTCTAGGACGCTCCGTTTAGAAGCTACAGCCAATTAAAGAAATTTAATATTCAAAACCCGATTACCTTAGAACCGACTGATCGAATTATATGAAATTTGCAGTGATTAATTTGGCCATTATCGACCCTCTGGGACGCACCGTTTACGAGTTACAGCCAATTAAAGAAATTTAAAACTTAATAAATTTGGCCATCAATACCAATAAAATGCGCCTACTTTCGACCCTCTAGGACGCACCGTTTAGGAGTTACAGCCAATTAAAGAAATTTAAAATTCAAAACCCGATTACTTTAGAACAGACTGATCGAATTATATGAAATTTGCAGTGATTAATTTGGCCATCAATACCAATAAAATGCGCCTACTTTCGACCCTCTGGGACGCTCCGTTTAGAAGTTACAGCCCATTAAAGAAATTTAAAATTCAAAACCCGATTACTTTAGAACAGACTGATCGAATTATATGAAATTTGCAGTGATTAATTTGGCCATCAATACCAATAAAATGCGCCTACTTTCGACCCTCTAGGACGCACCGTTTAGGAGTTACAGCCAATTAAAGAAATTTAAAATTCAAAACCCGATTACCTTAGAACCGACTGATCGAATTATATGAAATTTGCAGTGATTAATTTGGCCATTATCGACCCTCTGGGACGCACCGTTTAGGAGTTACAGCCAATTAAAGAAATTTTAAATTCAAAACCCGATTACTTTAGAACAGACTGATCGAATTATATGAAATTTGCAGTGATTAATTTGGCCATCAATACCAATAAAATGCGCCTACTTTCGACCCTCTAGGACGCTCAGTTTAGAAGTTACAGCCAATTAAAGTAATTTAAAACTAAATAAATTTGGCCATCAATACCAATAAAATGCGCCTACTTTCAACCCTCTGACTGATCGAATTATATGAAATTTGCAGTGATTAATTTGGCCATCAATACCAATAAAATGCGCCTACTTTCGACCCTCTAGGACGCTCCGTTTAGAAGTTACAGCCAATTAAAGAAATTTAAAATTCAAAACCCGATTACCTTAGAACCGACTGATCGAATTATATGAAATTTGCAGTGATTAATTTGGCCATCAATACCAATAAAATGCGCCTACTTTCGACCCTCTAGGACGCTCCGTTTAGAAGTTACAGCCAATTAAAGAAATTTAAAATTCAAAACCCGATTACCTTAGAACCGACTGATCGAATTATATGAAATTTGCAGTGATTAATTTGGCCATTATCGACCCTCTGGGACGCACCGTTTAGGAGTTACAGCCAATTAAAGAAATTTAAAATTCAAAACCCGATTACTTTAGAACAGACTGATCGAATTATATGAAATTTGCAGTGATTAATTTGGCCATCAATACCAATAAAATGCGCCTACTTTCGACCCTCTAGGACGCTCAGTTTAGAAGTTACAGCCAATTAAAGTAATTTAAAACTAAATAAATTTGGCCATCAATACCAATAAAATGCGCCTACTTTCAACCCTCTGACTGATCGAATTATATGAAATTTGCAGTGATTAATTTGGCCATCAATACCAATAAAATGCGCCTACTTTCGACCCTCTGGGACGCTTCGTTTAGAAGTTACAGCCAATTAAAGAAATTTAAAACTCAAAACCCGATTACCTTAGAACCGACTGATTGAATTATATGAAATTTGCAATGATTAATTTGGCCATCAATTCCAATAAAATGCGCCTACTTTCGACCCTCTAGGACGCACCGTTTAGAAGTTACAGCCAATTAAAGAAATTTAAAACTAAATAAATTTGGCCATCAATACCAATAAAATGCGGCTACTTTCGACCCTCTAGGACGCTCCGTTTAGAAGTTACAGCCAATTAAAGAAATTTAAAATTCAAAACCCGATTACTTTAGAACAGACTGATCGAATTATATGAAATTTGCAGTGATTAATTTGGCCATCAATACCAATAAAATGCGCCTACTTTCGACCCTCTAGGACGCTCCGTTTAGAAGTTACAGCCAATAAAAGAAATTTAAAATTCAAAACCCGATTACTTTAGAACCGACTGATCGAATTATATGAAATTTGCAGTGATTAATTTGGCCATCAATTCCAAATAAAATGCGCCTACTTTCGACCCTCTAGGACGCACCGTTTAGGAGTTACACCCAATTAAAGAAATTTAAAACTAAATAAACTTGGCCATCAATACCAATAAAATGCGCCTATTTTCGACCCTCTAGGACGCTCCGTTTAGAAGTTACAGCCAATTAAAGAAATTTAAAATTCAAAACCCGATTTCCTTAGAACCGACTGATCGAATTATATGAAATTTGCAGTGATTAATTTGGCCATCAATACCAATAAAATGCGCCTACTTTCGACCCTCTAGGACGCTCCGTTTAGAAGTTACAGCCAATTAAAGAAATTTAAAATTCAAAACCCGATTACCTTAGAACCGACTGATCGAATTATATGAAATTTGCAGTGATAAATTTGGCCATCAATACCAATAAAATGCGCCTACTTTCGACCCTCTAGGACGCTCCGTTTAGAAGTTACAGCCAATTAAAGAAATTTAAAATTCAAAACCCGATTACCTTAGAACCGACTGATCGAATTATATGAAACTTGCAGTGATTAATTTGGCCATCAATACCAAAAAAATGCGCCTACTTTCGGCCCTCTAGGACGCTCCGTTTAGAAGTTACAGCCAATTAATGAAATTTAAAACTAAATAAATTTGGCCATCAATACCAATAAAATGCGCCTACTTTCGACCCTCTAGGACGCACCGTTTAGAAGTTACAGCCAATTAAAGAAATTTAAAACTAAATAAACTTGGCCATCAATACCAATAAAATGCGCCTACTTTCGACCCTCTAGGACGCACCGTTTAGGAGTTACAGCCAATTAAAGAAATTTAAAACTAAATAAACTTGGCCATCAATACCAATAAAATGCGCCTACTTTCGACCCTCTAGGACGCACCGTTTAGGAGTTACAGCCAATTAAAGAAATTTAAAATTCAAAACCCGATTACCTTAGAACCGACTGATCGAATTATATGAAATTTGCAGTGATTAATTTGGCCATCAATACCAATAAAATGCGCCTACTTTCGACCCTCTAGGACGCTCCGTTTAGAAGTTACAGCCAATTAAAGAAATTTAAAATTCAAAACCCGATTACCGTTTACGATACCCGATTACCTTAGAACCGACTGATCGAATTATATGAAACTTGCAGTGATTAATTTGGCCATCAATACCAATAAAATGCGCCTACTTTCGACCCTCTAGGACGCTCCGTTTAGAAGTTACAGCCAATTAAAGAAATTTAAAATTCAAAACCCGATTACCTTAGAACCGACTGATCGAATTATATGAAACTTGCAGTGATTAATTTGGCCATCAATACATACAAAATGCGCCTACTTTCGACCCTCTGGGACGCTTCGTTTAGAAGTTACAGCCAATTAAAGAAATTTAAAATTCAAAACTCGATTACCTTAGAACCGACTGATCGAATTATATGAAACTTGCAGTGATTAATTTGGCCATCAATACCAATAAAATGCGCCTACTTTCGACCCTCTGGGACGCTTCGTTTAGAAGTTACAGCCAATTAAAGAAATTTAAAATTCAAAACTCGATTACCTTAGAACCGACTGATCGAATTATATGAAATTTGCAGTGATTAACTTGGCCATCAATACCAATAAAATGCGCCTACTTTCGACCCTCTAGGACGCTCCGTTTAGAAGTTACAGCCGATTAAAGAAATTTAAAACTAAATAAATTTGGCCATCAATACCAATAAAATGCGCCTACTTTCGACCCTCTAGGACGCTCCGTTTAGAAGTTACAGCCAATTAAAGAAATTTAAAACTAAATAAATTTGGCCATCAATACCAATAAAATGCGCCTACTTTCGACCCTCTAGGACGCACCGTTTAGGAGTTACAGCCAATTAAAGAAATTTAAAATTCAAAACCCGATTACCTTAGAACCGACTGATCGAATTATATGAAATTTGCAGTGATTAATTTGGCCATCAATACCAATAAAATGCGCCTACTTTCGACCCTCTAGGACGCTCCGTTTAGAAGTTACAGCCAATTAAAGAAATTTAAAATTCAAAACCCGATTTCCTTAGAACCGACTGATCGAATTATATGAAATTTGCAGTGATTAATTTGGCCATCAATTCCAAATAAAATGCGCCTACTTTCGACCCTCTAGGACGCACCGTTTAGGAGTTACACCCAATTAAAGAAATTTAAAACTAAATAAACTTGGCCATCAATACCAATAAAATGCGCCTATTTTCGACCCTCTAGGACGCTCCGTTTAGAAGTTACAGCCAATTAAAGAAATTTAAAATTCAAAACCCGATTTCCTTAGAACCGACTGATCGAATTATATGAAATTTGCAGTGATTAATTTGGCCATCAATACCAATAAAATGCGCCTATTTTCGACCCTCTAGGACGCTCCGTTTAGAAGTTACAGCCAATTAAAGAAATTTAAAATTCAAAACCCGATTTCCTTAGAACCGACTGATCGAATTATATGAAATTTGCAGTGATTAATTTGGCCATCAATACCAATAAAATGCGCCTACTTTCGACCCTCTAGGACGCTCCGTTTAGAAGTTACAGCCAATTAAAGAAATTTAAAATTCAAAACCCGATTTCCTTAGAACCGACTGATCGAATTATATGAAATTTGCAGTGATTAATTTGGCCATCAATACCAATAAAATGCGCCTACTTTCGACCCTCTAGGACGCTCCGTTTAGAAGTTACAGCCAATTAAAGAAATTTAAAACTAAATAAATTTGGCCATCAATACCAATAAAATGCGCCTACTTTCGACCCTCTAGGACGCACCGTTTAGAAGTTACAGCCAATTAAAGAAATTTAAAACTAAATAAATTTGGCCATCAATACCAATAAAATGCGCCTACTTTCGACCCTCTAGGACGCTCCGTTTAGAAGTTACAGCCAATTAAAGAAATTTAAAACTAAATAAATTTGGCCATCAATACCAATAAAATGCGCCTACTTTCGACCCTCTAGGACGCACCGTTTAGGAGTTACAGCCAATTAAAGAAATTTAAAATTCAAAACCCGATTACCTTAGAACCGACTGATCGAATTATATGAAATTTGCAGTGATTAATTTGGCCATCAATACCAATAAAATGCGCCTACTTTCGACCCTCTAGGACGCTCCGTTTAGGAGTTACACCCAATTAAAGAAATTTAAAACTAAATAAATTTGGCCATCAATACCTATAAAATGCGCCTATTTTCGACCCTCTAGGACGCTCCGTTTAGAAGTTACAGCCAATTAAAGAAATTTAAAATTCAAAACCCGATTTCCTTAGAACCGACTGATCGAATTATATGAAATTTGCAGTGATTAATTTGGCCATCAATACCAATAAAATGCGCCTACTTTCGACCCTCTAGGACGCTCCGTTTAGAAGTTACAGCCAATTAAAGAAATTTAAAATTCAAAACCCGATTTCCTTAGAACCGACTGATCGAATTATATGAAATTTGCAGTGATTAATTTGGCCATCAATACCAATAAAATGCGCCTACTTTCGACCCTCTAGGACGCTCCGTTTAGAAGTTACAGCCAATTAAAGAAATTTAAAATTCAAAACCCGATTACCTTAGAACCGACTGATCGAATTATATGAAACTTGCAGTGATTAATTTGGCCATCAATACCAAAAAAATGCGCCTACTTTCGGCCCTCTAGGACGCTCCGTTTAGAAGTTACAGCCAATTAAAGAAATTTAAAACTAAATAAATTTGGCCATCAATACCAATAAAATGCGCCTACTTTCGACCCTCTAGGACGCTCCGTTTAGAAGTTACAGCCAATTAAAGAAATTTAAAACTAAATAAATTTGGCCATCAATACCAATAAAATGCGCCTACTTTCGACCCTCTAGGACGCTCCGTTTAGAAGTTACAGCCAATTAAAGAAATTTAAAATTCAAAACCCGATTACCTTAGAACCGACTGATCGAATTATATGAAACTTGCAGTGATTAATTTGGCCATCAATACCAATAAAATGCGCCTACTTTCGACCCTCTAGGACGCTCCGTTTAGAAGTTACAGCCAATTAAAGAAATTTAAAACTAAATAAATTTGGCCATCAATACCAATAAAATGCGCCTACTTTCGACCCTCTAGGACGCACCGTTTAGAAGTTACAGCCAATTAAAGAAATTTAAAACTAAATAAATTTGGCCATCAATACCAATAAAATGCGCCTACTTTCGACCCTCTAGGACGCTCCGTTTAGAAGTTACAGCCAATTAAAGAAATTTAAAACTAAATAAATTTGGCCATCAATACCAATAAAATGCGCCTACTTTCGACCCTCTAGGACGCACCGTTTAGGAGTTACAGCCAATTAAAGAAATTTAAAATTCAAAACCCGATTACCTTAGAACCGACTGATCGAATTATATGAAATTTGCAGTGATTAATTTGGCCATCAATACCAATAAAATGCGCCTACTTTCGACCCTCTAGGACGCTCCGTTTAGAAGTTACAGCCAATTAAAGAAATTTAAAATTCAAAACCCGATTTCCTTAGAACCGACTGATCGAATTATATGAAATTTGCAGTGATTAATTTGGCCATCAATTCCAAATAAAATGCGCCTACTTTCGACCCTCTAGGACGCACCGTTTAGGAGTTACACCCAATTAAAGAAATTTAAAACTAAATAAACTTGGCCATCAATACCAATAAAATGCGCCTATTTTCGACCCTCTAGGACGCTCCGTTTAGAAGTTACAGCCAATTAAAGAAATTTAAAATTCAAAACCCGATTTCCTTAGAACCGACTGATCGAATTATATGAAATTTGCAGTGATTAATTTGGCCATCAATACCAATAAAATGCGCCTATTTTCGACCCTCTAGGACGCTCCGTTTAGAAGTTACAGCCAATTAAAGAAATTTAAAATTCAAAACCCGATTTCCTTAGAACCGACTGATCGAATTATATGAAATTTGCAGTGATTAATTTGGCCATCAATACCAATAAAATGCGCCTACTTTCGACCCTCTAGGACGCTCCGTTTAGAAGTTACAGCCAATTAAAGAAATTTAAAATTCAAAACCCGATTTCCTTAGAACCGACTGATCGAATTATATGAAATTTGCAGTGATTAATTTGGCCATCAATACCAATAAAATGCGCCTACTTTCGACCCTCTAGGACGCTCCGTTTAGAAGTTACAGCCAATTAAAGAAATTTAAAACTAAATAAATTTGGCCATCAATACCAATAAAATGCGCCTACTTTCGACCCTCTAGGACGCACCGTTTAGAAGTTACAGCCAATTAAAGAAATTTAAAACTAAATAAATTTGGCCATTAATACCAATAAAATGCGCCTACTTTCGACCCTCTAGGACGCTCCGTTTAGAAGTTACAGCCAATTAAAGAAATTTAAAACTAAATAAATTTGGCCATCAATACCAATAAAATGCGCCTACTTTCGACCCTCTAGGACGCACCGTTTAGGAGTTACAGCCAATTAAAGAAATTTAAAATTCAAAACCCGATTACCTTAGAAACGACTGATCGAATTATATGAAATTTACAGTGATTAATTTGGCCATCAATACCAATAAAATGCGCCTACTTTCGACCCTCTAGGACGCTCCGTTTAGGAGTTACACCCAATTAAAGAAATTTAAAACTAAATAAATTTGGCCATCAATACCTATAAAATGCGCCTATTTTCGACCCTCTAGGACGCTCCGTTTAGAAGTTACAGCCAATTAAAGAAATTTAAAATTCAAAACCCGATTTCCTTAGAACCGACTGATCGAATTATATGAAATTTGCAGTGATTAATTTGGCCATCAATACCAATAAAATGCGCCTACTTTCGACCCTCTAGGACGCTCCGTTTAGAAGTTACAGCCAATTAAAGAAATTTAAAATTCAAAACCCGATTTCCTTAGAACCGACTGATCGAATTATATGAAATTTGCAGTGATTAATTTGGCCATCAATACCAATAAAATGCGCCTACTTTCGACCCTCTAGGACGCTCCGTTTAGAAGTTACAGCCAATTAAAGAAATTTAAAATTCAAAACCCGATTACCTTAGAACCGACTGATCGAATTATATGAAACTTGCAGTGATTAATTTGGCCATCAATACCAAAAAAATGCGCCTACTTTCGGCCCTCTAGGACGCTCCGTTTAGAAGTTACAGCCAATTAAAGAAATTTAAAACTAAATAAATTTGGCCATCAATACCAATAAAATGCGCCTACTTTCGACCCTCTAGGACGCTCCGTTTAGAAGTTACAGCCAATTAAAGAAATTTAAAACTAAATAAATTTGGCCATCTATACCAATAAAATGCGCCTACTTTCGACCCTCTAGGACGCACCGTTTAGAAGTTACAGCCAATTAAAGAAATTTAAAATTCAAAATCCGATTACCTTAGAACCGACTGATCGAATTATATGAAATTTGCAGTGATTAATTTGGCCATCAATACCAATAAAATGCGCCTACTTTCGACCCTCTAGGGCGCTCCGTTTAGAAGTTACACCCAATTAAAGAAATTTAAAACTAAATAAATTTGGCCATCAATACCAATAAAATGCGCCTACTTTCGACCCTCTAGGACGCACCGTTTAGGAGTTACACCCAATTAAAGAAATTTAAAACTAAATAAACTTGGCCATCAATACCAATAAAATGCGCCTACTTTCGACCCTCTAGGACGCTCCGTTTAGAAGTTACAGCCAATTAAAGAAATTTAAAATTCAAAACCCGATTTCCTTAGAACCGACTGATCGAATTATATGAAACTTGCAGTGATTAATTTGGCCATCAATACCAATAAAATGCGCCTACTTTCGACCCTCTAGGACGCTCCGTTTAGAAGTTACAGCCAATTAAAGAAATTTAAAATTCAAAACCCGATTACCTTAGAACCGACTGATCGAATTATATGAAATTTGCAGTGATTAATTTGGCCATCAATACCAATAAAATGCGCCTACATCCGACCCTCTAGGACGCACCGTTTAGGAGTTACACCCAATTAAAGAAATTTAAAACTAAATAAATTTGGCCATCAATACCAATAAAATGCGCCTACTTTCGACCCTCTAGAACGCTCCGTTTAGAAGTTACAGCCAATTAAAGAAATTTAAAATTCAAAACCCGATTACCTTAGAACCGACTGATCGAATTATATGAAACTTGCAGTGATTAATTTGGCCATCAATACCAATAAAATGCGCCTACATCCGACCCTCTAGGACGCACCGTTTAGGAGTTACACCCAATTAAAGAAATTTAAAACTAAATAAATTTGGCCATCAATACCAATAAAATGCGCCTACTTTCGACCCTCTAGGACGCTCCGTTTAGAAGTTACAGCCAATTAAAGAAATTTAAAATTCAAAACCCGATTACCTTAGAACCGACTGATCGAATTATATGAAATTTGCAGTGATTAATTTGGCCATCAATACCAATAAAATGCGCCTACTTTCGACCCTCTAGGACGCACCGTTTAGGAGTTACACCCAATTAAAGAAATTTAAAACTAAATAAATTTGGCCATCAATACCAATGAAATGCGCCTACTTTCGACCCTCTAGGACGCTCCGTTTAGAAGTTACAGCCAATTAAAGAAATTTAAAACTAAATAAACTTGGCCATCAATACCAATAAAATGCGCCTACTTTCGACCCTCTAGGACGCTCCGTTTAGAAGTTACAGCCAATTATAGAAATTTAAAATTAAAAACCCGATTACTTTAGAACAGACTGATCGAATTATATGAAACTTGCAGTGATTAATTTGGAAATCAATACCAATAAAATGCGCCTACTTTCGACCCTCTAGGACGCTCCGTTTAGAAGTTACACCCAATTAAAGAAATTTAAAACTAAATAAATTTGGCCATCAATACCAATGAAATACGCCTACTTTCGACCCTCTAGGACGCTCCGTTTAGAAGTTACAGCCAATTAAAGAAATTTAAAATTCAAAACCCGATTACTTTAGAACAGACTGATCGAATTATATGAAACTTGCAGTGATTAATTTGGAAATCAATACCAATAAAATGCGCCTACTTTCGACCCTCTAGGACGCTCCGTTTAGAAGTTACAGCCAATTAAAGAAATTTAAAATTCAAAACCCGATTTCCTTAGAACCGACTGATCGAATTATATGAAATTTGCAGTGATTAATTTGGCCATTAATACCAATAAAATGCGCCTACTTTCGACCCTCTAGGACGCTCCGTTTAGAAGTTACAGCCAATTAAAGAAATTTAAATTTAAATAAACTTGGCCATCAATACCAATAAAATGCGCCTACTTTCGACCCTCTAGGAAATTTGCAGTGATTAATTTGGCCATCAACACCAATAAAATGCGCCTACTTTCGACCCTCTAGGACGCTCCGTTTAGAAGCTACAGCCAATTAAAGAAATTTAAAACTAAATAAATTTGGCCATCAATACCAATAAAATGCGCCTACTTTCGACCCTCTAGGACGCTCCGTTTAGAAGTTACAGCCAATTAAAGAAATTTAAAATTCAAAACCCGATTACCTTAGAACCGACTGATCGAATTATATGAAATTTGCAGTGATTAATTTGGCCATCAATACCAATAAAATGCGCCTACTTTCGACCCTCTAGGACGCACCGTTTAGGAGTTACACCCAATTAAAGAAATTTAAAACTAAATAAATTTGGCCATCAATACCAATGAAATGCGCCTACTTTCGACCCTCTAGGACGCTCCGTTTAGAAGTTACAGCCAATTAAAGAAATTTAAAATTCAAAACCCGATTACTTTAGAACCGACTGATCGAATTATATGAAATTTGCAGTGATTAATTTGGCCATTAATACCAATAAAATGCGCCTACTTTCGACCCTCTAGGACGCTCCGTTTAAAAGTTACAGCCAATTAAAGAAATTTAAAATTCAAAACCCGATTACTTTAGAACCGACTGATCGAATTATATGAAATTTGCAGTGATTAATTTGGCCATTAATACCAATAAAATGCGCCTACTTTCGACCCTCTAGGACGCTCCGTTTAGAAGCTACAGCCAATTAAAGAAATTTAAAACTAAATAAATTTGGCCATCAATACCAATAAAATGCGCCTACTTTCGACCCTCTAGGACGCTCCGTTTAGAAGTTACAGCCAATTAAAGAAATTTAAAATTCAAAACCCGATTACTTTAGAACAGACTGATCGAATTATACGAAATTTGCAGTGATTAATTTGGCCATTAATACCAATAAAATGCGCCTACTTTCGACCCTCTAGGACGCTCCGTTTAGAAGTTACAGCCAATTAAAGAAATTTAAAATTCAAAACCCGATTACCTTAGAACCGACTGATCGAATTATATGAAATTTGCAGTGATTAATTTGGCCATCAATACCAATAAAATGCGCCTACTTTCGACCCTCTAGGACGCACCGTTTAGGAGTTACACCCAATTAAAGAAATTTAAAACTAAATAAATTTGGCCATCAATACCAATGAAATGCGCCTACTTTCGACCCTCTAGGACGCTCCGTTTAGAAGTTACAGCCAATTAAAGAAATTTAAAATTCAAAACCCGATTACTTTAGAACAGACTGATCGAATTATATGAAACTTGCAGTGATTAATTTGGCCATCAATACCAATAAAATGCGCCTACTTTCGACCCTCTAGGACGCTCCGTTTAGAAGTTACAGCCAATTAAAGAAATTTAAAATTCAAAACCCGATTTCCTTAGAACCGACTGATCGAATTATATGAAATTTGCAGTGATTAATTTGGCCATTAATACCAATAAAATGCGCCTACTTTCGACCCTCTAGGACGCTCCGTTTAGAAGTTACAGCCAATTAAAGAAATTTAAAACTAAATAAATTTGGCCATCAATACCAATAAAATGCGCCTTCTTTCGACCCTCTAGGACGCTCCGTTTAGAAGTTACAGCCAATTAAAGAAATTTAAAATTCAAAACCCGATTTCCTTAGAACCGACTGATCGAATTATATGAAATTTGCAGTGATTAATTTGGCCATTAATACCAATAAAATGCGCCTACTTTCGACCCTCTAGGACGCTCCGTTTAGAAGTTACAGCCAATTAAAGAAATTTAAAATTCAAAACCCGATTACTTTAGAACAGACTGATCGAATTATATGAAATTTGCAGTGATTAATTTGGCCATCAATACCAATAAAATGCGCCTACTTTCGTTACAGCCAATTAAAGAAATTTAAAATTCAAAACCCGATTACTTTAGAACAGACTGATCGAATTATACGAAATTTGCAGTGATTAATTTGGCCATTAATACCAATAAAATGCGCCTACTTTCGACCCTCTAGGACGCTCCGTTTAGAAGTTACAGCCAATTAAAGAAATTTAAAATTCAAAACCCGATTACCTTAGAACCGACTGATCGAATTATATGAAATTTGCAGTGATTAATTTGGCCATCAATACCAATAAAATGCGCCTACTTTCGACCCTCTAGGACGCACCGTTTAGGAGTTACACCCAATTAAAGAAATTTAAAACTAAATAAATTTGGCCATCAATACCAATGAAATGCGCCTACTTTCGACCCTCTAGGACGCTCCGTTTAGAAGTTACAGCCAATTAAAGAAATTTAAAATTCAAAACCCGATTACTTTAGAACAGACTGATCGAATTATATGAAACTTGCAGTGATTAATTTGGCCATCAATACCAATAAAATGCGCCTACTTTCGACCCTCTAGGACGCTCCGTTTAGAAGTTACAGCCAATTAAAGAAATTTAAAATTCAAAACCCGATTTCCTTAGAACCGACTGATCGAATTATATGAAATTTGCAGTGATTAATTTGGCCATTAATACCAATAAAATGCGCCTACTTTCGACCCTCTAGGACGCTCCGTTTAGAAGTTACAGCCAATTAAAGAAATTTAAAACTAAATAAATTTGGCCATCAATACCAATAAAATGCGCCTTCTTTCGACCCTCTAGGACGCTCCGTTTAGAAGTTACAGCCAATTAAAGAAATTTAAAATTCAAAACCCGATTTCCTTAGAACCGACTGATCGAATTATATGAAATTTGCAGTGATTAATTTGGCCATTAATACCAATAAAATGCGCCTACTTTCGACCCTCTAGGACGCTCCGTTTAGAAGTTACAGCCAATTAAAGAAATTTAAAATTCAAAACCCGATTACTTTAGAACAGACTGATCGAATTATATGAAACTTGCAGTGATTAATTTGGCCATCAATACCAATAAAATGCGCCTACTTTCGACCCTCTAGGACGCTCCGTTTAGAAGTTACAGCCAATTAAAGAAATTTAAAATTCAAAACCCGATTTCCTTAGAACCGACTGATCGAATTATATGAAATTTGCAGTGATTAATTTGGCCATTAATACCAATAAAATGCGCCTACTTTCGACCCTCTAGGACGCTCCGTTTAGAAGTTACAGCCAATTAAAGAAATTTAAAATTAAAAACCCGATTACTTTAGAACAGACTGATCGAATTATATGAAATTTGCAATGATTAATTTGGCCATTAATACCAATAAAATGCGCCTACTTTCGACCCTCTAGGACGCTCCGTTTAGAAGTTACAGCCAATTAAAGAAATTTAAAATTCAAAACCCGATTACCTTAGAACCGACTGATCGAATTATATGAAATTTGCAGTGATTAATTTGGCCATCAATACCAATAAAATGCGCCTACTTTCGACCCTCTAGGACGCTCCGTTTAGAAGTTACAGCCAATTAAAGAAATTTAAAATTCAAAACCCGATTTCCTTAGAACCGACTGATCGAATTATATGAAATTTGCAGTGATTAATTTGGCCATCAATACCAATAAAATGCGCCTACTTTCGACCCTCTAGGACGCACCGTTTAGGAGTTACACCCAATTAAAGAAATTTAAAACTAAATAAATTTGGCCATCAATACCAATAAAATGCGCCTACTTTCGACAATCTAGGACGCTCCGTTTAGAAGTTACAGCCAATTAAAGAAATTTAAAATTCAAAACCCGATTTCCTTAGAACCGACTGATCGAATTATATGAAATTTGCAGTGATTAATTTGGCCATTAATACCAATAAAATGCGCCTACTTTCGACCCTCTAGGACGCTCCGTTTAGAAGTTACAGCCAATTAAAGAAATTTAAAATTCAAAACCCGATTACTTTAGAACAGACTGATCGAATTATATGAAATTTGCAGTGATTAATTTGGCCATCAATACCAATAAAATGCGCCTACTTTCGTTACAGCCAATTAAAGAAATTTAAAATTCAAAACCCGATTTCCTTAGAACCGACTGATCGAATTATATGAAATTTGCAGTGATTAATTTGGCCATTAATACCAATAAAATGCGCCTACTTTCGACCCTCTAGGACGCTCCGTTTAGAAGTTACAGCCAATTAAAGAAATTTAAAATTAAAAACCCGATTACTTTAGAACAGACTGATCGAATTATATGAAATTTGCAATGATTAATTTGGCCATTAATACCAATAAAATGCGCCTACTTTCGACCCTCTAGGACGCTCCGTTTAGAAGTTACAGCCAATTAAAGAAATTTAAAATTAAAAACCCGATTACTTTAGAACAGACTGATCAAATTATATGAAACTTGCAGTGATTAATTTGGCCATCAATACCAATAAAATGCGCCTACTTTCGACCCTCTAGGACGCTCCGTTTAGAAGTTACAGCCAATTAAAGAAATTTAAAATTCAAAACCCGATTTCCTTAGAACCGACTGATCGAATTATATGAAATTTGCAGTGATTAATTTGGCCATCAATACCAATAAAATGCGCCTACTTTCGACCCTCTAGGACGCACCGTTTAGGAGTTACACCCAATTAAAGAAATTTAAAACTAAATAAATTTGGCCATCAATACCAATAAAATGCGCCTACTTTCGACAATCTAGGACGCTCCGTTTAGAAGTTACAGCCAATTAAAGAAATTTAAAATTAAAAACGCGATTACCTTAGAGCCGACTGATCGAATTATATGAAACTTGCAGTGATTAATTTGACCATCAATACCAATAAAATGCGCCTACTTTCGACCCTCTAGGACGCTCCGTTTAGAAGTTACAGCCAATTAAAGAAATTTAAAACTAAATAAACTTGGCCATCAATACCAATAAAATGAGCCTACTTTCGACCCTCTAGGACGCTCCGTTTAGAAGTTACAGCCAATTAGAGAAATTTAAAATTCAAAACCCGATTACCTTAGAGCCGACTGATCGAATTATATGAAACTTGCAGTGATTAATTTGGCCATCAATACCAATAAAATGCGCCTACTTTCGACCCTCTAGGACGCTCCGTTTAGGAGTTACACCCAATTATAGAAATTTAAAACTAAATAAACTTGGCCATCAATACCAATAAAATGCGCCTATTTTCGACCCTCTAGGACGCTCCGTTTAGGAGTTACACCCAATTATAGAAATTTAAAACTAAATAAACTTGGCCATCAATACCAATAAAATGCGCCTACTTTCGACCCTCTAGGACGCACCGTTTAGGAGTTACAGCCAATTAAAGAAATTTAAAATTCAAAACCCGATTACCTTAGAACCGACTGATCGAATTATATGAAATTTGCAGTGATTAATTTGGCCATCAATTCCAATAAAATGCGCATACTTTCGACCCCCTAGGACGCTCCGTTTAGAAGTTTGTGGCAAATGTCTCCACTTTACAATTTTCTACTTCGTAAAAAAAAAAAAAAAAAAAAAAAAAATGAAATTTTGAAATTTTAAAAAATTGTCAAATGAAAAAATTTTTAAAAGGGGAAAGAAAATAAAACTTGAATAGAGCAGACGTATTTTTACTTTCTGCTGATTTTGAAAATTGTTTTTTTTTTAAATTTACGGAGAACGAAGAGATTAGATTGTGCATCTAACTAAGAGTGCATCTAACTAATTAAAAGCGCTGGTAGTTTGTTGGAAGTGCAGTGCGTTGAAGTTACAGTGCGTGGAAGTGCAGTGCGTTGAAGGTGCAGTGCGTCGAAAGTGCAAATTCTTCAAAATCATGCATTTGCACTAACGCATCTAAAATCCAGCAGTTTTCCGTGCACATCTTGTTGCGTTCACGAATTCTATGACGTCATCAAATTGTTGCAAATAATATAGCGGAAGTTGGAAGTTCTCATTTTTAATAATTCGCATTGCACGTATACCGCCACAAAACGCAGATAATTTTCATTATTGACCACGAGCACGTGACGTCACCAAATCAAACATAAGTCTAGGTGAAATTATCGCACACCACCACTACATCAGCCCTATGTAGGCAGCGGATCTTCATGCAGTTATAATCATGGACGTGCCTTCTTTAACATATAAATTGCTAATATTTGTATTATAATTTATTTGTTTTTATTTTCATTACTTAATTAATTTTTTTAAATACTATTTAATATTTAAATTAATGTAATGTAACTTAATTAGTATATAAAATTTAGCAAAGTATTTAGTTTAGTTTCTTTAAATATTAATTATAATTTATTAATCCATATTTCTACATTCTTTTAGAACAAAATGAAATTTTCGCATTGGCAAGTCACATCAAGTCATTGAGCGCTCAACGGACATAAATGGACGATGCTTTTTAAATTTTATAGATGCGGACATCCTTAAATGGATCAAAATAAGTAAGTTTTCTTTTGTTTCTAAATTATGTTTTATTGTGCAAAATAAAACAACCTAAGAATGGATAAGTAAATTTTAGTCATTACAATAAAATGATATTTAACTAATAACAGTGTGAATTGACACCATTTTTTTTTTCTTTGCTAATTTTTTTCGTTAAATTAAATTTTTCCTAATCATAAACTTCAATTTTGCTGAACTTAATCGTAAATTTTAATTTTCTAAATCAATATTTTACTTTAATATATTAATAAATTTTTAACTTAATTATGTAAATATCTTAATCTATATATAATTTACTAAATTCGTTCAATTTGTCATTAATGTTTAGTTTATTATTTAAATAATTATGAATTGTTCATGTATTAAATGAAAATTGAAACGAAATTAGAAATGAGTGACTAAGTTTATTTTTAGAGGAGGAGGGAACTAAACAAAATGAAGACAGGTTAGCACAGATATTTTTATGGTATCACAATAGGGGTTATTGCGTATATGGTCAAGCAATAACCATGGTCAGACTTGTCTGAATGGGGTGGGCTAGGACCAGGGGTATCTAATAACATCAAGATACCTCATGACAGAATGACAGTGTGAAAGTTTTGCTTGTTTTTTTGTTTAGGTTATGTTTATGAAAATGAATTGAAAAACTGAAAAATTTGTTTATGAACCTGTTCAAGAACCCATCCTTAGCCGGGACTAAATTGAACTTGCAGGCTCGTAACAAGTTACAGCCAATTAAAGAAATTTAAAACTAAATAAACTTGGCCATCAATACCAATAAAATGCGCCTACTTTCGACCCTCTAGGACGCTCCGTTTAGAAGTTACAGCCAATTAAAGAAATTTAAAATTCAAAACCCGATTACCTTAGAACCGACTGATCGAATTATATGAAATTTGCAGTGATTAATTTGGCCATCAATACCAATAAAATGCGCCTACTTTCGACCCTCTAGGACGCTCCGTTTACCTTAGAACCGACTGATATGAAACTTGCAGTGATTAATTTGGCCATCAATACCAATAAAATGCGCCTACTTTCGACCCTCTAGGACGCTCCGTTTAGAAGTTACAGCCAATTAAAGAAATTTAAAATTCAAAACCCGATTACCTTAGAACCGACTGATCGAATTATATGAAATTTGCAGTGATTAATTTGGCCATCAATACCAATAACATGCGCCTACTTTCGACCCTATGGGACGCTCCGTTTAGAAGTTACAGCCAATTAAAGAAATTTAAAACTAAATAAACTTGGCCATCAATACCAATAAAATGCGCCTACTTTCGACCCTCTAGGACGCTCCGTTTAGAAGTTACAGCCAATTAAAGAAATTTAAAATTCAAAACCCGATTACCTTAGAACCGACTGATCGAATTATATGAAATTTGCAGTGATTAATTTGGCCATCAATACCAATAACATGCGCCTACTTTCGACCCTATGGGACGCTCCGTTTAGAAGTTACAGCCAATTAAAGAAATTTAAAACTAAATAAACTTGGCCATCAATACCAATAAAATGCGCCTACTTTCGACCCTCTAGGACGCTCCGTTTAGAAGTTACAGCCAATTAAAGAAATTTAAAATTCAAAACCCGATTACCTTAGAACCGACTGATCGAATTATATGAAATTTGCAGTGATTAATTTGGCCATCAATACCAATAAAATGCGCCTATTTTCGACCCTCTAGGACGCTCCGTTTAGAAGTTACAGCCAATTAAAGAAATTTAAAATTCAAAACCCGATTACTTTAGAACCGACTGATCGAATTATATTAAATTTGCAGTGATTAATTTGGCCATCAATACCAATAAAATGCGCCTACTTTCGACCCTCTAGGACGCTCCGTTTAGAAGCTACAGCCAATTAAAGAAATTTAAAACTAAATAAATTTGGCCATCAATACCAATAAAATGCGCCTACTTTCGACCCTCTAGGACGCTCCGTTTAGAAGTTACAGCCAATTAAAGAAATTTAAAATTCAAAACCCGATTTCCTTAGAACCGACCGATCGAATTATATGAAATTTGCAGTGATTAATTTGGCCATCAATTCCAATAAAATGCGCATACTTTCGACCCCCTAGGACGCTCCGTTTAGAAGTTACAGCCAATTAAAGAAATTTAAAACTAAATAAACTTGGCCATCAATACCAATAAAATGCGCCTACTTTCGACCCTCTAGGACGCTCCGTTTAGAAGTTACAGCCAATTAAAGAAATTTAAAATTCAAAACCCGATTACCTTAGAACCGACTGATCGAATTATATGAAATTTGCAGTGATTAATTTGGCCATCAATACCAATAAAATGCGCCTACTTTCGACCCTCTAGGACGCTCCGTTTACCTTAGAACCGACTGATATGAAACTTGCAGTGATTAATTTGGCCATCAATACCAATAAAATGCGCCTACTTTCGACCTTTGAATTTAAAATTCAAAACCCGATTTCCTTAGAACCGACCGATCGAATTATATGAAATTTGCAGTGATTAATTTGGCCATCAATTCCAATAAAATGCGCATACTTTCGACCCCCTAGGACGCTCCGTTTAGAAGTTACAGCCAATTAAAGAAATTTAAAACTAAATAAACTTGGCCATCAATACCAATAAAATGCGCCTACTTTCGACCCTCTAGGACGCTCCGTTTAGAAGTTACAGCCAATTAAAGAAATTTAAAATTCAAAACCCGATTACCTTAGAACCGACTGATCGAATTATATGAAATTTGCAGTGATTAATTTGGCCATCAATACCAATAAAATGCGCCTACTTTCGACCCTCTAGGACGCTCTGTTTAGAAGTTACAGCCAATTAAAGAAATTTAAAATTCAAAACCCGATGACCTTAGAACCGACTGATCGAATTATATGAAATTTGCAGTGATTAATTTGGCCATCAATACCAATAACATGCGCCTACTTTCGACCCTATGGGACGCTCCGTTTAGAAGTTACAGCCAATTAAAGAAATTTAAAACTAAATAAACTTGGCCATCAATACCAATAAAATGCGCCTACTTTCGACCCTCTAGGACGCTCCGTTTAGAAGTTACAGCCAATTAAAGAAATTTAAAATTCAAAACCCGATTACCTTAGAACCGACTGATCGAATTATATGAAATTTGCAGTGATTAATTTGGCCATCAATACCAATAAAATGCGCCTACTTTCGACCCTCTAGGACGCACCGTTTAGGAGTTACACCCAATTAAAGAAATTTAAAACTAAATAAATTTGGCCATCAATACCAATAAAATGCGCCTACTTTCGACAATCTAGGACGCTCCGTTTAGAAGTTACAGCCAATTAAAGAAATTTAAAATTAAAAACGCGATTACCTTAGAGCCGACTGATCGAATTATATGAAACTTGCAGTGATTAATTTGGCCATCAACACCAATAAAATGCGCCTACTTTCGGCCCTCTAGGACGCTCCGTTTAGGAGTTACACCCAATTAAAGAAATTTAAAACTAAATAAACTTGGCCATCAATACCAATAAAATGCGCCTATTTTCGATCCTCTAGGACGCTCCGTTTAGAAGTTACAGCCAATTAAAGAAATTTAAAATTCAAAGCCCGATTACTTTAGAACCGACTGATCGAATTATATGAAATTTGCAGTGATTAATTTGGCCATCAATACCAATAAAATGCGCCTACTTTCGACCCTCTAGGACGCTCCGTTTAGGAGTTACACCCAATTAAAGAAATTTAAAACTAAATAAACTTGGCCATCAATACCAATAAAATGCGCCTACTTTCAACCCTCTAGGACGCACCGTTTAGGAGTTACACCCAATTAAAGAAATTTAAAACTAAATAAATTTGGCCATCAATACCAATAAAATGCGCCTACTTTCGACCCTCTAGGACGCTCCGTTTAGAAGTTACAGCCAATTAAAGAAATTTAAAATTCAAAACCCGATTACCTTAGATCCGACTGATCGAATTATATAAATTTGCAGTGATTAATTTGGCCATCAATACCAATAACATGCGCCTAAATTCGACCCTTTAGGACCGAAGTTTAGGAGTGATGATTACTCCACGACTGATCGAATTATAAGAAATTTGATGAGTTAAACTGCATATTAATGTATTTTTTTCATGATCGCAAGTTGTTTTTAAATTTAATAATTCAAAATTATTCATTTCAGCAACACACGAAGTCTCGCCATAATCTGTCACCACCCTTTGGAGCGCTAGTGCTCGATTTTTTTTTGTTTTGTTTACGCAGCCACCCTTCTCTTGCGACAGTGCAAATTCGTTAAAATATATATGTATTTTTCTGGCAAAAATAATAAACAAATAATAGATTACTTACTTATTTACATTATGAAACGTATGAAGCGACGTTGTGTTCTTTTTTGATCATTTTATTACACACATTTTTTGAGCTAATTGTTTTTTCAATTTCATTTTACACTTTCACATATTTTTTGCCAAATTGCAAACCAATACATACTACTTGCAACTAAATGCAATTGAAATAACACTGCACACACATTTATATATTTAAAAACACTGATTTTTGCAAAAATTAATTAAAAATTAAACTTTTCACCTCCTGCGCACAACTTATTAATTACATCTGTCAAACAGATCTCCAGGCCACAGCATCTTCAACGGCGCGCACGGCGTTAATTGCCGTGCAGACCATTGTTGTTGCCATCGTGTCTCTTCGTGTGTTAATGCAGTGCGTTCGACTACATGCACGTGTATTTTTGCAGTGTTGCCTAAACGGAGTTTAATAACAATAAATATTAAATTATAAATTTACATATTCATTATTGATTGCGTAAATTTGTAACTTTTAGTGTTTTTAATATGGTATTGATTTTAATATGCTATAAATATTTATAAAAATAATAATAAGGAGATTAAAATTATTTAAATATATTAAAATTTTCATAAAGATTTTTGTTATATTTTCATTCAGCAATATGTTAGAAGATTTGCGGCTTCTTTAGAATATTACAAAATTTAAAAAACAATGGTTATAGAAAATTTAAATATAGTGTAGAATGTTACCTTTATAGATAACTATACGCAAAAATCGTGTAAAATTATAGAAGGATGGTGTACGAAATTTTGAAATAAAAATTTGCATCTGTTTAGTGTAAATTATTCTATTTAATTAAATTATTCTAATTAATTAAATTAAACTTAAAAATTTATTTATATGTAAATGGTCAATAGTTGCACTACTTTTAAATCACAACTAATTTGCTGCGTTTCGGTTTGAGGCGCTCTATACAGCATGTATATATGCTAGAAGTTTCCATAAACTTCTACACTTGATGTGTATCGATATTACCAGTAAGCAATTGCCATTTCTTTTAGACTCATGTGCAGAGCATAACGATATTCTAGAAGTTTCCGAAATATTCTAGACTTCAATTTATTTACTCTTACACGCACATTGCCTTACTGTGTCTCATTCACTCGTATTTAGTTAAGACACTGTTGTAAGTTAAAAAAAGTGCATCTATTTACATATTATTATAATATTTTTAAACACTTTATTCTAGTTAATACGCTAATATATTTCATGGAATATAAATTTAAAGTAAAACACAGTATTTTATTTATTTATATATATCGTTTTTATTTCTGTTTTTAAAGATAATTTTATAAAATCATATGTAAAGAGTATTTTTTGTTTTTGTTTTAAGAATATCATAATGATCATCAAAAGCAATAATTATTATATAACTAAAATTAGAAAAACAAAAATAGTATTTTTGAAAAAACTAAATACTTTGACATTGATCCATACAGTTGTTGTATTCGTTACGCACAAATACATTCATACAATATATTAGTTAAGTATATTTGACTAATGCAATTTCATAATATATTTATATTAATTGTTAAATTTTAAATATACACAATGTTTTTGTTTTTTGTTTTTCTGTTGAAGTTGACGCTAAACAACTTTTGCTTGTTTTTTTTTTTAAGGAATTAATTTATATTTTTGCTATTAAATAATTTTATGTTTATTAATAATAGTTGCTTAAATATCATCATAATAATTATTATTATATATAAATATAGATATAAATTAATTTAGGTTTGTTTTGTTTTTAATTATATGCTATATTTTTGTTTGTTTGTATTACATGAAGCTTCATAGTGTCACTGGCCTGATAAAAAGTTTTCAAGATATAGCACATAAAGGGTTTTTCCAATAAGAACGCTACAAATGTTTTTTTCAAGGGTTTTTCAACAGGGACGCTACAAAAGTAGAGCGACAGGGACAGCAAACGACGCTTATTTCTTGCCGCTCTTTTGACATTTCTCTTCAGTAAGGTTGTCATTTCATGATGGAAAGATATACGAGCCAACAACGAGTCGAAATTATTAAAATTTACTACCGAAATTCGAATTCGTATATCTTTCCATCATGAAATGGCAAACCTTACTGAAGAGAAATGTCAAAAGAGCGGCAAGAAATATGGCGTCGTTTGCTGTCCCTGTCGCTCTATTTTTGTAGCGTCCCTGTTGAAAAACTCTTTACTACGACGTACGTTTTTTTTGTCCTTTAAAACATCCACTTAAATACTTTATTAGCAGAGGTTGGCTCATTTGTGTTTCTTGGACCTTATACAATTTCTCCGTACTTTTTTTTTTATTACTCATTTATCATGGTTTTTTTTATCAATTATAGCTAATTATAATAATTATGCAAATTAAAATTTAGTTTTCACATCATTTGCTTTGGTACACAAATGATTTATGGAAAATGTTGGCATATCATTTATTTTTTAATAATTTAAATATACAATATGTATTTAAATATCGTATAAAATAAAAAAATGTTTTTCTTTTTTGAGTTTGAATTATGTAGAGTTTAAATTTTTATATTTTACTTTTTTTTCAAAATGTTGCTGTTTGTTTTGCTCTATACGCACTTATTTCACTATGAATTTACTGTATTTGTTGAGATTTGTTGTGGTTTATAATTTTTGTTGCATCTTAATATCATTTGGTGGTTTCAAAAATTTTTGGTTTTTTTTTTTTTTCTTAGTTTTTTTTTTAATACACATATTTACAATTGTTAAGTTTTTAATATACAACATCGAAAATAATTAAGTATAATATTAAAATTATGTTTTTTTTTACATACAATTAAATGATTTATGTTGCCACAGTTAATACTAGCTTTCTTATAGATTAAGCAATTTTAAATTTTCGCTGAAGTCGCTGAAGTAATAAAACTGTATTCAGCTCTTTACCCAACAACTACTTTTTCCATATTCTGACGCAAATGTTTGCAGTTTAATTTCTTCAAATTAAGTTGCTAAATTTTGCATATATTAATTTTTACTAAAGCAAAATTATAAGTGCTATTTGCATTTTACACATATTATGTTTTTCTGTTTATTATAAGCCTTAGATTCACAATTTTACTAAACATTTTTACGACTACTTAGATCTTAACATTTGCAATACTAAATATATTTAAAATATTTATTTACATTTTACTTTAATGCATTCGAACTAAATGAAGATTTTATAAATGAACATACATTATACTAAACTGCAGAAATTTCTTTTATTTCTAAAAATGTTTGCTATATTCGATTTTTATTTTCAATTTTCATGCAATATTGCAAATTTCTCTCTCATTGCAAATACTTAAAGTAGTTTTATTGTGATGAGGATGATTTAATGATTTACTTACTGTAATGCAAAAATCTTTTTCTTTGAATTATTCTTCATTTAAGTATCTGTATATCGATTGCATAATTTAGCCTAAATTATGCATAAATAGTTTTACTAAAACAAGTGCTATGAATGTTCCAAAGTAGTGTAGGGATCGATTGTACATTTTAGTTGAGGCGCTGCCATAATATGTAACACTCAAATCGCGCATTTCGTTATCTGAAATATAGAAAAATTATTGAAATAAAATTTCTATTATGATTTTTTTTTTAATTTTTGGTAAAAGAAATTATTAAAATTATTTAATTAATAGAACTATAAATGCAATAATATATGTATTTATTTAAATTGTAGAGCGCATTGTTTTCAATAAAGTTATACATTATTTAAACTCTAAAGTGTTATAATGGTATAAATTCAATTTTAGTTTTCAATAGTTTACATCATATATCGATTGTAACAACATTCTCGGATTTTTTCCTTGTAGAAAATAGACGATATCAGAAACAAATATACGCTAAAAATCATGAAATTCATACGCGCATCTGGATGGATGAAAATGGAAATCCGTCCATAGGACAACATATCGTCACTATCATGCCAAAGGGGCGATTGTGCAATTTTTGACATATGTGTTTTTTTACATTTTTGAATGTAGTATTTGAATGTATCCTCAAGTATGCTGTGCCAAAATCACGTGTCATTTTGTTGGGTATTTCTAGCCACAAAAGACAAAACCAAAAGGGCGAATCTTTTCGTTTTTTCGCCATTACTTTTTATTGGTACAAGATAAAATAGTGGTCTAAAGGCATTTATTGTTTATCTTCAAAGCACCTATCGATCTGCATTACTAATAAAAAATATTTTGTCAAACATTAATTTGCCATTTGTTATTTGCAGGAAAAAAAGTTTGGCAAAATATATTTAATTAATGATGCAGATCGATAGGTACTTTGAAAACAAACAATAAATGCCTCTACATCACTATTTTATCGGGTACCATTAAAGAGTTATAGCAAAAAAACGAAAAGATTCGCCCTTTTGGCATGACAAGTTTTCAATTTTTCCAATTTCTTCGTTTTTTTGCTATAATTTTTTATTGGTGCAAGATATAATAGTGGTGTGGAGGTATTAATTGTTTGTTTTTAAAGCACCTATCGATTGGCATCATTATTTAAAAATATTTTGCCAAAAGTTTTTCCTGCAAATAACAAATGGCAAATTAATGTTTGACAAAATATTTTTAATTAATGATGCAGATCTATAGGTGCTTTAAAAAAAAACAATTAATGCCTTTACATTACTATTTTATCTTGCGCTAATAAAAAGTTATATCATAAAAAACAAAAATATTTGCGTTTCGATCAGGATACAGCCTCACAAAATCAGTATGTATAATTCAGTAGGTTGTCCAAATCTAAAGATATTTTATATACGTTATAATAATTGACGAATAAACTAAAATAACAGAAAAAATTAAAGAGAATATAAATTTTTCTAATTTTTAAAGCACTTCAAACTTTAAAATTGGATTTCCCAACATTTATAAAAATGTACATTCGCCCCTTTGGCATGACAGTGACGATATATAGAGGGATACAATGGATTTACTCTGGACTAAGTGGTCGACAACTAAGCGATTTCCGACACCTCAAAACCAAACCTAATCGATTGTATTAACTTCGCAATAAAACGAGATAATAAAAAATATTATGGACATGACATACATCAATTCTCTATAACTAGTGGGTGCTGATTTTTTAATAAATCTTATTTATTTACACTTTTATTCTACTTGTTTAGATTATTTATAATATATCAAAAATTGATAATTTTACGAAACGTATTTCAGATATTTGAATCTAAATTGTTTTAATTTTATTTTTTTGGACTAGTTTTGGATGATTTTTTTAGAATTTCCCATCTAATTATAAATATAAAAGTGTTTTAAGGCATTGCCGAATATAATACAAACTAAACAAAAAGAAAATAGTTTACTGATGATTTATGAATAAGATGTTCATAAAACATATTTTTTCTTATTTTATTATTTATAAATTCTGATTATTTAATCAACACTTGTGTTTTATATTGCTTAATAATATTCTTAATGCGCAATTCACGCTAGTTCTGAAAAACCACATCGTGGCTGGAATCTAAAGAAATTTAACTGATTGAATGATGTGAAAAATTAAATCGTATGTAAATAAATGTGAAATTTAACAGACAAATAAATTGAAAAGATGTATTTTTTATTATTTTTTGAATATTACTTTCCCTCCTAATGTTCATATCCCATTATCTTACTATATTTTCAAATACGAGATTTTTACATTGTTCTGCATAATTTGGATTTATTTTTCTGTCTGCACGCTTCTGTTATTTGGCTACGCCTGTTTAGTACAATGTATGACATTTAATCATGAATTATGAATAATAAAATGTATAATAAAACGTATTCCACAGAACCTATATCAATTACTTATGAATAATGAATATTTTTATAATTTTATTCAATTTTATTCAATACTAATTGATTTTTACTATAATCATATATTATGCTTCAAAATCAGCAAATTATATAGAATTGATAGAAGGAAAGTCTGTAGGAAAAATCGTGTTGAGCAATTATATTTGCGAGTTTTTCTACCTCGACCAGTTTAGCAACTGCAAAAACAAAAATATATGAAACGAGTTGGGAACGTCAGATCACATGGGTAAATTCAATCACATGGGACGGACTTTTATAGTTGGTCGGGCCTGACTATGGAATACCCTACACCTTGGTGGGGATATTAATATGGGAAATTTAATATTATTTACATATGAGAATAATATTTATATATCAGAAATTTACGTCGTATATCCACATAATTTAAAAATCGATATAATTGTAAAAAAAAAATTCATGAAATGCTAAAAATAAATGTGGGCGGAACACGCCCACTTTTTAAAATATGTGGAGATTTAAGGCTAATAGTTCATAGATTTGTTTTCAATAATTTGCGAGTAAAATGCCACTATGAAAAAGGGGTAATATTGAAAAAATAAAATGTGGGCGGATCACGTCCATTTTTGGAACACATATTTTTAGGTGAATTCTAACAATACGTTTTAAGTTTTATAACTATACTTTAAATATTTTTCGGTTTATTGGTTCTTAAATAATTTTGTAAAAGTAATTTGTATGGGAGGTGGGCGTGTCCGTCGACCGACTTGGCTCATTTACATTGACAAAACTAATTTTTGGCTAAAACATATTGGAAAGAAATTTCATCGCATTCTGATAAGTCTTTCTCAAGTTATCGTGTATACGAACAGCAAGACAGACGGACAGACATGGTTAAACGAACTTGAGTGGTGATGCTGATCAAGAATATATATACTTTTCCATACCGGACACGCCTCCTAAGGCCTCCTAATATACAATGCCGGCCTCAGAAATCTAGAGGTAGCGCGCTGAACTTGCGTTTTGAAGGTCTCGAATTCAAATCCCGTCTAGGGAATGGGCACTTAGAGTGATATTAACCACAAAATCGTAGGGAATTTCACAGTACAATGGTTATAGTCATATCAGCTATACTATTAACTATACGTTTATCTATAATATAAGCAATAATATTACCTATAATATTACATATACTATTACCTATAATATTACCTATACTATTACCTATACTATTACCTATACTATTACCTATACTCTTAGCTATACTCATAGGTATACTCTTAGGTATACTCTTACTATACTATTACCTGTATTAATATCTATACCATTACCTATACTATTACCTATATTATTACCTATGCTATTACTTTAATTTTTACCTATAATATTACTTATACTCTTACTATACTATTAACTATACTATTACCTACTATTACCTATACTATTACCTACTATTACCTATACTATTACCTATACTGTAACTTTTAATATTACCTATACTATTACCTATACAATAAATTATATATTATTCATATATTACCTATTCTCCTATATATCCTATTATCAACACTTTCACCAATACTGTTTATTACCTATACTATTACCTAAACTATTACCTATACTATTACCTATACTATTACATATAATATTACATATACTAATATCTATACTATTACCTATACCATGACCTATACTATTACCTATAATATTACCTTATACCTACTAGTACCTATACCTATACTATTACCTATATTATTACCTATATTATTACCTATACTATTACCTTAATTTTTACCTATAATATTACCTATACTCTTACTATACTATTAATTATACTATTACCTAAAATAATACCTATACCATTACCAATACTATTACCTATACTGTTACTTTTAATATTACTTATACTATTACCTATACAATAAATTATAATATTATTCATACTATTACCTATTCTACTATATATATCCTATTATCTACATTTTCACCAATACTATTTATACCTATAACATTACCTATACTATTACATATAATATTATCTATACGAGTACCTATACTATTACCTACACTATTACCTATACCATTACCTATACTATTACATATACTAATATCTATTACTATTAGCTACACTATTACCTATACTTTATCTATACTAGTACCTATACTATTCCCTATACAAGAACCTATAATACCAAATGGTACATCATTACACCTCTATTAAGAGGTCATTAAAGAAAACTAAGAATTCTAGGTAAATATTTCTATACAAATTTTAAAGAATTTTAAATAGAATTTTAAAATATTTGTGTTCGATATAACAACGTAAAAATTGGTAATATCTACGTTGGAAATATGGTAAAAACCTTTTTTCCATATTCCATTAATGTCTAAATCAGGCACATTAAAATTTATGTTCTGAGGTGAAATTGAAAATTCCAAAACCTTCCAAAATACAACAGATTTATTTATTAAAATATTTAAAAGTAACTTTAAATCGTTATGTAAAAGTTAAACTACTTTTGTTAAGTTTAAAATTATAAAAAGTTGATAAGTAAAAAAAACATGCAATATAAAAATTAAATTAGTTATTCAAGTAAAAAACATGCAATACAAAGTTTAACTTTTTCTTATATATTAATAAAAACTGAATAAAGTTGATATATTTAGAGAGAGAGAGAAAAAAAAGTGTGTGGTGCACTTGAAATCGGAAACTAACCTGACAAGCCGTGATTAAGAAAAGTTGTGAGATCAATAAGTCCATCTGCAATAAGACAGAACAAATTGCAAATATCAGTAATGATAAAATATAAGAAAAAAAAAATACAAACAACAGAACAAAGAAAAACCAAGTGATTTTCAAGTACAAAAAGTGTTGAGTTGGCTTACAAAGCTAAAAGGGTTTTTAGTGCAATATTGAAGAACAGCAAAAAAATAAAACTTAAGAAACATTTCTTTGTATTGTAAGTAACAGCTGTCAACAAGACTGTTTGACAACCTCATTTTCTCGACACACATTAAGATTCCTAAATAGATAAGTTGCAGTAAAACGGTGAAGGTTCGGTGGTAGTTTTAATCTTAAGAAAATGCTTGCATTTGAAAGTAATTTTCATGGTAATATTTGTGCTAAAACATATCTCAGATGAACTCTGCTCTCGGGGCTGGCATTATGTGTAGATTTTTGAGATAGCAAGTGCTTTTTACATGTGTGTTATTATTAGGCATTTGTTTATATAATTCAGGTTTTTCTATTTTATTTTCAAATTTAATTATTCATAAGATCATGAATTGCATATTCTTAAGTTTCTTTAATAACTGGAGAACTGAATTTTTTACAAACTTAATTCGAAGTTATAATCAAAAATTTTATCCCAGGAAAAATTCGATATAGTTAAAAGTTTTCTAGAATTTCTATATGTCTAATTCTCATGTATTCTTGATGACCGCACTACTCGTTTTGTCATATTTTAAAGATATCCTGAATAATGTTCTAAAATATCAGAATATAGAGAAAATTTCTACTCGTGACCTTCATAAAATGCAAAACACCAAAATCAATTTTTTGTATTCAACTTGTCTGCGAATTGTACCAAAATTTACACATTCAGCAGATATCCATCAATATTCAAGTAGAGATTTTTGTTTTAACGTGAAGCATGAAAATTTGATTTTCAGTTCTGCAAACATTTGCGGTTTTTTTTGTGCCGTAGAATTTTTTCAAGTCAGTATAGCGCAAGTTGGCAAATTCTATGCCATGGACGTTGCGAAAATTCACTTAAAAATTGTATTGTTTCGCTGCATGGTTTTAGGCGTAATGCCACTGCGAAAAAGAAGAGGTTAAAAAGAATGCATTTTCAAAATGCTACATTATAAAAATGTGATCAATAGTGAATTTAATTGAGACACAGATCTTAATTCAATAATATATTTAAGCAAATATTACAAAAATATACCATTTATATTATTGACAAATATTTGAAAAACTTGAGTTTTTAACAGTGTTGCAGAGTTAGGCATGTTTTTAGTTGAACGAGCAACACAATTTCTTCTTTTTTTTTGTTAACCACTACAGCATAGCAAAACTTTGCTTAAATTGCAAACGTAATCAAAAATTCTAAACTCGTTGTCACATTTCAATGTCCGAAAAATCATTTGGCTTCGTTTGCGACGTACTCAAAAAAGTGTTACCGTCAACGTTCGTATTAAATGCAGGCAATGCTGGTAGCATGTCTGATTTTATGGCATAAAAACAAAAATAACATTTCTAAATGTCATCAAATTCTGCTGCATGAAAACTTCATTTTTGTGACACCTTCAAATTCAACGGGCTGTCATCCGTTTGTCGGAAAAGGTGGTCACTGTGGTAGACTTCGCAGAATGGGTCATTTTGTGAAAATTGCTATTACGGATTATTATTTCGCATTTCAAGAAGTTATCGGTACACCTACTATCAAAATGTCTTTAAGAATTTCACATTATGATCTAGTCTCTCTTAGGGCCAGTTTTTCACTGGTAGTTTAAACTAAGTTTAAACTGCCAGTGAAAAACAACGTTTACTTAAACGTCTCACTTAGTTTAACTATTCGATTAGTTTTTCAGGGTGAGTTTAAGTTTCATTGTGCCTTAAAATATGGCAGCACCGGCTAATGTCAACGAATTATTGATTGTGAATAGCATTTGAGAGGAAGAAGATAATGCACGATATAATAATGATCAGTGAGAATTTGTGCGTGTGAGGGTGCAGTGCTAGTTTATGCAATGAATAATAGAAGGAAACTAATAAAATGGAAACCGATGAACAGACAAATGAGCGTGGACTGCAGAGCGTAAAGAGTGCATCTCACATTTTTCAGTCAAAAACATTGAGAGTTCAAACTTAGTTTAACCCACCGACATTTGTACGTTAAACTAAGTTTAAACTATGTTTAAAGTTCACTGAAAAACACGATGCTAAGTTTAAACTAAGTTTAAACTACAAATGAAATTGAGCTACCACTAAAAAACTGGCCTTTACTAGTTTTATTGAGTACCATAAAATTGAACTAAATTAAATTTTTTATAATCCATGACGTTTAAGGCTGCAACTCTTAATATTTGAACTGCTTATAAATTGTAGATTTTACTACGGTTTATCATAATATCAGTCAGCCACTATGAGTCGGATGCCTGTCAAATTCGAATCATTTGAGTTATGCATGCAATAACTAAATGCAGGAAATCACACAAAATAGAGTTTGACAATGATGTAGAACATGATGTCGTCGGTTTCGTATATGACGTGTTTAGCAAAATATTTTTAAATAATGATGCCAAACGATAGGTGCTTTAAAAACAAAGAGTTAATGCCTATAAACGAATGTTTTATCTTGTACCAATAAAAAGTTATCGCTGGCAAATAGAAATATTCGAAAAATTGAAAATATTGTCATGCCAAAAGGGCAAATCTGTTCGTTTTTTTGACATAACTTTTTATTAGTACAAGATAAAATAGTACTGTAAAGCAATTAATTATTTGTTTTGGAAGCACCTAACAATTGACATCATTATTTTATTTCGATTTTTTTTTTTTTTTTGCAAGAAACATTTTTGGGAAATTATTTTTTGAATAATAATGCCAATCGATATGTGCTTTATCTTGTACCAATAAACAGTTTTGGTAAAAAAAGAAGAAAAGATTTGGCATTTTGGTATGACTAGATTTTCAATTTATCAAAATCGTTCTTTTTGTGTCTTTTGTGGCTAGAAATATCCAAAAAAACCACACACGATTTTGGCACAATATACTTGAGGAAAAACTGCATTCAAAAATGTAAAAAAAAACGCAAATATCAAAAATTACACATTCGCCCCTTTGGCATGACTGTAACGATATAAACAAGGTAAAGGGTCAGGGTGTTACAAAAGGTTGACCATGTTAAATATATTTTTCTTTTTAATGTGGGTTATGAAAAGAGTTACGTTATGCCTAAGCATTATGGGGTAAAAACATCTTTTGTTTCTTTAATAAAAATTTTAAAATATGTATATGTCTAAAAACAATCATTTGCTTTTAAATACACATATAGCAGAAATAGCAAAACGTTTCAAAAAGTAATTTTATAAAATTTATATAATTGAATTTTAAATGAAATTCTACTGCAATATTAAAAATGCCACAACAGACAATGTTTATTTTCAATTTTCCGCAAATGCTGCACCTCTTAAATTTAAAACAATACCAGGCAACAAAAACGAGCAACATGTTCAGGGGCTGCGAGTTGCGCCTGAGGGTTCGCCAGCAACATATGTTGCAGAACGGCTCGTGGCGCAGTGAGTGCGCCACAAAATGCAGCAAATATATTTATATTTAAAATGCATGAAAACGCATTCAAACCAAATAAATTTACACGAAGCACTAGTAGAGGCAACAGCAACAAGAGCTACAATGCACGAAGACGTCGTCGTCCTCGTCGTCGTCGTCGGACGCAAAAATATGCAGACGCAAAAAGGTTCTTCTGGTATGCGTTAGTATGTTTGTTTTTGTGTGTGTGTGTGTGCTGTAAGTACCAAAACTGCAAAGTGCAGCCGTTCGTATCACTTTGTCGTCGTTGCGCTGAAAGCCTTTCGGGACCTCATCTCAAGAATTTTAAATTGAAAACTTCACGTAGTACAATAGGGGGGCCCAAGTTGCCTACGTTACAAATGTGTGCGCAAATATGTTATTTTTTCGCAGCGTCCTTTCTTGCTACTGCCGCTCATTGTAGCCGAGAAATTCCATGCGCATGCCCTCTGCACTTGGCCAGGGGACATTGCTTTACGTGTTCGTAGTAGGTATGTTTTATAATATTTTGTTTTTCTTTATATCATTATATTTATTTTAGTTGGAAATATGTCTTAAAATAAATTTATTTTAATTTTTTGTTGTTCTTCCACCGATATTCTTGGAAAATTTTCAATTTGTTGCTTTTTGAAAATTATGTTGCGTACATGGTTCTGCTGTATTTACTTTGAATGCTACGAGAAGTACTAAAATATTGAGTGGAAGATGAATATTTTAGTTAATATAGACATTCAAACAATGTTAAAATGCGTTTGGTTATTTTTTCTTGATTTAAGTTCTGTGCTGCAATTATTAAATGTTATAGGAAATTTAATATTACCAAAAATTTAACATTAAAGAGTGAATGCAAAATAAAACAATACGAATTATATCTACTATAATATGTAGACTATTCAAGAAAGTCGTTTATTTAGTAATTCTTAAAGATGTTGTATTTCGTAATTATAATTATTATAATTGTAACATCTTGTACTAGAAACAAAGAATTGAAATATTAAAGAACATCGGTTTCGATTTCGGTTTTGCTTTTTTAAGTTTTTATAACAAAAGAGTTTAGTTGTACCGGTTTAAAAGTTATAATTCCGATTTCGGTTTTTGTATTAAAGTTATTTTTTTTTGTCATATTTTCAATATTTTGCAAAAACAAAAAAACAATAACAGAATAAATCAAGTGATTCAGACGATACGAGAAATTCAAAATATCACTCAGTCTCGAGCCTAGAATCAAACAAGAGATAGTTGATAACGATAATTGATAACGACATCCGATTCTGACAAAGAGATTCAGAATCTCGAATTTTAGAATTTCAGTTTTTAAACTCACGTAATAAATATTATCAATAAACATATGTATATATATAACAAAAATAAAGGCATATTTCGTATTAGAGTTTTCGTTGACACCCTGTGTTCATTGCTTAATAACAGACAGACACATGATTACATTTGTGTAATCTATTACAGCCATCCTACTAACAACCAAAAATTATCTATAAAAACATCTACGAGCTGTACAAAAAAATATATGCTGTTTTTTCGGATTCGCATATCGACGAAAACAGAAACAACGCAGCTGTGTTTCTTTTGTCTACGGAGTTGTGTGTGTTTTTGTTGTTTTCTTCGATTTAGCGCTACACAAAATATCGCAGAAAACAATAACAAACACATGCATAGACGAACGGCACTAGCATTTCAAAGTAACAAACAGCTTTGCATATTTTGTCGTAGGAGTTTTGTGTTTTTTTTTGTTGAATTCAATTTTCCGCTACACAAGTGATCGAAGAAAGCAATAACTACACATATGGGTATTTCCAGAAAAACGTCTACCACGACCGAAAAATTCAAAATTTACAAAATACCGCTGAATTTGAAATCTTAAATATGTGATTCTAAAAATCTGAAAAGAAAAATCTATGCAGTTAATGGTAACGTATTAAAATATACTCATAAAGTAACGTTACTACACAACTTGTAACTATATATCAATTTCTCATGTACTTTGAGTAACAAAATTAACTAACTTTAGAGACATACAGATTCAAAATTTAATTTTCTGTTTCTTCAGACAACCCTAATTAATATTTCTCAAGCTTAAAAATAATCATTGAAACTAAAATAACGGAAAATTTTTGTCAGGACCTGTTGTCCTGTCCGGCACCAAAAAGATACATTTATTATCATACTAGCTGAACCTGTGCACGACTCGTGCAAAGATTTTATGAATGCAAGAATATGGAGTGATTCTATTAATATATAAACCATTTTTATTATTTATATCAGGAACCTGTGGTTCGCTGTGTACGTTTTTTTATTGATGTTATAAATGTAGTAAATAAAAAACAAAAATAATTCTCCATAAAACGATTTTCCGTAAAATTCTTCCTGATAGAATTCTTCTCCGTAAAGTTTTTTTTCCAGTAGAAGTTCTAGTGTGGTGAGTTTTAGTGTGGTGCGTTTTAGTGTGGTAATTTTAGTTGAGGTGAGTTGCGTTGTGGTGCTATATGGGAGATGCCACGCCCAGTCCACCAATCTCACCGGGATAAAGCCTATACTCTGCCCATACCCAACATACATATTGTATCAAAATTTTATTCAGCCGTTTTGACATCTATTTGGAACATACAGACATTCATACAAGCATTCACAAATATACAGTAGATGGTGTGGTGAGTTTTGGTGTGGTGAGTTTGGTGTGGTGAGTTTGGTATGGTGAGTTTGGTGTGATGAGATTAAATAAGTGGAGTAACATCCAAATTTAAAGTTTAGTTGAAATCGATAACATTAGGGTTGATATACAAGCGTACTGAATTTTTCGGTTCTGTGGGAGATGCCACTCTCCTTTGCTTAATCTGGTTTATTTATGGATTAGGATACTCCATGGACTTTATATCATAGTAATTCAAATTTTCTGAATAATACATTCAGTGGTTTTGTAATGAATCTGAATTAAAGACCAAAAACTAAAATGGGCGTAAAAGTAGGCATGGGCAACGAAAACTATTTAGTGACCTTCTACTGGGTCTGTAGGATTGCAATTTTTAAGGCCTTCCGTGCACAGGTACGTTTGCATAATTTCTATGCGGAATTTTTTGTCACGTCCGGAATTTTTCTTTGATTTATTATGGAAAATCTATAAACTTCAGGAACAAAGTAAAAATAAACGAAGAAAACACATGATTTCAACTTTCTTTAAAAATAATTAAAACCAGTTGGGAAGGTTAGATCACATGGAAAATTTTAAAGTAGGTGTTATTATGATAGTTAGGATTATCAAAATTATAGTCGCTCTAAGCCGACTATAAATACCCTACACATATGCGTGGTTACCATTCAAATTGGTATATAGGTCACCAGGGTATACGAATCATGAAAATAACTATAAACTTTCCATCGCTGAAGAATTTCCATCCATTTGATACCCATATTTACAAATGGGTAGGTGTACCGAATTTCGATTTTTTTTTGTTGGTAACCACAACTCGTTTCGCAGGAAAACATTATTTTTATGTATTTCAGCATGATGTCAATATATATTTGACCAAAAAAGTTTACCTAAGCACGTATACAGTAAAATTGATCTGTAGATGTAAATTTTATATGAGGTTTTTGAACATAAGTGGTCGGTTCTCAGGTCACAATAGACCGATCATGCCAATTATCTTGTTCAGACAGCTTAGATATATAAGTAATCTAAACCTAAAGTTTAATTGCTCTAGCTTTTCCGTAATCGTTATTTCAACAGACAAATAGAAGGACAGACGGACAGACAGACAGACAGACAGACAGACAGACAGACAGACAGACAGACAGACAAACAAACAGACGGACATCGCTATATCGACTCAAGAGGTCATGCTGATCAAGAATATATATACTTTTCCATACCGGAGATGCTTTCTTCAGGGTGTTACAAACGGCGTACCAAACTTAATGTACCCTTTAACTCTGTGTAGGGTATAAAAAATAATTTGTACACAAAATTTTCAGACTTTTTGGCATTTCCATTTGAACGTCGACATGCACTAGTGTTTTTGTCCCGTCAGGAATGAATACTATTTAATTTATATCTTTTGATCGACCGTAAGAATTCTCTAATTTTTTTGTAAATTTAAATACTACTTCAACAAATTCCTATTTAAAATCCTATTTAAATACTACTTCAGCAACAAAACAAAAAAATAAAGTAAATTCATTAATTTTCCTTAGAGATATTAAAGTTTTTAGCGAACGAATGTCCCGTCCGGAACCCCAGGAAATGCCCATATGCAAAGTTCAGGCCGAAGTCCGTCGTTCAAGGGAAATATTGTTTATCAAAAATTACATGGGAAATATTTTTGTATTACAAAAAGTTTTTATTTAAATGAGATTTAAACATTTTTTTGTATTTTAGAGCTTTTATATAAAATATACATTCTTCTGTTTGTTTTACATACGTTTTTAAAAACCCTTTTAAAACTGGTATAAAACTGTAACCATTTATATTGAAAAATGATATGAAAAATTATTTTGATTTATATTTTGGTTTTCTTATTTGTTTCTGTTCTATGTTTTATAAGAAAAAAGTTTCAGTAGACCGATTTTAAGTTATGTTTTTGATTTCGGCTTTTGTAATAATATTGTTCACATTTTCAATATTTTTAGCCGAATTATTTTACTTACTTTACTCATACAAGAACTTAAATATAATTGCCTGATATATTTTTTATAGATTTAATAAAAATGTTTATTTAATAATAAAATTTCTTATAATTTATCACAATCTAATTTGTCTCTAAACTATTTATTTAGATTTCGAATACTCGGATTTATGATTTTTCAATAAGATTTCAATTCTTGTTTCAATTCTTAAATGTGTAATAATTGTGCAAAATAAATACAATTCTTAAAATTTAAATTAGAAAAAAACAACAACTGCTGCATGACTTTTCGCACTGAGTGGCGCCACACATTGTGTGCTGTTGTCTGGTAACGTCTTGTCAAACGTGCATTAAATTGTTAATTTCTTGAATTAAATTTTCATTATTGAATGCGTGCAGCAACGAACGGCAACGAATGCAATTTATTGTGTAGCTTTTAACGATGTATGCAAATTACACAGGACTCAAATGCATAAAATGTATTTTATATCATGTATGTGGCAGCAGCGCACAGTAACTTTGTGAGCTGAGCTTAAGATTTTCAACGCAAATTGTTCATACGAGTTGTCAACTTTTGCTGATTCGATTTTATTAGCATTTTGTTGGTTGACGTCTGCAATCTCGAACTGCAGACGACTGTCTTCAATTTGCTACTGCTGTCGTCTGTAATTACACAGTGCAACAAATATTCAAATATTAATAATATTAATAATCATAACTGGCGAAATTATGAATATTTATTCATCACTTGTGTTTCAGATTGCATATTCAATTTCTTAATGCGCAATTCAAACCAGTTGTGAAAAACCACTGAGGAACATTCAAGTTCGTGAATAGAATGAAAAGTGTTTCATTTGAATATAAAAGTGAAATTTAATAGAAGCAATGTTTGACATTTTAATCATGAATTATGAATACCAAATCATAAAATGTATTTCAGAACCTATTCGAAGTATTCATGACTTATGGATGTATTATACATAAAACTTGAATAAACATACTAATAACTTTATTCAATCAATCAATCAATCAATCATAATTATTGATTTTTACCATAATCATATATTATGAATAAAAATCAAATTACTTATTCTTGGCTGGATATCGTAATTCATTTGTCAATATTTATGAGTACAATGAAATAACGTATAATTTATGAGAACATTGACCTCCACGTATAGAACTCAAACCAATTTTTAAGAACGTAATTATAATTTAGTTTTATTGTTTTAATAATGTAACGTAACAGTCTATTATAAGAACGTCTTTAGCTTCTAAACAACAAGGAATACAACACGTGTTATATTTTTAGATGCATAAATGAAACATATTAAAATCATTAAAAGCATTTAATGTATTTTCAGAGAGATGAATGTATGTAATGTAACAGTCTGCATTTTGATACATATATCTTTTAAAAGATAAAGGTTTGCTGTCTTGTAAAAAAATGATTTTGTCTTTCAGGGAGACATTACTTCTTTTTTAAATTGACATCATCAACCCTTCGCCTATATATCACCATTATTTAAAGCATTTTAGGCACTACCTTTTTTTAAATTTGACGCGTTGAGTAAAGGCTTTATTATTTTTTGGCTTTAGGCTTTATTATTTTTGTCAAAAATGTTACTCATAATAAGTAGTATACAATTCTCTAACAACAAAACCATTTTAGTTTCAAACATTTCAATGAAAAACTGATTTAAACACAATAATTATGGAAATTTAACTGAAATCTCCAAGTAACCCCGAAGTGATAAAACAAAAAAAACACCACAAAAAGGAACACCACGGAAAGGAACATCCAAAAATAACCACATTCTGTTACCAAGTTGGCAGGTGAATAATAAAATTAAAGATTCTTGATAACTTTTTTTTTTTGCTGCACAGTGTTATAGACTCTGTGTGTGTGCGACATCTTAACATTGTAGTATGTGGTATGCCTTATGAAAACTACTACAATTTAACGCCATTGTGAATGTACGATTGTAATTTTATCCTAAAGATGAATGCAATTCTGACGACATTATCTCTTAATGCATTTAAACAACATCAGCAGATTTTCTGTGTCTGACTGTCTGATTTTCAGACTGGCGTTGTGTCTGTCCGTATCTGTGTCTTTCTTTCATATGCATGTGTTTTGCCTCAAGTATGTGTGGTGGTACGATGAAATAATCTTTTTTTTTCTTTTTGTTTCTACAGTAAAATTATCATAAATATTAAAACTTAATGCGAAAAATTATTACGAAAGCTATGCGGCGGAGATGATTTTAAATTGTGTCGAGCATGTAATTTGTTGATTGCAGTTTTTGTTGTTGTTGTTATTATTGTTGTTGTTGTTGTAGTTATTAAAAGTTATTAAATTTAATTGCGCTGTTAAAACTTACCATTGGATGAGGTGGAGAAGACAAAACTATGCGTCAGATCGCTCCAGCCGTAACGATTTCTGTAAAAAACAAAAGAAATTGGGGCAAATATTAAAGAAAATTTAAAAATTTAAAATTTAAAATTACAAATTTTCAATTGTTGTTGATTTCGGAGACCGAAAAATATGTTGATTTCTCTTTAATATCTTTTAAAATATTTTATTTCTAGGTGCGCCTGGGTAAAGTGGGACAAGTTTTGATTTTCTTTCAAAAAAGCATATTTGATTTTTTTTTTAAATTTTTTTTTGAAGGGTCTATTTCATATACAATTTATATGCATTATAATTAATTTCGTAGCTATTTTTCCAATCAGCTCTATTTCAGACTATTTGCAAAATATTGGGGTAAAGTGAGAAATTTCAAAATTTTTACCCAAATGCTATATTAGTCTTTTTTCATGTATTTTTTTTATACCAAAATCAAATATAATATTGATAAAAAATATTACAATAAGGTATTAAAAAGAATAGTAATGCCTGAAATTAAAACTGAATTTTTAAAATATAAATTCATTCGAATTGCATTCAAGCAAATTGTAGGAAATTCTTCTTCTGCTGAAATTGAAGAATATTTACTGATTTTCTTTTTGCTATGGTTAAAAATTTGCTTTTCGGTTTTCTTCTACAATTCAGATCATATCTCAGCAGTTATCACACTTTTCACCAATGCAAAAGGAGTAGATTTGAAAATTTTGAGGAGTAGAAATGACTAAAAGGGAGTAGAATTGAAAAAATTGCAAAATATAGTAGATTTGATGTAAAAGGAGTTGACAATTAAATATAGGAGTAAATTCAAATAAATTAATAGAAATGCTAATTTTTAATATTTTTGTTCATTCCTGATTTTATGGATTTTCTATAATGCTGTTGTGTACAGGGTGATCTTTTCTAGAGTTGGGGTGTTTCTGAAACACCAAATGAAATACATAGTGTATTCAAAATTAAATTTGTAAAAGTTGTTACAAATGTATTTTTAATTATAACTTCTACAATTTTAAGACCATAGAAGAAAAATAACATTTATTTTATAGATAATTGATCATAGTTATTAGGAAAATTATAACATTAACAATTTATTTGTGGCGCAAGAAATTGTTCTCATCAAATTAAAAAAAATTAAACAATTTTTGCAAAGGGAGTAGATTTCAGTAAAACGGAGTAGAAAATTATGAGAAAAGAGATTTTCTACTCTTTTCTCATAATTTTCTACTGCTACTCATAATTTTCTACTGCTACTACCGGAGCAGAGGAGTAGATTTTTAAAATATAAATAAAATGGAGTAGATCTACTCCGATCGGAGTAGAATGAGAACACTGTATCTCAGGTGGTTTGTGGGCACTATTCATGTTTTTTTTTGGCCAAACTAATTAAATAATTGTGTTATCTCAATATTATCACGAAACATTGCTTAAATTACGTTTCCCATATTACCCCAGAGAGTGTTTCCCACATTACCCTAATATTACAATTTGATCAAAACATAGCGCCATTAAGAAATGTTATATTATTTACAAAACCCTTTTGTATTTCTATAGATATAGAACATCCGATCATTTAAAATATACCTTCCTTATTAAAAACGACAATTTTTTTTTTTTTGATAACAAACAACAGCACTCTAAAAAATGTTCAAAAACATTTTATTTTCGTTGTTCTCGAAATGTAATAAAAAGGTAAACAATTAATTATAACCATGGCTGAAAAAGTTGATACCATATTAAGAAGTACTTGACAATTGTTTTTATTTTTGCAAAGTGCAAAAACATGTCCATAAATTACAATTTCCCACATTACTCAATTTCCCACTTTACCCTTGGGAAGCGAAACGAACGAAACGTTTGAAATACGTAATACAAATTTTAGACGAACTGGAAACAAATCGTAGTCACACGATAATAAAAAAATACATGATTTGAGGGTTAATAAATTAATTTCAATACTGCTTATTTAACGCTCAATTTGTCCACATAAAACATTTCATAAAAATTATAAGTTAACTTTATTGCGGAGCTGCCAGCCTTCGACTGTGTGTGCCAAACTTTTAAATAAAGCTCACATTCGCATGCACTAAACATAAAACTAAATGGCGCTCTATAACGGCACCCTACTCTCATTTTCTTTCTACGCCTCTCACGAGACAATTACAGTCTCGCAGTCGGTTGGTCGCTCGGTCGTTTGCTTACCTTGCCTGCACTGTCGCCTCGTAGTGCTGATCGGGATCCAGGCCACGAATCATGTAGCTCATGCCCTGCGTGTAATGATGTGACAATGGCATCGCGGGCAGCACCACGTCGCGCCAGTCATTGCGACCCCAGTGCAAAAGGTTGCCGCTTCCACCACCGCCGCCGCCGCCACCACCACCGTAGCCGCCGTTATTCAACTCACTCATGCGGTAGTTGTGATTGTTGCCCATGTAGGAGCCGCTGCCGGTGCCACCGTACATTTGCAGCAGCGAAGACGAAGCGGCGGCAGCGGACGACGAATGGTGGTCGATGGAGTTGTCGACCTCATGTCCTTGCGGCATCCTTCGGAAGGACAGCTTGTACTCTTCGATGGGTGTGTGCGAGTCAACGGTCCAAGAGATGTTGTATCTGGAGGAGGAAGAGGAGGAGAGCGCATAAAAAAGAGAAGAAAACTTGTAAGAAATAGCAGAAAAAACAGTGCAGATAAAAACAGCGAATTAAGTAGAAAATATAAGACGCTGTTGATGCTGATGAAGAAGTAGTAGTCGTTGGTAGTTGTACTAAAAATTGATGCGTTGTGGGGCTGCGGCGCTGCGCTGCGCTGAGTGCCAGCTGCCATGCAATGAGCGAATTAATAGACATAGACGAGAACAGTCGATAGTCGTAGGGGCAGACATGGGGCAAGCGGCTCCCAAGGGTGAGCTGTCGAGAAGCAGCGCAAAATAATAATTTCTTTGTTTATGTTGCCAGCAAATAACATAAAATGTAACAAAAAGAAAAACAATATACTAAAAAAAAAAAAAACGTCAAGAAAACTACGAGATGCAAACAAAAAAAGCAGAAAAAAATCAACGTTAAAATCGCTGTCGAGGCAGATAATAAAAACTAACGATAATCAGCAGCAGTGCAGAGGGGGCTGCTGCGTCGAACGGTCGAGACTAATGCCAGGAGTTGCCCGAGTTGTTTACACGGTCACTCACTGTCAGCCGCAATCCCACAGCGCGCAAAGTTATTGCTTTGTTTATGTGTTGCTGCTGCTATTGCTATTGCTGTTGCTATTGCTATTGTTGCTGCTCTTGTCGTGGCCGCTGCCGAAGCTGCTCAAGTGGCAGCAGCGCAAATGAGACAAGTGCAAGCCAAGCATTGAGCAAAGCATTAGCATTAAGGTGAAGAAAGCAGCATAAGCAGCTTAGCCTGTGCAGAGTAAATCAGACGCAAAAACTACGCAGAAATTGCTCTGAATAGTTTAAAGCGTACATTTTAATTTGCTGCAAATGTTTTAGACAACTAAATTATAAAATTGAATATATGACAGCATTCGAAAGTATTTTATGTATGCGGGGTAATACAAAAAAAAATATTCAATTTCTCTGATTCATTTAACACTCTTTATACTATTAATTCAATACTATAAACAATTGACTAATTTTATATAAAATCAAAAATAATTAAGGGTGTCTGCGAGTTCCACTAAATTGTTGACTTAACTAAATTTTGTCGGTAATGCAACGTTTACTTTTCAATTTAGCAAATTTGGAGCAAACTAAATTGAACTAAATTGGAAGACAGCCAAAAGACATATAATAATTGATTTATTTTATCAGGGACTTCAAAAAGTATCGGTTACCGAATGGTGGTCGAATGAAAAACCGTAAAATTAAGTTTAGTCTGCAATTAAGTCAAACTCGCACACACCCTTAATAGTATTTAATAGTACATTGTAGTATTTAATGGTATTTAACCGTTAAGATAATTCATTGTCTAATTTTAATAGAAAAAACTATATAATCTATAGTATTTTGCTCTGAGTGGAGTCATTGGTATTATACTGATATGCAACAAATAATGTATTTGTACTTAAACATTATGTATTTGTTCCTAACCATTTTCCTAACTAACATAAAAATAACAAACATAAATATAATTTTATTAATTATAATATAATTTCTTATAGTTTGCATTTTAATTAGATGCACATGTTGATGATAACTAAACTAGTATATTTAATGTTTTATTGTTGTGCGAAACACCAAATGTTTGCAAGAAACAAAAATATATATAAATGTACTATAAATATCACTATTAGTCTTTAGTCTCAATATCACTTTTTCTATTTAGTCAAAAATAATAAAATATGGATTTAAAAAAATAATATATATTTGTTCGTAAACATAATATGTATTAATATATATTTGTTCCTAAACATAATATGTTTTGCTTAACTAGCAAGCATATATATTATAATCAATTACAACTAAGGCATACAAATTTGAATTTTAAATAACAAATGCTTCTTGCATTTAAATTATTATATTATATAAAAATTATTAAACATAAATATGTTAGCATAAATTATAAATATTCAATTAAAATATGTCTGAGGCAAGTAAAACAAACAATTTATTAATTTTTTTGTAGTAAACAGGCATAGACTACAAACTAGTCTGTATCTTTTACATTATAATCATGTTTATTCTTTAAAATTTTATATACAATTTTGTAAGATTTTTAATTGGTTATTTGTCTACAGTCTACCTACAGTCACATAATAATATTTTATTTATAGGTTAATAAAATATTATTAAATGTATTCTTGCATAATTTATAGCTTTATATATGTATATTATATTTTTGTATTATAAATAAATGTTTGGATTTAAAATTATTAAAATTATTGTTATTGAAAAATAATAACAATAAAAATATCAATCACATATTGTTGGTAATCATTTGCACATTAGACATTTCCAATTACATCGTTTATAAAGAAGAAAACTATTTTTATAATTGCATAGAATTTAAATATGCTTACTAGAACTACAACTATTATCCTTGTAAGCATATTACATTTTTGGGTAGTGCATATAATCACTATCATGCCAAAGGAACGAATGTGTTTTTTGAAAAATGTAGCGAAATTTTATTTTAATGTTCGAAGTGCTGTAAAAATTGATAAAACGTATTTTTTATATATTTTTTTATTATTTAGTTTTTTTAATCAATTATTATAACGTTTTCAAATTACTTTCGATTTGGACAGATAACAGAAGTATAAATACGAATTTTATATATCTTTATTCAGACCAAAAGGATATTATTCTAGTGTATTCTACAAAACTTTATATGGGCACAATATAAAATAGTGATGTAAAGGTATTAAATTTTTATTTTTAAAGTACCTATCGATTGACATAAATGTTTAAATTAATTTGCAAAAAAAAGTTCAAGATTTTTTCAAATTTTTCGAATTTTTGTTATTTGCCAGAATGTTAATTCTTTTAGAATTATATAAATCATGGTTGTAGTTCATACAGACAGTTACTAGCTGAGAATGTCAATTAGAAAAATTAAAAAATACAACAATTAATTGTCAATTTTAACTTTATTTCAAGTTTATGCTTTTTGCACTTTAATTTGGCTAATTTATTAAACTTTCACACCACAAATTCACTTTTCACATTTGTTATAAACTGCAGTGTTCTCTGTTCTGGAGCCCACAGACAACTTGAAAATTACCGAAATGTTGAAATTTATTTATTTTAAAATTTTTAGTTTCAATTTTTTTATGAATTTGCAAACAAAGCATTGAGTCTTTCACACAGTTTTCAAAAAAAAGTAAATGGCGCCTGAATTTTGAAAGAAGACTTAACCTGTATATACTTCAGCCATGATATAAATATATTAAATCGATAGGTGCTTTAAAAGAACCGAAGCATTGCATAGGATTAGAAATTCAAGTTGGAAAAGGAACCATTTCATTATCACAACCCGGCTATATTTCAAATCTTGTTTCAAAATATGGACTGCAACATTCAAAATCAGTTAAAATTCCAATGCAAGAAAAAATTAAGTTAGAAAAAGACCCAACCATTCCTGGAGAGGCTGAAAAAATTAATCAGACATATTATCAGGAAATTATTGGATCTTTGTTACACATTTCATTATACAGTAGACCGGATATAGCGTATAGTGTGAATATGCTTTCACAGTTCTCACAAGATCCGCGAAAGCAGCATCTTAATGCTGCACTTAATATAATAAAATACCTTAATTCGACGAAAAATAATACATTAACATATTATAAGACAGGATTACCAATAATGGGTTTTGTAGATGCAACCTGGGCGCAAGATGTAAATGATAGGACATCTCAATCTGGATTTGGTTTTATTCTGGCAGGTGGAGTCATTTCATGGGAATCAAGGAAACAAAAAGTAATCGCTACATCTAGTGCAGAAGCCGAATACGTCGCTTTAACGGAAGCTGCAAAAGAAGCTTGCTATCTGACGTATATATTAGATGAACTTGGCTACAAGAATGAACATCCAATTCAAGTTTTTTCTGATTCGCAAAGTGCTCAACAGATGGCTAAATTCGGTGCTCACCATTCAAGAACAAAACATATTCACTACAAGTATCATTTTGTCCGAGATGTTGTTGAGAAGAAAATTATAGAACTCCAATATATGTCAACTAATGAGATGCCAGCAGATGCTTTAACAAAACCCGTAGCAAAAATAAAACATCAGCTATGTATTAAAAAATTTGGTATAAATATTTTGAAATACAACTTTAATAATTTATATTCTATCATTGATTTTTACATAACTTGTGAAAATATTATTTTATTAAAATCGTTTCTGTTTTTCAATAAAGAACATCTTTTGTATTTAAATTCAACTGCCTTAGTTTTATTTGGTCCTGGTAATTTATATTACAATAAAAACCATTAAGTAATACCTTTAAATGATTTTTTTTATTTTGTACCTATAAAAAATGATGGCAAAAAATTAAAAAGATTCGCCCTTTTGGCTTGACTGAAATTAGTAACAAACCACATTCGGCCTTTCAGTTTTTACTTTTTTTGGCTAGAAATATCTATCAAAAACATGCATGATTTTGGCACAGTATACTGGATGGAAAGAGAATATTAAAAAAATGTAAAAAAGCAAATGTCAAAAAAATGCACATTCGCCCCTTCGGCAAAGATATGATTTAACAGACAGATATGACAAAAACAAAATATCATCAAAATATTAATTAATATATATATATTGAAAAATAAAATTTATTGCTTTCAAAAATGTATTTCCGACAATCATATTATCTTTAATATGTTTGAATACAAAGCGAAAAAAAGATTTATAATTATAGTTTGACGCTGCAGTACTGTATAAAACTTCGGCCGAGCTCTCTCTCCATTTGACCGTGTTATATTTGTAATAAAATTGGTGGGACCTACAGTTTATTGCCGAATCCGAACGGCAGGTGAGAGCTTTTCATAGGCAATGTTTTACTCTCGCAGTTTTGCAATTTACTGCCGAGATATGGAGAATGTTTTCTACGAAAAAGATGTAGGCAGTCGCTGGGTATCAAACCGCGGACCTTTCGGCTTGTAGTCGAACGCACCAGCGACTTTTCGCTCGTAGTCCAACGCACTAACCAGACGAGCTACCACCGCTACAATTACTTAAATAAAATATGTTTGTTAGAATCACATAGTTCAATTTTAATCATTTACAAAAAAAATATATATTATTTGGAAATTCAATTATAGCTCGCACAGATTAAAATATAACTTGTTTCAAAGTACTTATTGCAAAAATATTTAAACGCATTTTAATGTGTATTAAACAAGTACTAAAACCACTCTAAGCTACGCTGTAATTGCAAAATAATTGCGTATATAAATTCAATATTTGTGCTGCGCTGTACACGCGAAAGTCCTCTTTGTCCTTGAAATGTCATTAACAGCGACAAAGTTGCAACCATTGCATGTCACGTAGGGTGCTAAAAAGACCAGCTACTTGCTGCAGCAGCTGCCACTAGTCAAGTCATTGTCCTGCTATTCTTATTCTTGTATGTTTGTATGTGGCTGTGTTAGTCCAAAGGATAAATGTATAAAATTTAGTATTTGGTTCAAAGCACGAATTACGCTATTGTTGCTTGCAACTTTTTCTAGTTGCTGCATTAGTTGATGTTGTAGTTATTGCAGTTGCACCAAAGTTGAATTGAGAGTTCATTGCAAAAGCATTTTTGCAGAATGTTCGTCTTGTAAATGTGTTCGCTTTGGATTCAATTACTTTTGTGTTGTTGATTGAAATGTTTATTAAACAGCTCATATTAAATTTCTAAACTACGCTTAATAATTGACTAAGTTAAGGAAAATACAAACAAAACTAAAAATCGAAACAATACTAAAAAAAAATACCTCAAATTGTTGCATATATATTAAAATCAAATCTATTTAATTCAAAATTAATTTTAAAGATACTAAAACTAATCCAAGGTATTTTATATATTTTAAGTTTTAATTTAATAATTTCAAATAATGCGATTTTTATAGAAATTAAAAATGTGATTCAAATGGCAAAGAATAATTATAATGCAATAATTCTTTAAATTACTGCAAATATTTAAATCATTAATAAGTGCACTTTGACGCACATTAACAGCTTAAAGTATTTTAAATATAGTTTATTTTTAATTAATTATTTAATAATAATGCTGTTTATATGAAAATATTAAAATGTTGCTGGTCAGAAAATTTATTTTATTAAAGTACTACTTTCATTGGTAGCAAACATTTAAACAAATAATAAATATATCGTGGTTATACATCTACTACATTTTAAAATTTTCAATATTAAATTTACGAAAATTTTTATTTATCTGAAAATTTTTGATCTATGAAATTAAAATTGACATTAAATAAATAGAAAACGTTATTCTTTTGAATGGTATTCCGACTTGTAAAATTAATAAACCGGGTTTTTAATATTAATTAATAAACTTAAAAATGTTTAATATCGTCACTGTCATGCCAATGGGGCGAATGTGCATTTTTAAAAATGTTGGGAAATCAAATTTTAAAGTTTGAAGTGCTTTAAAAATTAGAAAATTTTATGTTTTCTTTAATTTTTTCTGTTATTTTAGTTTATTCGTCAATTCTTATAATGTATATAAAATATCTTTAAATTTGGACAACCTACTGAATTATAAATACAGATTTTGTGAGGCTATATCCTGATCAAAATGAAAATATTTTTGTTTTTTATAATAAAACTTTTTATTAGCGCAAGATAAAATAGTAGTCTAGAGGCATTAATTGTTTGTTTTTAAAGCACCTATCGATCTGCATCATTAATTAAGAATATTTTGTCAAACATTAATTTGCCATTTGTTATTTGCAGGAAAAAATGTTGGGCAAAATAATTTTTAAATAATGACGCAGATCAATAGGTGCTTTGAAAACAAATAATAAATGCCTTTACTTCACTATTTTATTTTATACCAATAAAAAGTTGTGGCGAAAAAACGAAAAGATTCGCCCTTTTGGCATGACAAGATTTTTAATTTTTCAAATTCGCCCTTTTGGTTTTGTCTTTTGTGGCTAAAAATAATCAATAAAATGACACGCGATTTTGGCACAGCATACTTGAGGATAAACTACATTCAAAAATGTAAAAAAACTCAAATGTTAAAAATTGCACATTCGACCCTTTGGCATGATAGTGACGATATATAAAAAATAGTGTAAAATGTGTAACTCATACGTCACGACTACTCAATAATTGTTAATTTTCAATAATTCTATTTTAACTCTATTCTATTTTAACTTCTATAGAAAGACTTTTACGAAAATGAAACAAGTATTTTACTTTTTTTTTTTTTTTTTTTTTTACAAATTAACCAACGCTCAGGGGATGCCCCCTATTCATGCAATGCACAGTGTTGATCGTAAGAAGGGATGATAGGTTATATGGAGGGTGGAAAGATGGAGTAGTGTCGGTGAATGTTTGTTTTGAACTTGCCAATGTCAAAAATGTCGGGAAAAACAGACGCAGGGAGATTGTTCCACAAACGTATCGTGCGACTGAAGAACGAATTCTCTCGGTAATGCGTGGTTCTATTGAGAGCCGAGTGAACTACGAAGGGGTGGGCTTGGTTCGATGCCCGAGTAGAACGAGAGGACACAAAATTATGCTAATTAAATGCTAATTTGTGCTGTGACATTCGCGCAAAAATCAATGAAGCAACTAATTGCCAAATAGAAATGCAAAATGAATACAAATGATGACGCGTTGAGCACAAAAATGAGCGCATGATTTCAACTAATCTAATAAATAACTAACGAGTCACATTAGGCATTAAGCAGAGCAATTTAGGCATTAGTAGCAATAGCAAAAACAATAATAATTACAAAAACAACAAAAATAAGAAAAATATTTCGTATTTATTTCATTGTAAAACGGATGTTGTCGCCGTCTAACTACGCGAAACTCTGGCAGTAAAAATAGTAAAAAAGCGCAAATATTAGTAGATGATGTTGTAGTTGTTATCGCAAAAGTTGTTACTGCAAAAGTTATTGTTGCTGCGACTGGCAAGCTTGTTGTCGATAATGATGAGCACACTTAGCTAACGACGACGACGACGATGATGCCGCCGCCGACAACATCAACTTTGATTTGAAGTGTAGCGCTTGGTATGTAGCAACATGTTTCTACATATATTTATTTGTCTCTGTACAGCAAATGTGATGACTTGCTATGTCTACACTGACAAATAAAATTCTATAAATACTATAAATACTATAAATACTATAAATACTATAAATACTATAAATACTATAAATACTATAAATACTATAAATACTATAAATACTATAAATACTATAAATACTATAAATACTATAAATACTATAAATACTATAAATACTATAAATACTATAAATACTATAAATACTATAAATACTATAAATACTATAAATACTATAAATACTATAAATACTATAAATACTATAAATACTATAAATACTATAAATACTATAAATACTATAAATACTATAAATACTATAAATACTATAAATACTATAAATACTATAAATACTATAAATACTATAAATACTATAAATACTATAAATACTATAAATACTATAAATACTATAAATACTATAAATACTATAAATACTATAAATACTATAAATACTATAAATACTATAAATACTATAAATACTATAAATACTATAAATACTATAAATACTATAAATACTATAAATACTATAAATACTATAAATACTATAAATACTATAAATACTATAAATACTATAAATACTATAAATACTATAAATACTATAAATACTATAAATACTATAAATACTATAAATACTATAAATACTATAAATACTATAAATACTATAAATACTATAAATACTATAAATACTATAAATTCTATAAATACTATAAATACTATAAATACTATAAATACTATAAATACTATAAATACTATAAATACTATAAATACTATAAATACTATAAATACTATAAATACTATAAATACTATAAATACTATAAATACTATAAATACTATAAATACTATAAATACTATAAATACTATAAATACTATAAATACTATAAATACTATAAATACTATAAATACTATAAATACTATAAATACTATAAATACTATAAATACTATAAATACTATAAATACTATAAATACTATAAATACTATAAATACTATAAATACTATAAATACTATAAATACTATAAATACTATAAATACTATAAATACTATAAATACTATAAATACTATAAATACTATAAATACTATAAATACTATAAATACTATAAATACTATAAATACTATAAATACTATAAATACTATAAATACTATAAATACTATAAATACTATAAATACTATAAATACTATAAATACTATAAATACTATAAATACTATAAATACTATAAATACTATAAATACTATAAATACTATAAATACTATAAATACTATAAATACTATAAATACTATAAATACTATAAATACTATAAATACTATAAATACTATAAATACTATAAATACTATAAATACTATAAATACTATAAATACTATAAATACTATAAATACTATAAATACTATAAATACTATAAATACTATAAATACTATAAATACTATAAATACTATAAATACTATAAATACTATAAATACTATAAATACTATAAATACTATAAATACTATAAATACTATAAATACTATAAATACTATAAATACTATAAATACTATAAATACTATAAATACTATAAATACTATAAATACTATAAATACTATAAATACTATAAACACTATAAATATTTTCTATAGTGTTTATGGTATTTAAAACGTACTAGTAAAATTAAAAATACTATTAATTTTTATTTTTTATATATTATTTTTTGCGTGTAAGTCCGTGTGTGTCTACTTAACTTTCTGTATGTCAGTCAGAATATATGTCTGTCTATCTTTCTGTCTGTCTGCAGTATGACAGCTAATCCAATTTAAAGTTTTATTTGTTGTGAATGAGCACAACGACTACTACTACCTTCTCCACCATCAACAGCACAGCAGCAGACAAGCGTCATGTGAGTGGCTTGAATTGCTTTGGCACTTTACAATTTTGCACTTCAATTCAAGCCTTAGAAATGCTTGTAGTTGTTTGATTTTGTTTGTGTCATTTAGAGTTGGTTATAACGCTGTTTTGTCCATTAGAAATTGTGTAGCAAACTTTTTAAATTACTTTTCAAACACAACTATGCAGTATGTGGTCTGAAGTGGGACAGCAGTCGATAACATTTTACATTATGGAGTTGCAATGAACTCGAAGTTTTTCTCAATAGCCTTTAGTGCATTTAATAATAATAATAATTAATGAAATATGAATTGAATACTGCTTTTGCAACGTATGCATGCTGCCAATGTAATTAAAAGACACTCATACGCCCGGATGCACCGATTGCGTTCATTGAATTATGTTGGTCATTAAACGTATTAAAATGCGCGCTATTAATATTTATCAGTTGCAGCGTAATTGCTTTAAAATCAACAGTAAATAATATATTTTTAATCAATTAACTTAATTTAAAAATTAAAAAACCTTGTTTACGTTGCATTTAAAAAACAATCAGTGGTAACTTCTTGCTGTCTGTCAGTGCAGTGAAATGGCGCAAGAATATTCAGAAAAACACAAAATGAAAATATAAAAAAAAAAAAAAACACATAATGAGCATCCTGTAATGTAGCTAAAGAAAAAGTATAAAGAAAAACAAAAATAAACAGCTAATTGCGCACACAAAGTGAACAACTAAAAACTTTAGTAACCGAATACACTTGGCCAACAGCATACTCGCCTCATGTTTTGCTGACCAAGTGTGTGTGTTATGTATTTTTTTTTATTGTTGTTTGTATTGCCTGTGACCCAATTACCTGTCTTTGTATTGGCTAATTGGTGGCGAACTAAAGACGGCCACGTTCGGTTTGCCGCTCAATTGCAAAGTTTTACGCGACTTGCCCAGCTGATTCTCCGCAACGCAGGAGTAGTTGCCGAAATCCTGCGGATGCACCTTGCGTATAATGAGCGTGTGACGTGAGCCACGTGTTTCCATGATGTGGCGCTCGGTGGTGTCCAGTTGCATGGTGTCCTTGAACCAAATGACCTGCAATGAATGAGGAGCACAGCATGACTAATTGGGTTGATATGCGACAATATAAAATAAAAATTCAAAATTAAATAAATTGATTAAAAAATGGATTAAAAAGTGTTGAAATACTGTAAAATATTTTAAATTTAATTTCGGTTTAATGGATTGTATTCTAAAGAGTTGAATTTTATTGAATTTTATTCATATTAATTTGAACTATTTAAAATTACAGAAGGTTATTAGAATTAATAGCAATTTGTATTATTGGAAATTAATATTTTTTAAATGATATTAAATAAAATTGTAAACACTAAGAGCACATAAAAGAATAAAACGAATTAAAAATATTTAAATACAATTCAATATACTTTAAATTTAATTGTACTGTAATAAATTAATATATTAAAGTCATTTTAAAACAATAAATTAATTGTAATAAGTAAATATTATAATTATTTAGTATTGTATATAATTCATAAATAAATTAAAATCAACCAAAAAAAAAATTAAAAGAATATTAATTAAAATAAATGTAAAAGAATTAAAAAGAAATAAAATGAATTTAAAAGATTGGTAATAAATTAAAATTAATTAGAATCAATTGATAAGAAATTAAATAAATTAAAATGATTTAAATTAACTGAAATTAATTGAAATAAATTGAAATGAATTAAAATGAATTGAAATGAATTAAAATGAATTGAAATGCATTGAAATGAATTGCAATGAATTAAAATGAATTGAAATGAATTAAAATGAATTGAAATGAATTGAAATGAATTGAAATGAATTGAAATGAATTGAAATGAATTAAAATGAATTAAAATTAATTGAAATGAATTGAAATGAATTAAAATGAATTAAAATGAATTGAAATGAATTGAAATTAATTAAAATGAATTGAAATGAAAAGAAATGAATTGAATTGTAAATAATTGAAATGAATTCAAATGAATTGAAATTAATTCAATTGAATTGAAATGAATTGAAATGAATTAAAATGAATTGAAATGAATTGAAATGAATTGAAATGAATTAAAATGAATTGAATTAAATGACTTGAAATGAAGTGAAATGAAGTGAAATGAAGTGAAATGAAGTGAAATGAAGTGAAATGAAGTGAAATGAAGTGAAATGAATTGAAATGAATTTCAATGAATTTCAATGAATTGAAATGAATTGAAATGAATTGAAATGAATAGAAATGAATTGAAATGAATTAAAATGAATTGAAATGACTTGAAATGAATTGAAATTAATTGAAATAAATTGAAGTGAATTGATATAAATTGAAGTGAATTGATATTATATGAAATTAATTGAAATGAATTGAAATGAATTGAAATTAATTAAAATGAATTGAAATGAAAAGAAATGAATTGAATTGTAAATAATTGAAATGAATTCAAATGAATTGAAATTAATTCAATTGAATTGAAATGAATTGAAATGAATTAAAATGAATTGAAATGAATTGAAATGAATTGAAATGAATTAAAATGAATTGAATTAAATGACTTGAAATGAAGTGAAATGAAGTGAAATGAAGTGAAATGAAGTGAAATGAAGTGAAATGAAGTGAAATGAAGTGAAATGAATTGAAATGAATTTCAATGAATTTCAATGAATTGAAATGAATTGAAATGAATTGAAATGAATAGAAATGAATTGAAATGAATTAAAATGAATTGAAATGACTTGAAATGAATTGAAATTAATTGAAATAAATTGAAGTGAATTGATATAAATTGAAGTGAATTGATATTATATGAAATTAATTGAAATTAATTGAAATGAATTGAAAATAATTGAAATGAACTCAAATGATTTAAAACGAATTCAATTGAATTGAAATGATTGGAAATGAATTGATTTGAATTGAATGAATAGAAATGATTTGAAATGAATTAAAATGAATTGAAATGAATTGATATGAATTGAAATGAATTGAAATAAATTGAAATTAATTGAAATTAATTAAAATGAATTGAAATGAATTGAAATGAATTGAAATGAATTGAAATGAATTGGAATTAATTGAAATTAATTGAAATTCATTGAAATGAATTGAAATAAATTGTAATGAATTAAAATAAATTGAAAGGAATTGAAATGAATTGAAATGAATTGAAACGAATTCAAATGAATTGAAATGAATTGAAATGAATTGAAATGAATTGAAATGTATTGAAATGAATTGAAATGAATTGAAATGAATTAAAATGAATTGAAATGAATTGAAATGAATAATTGATAATGAATTGAAATATATTGAGTCTGAAATAAACCAAATTCGGACAAATATATAAACAAAATTGTAATTAAAGAAAAGTATTATTTAGAACCAATAAATATTAATACAAAAATAGTGTAAAAGTCAGTCAAACACAATGCCTGTCGCCTGTCATTGTTGACTTTGTGTCACCATGACCAATGCGTGCGAATCGTTTAAGCAAATAAACGGGAAGCAAACACACGTGTGCCAAAAACAAATACAAATAAAAATGAACAAATGATTCGACTGCCGCAAAACTTTGCTTTAGAAGAAATACAAACGTTGTCGGCCATAGTCACCCCCTACCCTTGACTAAGTGAAGACAACAAAGGATACAAAGGCGTTAAGCACAAAACCAGCCAAACGACAGCTTGAGGCAGGATCTGGCGACAAGGATGCTCATGCATGTCAGCTTAAATTCATCACGTATTTGGTTATAATCCAGAGCGGCAGATAAACAGTCAGGCTAAAGCATAAGGGACAGAGATACTACCGAGATAGTCACATGGGCCGACAGTGGAACCAGGTGTTTGACAAATTGCGAAGTATGTGCCGTACAAAAATCATCGATAAAATGAGGAAAAAAATACAATTTCATATTTTTTTACACCTACACAGCTGCACGAAGAGGAGGACAAGATAATAAATATGCGGCTTGTGAGCAAAATATATAAAATATACAAAAAATATGTGCAAAAATATTTATTTATTTTGCTCAACGTCACAAATGTGAAAATTCCATTAAATTTGTTGTCGCTTATTTGTCATCAGCTGTGGTAGTTGTAATAGTGGATGTTGTTGGTTTTATTATTGTTGTTGTTGTTGCTATGTTTGCATATGCGCCACATTTTGGGCATTAGGTAAACACACAGCCACGTTATTTCTATTGTCACCACCACTTATGGTGGGCATTGTTGTTACTGTCATTGTCAGCAGAGCAATAGCAACAGCAAAACCAGGAATTTCGCAAATTGCTACCGTTTTGTTTGACTTGAGTAATTCGGAGAATAACCGAAAAAGAAATTGCTGGCGACGCATAATCATCAAAACCACACAAGCAAAAAATTTCATGTAACTGAAACAGAATGAATTTGTGATCTGTACTAAGTGAGTGTTGGGAAAAAATTTGTTTTTTTTTCTTATCACAATATTGGAGAACAGCAGTCAATATTGAGTGTAACAGCATTAGATGCTGGCATTTAATCTTAGGGCAGCTGTTATTTTTATATACATTTTTTTAGTAAAAAGTTTTGTTAATTAATTTGAATTTTAAGTGAAAAATGTAAAATGTATTTTAATGAATTAAAATATATTGGTTATAGTTGACATTAAAACACATTTTAATTGAACTCGATTGAAATAAATTGAAAGGAAACTAAATTAATTGAAATGCAATGAATTGAAATGAATTTAAATGAATTGAAATAAATTAAATTGAAATGAATCGAATTGAAATAGTTTGAAATGATTTAAAATAGTTAAATTGAAATGAATTAAAGTGAATTAAAATCAATTTAAATACATTAAAATGAATTAAAATGAATTGAACTGAAATGAATTGAAATAAATTATAAATTAAACTGAAATGAATTAAAATGAATTAAAATTAATTAAAATGAATTAAAATAATTTGAATAGAAATGAATTGAATTAAAATGAATTGAAATAACTTGAAATTAATTGAAATGAATTGAAATGAATTGAAATGAATTGAAATGAATTGAAATGAATTGAATTGAAATGAATTGAATTGAATTGAAATGAATTGAATTGAAATGAATTGAATTGAAATGAATTGAAATGAATTGAAATGAATTAAAATGAATTGAATTTATATGAATTCAAATGAATTCAAGTTAAATGAAATGCATTGAAATGAATTGAAATGAATTGAAATGAATTGAAATGAATTGAAATGAATTGAAATGAATTGAAATGAATTGAAATGAATTGAAATGAATTGAAATGAATTGAAATTAACTGAAATAAATTTGAATGAATTGAAATGATTGAAATAAATGGAAATGAATTGAAATGAATTGAAATGAATTGGAATGAATTGAAATGAATTGAAATGAACTGAAATGAATTCAAATTAATTGAAATGAATTGAGATGAATTGAAATGAATTGAAATGAATTGAAATGAATTGGAATGAAATGAAATGAATTGGAATGAAATGAATTGAAATGAATTGAAATTAATTAAAATGAATTGAAATTAATTGGAATGAATTGAAATTTATTGAAATGAGTTAAATAAAAATAAATAGAATTGAAATATTGAAAAAATATGTATGAAACCAATTATTTTAAGTAATTGCATTAATTATTTATTGCGGTAATCATGAAATACTTATACATTAGTGCTGACAATAGACTACAAACAGCTGCCAATATGTGCCATAAAGCGAAACACGTAGCATTATGTCAGCCTTAGGGAGTAAGACATAAATTATTTTTATTTTCACAGAAAAAAAAGAAACTTTTAAATGTACGTGTATTAAAGTCTGAAGTTGAGTGCGTGTCTTTTTGCAAATCTTTATACGTGTGCGTGTCAGTGATACTTAAGGCAGACACTTTCTTTATAACCACTTAAATGTTTGCAACAATCAAGTGTATCATTTGGCGCTAATTGGTGCAGAATACCGCAAGATTCGCATGAAGCACTTGAATAGATGTAATATATATGTTTATGAATTGTATTGTATTGAAATTGGAAATATTGATTGAAATATGGTTTAGATGCACACTGTAAAAAAATTTGTTGTGCCAACCAATTGACATTGTCTAAATAATTTATTCAAATCTTTAAAATTTAAATCTAATCTCAAGGCCAAACTAAAAGGTTTTAGTTTTAAATACAGCCAATTTAAAAAGGTTTTAGAAGAATTTTGTGTGTAAGTATTAGATAATTTACCAAGAGCGAACCGAATATGGTAGTGGTTAAAACTAATTTTTTGTATTTTTTTCAAATAAATATTATTAAAAATATTCGTATAATACCCTAACATCCTAATTTTTCATATTTGACTGTAAATTACAATTAACCCAGAGGTGATGGAGCACGACATACCTCAGATCAGTGACAGTGTATTAACCAAAAACCTTTAAAAAACCTGAAGATAGTTTGCACTGTGTTTTTGATGAATTTGTTTATTTCATTTTATGTTATAGGGGGTAACTTTTTCTTTATGTCATACTCAACACATAATAGGTTTCTTTTAATGTGTACAAATTGTAGTACTATATAATTCTGCTAATTTACAAAAGGATTTAATTAACGCATACTAAAACATTTAAATTTTGTAAATAATTAAAAAAATATATATTTTTTAATTGTATTTCAAAAATTTTAATATTAATATAGCAAAATAAATATAGAATTTCAAAGGATTTCAAATCTCTTTGCTCAAGCGCAAATATTTATTGACAAATGTATCATTGACATGTTGTGCATTAAAAAGAAATGCATAAATCATTTAAATGCCGCAGTAATATATTGTAGTGCTTCATTAAATATGCCGCTTCAATTTAATTATTAAGAAATAAAATTAATAAAAAAATGTAAAAAAGTAATTTGCTGAAAACTCAAACACTTCAAAGCGTTGTCATCAGTCAGACAATAAATTGTGGTTTTACATTTGCAGAAACCACAAGGACGAACAACACCCCTCGCTCCCTTGCAAATGACGCCTGTTGCCAAGTAGCAGCGGTGCAACATAAGAGTGATGGCAGCAGCAGCAGCAGCAACAACTCAAAAACAATTTCCATAAAATTATCAATTGCAATTGAAAATTTGCTGGATGGTTGATAAATGAATGGCATTTGTCTGTGGGGACTGACAGGCATAGTTGTGGGCGCACAAAATTTGTTATTACCAAATGCCACATTTATGATGCGACTTAATTAATGATGATGGATGCTGATGATGATGCAAATGCGAAAACAACAGCAGCAACAGCAACTGTATCAGCAACAATTGCTGTAGCAAAAGCAACAGACAACAGACAACACAATTGACAGCAGCAATTTTTGGCGCGTTTCGCATGCGGTTTAATTAAAATAATAATTATTATGCGCATTTTGTGTGCGGTCTCAAACGCGGCGTTGCCACATTTCGTTGCATAATTATGTGCGATTGAAATGTCACGTGCTTTACACACACAAAAATAGACAGACGACACACCTCACACACAAATTGTTGTTTCACTCACTCACTCACACACTAATAAACTCAAATAGACAGTGTCGCGATTAGACAAACACATTGACAGCTACATCGTACAGTAGTCGCTGACATTTAAAAGCCGCGCCACCACAAATGCATATTTAATAATGACACTTATTCCTCAATCCTCGACACAACCTAACTGCATCTATTGGTTGGGTGTTGGCTGAAAGGTGTATGAGGTACATATACTCTGCTGCATAATTGTGAAGTAGTTCGTTTTGGTGCTAGTCGTCAATCGATTCATGCGGTGTTGACGTCGCCTCGAGTTATTTTGCAAATTGATTTGTTATCGGATTTCAAAATGTTCGATGTTGCATATGCATTGCATTTATTAGTAGCAGATATGATATACGCCGAGAAAAAAAACACTATTCAAAAGTAATAATAACGTATTGCAGAATAAATACAAATGTATTTGTTTTACGTTCTTGTTTATAATGTCGTTTTTTTTACGGAAAACAACTAATAATATCACTGCATTTCTTAAAAAAAATTACTACGTTATATTCAAATAACTACAATTTGTATTTCTTTTATCGTTCAGTAATATTTGGTGCATTTCTGTACAATGTTGTATTACTTTTGTATTGAAAATAACTACATTTTTTATTTATATATTTATTCGTTCAGTAAAAACTACATTTTTTTTTTATATATTTATTCGTTCAGTAAAAAATTACTATAGCAGAATTTATTTTATTTAACTTCATCTAAAATAAAAAAGATGATTGCATATGTGTTTGTTTTTACTACAATATCGTCACTATCATGCCAAAGGGGTGAATGTTCAATTTTTGACATTTGCGTTTTTTTACATTTTTTAATGTAGTATATCCTCAAGTATGCTGCTCCAAAATCGCGTGTCATTTTGTGGGATATTTCTAGCCACAAAAGACAAAACCCAAAGGGCATATTTTTTCGTTTTTTCGCCATAACTTTTTATTGGTACAAGATAAAATGGACGTCTAAAGGCATTTATTGTTTGTTTTCAAAGCACCTATCGATCTGCATTACTAATAAAAATATTTTGTCAAATATTAATTTGTCATTTGTTATTTGTGGGAAAAAATGTTTGGCAAAATATTTTTAATTAATCATGCAGATCGATAGGTACTTTGAAAACAAACAATAAATGCATCTACAACACTATTTTATCGTGTACCATTAAAGAGTTATAGCAAGAAAAGAAAAAGATTTGGCATGACAAGATTTTCAAATTTTCCAATTTCTTGGTTTTTTTGCTATAATTTTTATAGGTGCAAGATAATATAGTGGTGTATAGATATTAATTGTTTGTTTTTAAAGCACCTATCGATTTGCATCATTAATTAAAAATATTTTGCCATTCAATTTTTCCTGCAAATAAGAAATGGCAAATTAATGTTTGACAAAATATTTTAAATTAATGATGCCAATAGATAGGTGCTTTAAAATCAAACAATTAATGCCTGTACATTACTATTTATCTTGCGCGAATAAAAAGTTATAGAATAAAAAACAAAAATATTTGCGTTTTAATCAGTATATCGACTCAAAAAATCCGTATTTATAAATCAGTAGGTTGTCCAAATCTAAAGATATTTTATATACGTTATAATAATTGACGAATAAACCAAAATAACAGAAAAATTTGAAAAATATATAAATTTTGCTAATTTTTAAAGCACTTCAAACTTTAAAATTTGATTTCCCAACATTTTTAAAAATGCACCTTCGCCCCTTTGGCATGACAGTGACAATATATATTTATTTAAATATAATAAATATGTAAAAAATACAAATACAGCATTTAAATATATTTCGTATATATGAAAATAAAGGTTACATCTTTATATAGTTTTACTGCATTTAGTATTTGTTCATAATGAATTGTTACAAATTATATAACGACACAGAGACAAACATTTAAGTATTGCTCTACACTTTTACCAAATATGAATAATAAGCTCAAAAATAAATAATAATGATATATAATAATAATGTTTGTTTTACAATATGCCCGGCCTTTGTCTTCAATGCATTTATTTTATAGTAAACAAAAACATACTACAATTTCAGTTTGCAAAACGTATTTCTAATACAATATGTAGTAAAATTCTGTTGAATAAATACAAATGCACTTAAAAAGTAGATAAATGTAGTAAAACTATACATATTAAAAACCAATACAAAATTTAAATAAACTTGTGTAATTTTCTTGGTGTACACATAATTATACACTCACTCACATATACAGACTCATATATATTTATATACAGATACCGCAAGAACCACCACTCATCGAGACACGCACTTGAACACTTTGCTGAAGTAAATGTTAAATTTTCAATTGGCGTGCTGTGCAATATCCACTTAAATGCGTTTAAGTATGTAATTATTTTGCGAAAAATAATATTTTATTGAATTAATTATACGTTGCTGTTGCTTGTCGTATAATAATCGATGGAATTTAATTGCACTATTTTGAATGATTTTACCTATAGAAATTAATTCTATACAATTGTCAGGTGCTGATTTTGACTATGTTTGAAAATTACATTCGAAAAAAAAAAACAGTAGGGTCGGTGAATGATTTTAGCTATAGATATCAATTCTATAGATTTGGCAGGTTCTGATTATGATTGTGTTTGAAAATTGCATTCGAAATAAAATAAAAAAACAGTAGGGGAGGTGAGAAATTTCGAAATAGGGAAATTAGGTGTATAGAAAAGTGTAACGATGTTATTAAGATATAGTCGGTAAGTTAAAGACGGTCTAAACTAAACTATGTACGGATACGGTTTTAAACAAAAGGTCTCAAAAGGTCTCCAGAGTTTACAGATGCTGAAAATAGCTGCAAATTTGTCATCCCTAAATGATTTCCTTTCATTTTAGTACCCATATGTACGAATGCACCACAAGTCAGTTTACGAGAGAAAAAAAATATTTTTTTTATATGGGCCATTCCACACCTTTATTTTATATGGAGCTCACCTTCTTCGATTTCAATGATATTGGGAATTGATAAAGGGTAGTGAGACATGCACTAACCAATTTTTTTTTTATTTTTTCCGACCACTTCTTCCAGAGATACAGTAGCTCAAAGTTGGAAAAAAAGAGCCAAAAATCACTTTTGTATGGTTGTTCATATCTAAATATCTCTTGAACAAGAAATGCTATAAATTTCATTGATGACTCGTTTTAAAGCTAATAAAACAAGCTTTCAGAAAAATTAAGTTGTAACTTCAAAACGTGAATATCTGGCTCGTGGTCATTATCCTTGCACTTCAAAATTAATGTACTTAAAAAAGACCCTTTTTAAAATTCCGTAAAAAAATTCTAAGTTTTCATCAATTTATTATAAGTGTTCATGCAAAATTTCAAGATGGTATTTTGATGGCATCATATTTTAAAAAATAATTTTCTAAATTTTTATTTATTTTTTGTATAGAGAAAAAAAAATTTTTTTTTTCTACAGCTAAAGTTGTATTAATTCCTGAATATATATGTAACTTTGATTTCTAAAATGGCATCAGTTTTATCATATTGTAACTAGTATTTGAAATACTGATTTTGGGATATAGTTTTTACGATTTTCGAAAAATTGTACATATGCCAAAAACTAAAGACAATTTGATGAAACTGACGCAATTTTCGAAATTAGAGTTACAAATTTATTTAAAAATTATTGCAAATTTTACTTTTAAAAAAAATATTTTTTTATTTTCAATACAAAAAATATTGAAAAAATTTAGAAAATTATTTTTTAAAATATGATCCAATCAAAATACCATCTTGAAATTTTGCGTGAACATTTACAATAAATGGATTTTTAGATTTTTTTCCGAAATTTAAAAAAGGTACTTTTTAAGGACCACAATTTTGAAGTGCAAGATAATGACCACGGGCCACATGTAAACGTTTAAAAGTTACTACTTAATTTTTCTAAATGCTTGTTCTATTAGCTTTAAAACGAGTTATTAACAGAGTTTCTATCATTTCTGGTTCAAGAGATAATTAAGTATGAACAACCACAAAAGTGATTTTTGGCCCTTTTTTTCCAACTCTGAGCCACTGTATCTCTGGAAGTAGTGGTCGAAAAAAATAAAGAAAAAATGGGTAGTGCATGTCTCGATACCCTTTATCAGTTGCTAATAATCATGATTTCATTAAAATCGAAAAGGTAAAATCTCAAATTTGACATTTTTGGTCGATTTGGTATGGATTGGCCCATATATGATAATAAAGGGGTTGTTAACCAAAAAGTTTACTTCGGCCGGCATAGTGTAAAATCACCGGTAGAAGTGAGTGTTTTTCGTGATATTTGAACATAAGTGGTTGGATCACAGGTCACAAACGACCGATCATATCTGTTTTCAATACTAGACAGCGAAGATACATAAGGAATCTAACTTTGAAATTTCATTGGTATAGCTTTTCTAGTTTTGCCTTAATCGTGGTTTCAACAGACATACATACTAACGGACAGACAGACAGATATCGCTATATACATAACCACTTTTTTCAAAAAAATGTTCATACGAATATCATCCTGAATGGCGATTTATATTTCAATTTGTCCATACAAAAAATAAATTTTAAAATTAAGTTGAATTTAGTAACACAAAATTTCTCATTTACCATCAGGTACTCATATTAAAAATTTATCTAATTTAAATTTATCAAAATTTAATATATCAAAATATAATAGAACTAGCATCTTGTCGTTGTAGATCGAAAAGTCACCAAATACATTTTAATGAAAAACCTAAATTTCGAGTTTTTTGACTAATATTATAAAAAGTAATTGATGCATTTGTAAAGTTAAAATATTAATTGATAGATTAACATATTGTTATCATGGGGTTCAGAATGGTGTAGTGCACGCGCAAGCCAGTAACCGACTTCTGTTAGTTGCCATAGCCTCTCCTACACAATTCCTAGTCTCACCTTCGCGTTGGTGAACTCCATTAACCCGAGCAAACAGAAGATCGGGTTTCAACCCCGGTGGGAGTTCTGGACGGGGACAAACGAGACAGGGATATTGGCCCTCCAAAATGGGGGTTGTGCATTGGGCTTGTGACCCGCCATATAAAAAATCTGATTCAACGAAAACAGATAAAATGCCTCGGATATCGATCCAAAAACACTATGACATATTCTTTTCATGTGGTATTAAAATTGAGATCATCGATTAAAAATTGGCAGATATATAAAGATTTTTGTAAATGAATATTTGACATTTTGAAAATGTATTTGGTGACTTTTCGTTCTACAACGACGATATAAAGGGTTTTTCAACAGCGACGCTACAAAAGTAGAGCGACAAGGACAGCAAACGACGCCATATTTCTTGCCGCACTTTTGACATTTCTCTTCAGTAAGGTTTGCCATTTCATGATGGTAAGATATACGAATTCGAATTTCGGTAGTAAATTTTAATAATTTCGACTCGTTGTTGGGTCGTATATTTTTCCATCATGAAATGGCAAACCTTACTGAAGAGAAATGTCAAAAGAGCGGGAAGAAATATGGCGTCGTTTGCTGTCCCTGTCGCTCTACTTTTGTAGCGTCCTTGTTGAACAACACTTGTAGCGCTCTTATTGAAAAACCCTTTATTAAGCTTTAGGTTTTTTAAGATAACCTATAATTTATATACAAGCCAAATAATTAAAAGTAATGAAATGATACTAATTTCACTACTTATTCGAATTTAAATGGATTACTTTAATTATGTTGCAGCTGAAAAATTGTATAAGGCGATGGCTAACTTAAATCTTAAATTTTGTATTTTTTATTATAATTCTGTATGTAACTATTTAGAATATGGAATAGAATACGAATCAAAGATTACTCGAATACCAAAAATTAAAATTTTAGATTTTTAGTCGATTTAATGATTAATTGTAGTACAAATATATTGCACTGGTTGAAGAATTTTGTGTGTTAATTAATCAAATGATGAATTTTAATAAATATGGAATTTTAAAATTATAGCGATTTGAAAATAGTTATCAATTGTATTAAAAACTTAATTAAATAATACATAAAATGACAAAAAACTATAGTATTTTCAATTTTAATAATAAACAAAAAAAAAAGAAATCAAATTTTTAAGAGTTGGCAGACTCACCTCAGGTTGTGTCTCTCCGTGCACAATGCACACTAACATTGCCTCATGTCCTTCACCCGAGAATACAACAGGACGTTCAACGGAAATTTCTGGAGGATCTGCATGTGAAATAAAGAAAATCGTTAAAAAAATTGTAACAAATATGCATTATAGCGGCACAGCTTACACAATACATGTAGCACAACTTGACTGGAGGCTGCCTGGCCAACACCATTATTAGCCGTACAAATATAGACGCCACCCTTGTGCCGATCGACATTCTCGATGGAGAGTATGTGTGAGTGTAGTTTTTCCTCACCTACTTGACAAAAATAAAAACAAAGAAAAGGAAACGAAACGAAATAAATTATGGACTTGCAGTAATAAGGTCGGATTTAGGGTTGATTGCGTTCAACTTTAATCGTTGGTCCTCCTTCGTACGAATTGTGTATAGATTATTTGTAGAACTTTATGCAAATCTTACCGTTGGGCAAAATATTATTCTTGCGACTCCATGTAACATTGGGCGTTGGATTGCCGGAGGCTGAGCATTCAATGCGCACTGATGAGCCTTTTTTGACTTGCAAATGGCCGCCGGTGCTGATGTGGTGAATTCTTGGTGGTACTAAAAAGCAGAAAAAATGCAAAAAAGAAGAATTTGTTAAAAATACAAAAATATTAAAATATGCAAAAGAGAGAATATATACAAATAAACATTTGTTGTAGAATGAAAATCAACGGCATTTTGACATTTTGGTATTTCAAATATTTGCGGCCAAGCAGAAATTGCAACATAGACCTAATGCCAACGTTTAATTCAATGTTTGAGAGGAATTTGAGACTGTTGTGTCTTATTTAACAACTGTTCAAAATTATGTTTCACTCGGAAAGCCTTAGGCCTTAGGCACGCAGTGTGCGTCCGTCTTCCACGCAATACAAGAATAGAGATTGGGTTGTATTTTATGCAAATCTAGACAGCAGCTCCGGCGGGAGTAAGTTGTTGATTTTGTGCGGGCGCTGTTTTAGGTTTTTCTTTTATTTTGAGCGGGTGTTCCAATGAGTATTGTGTATGAATTAACATGGCTCGTTGGGGAATTTGAGTAAAACTTAAAGCAATGAAAATGAAGATTTTAAATAAAGCAGCGCATTTGCTATAAGTTTTGACATGCATAAATCACTTTTTTATTATTCCGAATAAATTTATATTAAAGTTTTTTTTTTTTGTTGACATACTCTATGCAACATCAGTAAATAATACATCAATCCAATGATTAATCGCATTTGAATTGATCGATTATTCGACCATTAGCCGAGTTCATTTTATGCACAAAATTGTATTTAACACATGAGCCGCAACCAAATACCCCCACTTAACCTCATGTATATGGTACCTTCTCAGACTCTATGCTAATAGCAACATGTTTGGCAATAAAGTTTGCGGCTTATGTGGCCCGAACAACGCACAAAAGCTGCTCTATATAAAACACATGACCCACAGATGGTATGTTGTGGCTTACGGGACACATAAGACGTTTAACATTGCCGAAAATGCAAACGAAAGAACAGTAAGTACGTACGTCCGTCAGTCGGTCAGTCAGTCGGTCAATATTTTCTATAGCACGTAAATGAGAAGAGTTCTTTGAGCATAAACTTTTGTTCCAAATATCCGGCAATCAACCAAGTTCTAACGAACTTCCGTATGAAACCCCTTTTTAAATAGAACCTCAAGAAATAGATATATGGAGCTGCAATTATATGGTGTTTGTCTTAGTATGTGTACGAATAGTTACTATGCAGTAAATATGAGGAAAAGCAGCCAAGAATATACTAAAGTTGTTGCCAAAATCAGCAATATATACGTTACTGAAATGTAAGTGCCAGTAGGAAATCGTAATCATCATTTAAGTCGATAAAATAATAACAATACACAACAAAATGAGAAAAAAAATTTGCGCAGTAAATTCCATTATTTTTGTATTATTGGAAATGACTCGCATAATTTGAATATATGAATTAAAAAATTTTCTACAGATAGGATTACGAGATTTCGGGCAATAACATTTATACTGAGCTTTCAAAAAGGTGGTCGCATATATTTGTAAATATCTCGCGTTTAATAAAACCCATATACTCAATTGTTATAACGAATGAAAGATAATTAAATAACCAATAAACATTTCTTAGAACAGTTTGTAATTGGTTCACTGGTTTAAAACTCTATAGAAGAACTCGAAAAATGTAAATTTTTTCAAGCAAAATTTTATTAAAAAATGCATTTAAAAAATTGGGAAAATTTGAAAATGCGTAATAATGCAAAGTTTAGAATATTACAAAATTAGCCTGCACTTTTTTCAAGAAAAAGACGTAAAAATTAAAGAAATCTATGGATACGTTTTGAGAACAGAAAAATCATGTGAAAGCATTACAATTGGGTATTAACTAAAAAAAAACGCATTTTATGTTTATACCCTATACCCATGGGTTACAAGTTATAAAATGTATGTGAGGATATTTTAGCGCCTCTTTGTAGGCGTGACTGGTATAAAAAGTATATATTTTCTTGGTCAACATCACTTTCCGAGTCGATTTAGATATGACCGTCTGTCTGTCCGCCTACACACGATAACGTGAAAACTGCTATTCTGAATGCGACGAAATTTAGTTTTAATATATTTTAGTAGAATACTAATTCTAAGTTCGAAATTGAGTCGAATTAGTCAACTCACTCTATTACATCCACTGCGATATATGGGTTTACTTTTTTGGATCACATATCTCGTTAAGTATTAAAGATAAAGTTATAAAATTTTAAATTAATTACAAGCAATCATCTATCAATAGGTGCTCAAAAAAAAATCGTGAACCGATTACATTTTTATTTTTTTATTTTTATGCCTTTTTGTATAGCACTCAATTATATTGCTTTCATCACATAACTTTTTTTATCCTGAAATGTTATCCATATATTTTTGTCATTTATAGCTCAATTTCTTCGAAAGAGTGTGAACTAATTTTGAAAAATTAAAATTTGTGTATCATCTTACTTTCTCAATTTTTTTTCCATTTTTTTAAATGAATTTTTTTTTCTTAAATGTTTGTTGACAAAAAAAATTGTTTTTTCAAGTTCTCCTTTCGAGTTCTCTTAAACTAATGAACGAATTTAAAAATGTTCTAAGAAATGTTTATTCGTTATTCAATTAACTTTCATTCGATATAAAACTTAATCATATGTGTTATTTAGAACGCGAGGTATTTACAAATATATGTGAGCACCTTTATGAAAGCACGGTTTAAAAGTTATTGACCCATATTTTGTAAACCTATCCAAAGAAACATTATTAAATCATATTTTCTGCATAAGAGCGTCATTTTACATTAAACAAAAATACCCTTGACTGCTGCGCAGAATGGCTGTTGTTTAGTGTAATTAAACTACTCGACATGATTTTTCCTATGGACATCACATATATAAATTCTATATAAATCATTGATTGATGCAGAATTGGATTGCAGTGCAGTTTTTTCTATTACAAATCTTTTTTGAGTAAAATTCTGGTAAAATTCTAGTAAAAAATACAAATTTTTATAATTTAAAATTTTTTTGATGGATCTGTGTTGATAGGACATATTTTAAAAAGCAAAACCAATGAAAAAAAGTTAGTAATTTTGATCATTAGTTGCATAGCCATATATATATATTATTTTTTTAATTTCTAATTAGACCAGAAATTCTAATAAAATCTCCTAAAAATAATCTAAAAAAAATAAATTTTTTGGGTTTAACTTCAAATATCTCAACAACTGATAGGGATATCAACTTTTATTGGTATTTTATAATTAGTATTGACAATTTCAAGAAAATAGCATTTACAGTTTTTTGGAAACTAATAGTGCTGTATTTTTTATTCTAAGTTTACTACTTAGAAAAGTACCTAAAAATGTTATATATTAGTTTTCAGTGCTAGTTAAACTTAGTTTGTGGTTTAAACCACGTTTAAAATCAAAATCAATGTTTTCAGTGAACTTCAACCGTCGTTTAAACTAAGTTTAAACGACCGATGCTGATGGTTTAAACTACGTTTAAACTTTTAAAGTTTTTGACATGAATTTTTTTCACAACACTTTTCACTATTTTCTGTCGCTGCGTTGTTTCACAAATTATTATTAATTTTTGTATTTTTGCACACTATGCATTAAAAAGAGTTTCACGTGCACTATAGTTGCTCGATCTCTTGTTTAAATTTAAAAATGCATTAAGTTTATTTTTCTGAAACCATTTTTTTATTTCTTCAATTTTGAATGACATTTATCAGAAGTAAAAAAACGAATTATCAAATTATCATTTGTCATTTGCCTGTGGTGCCATATGTATTGTCTTGGTCTGTGTTCAATTTAAACTATCACTGAAAAACTGCTAACAAAATTAAATGACGTTTAATTTAAAGAGAAGATTAATTAAACGGAGTTTAAACTACGTTTAAACGTGCACTGAAAAAATGGCACTTAATATAGCAGCATAGGTATCATATCGTCGTTGTAGAACGAAAAGTCACCAAATACATTTTCAAAATGCCAAATATACATTTACAAAAATCTTTATATATCTGTCAACTTTTAATCGACGATTTTAATTTTTTTTACCACATGATAAGAAAATGTCAGTCTATCAATTGATATTTGAACTTTAAAAATGCATCAATTACTTTTTATAATATTAAACAACAAACTCGAAATTTAAGTTTTAAATTTGACTTTTCGTTCTACAACGACGATATAAAAGATAATATTTTCAAGAATTTATTGATATCAATTGGACTTTATCGATTGTTCATCACTGCTTTAATTTCATATTTTGCTTGTTATAATTTATGACCTAAAATAGTGTGGCGTGAAGGGAGTGAAATCGGTAACTGAACTTTAAATCTTGATAGATCACAAACTATAAAAGACTTAGTCGAAATTATTTTTTTAATCGACGGGGAAAACACCAGGGGTTCATAAAAAATATTTTATTGATTTTGAAAAGGGTGGGGCGTATACGTAACAGTGATATGAAAAATTAAATTTTCTAAGTTAAATTAATTTAAATTTCTATTTTTATTTGAATACGTGATCAAAAATCTTATATAAACTTTGTTGTTGTATCAAAATATAAAAAAACTAAGTACGCAATTATTTTTTATTTATCGATCTCTATCTCTCCACAAGATTTCATCAAAATCGGTAGAGATCGTGCCATGATTGATATTTCTTACGTGGTATCCATATGTGATAGACCCATATGTGATATTTTATAGGGCAACTAACATTGAAAAATGGAAAATCTTCATCATTATTTTCTGAATATCATACAATGGAAATATAATTTGCAAACTTATGCTAGGTTTTCTCTATATAATTATGTTTTGCTTACATAATAACATTGCCTTAGAAAGAGTTTCATATTAAAATTTCCATTACACATGTGAAATGAACTCGAAATATCAACATAATGACATTTTTGAAATTTCAAACATGAAAACATGAATATGATACAAAATATACAAAGTAAAGTTAAAGGTTTAGCTAAGCACAAACTGTATACAAGACCCCTGATGAGGAAACTTGGCTGCATTCGAAACAGCTGTACGATCGGTCAACAAGTTTTTGGTTTTTTGTCAATTACTGTTGTTGTTTTTTTGAACCAGTGCAAAATACATAATGCATTTGGCAGAGCTAGAGCCTAATTAGTGTTTGCAATACTCTATTTTAAGCTCGACTAAAAACAAACAACTTTAAATTAGAAAAATATATTTAAGGACTGCGTCGAATAAAATTGTCCGCTACAAAAATGAAAAAAACTAGAAATCTAGTAATCGAATTTTTATAGAATAAAATATTTTATTTTGAAAATTATTTTTAGATTTAAAAAAAAATATATAAAAAACCAGAAATTAATATTTTTTAATAAAAAGTTTTAATTTTTCCGGAACCCCTTCCATTAATGTTGTAATGGTAGTGTCCGCCACCCTCACAGCTGCTGAAGACCACTTTCTTTTAAAGTCTTGAAGGTCTTTGGCCACTTTTTTTGTTGTCTTCATCTTCCTTTTTACTAAAGCCCAGTATTTCTCAATCGGCCTGAGTTCTGGACAGTTTGGTGGATTGGCTTCTCTAGGCACCAAAATTTCTGCATTTTGTTGGATCCACTCTAAGGCCGTTTTGCTGTAGTGACATGAAGCGAGGTCAGGCCAAAAAAATGTGGACACTTCATGTTGGCGTAAAAATGGAAGCAATCTCTTTTGCAAGCATTCCTTCACATATATTTCGCTATTAATTGTACCCGATGTCACGAATGAGCTGCTCCTTTATCCACAACTGCAAATTGCCTGCCAAACAAGGAATTTCTATGGGAATTTTGTCATTTTTTTTGAATTTTTCAGCGACATTTCCTCGAGAATCGGCTGTATAAAATTCCTGCCCAGGTAGCTGAGAAAAGTCCGCTAAAACATAAGTTTCGTCGTCCATTATGCAGCAATCGAATTTTTTAAAAAAATCTTGGTTCAGCTTTTTAGCTCGTTGTTTTGCGGTTCCATTCTTGACGGCATTTCTATCCGGAACTTTTTGGACCTTGTACGTCTTCAGCCCAGCTTCTTTCTTAGTCCTGCGCACGAAAGATTCAGAGCAATCCGCCGTACTCGCCAATTTCCTTCCGGATATGCTTGGATCTTTCTTTAAAATATTCACAACCTTCTTCGACTTTTCACGATCATGTGGGATCATGTGGGCATTTTTTTACCAGAATCTTTCTTCCGATCAATACTCAGGTCTTCCTTAAAGCGGTTGATAACGCAAGAAATGGTCTTAGGGTTAGCTACCTCCTTGGCAATTTTTTTAAAAGACCAACTAGGTTGTTTTTGAAAAATTTTAATTATATTTTCTCGCACTTCCACTTCGTTTGCCATTTTCGCGTTAAATAAATTTTGTATTGACTATAACTGACACAAATTATTTTCTGCCTACTGGGTTATCTAAATTTTATGTACATTTAAGTCTAAGAAAACTATGCAAACATAACGACGACTGTTTGAACTATGTACAAAATACATACATATTATATATAAATATATATTTTATATGTAAATATATATAAATGCAGCGTGTAATATGTTACAAAGAATGTTTAGTGATTTCTTTTAGAGAATTTGTTGGTATCCAATATTGCGCAGGGCACACAAAATATTAAGAACTTAATAAGGATTAAATTCTAAATTCATTTCTAATAATACATTTAGTATTTTATATGAAATTCAATTTTTAACCCCTCTGCACAAATTGCAAAGATGCCCCTTCTAGAGAATTTGGGTTAAATTGATCCACTCATTGCCATAATTGGATATGAACCATCGATTTGGTAAATCAATTTACCTTCAAACATTTTAAACAAAAATAAATAAAAATTAGTTGGGAAAGTTAGATCACATGGGTAAGTTCGGTCACATGGGGTGGACTTTTATAGTCGGTCGGGCCCGACTATGGAATACCCTACACTCTTGGTGAACATATTAGTGCTATAATTTGGTGGGATAATTTTTAATAATTTACGACTAAAATTTCCACTACAAAAAATCGGTAAAAAATGAAAAAAATCAAATGTCGGCGATTCAAACCGCACCAAACCGTAATTTTTTTGGGATGCAATGATGACTCATGGAGTACGTGTGGATTGCTGTCTGACCAATAACGCATATTTTGTTTATTGACGAAGCCATTTAGCCAGAAGAAATGAGCCTCATCGCTGAAGATGATTTTTCGATGAAAATCCGAATCATTTTTAAGTTGTTGCTCAGCCCAATTCACGAACATATGACGCTTCTGGTGGTCAAGCGGTTTCAGTTCTTGCGTCAATTTGATTTTGTAAGGATGTAGGCCAAGATCTTTTCGCAAAATTTGCCACAAGGACGTCACAGAGATGCCCAACGCTTGAGAACGACATGTGAGAGACACATTTGGGCTTTCTTCAACTGAAGCCTCAGCGGTAGCAATATTCTCGACACTACGGGCACTTCTTTGTCTCACTGGCACGGGAACATTTTATACTGTGCCTGTGGATTCAAATTTTTCCACTAGACGCTCTATTTTTGATCTGCTAGGACGGTTATGACGATCATAAATTGGACGTAGCGCTCTTTACGTTGAGGCCACTTACTCTGAATTTCGGTAGTAAATTTTAATAATTTCGACTCGTTGTTGGCTCGTATATCTTTCCATCATGAAATGGCAAACCTTACTGAAGAGAAATGTCAAAAGAACGGCAAGAAATATGGCGTCGTTTGCTGTGCCTGTCGCTCTACTTTTGTAGCGTCCCATTTGAAAAACCCAATTCAATATCAATTTGATGAATGACTGAAAAGGTGTTCTTCAGTTTGAGGAAATTAAAGTGAAGACTAAGTTTCATAACATTAATGTACAAATACATAATTCACAAAATATTCGTACATCATATAAAAGAAATTTGTTCATCAAACCAAATTTCAATTAAAATATTTGTTTTTTCGTTTTTATTTTAACAGTTCTTATATAATGTTTATTCGATATGCAAATTTATGCTTTGTGATATATTTATAATTACAACTTTTTATTAATTACTTATATTACTTATATTTTGTAATTTTTTTTTGGAAATATATATTTTTTTAATGGAATTTAAATGGAATTTAAATGGAATTCCATTTTAAAAACTTATTCAGTTTGATATTATGAAAATGTGTACACAAAATAATCCACAAAATTCAAGAATATATTTTTGCATAAGCAATAAATTAATTCTTTCTACAAATGAAAACCAAATGCTCTGTGAATTTCTGTGCACACATTTGTAGGCTTTACCTGTACAGCATTTAACTGCATCAGACTACTACAACCTACCTTCTGATTACACATAATCTCCAGTGCGGAACTCAGTAATTTGTTTATAAGTGCTGGAAATTTGTTTAAGTCATTTATTTGTGTGCACAGACCATTGCAAATAGACAGACTGGCCATGCGAGAGATACGTCCTGCTGCAATTATCCTTGAAGATTTGTCTCAACATTTATTGTGTGCAACAAAGCAGATATGAATTACAACTGGCTGGCAAATTACATTGCAAACGTAACCCAATTATGTAAGGATGCATTATGTTATTTTAAGGTTTAAAATTGAGGTATAATTTAAGATACTAATTACCCAAAATAAATACTTTATTCTGTATTTTTTAGTATTATTTTAAATTGTATGTGTACAAAAGAAAAAAAAACTCAATGATTTAAACAGCAAAGCCACAAAACAGCTGCATTTCCAACGAGAATAAAAATTATTCGTATACGACGAAACCATCGACAATGAGGTCAATTTAAAAAAAAAAATAAAAAAACCGCGGCGGTTGCCCAATCACTGCACCGCACCAACTGCACCACAACGTAATTGTTGTAGGCATTTATGTCATTTTTCAGGCTTCACACTATGCACTGCGTGTAACATAAGTGACCTCATGCAACATTCTGTCACATGAGTGTTTAAACAATTTAATGCATATCATTTCGTAAATTACAAAATCTATATTCAGGTAATGAATTCAGGTAACGTTGATATAAAGGTACCTAACACCAATCAAATGCATTTGCAAATTTGAATATATGTATGGTTTATTTTTATATGGGTAAATGGGTATTAAAGGGAGAGTGACATAATAAAATACCTACACAAAGTGCAAAAAATGTTTGCAGCAAACACATGTAACATACATGAATTTGCAGATGTTTAAAACACATATTTTAATAACAACATATATCCATAAAATAAAAATTATTTTGGCAAATTTGAAAATAAATGTAACAGTCAATTAAATTTATGATTACAAACATAATATGTTTGAAGAAAACTAATTTGTTTCTGTGTGCAGTTTTGAAATATTTCTAATACCAATTACAATTTGATAAACGTATAATGCGATCAGTGCGGAAGCATAGAACACATATTTTGAAGTAATCGGTGTGATGTACAGCTAAACGGAAACAATCCACTAGAAACAGTCCACAATTCAAAATTAACTAAGAGCAATTATTCTTAAGATGCAGAGGATAAAGGTTTAGGCATCAAAAATGTTAAAGAACACGTGTTTGTTTAACTGTTTGCTTTTTCAATGTTGCTTTGTCTGTCATCTCCATCTGTTGTATGTTTAAAATAACTTAAAGCAATTATTCATGATATGTAGATATTATCGTCACTGTCATGCCAAAGTGGCGAATGTGCATTTTTAAAAATGTTGGCATATCAAATTTTAAAGTTTGAAGTGCTTTAAAAATTGGCAAAATTTATATTATTTTTCAATGTTTTCTGTTATTTTGGTTTATTCGTCAATTATTATAACGTATGTAAAACATCTTTAGATTTGGACAGCCTACTTAATTATAAATACGTATTTTGTGAGTCGGTATACTGATTAAAACGCAAATATTTTTGTTTTTTATTCTATAACTTTTTATTAGCGCAAGATAAAATAATAATTTAAAGGCATTAATTGTTTGATTTTAAAGCACCCATCTATTGGCATCATTATTTTAAAATATTTTGCCAAACATTAATTTGCCATTTGTTATTTGCAGGAAAAAATGTTTGGCAAAATTTAAATAATGATGCCAATCGGTAGGTGCTTTAAAAACAAACAATAAATACCTTAACACCACTATTTTATCATGTACCAATAAAAAATTATAGCAAAAAAACGAAGAATATGGAAAAATTAAAAATCTTGTCATGCCATAAGGGCGTATCTTTTCGTTTATTTGCTATAACTCTTTAATGGTACAAGACAAAATAGTGATGTAAAGGCATTTATTGTTTGTTTTCAAAGCACCTATCGATTTGTATCATTAATTATAAATATTTTGCCAACCTTTTTTTCCTGCAAATAACAAATGGCAAATTAATGTTTGGCAACATATTTTTAATTAATGATGCAGATCGATAGGTGGTTTGGAAAAGAACAATAAATGCCTTTACACCACTATTTTATCTTATACGAATAAAAAGTTATGTCGAAAAAACGAAAAGATTCGCCTTTTGGCATGACAAGATTTTCAATATTTCAAATTCGTCCTTTTGGTTTTGTCTTTTGTGGTTAGAAATATCCAACAAAATGATAAAAATGTAAAAAACGCAAATGTCAAAAATTGCACATTCATCCCTTTGGCATGATAGTGACGTTATGTTCTTAGGTATCAAAAAAAGTAACTAAGAGCAAATATTCTTGTCTGCAGATGTTCCAAACACAAAATTTTTGAAAAAAAAATTGAAATAACATTTTTTTTTAAATTTTTTTTTAAAGAAAATGACCGAAAAAAATGTTTTTTTAATAAAAAGTTGTAATTATAAATAAATTATAAAATATTTACTAATTTATGTATGTTCAGCAAGCATTATATAAGAAAAACATACAAGAATTACTTCAGAACTGAGAAGTATGGCAAAAAAAAAAACCGAAAAATAAATATTTTAATTGAAATTTGGTTTGATGAACAGCATTCTTCAATATGATCTACATATATGTTGTATTTTATGTATTTGTTCATTAATCTGATGAAACGTATTCTTCGCATACGGTTCATTGTATTACAGAAAAAATTCATAACATTGATGTTTTGTAGTTATCATTATTATGAATCGTTCTTCAATACAATGAATCATGGTTTGAAGAACGAAATTCATCTATATGATATGATCTTTTTTATGTAAGTAATTTGCTTTATTAATATTCATATGAAAAATTATAAGATTTTAGTAGAATTTAATTAATATTAGTGAAATTCTGCTATTTTATTTTCGTGCCGAATTCTTCGCTAGTTTTAGAAGTTTATTTCCCTCCGTGTGGCTTAAATCAAGTAAGAAATGAAAATAAAATGAATAAATGAATGATTTGAATTGGTTCAAATGTCACCATGGACTACGAGTGTTATAAAAACTGCAAGCAATTCATCGTCAGACAATTATATTCTTAATTATTTTTTTTTTAAATCAAAATAAAATCATCGAGGAGATTTGCATGACGTCTTAGAAGAGCCCAGAGTTTTTTAAATCAAACGGTTAGTGATCGAGTTATTCGAAACTTCGTTGAATACGTCGTTTTGAATTGCATTCAACTTTTATTTAATCAAATAAAAATGTCATCAAAAAGATATATTTAGGCTTTCCGAAAGACTTCATATTTTTTAAATCAATCCATTCGGGATCGACTTATTCGAATCCGCGTTTTGGAATTGTTTTTGAGTTCTGGCGATAAAATTCGGAAAATTATGAACGTAGGGATCTCAAAATTTTTTTCGCAACATATATATCTATAAACATAAAACTCTTGGTCCGTCTGTCAGTCTGTCGGTCTGTCTGTTTGTTCCAGCATCACGTCTAAACCGCTGAACCGATTTAACTCAAATTTTGCACCAGGATACTATGAAGTCCGGAGTGTGTCATAGGCTATATATGGGCGAGATTTGACCAAGGGGCGTGGCACCTCCCATACAACCTAAACTTTCCAAACGACATATCTCGGCACATACGCAAGCTAAGAAGATGAAACAAAAAATTCAAATACAAAAAAAAAACACAAAAACAAAAGCAAAAATCAAATACAAAAGTAAAAGCACAAAACTTAAGCAATAACTCAAAAACAACAGAAAAATAAAAAAAGAATAGAAAACAAAATCAACCACATCAAAATTAACCACACTAAAATTCACCACACTAAAACTCATCACACTAAAATTTACCACACTAAAACTCACCTAACTAAAATTCACCACACTCAAATTCAAAACACCAAAATTCACCAGACTCAAATTCACCACACTAAAACTCAACACAATAAAATTCACCACACTCAAATTCACCACACTAAAACTCACCACACTAAAACTCACCACACTAAAACTCACCACACTAAGACTCACCACACCAAAATTCATCACACCAAAATTCACCACACTAAAATTCACCACACTAAAATTCACCACATTAAAACTCACCACACTAAAATTCACCACACTAAACTTCACCACAGTAAAACTTACCACAATAAAACTCACCACACTAAAATTCACCACACTCAAATTCACCCACATAAACTGAACACACTAAAATTCACCACACTTAAATTGAACACACTAAAACACACCACTATAAAATTCACTGCACTTAAACTCACCAATAAATAAAACTTCTACTGGAAAAAACTCTACGGGGAAGAATTCTACGGGAATGAATTCTACTGGGAAGAATTCTATGGGAAAGCACAGTCTGAGAAAGAATTGTATATGAGAACAGTTGTTTTAGCGGAGAATTAGTTTGGTTTTGGTTACTACATTTATACAACCAATAAAAAATACGTCCACGGGTCCCTGATATAAATAATAACAATGTTATTTATATTAATAAAATTGCTCCATAACCTTGCATTCACAAAATCTTTGCACGAGTCGTGTACGGGTCCAGCTAGTATATATATAAAAATAATTGACGAGAACGACAAGCAAAATTTGCTATTTGTCATTTCAAAAATAAATATGTTCAATCATTTTTTGCACTATTAATTTTTGCTATAATAAAAAAATTTATAAAAATGGGCAGAATCAAGTTCGTTCCTTTTTTAATAAACCCCAAATCTTTCCCTAAATATGCTAATCACATCTTTAATCAAAGAATCCCACTGTACCGTACGTAAAACTTGTTTAATTTTTATATTAGTCTATTAAAAAAAATATAGTAACTTAAATAAAGCTATTTATCTAGTTTCTACATATAGTGGACATTTTTGTATTATTGGCTAAATAAAAAAAAAATATATATAAAATGATCCTCGTAAAAAACTGTCCACCAAGTGAAAATTTATGTGCAACCAGCGGCAGAGTGCAAAAACCATAAAAAGTTTGGCTACATCATTTTTTTTTTATATTACGGTTGCTCTTACTGTTTGCTGTTCTTTAGTTGTGCAAAAGTTCAATAAACGTTATATTCAAAGCCATTACTTGCCAAGTAGAGTGAATAATAAACACATAAAAAGCGAAAACTTTTCATATTTCTGATTTAAGATTTTGTTTTTGAGTCAATATTGTTGGGCAAACCATGGCCAAAACTAATATAGACTCATATGAAAAGGGAAAAGGGCCTATTGTCAGCAGGAAAAGCTATAAAAAAGATGAAATTATATAAATCAGTAGATATGCGTTGTGGTATAATTTAAGGGTAAAATATTAATAATGTTAACGAAAAATAGAATTTAAATCTATGCCATGAAAATAATTTAAAAGTAAGGGCTAACATTTGATTTTTATCTAATAGTTGAAGATGCTATAAATTGTATTTCTTAAAAGAAAACGCATTACGCATCAATACATCAGAAATTTATACTTTAATTCGTGAATGTGCTATAAATTTCGTTAATATATCTTGCTGTCTTTGCGGTTACAACACCACATGCACATGGAGATACCTCTGTGATTTGGGAATTTTAGGGTGGAACCGCATAATGTGAAAATATATGCAAATTATTCATCAATTCTGATTAGAAGTTTTACAGCGTCAATGCTGTCAGTAAAAACGCCATATACTTTCTTTGGAGGTTTTTGTGGATCTATTTACAGTCAATGTTTTATTCTGTATGTGTTTGGAATACAATTGAAGATTTTATTCGATACGATAATAATATTGTCTGGCATTTAAAATCTTTTATATTCTATAGAATTATCCTATTTGACATTTGAAGTAAATTTATTGGCATTATTTGAAAATACATTGAAGAAAGGGTGGCTTAGAATATTTTCAAGGTTTAGACCATGATAAATAAGGATTGTGTATTTCGAAAGAGCTAATTTATGTACCCAGTTTAGAATATTGCGAACTTAGTACAAACAGTCTGAATTAAAAATTTGGTTTTCACTGACAATATTAATCATATTGGACATATGATTACTGGGACAACTTCAATTTTAGAATAGTAAGAAGACCATATTTCAAAAATTAGATCCGATACCAAAAAATTGGTATCGGATCTAATACAGAAGGATCTAATATAGAAAGAATACAAAATAAGGAAAAACCTTTTTTTCGAGTTTTAAAAACTAACAAACCCTAGTAGAAATTTTGGTAGGGTCATGGTCATGAAGTGATCATGTCATTATTTGAGATGATCGGGATATGACGAGGCCCATAATGTCTTTGTAACGCAGTGTCCTGATCATGTTTTGACCTCAGACCATGATCATGTACTGATCGGGCAATTCCCCATTTTAATATTTACCCGACAATTGCCTTGTCTGAGCCCGAGCATAATAGGGTTTCTCTCATTAATCTCGATCATTCCCTGATACTAATTTCGTTATGAGGAACAAATAATGTAGCTATGATCGGGAACATTGACTGTTTAGATAATGTAAACCCTGCTATGGTAAGCATGATAAGGGCATGCAAAGGCAATGATCATATTTTCTCTAATAGGGCTTACCCAACGAAAACCCGTTCATTTCCCGATGGCGCATCGGGCAAATTTCTACTAGGGAGGATATTGGAATTTCAGTTTATATTAAAATTCGAACAACTAAAAAATAAATTAAGTTTTTCTTTTTTTTTTGAAGAACTATTAATGTGAGTTCTGTAAATTTTTATTCTAAAAAAAAGTTGTAAATTTCTAAAATTTCAAAATTAATTTTCTTAAAAAGACTACGTGGTAGCAATATAAAAACGGAGTATACTGGGTCTATATAAGCACCTACAAGTTATATATAAATCATGTATCGGGTGCCTATTAAAGAAATGTGTAGAGTAGTGTTATTCTTAGGATTGTTCAAGTAATAAAGTGGTTTTCAATAAGAGCGCTACAAACGTTTTTTTCAAGGGTTTTTCAACAGGGACGCTACAAAAGTTGAGCAACAGGGACAGCAAACGACGCCATATTTCTTGCCGCTCTTTTGACTTTTCTCTTCAGTAAGGTTTGCCAATTCATGATGGAAAGATATACGAGCCAACAACGAGTCGAAATTATTAAAATTTACTATCGAAATTCGAATACGTATATCTTTCCATCATGAAATGGCAAACAAGCAAGAAATATGGCGTCGTTTGTTCTCCCTGTCGCTCTACTTTTGTAGCGTCCCTGTTGAAAAACCCTTTACAATACACCTAAGATGTACAGGATATATTAAGTTTGTATGAATATTACAAGACACCTTAGAAGACGTATCCGATATATATTTTCTAGATCCGATCACTTTCCGAGTCGATTTAGCTAAGTCAGTTTTTCTTGCTGTCTGTTCGTATACAGAGTAATATGAAAATTACTACATCAAATTCATTGAAATTTTGTTTTAATATGTTTTAACTAATATGTAGTTCTGAATTTAAAAAAAAATGAACCCAATCAGGCAACGGACACGCCGACCTGATAAATAATTAATGTATAACTGCTTAGGAACCAATAATTCGTGAAGTATTCAAGATATTGTCAAAATCGTAATGTTACAATTTACATAAAAATATGTGTTTCAAAAATGGGCTTGGTTCGCTTACATATTTTGTTTTTACTTTAATTTTCGTTATTTCATAATGGACCGTTTTTGTCGTCAGTTATTGCCATATGAAATGTAAGACGTATCACCACTATCATGCCAAAGGGGAGAATATGTAATTTTTGACATTTGTTTTTTTTTACATTTTTGAATGTAGTTTTTCCTAAAGTAAACTGTGAGTATCGTCTGTGGTTTTCTTGGATATTTCTAGCCACAAAGACAAAACCAAAAGGGCAAATTTGAAAAATTGAAAATTTTCCCATGCCAAAAGGGCAAATCTATTCGATTTTTTGTCATAACTTTTTACTGGTACAAGATAAAATAGTAGCGTGCAGGCATTTATTGTTTCTTTTTAATAGACTTTTCAATCGGCATCATAATTTAAAAATAATTAGCAAAAAAATTGTTTGCAAATAACAAAAATATTAAAAAATTATTTTTAAATAATGATGCCAATCGTTAGGTGCTTGAAAAACAAACAATTAATTGCTTCACACTACTATTTTATTTTGTATCAATAAAATGTTATGGCAAAAAAAGGAAAAGATTCGCCCTTTTGGCATGACAAGATTTTCAATTTTTAGAATTTTGGTATTTGCAAGCGATTACTTTTTATTGGCACAAGATAAAATAGTTATGTTAAGGCATTAATTGTTTGTTTTTAAAGCACCTATCGATTTCAATCATTATTTCAAATGTTTTTTTTTTAATTTTTGTTATTTGCAAGAAATTTTGTAGGCCATTTTTTTATAAATATTGATGCCAGTCGATTGGTGCTTTAAAAGCAAACAATTAATACCTTTACATCACTATTTGATCATGTACCCATGAAAAGTTAGGGTAAACAAAACAAAATACTTTTGTTCAGGATATAGCCACGCAAAATTCGTATTTATAATTCAGTAAGTTGTCCAAATAAAAAGTTATTTTATATACGTTATGCCAATTGATGAATTAACCAAAATAACAAAACAAATTAAAAAAATATATATTTTTTACTACTTATTAAAGCAATTCAAACTATATAATTTGATTTCGCCCCTTTGGCATGACAATGACGGTATGATCAATGAAAAATCAGTTCCCAATCATGGCCTTTTAAAAAAAAATACCAGGACAATTATTTTTTTTTAATATTTGTAGACTCACCCAGTATCTCGACAGTGTGTGTGATTTCACGTGGTTCCATTGTTGCAATTTGGCAAATATAATCTCCGGCATCTTGAGGCACTGCATCACGTATCTGCAAATTGAAGCCATTCACAATGCGAACGCGTGGATCGGGCGTAACCTTAACAGAGCCAGCGGTTAGAATGGCAATGCCACGTTTCCATGCGACCATATAAGTTTCTGCAAAGATAAAGATAAGACAGAGTGTTAAATTAAATATAAGTGGCACAAAAAATATGTATAAAATATGAAAAACATTGGAAAAATATATTCTAAATATTTTTCTTTATCATAATCTGCTACTTTTTTAAGTCTATAACGCACTTATATTACAAAATTATATAAAATATGATAAATCCTTTGTAAATATAGATTATATCACTTACAATATTCAATAGACATTTTAAAAATTTATTCACTTTTCCATTTGGAAATGCGAGCGCACTCAAAAGTGGTTGGCTCCCCATTGCAATTAGTTTTACATTCATGACTTCCAGTAATTAATTTTTGTATCGTGTGCAAAATCAGTCGTCGACAAACTCAATCATCGTTATCGCAACTCAAGCATCTACTTCGCATCGCACCTGGAGCAACAGCAGCAGCAGCAGCAATACTGCTTAAGTCATTGGTAGCAACTTCAATCTGATACCACCGAAGCCACCAACATCAAATCAGCATCGCTTGACAGTCACTTAATGGATGATATACTTTTGATGTGTGTGTCTGTCTGTCTGCTGGTCTGTCTGTCTGCCAGTCACTTAGTCAGTCTGTCTGCCAGTCACTTAGTCAGTCTGCCTGCCTTTCAGTCAATGTGTGCATTCGTATGGTGTTCTTAATCAGTGGCTTCCTTTGCAATAAAATCCATTCATTACGTTTCCAATTTTCAGTCGTACCGCTCCAGATGCGGTGCGCCATAGTTGAAGATGTTTGTGATGTGCGCTAATGAAGTGAAGCTGCGTTTAACACAACAGAGTACACAGACAGACAATGTCGCATCCATTTTTAGGGTAAAGGTTCGACTTAATACAGAAATTGAATTAACCATCAAATATGTTCAATCGAAATTAGATCGAAAATTGGATCTGCATTATTAAAGGACGAGAATTTTTTTTGGTACAACTGTTGTTTTTTATAAAATTTCTGTAAAGCATATAACGAAATTTGTTAAAATTCGATAGAATAATGCCAAATTTTCGATATTAAAATCAAAGAATTTGAAAATTGTATTGTTTCATCGGTGATACTGCAAAACCGTCTATCTATATTTTCGAATACCTCTTACAAAATGAATTTTACAGAAGAAACAAAAATATTAGTCTAAAAAAAGTGCCATAACTTATAATGGCATTTATATAATTTCTCTGATCAACATATCATTTAAAACAGGATTATAACACAAAATTAAGCGTAATTTTCGGGAACCGGACAATTCATCTTAAACAATTCATCGTATCACCATTAATCGAACACAATTCATCGTATCACAATTTATCGTATGCACAATTCATCGTATAAACGATTCATCATATGCTCAATTCATCGTATGCACAATTCATCGTATGCACAATTAATCGTATGCACAATTCATCGTATGCACAATTAATCGTATGCACAATTCATCGTACAAACGATTCATCGTATGCACAATTAATCGTATGCACAATTCATCGTACAAACGATTCATCATATGCACAATTCATCGTATGCACAATTCAACGTATCAGAATTCATCGTATGCACAATTCATCGTATGCACAATTCATCGTATGCACAATTAATCGTATGTACAATTCATCGTATGCACAATTCATCGTATCATAATTCATCGTATAAACGATTCATCATATGCACAATTTTATCGTATGCACAATTCATCGTATGCACAATTCATCACATGCTTAATTCATCGTATCAGAATTCATCGTATGCACAATTCATCGTATGTACAAAATATTTTACTAATATATCATCCGAAGAATTAAAAAAAAATGTATTATTATTTGCTGCACTCAATGCATTATTTGCATTGTATACAGTTTCTACTATTTATGTTTTGATTTTACAAAATAACACAAAACATGTGCACTGCTTGGTGTTAACATGTTTTGTTTTAAGGAAAACGAGTACATTGCAAATTACATGTATCGCTCAAGCAGTGTGCACTGAAGTAGTGTACACTACTGTAAGTGATGAAATGAATGCATTCTCGATGTTTAGTAACATAAATTATAAAATAAAAAACACAAATGTAATTCTATATTAAATTTGACTACTAAATCATCGCAAGAATTTTTAATATAAGAATTGCATTATTATTTACTGCACTCAATGGACTAGTAGCATTTTATACAGTTTCTACTGGTAATGTTTTAATTTTACAAAGCAACACACGTATTCTATAACACCAAACAGTGCACAAGTTTTGTTGTGATGCAAACGAGTACATTGCAAGTACATAAGTCGACCAAGCAGTGTGCACTAAAGTAGTGTACACTGTAAGTGATCAAATGAATGCATTCTCGATATTTAGTAACATAAATTATAAAATAAAAAACACAAATGTAATTCTATATTTAATTGGACTACTAAATCATCGCAAGAATTTCTAATATAAGAATTGTACTATTATTTACTGCACTCGATGGACCAGTTGCATTTTTTACAGTTTTTACTGTTTATATTGTGATTTTACAAAACAATAAACATACTCAATAACAGCAAACAGTGCACAAGTTTTGTTGTGAAGCAAACGAGTACATTGCAAGTACATGAGTCGACCAAGCAGTGTAGCACTTAAGTAGTGTACACTACTATAAGTGCTGAAATAAATGCATTCATGCGATATTTAGTATTTACGCATTTGATTAATTTATTAATTTGGTTTTGCAGATATTAAATATAGAAACAACAAATACATTAATACAAAACACAACTCGATAGCTTATCACTAGTCGACATTTTATTAGAATCGTTTAAAGGGAAATGATCATTGTATTTTTAGTTGTTCATAACCTGACCAGAACATGACAAACCGAATATTAACATGTCACTCCTAATAGGGTAAATTGAAACCTGTATACCGAAATTGTTACATCGTTTCAATCTATTTGGTTTTACTTTTAAAGATGTTTATTATAAAAAAAAATATTTTAAACTTCTAAAATTGAAACTCTATTTATCTAGAAGTTTAATCGGTGAAAGTACCAATGAACAGATAATGTTGGTTAAAATAACGATTTTTGCAAAGATTTTGTGAATGCTAGGTTATGGAGCAATTTTATTAATATAAATAACATTTTTATTATATATATCAGGGACCCGTGGACGTATTTTTTATTGGTTTTATAAATGTAGTAACCAAAACCAAACTAATTCAGCGCTAAAACCACTGTTCTCATATACAATTCTTTCTCAGACTGTGCTTCTCCGTAGAATTCTTCCCAATAGAATTCTTTCCCGTAGAATTCTTCCCAGTTGAATTCTTTCCCGTAGAATTCTTCCCCGTAGAGTTTTTCCCAGTAGAAGTTTTATCGTGGTTACTTTTAGTGTGGTGAGTTTTAGTGTGGTGAATTTTAGTGTGGTAAGTTTAAGTGCAGTGAATTTTATTGTTGCGTGTTTTAGTGTGTTCAATTTAAGTGTGGTGAATTTTAGTGTGGTCAGTTTAAGTGGATGAATTTGAGTGTGGTGAATTTTAGTGTGGTGAGTTTTATTGTGGTGAGTTTTAATGTGGTGAATTTTAGTGTGGTGAGTTTTATTGTGGTGAGTTTTAATGTTGTGAATTTTAGTGTGGTGAGTTTTAATGTGGTGAATTTTAGTGTGGTGATTTTAAGTGTGGTGAATTTTAGTGTGATGAATTTTGGTGTGGTGAGTTTTAGTGTGGTGAGTTTTAGTGTGGTGAGTTTTAGTGTGGTGAATTTGAGTGTGGTGAATTTTATTGTGTTGAGTTTTAGTGTGATGAATTTGAGTGTGGTGAATTTTGGTGTTTTGAATTTGAGTGTTGTGAATTTTAGTATGGTGAGTTTTAGTGTGGTAAATTTTAGTGTGAATAGTTTTAGTGTGGTGAATTTTAGTGAGGTGAATTTTGATGTGGTTGATTTTGTTTTCTATCCTTTTTTATTTTCAGTTATTGCTTAAGTTTTGTGCTTTTACTTTTGTGTTTGATTTTTGCTTTTGTTTTTGTATTTTTGCTTTTGTATATTTTTTTTTGTATTTGAGTTTTTGTTTCATCTTCTTTGCTTGTGTATGCGCCGAGTTATGTCGTTTTGAAAGTTTAGGTTGTATGGGAGGTACCACGCCCCTTTGTCCAATCCCGCCCATATGTAGCCTATGACACCCTCCGGACTCCATAGTATCCTGGTGCAAAATTTCAGTTAAATCGGTTCAGCGGTTTAGACGCGATGCTGGAGCAAACAGACATCCAGACAGACAGACCGACAGACTGACAGACGGACCAAGAGATTTATATATATAGATATATGTTCATTTACACAAAAGATAAATCATCAATATGATGAATTTATTCATAAATATTATGAATTTTTCTACCGACTAACAGATTTATAATATTTATAACACCGTTGATTTGATGAACAGCATTCTTGAATATGATGTACATATATGTTGTATTTTATGTATTTGTTTATTAATATGATGATACATATTCTTCACATACAGTTCATCATATTGAAGACAGTTACCAAGCGTTCATTATATTCATAATATTGATGTCATTAGTCATTAATATTATGAACGCATTCATAACATTGATGTCGTTAGTCAGTAATATTATGAATGGTTACTCAATACAATGCATCATGGTTTGATTGATTCAATAATTTTAAGAATCATATTTATTTATTTATTCTAAACTTTACTACATCTTTCTAATTTACCCTATTATTGATACACCACATACATTTGTCGACTTTATGGTATTTTCGCACCACTAGGTGGATTTTTCATTCGATGGTTCGAATGAAATTGATGCATGGCATGGTAAGGCTTTCGCATTGAATATCATTTGAAACCACTCAAAATGTTTAGATGTTTCTGAGGCTGCTGTTAATGTTGTTGTGCGTGTCATTATTGCGACTGACAGAAAATTGACAGACTCATACATACGAAAGTAGTTAACTATATAGACATAAATTTATTATATATGTATGTAGTATGTATGTTTTTGTCATTAGGCATCAGCTATGCCTAAGAAAATTGTTTATCTTAATATTTATAGCAACATATAACAGACGAAAAGCAATTTCCGTTGCATGTAGCAGACATTTCGAAATAAAATAAAGTCTTGATGTCCGTAACATGATGACTATTTTAATTTATTTTATGACTACCTAGTCTTAGATATAAAAGGAAGTATAAGTATAAATAATAAAAATATGTTTTGAATAAATACAAGGTAGGTATATTAAAAGTAGTTTTAAATTAAGAACCCTATTTGATGACAGTCAACAGTCCATCCATCCATCAACACATCATATGAACTACATGGCTATAACAAAATTATCAACCACGTCAAAAACACATTGCTAGGTTTTCCATTTTATGGAATCACAAAACCTGTGAAGTCAACAACTTCACTACACCCAGCACTCTACAAACAGCAGTGACAGTGGCAGTGGCGGCGGCAATAAAAAGCTGATGAACTTATTTACATATAAACGTATGTTATAGTCGAGCATTTGCATAAAGTTCATCAACATCATCACCAGCGACATCAGCGGCAACAGCAGCAGCTACAACAACAACATTAGAGCGATGGTGGCGTCAATATGTCAATGTGCGCATTAGTCAAAGCGAAAGTCAAATTCATTTACGACAAACACACTCTCGCACAAATACTACACCACTATATCAATTCAAATAAAATGTGTTGCTCGAAAAACATTTGCAATGAAATTGCAAAAAGTTTTTTTTTTTTTTTTTTGTAGGGTTCTTTCCGTGTTTATTAAGCAATTTTATGCAGATGGCGGCGATAGCTTCCTTTTTAATGTCTCATCATGATCTGTTTGTATGTGTGTGTGTGTGTGCATATGGTTAAAAGCATAGACAGCCTGATACCACAAACATTATAGGGTATTGAGCCCCATCTATATGATGTCTTTACTTTGATATGCGGCATAAATTGCTTTCGCATTTGATAGCATAGTTAATGGATAATTTACACTTCAAAATATTGAAGTTAATTGGTATGCATACTTAAATTATGTGCAGTTCCATTTTTTTGATTAATAAACATAAAATATAAATTTACTGTTGGCATAACATATAAGCTATAATTAAATAATACAGTTACGAAATAACTTAAATTTAAACTAATGACTATTTTGATTTTGGTTTCAGTTTTCGGCCTTCTTTCAGTTTTCGTCCCTGTTTCGGTTTGAAGTTTTTACAATGAAACGGTATCGGAATACCGGTTCCAAGGTACGGTTACGATTTCGGTTTTTATATTATGGTTACTATGATTATTTGCAATGTCTGGTACAAAAAACTTATCATATTTTACAAAAAAAAAAAACAGTACAAATCTGACAAGACGAACAAATTCCAAATCTCACTCAATATCGTCTATAAAAATGAGAAAGTGATTACCCTTAATAGTTGAGACGAGATTCGAGAACGAGGTCTGATTCTAACAACGAAATAGAGAATCTCGAATTTATGAATTTTAGTTTTGAAACTCACGGAAACAAAAATTTATTGTAAAGGCATCTTATTCAAAGTATGTGTATATATATGTATAACAAAAATAAAGGCATATTTCAGTTTTCGTTGCATCCCAGCCAAACAGATCTCGTAGCCAAACACATCTTATACACTCACTGACGCAGACACAACACGTGTGTATTCTAGTGCATTCCATCAGCTAGCAACCAAAACAGCTTCTACAACAAATCCACGAGTTTGGTTTGTTGTTCAAAAATATTCCCACGGAAAACGATAACAAGTTAGTAAGATGTTTTGTTGGATTCGTATTTTGTTGTTGTTGCACATTCAAAAGAAGCATACGATATGTTAAACCAAAAAACACATAAAATGTAGATGCAATCAATTGTTACAATTTTTATATATTAAAAATATTATATTTGGTTTATAAATAAAATGTAATAATCCACATATAATTTAACTTAAGAAAAACTTCATGATTTTGCAATTAAAAAAAAATTATACAAACATAACAAAAAAATACTACATCTAATAATTTTAAAATATTTCTACAGCAAAGTACTAAATTTCAGTGCATTATGCGGTGTTTCACAAACGGCGTAGCAAAGAAAACAGCAACACAGATATGTATTTTTTGTCTTTGAAATTGCTTGAGTTTCTATTGTTATATTCGATTTATCGCTACACAAGTGATCGAAGAAAACAATTACAAAACTCGTGAATAGTCGGACATCGAACGATACTAGCGTAGCGAATAATAAAAGAAAGAAACTACTTTTTATATTGTACCCTTTGAGTTGCGTTTTCTTTTTGTTGAATTCGATATACCGCTACACAGGTGATCTCATTAAACCGGACACATGAAAATTTTAGAACAAATTCCGTTTCACAAAAAACAACATGTGAATGTTTTTATACAACAAAAAATTTGCATTTGGAGTCCTCAAATTTAAATGATTTTTTAACATGTTTTGTATTTTATAGCGTCTATATAAATGCGTCGGTAGCTTGTCTGGTTAGTGCGTTCGACTAAGAGCCGAAAGTTCCCCGTTTCCATCCCCAGCGACTGTCAACATTTTTTTCATATAAAACATTTTTCTATGCGACGCTACCTCGCGGCAGTAAATGAAGAACCTACGAGAATAGAACATTACCTATGAAAAGCTCTCACCGTTCAGATTCGGCATTAAACTAGGTCCCATCAATTTGAGTACAAATATAACACGCACAGCTCAAATGGTGAGAGTGCTAAGCCGAAGTTCTATACAGGACTGTAGTGCCAAACTATTATTATTATTATTATTATAAATGTAAAATAAAATACATTTTTCAGATTGCATATCGATACCTTCCAGGCAGAACATCATTACCAACATTTTGGGAATTTTTGTTTTATTGCAGTTTTGGATACCTCTTTGTGAATAGCATGTCCCTGCAAAGTCATATTTTCGAATTTCACTATCCACATTTGAAATAAAGCCAAATAATACTTATTATCGTAACTTCATTTTTGAAAAAATACTGGTTACGATATAATTTTTAATTATTTTTAATTGAATTCTGTGCGCTGTTATAAGGGTTAGCGAAGACATTCGAACTATAAACTCAATATTTAAGACACATCATATGTTTGTAGATACAAACGGACTATTTCACGTCAGAATGTCCACATAATTTATTTATTTCGTTTAGTGACTGCTTCAAGGATTTTTAACTCCTTTTGTGATAATGGCAGAAAAACTAAAAATATGAGTATTTGTTGAGAAAATGTCCACATTTAAAATAAAGATATAAAATTTAATTTAATTATGTTATTCCAATGCATTTGTCCTTCAAATTAAAATACTGACCACTGGCTAGTCTTAAATTTTACTAAACATGTGCCAAAATTCCAAATACGTGTTATTTCCCTTTTGTCGTTTACCGAAATTTAAAATACTAAACCGTTTGTGTATAACACCTGCCTACCTTAGCATCGTAAGTAGTAAAATTGAAAAAATTTTCGAAATTAATTAAAATAAATAAAAAAAAATACTTATTCATTCAAATACTTCTTCAATTGGGTAACACTATTATTATTGTCAGTTCATTTAAAGAATACTTTACGAAAAAAATCATAAAATATCGAACTACTCGATTTTGAGACGTTTCTTTTCGCCTCCTGTGAAATTTGCTTTTTGTTGGTTACGATCTTTTGAATGTAAGGAATCGATATAATTTAGAACATGGTAAAATTAGTTCAAAAGCAAAAACACTAACACAAAAACCAGAGTAAAACCAAAAAAAGAAAAGCTAAAACACAAAAGCAAAGGGGGATATGAAAAAACAAAAGCAAAACACAAAAACAAAATCGCAAAAACGTAAAACCTAAAGCAAAAACTAAAAAAAAAAACCAAAAACGCAACAAAATCAAAAATGAAAACCAATCAAAACAAAAAAGAAGAACAATATCAAAAATGAAAAACAAAACAAAAGAAGAAAAATAAAAAAAAAAAAACAAAACCAAAATTAAAAATAAAAATACAAACACCGTCTGAATAAATGAATAAACATGTTACCATCTTCTAAAGTACCATGAATTTATGTACATATACTTTCAATCTATTTTCACCTTCTTTTAGAAACAAAAAATATAAAAAAACACAAACAAAAATAATAATTAAATTCTGTTGACTCGTTTTAGTTCAATTTCTTGAAGTCGCCCTCTTTTGCAATTAAAAATATCTTTGCAACTGTAGGAGTTTCTTCCAAATGTATTTCATTTAGGTGTTGGTATTTTTGTGTGTGTAAAGGTGTGTATGTATATGTGAGTGTTTAGCTGTGTGTGTGTGTGAATGTGCCTTAGTGCCATCAGCGCATTAGCTTCGTTTGATATTGTGTTCGTTCGTGTGCTTGCTCAGGGTTAAGGCGAGACATTTGCTAAAATTTGTGGCTATCATCGCAACACTTGGCTCGGTGTTGCTGTTAATTTCAAAAGCATGCAACAAATATGTTGTTCCAATATTGTTGGCTCGTTTTGTGTGCTCGAGGCATTTAAATGCAAGAAACTGCAAATTTTCTCTTTCGTAAAGGAAATTTTACCAATTTATTAAAATTGTAAGCGTTTGGCTTGATTTTGCTAGAAGACGTTTTTTAAAAGAAAAAAGGAAAACAGGGTTCAATTTATAAAAAAAGCGTATTTGCTAATATGTACATAAATTAATATAGTAGAATAATTGTTTAGATTAAATTAGTTTAGTATAAATTTTAATTTAAATACTAGGTTAAAGTTCAAAGATGTTATTATTTGAAATATTGTTGGCGTAAAACTGCTATTTTCCGTAATTTAAATGTAAAATATACTAGCACTTTGAACTGTAACAGTATTTGACTGGAACTGTGTCGATGGCTCATATTTGAAAAATGAGTACCGATGAAAAAAAGTTCGTATTTTTGGTAGTCAGTTTGAACTATAAACTGCATAATCAGAAATCACTTTCTTATTTATCATTAGATCAAATAGTCTAAAAGTTCAGATAGTCGAGTACAGATTCAATTATCTATATATATAAAACTCTTGGTCCGTCTGTCAGTCTGTCGGTCTGTCTGTCTGTTTGTTCCAGCATCACGTCTAAACCGCTGAACCGATTTAACTGAAATTTTGTAACAGGATACTATGGAGTCCGGAGGGTGTCATAGGCTATATATGGGCGCGATTGGACAAAGGGGCGTGGTACCTCCCATACAACCTAAACATTTTAAACGACATAACTCAGCACAAACACAATCTAAAAAGATGAAACAAAAAACTCAAATACAAAAAAAAATATACAAAAGCAACCACACCACATTAAAACTCACAAAAATGAAACTCACCACACTAAAATTCACCACACTAAAACTCACCACAATGAAATTCACCACATTGATACTCACCACAATAAAATTCACCACACTAAAACTCACCACACTAAAACTCACCACACTAAAACTCACCACACTAAAACTCACCACAATGAAATTCACCACATTGATACTCACCACAATAAAATTCATCACACTAAAACTCACCACACTAAAACTCACCACACTAAAACTTACCACACTAAAACTCACCACACCATAATTCACCTCACCTAAACTCACCACACTGAAACTCACCACATTAAAACTCACCACACTAAAATTTCTACTGTGAAAAACTCTACGAGGAAGAATTCTATGGGAAAGAAATCTACCGGGAACCATTCCACCGTGATGAGTTCTACGGGAAGATTTCTTCTGGGAAGAATTCTACCGGGATGAGTTCTACGGGAAGATTTCTACCGGGAAGAATTCTACGGGAAAGCGTACTATGGGGAAAAATTTTACGGGGCAGTCTGAGAAAAAATTGTCTTTGAGAAAATTTGTTTTGGCGGAGAATTATTATTTGGCTACTACATTTATAAAACCAATAAAAAAAACTTTCACAGCCAAGCACGGGCCCCTGATATAAATAATAAAAATGTTTTTTATATTAATAAAATCGCTCCATATCTTTTAATCCAGCTAGTCTTAAATAAATATCGGAAGATTATTATTTGTTGTTATATTTTAATTAGTCGGGATAATTGATAGGGAAATTGCATGTACAGTTCTTTGAAAAACTAGTTGTGTAAGCGAGTGTAATTTTTGTATTCCAAAAAAAGTGCCTGAGAAGAACTTTTAAATTCGATAGCAGTCTTCAAAACCTTACATAGTAGAAACAAATTGTGTATGCAATCAAAATCAGCAATTGCGAATTATATACAATTAATGTATGGGTTGACATTTTTGACAATTTAATACTTTTTAAACAGCATCAATATTTGGCATTTTGTCCAAAAGTATTCGCAAAATTTTCTTAACCGAAAAAATGTGTTTTTTGCAAATACTTTTGCACTTCAGCCGTAGCCATAGCCATACAAACAGGAAAACGCCTTCTTTTTAGTGCCAAACTCTGCTACTTTGACTGCGAGTGGTTTGTTGTTACTTGGCGCTTATAGCTGTAGCAAGTTGAGCAGCAGTAACAGCAGTAGCAATAGCAGTAGCAACAGCAGCAGCAACAGACAAAAGGCAATATCGCTATGTTGTGGCTTAACCGCAAAGTCGTTTATCTTTGGCCAGTATCTTATTATATTGGCCAGCATGTAATATATTTCGAAGACTAACAGCATGTCGGCCATGCAGTTTATACAACACGTCGACAATTACACAAACACTTATACAATATGCAGCCAGTAGCAGTGGCAGCAGCAACATTTAACTATTTGTGCAGAAGGCCAGAAGCCAGTTTAAGCCAAAACTAAAACAACTTTTCAGGCGCTATTACCAGAGTCTACTACACGTCGGTACACAAAAAAAAAAAAAAATGTATTAAAAATGTCTTTAAAATAATTACATTTGTAGTTGTTTAACTTTAAAAAAATATAATTAAACTTGTTTTAACCGAATTCAGGTACTATAATTTAGAAGAACTACTGTATAAATTTAATTATTTTCTTTACAAAACAATTACACATAATAAAATAAAAATAAATACAAAATGCATTTATTTTTAATACATTTTAATTTCCATTATTATTTCTAAATATATTATTTTATTTACATTTCAACTCAATAAATGTGCAACATTTTATTGTATATTTTTAATAAGGTCGTTCTCTTCATGTTTCCATGTCTATTGGATGTCTAAGAAAAAATAAATACATATTACATTTATTTTTAATTCATTTTGGATTTTATTTTTTCTGCGAAAATGGTGACTTAATTTACATTACATATTATTAAATGTCCAAAAATTATGATATATTTTTAATAAGATACATCTTTTCATGTTCCTCTGTCCTGTTGAATTGGAGTCTTAAAATGAAATAAAGGGTTTTTCAATAAGAGCGCTACAAAAGTTTTTTTAAGGGTTTTTCAACAGGGACGCTACAAAAGTAGAGCGACAGGGACAGCAAATGACGCCATATTTCTTGCCGCTTTTTTGACATTTCTCTTCAGTAAGGTTTGCCATTTCATAATGGAAAGATATACGAGCCAACAACGAGTCGAAATTATTAAAATTTACTATCGAAATTCGAATTCGTATATCTTTCCATCATGAAATGGCAAACCTTACTGAAGAGAAATGTCAAAAGAGCGGCAAAAAATATGGCGTCGATTGCTGTCCCTGTCGCTCTACTTTTGTACCGTCCCATTTGAAAAACCCTGTAAATACAAAAAAACAAAATCTAACTACATTTTCTATATTTTGTGGCAATAGTAAAACAAAAAAAAATAAATACAAATGTATTAAAAATGCATTAAAACTACATTTTTTAAAAACAATTGCATTAATTGTATACATTTGACTACATGATTTTTTTTTGTTGTGTATCAACACCGAAAGTATTTAGGCCCTTATTGCAGGCATTTGTCTGTCAGTTCAAGCCTTGCCATACATACGTCTGTCTGCGTGTCTGTCCATGTGCCTGTCTCTCCGTCCAACTATTGTGTCTGTCCGTTAAAGTGCTTTTTCTCTATTTCCGCCTTAACGCGAAGCATAAAATGTTTGCTTATTGCAACGCATAGACACTTGAGATATTTGTGTGTTTGTGTCTATGTTTTTCTTAATAAATATGTGTTTGTTTTACGTATATGTGTCCGATCTATGGCTTACCGAGACAATACCGGAAATTGAGGCGTTCTATGGTTACTTATTGCACATGTTCTGCCCGTTGTTGCTACTATTCAGGTTGTTGTTTTTCTCTAAAATAGTTTTATTATTTTACTTGTAGCCAATTCTTGTTGTTTTTGTTGTTATTGTAGTAATTTAGCTACAACTGCTGCTGCCGCTGCTGCTTGTCCAGCTTTTGCGAGTTTTCTTAAACGATTTATTTGTGTTTTGTACCATGTTGTACAACTTCCTGCAAGCAACACTTTCAACAACTACAAACACATAGCGGAAGCATCCTTGTTGCAAGCTGCTAATACAAGATGTTGAAAAATACTTCCGTTGTTTAAAATTAACATTTTGTGGCTACACTCCGAAGAAAATCTCATAAAATCCTATTTAAATTTGTCAAAAAGACAGTTATTGTTTAAATAGTATACAAAAAATAAATATTTTCATACAAATTCAAAAATAATTTTATAGTATTTTACACATTTACCGATATAATTAATAGTTTATACTATAGATTAATTTTAATAGTAAAAACTATATGTTTTATGGTATATTTTTTCTAAGCGATGAGTGCAGAAATAATAGATATAGAAATATATATAAAAGATATAATAGATAATATCTCAGAATGATAATTATTTGGCATCTGTACGATCATTGTATATTGTATTAATAGTTTTTTTATAATAATTCAAAGATTTATAAAATTTTGATAGTATTTGGAAAATTCAGTATCATTAATTTAATAATCTCAATAATATTGCTTAAAAACGTATAAATACTATTGTTTTAATGTTTTTTTTTCTCCTGTAATAATAAAACAATTTAGCACGAATAGAAAAATGTTCATCAATCTTCGAGTTTATACACAATAATCGTAGCATTTTTTTTTTGTGAATTTATTCAATTTTATTAAACATTATATCGTCACTATCATGCTAAAGGGGCGAATGTATAATTTTTGACTTTTGCGTTTTTTTACATTTTTGAATGTAGTTTTTCCTCAAGTATACTGCGCTATAATCGCGAGTCGTTTTGTTGGATATTTCTAGCCACAAAAGTCAAAGCCAAAAGGTCAAATTTCAAAAATTGACAATCTTGTCATGCCAAAAGGGCGAATCTTTTCGTTTTTTTGCCATAACTTTTTATTGATACGAGAAAAAATAGTGGTGTTAAGACATTTATTGTTCGCTTGTAAAGCACCTATAGATTTAAAAATATTTTCTTGCAAATAACAAAAATTTGAAAATCCTGTCATGCCAAATGGCCGAATGTTTTCATTTTTTTTTCGTTTAACTTTGGTACAAGATAAAATAGTGGTATAAAGACATTTATTGTTCGTTTTTAAAGCACATATCGATCTGCACCATTATAATTTAAAAATATTTTGCCAAACATTAAATTGCCATTTGTTATTTGCAGGAAAAAATATTATGCAAATTATTTTTAATTATTGATACAGACCAATATGTGCTTTAAAAACAAACAATAAATGCCTTTACACCACTATTTTATCACGTATCAATAAAAAGTTATGGCGAAAAAACGAAAAGATTCGCCCTTTTGGCATGACAAGATTTTAAAATTTTCCAATTTCTTCGTTTATTCATGCTAGATAAAATAGTAGTGCATATGTTGTAATTGCTTGATTTTAAAGCACCTATCGATTGGCATCATTATTTTTTATATTGCCAAAAAAAAAAATTCTGCAAAAAACAAATGGCAAATTAATGTTTGGCAAAATATTTTAAAATAATGATGCCAATTGATGGTTGCTTTCAAAACAAATAATTAATGCCTACACATCACTATTTTATCTTGCACTAATAAAAAGTTATAGCATAAAAAACAAAAATATTTGCGTTTTGGTCAGAATAAAGCCTCACAAAATTCGTATTTATAATTTAGTAAGTTTTCCAAATCCATAAATATTTTATAAACGTTATAATAATTGATGAATAAACCAAAATAACAGAAACCAGTTGGGAAGGTTAGATCACATGGGAAATTTTAAAGTAGGTGTAATTATGATAGTTAGGATTATCAAAATTATAGTCGGTCTAAGCCGACTATAAATACCCTACACATATGTGTGGTTACCATTCAAAGTGATATATAGGTCACCAGGGTATACGAATCCTGAAAATAACTACAAAATTTCCATCGCTGAGGAATTTCCATTCATTTGATACCCATATTTACAAATGGGTAGGTGTACCGAATTTCGATTTTTTTTGTGAACCACAAGTCTTTTCGCCGGAAAACATTATTATCATGTATTTGAGCATGATGTCAATATATATTTGACCAAAAAAGTTTACCTAAGCACGTATACATAAAAATTGATCTTTATATGTACATTTTATACGAGGTATTTGAACATAAGTGGTCGGATCATAGGTCACAATGGACCGATCTCGCCAATCGCACATACAGCGTAGGTATATTAGTAATCTAAGTTATAAGTTTCGTTTATGTAGCTCTTCAATTTTAAAAGAAGTAGGGATTTCAACAGACAGACAGACAGACAGACAGACAGACAGACAGACGGACGGACGGACAGACGGACAGACAAACGGACAGACGGACAGACAGACGGACAGACGGACATCGCTCAGGAGGTCATCGACTCAGGAGGTCATGCTAATCAAGAATATATATACTTTTCCATACCGGAGATGCTTCTTTCTGGGTGTTACAAACGGCGTACCAAACTGAATATACCCTTTCACTCTTAGTGTAGGGTATAAAAACAATAGTAAAAACTATAAGTGTTACTGTTTTATTCTGAGTATACACTCAGATTATAATATCACAGAATGGTAAACATGGGACATCATTGTTTTAATAGTTTTTTACATGTATACTTTATATAGATAGCCGCGGTAGCTCAGTGGTTAGAGCGTTAGACTGCGAGCCGAAAGGTCTCCGGTTCAAGCCTGGACTGGGGCTAACAACATCTTTTCATAGAAACATTTTTCTATACCGCGCTACCTCTCGTCAGTAAATGGCAAACCTACGAGAGTAAAACCATTGCCTATGAAAAGCTCTCACCCGCCGTTCGGATTCGGCAATAAACTGTAGGTCCCAGCACTTTGAGTAAAAATATAACACGCACAGCTCAAAATGGTGAGAGAACTCGGCCTAAGTACTTAAAGAACTGCAGTGCCAAACTATTATTATTATATGTCTTGCGCATAATAAAATTATTGGTACAAACAAACTATTTTATTAATTATTTAAACATAATTAAACTCATGGTATGCAACCTATTGACCAATTTTAAAAGTAACAATAATTGTTTTATTATGAAAATACCATTAATTTAACAAGTTTTTTTTCTTGAAATGCATATTAATTGAAATTATTAAGGCAACATTGCACATATCAATATTTTTATCCTCAGTAATAATTAAAATTATAATTTATTATTTATAATATATAATTTATTAATTATAATATATAATTTATTACTTATAGCTGGACCCGTGCACAGCTGCGCCCGTGCTAAGTTTTTGTAATTGCAAAACTATATCGTTTATAAAGTGTGGATACATTTACGCCCCTTTTTCCATTTTTAGTGCCAGTCTAGTCACTATTTTTCCCGCTCACATGGAACGTAGTGCCATGCCCATTTTTCCAATGCCGCTTACATTCTGCTTTACTATTTAACATTTTAAAATGATCCTTCGTATCGATTTGTACAATTCTGCTCTTAGTAAGTCAGGAGTTAGCACTTTTAAATTTTAGTAATGTGGGAGGTGCCACGCCCCATTGTCCCATTCCGTCCACATTCTAAGTGACTATTACAATGTTTAATATAATCTTTTGTTTCGATGTTTATAACTCTGCTCTTATGATGAGTTATAGTAATGAGTTATAGAAATTTTAAAGATTTGGTTATATGAGAGATGCCACACCCCGTTGTGCAATCCCGCCCATATTCTACGTGATTGGATTGGAGTTTTAAATACGAACATTTGTTTTCATTATTATAACTAAACTCTTAGTATGTCAGGAGTTATAGCAATTTTAAAGTTTTGGCTATATGGGAGGTGCCACGCCCTTTAATCAAATACCGCTCACATTCTACGGGACGATTGGAGGTTGTATTATAAACATTAGTTTCGATTTATATAACTCAAATCTCACTAATTCAGGAGTTACAACATTTTTATAGTTTTAGTCATATGGAAAGGGACACGCCCTTTTGTCTTATTCCGCCCACATTTGTAAAACAGATAAAGAACTACAATATACGTCACTGAGCCAAATTTCCTGACTGTGCTTATCTTAATTACACCGATATTTTTAAAGAAAATTTCAATTTTGCCACGCCCATTTGTGTACCTTAGGAGGCGAAAATCCCTTCGTAGTGCACACATCCGTCAAGAGATGAACACCCTGCCCATATTTCATAGTCCTAGGGTCAAATTTAGATATTTTCGATAAAAAATTAGAGCAAAAAAACGAAGAAGTTGAAAATCTTGTCATGCCAAAAGGGCGAATCTTTTCGTTTTTTTGCTTTAATGGTACTAGATAAAATAGTGATGTACAAGATTTTCAATTTTTCAAATTCGTCCTTTTGGTTTTGACATTTGTGGCTAGAAATATCCAACAAAATGACAGCATACTTGAGGATAAACTACATTCAAAAATGTAAAAAAACGCAAATGTCAAAAATTGCACATTCACCCGTTTGGCATATATTTTTCTTTTTATTTTGTTCACTCGATGTTTGTGTACTTCAATTAAAATTTAGTTTTTTTTTGCTTTTTGGGTGTTATATAAGTCAAAATATTTACAGGATATTTGACACAAGTAAAATAAAAAATTATTATGTTTGCTACAAGTAGTCGTACATTAAATATGTTTGCATGATATTTGTCGCTTATTTAAAAGTCCGAAATACAGTCCGAAATACAATTTGAAAATGCTTTCATGTTTAGGACTTAGGATAAGTGATGTTTCTTAGGGCAATTAAAAAAAATATTTATTCAATTAAAATAAAACCAATTAAATATATATGCGTATGACTGACTAATTTTCTGCCTAAAAAAATCATATTGTAAAAATTTGTATAAGGATATTTTACTGAGTCCTTTTGGCATTATTTATATTGACAACATAAAAAATACATATTTTAATTATAAAGAAAGCAACTTTTTTGTAAATCAAATCAAATGTAAATAAATGTACTTCAAAGCACTTGACAATATTAAATAACAAAATGACTTGGCACTGCATGTAAATATAAACATGTAATTATTTGTTATTATTTGCCTAAATTGCCACATTTAAAATGAATCATATAATCAAGTGGAGAGCCCTAAAATAAAGCAAATGTTTGTTGTGCAAATATGTAACACATACAACCAAAAATAATAAATTATTAAATATAATAATAATAATAATAATCCAGGCAGTCTGTCTTAGTGCCCAAAAGTATGCACACAAAAGTCAATAAAACTCACAGAGATTAAGGTAAAGTTTTTCGGGCACAGACCCACACACACACACACACGCACCGAAAACTTTATAGCTATGTATTTGCATATTTTCCTTAGATTTCATTTAATTTATTTTTGAGTTTTTCGCTGCGTGTTTTTTTTTTCCTTCACTCCCTTTAAGATGGTTATTATTTCAAGGACCCTTTTCCGGGGAAATTACCCAATGTTTTTGGCGTTGCTCGGCGCATCTTAAGAGGGTTCTGGAAAATGTGGCACATATGATATTGTGCCACTCATACGTCAAGACTTTCATACATCAAACTGAATTGCGGTTGATTCATTAAAAATTGATGACGCACATAAAACGTTGCATACATTTTGGTGAATTTATTTTTTTTCATGTGCTTTTTTTTTCATTTTTCCACCATCGCATTTATAACCAATTTTCGTAACATTTAAGATGTTTTTTAAAACATTTTTATATGCTTCTGGTTTCATTATGCGAGCAGGCGTTGCTCCATATTGTTGAGATTTTCGCGCGAGTCAATCTTATGTTTATGTGAGTGTGTGTCTGTCTGTAATAAAATGAAGCTGTGTGCGTAAACGTTGCATAATTTTAGGCGCGCTCCCTTCCTTACTCACAGCAGAGCACAGCACAGGTCGGTCTGTAATTGCGTTGTCAGGTTTTGTGTGCGCTTAAAAATTCAATCAATTATTTTTACAGTTTATAGCGTGCATTAAAATGATTTTTAATACATTGAGGGAGAGAAAGTACGGTCAGAGTATGAGTGGGTAAGGCAACAATGGCAGGTATTTGCTGATTTTATTTTAGTTTAAATTTTTATTAGCTAATTTAATTTTATATATGTTGACGCTTAAATGAAATACTTGGAGTTTTAACATTTTATTATATTCTGTGTTTTTTTTTAAATCAATTTAAATTTAGTCAAGTATTAATAAATTTTTAACTTATGCAAAAAAAAAATTTTTGTGAATTGCATAGAAACAGAAAATAAAAAGCTAAAATAAAAAGCCAACAACAAAGAAAAAAACAGAAATAATATAATCAATACGCAAATTGGAGAAATAAAATCAACAGACAAAATTAAATAAAAAAAAAAAAAATAGAAAACAAAATAAAGTAAGAAAAATCAAATTCCAAAACCAGATTTCAAACAAACTAGAAAAAAAATAAAATCATAACAAAAACAAACTACAAAGTCAAACGCAAAGACAACGGAAAAAATACAAAATTTAGGTAAAATCAAAAGAAAAGAAAATAAAAGACACAAAGAATAGCATAAGATATATATAAAAATACAAAAACAAACTATAAAAAAAATGAGCAAAAACAACAAATGAAAAAAAATCACTATACAAAACATAAAAGCAAAAACACAAAATTTAAAAGTTAAAATAAAAAAAAAATAAAAACAAACACAATGAATAGTGTTAAGAATAAAAAAAACACAAATTAATAAAAAAACTGAAAATTAAAAAAGTATAAAAAGCAACAACACAAAGTGAAATGCATAAAAAAGGAAAAATAAAATAAAAAAGAAACGAAAAACAATATATAAAAACAAAAAATCAGAAGCAAAAAGCAATGTAAAATTAACACAAATTTTCCAAATCAAACTAAAATAAAAGTAACAAAGTCCATCGCAAAAACATAAAAGAAAAATCAAAAGATATACGGGCCATTCCACACCAAATCGACCAAAAAAAGTCAAATTTGAGATTTTACCTTTTCGATTTTAATGAAATTTTGGCAACTGATAAAGGGTATTGAGACATGCACTACCCATTTTTTCCTTATTTTTTCCGACCACTACTTCCAGAGATATAGTGGCTCAAAGTTGGAAAAAAGGGCAAAAAATCACTTTTGTATGGTTGTTCATATTTAAATATCTCTTGAACTAGAAATGCTAGAAACTCCGTTAATAACTCGTTTTAAAGCTAATAGAACAAGCTTTTAGAAAAATTAAGTTGTAACTTTTAAACGTTAACATGTGGCCCGTATTCATTATCCTTGCACTTCAAAATGAATGTCCTTAAAAAGGACCCTTTTAAAAATTCTGAAATTTGAATTTTCGTCAATTTATTGTAAATGTTCATGCAAAATTTCAAGATGGCATCATATTTTAAAAAATAATTTTCTAAATTTTTTCAATATTTTTAGTATTGAAAAAAAAAAAAATTTTTTTTTAAAGTTTAATTTGCAATAATATTTCAATGTATTTGTAACTCTAATTTCGAAAATGATGAATGGTCAGTTTCAACAAATTGTTTTTAGTTTTTGAGATATATACCATTTTTCGAAAATCGTAAATACTATATCCCAAAATCAGTATCTCAAAAACTAGATTCAATATGATAAAACTGACGCCATTTTAGAAATCAAAGTTACATATATATTCAGGAATTATTACAACTGTTACTGTAGAAAAAAAAAATGTCTCTATACAAAAAATAAATAAAAATTTAGAAAATAATTTTTTAAAATATGATAACATCAAAATACCATCTTGAAATTTTGCATGAACAATTACAATAAATTGACGAAAATTTATGCATTTTTCAGAATTTTAGAAAGGGTCCTTTTTAAGGACATCAATTTTGAATTGCAAGGATAATGACCACGGACCACATGTTCACGTTTAGAAGTTACAACTTAATTTCTCTGAAAGCTTGTTCTATTAGCTTTAAAACGAGCCATTAATGAAATTTCTGGCATTTCTAATTCGAGAGATATTTAAATATGAACAACCATTCAAAAGTGATTTTTGGTCCATTTTTTTCCAACTTTGAGCCACTGTATCTTTGGAAGAAGTGGTCGGAAAAAATAAAAAAAAATTGGTTAGTGCATGTCTCAATACCCTTTATCAGTTCCCAAAATTTCATTGAAATCGAAGAAGGTGAGTTCCAACCGCTGGTTGATTTGGTGTGGAATGGCCCATACATAACAGTAAAAAGAATAGCAAAAACACGGATTTAAAAACAGAGACAAAAAAAAAACGAATACCATAAGTAATTTAAAAATTCAAAACTTAACAAAAAAACAAAAAGAGTACGCAAAACAAAAAAATAAAGAAGAATCACCCATCAAATTCAAAAATTAAATCAAAACACACAACATTAAGGTAAAACACCGTAATTCCGCCCTATTTGGTTTAAATCTTAAAAAAGATAAATACCGGAAATTTTTGCAGTAAACATTTCACCATTATACCAAGAAAAGAAAACTATGTTGCATTTATTGATATTTATAAATATATATTTGCATATATATTATTATTATTAAGCTTTAAATCAAATCGGACGGAATTAGGATATTTTACCTTAAAAGCTAAAACAAAATAAAAACCAAACACAATAGCAAAAATAATTCAAGAACGCGAAATCGAATGAAAAATCTAAAGCATGAATCAAAATCATTATGCTAATGTGTTAGTTTTTTGATTATTTCAAAGAAAAGCAATAAAAAAAGAAAAAATCAAGAAAAAAGACAAAAATAAACAAAAATAATCGAAACACAATAGCAAGTGCAAATGTAAAAACCAGAATTAAAAAAAGAACGTAAACTAAAAAACAAAATCAAATAAAAACCAGTTGGGAAGGTTAGATCACATGGGAAATTTTAAAGTAGGTGTAATTATGATAGTTAGGATTATCAAAATTATAGTCGGTCTAAGCCGACTATAAATACCCTACACATATGTGTGGTTACCATTCAAAGTGATATATAGGTCACCAGGGTATACGAATCCTGAAAATAACTACAAACATTCAATCGCTGAAGAATTTCCATTCATTTGATACCCATATTAACAAATGGGTAGGTGTACCGAATTTCGATTTTTTTTTTTGTGAACCACAAGTATTTTTGCCGGAAAACATTATTATAATGTATTTGAGCATGATATCAATATATATTTGACCAAAAAAGTTTACCTAAGGACGTATACATAAAAATTAATCTTTATATGTTCATTTTATATGAGGTATTTGAACATAAGTGGTCGGATCATAGGTCACAAAGGACCGATCTCGCCGATATAACCGATCTAAGTTATAAGTTTCATTTATCTAGCTCTTCAATTTTAAAAGTAGTAGGGATTTCAACAGACAGACAGACAGACGGACAGACAGACAGGCGGACAGACGGATATCGCTAAATCGGCTCAGGATCATGCTGATCCTGAGCCGATCAGGTCATGCTGATCAAGAATATATATACTTTTCCATACCACAGATGCTTCCTTCTGGGTGTTACAAACGGCGGTCCAAACTGAATATACCCTTTCACTCTTAGTGAACGTTGAAATCTAAATTTGAAAAAATCCAATAGTAAAAACTCAAAAACAAAAACAAAAACAAAAATAATAATAATAAAAACAAAAAGGTCTGTCATTACTTGGATACCTTAGATATCTCGAAGCTTTCTCGAAGTACTTTCATAAAATAAAGTTCTATCTCATTTCTTTATTGATTTAATTTTTACAATTTCTTGTAAATTTAATTTTTAATTTTTTTTTGACAATTATTCGATATTTAAACATTTATTACATTTATTACATCGAAGTTGGCAATCGCCAACTTCTTTTATTTTTTTTCGATATAGTGCAGATTTCGATACGTTTTTCGTATCGAGAATATGTCCCATATCGTGTCATTTCTCATTGATCACACACCTAGAAAAAAATTCCCAGAAATCCCATTAAAATTGGTCAATAGGACAATTATTGATTTAATAGTATATAAAAAATATATACTTTCATATAGACTCAATGGCAATGTTATGGTATTTTCTAGTATTTAATGGTATTTTCCGATTAAAATAATAATTTATCCTATTGATTATTTTTAATAGTAAAAAACTATTGTTTATATAGTATTTTTTTCTGGGTGCATAATTATATCGCAACGAATGGAATACTCATTTCAACTAAGAATAGCATACATTTATAATCTTTTATTTAAATAGAATTCGAAAAATATTAATTATACTTTTATTTTATTCAGTGTATACTTAAAAATAATTTGAAAACACTGATATTAATCGTTATTAAAAATCCGGAAGTAAAAGAAATTAAAAAAATAGAATATATTATTTTACTGATTGTGTAAACTGCCCTCATTCTCCTTTAATATACTTTTCTCATTTTATGTATTTGAAATTGTGCATATAAACTTTATTATTTTATTATAATATAATATCCTAAAGAGCTGTGTTTATTACTTGACAAGTACGAAATTCCGTCAGCAATATAAAAATGTTATTCGGCAAATTTTAACGCATAAAATAGATTTTAAACGAGACTGCGGTATAATTTTATATTACGTTGAATTGCATAAAATATTAGCATAAATGTGACTTTTTAAAACCTTAGTAAACACTAAATATAATTTGTTCTACTTACCGGTATTCGCAACCTCACAGGGCAGCACAATAGTATCGCCCGATACGAATTTAAAAGTTTCCGAACGTGATATGAACATGGGTTCACTTTTGCCCAATTGACTACTGGACGCAGATGCTGTAAGAAATGAGAAATATAAATTTAAAAAATTATAATTTAAGATATATGTAATACTTTGATTTCTCTGTATTAAAATAAGAATGCCATAAAATTATTTCACAAATATCAATGTCATTTTTTGCACATGTCTTACTTTGTTTTACATTTATTTCGCATTTATTATAATTAACTCATTTTAATTAATATACATCAGAAATACTTCATTGAGCTGTCATTTATGAAATACGTTTTATTTGCAATAATTGATGTTAGTTGTAAATTAAAATTTCAGCACAAATGAGATTTGTGCCTATAAATATTCAATATAGACAGTAGACAGCATCATTGGCTCTTCTACAAAATGTTACAAATGCAAATTGATGAAGACAGCCAAATCCTTAAGGAAATCCAAATATTTTAACAACTACTGACAATAATAATAACAACAACTATTGAACTTACAATTTGATAAAATTTCCATGAGATTAGTTATGGCCACACACAACAAATAATCATACAAATAAATTTATGTAAGTGTCCGAAGACATAAATATTTCTTTGAGAAATATGAAGACAAATGTTTTGTGAAAATTTCATTGGTCAATTTAATCAAATTATACAGATACAGTAAATGCAATTGGCTCTAATCGATTCTAGACAATTTATGCCAATTTTACAGAAAATTTTACTTTCTTAAACCATATGATATATGTTATTAGAAAACTAATTGGGTTACCCAATTCATTGAGTAAGTCAGTCATGCAAAGAGAAATATTAAATCTAATTTATACTTTTTCAAAATTTTATTAAAATATTTACATTTTAATGAATTCTATATTTCAGAACAAATGAGAACAAAAATTTTTCATTTCACAAAAAATTCATATTTTTATAGTGATAAAGGTACTAAAAAACAATATTTCTTATTTGTCAATTTATGTCTGTTTAATACTTAAGACTTTAGTATTTAAATTATCTCTTAATCTCAACAAATATTCAACTCTGCAATTGCTTAATCTAGCAGAGTAAATTTTCCAACAATCAACATAAATAACTTGTCAACAATTAGTCATTTATTTGTGATAAACTAGACTATTGCACACAATTTAAATTGAGTGCATTGTTTATTTATGGCAAATCAGTGATAAATTAACTGCTATTACAAATGTTAGATGCATTTTGTATTTGCAGAAAACTGTTTGAAATGTAAACAATACTTGAGCCAAATACATATTTCAAAAATTGTCAGATGTTGTGCTAAATTTGAATAGACTTGTTTAGTGATATGAACTTGGTAGGAACATTTTAAGATTTTTGTTTTGGTTCTTCACTAAATGCTATAAAAGTATATTTAAAGGTTATGGTTATAAATATAAAGAAAAATATTTGTTACGCGCTGAAAAAAAGTTGCTCGTCCCAAACATGATTTTGCAAACATAAGTTTTAAGTTTGGCGCTTTACTTAAACATGTATTTATAAATGTATTGAAAACATTATTTGAATGACAGTCCAACATATGTTTGTTTGCGTTTGAATTTATAATGAATTATTTTAGATGTTCTTGCAAGCGTATATATGTTTGAATGTGAAAAACATTTTACTTACTTTTAAACATATTATTGTTTATAATGCACTTTTAATTATTTATAAAATTTATTATTTTGTAGACATAAGATTTATGTTTGGAGCTTTATGTAAACACACAAATGTATTGAAAACATTATTTGAATGACAGTCCAACAGATGTTTGATTGCGTTTAAATTTATATTTATAATGAATAATTTTAGATGTTCTTGCAAGCGTATATATGTTTGGATGTGAAAAACATTTTACTTACTTTTAAACATATTATTGTTTATAATGCACTTTTAATTATTTGAAAAATGTATAATTTTGCAGACATAAGATTTATGTTTGGAGCTTTATGTAAACATAATTATAAATGTATTGAAAACATTATTTGAATGACAGTCCAACATATGTTTGTTTGTGTTTGAATTTATATTTAGAATGAATATTTTTAGATGTTCTTGCAAGCGATGTGAAAAACATTTTATTTACTTTTATACATATTATTGTTTGTAAAGCACTTTTAATTATTTAAAAAAATGTATAATTTTGCAGACATAAGATTTATGTTTGGAGCTTTATGTAAACATAATTATAAATGTATTGAAAAAATTATTTTAATGACAGTCCAACATATGTTTGTTTGCGTTTGAATTTATATTTAGAATGAATAATTTTAGATGTTCTTGCAAGCGTATATATGTTTGGATATGAAAAACATTTTATTTACTTTTAAACATATTATTGTTTATAATGCACTTTTAATTATTTGAAAAATGTATAATTTTGCAGACATAAGATTTAAGTTTGGAGCTTTATGTAAAAATAATTATAAATGTATTGAAAACATTATTTGAATGACAGTCCAACATATGTTTGTTTGCGTTTGAATTTATATTTAGAATGAATAATTTTAGATGTTCTTGCAAGCGTATATATGTTTGGATATGAAAAACATTTTATTTACTTTTAAACATATTATTGTTTATAATGCACTTTTAATTATTTGAAAAATGTATAATTTTGCAGACATAAGATTTAAGTTTGGAGCTTTATGTAAAAATAATTATAAATGTATTGAAAACATTATTAAAAATGACAGTCCAACATATGTTTGTTTGCGTTTTAATTTATATTTAGAATGAATAATTTTAGATGTTCTTGCAAGCGTATAAATGTTTGGATATGAAAAACATTTTACTTACTTTTATACATATTATTGTTTGTAAAGCACTTTTAATTATTTGAAAAATGTATAATTTTGCATACATAAGATTTATGTTTGGAGCTTTATGTAAACATAATTATAAATGTATTGAAAACATTATTTGAATGAAAGTCCAACATATGTTTGTTTGCGTTTGAATTTATATTTAGAATGACTAATTTTAGATGTTCTTGCAAGCGATGTGAAAAACATTTTATTTACTTTTAAACATATTATTGTTTATAAAGCACTTTTAATTATTTGAAAAATGTATAATTTTAATGTTTGGAGCTTTATGTAAACATAATTATAAATGTATTGAAAACATGTACAAGTCAAACATGTTTTTCTTTCCGTTTTAATTTATATTTAGAATGTATAATTTTAGATGTTCTTGCAAGCGTATATACGTTTGGATGTGAAAAATATTTTATTAAATTTTAAACATATTATTGTTTATAATACACTTTTAATTATTTAAAAAATGTAGCTATATTTGGTGCTAACTAATGTTTTTATACAGATTTTTTTTTCTTATTTAAATTGGTCTTTTAATTTTGTTTATTATACATTTTTTATTTATTAATTTTATTTCCATCTGTCATTTTATTTTGAGAGCTATGTTATACTGGAGGGAATACGAAAACCCAGTGAATTACGAATTAATTAAATATTTCACAAACAGGCACAATCTGATATTAACAGTGATTGGTGGTACTTAATATATCCATCTACAAAAAAGCGGTACGAATTATATGATAAAAGCATCAATGTGAATGTTACTATTATGACAAACATACATATAATTAAATGTAATTATAAAATATTTATGTGAGTGTTACAGAGTGTCCATATTGTTTTTTTTAATTTTCTTTTAATGTTAGGAAAAATGTACATTTGGTGCTAATATTTTTTAAAAAATATTATTTTTTTTAGATAATTTTTAATGATAAAATAGACCTTATATTACATATTCCAGCTTCGTTTGAATTCCAAATAATTTTGTATAAAAGTTAACAATCAAACGATTTTAAATTTGATTTAATAATGCAAAAAAAAATTTAACAAACAAATATAGATATTTCTGGTCAAAGTAAGTGAATGAATTTATTTAATTTTTTTTTTTTTTTTCATATTTATAGAAAATTAATTCAAGAAAGCGTTAATGACATCCCTAGTAGAAATTTGCACCGATGCGCCATCGGGAAATGATCGTGTTTTCGTTGGGTAAGCTCTATTAGAAAAAATATGATCATTGCCTTTGCATGCCCTTATCATGCTTACCATAGTAGGTTTTACATTATCTAAACAGTCAATGTTCCCGATCATAGCTACATTATTTGTTTCTCATAACGAAATTAGCATCAGGGAATGATCGAGATTAATCAGAGAAACCCTATTATGCTCGGGCTCAGACAAGGCAATTGTCGGGTAAATATTAATATGGGGAATTGCCCGATCAGTACATGATCATGGTCTGAGGTCAATACATGATCATGACACTGCTTTACAAGAACATTATGGGCCTTGTCATATCCCGATCATCGCAAATAATGACATGATCACTTCATGACCATGGCCCTACCAAAATTACTACTAGGGATATTTCATATACAAACTGATCATTAGTAGGAATAGGCACCATGTTCCAGACTTTTTGGGTGTTCTTTTCGAAATTCGATTTTTTAACCAGATTTTACTAATTTATAAATCTGGGTAAAAAAAACACTGAGAAAAAAACATACTTTAAAATTAATCAATAATGTTAAAAACTGAAATTAAACATAATATTTTAAAATTAAACGCAATTATTTCAATTTAATCACATTAGTTACAAAATCGATATTTCGTGACATGCCCCTGAAGGTATGCAGCATTTACCGTATGAAATGCAATGTGAAATACATACAACATACATCTAGGGGGAGCATTTACGCGTTAAACTGAAAATTTTGTGTTCGATGTCACCTTGCAATATTATTCATAGCCTCTTTTTGAGGGACCAAATATTATAAAACTGGGATAATAAACAGTAGCAATGTTCATTCATGATAACCGTTAGTTAAATAGGTTATTGGCTTTAGCAAGTACACATGCCATTCCAAAGGAGAACTATTTAACTACAGTTATTTAAATTTCGACAATAACTTTTATTATTTATAAGTACCCAGCAAACCAAACGATAATTTTACGATATCGAAACGATATCATTTATAGGCTCAAATTGTCGTATTCGATAATCTATAATAATACGAAAACGATAGGGTTTTCGATAAAAACGAACCTGTCTAAAACGATATCGTTGTTTTTGTCGTTATAGATATCGATATGATATCATAAATGGATTTATTTTCGATAAACAAATTTTATTTGTTCAGGAAATTTTATTTTTTGACAAAAAATATAAACACTAATTAAATTTTAAAATACTTTGAGTTTTATATCTAAAATTTAACATTATTATATCGAATTTAAAAATTATCGTCAAATGGTTTGTAGGGAGGTATATTAAGTAGAACAAAGTTTTACTATATTGTACAAAAAATTCACAAAAGATTTCAAGATTCACAAAACAACATCAATTTTTTTAAAGTATACTAAAAAAAATACAAAAAAAAAACGATTTAGAAAACAAGCGAAATAAAATCAACAAAAATCGAAAATAAATCGGAAACATGAATTTTTCGGAAGCAGACAATCGATTAATTTGTGTGTGTGTGTGACAGACGACTTTTGCTTTCAACAGGATTTTGTTTTTGTTGTTGTTTTCTATTTGTATTGTTGTTATTGGTTTTTGTACGCACTCAAGTACATTTGAAGACATTTAGGCAAAATGTTTCTAAACCATCAAGTCGTAGGCTGGCTTTGCACCCAATTTTTTTGTGTGCGTGTTTTTTTTTTTTTTTGCATTCGTAACTGATGGCAACATCGTTTGACACTGACAGAACGGAGCCAGCAGGTCAAAGGCGACAGACACAATCAACAACAACAACAAGGAGTAAAAACAACAAGAAAGCGTTAGCGTTGCCGTTGAGTGGGAAATGAGCCGAAAGGAAATGAAATTGATTTTTATTCTGCACTGGGGGCAATAATGAAGTGTCAAATGTAGTATTTATCAAGAAAGATTTAAATCTTCGACATTTCTTTGCATTGCATTTTGATGCCTTTAATTTTGGTTTTTTGTTTTGTTTTTTTCTTTTCTTTTGTTTTGTTTTGTTTGCTTTTTTCTTCATTTATTTTGCATTTAAAGCGGCTTTGTTTTTGTGCAGAAATAAATTACGATTTTTGTCACACTTTCAATGCCATTACTAAGCGATTGGGTTGGGTGTTTTTTTGAGGTTTTATTTTTTTTGTATTTTTGGGAAATTGATGCCTGAAACGCTTCAGTGTATTTGTCAGCATGTGGCATGGAGCTCGTGTCCTTTGCTCGATTGGCAATAATGATGATTTAATGTGTTTTGCATTTGACGTGAGATTGAGCGATGTGCGTTAATGGTTGGCGCAATAATTATGTTGTTGTAAACTTGTGTAAATAAATTAATTTTATTAAATGCATAAATTAATGCATTTTATGTGTTCTTTTTTAACATTAAAAATTAAATACTAAAAAATAAAACATATAAAAACATCAACATTTTCAGAGTTTAAACCTATTATTCAAGACTTTTTTTTTTGAATAGTGTTACTAATAAAAAATACTAAAATTTGTCTAGAGATTTTATACAAAAACTGCATTTAAAATTTTTAAAACTAGTTTTTCTAGGTACTATCATTATTTTGTAATAAGTAGCTCAAACATGTTTTAAATTACAAATGAATGTTTGCTAAAAATTTGAGGCAATAGATTAAAACTAAGTACGTAGTCAAACATGAGTTATATAGAAATGATGTATGATATGTCCATAGACAAAATCTTGTTGAGTAGTGCATTATTTTCTTATTTTTATTTATATTTATTTTATAATATTTCGTTATTTTTTCTAAGTAGTATCTGTCTGCCTTCCTTTTCTCAATTATTTTGCGATTTTCTGTTATTTTCATTAAAATTTCATAAAACATGCAAAATTTTACAAACAATTTATTTGCATTTCTAATCTAGCCTAATGAATGGAATATTTTGTACTCCGGAGACAGAGATATAGACAGACAGTTATGCATATAGACAAACAGCCAGACGGACATCCTTAGGATATAATTCTTGTGATAACTCAACACAGCAACACTGTCCGAAAATCGTATATGAAACAGACAAATGTGAAGTATGTATCACAAGCTGGCTGTTATCTGCCTGTACCCAAAATATGCAGTTAATTTGCTATTAAAATTTCATAAAATTGTATAACTTATATGGAGAAAGAGTCGCGCCGAATGGGTCTAGCGGTGAACGAGGACAAGACGAAGTTCCTTGTGTCAACAAGCAAAAAAGAGTCCGTGCGTCTTGGACAAAAAGCTGATTTTGACACCCACAAGTTCGACATTGTGAAGGACTTCGTCTATCTGGGATCCAGCGTAAACAGCAACAACGACGTCAGCCTGGAGATCAAACGGAGAATAACTCTTGCCAACAGGTGCTACTTTGGGCTCAGTAGGCAATTGAGAAGCAGAGCCCTCTCTCGCCGGACAAAAATAACGCTCTACAAGTCACTCATCATGCCCGTCCTACTTTATGGTGCAGAAACATGGACGCTGGCCTCCACCGATAAAAGAGTACTGGGAGCGTTCGAGAGAAAGATTCTCCGTAAAATCTTTGGCCCTATCTGCTTTGCTAACGAGTATCGAATCAGGATGAACCACGAGCTGTATGAGTTATTCGACGACATTGACATAGTCAAGCGCATCAAGATCCAGCGGCTTCGCTGGCTAGGTCATGTTGAACGAATGGATGAAAACACTCTTGAATCGAAACTCGAAGGTGGACAGCGTAGAAGAGGGCGTCCAAATCTGCGTTGGAAAGACCAAGTTGAGGACAACCTGGCAACGCTTGGTATTTCTAACTGGCGTCAGCGTGCGCAAAGCAAATCCGACTGGCGCGGCTTCATCTCAGCGGCCAAAACCGACACAAGGTTGTACGCTATACACTTCCCAAAAATTTAACTGTTTATTTTCCGAAAATATACAAAAAAATGCAGAAAATTTGTCTTGATACCTTTAGAAAAAATGGATGAAATATTGACTACTAGTATTTTTTTTTTGTTAGTGTTTTTGCACATTTTGTATTTATTTTGGGTTTAACTTTGATTTTTGTACGTTTTGGTTTTTCTTTTATTTTTATATATATATTTTAGCCGTTTGTGTTTTTCCTGTTTTATTTTGCTTTTTTCGTTTTTTGTTTGGTTCTCTATTTGATTTTAGTTTTAGATTGAAATTGAGTTTTTGTTACTTTTATGTTTTTCCTTTTTTAATTTTTGTTTATGATTTTATTTGTGTGTTGTTTGCTTTTGTTTTTCAAATTTTGCGTTTTTGTTTTGTTTTTGAGTTTTTGTTTTGTTTTTGAGTTTTCGTGTTTTTTGTGATTTTGTGTTTTTGGGGTTTTTTGGCATGTTTTCATTTTTGTTTTTGTGTGTTTGTTTTTTTTTTTGATTTTATTTTTGTGTCTTTGTGTTTTAGCGTTTGTGTTTTTCCTTTTGTCTATGCTTTTGTTTTTGTGATTGTCCTTTTGATTTTGTGTATTTGGTTTTTCTGTTTTTGCTCTTGTTATTTTTATATTTGTGGTTGATTTTGCTTTTGTTATAAGCTTCTGCTTTTGTTTTTGTGTTTGATTTGATTTTGGATTTTGTATTTATGATTTTGATTTTGTTTTTTTTTTTGTTTTTGCTTTCGTATTTTTTTTTTTTTTTGTGTATTTGAGTTTCTCTACAATCCCAGTTTTGTCATCCAAAAAAAAAAACTGGCAAAGATATATGATTTCTATATCTATAAACTGATTTTAATTTTTTTTTTCTTTTGTATTTTTTTTTTTTGTATTTGAGTATCTCTACATTCCCAGTTTTGTCACCCAAAAAAGTGTCTATATATATAAACAATATCTATAAACTGCTTGTTTTGCCTTCCCATTTCATTCCATTTTCCTACCTAAAATTTGTTCTGTGGTATATCTAAAACTAATGCAGTTTCACGTTTTATAAATTTTAACAATTTATTATTATCGGCACAATAAACAGGATAGGGTAAAGGTAGTTTAGATCTAGCTCTATCTTTGTCCCTCAGAGCAGAGAACATAGTCCTTATCCTTATCCATCTATTTCTCTGCCTTCCACATTTTTGCATTATCATTCTCTGAAGCTAGATATACAGTATCTGATAAATATGTTGCAAAAAAACATTTTGTGTTAATAATGTAAAATGTATATAAGACTTCGCTAAAACTATTTCAAAGACCCTAGATTTCACTATGAAAACAGTAATACAATTTTTTAAGTGTTTTTATGTAAATTAAAGTTTTAATAAATTATACATGCAGCATAAATAATGTTTATATGTAGTATGCAGTACGAAGCATACAGTCAAACATAGATTCAACTCTTTTTGAGAACTGCACGAAAACTGCACGAAAATCATGTCGTATGCAAACTAATGAAAAGCGTCTATTTTAAAGTGCTGGTCTGGGGTTAGAAACCGATGCCGAACTCATCAGATTGTAGAAGGCAATGTCACGAACAGCGTCATTGGCATCCCGATCATCATCATCACCACCATCATCATCATCAGCAGTAAGAGTGCCCGAATTGTATGGTCTTTGTTATGCTCGACATGTCAGACTGTTGCTGGTGCAACTTCTTTGCCAGATACAGACACATTTGTGGCTGATTTTGATGTTGGTAAATCTGGCTGTCTCCCAGGCAGCAGTAGCATAAACAGGGCTCTGCATGAATTACGAAACTCTGAAACCTGAATTAGGCGTAATTATGATGATTTTGGTTGGATTGTTGATGCTGTATACTGAGAATTTCACTCTCAATAGCACACACACACACTCATAATCAAAGAATGTGCCTTGATTACAGAGCTGATTGCATGAAAATTTTAATTTTATTCCTTTTTTTTATTCATGCGACGAAAGTTTTTCTTTTTAGCCTTGAGGCATTTATAAAACTCTATGAATTTTACAAATGGTTTGCATTTAAAATTAAACGTCTTTTGTTCAAGCTCTTCTTTTTTTTTTTTTTGTTAATTTTTGCGTTTTTCACTGTTGTCAACAAGTCAATGACACCCCCGTCCACCAACGTACTTTCAAGTTTTCAAATACTAGGTCAAATTTTAAGCCTTTTATAAATTTCTCGCTTCACTGACCAAATATAATTAAAATTTGCCTGGGTTCCGAACTTTTCTTCTTTAGGTTTTTCTGCATTTATGTTTTATTTTTTGCCTTGTCGTCATTTCATTTTTTTACCTTTGGCCACAAAAATGCAGAAGAAGAATTTTTTAATGAATTTATCACTGCTGGAATCTTTTCAACAAAATTTTACCAATTTGCCATGGTGGTTGCTAAGCGTACCCAAAATAGGTAGAAGCAGCAACAATAAAAGGTAAAAAATTGTAAAAAAAGATACCCTGCTGCCTGCCAAGTCAAGGTTTTTATGTAATTATTTAAAAATAAAAAGAAAACTTGCAATGCACACACAACAAAAAAAAAGGCAAACGAAAAATGCTCTTTTCTACTACTTTTTGGTTACTATTTTTCTTAGAAGCCATACTTTCTTAAGGGGGTTGCATATTTGGAGCATAAAATACTCTTAAATGAGCGGCAGATAAAATGGTGCAAAATGGGAATCTCGTGTTTTTTTTTTATTTTATTTTTGACTTTTTAAACGCCTGCGAGTAAAAAGCGTCTAAAAGAACGTGAAAAGAAATTTAGAAAAATGGCGCACCCCACGGCAACGTTTAAAAATTAAACTTTGCTGCTGTTTTTATTATTTTTCGTTTTTTTTGTATGTCAAGCCAAGTGCTATGCAGGTGCTATGCAACTTGAGCAAGTTTTTTATTTTTCGCAGACTTAATGAAAACTTATGCTCGATAGAAACTGCATTAAAATGAGTATTTTTATTTATTTATAAAACTAGAAAGTTTTGCAGCAGCAGCAGCATTAAAATGAAAGTTTTCAGTTTCAATGAGTGCTACAAATAGTCAAAACTTGACATAAAAAAGTACTCTCTATTTTTGTTATAATAGTACTTAAATTTAATGCTTTTTACTCCGATTTAATATTATCATAATTGCCATGAATATTTGATGTTGTGCAGCATATTCGCGAATACCATCATGCCGCCCATCTCACCCCAATTAGTTCTACTGTCTGCTCAAACAAACTGCCTAACTTTCTCCATATTTGGCATCTTAACTGCAGCCACTGACGTGAGTGACGTGCCACCAACACTGTCTAACAAATTAGTGAGTTCGTGTTGGTTTGGTTGTTTTTGTTTTTGTTATTGCTTTAGTTGGTGTAATTTTGCGGTTATGTTGCATTTTCATGTCAAAAGTTGTGTTCATGCATATTTCAGTTACATTGCACATTGTTGCCAACTTTCAAAGATGGTTACACCGTGACTCGTAAAATTTAACATTTCAAATTTGATTTTTTTTTTTGTTGGCATATCGCAGAATGTGTTACATTTGGTTTATTAAATTTTAAATCTATGGAATGGGATAATAGTAAAAAAATGTTTTTAACATTTTTTTTTTGGAAAACAATTTTTTTTAAGACAATTATTTTTGGAAAAAATAATTGTCACATTTTTTTTATATTTTTTTCGAATTTTGTTTTTTCAGTTATTTTTTAAAATTTTGTATTCAAAGAAATTTTTTATTTTATTTTTGAAAATTCATAATATTTATGAATAAAATCATAATGTTGTTACGAAAAGAGATAATTTGCTCCACTGTGCAAGCTATCAACAATAACAAATGAGACGTAAGAGAATTTAGCGCACTAAGAAATGTGTTAGAAAGAGACGGAAGATCATTCAGCGCACTATGCAATGGCCGAAAAAAAGATGGAAGATCAGCACATTGAAACACATCAGTGTGAATGAGATGCCAATAGCTTGCGTCATTCACGAAACGAGTGAATGATGCAACGTGTCGAACTGATGAATGCAGTATATAAGGGAGCCGCATCTGAGGCACAGCACTTCAGTTGTGATTTGATAGTGAACTAGTTCGTCTCGTGAGTGAACATTGTTAAGCTAAATTGTATAAAATAAGCAGTTGATATAAGTGATTATTTTTTAAGTTGTTTATTTAAATAAATAAAGTTAATTAATACCAGTTGAAAAAATACTAGTTAAAACCAAGTATCAGTATGTTTTTATTTTGTACACAATCCAGCGATACGAACTAATAGAACAGTTTTCGGTAGACTGAATTTTCGTAACAATATAATAGATTTTTTTCTGAGTAAGTACGTTATGGATATTAATATATTAAGAAATTGACGTTTTCAGTTTTTTTTTTATCAAATGTCCTTATAAAATGAATTTCATGTATTTTTCTGCCACACCCTGTACATGCATAAATTAATATTCTAATTAATACCAGTATTTTAATTTTATGATTCTATAAACTTCAATTATAAACATTTTTTGCATAGCTTCAAAATTTGAATAGTTAAAATTTGACTTACGATGAAAGATATGAGCCTATGGAATTTTCTTATTCTACTCAATTAGCCTAACCAATACAACACATTAATCTTTCATATAAATTAACAACTTTAAAGAGAGTACCAGTATTAAGTTTCGAATTTCGAAAAATAAGGACTAAATGAAATGCATATTTATTAGATATATGCCTTCTATTTAGTGTTGTACATGAACCACGCTTGCGTTACAATAACCTTGATATCGTCACTATCGAATGTGTAATTTTTGACATTTGCTTTTTTTACATTTTTGAATGTAGTTTTTCCTCAAGTATACTGTGCCAGAACCAAAAGGGGAAGTTGAAAATATTCACGCAGAGAAAAAACATGATTGTAGTATGATTGTTGCAATAAAACTATGCTTGAATTAGTCGTAGAATGATTGCAACCAACAGTCCCATTTTTTTTTTTTAAGAATTCTGTCATTCATTTAATGATTTCTAGAGTCATAGAATGATTAAATTCAATGATGGCTATGATTATAGCAAAAATGTTATTTAAATATGAATGATTTGCAGAATAATAATATTGATTGCAACAACCATGCAATAATTCCAGAAATCATGTTGCTTCAATGCATGATTGATATAGCCATACAATGATTAAAATTGTGAGAAAAGTTCTCAAATGTGTAGAGAGTAATTTTTGCAGATTCAGTGTTACACTAGACATCGTCAAGAAAGGTCAGCGTGTCGCCTGTATTATTGATTTTAAAAATATAGTGCTGATTTTTAAATAAATAAAAAATATTAAAATTTTAGGAATGCGTGTTGGTAACAATTTAATTAATAAACTTCGGTTTTAATGTCAAAACGAAATAAATGCTGCGAATAACAACGAATACGCAAAATAAAAGCAACAGCATGATTGTGCCGTTCCTTTCAATTATTTCTAGAACGATCAACGCGTCATCGCTGCTTTTATTATTCTCTAATGCTCTATTTCAACACCCAGAAAACAATTCCCTCAAATCCCATTAAAATTGGTCAATAGGACAATTATTGATTTAATAGTATACAAAAAATAAATCTTTTCATATAAACTCAATTGCAATGTCAAATGTACAATGGGGACAGAAAACGACGCCATATTTCTTGCCGCTCTTTTGACATTTCTCTTCAGTAAGGTTTGCCATTTCATGATGGAAAGATATACGAATTCGAATTTCGGTAGTAAATTTTAATAATTTCGACTCGTTGTTGGCTAATATATCATGGAATGGCAAACCTTACTGAAGAGACGTGTCAAAAGAGCGGCAAGAAATATGGCGTCGTTTTCTGTCTCTGTCGCTCTACTTTTGTAGCGTCCCTGTTGAAAAACCCTTGAAAAAACTTTTGTAGCGCTCTTATTGAAAACCCCTTTAATTGAAATTTCAATCTGTTCCATTTTAATTAATTTTTTCGTAATATCTTAAAATACAATTTGACATTTATTTACGAACAATTTCATAAAATAAACGAAAGGAGTTTCGTAAATTTATGAAAGATAACGAATATTATTTATGTTTTTTACGAAACTATTCGTAGATTTTAACTTCGAAAATTATTCGTACATTATACGAAATATTGTTATTTTTATTCATTATTTATTGAATACTTGTCTACTTTTTGTATAAATTTTACGAATCTGTCTTAAAATACACGAATGATAATTAAAAACCAAAATAACAATGAAAACAACGATTCATTCATCAAATATGAAATTTTATGCACTGGTTTTATACTTTTAACACAAACAGAACTTACATAGAACTCATTTTAAAACTGTTATTATTTTATAAATATATGCTTGCAATTAGAATAAAATGAGGCTCCAAGTTGCTATTTGATGCAAACGTATTTCTGTTCTTACTGATTATTCGTAAAGAACAGGAATGTTTTGTAAAATTGTACATATAGCTTCAAATTTACGAAAGTTTAGTAGTTTATTCGTTTAATGTAAAGCCCATTCATGAAATATGTTATTCTTCTTTAAAAATTTATTGATTCGTAGTCGTTCAAATATTTTGGGACTTAAAAATGAATTACAAATGTTTTGTGTATTCTGTAAATTATTCGTGTATTTTACGAAATAAAAAATTACAACAAAAAAAATCGTAAAATGTCTTAGAAAAGATTTTGATTTTTTTTTTTTGTAATTTTCAAATTATATAGAATTTAAGATATATCGATGATAAACAAAAATGTGACCCATTTTATGAAGTAATTTTAGAGTTACTAAATTGCATACAAATTTTCAAAATTATTTATAGATTACATTAAACAATCAACAAATAGATTTGTATTTAAATTTTGGATTTGTATTTTTGGAACAGTATTCAAAAGTTTGCGTTTTCTACAAGAGTTTCTCGAAATAAGAAAATTGAAAAAACCCATGCAACCAGAAATAACTACATACACGACAGTGTATTAAGGTACATAACAGAATAATAATAAAAAAAACTTAAAACCTCTCATCATTCAAATAAACGTTATTACGCAACCCCTAACAGTGTCAACAGCTACAACTGAAATCGCACACTGACGAATCTAATAATGAACCTGCGACTATAAACTTTGGCAACAGAGGAAAAATCGAAATAAAGTTTGTCACTCACTGTGTAACGTGACAAACAAATACATGTGTCGACGATATAGCACTTCGCTGCACGTCCTCACATTTATGTGACCTGGCACAATATAACTTTGTGACTTTGACACAAGAGACGACGAGGGCGACGGCGATGACAACAAAATACGCGTCGCATTTAAAATGCGTAAAAAGGCAGTTTTGCGAATCAACAGCGAATTACCACACTAAGATACAACAACATAAAAAAGTAACGATATATAAAATTTATAAAAAAATAAAATACAAATCAGTCTAAGGCAGAGGAGGAGCGCCCAAAACAAAAAAAAAAACTCTCAAACTGAAAAGAAGATAAAAACGTTTTACAAGCATTTTTCATTTACAGGAAAGCAGTAGCGTGACAGAGGTGGAGTATGTCTCGCATAGCAGTGATGTTCATAAAAAAGAAACGAAGGTCGCAGCACAAATAGATCACATGCATGCGCTCGAAATAAACTCGGAAATAAATTGCCGGAAATCATGAAAATGCGATTTTCGTTGATTTCAAAGTGATCCTCACTTTGTAGCATGTTACAAGTTGGTTATTTTTTGGTTTTGACTTTTTTTCTGTTTTATTTTAAATTTTTCAAATTCTTTTAGTTTTTTTAAGTATTAAACTTTAAAGAGGCTCCACTTTAAAATACAGCTGACGTTGCAAGTTCAGCCTCGACCTCGTCCGTATAATAAATATTCAGATGAGCATTCAGGCAGCCGCACCTTTCTGTTAACACCTCACACCTACCTTCACATGCTGTTCCACTCAATTGCCTCGCATGTAAACGGCATCACGTTACGTTTCGTTACGTTGCGGATTACATGCCATAATCTACGCGCTGCACACCGACGCGACGCGACGCGCAAACACAAATAACGTACGCAAAGTCAAAAGTTGTTTAAATTCAGTTAATGCGAATGTAAAGTTCTCCTTACCCTTGCTTTATCTAGCAATAGCTCATCACCTTTTTGGTCGGTGTCTTTGTGCCAAGTCAGTGTCACACAATGCAAAACATGGTGTTTGCCAAAATTGGCGATCCGACCTTTTTTTTTGCCACGTCTTAGGCGAACGTGACGTGACAGTCATCAAGTGTGTCTGCCTGTCTTAAGTGTTCGCATGCTTAGCTTGTCTTAAAATCGAATTTTAAATTATCAAATTATTTTAAATTTTTGCACATACAACAACAATATTGTTTGAAAGACAATATGAGAAAATAAACTACACAGAAAAAAACAATCGACGTAAATATAGCAACCGATATTAATTGCATTCATTAATCAATCCAGCAATGAAATTCAGTAATTAAATGAAAACATTTGCTATTCTTCGTTAAATCAGCAATCAAGTTTGCTAATATAACTATTTATATGTCAATGCAACAAATTAATTAGTTGGTGAAATTTCAGCAATTATATTTGCTAAAATTGACGTATAAATTTTAATATTAGCGATCATAATTGCTTATATAACAAAGAATACCAAATGCTTTCATACAATTAGTGAATTTCATTGCTGGATTGATTAATGAATGCAATTAATATCGGTTGCTATATTTACGTCGTTAATTTGTTTCTGTGTTCTTAAATTCAAGAAGAATTTGATGCCATAAATATGAATTTGATAATAATAAGAAATTAATTTTAAACGAGTTGGGAAAGTTAGGTCACATGGGTAAGTTCGGTCACATGGGGCGGATTTTTAAAGTCGGTCGGGCCCGTCTATGGAATACCCTACACCTATGGTGGGGATATTAATGTGGGATATTTAATTGCATACCTTAATTTTAAAGATTTTAATTATGCTGAACCTCCCCACCCTCAGAATATTATTCAAAAATCAGAAATTTACGTCTTATATCCCCATAAATTAAACTAAAAAAAAAAAATTGAAAACCACGCCTATATTTAAAATTTTGAAAGGGCTAATATTTCATAGATTTGATTTTAATAATTTACGGATCAAATTTCCACTATGAAAACCCGGGAAATAATGAAAAAAAAGTGGACGGATCACGCCCATTTTTGAACCACATATTTATAGGTAAATTATAACAATACTTTCAAATTTTATAACTATACCTTGAATACTTTTCGAGTTATTAGTTCCGAAAGAGTTATATAAAAGTGACTTGTATGGGAGGTGGGCGTGTCCGTTGACCGATTTGGCTCATTTTCAAACTCAGTTCCTACTTTTGGCTAAAATATATTGAGTAGAAATTTCATCGCAATCTAATCAGTATTTCTCCAGTTATTCTGTATTCGGACAGCAAGACAGCAAGACGGACAGACAGACAGACGGGCATGGCTAAACGGACTCGGGTAGTGATGCTGATCAAGAATATATATACTTTTCCATACCGGACACGCCTCCTAAGGGGCGTTACAATATATGCACAAAGTTAATATACCCTGTACCTCATAGGTGTAGGGTATAAATATCAAATTTTTTTAATAGGAATTGGAGGTTTACTTTTGTATTTTCTAATTTTGAAAAAAAAAACATTGAAATGGTTTAAAAGAAAATGTGAAAATGAATATCATGAACTCAAGTCGAATTTGACGCAATCGTCATTTATATCAAGAGAATTATATGCAATTTCCAAATTGTTAATTTCTAAAACTACGAAAGAATAAATATTTAATTTTTCAAAAATAAAAAATGTATATCTTGAAAATTTTCTTTATGTAACGATTTTTTTTTTCGTGGCTATTGCGAAACTAATTTCATTGAATGTAGAAGAATATTGAATACAAAAGAACATTAAAGTTTTACTGCTACAAAATTAAATCCTTTAACTTATTATTATCCCTCATTATGTTTTTCGTAGCCACAATCAGAATTTCAAAGTGTCATATTTGTACAGACACTAACTAAACTTCTGGGAATATTCGGAACTTATTTGTTTAATAGTCACACACACAAAAATATTGCTTATGATATTTCTTCAAATCACGAAATTATCTTCTGCAATGTCAGAAGAATAGTTTTTTTTGATAGATATGTTGTTGTTCTTCAGTAATATTTAACAAGTCTTTAGTAAAGCCTAAAGATGATATCATTTTTGGAATCCTCGAATACCCTCGAATTTTAATAAAAACTTTATATTGAAATTCCATACAAAGGTTTTTCTCTCCCAAAAAAAAATGTATGGAAATATTTATTTTGAATTGTCCTGAATATGCAGTTTACAGAAAAAAATGAAAAATTTAATTGACCTTAATAAAATTGTTTGTCTTAATTTTTTTAAATAATGAAAATAGATAGAAAAAAGAATACGGCAACTAAAGAAGAATGTTTGATAACAACGGAATTAACTTTCGAGAATCAAGCAGAATATTCGCCACTACTTTTCTAGATAACCAAGAAATTCTGCGAGTTAGGCAGAATGTTTGAGATATTTTCTCACGAATTTAAAAAGTGAACTTCTGCAATACAAGAAGAATATTTATTTGATCTGTTTTCAAGAAGAATTTTAGTTTAGCTGTAATTTAAGGAGTAAACTTTAGATTTTATTCAAATCCAAATAGGTTTTAAATTCGTACATACTAACGGGACTAGTTTTATTGATAGCTTAGAATTTTACTACTGCGTATCAAGAAGAATGTTCAAGTTATTTTTTTACGAACAATAATTTCGTTCGGACAAGAAGAATTTATGCGATAGTTTTTTTTTTTTTTAATTGCAGGAGTCTCCAACAAGATTTAAGTGTACACTTTTAGATTCCAATTGAATGTAAATAGTTAATGATAGACAAATAATAACTGAGAACAAATTACAGTATAAAAGTGAAAATGTTGGAAAATTCACAAACATTTCTTAGATGACATAGATAAGAAGTGAACTTCTGTAACTCAAGAAGAATATTTCATATAATTGTTTAATTTAGGTATTTATTTATTTATTTATTTATTTATTTATTTATTTATTTATTTATTTTATATGTTCCCTCAACGCCCTAGTAAACAAATATATATCTTTTAAATATAGTACTAGTCACAATTTGTCATTTTAAGTTAAGAATTAAGTCAGAATATATTTTACTTTTGAAAATTTAAGTTTAGGTGATTAAATTAAGAGTTGAGTTGAGTCGTAGTTTTTCTTTTACAAATTAACCAACGCTCAGAGGATGCCCCCTATTCTTGCAATGCACAGTGTTGATCGTAAGAAAGGATTATAGGTTCAAAGGAGGAGGAAAAATGCAGTAGAGTCGGTGGATGTTTGCTTTAAATTTCCCAATATTAAAAATGTTGGGAAAAACAGAAGCAGGGAGATTGTTTCACAAACGTATCGTGCGACTGAAGAACGAATTATCTCTGTAATGCGTGGTTCTGTTGGGAGCCGTGTAGACTACGAAGGGGTGGGCTTGGTTCGATGCCCTAGTCGAACGAGAGAACACACGACCTGGTGGAATCAGGCCATGTATTTCCCTCAAACACTTACCATTGTAATACCTATAAAACAGGCCTACATACTCTACGGTCCTTCGGTGCCCAAGAGAACCAATAGAGGATGAAATATTTTCATCCCCTATTAAATATATTGCACGTTGTTGGATTCGATCCAGGAACTCCAAATAGGATTTTGAAGCCCTGCCCATATGTGTGAAAAATATATTTCTAAAAGTATATTTGCGAATACTTCAGCCACTTTAGAAGAATATTTGAAATAGCTCTTTGATAGCAAAGAAGTATATATCATCACTGTCATGCCAAAGGGGCGAATGTGCATTTTTAAAAATGTTGGGAAATCAAATTTTAAAGTTTGAAGTGCTTTAAAAATTAGTAAAATTTAGTTTTTTTTCAATTTTTTTCTGTTATTTTGGTTTATTTATGAATTATTATCACGAATATAAAATATCTTTGGATTTGGACAACTTACTGAATTATAAATACGGATTTTGTGAGGCTATATCCTGATCAAAACGCAAATATTTTTGTTTTTTATGATATAACTTTTTATTAGCTCAAAATAAAATAGTGATGTAATGGAATTAATTGTGTGTTTTTAAAGCACCTACCTATTGTCATCATTATTTAAAAATATTTTGCCAAACATTAATTTGCCATTTGTTATTTGAAGGAAAATTATTAGGCAAATTTAAGTAATGATGCCAATCGATAGGTGCTTTAAAAACAGACAATTAATACCTTTAAACTACTATTTTATATCGTACCAATAAATAGTTATGGCGAAAAAGGAAAGATTCACCCTTTTGGCATGACAAGATTTTCAATTTTTCCAATTTCTTCGTTTTTTTGCGTTTTATTGGTGCAAGATATAATAGTGGTGTTGAGGTATTAATTGTTTGTTTTTAAAGCACCTATCGAACTGCATCATTATTTAAAAATATTTTGCCAAACATTTTTTCCTGCAAATAACAAATGGCAAAATAATGTTTGATAAAATATTTTTAATTAATTATGCAGATCGATAGGTGCTTTAAAAACAAACAATAAATGCCTTCACACTACTATTTTATATCGTACCAATAAGTAGTTATGGCGAAAGATTCGCCCTTTTGGCATGACAAGATTTTCAATTTTTCAAATTCGCCCTTTTGGTTTTGACTTTTGTGGCTAGATATATCCAACAAAACGACACGCGATTTTAGCACAGTATACTTGAGGAAAAACTGCATTCAAAAATGTAAAAAAACGCAAATGTCAAAAATTTCACATACTCCCCTTTGGCATGATAGTGACGATATATACTTCTGCGACTCAAGAAGAATATTCGCAACTATTTTAATGATAGCCACGAATTAACATCTGCTAATCAAGAGGATCATGTGAGACAGATTTTTGCGAAATTAACTTCTGTAGTACAAGAAGATTATTTGCGAATATGATACGAGAACATTTTGTGCGAAATTAACTTCTGTAATTCAAAAAGATTATTTACGATTTTTCAAATTCAGCAGTTTTTAAGAAGATCCCTATATCATTTTATAAAGTCAGAAGGTAGGAGTTCAAAAATATTATCCATAATAAATTGTGAAAGAATAATATAAATTAGTTTGAATTTATAAAACAATTTTTTTATAATTAAAATTTCATCTGACGTTAAGATATATAATAATGCATTTGTTAAAACCAACTCCATTGGCATTACAAAAGATTACATCAAATGTATACGCATATAAAAATAACTATAATTATTAATTCCACAAAAAATCCCCAATAAAAAAATACCTCATAGGGAAATAACAAATAAAAAAGGAAAAACATGTTAAGCTTCATAACAATGACAACAAAATGCGTGTATATTTTGACAAATATGACACAAAAGCCCAAAAAGAAAAGCAGCAGATATAAAGAATAGAAAAATGTATTACATTATGACAATAGAAAATAAAATAAATAAAAATAAACCTATACATTTGCTGTGTATAAAACAGATAAGAAATATAGGGAAGCAACCGAAATAAATCACTTAATACTTTTTCTATTATATCATTTTATTGCGAAACTTATTGTTTTGCATTATTTGGGGCATTATTGTGGCATGCGAAAAACGAAGGATAAAGTTGACCAACAAAATCAAAAAAAAAAAAAAAAAACTGACCAGTTGGTTTTGGAGCAGGATGCGCGCGATAGCAAAGAATGACGCATGATGACATCAATCAAGTGGGACGGACATGACGTGAAATTCGCTACGATGAAATTAATGAGCTCGAATTGACAAAGTATGACGAAGATCATGTTGTTTATTTGTTCTGTATAACGAAAATTTGATAAATTAGGTAAAGGCGTCATTTTTATTATTAACTAATTTTGTGACTTTGGTATATTTTGTATTATTTTATATACATAAAGTAATTTGAAATAAAATGATAGATCATATTATTTATTTTTTTGTTACGTAAAATCGAACATTGGTTAGTGCTATAATATTGCAACACAATCACGTTTGCTTTAAATCTCCTGTTAACTTTAATTTAATTCCCAAACTCACACACGTAACTGCTCAGAAAAGACTTTAAAATCGCATTAAGCCAGGCACGTCTCAAGCCGTTGCTTTTGTTTCTCTTTTTTGTTTGTATTTATTCTATTTTTCAAAAAGACGGGAAATTGTTCAATTTTTAAATAATTTTTTAAATAATATTGAATTATTAACTAATTTTATAAAGTTTTGAAACTTAATAAGTAACAGTTAATGTTTTAAAATTTAAATTGTACAATTTTTCTTATGTTTAATATTAATTCGAAAAACTTTCCAAAATCAAAAAGAAAACAGAGGTTTTTGTTAAAATCAAAAATAAAAAAAAATGATAAATTTGATTAATATATAGTAATTTCTACAATTTATAAATTTTATATAGTATTAATTCTATACGCAATACGTTGGTCTAGTAAATTAACTTTATATCTCACAATCGGTCCAAATGTGGAAAAATATATGTGAAGACTTCATAGATTTTTTTTCAATACTTTACGACCGTAATGCTAAAAGAACAGAACAAATATCGAAAAATAAATATAAAAAAGTGGACAACTGTAATAATATTTTTTAAATTTCAAACTAAAATTGAATACTTTTCGAGATATTGATTCCTAAGCTGTTATATATAAGTGACTTGTATGGGAGGTGGGGGTGTCCGTTAACCGATTTGGCGACTTTCCGTACGCAGAACCATTTATTGTGCAAAATATTTTGGAAGAAAATTTCAATGCTATCTAAGTACACTCAAAATAAAAAGTCTGCTATTAATAGCAAACTCTGAATGCTAAATTTTAGCAAACTTTAAATTGCATTTACAGCATACTTTTATCTGCAATAGCGAACTGTTTGATGGGAATCTTAGTTCTGCTAGTGATCAAGATCGTGCTAGTGTCACTGGTGTGCATATCGCTAGTGTAGCTAACCTGCACTAGATGGCGCCATAGTCACAAGACGCTGCAGCTAAATGTGTCTATAATTCGTAGACTCTTATTTGACAACATGTTTATTTAAAAGAGAGATTTCTTCCATATTGTATAAAAGAAAATTTCTATATTTAAAAAACTTCGTAAACAAACTTTTTTGAAAGCCAGAAAATACAAAAATTAAGTTTTATATTATTAAAGTAAGTGCTTTTAGCAATTAATATACAAGATACACTCTTTATAACGTTTCCTTTAGCAAGGGTCTGCTAGAAACATTTTTCCAATGATCCTTTTGAGTTTGATATATAAAAATGTTAGCTTTACCAGTCCATTAACCATTCTTATCAAATAATACCACTTTTATTGTACCACTATTCCATCAAGAATCATTACGTTAAATACCGGTGTTGCACAAAAGGAATGAAATGTACTCAGCAGAAGACGTGTTTTTGTTATTGTTTTCGATTTTCCGAAAGACATGTGGTCAATGAAAGTCATATCAACACAAATGCATTGCTCGGACCTAAGAAACGCGAGTTTACCATTCTGCAAACTATTGTTTTACAAAAAACTGCTTTTTGTACAACAAGCAAAGGGCATAATGAGTAATTAGCTGGGTACTCCTGAATGATATCACAAATACCACACAGACCCACTCCCAGTCATATATGAATCCATATCTATTTATATATGCTTTAATATATGGATATATATGGCTTCATATATGATTATATATGGTTTTATCTAATTATATATGGAATCATATATGTTATATATGATATCAAATAACTTATATACAATTAGATATGATCCTATATGTGACCATATATCGCACTGTATCCAATCATATCTGATTTCATATCTACCATATATGATCAGATATGATTATACACGAAATCATATCAAATTAGATATGATCATATATGGAACCATATATAATTATACATGGTTTGATATAATTATGTATAACCATTTTTTCACGGGAATATAAAAATAAAAATGTAAAAAAGAAATTAAAAAAAAATATTAAAATAAAAAAAAATCTTTTGATGAATTGGAGTTAACAGCAAACAAATTAGTTAAAACAGCTAAAATTGTCTGCTCTAATAGAATAAAAAAACGATTACTGAAACAGAAAGCTTTTTCAGCAAAATCCAGCACTTTCCTCTTTTCAGCAAACATTTTTGTTATATTGACAACCTTTACAGACATTTTATTTTGAGTGTAGTATTTCTCAAGCTATCGTTAAGTCGGACAGACGGATATGGCTAAACGGACTCGAGTCATGCCTCCTAAGGGACGTTACAATAGCTGCACAAACTTAATATACCATGTATCTCATTGGAGTGGGGTATGCAAACAAAGTATTGGCAACAGTAAAGAAGCGAGCGAAAGAAGCCACTGAGAGCTTGTCGTAGTCCTGTAGTTAGCACTTGTGTTCGTAGAAGCTTGAATGCTCGCACTCGTGAGCCCGTCGCATAGTACCTTGAGCCCTTAGCACTTGTGTTCGTAGAAGCTTTCACTCGCACTCGTGAGCTCGTAGCTAGTAAGGTTTGCCATTTCATGATGGAAAGATATACGAATTCGAATTTCGGTAGTAAATTTTAATAATTTCGACTCGTTGTTGGCTAGTATATCTTTCCATCATGAAATGGCAAACCTTACTGAAGAGAAATGTCAAAAGAGCGGCAAGAAATATAGCGTCATTTGCTGTCCCTGTCTACTTTTGTAGCGTCCCTTGAAAAAAACTTTTGTAGCGCTCTTATTGAAAAACCCTTTACCTTGAGCCCTTAGAACATCATTGAGCCCTTAGCACTTGCTCGAATGCTCACACTCGTGAGCCCGTAGCCTAGTACCTTGAACCCTTAGCACATGGTTAGTAGGAGCCTTGAATGTTCTCACTAGCACTCATAGCATAGTACCTTAAGCCATTACCACTTGTGTTCACAGAAGCTTGAATGCTCTCACTCGCACTTGTGCGCCCGTACCTTGAGACCTTAGCACTTGTGTTCGTAGGATCTTAAATGCTCTCATTCGCACTCTTAAGTCCGTAGCGAATATGCTATTCGCAACACTTCCACCAGCTTAGCACTTATTGCCCTGCACATTGGGTGTGCTGTTCGCAGCACTTTCGTCCATTACGAGTCCGGCCGCTCTGACCTACACACGAGACCCAATCGCAAGCAGCCGAATAAAATAGCAGCATTTGATAAAATAAGTTAGAACCAAGCTACGAAGAGAAGCCAAGGACACAGATTACTAAGAAGAAGAGAGAGATCAAGGAGAGATCGGATACATACTAAACCGAAAGAAAATACGATCGATAAAATACGATCGCTAGATCATTAGAATTATAAAATAAAATTACAGTTAATACGCACAAAAAAAAAATTACTAAAAACCAGGTTCCAGGTACTGATGAATTCATTCATTGAATTAAAATTGTATTTTTTTATTTTACATTTTCAATATTTTTTAACATTAAATTTCACACAAAAATTCGTTTCTATTTACACAATTATGTAATGATAATTCGTATAAGCTTTATAATATTTAATTGCTAATTATGCGAAGACTCCATTTCATTATATTAATGAACAAGTATACATCAAATTGATGAATTTGATGAAAACGATATTAATTTAAATATAATAAATCTTATAAGAATTATACGTACAAAAATGTGCAAATGAAGACAAATGAAAAAAATTGAAAAAATACGATGAATGAAATCATCAATATGATGAATATGGTTGTTGGAAACATTTCGTTATGTGTGTCTGTAAATTTTTAAAATTAAATTTTAAAACCAAAATTTACAATAAGAATATCAAAGCAACAGTACAACTGCCCCTTAATGCCAGCAACTAGGATTAATCCTAATGAAAACACCTTGTACTTAATTAGCTAGTTACACAATGCTTTATTTGCATTGTTATGGTCAATGCCAAAGTTGAAGTTGATGTATTGTGCAATTTTAATGCGATTTTGCTAAGTCCTTCTGCTCTTTAGCCAAACCGCAAATACATCTGACTGCCTTAAATACACACACACACACACATCTCAAACACAGATGTATTTCGTACAAATGGTTAACACATACACCATATGTGGCATCGCCACAGACTCGTAATATCGAATAGAACTGTAGAAAGCAACATCCTAAATAAATGACGATGATGCTGGGGTACTAAACTAATTGTGCAAAACGGTTGATTCATTACACCGTAGATAGTTAAAACAATTTTTGTAATGAATCTTTTTAGCATTGTTAACTGAAATTCTGAATTACAATGCAATACATATTAGAAATTTAAAATGTTGGATGCCGCTGTGGTGCGTTTGAATAAAGTTTGAACTAACAGAAGTTCAGTTAACTAAAATTTAGTATTTATTCGTAAAATTTCTCAACATTATGTGGTGCTGACTTTGAGTTCTAACTATTTTTCCTGGTATGATTAAAAATCCTTCGAGTGTACAAAATCGTTATGGCAATCAAAGAATGTTATGCAGTTCATATAGGTTCGACACAATTTCAGACATAAAACAAACTTTCAACCTTAGTCAAAAATATCAAATGAAAAGTTAAAAAAAAAAATGCAAATTTAACAGAATACCTACTGCAGTCAACAAAATTGCCCGTAGCAAATTAAACGAAGGATTCCAAAGCATACCATAAAAGTTGAGATATTGCTACAACTGTTAATTGGACCCCAAAGGTATGGTCAGGCAGTTTTTGATGTTGAGTAAACTGCGTAAATAGTTAAATGTCAGATATTGTCTAAAATTATTTTAGGTAATATTTGCAACATAATCGTTTATAATATGTACAGAAAATATTTAGTTATACCAAATAGCGAAATACATGACATTTATATAATTGGTTGGTTCGATTAAGGTATACTGAGACATACTTTAAAATTAAGTGCAACTGTTTAAAACTGTAATTAAACATAATGTTTTTAAATTAAACGAAATTGTCTTCAATTTCATCACAATGGTGTTAAAATCGAGATTTCGTGACATTCCCTAAAAGTATGCTGCATTTACGGTGTAAAATGCAATGTGAAAGGCGTACCACATACATCTAGGGGTAGCATTTACGCGTTAAACTGAAATTTTGTGTTCGATGTCTCACTGCCTTATCATTCGTAGCCCCTTTTTAAGGGATCAAATTTAATAAAACAGGCATAATAAGCATAATTAGTGTTGGCGATTAGTAAAATGGCTTAGTGGCTTTGACAAGTGCACATACCATTCAAAACGAGAACAAAAGAAAATAAAATCTATATGTATAAAACTCTTGGTCCGTCTGTCAGTTTGCCGGTCTGTCTGTCTGTCTGTTTGTTCCAGCATCACGTCTAAACGCTGAACCGATTTAACTGAAATTTTGCCACAGGATACTAAGGAGGCCGGAGGGTGTCATAGGCTATATATGGGCGGGATTGGACAAAAGGCGTAGTACCTCCCATACAACCTAAACTTTCAAAACGACATAATTCAACACATACACAATCTAAAAAGATGAAACAAAAAACTAAAACTCACCACACTAAAACTCACCACACTAAAACTCACCACAATAAAACTCACCACGCTAAAACTCACCACACTAAAAATTCACCATACTAAAACTCACCACACCAAAACTAACCACGCTAAAACTCACCACACTAAAAATTCACCACACTACAACTCACCACACTAAAATTCACCACATTGAAACTCACCACACTAAAAATTCACTAAACTAAAAATTCAACACACTAAAACTCACCACATTAAAACTAACTACACTAAAACTTCTACTGGGAAAAACTCTACGGGGAAGAATTCTACCGGGAAGAGTTCTACCGGGAAGAGTTCTACCGGGAAGAATTCTACGGCGAAGATTTCTACTGGGAAGAATTCTACGGCGAAATATTCTACTGTCTGAATTTTCTTTGAGAAAAGTTGTTTTGGCGGAGAATTATTATTTGGTTACTACATTTATAAAACCAATAAAAACTTACACAGCGAAGCGCGGGCCCCTGATATAAAAATAATAATAATAATGTTTTTTTTTTATATTAATAAAATCGCTTTATATCTATGAATTCACAAAATCTTGGCACGAGTCGTGCACGGGTCCAGCTAGTTGATGTATAAAATAAAAATAAAATAAAACAACAACAAAATATATATCAGTTAAAAAAAAAACAAATATGTTTTTTTTTTTTAATAAAATTAAAAAAATAAAAATTATTAACACTTGTTTTAAATTTTTTTAAAATTGTTTTAAATTTTATGTTAAAAAAAATTGTTTTATTTTTTTTTTAATTGTTTAAAATTTTGTGTTAAAAACAATTGTTTTAAATTTAAATGAAATTCTTTTAAGATGTTTTTTTTATGTTTTTTATTGTAATTTTAACACAATTTCACATTTTTATCTCAGTGAACCTATACAAGATATGTATTACTGTTTTTTCCTAAATTTGAATTCTATTTAAAATGGTAATTGACTATGTCAATATAAAATAGATATTTTAACCGAATTAAAATAGTTCAAGTTAATGCTGAAATTTCTTTGGTTTTTTTTATGATATAATAATTAAAATTGTCCTGTAACACTAAACTATGAAAACTATAAAAATAAAATTGAATATATTTTATAAAATTTAATGAGTGTTGTTGTGCTCATGAGGTTTTTTAAATCTACTTGGCAATTTTAATTAAAACACATAAAACTTATCTACAAAACGAAGAACACATTTGTAGTATTGGGAATTTTCCTACTATGGCTAATCGTTATGACACATAAATTCCATGAATAGTTGCGAAAGAAAGTCTGTTTTTTTTAGTATATCTCATAGAACTCCGACCCTGATGACAAGCAACAACTAACAAGTCAAATACCTACAACAAATAAAGTGCTTGAAATTAATTAGGAACGCATTAAAATGCGCGACGAAAACATTTTTTTTTTACTACATTTATGAGTGAAGGGAATGAGGAAGAAAGGTAAAGTAGAGATGCTAGTGGCAGGTTGTGAATTTTTGATGTTATGACTAAGAAAATGCTTGGCGTTGAGCACTGAGCTCAGCGAATGCCTGATAACTCGTAAACTGAATTGTTAATGGGCCACTACAACCACGAAATACACTGAACCGAAGAGCAACAGCTACACGGCCGCAAATTGAAGTGTTTGAAAAGCAAGAAAATGGCACAAGGACATCAACCATAACGACAACAACAACAACAACGTGACAAGGACAATTACAACTACTACAAGATGTGCAGAAGCAACATTCGTAGAAATATAAGATGTTGGCTTTTATAAGATACATGTTGCGGCGATGCCATGAGAAAATCAAGTGGCTGTGACTGACGGACTAAGAATGTAGTATGTGCTACTATGTATTATTGTAATTGTGCTAAATAAGTGTGTGATGTTGTTGTATTAATTTATATGTGATACATAAAAATGAAATGGTATTTTTTTGTGTTTTAATTGCAAAATACAAGAAAATCTTGTTAGTAGCACAATAAGTAGGTAGTTATTATAGTTATAGGTGATAGCGATACCAACGCATTTGAATGAGCAGCAACGTGCTTGACAGCATGGTTCTTATATTATGATATATGCTATGAATATAGGACACACCCAGAAAAAAATACTTTATAAATAATAGTTTTTTTACTATTAAAAATAGTCAATAGGATAAATTGTTATTTTAATCAGAAAATACCATTTAATACTAGAAAATACGTTGACATTGCCATTGAGTTTACATGAAAAGATAAATTTTTTATATACTATTAAATAAATAATTGTCCTATTGACCAATTTTAATGGGATTTGAGGTAATTTTTTTCTGGGTGCAGTGTTGGAATAATAATAATATTTTGGCACTACAGTCCTATTAGAAATTAGGCCGAGCTCTCTCACCATTTTAAGCTGTGCGTGTTATATTTGTACTCAAAGTGGTGGGACGTACAGTTTATTGCCGAATCCGAACGGCGGGTGAGAGCTTTTCATGGGCAATGTTTTACTCTCGTAGGTTTGCCATTTACTGCCGAGAGGTAGCGCGGTATAGAAAAATGTTTCTATGAAAAGATGTTGTTAGTCCCAGTCCGGGTTTGAACCGGGGACTTTTCGGCTCGCAGTCCAACGCACTAACCACTGAGCTACCGCAGCTACTTGGAAACATCACGTAAAATTCAGTATTTCATAAATTGAACATTTTAAAAAATAAGTTTTAAATAAACTCTGAACAATTTTGTGTGCTTTTTTTTAATTGAATATGTAAATTTTTTACACATAGAATATAAAATAGCAAAGAACCGTGCGAATATTTTTTTTTTTAATTAAGTTAAAAAAAATGTCTGTCAAAGCAACTTTCTTAAATCATTCCCGTATATCTCTTTGGGGAAAACATTAGCCCAGAACCAATTTTTCTCGGACAATTTTTTTAGACCAATTTTGCCATTTGATACAAATTTTATTTTTTTTTATTTGAACATCTGAACATGTCATGTATTTCACATTTTAAATTTTAAAGCCGCAGTGGTGAGTTTAGATGTAGTAAGTTTAGATGTGGTGAGTTTAGCTGTGGTGAGTTTAGCTGTGGTGACTTTAGCTGTGGTGACTTTAGCTGTGGTGAGTTTAGCTGTGGTGAGTTCAACTGTGGTGTGTTTCGGCATGGTGAGGTAAAGATTTTAGAGTTGTTAATTACACCCGTGTGATATCACTGTAATACCTGCACTCAGAAAAAATACTATAAAATCAATAGTTTTTTCTTTTAAAATTAGTCAAAAGGATAAATTACACTACACAACAGCCATTCTGCGCAGCAGTCAAGGTTATTTTTGTATTATTTAAAATGACGCCGTTATTCCAAAAATATGGTTTAATAATGTTTCTTTGGATAGGTTTACAAAATATGGGCCAATAACTTTTGGACCGAGCTTTAATAAAGGTGCTCGCATATATTTGCAAATATCTCGCGTTATAAATAACACATATGATCAAATATTATATCGAATGAAAGTTAATTGAATATCAAATAAACATTTCTTAGAACATTTTTAAATTGGTTCATTAGTTTAAGAGAACTCGAAAGGAGAACTTGAAAAAACATTTTTTCAACAAAAATTTAAGAAAAAAATTCATTTAAAAAAATTGAAAAAAATCGAGAAAGTAAGACGATGCACAAATTTTAATTTTTCAAAATTAGTTTACACTCCGTCGAAGAAATTGAGCTATAAATGACAAAAATATATGGGTAACATTTGAGGATAAAAAAAGTTATGTGAATTCAATATAATTGAGTGCTATACATTTGTATAAAAATAAAAAATAAAAAATGTGAGCGGATCACGATTATTTTTTGAGCACCTATTGATAGATGATTGCTTGTAATTAATTTAAAATTTTATAAGTTTATCTTTAATACTTAACGAGATATGTGATCCAAAAAAGTTAACCCATATCTCGTAGTGAATGTAGTAGATTACGTTGACTAATTCGACTCATTTTCGAACTTCGAATTACTATTCTACTAAAATATATTGAAAATAAATTTCACATCATTCGGAATAACAGTTTTAAAGCTATCGTGTATAGGTGGGCAGACAGAAGGTCATATCTAAATCGACTCGGAAAGTGATGTTGACCAAGAAAATATATACTTTTTCATACCAGTCACGCCTACTAAGAGGCGCTAAAATATCCTCACATATATTTTATAACTTGTAACCCATGGGTATAGGGTATAAACATATTATGCGATTTTTTTTAGTTAATACCCAATTATAATGCTTTCACATGATTTTTTCTGTTCTCAAAAAGTATCCATAGATTTCTTTTATTTTTGCATCATTTCCTTTAAAAATATACAGGCTAATTTTGCAATATTACAAACTGTGCATCATCTTGCGTTTTCAATTTTTCGCCATTTTTTCAAAGCTTTTTTGAATAAAATTTTGGTCGACAAAATTTATATTTTTCGAGTTCTTCTATAGAGTTTTCTTAAACCAGTAAACCAAGTCCAAACTATTGTAAGAAATTTTTATTGAATATTTAATTATCTTTCATTCGATATAAAAATTGAGTTTATGGGTTTTATTAAACGCGAGATATTTACAAATATATGTGACCACCTTTTTGAAAGCTCAGTACAAAAGTTATTGCCCGAGAACTCGTAATCCTGCCCGTAGAAATTTTTTTAATTCATATATTCAAATTCTGCGAGTCATTTCCAATAATACAAAAATAATGGAATTTTCTGCGCAAACTTTTTTTTCTCATTTTGTTGTGTAGTGTTATTGTTTTAAAAGGTAGATACCATTAAATACTACAAAATACTATTAAATAATATAAATATGTTTTTGTGTTTATATAAAAATATTTATTATTGTTTTTGGATACTGATTGATTCAAAAACTGTGCTATTGACCAATTTTAATAGGTTGTGTTTGTCGATATACAGCATCCTAAAATTGCAACTTGCATGGGCTATGTCACAATTTTTTTCACAGTGTATCAACACATATACATTCTCATAAATAGCAGCATCATAGAAACAGTTACACGCGCACATAGAATGCGTTGATGCGACAATTAAAACGTCCTCCTGGTTGTTGTGCAAAATAATTACAATTGAGTGTCTATGTATGTGTGTGTGACTGTGTATGTATTTTTGTCAGTTTCGGTGTATTTTTTTTTAAGTGTGTTAGTACGACGTCATCTTACGTTATGCCATCCGTAATGCGCAACACATGTACATCATTAAACTGCGATTTCATGAAAGAAAAATGACATGAAAAGTGAAGAAAATGAAACCGAGAACGAGAACGAAAGCAAAGTGGAAAACATGCGAAGAATTGAATGAAACTGGTAGGGGTGGCAAGGTGCTGCAAAATTAGAACAAGTGGCAAAACTTTAATTACTGCTCATGTGGTTCCTCGGGTGAAAGTTGTACAGGAAGGAAGCAAAAGACCGGAAATGGCAGGAAATATACAAGAAATCTTAGCAATTGTTTAATTGTAGCTGCAGGATATTAGAAGCTGCTGTATTAAGTACAGTGGGTTGGCAGATTGTGGTAATGGTATTTTTATATAATATATAAATATATTTTTTTAGATAAAGTAGTACAAATTAGGAAGATAACATCATACATAATAATTTTGAATTTAAAAGGGCATATTTAAAAAGTTAGTTCTTTCTACACAGAAAAAAAATTATAAATGTAATGACGAGTGATTCATAATACTGATAACTACAAACATCAATGTTATGAATTCAATATCAATATGATGAAAAAGTATTCTTCAATATGATTAACTTTTTGCAAAGATAACGTTTCATCACATTAATGAACAAAAACATAAAATACAACATATATTTACATCATATTAAAAATGCTGTTCATCAACCCAAATTTCAATCAAAATAAGTAGTTCTTGTATGTTATATCGACATGCTTAAATTAGTAAAATGTTTTATAATATATTTATTAATATTTAAAAAAATGTATTAATAGAAAGTTATATTTAAAGGGTTTTTCAATAAGAGCGCTACAAAAGTTTTTTGTTCAAGGGTTTTTCAACAGGGACGCTACAAAAGTAGAGCGACAGGGACAGCAAACGACGCCATATTTCTGGCTGCTCTTTTGACATTTCTCTTCAGTAAGGTTTGCCATTTCATGATGGAAAGATATACGAGCCAACAACGAGTCGAAATTATTAAAATTTATTACCGAAATTCGAATCGTATATCTTTCCATCATGAAATGGCAAACCTTACTGAAGAGAAATGTCAAAAGAGCGACAAGAAATATGGCGTCGTTTGCTGTCCCTGTCGCTCTAATTTTGTAGCGTCGCTATTGAAAAACCCTTTATAATAAATATATTGTAAAAAAAAAAATTAAATATATATATTTTTTTTCAATATTCACTCCACAAAATTTATCCGATTTGTTTCGACGAATTTTTTTATTCAAAAATTTTTTGTCGGACAAATTTTTTCATTAAATTTTATTTTCGATTTTTTTTTTAATATTCATAAAAAGAAAATTCCATAATTAATTTTTTTTGAAAAATAAATATTATTTTTTTAATCATTAATGATGAATCAGATAGTTGGTGAAAAATTCATAATGTCTGTGAATAAAATCATCATACTGAAGAATTTTTTTTGTATATGAACCATAATTAATTTTTTTTGTTTATCTTAAGATTCCAAGATGCTAAAGAATAATTAAAAAAAGTCTAAAAAATCTATATTTTCTATATTTAAATCTAACAAATCTAAAATTAAAAAAAAATGCATATTATTCTGCGCATTTTCAATTTCTTCAATAAATAAAAAATATATATACGATATATTTTTTAACACAAAAACTAAAAACTCAATTACATCAAAATGTTCAATATTTTAAAACTAAATTTACATTTTAAAAAATAAGCAGTATAAATCCAGTCTAGTATCGTATCTACAAGCATAATTTGTCTACCTTTGGTAGTACAACAAAACCCATATATTTTGTTTGTTGTACAAAAATACTTCCGCGAAAAACTCAAACCACATTCAAGGATGCTGTGTTGTTGGATTCGCATGCGTTTGCTGTTGCATATATGAAAATGATAAAGTGAACACAGCAGAACAAATGCGAAACTTGTGTGTTTGTTATGGTGTTCGATTTACCGTTGCACAAGCAATCGAAGAAAACAATTACAAAGACATGAAAGTCTTTGTACAATAAGACGTTTTATTTCACAGTTTTTTTTTTAACTGGTAGAAAACTCAAGCGTTTAATAGAGTTATTTCTGATTTTTATATAATGCTTAGGGTTATGGTTTCGGTTTTAAATATGAAACGATTTAAACAGTTACCAGTTACGGTGTCAATTATTCATTAGTTAGTTTAGCTGCGGAAGAATTTGTCAGTAAATATTCACCAAAAAAACAAATTTCATTGATTTTTCGAAAACAAACTTTGTGCCAAAATATCAAATTTTCAAACGTTTGTAATTTTCTTTAAAATGTTATTTGATAGGGTAAAACTGGATAAAAATATTTTCAGTTGCTAACATTTAAAACTAAAAAGTGTAAAACTTTTTTTTTTTATTTCAAATAAAAATTTTGTTTAGTTGTATCTTTTAAATAAATTATTAGTTTATTATACTTTTACAATATAAAACTACAAACTATTTAAAAAAAAAATATTATTTCATTAGTTTTATCTCTATAAAAGCTAACAACATAATTTTGACCTTTCCCGGCACTTAACATTTATTCTTAACCCAAGGCAACCCTTTATACTTCGTCGACTCGATCATTAAAACCATCGTGATTTGTTTGCTAAATATTTGTATGCTGCATTAACAGTTTCTTAATAACTTTTAATTTTCACCAGAACAAATAAATAAATAAACAAACTAACAACTCGAAAACCCAACAACCCGACAAACCAATAACCGAACCATGACCATAAACAAGCGGGCTCTCCAGTCGGTCACCAAACAAAATCAATGACTGAATGCTGGATAAAAAATATACAGATTTTTTATTTTGCTTTTATGGGCCCACATACCCCAGTGGGTCTCCGTTGAAATGTGGGGCATAAAAGGTGCTCAAATAAAATTTCATTACAATCGTCGGTTGTAGCACAAAAGATGAAAGCAAACAATATTAACATAGTGTAAAAAAAGGACACAAGTATCCCAAATCATTTGTGTGTGTTGACATTTTTATCAACTTTAGTGATTTTTTATTTGGAATGTGACTGAGTTTTTTTTTTTTTGTTCCCTTTTATTATACGAGTAAAACTTTTAAAAATCACTGCGTTCATCACAATCGGACTTTGAAACTTTTTAGTTTTCTTCTTTTCATTTTTCTTTTATGTTTTTGCTATTCTTCTATGTGATCCTTTTTTCTGTGTCGTTGTCATTCTAGTAATTGCTATGGTCCAGACGTGTGTGAAGTGATTGAAAAGTTTATCGCTTTGATGATATTGTAAGACATCTAATATATGTGCGCAATAATATGACAAAAATAAAAAGGTTTTAGAACCTATAAAAAAAAATACGGCTCTTTGGAGAAGTCATGTCGTGCTTGAAATCTATGCTGTGGTTAGTAATACTAATAGTATTTCAATTATAGTATTTTTGTGCATATCTCTATTCAATTCCGTTGCTCTTCAAACATGTCAAATTAAGCACAAAATTGTCTTGAAACAACCCAAACAAAAAAAAAACTTTTGTAATTATTACTACACTCTGTACAAAGTTTTTTGTGCAAGTAGTGACAAAAAAAAAAAGACGATGGGGTGTAAATGATCGCATAAATCAGAGAAAAACAAATACAGCAAAACTTAAACAATTGCGTAATGAGAAAATGCTCAAAACTTTAGCGCACTGACAGAGCCAAACTGGCAACACGAGCAACACGAAAAAGCCTTTAGAGCAGATGAACTTAATTGAAATAAAAAATAAAGAAAATTATAAGAATAAAAAAAAATACTTTGCAACGTTTTACGCACGTTTTACTTCGCAAGTACGTTGTTGCTAAAGTTGCACATTAAGGTGGATACAGAGGGCGTTGTTGCCAGTGCCAAAGAAAAATAAAGCATCTACTTTACGTTGTACGTAAGAGCAATGTGTACAGTAAAAGCATGTGCAATAAAACTTTAAAGCCAGCTTTAAATGGCGTCATCAAGCTGGATTCGCTAGATTAAACCAATGAGTTTCAACTGGTGACTTAAGTCATTAGCGTTACACGGAAACAAACATTTAGAAGAAATTATAAAATGATGAAACGTAAAAAGTATTAATGAAAATTAATTCATTAACTATTTTTCTAGAGGAAAATTGATTCATTATATGACGAAAAATATGCATTAAAAGTTAATGTTTCATAATTTTGATGTACAAATTCGTTAATTCTATGAATACTTCATTAATGTTATGAATACTTCATAAATATTGTGAATACTACAGAAATGCCATGACTACTTCTAAATGCTATGAGTACTTTTTAAATACAATAAAAACTATATTAATACATCTTAAATACTATAAAAAAATTAAAAATATTTTGAATATATCTTGCATACTTACAAATACATCACAAATACTGTGAATTGGTATGAATATTTTAACAATATTTTGAATTATTCGGATATTTTATATGGAGACGAAAATCTACTTCACATTGATGAATTTCATTCTTCAAACAATTATTTATTCATAAATATTGTTAACTACAAAATATCAATGTTATGTATTTTTTTCATAAATTCGATGAATGACTGAAAAAGTGTTCTTTGATTTGAGAAACTGTAAGCGAAGTCTACGTGTTATCACATTACTACACTAATACATAAGCCATCAAATTGACAAATTTTTTCATCAATTCATACATAAATTTTTTTTTTAAAAATTAAAAAAAAAAATTGATATAAAAAAAATATATTTTATCAAAAAAAATTCGGAATTTTTTTTCAATATTTTTTTTAAATAATTTTTTTTTTTTTTTGTTTTTAAAATGTTTTCGATCAAGTGAAATGTTTACTATTTTGATTATTTTTAATCAGAACAGTCAACAAATACATTTTCAAAATTCCAAATATTCATTTACAAAAAAATTTATATATCTGTCAATTACGCTACACAACAAAATTAGAAAAAAAGTTTGCGCAGTAAATTACATTATTTTTGTATTATTGGAAATGACTCGCAGAATTTGAATATATGAATTAAAAAATTTTCTACGGATAGGATTACGAGATTTCGGGCAATAACTTTTGTACTGAGCTTTCAAAAAGGTGGTCACATATATTTTTAAATATCTCGCGTTTAATAAAACCCACACACAAAAAAATAATTGCTTGGCGTGCAGTTGTTTCAACGAATATTCATTTCCATCTACCAAATTTAGTCAGCCTCAACTGATTTTCATTTGTGGTGAACAATAGTATGAAGCGTAACCAACTATTAGTTGAAGCAACTGCAACATTGATTGGAGAAACAAACTTTTAATCCATTTTCAATTTTTTTCATTTCCATTGCTACGGCAACTGAATTCAAAATGAGACCTAACCAATATTTATTTGACTTAACAGATAATTATATAACATTAAGTTGTAGCAACCAATTTTTATTTGATTCAACTGCGAAAACAGTTGTCTTGTATAAAAGCGATGCCAAAGCAGGACAACACCAGTCGCGCAAGCTTTAGATTTTTCACTCATTTTGTTTAGTACTGCGGACAGCGCCTGCCACGTCTTAAACAAAATTTGGAATTGTTTTAAGGCGATTTCAGATTTTTCACGCGTTTTTTGTTTTGTGCTGCGGACAGCGCGTGCTACGTGTGAAACAATTTTTGGAATTGTTTTAAAGCTTTATCGTTGTTACTGTTCGATTCTTCCATGCTCAATTATACTTTCTTCAACAAGAGACATACTATTCTACAGAGTTCTTGCGATTTTGTGTCTATATGCTGTATTTCTATATGCAGCCCTAGCGCTCCAACGTGTTGCAAACACGAAGTCAGCAGCACAACGATCCTGAGATCGAACGAATGTTCGATCTCAGGAACGCTGTTGTGAAGCTGACTTCGTCTTTGCAACATGTTGGAGCGCTAGGGCGAGGTAAAATGGCCGATTTCGTATAATTAAATTGGCTACCACAACTCAACAAATTGGTTGTGGCAATTGTATTCATTAGTTGTGTGAACTGATACGCGGTGTTGCAACAACTGAATCAGTCGAATGTTGACAGAACTAAGTAAATCGGTTGGCAAAAAAAGACGGTTGCCCCAAATGATTCGTTCTTTGGGTGCATAAACTCAATTGTTATAACGAATGAAAGATAATTAAATATTCAATAAACATTTCTTACAATAGTTTGGAATTGGTTGACTGGTGTAAGAAAACTCTATAGAAGAACTCGAAAAATGTAAATTTTGTCGACCAAAATTTTATTAAAAAATGCATTTAAAAAATGGCGAAAAATTGAAAACGCAAGATGATGCACAGTTTGTAATATTGCTAAATTAGCCTGTATATTTTTGAAGAAAATGATGTAAAAATAAAAGAAATCTATGGATACTTTTTGAGAACAGAAAAAATCAAGTGAAAGCATTACAATTGGGTATTACATAAAAAAAACGCATAATATGTTGATACCCTATACCCATGGGTTACAAGTTATAAAATATATGTGAGGATATTTTAGACTGGTATGAAAAAGTATATATGTTCTTCGTCAACATCACTTTCCGAGTCGATTTAGATATGACCGTCTGTCTGTCCGCCTACACACGATAACTTTAAAACTGCCATTCCGAATGATGTGAACTTTATTTTCTATATATTTTAGTAGAATAGTAATTCGAAGTTCGAAAATAAGTCGATTTAGTCAACGTAATCTACTACATTCACTACGAGATATGGGTTTACTTTTTTGGATCACATATCTCGTTAAGTATTAGAGATAAAGTTATAAAATTTCAAATTAATTACAAGCAATCATCTATCAATAGGTGCTCAAAAAATAATAGTGATCTGCTCACATTTTTTATTTTTATTTTTATGCCTATTTGTATTGCACTCAATTATATTGCTTCCACATAACGTTTTTTATCCTCAAATGTTACCCATATATTTTTGTCATTTATAGCTCAATTTCTTCGACGGAGTGTGAACTAATTTTGAAAAATTAAACTTTTTGTATCATCTTACTTTCTCAATTTTTTTCCATTTTTTTAAATTATTTTTTTCTTAAATTTTTGTTGAAATAAATGTTTTTTCAAGTTCTTCTTTCGAATTGGACAACCTAATGAACCAATTTAAAAATGTTCTAAAAAATGTTTATTCGATATTTAATTAACTTTCATTCGATATAACATTTGATCATATGTGTTATTTAGAACGTGAGATATTTGCAAATATATGCGATATATATGAAAGCTCGGTCCAAAAGTTATTGGCCCATATTTTGTAAACCTATCCAAAGAAACATTATTAAACCATATTTTCGGTATAAGGTCGTCATTTTACATAATACAAAAATAACCTAGACTGCTGCGCAGAATGGCTGTTGTGTAGTGTTATTAATCGATGATCTCAATTTTGTTTACTACATGATAAGAAAATGTAAATCTATCAATTGGTATTTCATCTTTAAAAATGCGTCAATTATTTTTTATAATATGAATCAACAAACTCGAAATTTAAGTTTTTAATAAAAATGTATTTGGTGACTTTTCGTTCTACAACGACGATATATAAAAAATTTATAAATAATATCAATGTTAAGCTATTGATCAAATTACGATCGAATGTCACTTGAAAATTAATATACATTTAAAAGTTTGTTGCGTTTATACTGAAGTAAATAAATACAGAATGTAGTAAAAATAAATGAACATATTTCTGGACATTTATATATAAAAAATGTATAAATAATAACTATTATGCGTACCCTGAAAGACAACAAATGCCATTAGATTTTGCCTAAATTACAATCGCAATTAAATATGCCATGGCATCATTTTGAATTAGAACTTTAAATGAAATGCAAAAATGAAACTAAATACAACGCAATACTACGCAATGTAATGCCAAAGAGCACTAGATGGCGCTACAGCAAATTACGTTAATGACATTATTTAATTTTACGTAATAAAGTTTGTTGAAAATAGTTTAAGCAAACGAACGTTTAGTAACGCAACGTAAGATCGCGACGGTACAACACGAAGTTAGACAGAGAAAATGCTGGATGATGCGGGAACAAGTGGTGACGATTAGAAAGAGACAATACGACATACAGAAGAGATGATGATACATAAAGAGATGATGCAACTGACAGAGATGACGCTACCATCAGCAGCCAACAGCAGACGAGATGCAACGACTAAACAGGCAAAACGCAGAAAACTCGATACTCTGAGGCAGTCAACCATTGAGGCGACCAGACGGTACACGTTCATATCTGCACTTTGCAGTGAGGCAAATATTTTTGCAGAAAATTAAAAGTTTTTGTTTAGCATAATGAAAATAGAATTTTACAATCAAGACACCAAAGGCAGTGAGCAGACTATAGACAGACAGACAGACAGAGAGACAACAAGCAATTGAAGTAAAAAACTTTAAATATTTTGGAACAAATTTAATGCCAACAGACGGTCGGTTGGGCTGGCTGTATAAATTGGTTTTAAAGAGGGTACATTAGTGAAAATGCAAAAATAACAAAAAGCACAAAATGCATTAGTGGAACAAAACAGAAAAGTTTGTTGCCATATCAAATAATGTTACAATAACGCAAATGTATTCTGTAAAATATACAAAAAAATTTTAAAAATTAAAAAACTAAAAAATTTTAATTTAAAAAAAAAACTTAAAAAAAGATTTATTATAATAGTTAACTTCAATAAAAAATGCAAACATATTAAGTGAAAACTGAAAAGAAAATGATAATGAAAACAAACATATTTCAAATTAAAATATGATACAAAATTTTATTAAAAATTTTTTTTCCAATTTTTACAACTAATATTATTAAACCTAAACAGTATGCCTTCCGTTTCCAAATCGTTACGAGATAATTGTGATAAGATGAAGAATTCACACGATATCGGACCCTATCACGTAGCGAATTCGAGCGTCAAATTGAACCCACATGGTGTGTAGAATTCAATGAGTTCGGTCGAAGTTTTTTCGGTATGAGACATTTTTTGATATCGGCACGATATTTACAAAAAAAATCAATATACAAGATTGGTTCGAAAAATATTTCAAAATCGAAGTGATAAATGTTTAAATATCATATTGTCACTGTCATGCCAAAGGGGCGAATGTGCATTTTTAAAAATGTTGGGAAATCAAATTTTAAAGTTTGAAGTGCTTTAAAAATTAGAAAAATTTATATTTTTTTCAATTTTTTCTGTTATTTTGGTTTATTCGTCAATTATTATAACGTATATAAAATATCTTTAGATTTGGACAACCTACTGAATTATAAATACGCATTTTGTGGGGCTATATCCCGATCAAAACGAAAATATTTTTGTTTTTTATAATATAACTTTTTATTAGCGCAAGATAAATAGTAATGTAGAGGCTTTAATTGTTTATTTTTAAAGCACCTATCGATCTGCATCATTAATTAAAAATATTTTGTCAAACATTAATTTGCCATTTGTTATATGCAGGAAAAAATGTTTTGCAAAATATTTTTAAATAGTGATGCAGTTTGATAGGTGCTTTGAAAACAAATAATAAAAGCCTTTACACCACTATTTTATCTTATACCAATAAAAAGTTATGGTGAAAAAATGAAAAGATTCGCCCTTTTGACATGACAAGATTTTCAATTTTTCAAATTCGCCCTTTTGGTTTTGTCTTTTGTGGCTAAAAATACCCAATAAAATGACACGCGATTTTGGCACAGCATACTTGAGGATAAACTACATTCAAAAATGTAAAAAAACGCAAATGTCAAAAATTGCACATTCGTCTTTTTGGCATGATAGTGACGATATCATGTCAATGAATCTATTTTTGTATCAAATTTACTTGAGAAAACTTCGAGGCATCGGAGGTTTCCACAACATTGCAGATTGGGTAAGATAATGAACCACACTAATTTGAATTTTGGCCGAGTTTAGCAACTTTGAACCACTGAAAGTAGTGGTCAAAAAATAAAAAAATGATCAATGCATATCAATGCATATCAATGCCCATACATTTTAAAATAAGTTAAAATAAGTTTCGACTATGCTTTGCAGTTAATATAAGTTTCGACTATGCTTTGCAGAACCGTAAATAATGCTTTTACATATCATAAGCTCCGAAATGCTAAAAAATAATAAAAACATAGTTTAAAAAAAAATCATGTTTAGATTCAAATATCTTACTAACGTCTCGAAAAATTAGAATTTATTCAAATATTATAATAAGTCTTGACAATTAAAAGAATACTTGCGTTTATAGTTTTTTGAAAAACTAGTTGAATAAGGGACTATATTTTTTTAATTCTAAATAGTCGCTAAACATTTTTTTTTTGGTATCTTTTTTTTGTATCAAGTTTTGTATCAAATCCACCAGGTCATATTACTAAAAGGATATTTATTATGAAAAACGGTTATCATCAAAATGTATGATTTCAAATTATTTTTGTATGTAGATTTCCATCAAATTAATGTCGCATATTCATAGAGATTTTAAAGTAAACTTTAAAATTAAAGCTAGCTTTTTCTGACAATTTTGACACATAGTATAAAATCTCAAAAAAACTCATTTTCATTTTAAAGTCGACTTTAAATTATCTATGAATATAAGGTATTATTTTTTAATCAAACAAACCAGTTGTTTACAATTGAACATCTTGAATTCATTCGAAAAACTAGATTATTTAAATACTTTGAACGAATTCCTAAAGAAGTTGCATGTGACAAATTTGAATTCAAATTATTTTGCATTCCTTTTTAAACACAAAAACTAGGTTTAAATTGCTTTGAAGTTGTTTTAAAAGCATAATTTGTACTAAACATAAAATTTTGAATGGAAATTGTCCGAAAAATTGAAAAAAAAAATGCTGGAACATATTTTTATAGAATGTTTTCTAAATGTTTTTGTAACAAAAAAAAAAATGTAAAAAAGTATAAATAAAAAATGTAATTTGTAAATTACGCAACACAAATGATAAGCTACCCTTGCGAAGCCTGTTGCTACGTCTCCCTAGTACGTCAAAGGCTTGTTGCCTGCACAAATCCTTTAAGTTCTTCAAAGCATAATTTGTAAAATAATTAGAAGACATGACAAAAGAAAACGTAGTAGTGGCAGCAGCATCATTTCAAGCCATTAAGATTAATTAACGTTGACAATTTTTATTGTTTTTTTGGCTTCTTTATTTTATAAAAACATCAACAGTCAACCAGGCAACGAACCAACCAGCCAGCCAACCACACAACCGACCTACCGACGTTTGTGGCTTAAACAGTGCAATTTGTTGTTGGCAAGGATCATGCAGGAAGCCGTGATTTATGAATTGTCGTAGTCGTCGTCCTTGTCGTCGCAGTCATCTTCGTTGTCAGACCAGACAGTCAAAGAATGTACAGCAGCATGTTAACATTTTAACAAAATGTTGCTATTTAAGTTGTTGAATTACGCAGCAAATAGAAGTAGTAGGTATTAAGAACATACGCAGAAATTCAAGGGGTGGCTGAAAGGTTGATGGTTGGGTTATGTATCTCGGATGGGCTGCGCCGTGGTGACTATTACAGTGGTAAAAAGTGCCTGTGGCGGCACTCTTATCTACTTCATCCTGCGGCAGCAAATTTTTTTCATATAACCCTACTCATTCTCTATCGTAGCAGCAAATTATTCTTTGCTGTTGAGATTTTCTACATTTTTCCTGTTTACCTTTCACACACAGTGTGCGACTTCGGTGGGTTTGGCAAAAAGTTTAAATTGAATTTTTAACCTTAAAATAAGACAGATTTTCATTTTTCTTTTTTTTTTGCAAGCTAACTTTGCAAAAGTCAACGTACGCTGCTGTCACAAACAATGTGATAAGTGATAAGTAATGTTTGTTGAGGTTTTTTAAGGGTTTTTTTCATTTTGTATGTGGGTTGTAGCTTTAAAACGTATATAGAACCTGTTGCTGGTTCGGAAATAAACCTAGAAATATTAGAAATAACGAGTTACCCATCTAAAATTTCGTACTTAAAGGTAGACATGTTCTAATCAGGGGGTCCCGCAAAATTATGGTTAACACAGCACAGCAAAAAAAAAAAAATTATCTGCGATCTTACCCAGAAAAAATTCCCCCAAATCCCATTAAAATTGGTCAATTATTGATTTAATAATATACAAAAAATAAATCTGTTCATATAAACTCAATGGCAATGTCATAGTATTTCTAGTACTTAATGGTATTTTCCGATTAAAAAAATAATGCATCTTATTGACTATTTTTAATAGTAAAAAACTATTATTTATATAGTATTTTTTTCTGGGTGTAGTATGGTTTTTCGATAAACTCCGAGATTCTAATCACGACCTCATGCTCACTTTTTTCAGATTGCCCCAAGTTTTTAAGTTATTACATAATACAAATATATATCAATATCTTGTTTTTTCTAATTTTCGACTTTAACATTTTACAGATTTGAGTTAACGATATAATTTCTTTTATATTCCATTGAGCATACTTCAGCTAATATTTTGAAATAAATTACATGAAATTCGGATTAATCTGACCGAAGTTATGAGCAGTCAAACACAAAAAAATATAGCTTTTAAGGTATAGGTACACCTTACTGCATAACATATCGTCACTATCATGCCAAAGGGGCGAATGTGCAATTTTTGACATTTGCGTTTTTTTACATTTTTAAATGTAATTTATCCTCAAGTATGCTGTGCTAAAATCGCGTGTCATTTTGTTGGGTGTTTCTAGCCACAAAAGACAAAACCAAAAGGGCGAATTTGAAAAATTGAAAATCTTGTCATGCCAAGAGGGTGAATCTTTTTGTTTTTTCGCCATAACTTTTTATTGCTATAAGATAAAATAGTGGTGTAAAGGCATTTATTATAAATTTATTTAATGATGCAGATCGATATGTGCTTTAAAAACAAACAATAAATGCCTTTACATTACTATTTTATCTTGTACCATTAAAGAGTTATAGCAAAAAATGAAAAGATTCGTCTTTTTGGCATGACAAGATTTAAAATTTTTCCAATTTCTTCGTTTTTTTGCTATAATTTTTTATTAGCACATGATATAATAGTGGTGTTGTAGTATCAATTGTCTGTTTTTAAAGCATCTATCGAACTGCATCATTATTTAAATTTTTTTTTGCCAAACATTTTTCCTGCAAATAACAAATGTCAAATAATGTTTGGCAAAATATGTTTAATTAATGAAGCAGATCGATAGGTGCTTTAAAAGCAAACAATTAATGCCTCCACATTACTATTTTATCTTGCGCTAATAAAAAGTTATAGCTTAAAAAAGAAAAATATTTGCGTTTTGATCAGGATATAGCCTCACAAAATCCGTATTTATAATTCAGTAGGTTATCCAAATCTAAAGATATTTTATATACGTTATAATAATTGACGAATAAACTAAAATAACAGAAAAAAATAAAGAAAATATAAATTTTTCTAATTTTTAAAGCACTTCAAACTTTAAAATTTGATTTCCCAACATTTTTAAAAATGCACATTCGCCCCTTTGGCATGACAGTGACGATATTATGTTTTTATAATTCAATAAAATTGTATATTATATGTAAAAGCAGGTCCATAATATAATAATTCCTCTTACTTTGATTTTACAAATCACTCTTTAGTTCTCAAAACTCAAAAGCGTAAATTTGTATTAAATTTGAATATTTTAAAGAGAAATTCATTGATCAGGTTTAAGTAAATTTTATACAACTTTTTGTATTTGTTGTGAAAAAAATACGTTTGTATTTATTTGGCATGAATTTACTACACAATGTATTAAAACTCATTTCTACATATTGCAGAAACTGTAGTATGTTTTTGTTTTAAATACATTTTACACCCCTTTGTATAGTATTAATATTTTTTTTAGTGTATACCCAATGCTTATTCTTTCAAGTAGCTGCAATTAAAGTTGTCCACAGCTTTAAGCTACACTATTTCATTGGATCTCTCTTTGTTAAGCTTACTTTAAGCTCACTTGCATCAGTGCAGTGCAGTTTATAGTTATCGCCTTATAGCTGCTATGCCTTTTTAGTTTAGCTATTTCTTCATTTTTCATTTTCAATTGCAAAAAAAAAAAACAAATTAAATGAAAAACTTTGACGACAGCAAAAAAAAAAGTCATGACATTCTGGTTTGCCTTCTTCTAACTGTGCTGTCTCTGCCATTTCCTTTACGTCTTATATTTTTTTGTCATTGTCGTTTTCATCATCATCATCATCATCATCGTCGTCAGCATCATCTTTTTCTTCTTCAACTCCATGGAAAAGACACGAAGTCACGTGTTAATGTTCGTTTAATTTGTTTCGTTGCCCCAGAGCACCTGCGAGATTTTTTTGATGTCTTTATATGGTTTTTTATTTTATGTGTTCGTCTCATTATTATTTTTCAAAATAATATGCTCCTTATGGTAGGTACATATTTTCCACATGAATTCATAAACGTATATTACCAAATTTTTCTAATTTTTTCTATGATTAACTTGATGGAAAACATTTCGACATTCGATTAAATACTGAATTCAGGGTGGTTTTTGTATACACTCTATAGCTATTGGGAATTTTTGTATATATTACATATTTAACTTTTAATGAAAATTCAAATAAAAATACCTAATTACGAAAAGTTCAGAACAATTATAGCAGATAAATGTTGTTTGATTGAAAATGTAATACAATATGTTCAGAGAAAAAAACGAAAAAAAAAAACAAAATCAGTATCGGGGAGTAAAACAGTAACATATACCGATATCTGTTTAAAGTTATTTCATATTAATCTAAATCGTAACTGAATGTGTTAGAAAAAAAACTCAAAATATTAACAGTTGGTCTTGTAACTGATCGGAGTTTGATGAGGAAAATGCAATGATCATTTTCCAATCATATTATATTTCTTCGTTTAATTACAAAAAAAAAATTTAAAAAAAGTTACGAAACAGATAATTAATTTTAAAATAAAAAAAAAATATATATATATTTCAAAATAAAAAATGCTTTAAAAAAATATTTACAAGAAATTTTCAAAAAATAAATGTTATTATCTAAAAAATGTTTTTCTAAAAAAAATAATAATAACAGTTTGGCACTACAGTCCCTTAAGAACTTAGGCCGAGCTCTCTCACCATTTTTGAGCTGTGCGTGTTATATTTGTACTCAAAGTGGTGGGACCTACAGTTAATTGCCGAATCCGAACGGCGCGTGAGAGCTTTTCATAGGCAATGTTTTACTCTCGAAGGTTTGCCATTTACTGCCGAGAGGTACCGCGGTATAGAAAAATGTTCTATGAAAAGATGTTGTTAGCCCCAGTCCAGGATTGAACCGGGGACCTTTCGGCTCGCAGTCCAACGCACAGACCACTGCGCAACCGCGGCTACAAAATCTACTATATATTTGTAAATGTAAGTATGTATGTACCCTGCAGTGAAATCTAAACTAGTAGCATAAATATGTGGTATTCATATTAGTAACCATGTTTCTAGTTCGGTAGCTAGTTAAAATGGATGCAGAGAAAAACAGTTCAAAAATTTGTTCGTAGAGGAACGTGTCAAAATTGTCAAAAACAAAATAAATTATGAAATACAAATTATATTTCATTTATCTATTTTGCAGGAAACATCTATCTTTTAAACTTTATTGTGGGTTCCATCGTGCGATTTGTTTTATTTCTTTCGGCCATGGACTTGTACAATTTAACAAATAACCTATTTGAAAAACCCTTACAACCGTGGCTTGGCTGCTGATAACAAGCCGAGCCAATCGCTCTCTCCTACGCTGTCCACCATCAAGTCTCATTTTACAAGCTTTCTTGACTGGAGCAATTTCATCCATTCGGTCCACATGACCTAGGCAGCAAAAACATAGGTTTTGATTCGCTTGACTATGTCAATTGTCGTCGAATAGCTTACAGCTCTAGTGTTTCAACTGGTAAATAGTAACCAGTTTAGAGAGGGATTAAATAAACTGGTTTATAGACTGACTGACTGGCATTTTGGTACATTTGAAGATGGTGTATGTCTACAATTATTATGGTGATATCATGATATTTCACACCAGGGTATCGACCATCCCATATTCTTCAAACTCACCACACCGAAATTCACCACATCGAAACTCACCACACCGAAACTCACCACACTAAAACTCACCACTTCAAGACTTCTACTGGTAAAAATCCGAACCACATCGAAACTCACCACACTAAAATTTCTACTGGGAAAAACTCTACGGGGAAGAATTCTACCGGGAAGAATTCTATGGGAAAGCATTCTACGGGGTAGAATTTTACGGGGAAGATTTCAATTGGGGTGAATTCTACGGCGCAATATTCTACGGGGAAGAATTATCAATCTGAGGAAGAATTGTCTTTGAACAAAAGTGGTTTTGGCGGAGAATTATTTTTATTTTGGTTAGTTCATTTATAACACCAATAAACAACGTCCACAGTGAAGCTTTTTATTAATAATATCACTCCATATCCTTGCATTCACAAAATCATAAAGTGTGGACCGATCCAGTTAGATTTTTATGCAAAAGATTTGAAAAACTAATGTCTGGAATTAAAAAAACCTTATAAATATTTCCCAATAATTGTTTTTTTCCAAATTTATAAAATATTTTTTGAAAAATTTGACATTTTTCTTCGTTTATTTAAAAACAAAATAATAAAAATCTTATTGTTCAAAACCTAGACATTAGAGGCGTTATGCGAAATGCAACTAAATTTAAAACTTAAGCTTTCATAATCAAAAATCTCACACAATTTTTGCTACAACTTAGACTTAAATCAGCTTTTATGCATCTAGCGGCCAGGTTTGAAAATATTTGGCAATAATTTGATATCGCAATAAAATTTGATATCGAAAGGGTATTGATTTAGCTATAAGCTAAAATAAATTTTATCTTAAAAACTTTTAAAGATTTTGAGTTATGAACGTTGAAATTCAGAAATATAGATTTTATGCAGCTATGATGCCTCTATTGGTCAAGGTCCGCACTATTCGGTAGTAAAAGGGGGTTTGGTATGAAAGGGTTATTATTTTACAATTAGTTAAAATCAATTTCAACGTAAAAACTTTTGAACATTTTTGGTGGATAAAGTTCAAATTCAAAAAAATCGACTAAATTCAGCTATAAGGCCTTTAGCGGCCTTGATCGGAACGTCCCGGCAGTAAGAGTGGGTATGAGTTGAAAGAGTATTCAGCTATAAATTTTTGCTCAATTTGGCTTTTTACTGGCAGAAGTAATGAACGTTCAAAATCGAAATTTTAAAAAATAGATTTTTCTAATATCTTCCATAGCACCCAAAATAAAATTAAAATGCCAATCGTTTCTTTTTAAAGAATATAGGTAAAATATACAGTATTTAAACAAATGTAACTAGAGCGCAATATCTTTAAAACTCACGGAGATATTAGAACTCTAATTGAAAAAAAAAAATCAATTCACAAATTTTCACTTTTTAAAAATTTTCAGAGGTTCAGAATTTCAAACCAAAAAAAAATAAATATATATATATATATATATATATATATATATATATATATATATATATATATATATTTGAGTACCTAATATTATCAAGCATGCAAAATAGTAATAAAAAAAATTTTACAACAACAAATATCATGTTGTATCTACTAAAATTGGAAATGAAAAAATAGTTCAACTTTGGCTTATTATACAGCTGAATCTAATCAGTAGATTTTTATTTTTATTATCTTTAAAACATATTTCATCAATTTTCAATCAAACTCAAAAAAAGCCTCGTTCAAAAATATTTACTACATCAAATGATACAGGGTTTTTGGCCGATGGAAAACGTTTCTGAACCACTGTGCGACGGTATTATGGCAGATTGATTTCTGGTTTCTTTCGAAATGAGAAAGGAGACACCGTTACCGTCAACGGTTTTCTTTTATTTAATTTTTTTCCTATCGTTTTATAGCTGGTCACCCTGTAGTATTTCGGATTATTTATGATAAGAGATAAACAAAATTTATTTTATGGTTTAAAGTAATATCACTTACAACTTATTTATGCATTATTTAATATTCTTTGTAATTCATCAAATAATGGTACGAAATAATTATGACATTTATCATTTTCAGCTAATTCCTGAAAAGTTCAAAAACTTTGCAATAAACACCTTTTCCTTTTAACAAACACAATTACTCATTTCAACTAACGAACTTATCAAAAGAGCTACAATTATTTTTTCGTGATTTGATTCTGATGAACAAAAGTTTTCTACTCTCGCAGAAATCTTCTTATAACTTGTCATCTTTTTAATTTTCAAATGCAGCGCGAAAACTTTCAAATGTTGTAAACAGCGTTAAGCGTTTTTATCACAAAAACTCACAAATTATGCATAAAACTGACTGCACTCGTCCAAGTAATTTGTGCGCCATCCATTGGTGCATGTGATTCATCTACGCCGAGTCGTTTCAGTTTGAGTTCGAGTTCGGTTCCGTTCAACAACAACAGTCCATTCAGCAGTTAAAGACCAATTATGGCAACTCTTTTGCCTGAACGTCATTGGCGGCGCCTGTTGTCGGTTACTTGCTGCCCTTAAAATTTATGGTGACAACTTTTGCAAGTAATTGCAGCGCGTGCTAGTGCTGCACAAAATACTTGAGTAAAACTTTGCTCATTATAAATTTAATAGTATTATAATTATAAATACACTTTTTTTTTTTGGAGCACAAATCGCACTTATGCAAATCCTGCTCAAGTGGCCACTCTATTTGCACTTGTGCTAAATAAGACTGGGTTTCGAACCCTCATCCGCTGACGATTACAGCAGATTGCACCATATTAGAGACGTACGGCAAAGTAAATGCCAATTTTTATCGAGTCTAAATTTACATAAAAAATAAAAATTGAAAAAAAAAAAAAACTGTACGTGCAAGGCACATGGCATATTGTGGCATTAAATTTTGCAAAAGAAAAAAATATATTTTTTCGCGCATGCATAATCAACTGATGGGAACCCCGTCGCAGGCATTTGTCAGTCAGTTAGTCTGTCTGTCCGTCTGTCAGCGCATAAGACAGTCGCCTTTTTTAAGTGATTTCAACACATATTACAACAAATACAATATGTGGTGTGTGTCGCGTTTAGCTTAACTTAATTTTTTTTTTTTTTTCAGTTCCTCAACTCAAACAAGTGGCAACACTGACGCGTTCCAGAAATGGCGCTTCATTTGCAGACATTTAAATCTGCTGGAAATTTCATCGAGAATTTTCTTCAATAGGCTTTTGGCACGCAATATGCTAATGAGCAGCGCTGTCGAATAGTGATGTCAAATGGGGTTTTTCATACCATATCGTGTGAGGTTTTTCTTGAGTTAGGTAGGTAGGTAGATTTTGTGTATTATGCGGTAAAATTTTTGCTACTCTTAGCAGCGTAGCAAAGAAAGCGAAATTGGCACAAAACACTTTCGTAAATAGCAGAAATGTTTACTGTAGAAGTTATAGTCACCAACTACATTTTAAACATGTTAAGGCATTTTAAAATTTTAAAAATAATCAACTTAGTTTTATAATATTAATCAATAAACTTAAAAAATAACTTTTTGGTAAAATGTATTTGGTTAATTTTACTTTAAGAATGACGACATATGATGAGATATAGACTCCTAAATTTTAAATTATCTAAAAATAAATAAATTTAGGGGAGATCGGGGCTAAGTCGACATCGGGGAAAAGTCAATATTTGCTTTAAAACGCGAATGGGATGTCAGATCAAATTCAAATTGATAATGCACACGTAACATTAGATGCCACTGTGTCCAAAGAAGAGAAATTCATTTTGTGCCGGAACTTCAGTTTTTATGTACTCCAAAAGTTAGATATTGATAACGCAGTAAACTTGTACTTGCCATTAAAGTTTTGATATTTATATATTTTTTTGTGAGTTTTATGTAGTAAGGGGTTCACTTATCATGTCGTCTTGATTTTAATTTATTTTTCCATTCAATTCGCATTTTTATGCCAATAGTATTAGACTAATAAGCATTTGGTCAAAGTTGATTTCGCGAAAATAGAATTTATAAAACTTGTTGTTCTATGAGTTTTACAAAATAGTCCATTCTTACAATATAATGATACATGTCAATCAGTGGACCATGATTTAAAAAGTATTTGCAAAAAATAGATAAAATGTGAATAATATGAATAATGGTCAAACAATTTCGCGGGACCGGAATAAAACAGCACGAATAGTTTTATCTTGGAATATATAATTCAATCAATTTGAAAGATATCAGCAAAAATGTGCATTCGCGTGAATACTGAATGGTGTTGACTTTACCCCAGCCTATTTTAGAAGCAGGTTTGAGTTTGTGTCGCATTTGCATTTTTTTCGTGGAAACTAAATATTGTAGATCTTTACAGCTTATGGAACATTTTTAGCTAATGAATCAATCTATCCAACTGTATTATTATTTTTGTTTTATGTAATTGATATGGTGCTCAAAATTATCATTGAAAAAAAAAGTGTCGACTTAGCCCCGGTCTCCCCTACTATATAACAAAATTTGAAATTAAAAATAAAAACATTATTTCATAAGAAAACATTTTAAATCAATTGATTTAAACTAGGATAATAATATAAAATTGATTTTTGTATTAATAGTTTTTTTTTCATATTATTTCATTAGTTCGTCATTTAAAATTAGTCATTAGAATAAATTACTCTTTTAATCGGTAAATACCATTAAAACATACTAAAAAGTGATCAAAAATGTTTGGATATTTTGAATTTAATTCTCATTAAATAGTTATGTGATAGGGTAATAGGGTAATAGTAAATAACGGTAGCTCAGTCGTTAGTGCGTTGGACTGCGAGCCGAAAGGTTCACGGTTCAAGCCTGGACTAGGGCTAAACAACATCTTTTCATAGAAACATTTTTCTAAACCGTGCTACCTTTCGGCAGTAAATGGCAAACCTACGATAGTAAAACATTGCCTATGAAAAGCTCTCACCCCCTGTTCGGATTCGGCAAAAACTGTAGGTCCCACCACTTTGAGTACAAATATAACAGGCACAGCTCAAAATGGTGAAAGAGCTCGGCCTAACTTCTTATAGGACTATAGTGCCAATCTATTATATTATTATTAAACGTCTAACCTAAAACACTTTTATTTATTTTATGTAAATATTTAGCAACCATTTTTTTGTAAATTAATTTTTTTGTTGATTACATTAACATTTTTTATATATTTTGAATGTATTTATATTAGATCACGAACCACTCTCAAAAATAGAGAAATAGACTCACAAGAGTTTCATAAATTATTTAAATATATTTTTTTGACGGCAGATCAAAACATTTCCCACTTTATCCCAGTCTACCCTATTTTTTTCTGAATGCATTCATTTAGAGTGCCACTACTAAACGGTTTTAGATTTGGATGTATTTTTTTATATATTACTTTTTTAACTTGTTTAAATATTGAAATTTAAATTTAAATTTGAAAAAAGTTTATTTTTTTTTGTACCACTTTAATTTTTCTCAAGGACGTACATCACTTTTCATTTCATAATAATGATTATTAATATTGACAAATACAAAATTATGTTTAGCAAAAAATCGTAGTGCATATTTATATACGAAACCTCCGAAATTATTCTGTGATTTATTACGAAACAACTGTAAGCTTTAGAAACAAAGTACACATATACAAAAATAAAGTAAATTGTCTTAGCTATATTCTGAGATAATTCAAAAAAATATATTGTACGCAAAAAGTATTTTTAGAATGGAATTCGTACTAATAACTTCTATACGGAATATTTTTGTCCCGTCCGGAATATATGATTTATTATAAGAAAACTATTTACTTTAAGAACAAAGTGTAAATATACAAAGGAAGCACATGATTTTAAGTATTTTTCAAATTAATTAAGAGAAATAATTTGTACGCAAAATTTGCTGACATTTTCGAAGTTCCATTTTTAATTTTCATTAATTTGTAATTTGCAGATACTAGCAAAAAAATGAAATTCATTAATTTGTCTTCAAGATATTAACGTTTTAAGCGTATGTCCTGATCTCGACCCCAAAAAATTTCCATAAATGAAAAGTCAGTATTTTAGCAAAAACTTAGTTCTAAATGGCTATTGCCCTTTTTGTTATTCAAAACAAAATTTAAAAATAGTTTAAAAACATCAATATTTTAAAATTGTACGTATAAACATATCATGGAAATTTATTAGAAAATTGGAAATTACATATATTGTTACGAAAAAATGTAATTTTCCCCATAGTGCAAGCATTCAGCAATAATAGATGAGACGCAAGACAATTCAGCGCACTAAGCAATGTGTTAGAAAGAGACGGAAGATCATTCAGCGCACTAAGCAATTTGCGAGAAAAAGATGGAAGATCATCACATTAAAACACTTGAGTGCGAATGAGAAGCCAATAGCATGCGTCATTCACGAAACGAGTAGAAAGTTCTCGAAACATGTCGAAGCTTGTCGAAATGTGTCGAACTGATGCATGCAGTATATAAGGGCGCCGTATCTGAGGCACAGCACTTTTGTAGTAATTGGAAAGTGGTCGAGTGCATCTCGTGTGATAAATGTCAAGTTAAATAGTGGACATGCAGCAGTTGTTAGAATTTGTTATTAGTAAAGTTGTTTAGTTAATGTGAATTTATAAAGTTAATTGTTGTAATTTAAACCAAACATAAGAGTGTTTTCATTTTGTACACAATCCAGAGATACGAACTTGTAGAACAGTTTTCCGTAGACTGAATTTTCGAAACAATATAATTGTTTTTTTGTTATTTATCTTGACAATTTAAAGACAATTTTATTTTTTGTTTTTGATTTAAAAATGTTACACACTATGAAAAATCAGCACCCGCGAATTATATAGAAATAAAGATGCTCATAGAAAAAAATCATGTTGATTGATTTTAGTTTAACGAATAAAATATAGCGGAAATTTCAATGGTTTTTATAATAAAATGTATAAAAACATTAAAAATGGTCACACCATGGATTTTGATAACTTTGAATGACAGTAGAATTTTCCAACTGGGTGTCTTGCTTGGTACTGGCGTGGATTTTATTTCATTGCACATGGGTTTTATTATGCTGTCAACGCCTTTCGACTTTACTACTTATTGCTTGGCAGACAATAAAAATGCTTTTGTTTATTATTTGTTGATGAATTGCACGGCACAATGAAGCAGCAGCAGCAGACGGACTGGAGTATGGAGTGTGCCCAATATAAGTGTGGCCGATCAAGTACAACAGCAGCAGCAGCAGCAACACACTAGCAGCAACAATAGTAGCAGGCAGCAGCCAGCGGCAACAACATCAACAAAATTAGTGAAGCACTCAAGAAATAAGAACGAACTGTGCGCTGGGTGGGTGGCGGCAATAAATCTCATAAAAATAAAAGGATATTTAGCCTCATCTTCATTTTCATTAATTTCGGGCAACATAGACTTGCGATTGTTATAGTCTTTTGTTCTTTTTGTTGTTGTTGTTGTTATTCTTGGAATTGTTTATATCCTTGCTGTTGTAGTTGTTGTCGTTGTTGTCAGGGATCAAACACAAAATCAAAATTAGTAGCGCACAAAGCACGAAAGATCCTAGCAGAACGAAAAATCAAATTGACCTTTTATGGCCGCCATTAAATTTGCTACTTCTTTCTATAGTATATAGTAGCAGAATATATAGTAGGAGTAGCAGCAGCAACAGCAGAAGAAGTAATAGTTTCCGACGAGTCGTGACCCATGAACCGTGGGCGCAAAGGATGCTACTTCGAAGATGATAAAAATTTATAGCCAAATAAAAAACAATTTAATTTATTGGTATTTAGCACAAACGAACCGACGATGTAGACAATAAGAAATTGTAGGCAGTCAGACAACACCTAAATAAAATGCGAATAATATAGAGAAAAGTATGAAAATCGGTGAAAGAACAAAAACAAAAAAAAAAAAGAAATAAAAGTGTAATGAATTGGAAGCGAAACAAATACCACTCGTCGTTGTCTTCTGTGGGTAAACGGATGTGGCAACAATATTGCTGCGGAAACGGACATGGAAATGGCCTGTTCTGCTGCTACTGCTGCATTTATATTAGAATTATAAAATGCGCCAACACACATCGAAGTTAAGGTTCTTTATTGGTTAAGGGCTCTTTTTACACATTTGAACTGAAAATACTTTATATATTGCGGTTGCCTTCAGTGTGCTGTTTAGCTGTTTAGCGCGGGCAACATTTAATGTTGCTCCTGGGATTCATTTGCTAATCATTTGTGTTACAAAAACACATTGTTGTTAATAAAGCACATTTGCTGGGCTCTGGTTGCAGTGGAGTATTTTGGAAAAGTGCTGGGACTAAAGGCATTAGTTCAATTATAAAAATTATATAAATTGCTAGTTATTGAGGTCAATTGTTGTGTATTACAGTAAAATGTTAATACAAAAAATTAAGTTAGAAAAGCAAAAATTTAAGGTATCAACGAAAATTGTTTTGGGATTTTAACGTTAGAATGTATCAAAAATCAAAAAAAAAAGAAAAAAAACTGCCGCGTTGCTTTCAGACAGCAACCAGGTTTTTAAGTGGAAAGATTAAAGTTAAAAAAAATTAAAATAATATTTACATGAAGCAGCACAAAAACTGCACCATAAGAAGACCACTCCGAAAAAAATGTAAAATGGACTATTTTGGTATTTAAGAAGTATTAAAAATGTTGAGCGCGATCAGCCTAAAATTGAAACCCCAAGCAGGGCATTCGAAACCGGTTTTTTAAGTATATTCAAAGGTATTTTTTTTTTTAGAAAAAATGCATATTAAGTTGAGACTTAAAATTGTCTCCAAATTTTTTGATTTATTATTTAATTAGTTTTGAAGTAATATTGCTTTAACACATTTTTGCACTTTAACCTGTCAGTCTGAAAGTGCGCATCTTGATTGCTGCAGACACTTTTACAAAAACTACAACAACAACAAAAAAAAGATTTAAAAAACTGTATATAAAAAGACCAGCAGCTATTGTTCACTGATTGCAGGCAACGTTCTTTGGAAACCGCCAGGAAGTTCTTAATGGTTGCCGACTTTTGCCATCTGTCTTCGGCGGATGTCTCCGTCGTCGTCGTAGTAGCATGAAAGCAGCCAACTGCAAGTGCCATGCATAACAGCTGCGGATAAAGTTTAAGTTGAAATGCGATCTGCCGCCGAAAATGGCACAAAATCTTTTCCGTCCGCTGGCTATTGTGCAAGTGGTTTTTTTTTTATTATTATTTTTTATTTTTATTTGAGTTTTGTTTTTAATTTCAGTTATTTATTATGCATTGTGACAGTAAATGAAAAGATTTCTAATGTTTGTGCGCATTAAAACTATAAAATTATTTTTCAAAAATAAATGTGGAAAGCTTACGCGATTTAAATTTTCATAGTGTTTCTAGAAACTGCATTTTTTTTTAACAAATTTTTGAGTATTTTTCATTTTTGATAAAAAAAAAACTCACAAAATGCCAACAGAATGAAATGTATGAGTGCGACATAAACCCCAACGGGACACGAGCTAAGTGCATTCAGAAAATGTTTTTGATACAATTAATATGTACATCAAAAAATACTGTATTAAAATGAAATAATAATGACTTTCAAATAAATACATAAGTATTTGATTTACGTCCAAAAAAAAATATATACAAATTACCAAAAATAAATGTATTGCTTTTTACTACATTGATGTAATTTTTAGTACCGTAGAATGGGGAGATTCAAATCAAATTTGCTCATTTACCATATTCTTTACAGTTTTGATTCCTTTTGCAATAAATCTAGTACGTGGTACACTTAGATTCCAATATATTCTTGTTTTTTTTATAACTGTACCTAAAAATCATTTATTTAATTAAAGAACAAAATCAACATAGTATGTAAAATGTACAATTGAAAACAATACATAAAGTGGTTTATATTATAAACTAATTAATTTTATTTTAAATGAATCAAATATTTATTGTTTTATAACATTTCTATATTAAAATATTTATGATATTTCTGCATTCCTAAAAATTATGTTTATAGTGTGACTTTGGCCACTCCATCTAATGCTGTTGGAGTTTATAGAAGTTTGTGTTGTTTTAAGAATTGTTCACATATAGATATTAATAAGATAGTGAATATAAGGACTGCGTCGAATAAAATTGTCCGCTACAAAAATGAAAAAATCTAGTAATCGAATTTTTATAGAATAAAATATTTTATTTTGCAAATTATTTTTAGATTAAAAAAAAATATAAAAAACCAGAAATTAATATTTTTTAATAAAAAGTTTTAATTTTTCCGGAACCCCTTCCATTAATGTTGTAATGGTAGTGTCCGACACCCTCACAGCTGCTGAAGACCACTTTCTTTTAAAGTCTTGAAGGTCTTTGGCCACTTTTTTTGTTGTCTTCATCTCCCTTTTTACTAAAGCCCAGTATCTCTCAATCGGCCTGAGTTCTGGACAGTTTGGTGGATTGGCTTCTCTAGGCACCAAAATCACTGCATTTTGTTGGATCCACTCTAAGGCCGTTTTGCTGTAGTGACATGAAGCGAGGTCAGGCCAAAAAAATGTGGACACTTCATGTTGGCGTAAAAATGGAAGCAATCTCTTTTGCAAGCATTCCTTCACATATATTTCGCTATTAATTGTACCCGATGTCACGAAAGAGCTGCTCCTTTTTCCACAACTGCAAATTGCCTGCCAAAGAAGGAATTTCTTTGGGAATTTTGTAATTTTTTTTTATTTGAATTTTTCAGCGACATTTCCTTGAGAATCGGTTGTATAAAATTCCTGCCCAGGTAGCTGAGAAAAATCCGCTAAAACATAAGTTTCGTCGTCCATTATGCAGCAATCGAATTTTTTAAAAAATCTTGGTTCAGCTTTTTAGCTCGTTGTTTTGCGGTTTCATTCTTGACGGCATTTCTATCCGGAACATTTTGGACCTTGTACGTCTTCAGCCCAGCTTCTTTCTTAGTGCTGCGGACGAAAGTTTCTGGGCAATCCGTCTTTCTCGCCAATTTCCTTCCGGATATGCTTGGATCTTTCTTTAAAATATTCACAACCTTCTTCGACTTTTCACGATCATGTGGGCCTTTTTTTTTACCAGAACCTTTCTTCCGATCAATACTCAGGTCTTCCTTAAAGCGGTTGATAACGTGAGAAATGGTCTTAGGGTTAGCCCCTACCTCCTTGGCAATTTTTTTAAAAGACCAACTAGGTTGTTTTTGAAAATTTTTAATTATATTTTCTCGCACTTCCACTTCGTTTGCCATTTTCGCGTTAAATAAATTTTGTATTGACTATAACTGACACAAATTATTTTCTGCCATTTAATTCAGAGCGACTATGATCAATTTTTTTTAATTTGAATCTTGCAATAGCACATTATGGGAAGATATGTAACGGACAATTTTATTCGACGCAGTCCTTATATGAGGAACAAATCTTTTTTCTCTAAATCAGCATTACAAATGTATTTAAGAATTGTTGCAACATGTACAGTAGAAAAAAAAAACTTTTTTTTTTCAAAACAAAAGAAAAATAAAATTATGTAAAAAAGTTTTTTTTTAAATATTTATTTCTTTGTTTAGTTATACGACCTGAATTTTATATATATTATCATTAAGATTTACTGCATTTTATATTTATTAAATCTTCATAAAAATTTTGAAAAAGTAATGATTGATTAAAGGAGGGGGGAAAAACCCCCGTAAAGTATGCTCGTTGTGACCCCTCAGATCATGTGTCGCCTGTAATGTGTTGCAGCTGTTATGCTACTCAGTGTAGTTTAGAAATTCCGCGTATTGACAAAGTTTCTTAGTACTTTCCAGTCCAAGCTTCCCAGTTGTTTCAATGATGAAATAAGCGGAGCTCCAAAGTGGATGAATCTTAGTCTGGAAAATGCCGGGCAGTGACACAAGTAATGTTCAAGCGTCTCTGTCTCTTCCTCACAGGTCTTGCAGAAGTAAGAGTCGACTCTTCCAAATTTGAAAAGATGAACTCTTAGCTCATTATGGCCCGTGAGGATGCCTGCTGTGAATTGTTTTAACTGCTTTTTATTAAGTGTTAAAATTTTGTTTGTTTGGATTTGTTCGGGGAGCCCCATAGCCATTTTGAAAAAGTAATACATTCACAAATTTTATGATAATTTTAAAAGTTTATAAAATATATATATATCCCTGCTGATGAAGAACGGAAATGGTAGTATAACTAATTTTTCAAATTTATAAATCTAATAAATTTCAATACATTATTGTTTTTAGTCCTATACAAAAAAAAAAAATATGTTCATCAGTAGCGTAGAAAAATATGAAGTAGAACACATGCTAAGAATAAAAACGACTATTAAAGCGCGTTTTATTCCCGCTGGGTAGCCATGCCGCAAACACAGCAACTACGAAATGTTACAAAAAACCTAAGCAACAACACACTGAGAACAATACAAACACAGACTCGCATTTTTCACACACCTGCTGCTGCTGCTGCTGGTACTGGTAGCGCCGCCGTCTATAATGTTTAAATATAGCTGTGTGGGTGCAATAAATTCTACTTCCGTTTCGACGTTACCTTATAAGCTCTCTGATACATATATATTTTTGCATACACATATATAATACAGATGCATATGTACTACATAGTTTAACTGAAGTATCTTTCAATGCGAATGCGAATTTCTCATTTTGTGCTGAACACTTAGAAAACTAAATAAAACCTTTTTTAGTCCTATTTACACACATAGCACACACACACAGAAACACATTTACAATTCGTTGCACACATTCATTTTGTGTGTGAGTTTTTACTACTATTAGCTATGCGAATTTATGCATGTATTTCCTAGATTCATTCGGTATTTTTAGATGTTAGCATTTGCAGCAAACATGCACTGAATTCTATGCAGAACTAACAAGTTACAACAACATGCATTTTAATAAATAAAATACATTTTATAAGTTTTGATTTATTTTGAAAATTTAATTCATATTAAAAGCATTTCAAACAATGCACTCAAAACTTTATATTGACTAGGTACATTTTTGCATTAAACTAAATTAAAATTGTCCATTTAAGATCTTTTTTAATTTTTTTCGATTTTTTTTTCATTAAACTAAATCAAAATTGTTCATTTAAAATCTTTTTATCATTTTTCAAAAAAATAGATTAATTTACTGTTGTCAATTAGTAGTAAAAATTAAAGTAAAAATTTAAGTTTTCAATAAAAATTTAAATTTTCAAAATAAATTAAAACAAAAAGTAGCACAATGCAATCAATGCGCAACTTTTTCTCCCATATTTCAATTTGACAATGATTTTAGGGTACTATGAGGTCCATCATTAAACATTAGGGTTTTTGAAGACGTAACAAAAAAACACTTGAATTTTGAAAGATTTAAACCCCTCAAAATTAATTCATTTATCAAAATTATGACATATCACCTTACAAAACGGTTCAATAAAGGAACTTCCAGAGTTGCCAACCTGTCAATATTTTCACATATTCATCCTTAAAGGATGCTGAATCTTGTCGAGTAACCGGTTTCTCTGTAAAAATCCCTTTCGTGAAAAAACCACAAAATTAACTGAATATCAGGGATTAAAAAAAACATATACATATATATAATTCTGTTCAGGCTTCTGTGCCCATGTATATTCGTGTGTTGTGCTGAGTTCTCGCGGAAGGATTTAGTATCGAGGAATTTAGTATCTGAAGCAATATTGTGTATTATGAAAAGGTGCATTCTTTTAATTTGACACCATCGGTCCAACGCTTTTTGATAACCTTCATTTTTTTGAATTTTACAACTACTAATTGAAAATTTTGATATGCTGCGAAACAAATCTTTCCCATAAACAAAGATGGAAGAATGGAGGAGGTTTGGACAATTTGGGGAGTTGAAGAGAGTAAAAAAAGAAAAAACCAGTTGGGAAGGTTAGATCACATGGGAAATTTTAAAGTAGGTGTAATTATGATAGTTAGGATTATCAAAATTATAGTCGGTCTAAGCCGACTATAAATACCCTACACATATGTGGGGTTACCATTCAAAGTGATATATAGGTCACCAAGGTATACGAATCCTGAAAATAACTACAAACATTCAATCGCTGAAGAATTTCCATTCATTTGATACCCATATTTACAAATGGGTAGGTGTACCGAATTTCGATTTTTTTTTTGTGAACCACAAGTCTTTTCGCCGGAAAACATTATTATCATGTATTTGAGCATGATGTCAATATATATTTGACCAAAAAAGTTTACCTAAGCACGTATACATAAAAATCGATCTTTATATGTACATTTTATATGAGGTATTTGAGCATAAGTGGTCGGATCATAGGTCACAATGGACCGATCTCGCCAATTTTTTCGCAAATACAGCGTAGGTACATTAGTAATCTAAGTAATAAGTTTCATTTATCTAGCTCTTCAAGTAGGGATTTCAACAGACATACAGACGGACAGACAGACAGACAGACAGACAGACAGACGGACAGACGGACAGACGGACAGACGGACAGACGGACAGACAGACGGACATCGCTAAATCGACATCGCTAAATCGACATCGCTAAATCGAGGAGGTCATGCTGATCAAGAATATATATACTTTTCCATACCGGAGATGCATCCTTCTGGGTGTAACAAACGGCGTACCAAACTGAATATACCCTTTCACTCTTAGTGTAGGGTATAAAAATGCAAAATAGAGTAGATTTGATGAAAAAGGAGTAGACAATTAAATATAGGAGTCAATTTGATGAAAAAAGAGTAGAAAAAAATAGCGTATTAGATTTCAAATAAATTAATTGATATGTCAATTTTTAACATTGATTTAATGGATTTTCTATAATGCTGATGTATACAGGGTGGTCCGTCTAAGAGTTGGGGTGTATCTGGAAAACCAATTGAAATACATGAGGTTTTCAATATTTAAATTCAAAAGTTTATACAAACGTATTTCTAATTATTACTTCTTCAATTTAAAGACCAGAGCAAAATGATCACATTTATTTTATAGATAACCGATTCAACACCCAGAAAAAAATACTATATAAATAATAGTTTTTTACTATTAAAAATAGTAAATAGGATAAATTATTATTTTAATCGGAAAATACCATTAAATACTAGAAAATACCATGACATTGCCATTGAGTTTATATGAAAAAAAATATATTTTTTGTGAACTATTAAATCAACAATTGTACTATTGTCCAATTTTAATGGGATTTGAAGGATTTTTACTGGGTGTAGTAATTAGGAATATTATAATATTAACATTTTTTAAAAGCGGCGAAATTGACCCCATCAAATAAAAAAAAAAAATAAGCATATTTTGCAGATTTCATTAATAGGGAATAGAAAATTATGAGAAAGAAGTAGAAAATGCTACTACTGAAATAGAGAAGTAGATTTGAAAAATACAAATGCAATGCAGTAGATCTACTCCGATCGGAGTAGAATGAGAATACTGGTGGGGTCCTTTTATAACAAAATCGCCTCGGATTTAAAATTTTATATAAACAATAAATTTTTGTAGAACTTGTTCCAAATGCTAATTATTCATTTACAAAAATCTTTATAGATCTGTCAATTTCGGATCGTTGAGCGCAATATTTCAAACAAATGATAAGAAAATATGAATCTATTAATTAGTATTTCAACTTAAAAAATCTATTAATTACTTTTTGTAATAATGACCAACAAACTTGAAATTTAAGATTTTCATAAAAATGTATTTGAGGACTTTTAGTTCTACAACGACAATAAATAATAATAATAGTTTGGCGCTACAGTCCTGTATAGAACTTCGGCCGAGCTCTCTCACCATTTTGAGCTGTGCGTGTTGTATTTGTACTCAAAGTGGTGGGACCTACAGTTTATTGCCGAATCCGAACGGCGGGTGAGAGCTTTTTCATAGGCAATGGTTTTACTCTCGTAGGTTTGCCATTTACTGACGAGAGGTAGCGCGGTATAGAAAATGTTTCTATGAAAAGATGTTGTTAGCCCCAGTCCAGTCTTGAACCGGGGACCTTTCGGCTCGCAGTCCAACGCACTAACCACTGAGCTACCGCGGCTACTACAACGACAATATGAAAACAAAATTCACAATTTGTTTCACTAAAAACAAAACACTAAGAAATATTCAGAAAAAATCAAAATATTAAATTGAGAAAAAAAAAATATTAATAAAAGTTAAATATTACCTAAAAATTTCAACTCTAAAATTTCCTATAACAAAATTTTCATAAAGAAAACTTTTTTTACTCAAATTTAAAATTTTCTTAAAATAAAAAAATCAATCAAATATTACTAAAATAAAAAATTATTTTAAATAAAAATAAATTCACTAAACATTTAGTATATTCATAAACTTATTTGGATTTGGAGTTGAAAAGTTCAAAAAATCACGGAAAATTCAATCAGCAGACATATTTATTAATTGTATACTGCATATCAAATTAACAAAAAATAATGTATTTTTTGTGTAGTTTGTTTGACATTTACCTCAGTGGCCCTTATTTAAATGAAACCGTAAAACACGTTTGTGGAAATTCATTTAATTTAAAAACGAATTTCATTTAAAAACTTTTTAAATCGAAACGTATTTAATTTCAAAACAGTACTCGCAATTCATTTAAAATTACTTACTCTTCATAGTAGAATTAAATCAAATATCAAATATTTTTAACAAGGCACATTTTTATAATATATTAAATTATAAAAATACATTGTAATAATTTATTTCGAAACACTTGTAATTATTACATTATCTAAGATGCATTTCAAATACACCTGCTCTGTTGTCCTTGTGACCCATTTTGCGGAAAATTCAATCAATACTTGGCAAAACTTTTGGCCGTAACTAAAAATAAAATAAAAAAAATATTTAAGAATAAAAAGATGCCTAATTGCACCACATGCCAAGTTTGTGGGAAGGTTTAGGGAAATTTTGTTAATTTCAGCCACAGTTTATGCTACATGCAACGCCATGCAATGTATAAAGTTCAAAAACATTAATTTGACTTTGTGCAGGTTGAAATAAAATTAAAAAAAGAAAAAATCAATGCGGTTTTTGTTTTAAGTGATATACATTTATCATACAAACATTCATCAAATTTGTAATATTTAAATTTAAGAAATTCATATTTAAAGTGTGGCAAAATCTTTTTATTTTCAATTGCTTAAACTGTCTACAACATTGGGTAAAAATATAAAACTAATCTATAAGAAATTGTGTAATATATTAAGAGATTTGTTAATTTTTTGGTGATTTTTACCATGTCTCGGAAACTTCGGTAATAAAGTTCGATCTTTCTCGTAAATGCAAATTCGTTGACAATATGCGATATATAAAAATTAATCGCATCGACATTGTAATATTTTTCGAAGCCATATCGAACTTTGATCATTTTTTTTTCGTGATCGTTCCGATTTCAAAAATGTTATCGTACCGAAAAAACTTCGACAGAACGCATCGATATCTATTTACCATGTAGATCCAATTTGACACTCGTTATAGCTACGAGTAGCCGCGGTAGCTCAGTGATTAGTGCGTTGGACTGCGAGCCGAAAGGTCCCCGGTTCAATCCTGCATTGGGGCTAACAACATCTTTTCATAGAAACATTTTTCTATACCGCGGCATTACCTCCCGGCAGTAAATGGCAAACCTACGATAGTAAAACATTGCCTATGAAAAGCTCTCACCCGCCGTTCGGATTCGGCAATAAACTGTAGGGCCCATCACTTTGAGTACATGGTGTACAATGGTGAGAGAGCTCGGCCTAACTTCTTATAGGACTGTAGTGCCATGCCAAACTATTATTATTATATTATTATCGCTACGAGGAAGTGTCCGATATCGTGTAAATTCTCCTTCTTCTCTTTTTGATCTCGTAATGATATCGAAACGAATGGCATACTAGGGACGAGATACAAAATTGTTTGATTTAACCAATTATGCCAGTCGTCTCGAAATCGATACAAGATCAATGCAAATAGATATATTACACGATATCGGACACATTCTAGATATCGAATATCAATTTCAATTTGACCTACATAATAGATAAATATACGCTATGCCCTAGTAGAAATTTTGGTAGGGGACATGATCATGAAGTGATCATGTCATTATTTGAGGTGATCGGGATATGACGAGGCCCATAATGTCCTTGTAACGCAGTGTCCTGATCATGTATTGACCTCAGGCTATGATCATGTACTGATCGGGCAATTCCCCATTTTAATATTTACCCGACAATTGCCTTGTCTGAGCCCGATCATAATAGGGTTTCTCTCATTAATCTCGATCATTGCCTGATGCTAATTTCGTTATGAGAAACAAATAATGTAGCTATGATCGGCAACATTGACTGTTTAGATAATGTAAACCCTGCTATGGTAAGCATGACAATAGGGCTTACCCAACGAAAACCCGATCATTTCCCGATGGCGCATCAGGCAAATTTCTACTAGGATGTATGAGTTTTCTCGGTACGAAATCTAAACGATATTGCTTCGAAAAATATTAGAATATCGATGAAATAATGGTTTAAATATCACAACTTGTCAAAGAATTTTAATGTACGAGAAATTTTAAAAATTAGAATCGATAATGCAACGAGATCGAAGTTTTTATCAACATTTTTCGAGAATGCTTCGAGTCTCCAAATTTTTAATATCTCCGAAACATAACAAACTGGAAAGCACATTTTATCGATTTCAAATTTCCCATTACACTCCATTAAAAAAAAATAAACTTCGTGCAATAATTTACTATCATTTAGAGCAATTCTCAACAATGAAAAAAAAAAAACTAATAATATTAACACTGCAGTACAAATGGCATAAATTACAACTGGCGACCTGCTGAGCACATTATTCGCCGCCTGATGTGCGTCGTTCTGCCTGCAGCAGTTTAAGTACTTTCTGCAGTTTTTCCTTTTTTATTTTTTGTAGTTTTTACTCGACTGCGCATACGGAAATTACATGCAACTGACTTCTGCCGCAGTTAGTCTTGTATTGCTTTCAAGTTTTACTGCTTGATTTTTGAATTTTGTTTTTTTCGTTTTTTGGTTGCGCTCAAAATATTCCCACATTTGGCGCTTTTCTTTTATTTTTTATTTAACATAAACTCGCGCAGTTATTTCTTGACTTTTTGCATAGTACTCAGAGCAAAAAGGTGCAGCTACTCACAGCAGCACTTTTCAGGCATGAAGTAAGGCCAAGTGGTGGCTTTAGTTAGACGTACAGCATAATAATGTCTGCTGGATAAGAAATAATTTAATATATTTCCGAGTGTTGATGTCTGGTTGTTTCTAAAAGAAATATATATTTTTTTTTTTCAGTAGAAATTTTTCAGTAGAAATGTCATTTGCAGCGGAAGTTGTTGTGCTTCATAGAAATGCAGCTGTTTTTGTGATTTGTGTGATTTCAATGTGCAAAGATTTGAACTAATAAATATAAATTAAATTACAAAAAGCACGTACATCTATTGGCTTTTAATTCATTTATTATTTGATTTATTTTAAATTTCTTTATTTTGATTTTAAGCAAACTTAATGTAATATCTTAAATACTGTTTGAAAAACTAGTCTAATTGTGAAATGCATGCCTTCGATGTGAAATTCATGCCTTTGTTTATAAAAAGGAATTTTTCCAAAATAACCATATCCTATACCATCATCTTGCTGTTGCGTTGGACGTTTATCAAGCTACATTTTTGCGCGTTTTACCTTTTTCACCAAGGAATTTCATTAAAAGAAGCTACTGCAGAATTTTATTATGTATGCCTCAATTCTGCTAAATGAAATGCCAACCCATCCAACAGTACTAAGCGGCAAAATAGCAGCCAGGGTTACCAACATCATCAGCGCATAAACTACATCCTAATATTTACGAATTACATTTTTTTTCACAGAACGATTTAGTGTGTATTTAATGCAGTGCATTTAAAGAAACCCTATACGAAAGAGACTAAGATAAACACAAATTGTAAAAAATAGGATTTTTTTTTCATTCAACGAAATTGTTAGTATTATTATTGAGTTTTTTAAACACGCCTAGGATATGCAAATTGAAATGAATTGACAAATTTGACTTTGAGGTTAAATATATATTTTTTTCACTTCTAAAATTTTGAAAATTGTTATTTGCGGGAAAAAATGTTTGGCAAAATATTTGAAAATAATGATGCAGTTCGATAGGTGCTTTAAAAACAAACAATAAATATCTTTACACCACTATTTTATCTTGCACCAATAAACACTTATAGCAAAAAAACGAAGAAATTGGAAAAATTGAAAATCTTGTCTTGCCAAAAGGGCGAATCTTTTCGTTTTTTTGATATAACTCTTTAATGGTATAAGATAAAAAAGTGGTGTAAAGGCATTTATTATATGTTTCCAAAGCACCTATTGATCTGCATCATTAATTAAAAATATTTTGCTAAACATTTTTTCCTGCAAATAACAAATTGCAAATTAATGCTTGGCAACATATTGTTAATTAATGATGCAGAACGATAGGTGCTTTGAATACACACAATAAATGTCTTTACACAACTATTTTATCTTATTCCAATAAAAAGTTATGGCGTAAAAACGAAAAGATTCGACCTTTTGGCATGACAAGATTTTCAATTTTTCAAATTCGCCCTTTTGGTTTTGTCTTTTGTGGCTAGAAATATCCAACAAAATGACACGCGATTTTGACACAGCATACTTGAGGATAAACTACATTCAAAAATGTAAAAAAACGCAAATGTCAAAAATTCTACATTCGCCCCTTTGGCATGATAGTGACGATATGTAATAGAATGAAATGATTATTTTAGTTCTAAAAAAAAATCTACACAATACATTATTAATTATTTGCATAATTCTTATTGAACAAAATATTTCTGACCAATTGTTCCATGCGACTTAATTAGACTTATTGGTTTCTTATACTGTTTGAAGTTTTTTTTTTTAAATAACTATAGAATTAATTGAAAAACAATTTATTACGAACACAATAAAGGAAACAAATCTTCATTAATAATTAAAACAATTACTTAAAAGTCTAGGAAGTGTCCGTATACAACATAAAAGTGCACTACAATAAAAAATAGAAATAAAAATCAGTTATTTTGTAACTAAATCAAGAACTTAAACCGTAACAAAAATTATCTGCTAATAAAAATTTAATATTAAAATTTGATTGATATGGTTTAAGGAATGGTGGCGGTAGGAATGTTCGCATCTATTTATAATTGAAAAATCACTTACGAAAATTGTTTTTCGTTTACAGTTGAAACGCTTGATGGTTTTCCCACTGCCGCGTTGCGAAGTTGGTATTATTGTAAAAATACGAAATGAATAAAAAGTAATATAAATTTCTAAAAATACACAAAAACCTCACACACACATACAATCTGATGTCTAATGTTTGTTTGAGTTTTTATTGCGTTCTTGAGTCCACCGACTACACGAAAAGAAAAAATGTCTAAAACTTGTAAAACTCTCATTCTAAGAATGTTATACTCGTGGCTATCAAAATGTATTCTTCTGCATTTAAAGAAATTAATTTACTGTGCACTTTGTTTTTATTCGTTGAATTGTAAATTTGTAATGTCCATGAAATCGTAATTACTTTGATGTTACTTTTAAATTCCATTTCTTCGAATCAAGAAGTTAAATTCACGATTACCATTTGATAACCACGAAATTAATTTCTGTATCTGAAGAAGAATAGTGTCGTTACTATGTGTTGACACTTTTTAACATACCGTCAAATTTATTTTTAATAAATTATTATCTTCGAATACAGAATTTACACAGAATGCTTATTTGTTAATATTCAAGATCTGCAACTCAAGAAGTATATTCCTGATAATATTTTAAATAATTATAGATCACACCATGTAGTTTGCCACTTTATACAGGGAGTTTGGTTTATCGATGTCAATAATTCAGGGTATCATTCTATGACTCAAAAAATATGAAAATGTTAAAAACAAAAATGTTTAATTTTGCACTCAGTTAAAGATACAGAGTGTTTAAGAAATGCATATTACTGAGATAACCTTGCCAAGAAAATTGTATTGGAAAAGTATAATCTGTTGATAAATGAATATCAATTTTTGACTCATCTTTTAGACCCCATTTAGAACTCCATGATGTCCTCTTTTTAAAATGTACGTACAGTTGAAGTTTTCGAAAATAACAATAAAAATTTATAATTTGTCATTGATTTTCTCAAAATTTCGTTATCGATCTGTAGTCTTAATTTCAACATATCGACAGACAGATAAACTTAATTTCAATAAATTTATTTCTTGAATAAAGCTTATTTTTTTAAATTCATGACAATAACATCTGCAACTCAAGAAGAATATTGTTGATTACGTTTTAAAGTCAAATTATTTTATAATATCAACCAGTTTTTTGTATTCCTTTTTTTTTATACCCTACACTAAGAGTGAAAGGGTATATTCAGTTTGGTACCCCGTTTGTAACACCCAGAAGGAAGCATCTCCTACTTTAAAATTTCCCATGTGATCTAACCTTCCCAACTGGTTTTTAGTTTTCATAATTCGAAGACATTTATATCTCATATATTTTCTCAATTAATATTATTTATTTAATATCGTAAATTCGAAATGGAATCTTGAAAAACGATTTATTTTATATATGCTATTTAAAGATTAATCTCTATTATTTTGTTGGTTTTTCTCTAGTCATAATTTCAACATATCGAAATAGAGTCAAAAGTAAATTAATTTCTTCTAATACAGAAGAATCTTATTTCAATAGCCACGATATTAAATTCTTCAACACAAGAATTTCCTCTTGGAAAGTTCCTAATTTTATGTCTAAGTTATTCCTTAATACGTTTTTCGTTTAGCTGTATATCACGTCGTATAGCCGGCCTCAGCAGTCTAGAGGTAGCGCGCTGGACTTGCATTCTGAAGGTCTCGGGTTCGAATCCCGGCTTGGGCATGGGCGCTAGTGGTGATATTAACCACAAAATTGTAGGGAATAGATTTCACAGTACAATGGATATAGTCTGTCTGAGTGCTGTGGATCTTAGTAGATATTCCAAAAAAAAAAAAAAAAAAATCACGTCGTATACTTCTTGATTTCTTTTAAATTTGAGAAGTTTTTTTATTCTCTCCGTGTACTGTTGCTTCTATCGCACGTGTGCTGTTTTGCTTCATGGCAGCACTTTACTAGATTTTCTCAATTGTTAGAATTTAATCTCGAAAATTTGTTTTGCCCGAAAGGCGTTTGAAATTGAATTCTAATTATAAATATCAGATATAACAATATCCAAACGTAGACTGTTACGTTACATTCATATTTTTATTTTTCTCTAAATATAAAACAGGTGATGTTTGCCATGTTGTTTAGTAGTTATAAATTTTTTAGAATGGACTGTTACGTTACATTATTTTGAAGTAGATTTTAATTTTCTTTACGTTATTGAACAAGTTCATTATTATGTTGGACTTATTTCAAATTGCAGTGTATAATTTCAAATGTTTTGAATAAAAGTAATAAATTAAATTATAATTACGTTGAAAACATTTTTTTTTTGTTCTTTAGATGCAAAATGTTCGAACTCTTAGGCTACAAAATAACTGTTACGTTACACGTGCCGTAAATCATTGTTCATATCAAAAGTAAAAAATAAAAAACGCTTCACAATTATAATAATAATAAAATAGTAGTTTTTTAAAATACAAATTTTTACATTTTGCCAAAAACTAGCTTTATATATAAAATAGGTGTTGTTTGCCATGTTGTTTAGTAGTAATAAAAGTTTTCAGAATGGACTGTTACGTTACATTATTTTGAATTATATTTTAAATTTCTTTACGTTATTGAACAAGTTCATTATTATGTTGGACTTATTTCAAATTGCAGTGTATAATTTCTATTATTTTGAATAAAAGTAATAAATTAAATTTTAATTACGTAGAAAACATTTTCTTTTTTTTGTTCTTTAGATGCAAAATGTTCGGACTTTTTTGCTACAAAATAACTGTTACGTTACACGTGCGGTAAATCATTGTTCATATCAAAAGTAAAAAATTAAAAACGCTTCACAATTATAATAATTATAATAAAATAGTAGTTTTTTTTAAAATACAAATTTTTACATTTTGCCAAAAACAAGCATCAAGAATTCAGTTATATTTTTGCACTACGAAATTTACAATTTTTATTTTGTATCCAAATAATACTTCATTTTCATTTCATTTAATATACAATATTTCTTTTGTTGAAATTGAAAATACTTACTCAGGCATTTGCGAAAGTAAAATGTAAAATATATGAAATACATTATAATATTACATTCCGGGTTTTCTATTGTTCATTGTTAGCAGGTTATTCTTACAAAAATATACTTACAATCCCTATGTTATTTTATTTATTCTATTCATTTCTTTGTTCAAACATTTATTCATTGTTCGAGTAATATAGAACCAGACAAAACTAATCAAGGTATGTATTTTCCATTCAACATATTCAATTCAAATAAATTATATAAACTTTAAATTTAAGACATACTAAATTCTAAATATAAAAATTTATATAATTCACTATCGGTTATAGTAAAACCCACTTTAAGGTTTTTTGGTTTATTAAAAAATTAAGTTGTCACTTTTTAATACCCATGAATTTTATCAGGTTCTGCCCCAATAGAGGCTTAACACCTCGCCTTAGAACAAATTGTTTTACTAGCTAGTTTTAAGCACGTTCAGCTTAAATTACATTTGGAAAGTTAAAGGCAGTGGCGATGCGCAAAGTTTCACCTGAAAATTGTGGCCAAATGTATAAAATAAGTTTTAAATACTTTTAGAGGTTGGAATGAACATTGTTGCTTAAGGTATTTTCTATTTGCGAAACTTTGACCTGATAGTGCATCGAAGCCAGACCAAACAGCTCGAGACTCGAGACTCGAGTACTTATTAAAGGTGTCATAATTGGTGTTTATGTCGACAGTAGTTGCTGCTGTTGTTATTATCTTCCGCTGGTTCAAGTTGTTCCTGGCTATAGTCAGTCATTGAGCGATGGTTGTAACTTGGTTACTTGGTACCGTTCTTCGCTTCAAAACAGTTTTAGTTGGATGCCATTTATCATTCATTGTTTATTATGCAATTGTTGAAACTTCTTGCATTATGAATGAATAAATTTTGTATTCATTAAGTTAAACTTGTTGATTGTCATTATTAAAATAGTTGTCTGAACAAACAGGAGCATTATATTAAGAAGCAAAGTGTTTGGTAAGTTTTTATTTAACTTTTCATCTGGTTATTGTTTGCGCGTCAAAAGGAGTTTTATTAATTGATTTTTATATTTTTTATTAAAACTTACTTACAAAGTTTCATTTTTAATTATATGTTTTAAATAGATAAAGGAATTTTAAATAACACTACACTTCATAATGAGAAAAATTCTGAATGGTATGCCATAAATCAATTCGATATTACTTTGGAGTGTTGGTGTTGTCTGCATACTCAGTTCTTACCTAAAATTTTAGGAACTTTTTAAACACTTTGATATTACTCTAAAATATTTACAATTCAAAACTAGTTGTCTAAAACACCATTAAATGCAATTTTCACCTTTAAATGCAAAATTCAAGACTAATTTTAGTATTCTAATGAATACTCTTATCTCAGTAAAGTTTTAAGATATATGGATTTCTACTTGGAAATTCTGAATACATTGAAATTTATGAATTTATAAAACTGCGTCGACTAATTAATTTGCTGCATTGACGTACAAATATTCATATTAGCAAACGGAATTGCTGTATTAACGAAGAATAGCAATAAATTTGTGGATTTCATTGCTGAATTGATTAATGAATGCAATTAATGTCGGTTGCTATATTTACGTCGATTATTTTTTCTGTGTATAAACTATTAAAAATTTATATATTCAACATTTATTAAAAAATTAACCAAAAACAAGGCATTTTTTAAAAAGTTAAATAGGAAAGTTAGTAATTTAAAATGTTAGTTAGAACTATGTTCACAATGTCAAATTAACATTTTAATTTTAAGCAATTTTTGGATTTGGAAACTTTTCTTCTTACATTTTAATTTTCGGTCTTTTAGGTATTTCGTAGCCGCGGTAGCTCAGTGGTTAGTGCGTTGGACTGCGAGCCGAAAGGTCCCCGGTTCAAGCCTGGACTGGGGCTAACGACATCTTTTCATAGAAACATTTTTTCTATACCGCGCTACCTCTCGGCAGTAAATGGCAAACCTACGAGAGTAAAACATTGCCTATGAATAGCTCTCACCCGCCGTTCGGATTCGGCAATAAACTGTAGGTCCCACCACTTTGAGTACAAATATAACACGCACAGCTCAAAATGGTGAGAGAGCTCGGCCGAAGTCCTATACAGGACTGTAGCGCCAAACTATTATTATTATTCTTTTAGGTATTTTAAATTTCGACTTATCGTTCATACTATTTTAAATACTTTTATGTGATATTAGAATATACCTGTTATTTAGTACTAAAATGAGGAAATAAAATGTGAATAAGTGAACGAAATGAAATATGTAAAACTTACTTTCATCGGATATATTCAAATATTTAAAATGTGCTGGTGCTTGTAAGGCATAATAATTTTATATGTTCTATTCAATGAAATTCCTTAGTAAAGATTATTTTATGATCATAAAAAGATATGGCTTATTGTTTTTTTTTTATTCGGTATAATCCAAACAATGATATGACCCATATAAAATGGCCTTGATTATGCCCATTCTAATAGGGTAAATTTCTACTATGATTATGTGATGCAAAGTGCATAAAATCAGAGCAAGTGCCACCCAGCTAAAACCATGATTTATATGGCACGTCAAATTAAAATGAGATTTTGACAGACACAAGTGTCGATGGTGGTCGGTCGTACACAACATGAACGATATATAGGTACCTAGACAAATACAAATTCCCACAAATGGACCTCGGTGTTGTACAATGGGACATAGACAATATTTTCGTCTAATAAATATGTTAGTCAATTGTCGTCAGTAATGAACGTAATAAACGGTTTTAGAAAATTTAAATATTAAATATCTATAATCGAAAATAGATTTTGCTTTATTTGTTTATTCAAAATAAAATATTTATATCCTTCTATAAATGAAATAGTTGGTGTATACCAGAGCATAACTCAAATCTTTTTGATTTTGATTGTCTCGATGCAAGAGTGACAAAACGAACATGCAATTTGGACAGAATTTACGTCATAAAACGTAGGTGAGATTTTTTTGAAATTCGCTCCCTAAGGGACAAAAATGGGAGTGCCAAACTGAAACTTTAATTCAAAATATCTTTGTACTAAATAGACATCTGCACAAGTGCATTTGAAATCCACTTCAAGACATTCATTTTATTTTAAAACATTTACTGTCGCCGACTTTATGTTTGAAAATCAAATACATGTGTTGCTCACCACAACAAAGCACAAGTAGTGTCAAACCAAAACCCAAAAAAGACGTAGTTGTAGTGAAGAGTTCTATAATGATGTGCATTAAAAATTCAAATGTTAAAATGAACTGCTTATCATTCTTGCTCTACGGATTTTACATTAATATTGAAATATCGTCGTTGTAGAACGAAAAGTCACCAAATACATTTTTAAAATGCCAAATATTCGTTTACAAAAATATTTATAAATCTGTCAATTTTTAATCGATGATAAAAAAAATGTAAATCTATTAATTGATTTTTCAACTTTAAAAATGCATCATTTACTTTTTATAATATTAATCAACAAACTCGAAAATTAAGTTTTTCATAAAAATATATTTGGTAACTTTTCGTTCTACAACGACGATATAGAAAAATTAAAAAGATATAAGATATTTTATATTATTTTATTAAATTATAGAGCAAACATTTATTTAATTATTTAATTTTTCTGAAAAAAAAATTTCTTTGTTGGATATTTTGCTTTTCGACCAATGCGTTCTTTTTGTCGTACAACATAATTTTTAACATTTTTTTAAAATTAATTTTGTTGTATTTTTATGAACCCAAAAATACCGACAACAACATTACTGCCATCGTACTCAGAGCGGAAGATTTGTTGTTGTTTCCAATGTTCGTCTTCTCACTCGTTACTCGTTTCGCTCACTTAATGTACTCACTGTACCTGTTTCATTTTCTGCGACAGTAGTGTCATTTGGTTTTGTTTTTCAAAACATTAAATGTTTAAAAAAAATGCCTTGACACTATTAGCCACTAATGAAATAAAACGGAATTGAAGTGATAGTCGCTGGAGAGACTTCACTATAATACTGTTGACTGCCATTGCAAAATGCACTCAATATTGTAGAGTGGTGTAGTGCATATTTTTTAAGGGAACTTTGTGTAGTACTGCGGTTGTTTACATTTTTGCCAAATTTTGAAAGGATTGGAAAAAGGGACGTGTCACCTCCCATAAAGTACTGTACCTGTACCTGACCTACTAAAAGTAAAATTAAACGACATAGATCATAGGTTTAGCTAAATAGTTTTCAATATTTGTTTTATTGTATTTGAAATTTAGAATATAAAACGTGCTTCTCCTTGAAATTTATTTCGTCCAATTTTAGTTTAGGTTTAAATACTATTATCAATTTATTTTATTTAAAATTTCTACAACTTATCACTTAAGAGAAAAAAGTGACAGAAAACTAAACATATGTTATATTTTTTATTACCGCGTGACTTCGATCCGTTTTTAGTCCCTTTCGTTTTCTTATTTTTTTTTTATTGAAAACTCGTTTTTAAAACGTTTTGTTTTGTTCGATCATAGAAACGAATGTTATTTCAGTTTATTTGTTTTATCAACTATTTTTCTTAATTAAATATATTATTTTATATATTTTGCATTTGATTTTGATACTGTCAACTGTGTTTTGCACATAACAATGAGTCAAAAACTGGTGTCACATGATATTCAATCGATTTGTAAACGAACAGACGAAGCGACCTCACGGGGAAATACATTATCAGGCGGTAAATGTCAAGAACTTAGTTGCCCCTTTTTAAAATACTCCCATTTTTTGCTAACTGCAAGGTACATTTATCTTTTAACCGGATCCCAAATTTGGTTAATTTATCATTTGTACAACAAAAGTTACAAATTTATGAGAGGAAAAAGTAAATTTAGACCCACAGTGCGTTGGTCAAAGGAGAAAGAGCAGGCAATTGTTTAGCTGTCAACAACATAGACCTATAACACCAACTTCAACAAACAACAAAAATAAAAGCAACAACAACATTAGCAGCACCAGGCACTATTGCCAACCACAACAACGGGGCCGAACCAGCGGACACGATTTATTGAATGCATCTGACAATTATCGAGGTTTATTTATTTATTTGCGAAGTGCAATGAATCTCAATGTATGGCCACCTCCGTCACCACGACGACGACGATGACGATGACTACTGCGAATAGATGAGATGGAAGAGCAGAGACAGCAGCAGCTGCGAGGATACATCGTCCTGCGAACGAACGCACAGATACTGTGACTACTTGTTTTGTTTGCTAATTCGTTCCAATTGAGCGCAAATATTAGTTGCAGGCACATGCAACACTTTGGTGTCGCACCATTTCGCGCCCCGTTAAGTTGGTCAGTCCGTCGGTCTCGTGACAGTTGTGAGTGCGGGCTCGTGATTTAGTGTTTTTTGAAAAGCCTCAATGACATATAATGCGTGCATACAGTCCCGGATTGGTAAATAGGGCATTAGAAGGGGGTGAAAGTGGTGACATTTTCGAGGGTGCGACACATATGTTGACAATTGGCAAGTTCGTGCGTGCGTGCGTGTGTGCGTGCGTGTATGTGCAAGTGTTTGGAAAATACAATTTCACAGTAATTTCAAGTAATTAGTGTGTGTGTGTGCGTGTGTGTGTGAATCTGTGTGTTCATGTTAAACTCATGACAAAACCATCCATCAATGAATGCAGTATCAATTGACAAATGCAATTGTTTGCTCAATGAAGTGTGCTGCAAAGTCTTAATATTATTTAGTGTTCCCACTTTTACAATGCAGCTGTTTTATCTAATTTCCCTTTTTTCACATTTTCATTTTTCCTTTTTTTCATTATTATTATTTTCATTCTTCACTATACTTTGCACTATAGTAAAGTGTGCAAATTGCAATTTTATGCCTCTGGCTAATCTTTTTTTTTTTTGCACTGTTTCCTTATTTACTGCTTATAAATAATCCCTGCTCATTGTTTGTCAAAGTATTTGCATTTGTGATTAAGTAAAGCAAAGCCAAAAGGCCTTTCACTCATTCTTTATTTCTTTCTTTCTTTCCTTCCTTCGTTCATTCTTTCCTTTCTCATAATCCATTCTCTTCACTGCACATCGAGCAGTTGAAAAGTGTCGAAGTCTCGTAGCGGCGGCATTAGTTAAGCCCTGGACTTAGTTGCGCATGAATTAGTATTAAGTACTTGATTTGATTTCTGTTGACAAATTGCGTTGAGTCGGGTATCAGCGACACTTTAACATCATTATTTATTAATGTGTAGAATGTTTGGAATTTTTTTTGTATTATCACCGAATTCATAATCGTATTTGTAAATTTTATCTAAGAATAATAAGGTCTAAGAATAATAAGGAATAATCAAATTTTAGATTCGATATAATGCATTTGGCTATTTTTGACGATCGCAAAAAACGATCACAAAAAATTCATAATAAACCAAAAAAAAAAAAAAAATCATTGTACCCACTCACTAAAATGAAATACAAACTCTTTTTTTCCCCACTATATACGATAGATCGTATTGTATATTAGACATCTGCACAAATGTATTGAAGTTTTTCTGAAAAATATTGAGTGCAATGACAGTCGACTGTATTATAGTGAAGTCTCTCCACCGACAACATTTCACTGCAGTATTTGTTTCATTGGTGTCAATTAGTGTCAAGACATTTTTTTCAAGACATTCGTTGGGGTCAGAATCTTTGTTAAGAATTCTGATTTTTAGCTACTATAGGATTCATGCGGAGATTTTCAAATATGCTGCCTTCAAAATACCATCTTGGAATTTAACTTCAACACTTATAATAAATCAACAAAAATTTCGATTTTTTTTTTTAAATACTTTTTTTAAGGACATGCAATTCGAAGTTCAAGGATAACGACCATTGGTCATATGTTGATGTTAAAAAGAAAATTTCCAAAAGATTGTTTTATTAGTTTTAAAACGAAACCTTAACAAAGTTTCTAGCATCAAGAGATATTTCAATAGAAACCACCATACAAAAGTTATCATTGACAATTTTTTAACTTTAGACTGTATCTGTGGAAAAAGTGATATCTTTGGAAGTAGTGGTCGGAAAAAAAATGCTGAATGCAGATCCCGATACCCTATATTAGTTGCCAAAATATCATTGAAATCGAAAGGAGTGAGTTGCAAATCCTGCGAGATTTGGTGTGGACTTGCTCATATAGGATTTGAAATTTGTATTTCAACATTTTGATATTTCGGCATTTTAATTTGCGACATTTTTTGATGCTATAAAAAAATGTTTTTGTATTTATGGTTTCAAAGATTTTTCGACATTTTCTAGCTTTAAAATATTTTTCGACATTTTGTGATTCGGACTTTTATAATTTCGACATTTTAAGGTTTCGACATTTTTTTTTCGACATTTCGTACGGATCCCCATTCATTGTTTTGAAAAACAAAACCAAATGACAGTACACTCGCAGACATTTCAACAAGTACAGTGAGCGCAGTGAGTGAGCGGAACGAGTAACAAGTGAGAAGACGAACATTGAAAACAACAACAAATTTGAAAATCGACTTTAATTCAGTGTTTGAATTTCTATAGCAAATCGTTTTAGACCTCTGCACTACAACTACGTCTGGTTTGTGTTTTGTTTTGACACTACTTTAGCTTTGTTCATTCGATATTTGACTGTACATGTCTTGAAATAAAATGAATGTCTGGAAGTGGGTTTCAAATGCATTGTATATAGTAGGATAATGTTTTTGCGACAATTTATTCTCGAACAAATGCTCAATGACAAATACTTAAATTTCAGGACTTTAAAAGTAATTTGCTAAAACAAAGCGCATAGCATTATAAATCTAGTTTGATATAAAATATATTTACCTTTCTAAATATATATAACACTCTTGGTATATCTGTTCGTCTGGATGTCTGCTCCAGCATCACGCCTAAACCGCTGAAACGATTTTTGCCTACACCAGTTAAAAAGATGAAACAAAAAACTCAAATACAAAAGAAAAATAAAAAGAAGCAAAAAAAACAATAGCAATAAAATCAAAAGCATAAGCAAAAACACAAGAACACAAAAATACAAAAGTAAAAACATATCTCCAAAGCAAAGGCAAAAAAAAACACAACCAAAAACGCAAAAAGACAGAAACAAAAAAACAAAATAAAAACTCAAATAACAAAACACAAAAATATGAAATCAAAAACACAAAAGCAAGAACTCAAACTCAAAAGGAAAAACACAAACTAAAATGCGAAAACCAGAGAGCAACAAAAAGTAAAAACAAAAACACATAGTCAATTTCAAAAACAAAATCAGAAGCAAAAACAAACAGACAATAAAAAAAAAACCGAAAAAAGCAATAAACAAAATTAAATAAATAAATTTAAAGCAAATTCATTCCTATAATTTAATTTTGTTTTTATAATTCAAAAAATATTTTTGTCACTAATATTTATTTTCTTTAGTATATTTTGGTTTAAAAAGCAAACAATTAAAAAACAAACACGCAGCTCGAGTACAAAATACTAGTACTTTTATAAAAATATTAAGTCATACATATTATGCAATAAAATTTATATTTTAAGCGTTTGCCTGATCATAGCTTTGGTCAGATTTATCCGAATTTAATTGGGTCTATTTTAAAATATTACCTAAAGTATTCTCAATGAAATACAAGAAGAATCAGATCGAAAATTCAAATCTTTTAAAAGTTTTAGTCCTCAATATGCAGAAAAGTAAGATAATGCCATATGAACTTCAAGATGCTAATCATTATCAACATTGTCTAAAGTTTTTGAGTTAGTACGTAAAACAAAAATATGGCATTATCTTACTTTTCTGCATATTTTGGAGTATGATTTTCCGATGAACTTCAAGATGCTAATCATTATCAACATTGTCTAAAGTTTTTGAGTTAGTACGTAAAACAAAAATATGGCATTATCTTACTTTTCTGCATATTTTGGACTAAAACTTTTAAAAGATTTGAGTTTTCAATCTGATTCTTCTTGTATTTCATTGAGAATACTTTAGGTAATATTTTAAAATAGACCCAATTAAATTCGGATCGAACTTAGATCGCGGACATATACTTTTTTTGTGTGTTTTAAAATAGACATTTTCTTTGGAACGCTAGGAGATTTTTCGAAAGCTAAGGTAAGTCAAAAATGTATAAACATAAATCTAATTAAATTCTTAATTACATCTTTTAAATATGACTTAATTTTTTTTTTTTAATTCAGTAAGTACTTGATCACTTTATGCTTAAGTTCTAAGCTATCGTTACAGCGGCTTAACGCACATTTGAGTACATATTAAATAAGGTGGCAATCGTAAATTTAAGGCAAAAAGGCAAATGCGTATCGCATCAACAGTTCATCACTTTAAAATGTACACAAAGCACAACCAAAAAATTATATGATTTTTATACTTTGCTAAAATATGACAGAAGCGTGCATAATTTGGAAAACTTTTAACATTATATAAAAACAACAAACAGCAAAAAAAAGTCTATATTGGTTGAGGGTGATGGAGAAGTTGACTGGTAACCATCAGTTTAAAGCACAGCGTTGTCTGTCGCGTTTTTCATTTGCATTGAAAAGTCATAATTTTTATGCGTCTTTAAAAAAGTTGCTGCTCCCATTAAATTTCGTTGTTTTTTTTTGTTCAACTTTTTCGTCTAACTTTTCTTTGTCTCTATCAACGCAAAGTACTTATATTTTTTTTTAGCATGTTGGTATCAATTTTCATTAAATTCTGTTTTCAGAAGCCAAAGTGCTGTTGATTTTTTTTGGATAGCTACGCAAGTATGAAATTTAATATTGCAAAAAAAGAAAAACTTTATAATTTATATGACTTTATGTAATTTTTATAACTTTTTGTTTAATTTTTTTTCATCTTTTTAACTGTATAAAATCCAATTTGCAAAATTGCGTTGGAATTACTCGTTTTATAAATTTTGTATAAAAAGTTTTAATAAGGCTTTTAAAGTGTAGAAAATTTGATTGAAATCCTTTTAAGTATACTTTATATGTTGGCATATTTTGCTATTTTAAAATAATTTTGAACAATTATAAAACAGCTACTTTAAAAACCACTAAAAGGCCAAACAAATAGCAGAATTAGCTTTCTTCAGTTAATAATGATATTTTATATTTAGCAGTACTTTGCCCCTTTTATGTCATTTCAAAGCAATTAGTGCGCTGAATTGTGACACAAGTGCGCATTCAATCTTACAGCGTTGCCACAGTAATAAACAGTTTTACTTGATCGATTCAGTGATTTCCGATTTGCAAAGCAACTCCCCCATAGTTGCCCCCATTAGCGGCAGCATTCTCATTGCGTGTCTACACCGAAAAAATATTGCATTAAGATGAAGAAAACAAATACAATTTTACTAAAAAAAAATACTAGATTTACGTCCACAATCAAATGTTTTTGTTTTTACTACATTTATGTAGTTGTTTTTGTATGAGACGCAATTACATTTATTACTATATATCTCACTCCACAAAATTCTACAACATTTGTTTATTAAATACATGTTCTACTCTATGAATACGTCCAGAAATATGTAGCTACAACTACTACGTATGCATTTCGTCTCACTGTATTATGTATTCATTAAAAAGCAAATTATTAATTCTCTCAAAAATCACACATTTTACACACACTTTATATCTGCATTTTATATTTACTACATTCTGTATTTATTCAACATCACACAACATGTTTATGTTAAAGCAAAATGTAAAAAAGCACTTTCTAATACAATATGTAGTAACGTCAAGTCAATCGTAGTCTGAACTATGTTTTCAAAACAAATTTAGTATCGTTTTGAACGACCCACATTAATTTTCTCCGTGTCGTAGTAGCTCTAATTCTTCCATTCAATTTAGTCCCATTTCGAACGCAGGGCGCGCGCCCGTTGCTCTCGAGACAGTTTATAGCAGACGTTGTTACGTTTCTTGCCTTTTCATGTGTAAAATGTTTGAATAGACATACATCACCTAAGGACACATATAGGATGTGCCATAGCGAAAAGAACCCATTTGAGAATTCTGCGACCAGCACACATTCCCATAAACATCCGCACGTACGACATACGACTTAACATCAAAGTGAAGGAAGTGTACCATTCGTTTTTTTTTTTCTGTTACTTTCCGTTTTTCCACGTAGCTACTTGTTTTTTTTTTCTATACAATTTCTTTTTTTTTATTACACTCTCTTATATCGTGTAATTTTTATTCTACTTTCGCTGGTAATTTTACCCGTTTTGCCTTTGGCATAAATTCCAACGAATGACATATTTACGTGCGCAGGATGTCATAATTCGCTTACGCCGTTTACGTATGTAAAAAACGTAGCCAATATTTTTTGCAATCCTTGACTTTATGATGCCAAACCGTCAACCGTTCAGACGCTTCAAAGCATTTAACCCACTTGAAGTGCGGCAGCAATTTAGGTTTTAAAGTCAATTACATTAGTTCCAAGTAATCTTAAGTTAGGTTGTAAAATCTTGCTGGCAAAATTAAAAATAAAACAAAAAAAGAAAAAAGAAAACCTCTACGACTTTTGTCAACTACGATTTGTTGCTAATTGCTAATCTTTGTCTTGTGGTTTGCTATCCGTTCCATTGCTCCATGTGTTTCTTCAAGTGCTTGTCTGGAAAGTTTCCGGAATTGTTTTCTGTTAACAAACGTTGGTTGTTCCGCAAATTAATCTTGTAACCTTTATGTAGAACATGTGTGTTCGAACTAACTTGGAAATGACAAAGTTCATTGGGAGATCATGTTTGGTACCTGGTGACAATAGTTCTTGGCAGTAATAAAGTCTGATTAAAAGCAGGAGGGGACTGAAATTAAAAATCGTACCGTAAAATGACCCACGATATTACTTTTCCATTTTCGAAGATTGCTTTTCAAGACTTAATTTTCAAATTGTAAAACAGTTGGAGAAAATTTAGTAATTTTGATTGTTAGCTTAAACACTGTTCGTAATAACCATATATCATTATCTGGTTTGTATGAAAAACATCAGTTACGCGAATTAAAACTTTTCTAGTACATTCAATACTCGCATACCATTTTAGTTTATACATCATACTTTTGGAGAAATGACAATTTAAAAATACAAAAATAAAAACTGGCTATTTTTCAAAAACAACAAAGACGTTTTTAAAATTCAATAATTTCTGTTAAATAAATTATTTTTTCCAAAATAAATATTTTTATTGTAATGCTCATGAAAAATACATTCTAAAGCAAACGTCTATAAATAATTGATAAATATCTGATAGAAGTTATAAATAATTCAATACAAGCCTACGCAGTCAAAATTGCCGTATTTGGACCTCAACATCTCGACAACCCGTCATAATAGTCCATTCTCCTTAACACATTTTAATGAGGTCCACTTATATTACATGTACACGAAATTTCATTCAAATTGAAAGCAACAAATTTTTGAAGCGGGTACGGTTGAGAAATTTTCACCCATATATCAAATTTGAAGTGAATAATTTGGCCATTAAAGCCAATAAAATGCGCCTATTTTCGACCCTCTATGACGCTCCGTTTAGGAGTTACAGCCAATTAAAGAAATTTAAAATTTAAAACCCGATTACTGTAGAACCGACTGATCGAATTATATAAAATTTGCAGTGATTAATTTGGCCATCAATACCAATAAAATGCGCCTACTTTCGACTGATCGAATTATATGAAATTTGAAGAGTTAAACTGCATATTAATGTATTTTGTTCATGATCGCAAGTTGGTTTAAAATGTAATAATTCAAAATTAATCATTTCGTCAACACACGAAGTCTCGCCATAACCTGACACCACCCTTTGGAGCGCTAGTGCTCGTTTTTTTGTTTTGTTTACGCAGCCACCCTCCTCTTGCGGGATTGCAAATTATTTTTTTTTTCTCTGGCAAAAAATCATAACAAAAATAATAAATTACTTACTTATTTACATGATGAAACGTATGAAGCGACGTTGTGTTCTTTTTTGATCATTTTATTACACACATTTTTTGAGCTAATTGTTTTTTCACTTTTCATTTTACACTTTCACATATTTTTTGCCAAATTGAACACCAATACATACTACTTGCAACTAAATGCCATTGAAATAACACTGCACACACATTTATTTATTTAAAAACACTGATTTTTGCAAAAATTAATTAATAATTAAACTTTTCACCTTCTGCGCACAACTTATTAATTACATCTGTCAAACAGATATCCAGGCCACAGCATCTTCAACGGCGCGCACGGCGTTAATTGCCGTGCAGACCATTGTTGTTGCCATCGTGTCTCTTCGTGTGTTAATGCAGTGCGCGTTCGACTACATGCACGTGTATTTTTGCAGTGTTGCCTAAACGGAGTTTAATAACAATAAATATTAAATTATAAATTTACATATTCATTATTGATAGTGCAAGTTTGAACTTTTAGTGTTTTTAATATGCTATAAGTATTAATGAAGAGATTAATTTTTTTTAAATTAAAATTTTCATAAATCTTTTTCATATTTTCATGCAGCAATATGTTGGGAAAATTGCTGATTCTTTTGAAAATTAAAAAAGTTAATGGTTATGGAATGTTTACATAGATTGAAGAATGATTCTTTTTAAGGGCACTGAAAGCGAAAATCGTGTGAAGAGATCGTGTGAGAAGATCTTCTGAGAATTATATAAAAATATGGTAAATCTGTTAAAATGATAAACTTTAATTGGAAAAGATTATATGATTAATTTAGAAAAATTATGAGACATGAATATTTGTACACTCACTGTATTTATTTAATTTTTTTACGAGACTTTACACAAGTTTTGGTGCTTTATACAAATTAATTGTATAAAATCAGTATTTCATAACTGAATATAATATAAAAAGATACTAAACAAGTTAAAAATATTAGTTAAGAAGCTTCTGTCAATGAAAACGATGAAAGACGAATATTGCAAAACAAAGCATATTAGAATAGTTAGAAGAAAACAGCAACACATTTTTTTGACAACTAAGTAATTTGCGTTCTTAATATGCAGTAGATAAATTCTTGAATTTTGATAGTATTTTTTTGAAATTCTACTATTTTTCCATTACAGCCGAATTCCTCTACAGTTCTAGAAATTTATTTCCCTCCATGAAGTGGCTGAAAATTGTCTAAAACTACGATTGCAATTTCAAAAAAAATTTAAGAAAAAGGAAAAACTATGTATGCTTAAAAAATCAGCATCTGCGAATTAAATAGAGTTGATATATGGGATGTTAATAGGAAAAAATTTCATGAGGAATTTTATTTTTTTTTATTTCAAATGTCACTATTAATATTATAAACCAACTAACTCTAGATAATAAATTTCTAAAATTTAAAATGATTTTAAGGGAATTACATATCGTCACTGACATGCGAAAGGGTATCGACCCTGTGCATTTTTAAAAATATTGTGAAATCAAATTATAAAGTTTGAATTGCTTTAATTAAAGCAGATATCGGAATTTGTCAGATATCAAAAGATTTTTGAAAATTTTATGTTTGATTTAATTTTTCCACATATAACGTGATACAATATCATAACATATATTGCTCATATTTCTAAAAATGCTGATCAATGAAGTAGATGTTTATAAACAAATTTTAGATAAAAATATATTTGGCTAGTTATACTGCTTTAGCAATATAAAATAGTTTAACATACTTTTAACACTTTAATTAATTTTTAATTTCAAACGTTTAATATTTAAATTTTCTGCTCGAATTATTCAAACACCACTGCACTTGCTCTGAAATGCGCTGCTAATTAAAACATTTAATTCCATTTATTCGCCTTCTCACATGCAGACTAAAAATTTCCAAGCATAATTTCTGCTTTTTATGTTTTACTTGTGCTTTTGTGTACGTCTATAAAAAGTAGATATAAAACATTCCAAAAAAAAAAAAGAATAGAAAAACTTCAAGTGGCTTCCACAGAAGTGCGCATAATTTGCAAATTTTACTCAACCAGTTGATATAGAAAAAACCATATTATAAATTCTATAAAAAATAGATCGCAAAGGTATTAATGTATGAGAAAAGCGTATTATGAGAACTACTACTACTTACTCAGACAGACACTGCATATGCAAACCAAAAAAAATAAAATAAATAAGCACCACAAAACCCACAAAACTTTGCAAAACTTTATGCGTTCAACATACTAAAAACCTTTGAAAGTTGCATATGCGAACACTATCCTGAACGAGGATTGAAAACTGCAAACATAATCAAGTATTGTGGGATTCAGTTTCAGTCAGCTGTTGACTACTTAACTACACTAAGAAAATGTAGGGTTAATCATTACAGCAAGTATAAATGAGCACTGCAATTATATTAACAATTGACTAACATTGAATGTGATCATTTTATATATCTTTTATTTCATTTTTTGGCATGTTCATGGATATTTTAACCCCAACTAAGGAAATGTTTACATACACACATTAAAACATATTTTATCTCGTATTACTAACTTGAATGTCCAGTTTTTAAACATAAATATGTTAACAACCATAAGTCATGATCTGCATATCACAATAACTTATAACAGCTAATGATAGTCATAAAATTTATGACTGAAATTGTGTTATGTTTGTGGCAAACAGTTGGATATGAGCTGTATATATTCAGATAAGTATACTCGTCTACAAATTTCGAAATAAAATTAATTCACAAATTTAAGTCTTTAGTTCTATTTGATTAGTTTAAATTAGTATGTTCTCATCATTTGAAATAAATATATGATCAGATCCAAAGGGTTTTTTAACAGGGACGCTACAAAAGTAGAGCGACAGGGACAGCAAACGACGCCATATTTCTTGCCGCTCTTTTGACATTTCTCTTCAGTAAGGTTTGCCATTTCATCGAATTTGAATTTCGGTAGTAAATTTTAATAATTTCGACTCGTTGTTGGCTCGTATATCTTTCCATCATGAAATGGCAAACCTTACCTTACGTTTGCTGTCCCTGTCGCTCTACTTTTGTAGTGTCCCCGTTGAAAAACCCTTGAAAAAAACTTTTGTAGCGCTCTTATTAAAAAACCCTTTATTAAGATTATTATAAATAAATCAAATATTGGAAATGTTTAATCTTTTTTTATGTTTTCTAATAACCATTTATTAATTAATATGAAAGTTATGCTTCTCATAAATACATTAATATTTGAGATATACTCACAACAATTATTAATTTTTATTTATATTATACATTTTTTAGTTTTTTTCGAATTATAATAATGTATTTTTACAAGTAGGTACATTTTTCATTATTGTTAAAAATATATTTATATTTAGCATAAGCACAAAATATGTTTAGAAAATGTTTGTGTATTTGAGGCAAGTATAAAATGGTTTATCAAAAAACAAAAACAACAATATTGTCAGTTCATTACAGTGCATCAGTGCAGCATTTGAATAATTGAAATGTGAATGACGTTCTTCTGACATTGGCGACACTGTTATTGTTTCAATTTATGTTGGTACTGTTTCTGGTATAATTTGCTAATATTCTGTTGGTCGAAAAATTAACCAGAAACTGCTGGTGCAGTCGGTGCCACATTGACACGAACATCAACTTCAACGTGATCAACATCAACATCATCGTCATTGTCGGCGTCGTCATCATTGTCATGTGAACGTCAGCAATGTGCCAGTTGCCACAGCAACAACCATTGCTACCACAGCTGCAGCTATCATGGTTTATAAGCTCGTTTATCATGCAAAATGCATGAGTCGGAGCTGCTAGATTTCGTTAAATTTCATTTCAACTCATAAGAAACTTCATGCTGCTCGCTCCAATTAAATGTTTGACCACAACTGAAGCCGGTGGGAGCCATAGCCATAGCCAGTGCCGGAGCAGCATTTGGTAGAATGCCGAGAAAGACGATAGAAAGACACAGAGTGTATAAGAACCTTTTAGCACAACTCCAGCCAGCATAAAGAGTTTTCATTTAAATTTTTTTACCAATTTTTTTCTTCTTTATTTTACAGATACCACTTTTCAGTCGTGGCACTCGCACCTGTCTGAGATAATATCTTTTGCTATTCTCCTTTTTTTTTGCATATATATCTGTCTCTTTCTACTGACAGTCCAACATTTGGCGTCGTCTCACACTTATCTCGCACAGAGGAAACCGTACGAACTGCTTTTTAGATTAGATGATGTAAGTGCAGGAGTAACTGGGATTAGGTTGGGTTCTTGCGGGAAATTCAGAGTCTAGAACGGCATTTAAACCCCTACTATTTCAAGAATCCGAGTGTATTTTTTTTATATTTTTCTATTGCCTTTATTTGGACATGACAAGCGGATTAACTTATCTTTGCTTTGGTATTAGAATTTGCATTTGTTGCCAGCAGGATAGAGCAACAGCAGAAACAAAAAAACGGGGGGTAAAAGATTTAAGTATTGCAAAAAAAAAATAAAACTTTTAGTCATTTAGAGTGGTGGTAGCATTGAATTCCGGTGGTCAGACATGAGAATTTAATCTGCTAATGTTATTTTTTTGTAGCTTTTTTGTAGCATATGTGGTGTGGTGCAACAGGTGTGGAAACCATTCGAAACGGCAAAAACAGGGATGGTTATTTTTATAAAAAATCATAATTCCTAATGTTACAATTTAGATTTTACATAAGTTATGATTTTCAAAGAATTTTAACATCTAATGTTATGACATGGATTACATTAATGAACAAAATAAGAAACATAGTTTGCCTTGGACATTCCAAACATTAATTCTATAACTTTCGCGGTTGATTATTTTGTTATTCTGTTTTTTTTGTATTACGTAAATTTTCACATAAAAATCGCTACTGAAATTTAAGGTCCTTTTCCGCCACTTTTTAGATTACAGAAATACACAACCTTACACAACAGCTTTGTCCAAAATGTTTACGAACATTTTCTTCTAATTGTCAAGACTAATTACAATATACCAACATATAGTAATATTCCTATTGGTTTTTAGGTTATTTGAATCAAAACTAGAAAATTTTGGATTTTTTTAAACTAATTTTAAATAATTTTTAAGCATTTCGGACCTAATGATAAATAAGAAAATGATTTACGATTATGCAGAGCATAGCTCAAACAAACGATCAAAATTAATAACTTTTTCCATCGGTTCTAATTTTTAAAATATGCCCTATCAATACAGTTTCAGCAAAAAAAATTTAAAACGTTGAATATTTGACATATTAGACATCTGCACTGCAATGTATTTAAAGATCGCCTCTGCGAAATATTCACTACTGCATTTTACAGAATTTAGTGCATTTTTCAATGGCATTCTATACATTATATCTTTATACAATGTATCTTTAGCGTCTTCACTTCACTGCAGTACTTGTTTCATTGGTGTCAAGACGTTTTTCAATACATTCAATGTTTTGAAAAACAAAACCAAATGACACTACTGTCGCTGAAAATGCAACCAGTCAGCAAAAATGCACTACTGTACTCTACAGTATTTAGTGCATTTTACAATGACAGTCTACAGTATTATAGTGAAATATCTTCAGCGACTACCCATTACTGCAGTATTTATTTCATTCGTGTCAAATGTGTTAAATAGTGTCAATACATTCAATTTCTTAAAAAACAAAACCAAATGACACTACTTTAGCAGAAAATGTGTTAATATAAAGTACAATAAAAATAAAGCACAATGAGCGCAGTGAGTGCCATAAGTGAGAGCAACGTGTAAGAAGACGAACATTGAAAACAACAACAAATCTGCCGCTCGGTATTCAACGGCAGTAATGTTGTTGTCGGTATTTTAGTGTTTATAAAAATTACAATAAACCTTATTTTATCAAAAAAAAAATTACATATAAATTACTGTAAAATAGCAGTTTTTAAAATATGTTTTCTCAGCAAGGCTACCTAATAGAAAAAAACGGAAAATGCAGTCAAAATCAGCAGCAGCGAATTATATAGAATTGATGTATAATTCTGCACTCCGAAGGAAGATACTGCCAGATGTTTAAGGAGTGATTTACGCCAAACGTAAAAGTTCTTGTTACCAAGAAACACAACGATGTAATGTTTTCGTCAATAATATTTGCCCTTTTAAAAGATATTCATGAAATTTACTGTTTTAAATTAAAGATATCAATCGAAAGGAATACTTGTTAGCAAAACTGAAAGTTGTATTCATCGCCGACATTTATGAAATGTATATTCTTCGCAGTAGCTCAGTGGTTAGTGCGTTGGACTGCGAGCGGAAAGGTCCCCGGTTCAAGCCTGGACTGGGTCTAACAACATCTTTTCATAGAAACATTTTTTCTATACCGCGCTACCTCTCGGCAGTAAACGGCAAACCTACGAGAGTTAAACATTGACTATGAAAAGCTCTCACCCGCCGTTCGGATTCGGCAATAAACTGTAGGTCCCACCACTTTGAGTACAAATATAACAAGCACAGCTCAAAGTGGTGAGAGAGCTCGGCCGAAGTTCTATACAGGACTGTAGCGCCAAACTATCATATCATATTCTTCGAATCAAGAAACATATATATGAGATTATAATTTTGCTAGCTACGAACATAACTTCGAGCGAAAATATATTAAAGAAATTCAAGAAATTTATTTTCGTATTATTTAATATAATATATTCTGAAATTGAAGTAGAATATGTTTTATATTTTTGATACTCAATAAATTTCTCAAAAATTTTGCATTAGTGACAAGTTCAGTTTCTTTTCATTTATTTACATTACTTCCTTATAGTTAAATAGTCTGTCCTAACAAAGGTTGACTTTACATTTAAGTCAAATGAAGTTATTTAATTAAAACAAAGTAAGCGAAAAGCAACTACAATAGAGAATATAGAAAAAAGTATAATATAAAAAAAAAACAACCCAGTATAAAATCCACTATTAAACCAACGAAAATTTAATAAGTTGCCCTCAAGTTGAGCGTTGAATATGCAAAGAGTAAAAATCCACTTTTAACTTGAGTTAACAATCATGACGGCTGCTGGATCCTTTTTCTGCAGGCAGCTAGCTGCATGCGACGCATTAGAAAAACGACGGCACGGCACTCTGGACGGTACGTGTTGCAGTTAAAAATTGAGAAATATTCAAAAGAAATATTAAGAGTTTGGGTTGTGTAATGAAACACAAATAGCTGAAGCTGCGGAACTTTGTAATTGCTGTTAGTTTTTGTATTATTTATTTTTTTATTTTCAAATTTAGTACTTGAAGTAATTTATTGTATAAATTTTATTTGAAGATTTTTTTTTTAATTTAAATTTGTATGAATCATAGCATAGTAGAGTTGAAGTTGCGTCTGGAATTTTAAATTCAAGTATCATAGAAATAGAAGTGAAATGATTTTTTGCTAGAACAATTCTAGAATATTGCTAGAATGCTTCTAGAACTTTACTAATTCCAATCTAAAACTTCTCTGTAATAAAACTGTTCTTAAACTTACGAAGAAACATTGCAGAATATTACTAGAACTTTAATAAAACCACTGTTAAACTTTAATACAACCTTACAATAACCTAAGGCAACACTTCCTGAAGTTTACTGGAACCTTTATTGAACTAATATATAACCTTTCAACATTTCCACTAGAACATTTGTAGGAATCTACTACAACCGATGGTGAACTCTACTAAAACCAATGTTAAACTTTAATAGAAAGTTACAATAACCTCAGAGTAACACTTTCAGAACTTTATTGGAACCTTTATAGAACTGTAACAGAACCCTTCTATATTTCATTTCTATATTTATTTGTAGATAACTATTACAACCATTGTTAAACTCTATTAAAACCATTGTTATACTTTAAAAGAACCTTACAATAACATCAAAGCAACACTTCTTTACTGGAACCTTTATAAAACTATAATAGGCCCTTTCTACTTTCACCCTTCTAGAGCTTTTCTACTTTTACTTTCTACTTTCAACTTTTCATTTGTAGAAATCTACTACAACCGTTGTTGAACTCTACTAAAACTATTGTTATACTTAAATAGAACCTTACAATAATAACCTTAGAGAAAACCTTCTGAACTTGACTGGAACCATAATAGAACCTTTCTACATTTCCACTTTAACATTTGTAGAAATCAACTAAAAACATTGTTGAACTCTACTTAAACCAATGTTAAACTTTAAAAGAACCTTACAGTTACTGTTTTGTTTTCATATATTCATATAATTTTTGTAAAAAGTAATTTTAATAGAACAAATAAAAAGTAATTCTTCAAAAACACTGACAGTTCCTATTAAAACCATATTGAAACTGTATTAAATCTTTGGCATAATTTTCTTTCTACATTTCTAATACTTTGAAATTATTACAATTTATATGAAACATAATATTTTGATGCAACTAAAATTGAAAACATTTGATATTTACCACGAACAAATTTTTCTTTTAAACAAGAATCAATTTTTCTTTATAACAAGAACATATTTTTCTTTTTACCAAGAACATATTTTTCTTTTATCCAAGAACATATTTTTCTTTTTACCAAGAACAATTTTTTTCTTTTTACCAAGAACAATTTTTTTCTTTTTACTCAAAAAGTTTAAAATTCTGAAAAAATAATATTTCGGATATTAAAAACGTCAACAAAATATTCCCAAATATTGTCGTTTTTATATTGAATCTCATTTTTCCTTTTAAAGTGAAATCGAAATATTTGCAAACATTTGGCAATTCTTTTGTCTGCCATCACTTATACTTAAAAACGTGTTATGCTAAACTTCATCTTTCTCTTTTCTCATTACAAAACAAATATGGCTCGAAGAAAATTTGCCAATACCATGTAAGGCTTAGGTTTCACGTGAGGTGTATAAAGGAAGCAACCTATCTTTAAATTTGCATAGACATCAACAAATATACATTTTCACATATGCACATATATATATTTATATATATATTCCAAGTTGTACAAGATGAGCTAAGACTTGACTAGACTCAAATCGAGTGAACTTTTTCGTTTTAAGAAAGAGATAAAGTTGAAAAAGTGCTGTTGAAGAATGTTGTAGAAATCTAGACTTTCTCTATGGATATTCGCCAGTATTACCACAACTACCACTCCAACAAAAACAACAATCAACCAACAAACAAATACAACATCAACAACTACAACTGAGATATGCAGCAGTAGCAGCCGGAGGAAGTGAAAACAGACTGAAACTTGGGAAAACCACATCACGTATTCAAAACGGAAATCGAATTTTCCAATAAAGCAACCGCAACGTTGCATATGTATGAGTGACGATGAGGATGTCGACGAGAATGACGGCGACGACGATGACGACAACGACGACAAAGACTACGACAACTGCGTTCATGCTGATGGTAATGATGATGATGATTGACTAAAAATAAAGCCAAAAATAAAACCACCACCGCCACCGCCACCAAGGAAATGATGCCGACAATAAGCACCACGACACGACGCACATTGTTGCAGAATGCAATTTTAGCGATTCAAAATTGAAAAATTTTGTTTAAAATACTACACAGAAAAAAGATATATGTGTACATATGCAAAAAAAAAAATATATCAATACAATTAAATTTTAACTGTTTCATAGACGATTTAATTGTATTTATTAAATATTTAATTATATTAATTAATAAATTAATTAAACAAAAATTTAAGTAAATTAACACATCCGATGAATTATTTTTTAATTTGTTGTTTTATTTATTTATTTTATTATTATATAATATATTCTTTTTTTATTTTACTACTTGTACTCTGTTGTTCGTAGTTTGAATCACGTTATCATCACCATTAGATTAAAAGAAAATGTTAAACCCGAATCGGAGCGACGGACTGAATACGCACGAACACCTTGCGATGAACCAATGTAAAACAAGATCGGTACAAGTACCTGTAATACTGCATAGTGAATTTAAAACTGTGTAGCGCCTGCAAAACTTTCGGTTTGTGTATATGCTATATATGTGTATATTTTATTATATACACTAACCAAGAAAGGATTTGATGTATACTATTAAATAATTCGCAAGAGGCGAATGTGCAATTTTTGACATTAGCGTTTTTTTATATTTTTGAATGTAGTTTATCCTCAAGTATGCTGTGCCAAAATCGCGTGTCATTTTGTTGTATATTTCTAGGCACAAAAGACAAAACCAAAAGGGCGAATTTGAAAAATTGAAAATCTTGTCATGCCAAAAGGGCGAATCTTTTCGTTTTCACGCCATAATTTTTTATTGGAATAAGATAAAATAGTGGTGTAAAGGCATTTATTGTTTGTATTCAAAACACCTATCGTTCTGCATCATTAATTAAAAATATTTTGCCAAACATTAATTTGCAATTTGTTATTTGCAGGAAAAAATGTTAGGCAAAATATTTTTAAATAATGATGCAGTCCGATAGGTACTTTAAAAACAAACAATTAATACCTGTACACCACTATTTTATCTTGCACCAATAAAAAATTAAAGCAAAAAAACTAAGAAATTGGAAAAATTGAAAATGCCTAAAATATTTTGCTCAAAAATATTTGCGTTTTGATCTGGATATATCCTCACAAAATCCGTATTTATAATTCAGTAGGTTCTCCAAATCTAAAGATATTTTATATATGTTATAATAATTGACGAATAAACTAAAATAACAGAAAAAAATTAAAAAATATAAATTTTTCTAATTTTTAAAACACTTCAAACTTTAAAATTTGATTTCCCAACATTTTTAAAAATGCACATTCGCCCCTTTGGCATGACAGTGACGATACATTCATATTTTAAATAATAAAATGAGCTCTCCAATCGTATATCACATATTTGAAACACATGACATTTTCCGTTTTAAAAAAAACGGAAATTTACAAAATTCAAATTTTGATTTGTCATAGATTTTTTCAAAATAGCGTTACGGTTCACCACAATTTATGTTTGTAATTTGTAATGATAGACAAGTTCATTCTCAGTACGTTTCAGTTATTTTTTGACTCGTAGAAGACCCACTGAATTATTGACACGGTTTAACCAAACACCGTATATATGATAATTTGAAATACCGTTCAAATTTGAATTTTTTATTTGATTTCAAATAATTTTTTTTTTTTGTTGTTATTTTTCGATGTACACTTTAGGAAGACTGTCGACATGTATTAAGTCTTGAGCTCGTCTTTATTATTATTACTATTATCGATCTAAAATATATATTAAGCTATATTCAAAAATCATACCAATTTTGAATTGATAGCATTACAATCAGCACCACTGTGCGATGCTTCGAATATTGACATAGTTACTCTCAAAGACAATGATCATGTTTTCGTGCTGCTATATGTTTATCGTACGTCTGTCTCTATGTTTTTACATCAGCACACTTTTTATCCGACGCAAATGAACTTCCAGCCTTCGAGCCTTTTAGCATTTACAGCGCACAGAAGAAAAAAAACTAAAATGGATTCAGCGCTACTGTTGTAAATTTCGCACGCATAAACTACCAGTTCGAAAGGTGGTAGAGGAGAAAAGACATTTAGTCGATAAGCAAAACCAAATCGCGAATTCCCCGTAGCAACATGTTGGAAGGTTAAGTCACCACTATGGCGTTGTTGCCAAAGTCCTTGAGCGCGGTTGTTGGCATCTCGAGAAAATGGCAAACTTTTAACCCTATTCTTTCGCCTGCTTTGAGTTTTTTTTCTCCATTTTTTATTTCTGTCGTATTATTTTCTATATTGCACAGCAATATGCAAATAAAAACAACAATAGGAAAGAAAAAAAGAAAACCTCAAGAAAGCATCCAACAGTGCCTTTTTTGTGGCAGAAAGTCGTAGCAGTTTTCCGAAAGTCAATTTGTGGTTATATTTCTAGAAATTTCAGTAGTTATTGTTGTTCTACGACCACTACTTTGTCTTCTTCTTCTTATTCTTTTTTACACATGCCTCGACTACTCTTGGTGGTTGCATAGTAAACTTTTGGACATCTGTAGAAGTTTTTATGCAGCTGATTTATCTACATGTGATTCGAGTGCTCGATTTGAACATTACTTCGGGGGTTTTTCAGAAAATTCGCTAAGTTCATTCTCAAAACACAAGGGTTTAGTGTGCAAGCGAAACTTTTGTTCAAGTCTATTTCATGTGGTGAATTTGGGCTATGTCGAGATTAATTTGTTCTGTAGAATGTTTCATGATGATAAACCATACACCCAGAAAAAAATACTATATAAATAATAGTTTTTTACTATTAAAAATAGTCAATAGGATAAATTATTATTTTAATTGGAAAATACCATTAAATACTAGAAAATACTAGAAATATGAAAAATACTAGAAATATGAAAAGATTTATTTTTTGTATACTATTAAATCAATAACTGCCCTATTGACCAATTTAAATAGGATTTGAGGGAATTTTTATCTGGGTGTATATATTTTGTAAATATATTATTTAAACACAGTTTTGGTATAAAGTATTTGGGCAAATTAAAATTGACTTTTGATAAAAATAAATAGAAATTAAAATAAAATAAAGAAAATAATGAAAAATTTGTTATTTCAATTTTGTGTAGAATTTTCTTTGAATCTGTTAAATTCCCTACTGATTCTTAACATCATTTGAGCAATGTTTTTATGTAGTTGTTTTTTGTTTAAACATTTCATATAACACATCATATTGGTTGGTTTTTTGATTTAAATTAACAAGTCAATATTAAAAAAATCAAAGAAAATAATGCGATGGCGTAAATTTATTTTTTTGGCAATTCTTATAAATCGACCATACCATTACAAAACATACTAAGTTCATTAGCATATTTGAAATGTTATTTAATTTTTGGATTCTGTATTCTGTATATCTTAATTTATTTCATGTCAAATTTGATGGTGAAATTTATAACACAAAATGTACTCAGTATAAATCGAACTATTTTAAAATAGAAATTTATACTTGGGAGTTTTTGAAGAAAAAAATTTCGTAAAAAAAAGTTTCCGAAAAATATATTTTTCAAACAAAAAAAAAAATTGTCCCGAAAATGCACTTGGCAAATGGAATGATATATATATTGTTTTTCGAACATAAAATTCGAATAAAAAATAACTTAAAAAATAAAATTCGAAAAATAAAAATTTCAAAATAACAAATTTTGGCAAAAAAAAAACTGTAAAAAAAAAATTACTGTTTTTTTTTTTTTTTTTAATTTTCAGAAAAAATAAATTTTTTCAAAAAAAAATTATTTTGAAATATATTTTTTATAAATATTACATTTCATTAATAAAAAGTTGTAATTATAAATAAATATTTTACAAAATATTTTACTAATTTATTCATTGTCCAGCAAGCATTATATAAGAAATAACATAAAAGAACTCCTTGAGAACTGAGTAGTATGGTAAAAAATGAACCAAAAATAAATATAATGATTAAAAATTGGTTTGATGAACATCATTCTTCAATATGTTGTATTTTATGTATTTGTTGATATTGAAGAACACTTTTTCGGTAATTCTTCGAATATATAATGAATTCATAACATTGATATATTATATTTTATGTATTTGTTATTGATAATAAATTCATAACATTGATGTATTGTATTTTATGTATTTGTTGATATTGAAGAACACTTTTTCGGTCATTCTTCGAATTGATAATGAATTCATAACATTGATGTATTGTATTTTATGTATTTGTTAATAATGAAGAACACTTTTTCGGTCATTCTTCGAATTGATAATGAATTCATAACATTGATGTATTGTATTTTATGTATTTGTTATTGATAATAAATTCATAACATTGATGTATTGTATTTTATGTATTTGTTAATAATGAAGAACACTTTTTCGGTCATTCTTCGAATTGATAATGAATTCATAACATTGATGTATTGTATTTTATGTATTTGTTATTGATAATAAATTCATAACATTGATGAATTGTATTTTATGTATTTGTTGATATTGAAGAACAATTTTTCAGTCATTCTTCGAATTTATAATGAATTCATAACATTGATCTATTATATTTTATGTATTTGTTATTGATAATAAATTCATAACATTGATGTATTGTATTTGATGTATTGGTTGATATTGAAGAACACTTTTTCGGTCATTCTTGGAATTGATAATGAATTCATAACATTAATGTATTGTATTTGATGTATTGGTTGATATTGAAGAACACTTTTTCGGTAATTCTTCGAATTTATAATGAATTCATAACATTGATATATTATATTTTATGTATTTGTTATTGATAATAAATTCATAACATTGATGTATTGTATTTTATGTATTTTTTGATCTTGAAGAACACTTTTTCGGTCATACTTCGAATTGATAATGAATTCATAACATTGATGTATTGTATTTTATGTATTTGTTTTTGATAATAAATTCATAACATTGATGTATTGTATTTTATGTATTTGTTAATATTGAAGAACACTTTTTCGGTCATTCTTCGAATTGATAATGAATTCATAACATTGATGTATTGTATTTTATGTATTTGTTGATATTGAAGAACACTTTTTCGGCCATTCTTTGAATTGATAATGAATTCATAACATTGATATATTGTATTTTATGTATTTGTTATTGATAATAAATTCATAACATTGATGTATTGTATTTTATGTATTTGTTGATATTGAAGAACAATTTTTCGGTCATACTTCGAATTGATAATGAATTCATAACATTGATGTATTGTATTTTATGTATTTGTTATTGATAATAAATTCATAACATTGATGTATTGTATTTTATGTATTTGTTGATATTGAAGAACAATTTTTCGGTAATTCTTCGAATTTATAATGAATTCATAACATTGATATATTATATTTTATGTATTTGTTATTGATAATAAATTCATAACATTGATGTATTGTATTTTATGTATTTGTTAATAATGAAGAACACTTTTTCGGTCATTCTTCGAATTGATAATGAATTCATAACATTGATGTATTGTATTTTATGTATTTGTTATTGATAATAAATTCATAACATTGATGTATTGTATTTAATGTATTTGTTAATAATGAAGAACACTTTTTCGGTCATTCTTCGAATTGATAATGAATTCATAACATTGATGTATTGTATTTTATGTATTTGTTATTGATAATAAATTCATAACATTGATGAATTGTATTTTATGTATTTGTTGATATTGAAGAACAATTTTTCAGTCATTCTTCGAATTTATAATGAATTCATAACATTGATCTATTATATTTTATGTATTTGTTATTGATAATAAATTCATAACATTGATGTATTGTATTTGATGTATTGGTTGATATTGAAGAACACTTTTTCGGTCATTCTTGGAATTGATAATGAATTCATAACATTAATGTATTGTATTTGATGTATTGGTTGATATTGAAGAACACTTTTTCGGTAATTCTTCGAATTTATAATGAATTCATAACATTGATATATTATATTTTATGTATTTGTTATTGATAATAAATTCATAACATTGATGTATTGTATTTTATGTATTTTTTGATCTTGAAGAACACTTTTTCGGTCATACTTCGAATTGATAATGAATTCATAACATTGATGTATTGTATTTTATGTATTTGTTATTGATAATAAATTCATAACATTGATGTATTGTATTTTATGTATTTGTTAATATTGAAGAACACTTTTTCGGTCATTCTTCGAATTGATAATGAATTCATAACATTGATGTATTGTATTTTATGTATTTGTTGATATTGGAGAACACTTTTTCGGTCATTCTTTGAATTGATAATGAATTCATAACATTGATATATTGTATTTTATGTATTTGTTATTGATAATAAATTCATAACATTGATGTATTGTATTTTATGTATTTGTTGATATTGAAGAACAATTTTTCGGTAATTCTTCGAATTTATAATGAATTCATAACATTGATATATTATATTTTATGTATTTGTTATTGATAATAAATTCATAACATTGATGTATTGTATTTTATGTATTTGTTGATCTTGAAGAACACTTTTTCGGTCATACTTCGAATTGATAATGAATTCAAAACATTGATGTATTGTATTTTATGTATTTGTTATTGATAATAAATTCATAACATTGATGTATTGTATTTTATGTATTTGTTGATATTGAAGAACACTTTTACTTTCATTCTTCGAATTGATAATTAATTCATAACATTGATGTATTGTATTTTATGTATTTGTTGATATTGAAGAACACATTTTCGGTCATTCTTTGAATTGATAATGAATTCATAACATTGATGTATTGTAGTTATCAATATTATAAATCTATGAATCATTATTTGAAGAACGAAATTAATCAATATGATGATAATTTTTATACTGTGTTGGCTGTCTTCCAAATTTCTTCCTCAATAAACAAAGAAATTATATTTGGCAGAATTCGAAATTGTAATTAAGCGCCCTAATCTGACCGAACTGAGCTTGTGAATCATACCAGAATAGGGACATAAGTGTTAAATAAATACTTTAATTAGTCAGTTTCATAAAATGTAATTATCTGTATATTTTCAATTAATTGTGCACAAGTAAATTATGGTAAATGAGATGCGGGAACATTGACCGAGAAAAGATGAAAGATCAGTGCGATAAAACTCACGAGTATATTCAAAATAAATAGTTTGCTATATACTTTAACTAGTAAATACTAACATTAACTAGAAAACTAGTGTGACCTGCTAAGCATATCTCTAGTGTAGCGAACATGTACTAGATGGCATCATAGTCACGACACATCTTTTACTCTTACTACTTTTTGTTGTTCGATGTTTAAACCAAGTTCATATCACTAATAGAGCTATGTATAATGCAAGGGCACGATTAAACACAAATAAGGGAGAAGAATATCAAAGTCATGAAATACGTATGATGTATGGAAGAACGATCCGACGAACTGAATTGACAAACACGCGTTACGTGAACTAATGTAAAATAAGTTCGATAGAACAGTACTTGTAATACTGTGTAGTGATTTTAAAACTGTGTGTGGCTGTAAAACTGTTTAGTGCCTATAAAACTGGCGGTTGGTGTAGATGCTATAATGTATATATTTTAGCATATACACCAATCCATTAAGGATTTGATTTATGCTATTAAATAATTCGTTATTATAATAATGGAATTCAATATTTTGTACCAAATAATCGCAGTTACTATATTTACGTTCAATATTTTTGCAGTATCAACATTTGTATACAGAGCGACGGAAACTTAAGTAGTTTACTTTATTACGAGTTTTAAAATTAGACATACGAGTAAGTGTGTTGTACATAGTCCAAAGATATGAACTTAAAAAACCTTTTTCTAAAGACTTAATTTTGATATGATATGACAGTGGAATCTGAAGGTTAACAATATTTGCGTTTTTTATTAAATTCATAATACTATTTGCTTGGAAACAATAAGAGTGTAATTTTAATTCGATTTTGGAATTAATGTACCCGCTTATGCCAAACTGTTAAGTACATTAAAACCTATAACCAGTAGGATAAATATTATATAATGGACTCCGAATTGCTGGAATTTAAATAAATAATTTGAATATTCAAAAATACCCAATTATCTGCATCATTTATATAAAAAACCATTTTAGTATTAAAGTAATTTAAAGGAGGTCACTTACCAATTTGTAACTTCTGAACCATTAGCAATATCAAACTGAATATGGCGGCCGCAAAGAAGCTCTCAAACGAAGAGCGATGCTGCCGACGAGCTGAGCGAGGGTATGCAGTTGGCTCTCGATGGGGTTGTTGTTGTTGTTGAGCAACTCTTCGTTTTGGCCTTCGCGAGTTGAAGGATATAAATTGTTGTTTCTGTTGCGAGTTATTATTGTTGGTGGTGTTGGTGTCGGTGATGCTGCTGCTGCTGCTGCTGCTCTTGTTCTTGTTCTTGTTGCTAATGTTGTTAGTGGTAATGGTGGCAGCAACTGCAGCGGTTGAGGAGATGATCGCGGTGAGAAAGTTGGAAGCAATTTTTGCCATATTGCAGCGCAATAACTCAGTGGTTGAGCATAAAGCGTTATGCGTAGACGCAGCAGCAGTAGCAGTATAAGCAATTGCTGCAATGTTAGCAGCAGCAACATCAGTAGCAGCAGTCGTTGCACTACACTTGTAGTTGTAGCTGCTGCTCGCACTGTTTTGTTGTTTCATAGCTGTTTTTTCAGTGGTTTCTGTTGTTTTGCAAGATTGTGTTACTGTTGCTGCTCCTGCTGATGATGTTGCTGATTTTAATGATGCCTTTTTTGTTGCTTCCATAGTTGAATTGGTTATTGTTGTTGTTGTTGTGCTATGCGCCAACAGCATCTGCGTCAAACTTTTCGTATTTAAAAAGCTCGTAAAGCTTTTAAGTGTTACGTCGCTGAGATTGTAGCTGCTTTCTTTGGCGTGTGCTTTGCCACTGCACTGCTCTATTTGATTCGCATGCGCCATATTTTTTTTTAATGACTACTATTTGTTTTTTCTTTTTTAGTTTTTGAAATTATTGCAAAGTTTTAATATGCTTTTGGGCGAAAACTTTTAGTGCATCGAACTAGTACTAAGAGCTGCGGCAAAAGCTGCATTAACTTGAAAAAATAAACACAAATAAAAAAATAATCACTAACAAAGTTTTCACTCGATAATTAAAAGTTTTTTGTTTTTTTTTTCTTTCTTTTTGCGGTTGTACTTTGCAAGCACTTGCTTTATGCGTTTTGCGTAATAGAGCTTTTTTTTTTATAAATATGAGGTGCTTTCAAAATCAATCAATTCGTAATGTCTCGATACATATTCGATGTCCTTGTAGCACTATTTTAAAGTTGTTAGCAAATTGCTGCAGGCTATAATTTCTTTAAGCTCGTACATCATTTGCATAGTCTGTAAGTGAAAGAAAAATGAAAAAAAAAAGGTTTAAATTACAGCATAAATTCGTGTTGCTTGCGTTTTTCTGTCACTACATCAACGCCAACGAGTGTTTGCAAAGCGATTCGAGTCTGACTCGAGCACCCCCCCCCCCCCCCACTGCTAACCGAATGACCATATATATTCCCTCAAATTGCAACCATTAATTTTCGCTTCGTCCTTGTCGTCCTGCTGTTCGTTATTGTTGCTTTTGTTGTTGTTTGGCCAACATGCAGTATTTGCGTTTGCTTTGAAGCCAAAGTTTATTCATTCGCTGCATGTTTTGTGCAGTTTTTATGTAACCGGCGGTTGTTGATTTTGTTGCAAATATGCTCTGCAACTATGTATGTTGTTTGTGTTGTTAGAAGCAGTAAAACCCTTAAAAAAATAACAATCTACACCCATGCAAACGGACATAAGTATTTACAAAAAAAAAAATAATAAAAACACGCGAAAAGTTGCAGAGTTACGTTTGCCTAACAAGCAACTTTTGAGTTAATAATTTAAAAAAAAAATGTTTTAATTAGTAGCCAGTCAAATCAGTTGTTAAAAATAATAAAATATTCGTAATTATAGTTTTTCCATCATATATAAGATTTTTCAAATTGTATATTTTTCTATTTCTGGTTATGTAAATGTTGCCCGGAAAATTGATTTATAAGATGTTATCATTTCCAATGTTCTAATCAAAGTGTTTTTGTTATGTTATAACTTATGTTATAAAATAAATTATATTATGTTATAACATAACTTATTTTATGTTCTGTTACGTCATAATATAATATAACTTATGTTATTATGTCATAACATAATTTATGTTATGTTATAACATAACGTATACTATGTTCTGTTTGTTATAATAGATTATCTCATGTTATGTTTTTATGTTACGGTATGCTATGTTATGTTAAGTAAGATTATCTGATGTTATGTTAAATTATTGTTGGGTTAGGTTATGTTATATTATGTTATGATAGGATATATTATATGTTAGGATAGATGTTAGGATAGATTATAAACATCTGTACAAATGCATTTGAAACCCACATCAAGACATTCATTTTATTTCAAGACATGTACTGTCGCCGACTCTAAGCTTGGATACCAAATGCATGTGTTGCGCACAACAACAAAGCACAAGTAGTGTCAAAACAAAATACAAACAAGACGTAGTTGTAGTGAAGAGGGGTATAATGATTTGCAATAAAAATTCAAATACTGAAATGAACTGCTTATAACACTGAATACTCATTTTGTAATTTTTTATCATTCTTATACTCAGAGAAAAAAACATGTAAATTTAAACAGAAATTAAACAGATTTCATGTTGTTTTTTTTTTTCAAACAGATTGATCATGTTAAGTGATTTTTGTGATACTAAATTTTAAATTAACATGAATATTTGTTTAATTTATAGAATTGTTGTTTTCCATAGTTAAAAGAATCATGTAAAATTAATATGAGTCTGTTTAACAAAGTATATGTCAAAATTCTCTGAGTGTACGCTGAAGAATTTTCATCAATATTATAATATCGAAAAATTCAAAAGGTAGTAGAAAATCATATAATACTAGCTGGACCCGTGCACGACTCGTGTCAAGATTTTGTGAATTAAAAGATATGGTACGATTTTATTAATATAAAAAACATTTTTATTATTTATATCAGGAGCCCGTGTTTGGATGTGGAAGTTTTTTATTGGTTTTATAAATGTAGTAACCAAATAATAAATCTCCGCCAAAACAACTTTTCTCAAAGACAATTTTTTCGCAAACTGAACCGTAAAATTCTTCCCCATAAAACGCTTTCCCATAGAATTCTACCCGGTATAAATCTTCCCGTAGAACTCATCCCGGTAGAATTCTTTCCGGAAGAAATCTTCCCGTAGAACTCATCCCGGTAGAATTGTTCCCGGTAGATTTCTTTCCCGTAGAATTCTTCCCCGTAGAGTTTTTCACAGTAGAAATTTTAGTGTGGTGAGTTTTAATGTGGTGAGTTTCAGTGTGGTGAGTTTAGATGAGGTGAATTTTGGTGTGGTGAGTTTTAGTGTGGTAAGTTTTAGTGTGCTGAGTTTTAGTGTGGTGAGTTTTAGTGCGGTGAATTTTATTGTGGTGAGTTTCAATGTGGTGAATTTTATTGTGGTGAGTTTTAGTGTAGTAAGTTTTAGTGTGGTGAATTTTAGTGTGGTGAATTTTAGTGTGGTGAATTTTAGTGTGGTGAATTTTAGTGTGGTGAATTTTAGTGTGGTGAGTTTCATTGTGGTGAGTTTTAATGTGGTGTGGTTGCTTTTGTATATTTTTTTTGTATTTGAGTTTTTTGTTTCATCTTTTTAGATTGTGTTTGTGCTGAGTTATGTCGTTTGGAATGTTTAGGTTGTATAAGAGGTACCACGCCCCTTTGTCCAATCGCGCCCATATTTAGCCTATGACACACTCCGGACTCTATAGTATCCTGTTACAAAATTTCAGTTAAATCGGTTCAGCGGTTTAGACGTGATGCTGGAACAAACAGACAGACGGACCGACAGACGGACCAAGAAGATTTTATATAAAGCTTTTTGTTTATTGGACAACTTTTTTTCATTATTTAATTTAAAAAAAAAAAAAAATTTTGTTTTGGATATTTTGCTTTTTAATTAATGTTAAGGTGTTTTTGTCGTACAATTTTTTTTTAACAATTTTTTTTTTTTTTAAACAATGTTTGTTGTATTTTTAGAAACATATAAATGCTGACAACAACATTACTGCCGTCGAACGCCGAGCGGCAGATTTGTTGTTGTTTTCAATGTTCGTCTTCTCACTCGTTACTCCTTTCGCTCACTTACTGCACTCACTGTACTTGGTATATTTTCAGTGACAGTAGTGTCATTTTCTTTTGTTTTTCAAAATATTGATGTCTTGAAAAAAAAATGTCTTAACATTGAAATTGACAATGAAACAAATACTGCAGTAAAGTGAAGTCGTTGAGAGCCTTCACTATAATACTCTAGACTGCCATTGCGAAATGTACTCAATACTGTAGAGTGCAGTAGTGCATATTTTGCATATTTATATTTTTTGAAGTGTTTTCATAATTAACACCTTATCTTATTGCAGTGGCATTGCTATGTCCATTTCTAAAATGGACAACAGACGTTGACCAGGGATCCGTTCACAGACACACCTGAATTTCAACTGGTTTTCGCTGGGTCGTCACTATCTTTTCTTTCTCTCATGAGAAACACCTTTGCCCGGTGGTATTTGGTCTAAAATGAAATGGTTTTAAATGACATGAGATGTCATATGTAATGATAAATATTTCTTATTAATGTTGAACACATTGTATATCATAATTTGGAAATTTATAACGAATTGGTATAACTATTTTTTTTATATTACTCACACTTTATGCAAGTTCATGTAGGTCTTCTAATGGTAATGCTTGTCTGTAGCTGACACCGTGTAAATAAAAATATTTTTATGCAATTTTCTGCTGCTAACGCCTAGATTGCAGTTTTAGCCCGGTTATGCACAAGATAAACGTATACCATTTTTTTGTCTGTTGTTTTGTCGCACAATATTCAAATTTTTTGTATTTCAAATGCCTTGCAAAAAATATTGTTTCATTTATTTGTTTGTACGTTGCCACAGTATTTTGTTTTCTTTTTGTTTCTGTTGCCATTTTATCTTATGTGACTTATTTTGTCTTTATGCGCACAATTTGCTCCGATGGGACGCTTGCCAGGCAGCCAGCATGGATTCTTTTATTTTTTAGTTATTTTTTTCGAATGTAAAAATTTGTATGCAGTGATTTGGAAAAAATATATAGATATTTTTGTCATATTTATTTCGATTTGCATGCAGTCTATTGTGCGTATTATATATGAAATAAATAATTTGCATCGTCGTTGCCAGTTGCAAAAAATGATTGGCTTGGAAATTGGCGAGTATAAAACAGTGTTTCTCATACAGCTCCATTTGCAAAATATATATGTGACATGGCGTTTAAATTATAAATAAATTTAAGAGGCAGAAGTTTCATAAATTTTTGAAATTTTGCAAAAGTGATTTAAAAATATACACAGAATTCACGCACATATCAAAGAGACTGCCAAAACAGTTGTTGGCAGGGTCAAGGCATTTTTGAAATATTTTGTCGACATATTTCAAACAGATAAAGCACCAAAAAACTGCCTATTTTCTGCCAAAAAAATTTCACAAAATTTGAAAACCTCCACAGACAAATTTCTGGCATTTTTAGGAATATTTCGGGCATATTTCTGGCAAAAACATACAGAGATGTGTAGCAGGTTGTTAAATTTTCTGATATTTTAATGGCAGATTCACGGCATATTTTGGAAACTGTCAGAAAACAGACAGCTTGTGATAATAATTTCGCCTTTGTCTGTTTGAAATATGTCGAAAAATGTTTTTCAACTGCTTTCTAAACTGACCCTTCTAAAAATGTTGTCTGAGCTTGATATATACTTCCCAAAATATTCCATTTATCTGTGTGCTAGCCAAAAATATGCTGCAAATATTACTGAAAAATGCCAGACATTTTTTCTGGGGGCTTTGCATACAATTAAAGTGGTTTTTTTATTTGTGAAACCTGATAAATATAAAATAAATATCATTAGTGCAGACATTTCTTGTCTAATGGCCCACATTGTAACACAAAATGCAAATGTTGTTCAACAAACCAAAAACCATCGAATTTGTAACTAAATCCCTAAATTTATTTTATTGATTTGGACCAACATAAAAAAAGGACAAACGATTCATATCTTTGCAAATAAAATATTACATATTTACACGATTTAAAGGATGTACAGCTTATTAAACAATAAGAGTAACATATCGAAATTCATGTCCAACAAAAAAAAAATAAAAAGGCAGACATAAAGATCTCGGATAGTTAAACAATCGGAAAATACAGCATTTGTATTGGTAAACAAAATAAAAATTTTCCTATAAAACACACACACACACAATACTTTTCCTAATAATAAATTCCATGAAATATAAGGAAAACCAAATAAAAAGAATATGAATCCTTTTTTTTAACCCAGCTTTAGCCACCAGGCGAGCAGTATCCGTTCAGCTTTATGCGAATAACATGGAGATGATTGATTTTCAAAGTTTGCAAAATTAACTATTAAAGCATCGAAAATATTATTGAAGCGGAAAAGATGAAGGCCAGAACACAGGCTATGCTGGCTGAATCGGGGGTGCATAGGAGAGGGGCAGCTGAAATTTGAGAAACGACGACGTATAAAAAGGATGACATTGATGAGATGTAGCATATGAGAAACTCAAGCAAAGGATAAAGACATGAAAAATGATAAATGTTAGAAATATAAAATTTCATATAAAGGTTGGAGAAAGGGACGCACAAAATGTATTAACGGAAATACGTAACGTACAAGACAGCCAGCCAGCCAGATCAGAGACCTATACAGTGTGCCTAAGGGAGCCAATATTAGTTTTTGCAAAGGACATCAATGCTGAAAATAAAAAGAAAATACTCTGACAATGAAAACTATAGCTAGTATTAAAGAAAAAAAAAGAAATGAATGAATAAATAGTATAGGGAAAAGTAGTAAAATAATAATTTTATTAACATCAAAATTGTTTTTTATTCTTTCTATGCGCACAAGCATAATAATCTCATGGGGCATACCATGTACATACGATATATTAGATGTTCTGAATAAGGTTTGATCAAATTCAACAGTACGTTGAATTTAAGAAAATAGTTAAATTAATAGAAAAAAAAACAGACTGTTTACTAATGATAAAGTATTCAACTTACAGAGAATTCGACGAAACCAAAAATAGAAATAAGAGTTTGCCAGATATAAAGCAAAGGCTGTCTCATGGTTCGTCTAACATACCGAGTACTAAGTGGAAAATTACACGATAGCAAAGCGAAACATAGCATAACAGAAAATTAAATAGTACGAATAAAATAACTGCAAAATAGCGGAAATACTGCAATGACCACATAGCAAATACAAAAAAAAAAATATACAAAAAGTACTGGAATCACGATTGTTGCAACTAATTGGACCTTTCTTTGTGTAACAACATTGTGAAATTTCGGGTCACTGCATGGAGATATTTTATATATTTGGTGCACATAACAAAAAAAAAACGTCAAATTTAAGTCATTTCCAAAGACATAGCTCTGTGTTTTATACAGACTAAAGCATTTAATTCGATATATATTAAATTTGAAATCCTACAACTGAAAATTAAATTTAAATCCATTAAATTTAAACATCGCCGGATTCTGAAAATTTGAGTTTACCGTCTGTTTAATTTCAGTTAAGTTTGAGTTCAGTTTGAGTTCATTTTGAGTTCAGTTCAGTTTCAGTTCAGTTCAGTTTCAGTTCCAGTTCAGTTTCAGTTCAGTTTCAGTCCAGTTTCAGTTCAGTTTCAGTTAAGTTTCAGTTCAGTTTCAGTTCAGTTTCAGTTCAGTTTCAGTTCAGTTCAGTTTCAGTTCAGTTTCAGTTTCAGTTCAGTTTCAGTTCAGTTTCAGTTCAGTTTCAGTTCAGTTTCAGTTCAGTTTAAGTTCAGTTTCAGTTCAGTTTCAGTTTCAGGTCAGTTTCAGTTCAGTTTCAGTTCAGTTTCAGTTCAGTTTCAGTTCAGTTCAGTTCAGTTTCAGTTCAGTTTCAGTTTCAGTTTCAGTTTCAGTTCAGTTTCAGTTCAGTTTCAGTTCAGTTTCAGTTCAGTTTCAGTTCAGTTTCAGTTCAGTTTCAGTTTCAGTTCAGTTTCAGTTCAGTTTCAGTTCAGTTTCAGTTCAGTTTCAGTTTCAGTTCAGTTTCAGTTCAGTTTCAGTTCAGTTTCAGTTCAGTTTCAGTTCAGTTTCAGTTCAGTTTCAGTTCAGTTTCAGTTTCAGTTCAGTTCAGTTTCAGTTCAGTTTCAGTTCAGTTTCAGTTCAGTTTCAGTTCAGTTTCAGTTCAGTTTCAGTTCAGTTTCAGTTCAATTTCAGTTCAGTTTCAGTTTCAGTTCAGTTTTAGTTCAGTTTCAGTTCAGTTTCAGTTCATTTTCAGTTCATTTTCAGTTCAGTTTCAGTTCAGTTTCAGTTCAGTTTCAGTTCAGTTTCAGTTCAGTTTCAGTTCAGTTTCAGTTCAGTTTCAGTTCAGTTTCAGTTCAGTTTCAGTTCAGTTTCAGTTTCAGTTCAGTTTCAGTTCAGTTTCAGTTCAGTTTCAGTTCAGTTTCAGTTCAGTTTCAGTTCAGTTTCAGTTCAGTTTCAGTTTCAGTTCAGTTTCAGTTCAGTTTCAGTTCAGTTTCAGTTCAGTTTCAGTTCAGTTTCAGTTCAGTTTCAGTTCAGTTTCAGTTCAGTTTCAGTTCAGTTTCAGTTCAGTTTCAGTTCAGTTTCAGTTCAGTTTCAGTTCAGTTTCAGTTCAGTTTCAGTTCAGTTTCAGTTCAGTTTCAGTTCAGTTTCAGTTCAGTTTCAGTTCAGTTTCAGTTCAGTTTCAGTTCAGTTTCAGTTCAGTTTCAGTTCAGTTTCAGTTCAGTTTCAGTTCAGTTTCAGTTCAGTTTCAGTTTCAGTTCAGTTTCAGTTCAGTTTCAGTTGAGTTTCAGTTCAGTTTCAGTTCAGTTTCAGTTCAGTTTCAGTTCAGTTTCAGTTCAGTTTCAGTTCAGTTTCAGTTTCAGTTCAGTTTCAGTTCAGTTTCAGTTCAGTTCAGTTTCAGTTCAGTTTCAGTTCAGTTTCAGTTCAGTTTCAGTTCAGTTTCAGTTCAGTTTCAGTTCAGTTTCAGTTCAGTTCAGTTTCAGTTTCAGTTCAGTTTCAGTTCAGTTTCAGTTCAGTTTCAGTTCAGTTTCAGTTCAGTTTCAGTTCAGTTTCAGTTCAGTTTCAGTTCAGTTTCAGTTCAGTTTCAGTTCAGTTTCAGTTCAGTTTCAGTTCAGTTTCAGTTCAGTTCAGTTTCAGTTCAGTTTCAGTTCAGTTTCAGTTCAGTTTCAGTTCAGTTTCAGTTCAGTTTCAGTTTCAGTTCAGTTTAAGTTCAGTTTCAGTTCAGTTCAGTTTCAGTTCAGTTTCAGTTCAGTTTCAGTTCAGTTTCAGTTCAGTTTCAGTTCAGTTTCAGTTCAGTTTCAGTTCAGTTTCAGTTCAGTTTCAGTTCAGTTTCAGTTCAGTTTCAGTTCAGTTTCAGTTCAGTTTCAGTTCAGTTTCAGTTCAGTTTCAGTTCAGTTTCAGTTCAGTTTCAGTTCAGTTTCAGTTCAGTTTCAGTTCAGTTTCAGTTCAGTTCAGTTTCAGTTTCAGTTCAGTTTCAGTTCAGTTTCAGTTCAGTTTCAGTTCAGTTTCAGTTCAGTTTCAGTTCAGTTTCAGTTTCAGTTCAGTTTAAGTTCAGTTTCAGTTCAGTTCAGTTTCAGTTCAGTTTCAGTTCAGTTTCAGTTCAGTTTCAGTTCAGTTTTAGTTCAGTTTCAGTTCAATTTCAGTTCAGTTTCAGTTCAGTTTTAGTTCAGTTTCAGTTCAGTTTCAGTTCAGTTTCAGTTCAGTTTCAGTTCAGTTTCAGTTCAGTTTCAGTTCAGTTTCAGTTCAGTTCAGTTTCAGTTCAGTTTCTGTTCAGTTTCTGTTCAGTTTCAGTTCAGTTTCAGTTCAGTTTCAGTTCAGTTTCAGTTCAGTTTCAGTTCAGTTCAGTTTCAGTTCAGTTTCAGTTCAGTTTCAGTTCAGTTTCAGTTCAGTTTCAGTTCAGTTTCAGTTCAGTTTCAGTTCAGTTTCAGTTCAGTTCAGTTTCAGTTCAGTTTCAGTTCAGTTCAGTTTCAGTTTCAGTTCAGTTTCAGTTCAGTTTCAGTTCAGTTTCAGTTCAGTTTCAGTTCAGTTTCAGTTTCAGTTCAGTTTCAGTTTCAGTTTCAGTTCAGTTCAGTTTCAGTTTCAGTTTCAGTTCAGTTCAGTTTCAGTTCAGTTTCAGTTCAGTTTCAGTTCAGTTTCAGTTCAGTTTCAGTTCAGTTTCAGTTCAGTTTCAGTTCAGTTCAGTTTCAGTTTCAGTTCAGTTTCAGTTCAGTTTCAGTTCAGTTTCAGTTCAGTTTCAGTTCAGTTTCAGTTCAGTTTCAGTTCAGTTTCAGTTCAGTTTCAGTTTCAGTTTCAGTTCAGTTTAAGTTCAGTTTCAGTTCAGTTCAGTTTCAGTTCAGTTTCAGTTCAGTTTCAGTTCAGTTTCAGTTCAGTTTTAGTTCAGTTTCAGTTCAATTTCAGTTCAGTTTCAGTTCAGTTTTAGTTCAGTTTCAGTTCAGTTTCAGTTCAGTTTCAGTTCAGTTTCAGTTCAGTTTCAGTTCAGTTTCAGTTCAGTTCAGTTTCAGTTCAGTTTCTGTTCAGTTTCTGTTCAGTTTCAGTTCAGTTTCAGTTCAGTTTCAGTTCAGTTTCAGTTCAGTTTCAGTTCAGTTTCAGTTCAGTTTCAGTTCAGTTTCAGTTCAGTTTCAGTTCAGTTTCAGTTCAGTTTCAGTTCAGTTTCAGTTCAGTTTCAGTTCAGTTTCAGTTCAGTTTCAGTTCAGTTTCAGTTCAGTTTCAGTTCAGTTTCAGTTCAGTTTCAGTTCAGTTTCAGTTCATTTTCAGTGTCAGTTTCAGTTCAGTTTCAGTTCAGTTTCAGTTCAGTTTCAGTTCAGTTTCAGTTCATTTTCAGTTCAGTTTCAGTTCAGTTTCAGTTCAGTTTCAGTTCAGTTTCAGTTCAGTTTCAGTTTAGTTTCAGTTCAGTTTCAGTTCAATTTCAGTTCAGTTCAGTTTCAGTTCAGTTTCAGTTCAGTTTCAGTTCAGTTTCAGTTCAGTTTCAGTTTCAGTTTAGTTCAGTTTCAGTTCAGTTTCAGTTCAGTTCAGTTTCAGTTCAGTTTCAGTTTAGTTTCAGTTCCAGTTCCAGATTCAGTTTCACTAGTACTAAAATAAATTAGTATTAAAAATTTTAAAACGCGTCGACAATTTCAACTCTGCCACAGCAGCACTCTTTGGTCTGTCTTTAGATCTGTCCTTCTGCCTTGCTGTCATTATGTCATTCTCGCTGTCAGACTGCTCAGCTGACAAACTGCGGCCTCCACGTTGTCGATTCACGCCACCCAGAACGTTATAGTAATTATCCAAAAGCACCGCATAAAACCAGAGACGACGAAGAAAGTAACGAAATGCAACGTAACGAAAGACGCCAGATAGGAAGCACTTGACTAACATTAACAACTGCATCGACGGACATCAATGTGTAGGATATGTTGGCTTCGTGACAGCAGTCGGAGGATTGGCTAATTTCTGCGGCAACTTCAGCGGCGCTGCTGTCGGAATTCCTCACTTGTGCAAGGATGTGCAGGGATATACTACGGACAACAAATTCAACATGTACAACCACAACAATAACTAGTCGATGTGACGTGGTACGTAGAACATGCACTTCGGATCGAATTACCAATTTGTGTAATTTTGCCGGATATCCCGTTGGCAAACCCGAAAACATCGTGGACAGCGTTGCAACCAAAGAAAAGTCCAATTGAATTAGTTGCCGTGATGGATGGATAGATAGCTAGAGCGGTTGGATGTGAGCTAGACATATACTATGTGGTTTAAGTCATTTGAAAATTAATTTAACAAGTTTTATTGATATTTTTGCGAAACGCGTTGGCTAACAGTTCGCAGAAAGAAGTGCGGTAATGGAAACACGACATTTGCTAATTTATTAACTAATGATGCAATGCTTTAAGATATTTGTGTCTGTAATCGATATTTATTTTGTAAAGAAAATAATTTACGAATTCCTAATCAAGATTTGAAACAGTGCACAAAATTAGAAACTGGAGCAAAGCAAAATACTTTTTTTCATAATTAACGCATACCGATTTTTAAAACTACTCTATATCCAAGTGTATATCAAAAATATTCAATATATGTTCAAAATATATCAATTGTAATTCAGAAATTCCATTTTATATTTAAAACACCTCAAATTTAATTCGGAAATTCAAAAACATAAATTGTATTTCAGAATTTCCATTTGAAATTCAAAAAATGTCAATTGTAATACAGAAATTCAAAAGACATCAATTGAAATTCAGAAAACCATTTGAATTACAAAATACATCAATTGTAATTCAGAAATTCCATTTGAAATACAAAAGAAATCAATTTAAATTCAGTTATTTCATTTGAAATATAAAAAGACAACAATTGAAATTCAGAAATTCCACTTGAAATACAAATAACATTAATTGTAATTCACAAATTCCGTTTTAAATTCAACAAACATTAACTGAAATTCATAAATTCCATTTGAAATACAAAATACATCAATTGTAATTCATAAATTCCATTTGAAATTCAAAATACATCAATTGTAATTCATAAATTCTATTTGAAATTTAAAAGGCATCAATTGTAATTCATAAATTCCATTTGAAATTCAAATGACATGAATTGAAATTCATAAAATCCATTTGAAATACAAAAGACATCAATTATAATTCAGAAATTCCATTTGAAATACAAAAGAAATCAATTTAAATTCAGTTATTCCATTTGAAATACAAAAAACATTAATTGTAATTCAGAAATTCCCTATTAAATTCAGAAGACATAAATTGAAGTACAGTATTTTCATTTGTAATTCAAAAGTCAACAATTTTATTTCAGTTATTCTATTTGAAATACGAAAAAGTATCAGTTGTAATTCAGAAATTCCATATAAATTCCAAATATGTCAAGTGTAATCCAGAAATTTCATTTGATATTTAGAATACATATATTTTCCTAATATTTTTAATATTCTAAATTGAAAATTATGAATTACAATTGACACGTTTTGAATTTCAAATAGAATTTTTGAATTACAATTGATTTCTTTTGTATATAAAATGGAATATCTGAATTTCAAATGATGTCTGCTGAATTGCAAACGGTATTTTTGATTTAGAATTGATCTATTCTGAATTAGTTCTAGAGTGATACCGCTTTAGAATGGGTTTGCAAAACGTAAGGGCGAAACATGAATCAGCAGACATCTGTTTTGTATTGAGCTTTATTTGAAAAACCACCGAAACAACTTCAGCTCCCTTAACATGCAGAGAAGCGCATTGAACTAAGTAAATATCTCATAGTAATTATCTACATACTTCAGCTGAATTGAGCTCCTTTCGCCAGCTACCACCACTTTTCGTCTTTAGTTTAAAACATACCCAGTCCATGTATTATTTTGTCTTTGTTTTAAGTTCATTAACTGTAATAAAAATAATAATAATAATTTCCACCCATTCTCCGGGTTTTTGTTTGTCTTTGCTACGATACGTTGGCCATTTGCAGGACATCATGGTGCCAATCCTCGCGACGCCCCCCAACCCAGAATGCGTTAATACATTGTTTCGACGCTTGGCTGATTACATTTTTTATTTTACAAAGTATACAGGAAAAAAAAAATAGAAGTTGAAGACATACAATGCTGTGCAAAAGAGGGCAACAAAAAAAGTAATGGCTGCTCTTAAACCCTATACATATTTTTATTTTCTATTGTTCATTATTTTAAGAGTTTTCTTTTTCTTCAAATATTTACTTCACAATTTTTTTTACATTGTCATCACGAAGTAGGAGCAAAAGAAGACATTCTCAAATAAAGACGGTATTAACTTTTTGTTGTTGGACTTGTGTGCGTGCATATAGTTCGCATGGAAGGAACTTTGCCGAATGAGGTTCATTGTCTCTAATATCCTTGCGTTTGAGTGGACATTTAAGCGACTGGGAAAAAGCGAGTTAATGAAGCAAATTAATTCTAATTATGGTAAAAAGATAAGAATGACATGGTACGGGCTGGCTGCAAACTGTAGGAAAGGGAAAGAAATTTTCAAAGCACATAATGTATTTAAGTCGATCATAAGGGTTTTATTTTGTACAATATATTTTTTTTTAATTAAAATATATTATTTAAGGTTTTCTATAATTATTTTCCCCTTTTTTAAAACTGTCATAAGGCAGTTGTTTTTTTTTTTTAGCGGAGTTTTCATTATATAATTCAATTAGGACGACGACGTCAATTCATGCCGCTAAACATTCTAATTACTTTAAGTGATTATTATGCTCGTTAATTACGAAAAATTGTTTCCAATCAAGTGTAAAATGTACGCCGTTTTCTATCGAGCGCACAGAACGTGAAGACGAACGCAGAAAACCAACGATATAATCAAACAATCGTCGTAGGAAAGCAAGTGGAAAATATCAAAGAAATTACTGCAGTACGCCAAACTCACAAAGCATCCAAGGATGTTGAGACCAAACCAGAGACCAGATAGGCAGTCAGGCAGCAGGATGCCCAAAGGCAACGAAAATTACAAGAATAATTGAGGCCACGAAAATTACGATTATTCGATGTGAATGCTCGATATATAAATAAAGTCAGTGTTTGTATTTAATTAGAAATTTAATATATATGGTTGTGAGCTTTTTTTTATTTTGCATTAATAATAATTGTTTTTGTAAAAAAAAATACATTGTTTAAAATAAATTTAAAGTTAAATTTAAGATTCTGAAATTTTTTTTTAATTAAATTTAATGTAGATAGAATTCCAAAATGACTACATTATGTATTTGTTTTGAAATAATGTTAGTTCTACTACATTATTAAAATACTTGTTTTTGAATTTTATTTTAAGGCATATTATCCAAGAAATGCATTACTCACATTGAGTTCTACATGATGCGAAACATGATGAAACTGTAGAATGTATTTGTTTTTTTGCATTTTTTCATAATTTGAAGTTCGGGCGCACACACGACTAACGTATAGCAAAAGTGCAAAAGAAACTCAAACAAAGCAACTGAACGAAAAGAAAAATATAAAGAAAAGAAAAGCACAACATAACACAAATATTGTTTTTCGAGCTCGTTATTAGTTATTAGAGCATATTATTCATATTTGGTATAAATGAAAAACAACACTGAAATGTACGTCGAAACTTTAAATCGTCCATGGTAGAATATTTAGCTAAGAAACTATCTTCGTTGTCTTAATAAATAATTTGACTTTAAATTATATACAAACTTAAGTCAAAATGATTTCATAATATTTATAAAATTTATATAAATGCATAATGTAGTAAAAATACATCAATCTACAGCAATGTTTACATTTTGCTTGAAATTGAAACAAAAGGTAATGTAGTCAAAATAAATGAAGATTTTGAAATTTATCTACATATTCTGAATGCTTAAATAGATGCAAAACGTAGTTATTTTCAATACAAACGTATTTAAATTTATTAAAATTATATAATAACATAGTGTAGTAAATGTACATCAATCTGTAGTAATTTTAACATTTGTGTTAAAATTAAAAAAAAAAATACTTAATGTAGTCAAAGATGTTGAAATGTATCTACATATTTCTGCATGCTTCAAATAAATGCAAAATGTACTTATATTCAATGCAAATGTATTCAAATTTTGTATAGAATTCTAGTAAATTTAACTATTCGAAACTTAAATAACTACATAAATGTATTAAAAATAAATACATTTGCTATTCGACGTAAATAAAATACATACGCATTTATTGTAAACTAGAGATCAGAAATAACTATTAACATTTATATCCCTTTAGTTTTTCACTGAGAGATATTATTTTTCAAAAACTATAAAGGTCTTTGGTTGAAAGATATTTTTATTTGAAAAAAAAAAAACATTTAATATACATATATTTCGAAATTTAAACATTTAAACATTGTTGTTTTCGTCTACTAAACATTTTTAAAACTTTTTTTTTTGATAAAAAAATTAATCATTTTTGCTTTAAGGGTTTTATTTACATACTAGCTGGATCCGTGCGTTTTAGTGTGGTGAGTTTCGATGTGGTGAGTTTAGGTGTGGTGAATTTTATTGTGGTGTGTTTTAGTGTGGTGAATTTGACAGTGGTGATTGTAGTGTGGTGAATTTTAGTGTGGTCAGTTTAAGTGGATGAATTTGAGTGTGGTGAATTTTAGTGTGGTGAGTTATAGTGTGGTGAATTTTAGTGTGGTAAGTTTTAGTGTGGTGAATTTTTGTGTGGTGAATTTTTGTGTGGTGAATTTAAGTGTGGTGAATTTTGGTGTGGTGAGTTTAATGTGGTGTGTTTTAGTGTGGTGAATTTTATTGTGTTGTGAGTTTTAGTGTGGTAAATTTTATTGTGTTGAGTTTTAGTGTAGTGAATTTGAGTGTGGAAAATTTTAGTGTGGTGAATTTTAGTATGGTGAGTTTTAGTGTGGTGAATTTGAGTGTGGTGCATTTTAGTATGGTGAGTTTTAGTGTGGTGAATTTGAGTGTGGTGCATTTTAGTGTGTTGAATTATAGTGTGGTGAATTTTAGTGTGGTGAATTTTAGTGTGGTGAATTTTAGTGTGGTGAGTTTAAGTGTAGTTAATTGAGTTTTATTGTGGTGAATTTTGGTGTGATGAATTTTGGTGTGGTGAATTTTAGTGTAGCGAGTTTTAGTGTGGTGAATTTTACTGTGGTGAGTTTTGCGTGGTAATTATAGTGTGGTTGATTTTGTTTTTCTGTTTTTGCTTTTGTGTTTTGCTCTTGTGTTTTTGCTTTTATTTTTGGGTTTCTGCTTTTGTTCTTTGTATTTGCTTTTAATTTTGTTTTTCCATCCTTTTTTATATTTCTGTTGTTGCTTTGTTTTTGTGTGTTTTTTTTTTATTTTTTGTATTTGATTTTTGCTTTGTTATTGTGTTTTGCTTGTTTTTTTTTTGTATTTAACTTTTGTGTTTCATCTTCTTAGCTGGTGTAAGTCCCAAGTTATAACGCATTAAAAGTTTAGGTTGTATGGAAGGTGCCACGCCCCTTTGTCCAATCCCGCCCATATATAGGCTATGACACCCTCCAGACTCCATAGTATCCTGTTACAAAATTACAGTTAAATCGGTTCAGCGGTGTATACGTGATGTTGGAACAAACAGACAGGCCGACAGACAGACTGACGGACCAAGAGTTTTATATATACACTAGCTGGACCCGGGCAAGACTCGTGCCAAGATTTTGTGAATTAAAAGATATGGAGCATTTTTATTAATATAAAAAACATTTTTATTATTTATATCAATCGCCCGTGCTTGGCTGTGGAAGTTTTTTTATTGGTTTTATACATGTAGTAACCAAATAATAAATCTCCGCCAAAACAACTTTTCTCAAAGACAATTTTTTCTCAGACTGCCCCGTAAAATTCTTCCCATATAACGCTTTCCCGTAGAATTCTTCCCGGTAGAAATCTTCCCGTAGAACTCATTCCGGTTGAATTCTTCCCGGAAGAAATCTTCCCGTAGAACTCATCCCGGTAGAATTTTTCCCGGTAGAGTTAAAATGTGGTGAGTTTCAGTGTGGTGAGTTTGGTGTGGTGAGTTTTAGTGTGGTGAGTTCTATTGTGGTGAGTTTTAGTGTGGTGAGTTCTAGTGTGGTGAGTTTCATTATGGTGAGTTTTAATGTGGTGTGGTTGCTTTTGTATTATTTTTGTTTCATCTTATTAGCTTGTGTATGTTCTGAGTTATGTCGTTTGGAATGTTTAGGTTGTCCAATCGCGCCCATATATAGCCTATGACACTCTCCGGACTCCATAATATACTGGTGAAAAATTTCAGTTAAATCGGTTTAGCGGTTTAGACGTGATGCTGGAGCAAACAGACCGACAGACTGACAGACGGACCAAGACGGATATAAATATATAAATATATAGATAGATAGATAGATAGATAGATAGATAGATAGATAGATAGATAGATAGATAGATAGATAGATAGATAGATAGATAGATAGATAGATAGATAGAAAGATGATAGATAGATAGATAGATAGATAGATAGATAGATAGATAGATAGATAGATAGATAGATAGATAGATAGATAGATAGATAGATAGATAGATAGATAGATGATAGATAGATAAATAGATAGATATACCCAAATTTTTAATCAAAAGTTTGTGGTAGTATTAGGAGTCATCTCAAAACAGAATTGTGCATCAGCGCTTTTCAGCTTCTCAAATATTAACAATGAGAGATATATTTTGCTTACCTTTCTATCTCCCGCTGTTTAAATGCAACCGAAAATTTGCAAAATTATTGTTTCTCTCAGACCTTTTTGTTTTGGGTTTTCACTGATGAATTAAATAATTGTTATTCAGCGAGAGTTATTCAGGAACCTCCGGAAAGGTTAACATTTATCTCTGACCTCTGTTTTAAACACATTTTTTTCTATTTAATACAGTTATTTATTTTTGTTGATGTACACTTTTTCAACTGTAAAATATGTTAACCGTTCGAAAATGTTAAACTCTAACTTAGAGCTCACAAACAAATACATAAAACATGACACGTAATGACAGGTGTCAATATTATGTAACAAAGTTACATATATCACAATATTACAAACATATATTACAAAAAAATATAGTAAAAAAAAGAAGAATAAAACAAAAAATGAATATTTTAAAAAATGAGTAAAAAAAAATATATTTTTGAGTTGTTATGACACCGAAAACAAAATTAGAAGATGAAACAAAAAAAAAAGACAGCAAAAACTCAACGCCACACATGCACAAAAACATCAAATAATAAAAGAAAAAGACAGCTCTTTAAATGAAAAATGAAAAGTTTACATCCGATTTTCTGTAACAAAAATAAACTTTATCCCATCCAGCTGTCAGTAGCATATTTGCAGACATGTCAAAAATCTAATTCGGCGAAAAATTTTCAAAGAAGATGTTCTTCGCTTTTTTTTAATATATTAATATTTTTTTATTATTTTGTCACGTGTGCAGTTTGTGGAGAACATTGTGTTGACAACGGGTTTCCAGCGCCTTAACAAACCATATTCTTATAAAGACGTTGCCTTGCAACGCAATTATTAATTATTTCAGGCAGCATCATGGGGGGATACTAAAAATACTTAAAATTCTCAATGAAAAACACACGTTTTATATTACTCAATTAGGCAGTATTGAGGTCTACTCAATACAATAATACAATACACTGTTTAACCCGAAACTATATAATTTAAATGGCACGTACTCCCATAAACTTAAACTTTGACATATCAATCCATCAAATTTGTGTCTTTTTTTTTGAATGTTTGTATGTTGTTCAAATTGAATTGCAACCAAACAACAAAAAAAAAAAAAGAAAAAAGCACATAAAATATGAAAAGAAGCAAATATTTCAAAAATAGTTTTACTCACATTGAGTTCAACAATTCAATTTATTTCGTTTTTGCCATTTTTATGCACTCAGCCATTCATTCATTCATATATGGTTTTGTGAAGAAAACTTTTTTCATTATTTATGACAAAATACTATATGAGATGAGTTGGCTTGGCTTGGCATGAAAAATGATGCGGAGGGAAAATCAATTTTGTAAATTTTTCATGTTTCACCATTTTGGTCGTTTTTCAATTTGCATTCGTTGTCAATGTCGTCTGTGATTTTGGGACAAAAGATGAAAACTCAAATTGAAAATGAAATCCACTGTGAATTTTCTTCATATTAGTTGGTCTTTCTGCCAGTTTTGTCTGTCTGTTTGTTTGTTGTATATTATTATGACAATGTTTTTGAATTTTATTTGTTCTTTTTATGATTTCTTTTTTGTTTACATTGTTCATTTTGAAGAGTTTTCTTTTGGCAACTTGCACTGTGTTTTCGCATAAGTTTAGTTATTTAATACTATTTGAGTTTTAGATTTGTTTGTAATTTTTTTTTTTATTAAGACTTTGTTTTTTTTAGATTTTCAATTTTAAATATAAACTTTCAGGTATTACATATTTCTGTGTCATTTGTTTTTAATATATATTTATTTATTATAGTGCCTACACCTCAAAATAATATATAATACCTATATCTATATAATATCTATATCGGAACTTATTTATAAAATACGCAAATACTTTATTACGCAAAAATTCATAATGCTTCTTTTTCGAAAATATATCGATTTCTATACCAACATATTTAACTAATTGAATTTTTTCTACATAATATATACCAAAAATTATATAAAATTTAAAATTTAACTAATTTTGGGAATTTTTTATAATTTTTCGGGTAAATATCCATTCATGAAATAGTCCATTTGTGGAAATCTTCATTCTAGCAAATTTCCATATCGAGAAAATGTCCTTCCGGGGAAGTTTCCATTCGGATAAATGTCCATTCAGGGAAATACTATTTCGTATAAACGGGCCAAAAGTTACCAGTCGAGAAAATGTCCATAATAATAATAATAATAGTTTGGCGCTACAGTCCTGTATAAAACTTAGGCCGAGCTCTCTCACCACTTTGAGCTGTGCGGGTTATATTTGTACTCAATGTGGTGGGACCTACAGTTTATTGCCGAATCCGAACGGCGGGTGAGAGCTTTTCATAGGCAATGTTTTACTCTCGTAGGTTTCCCATTTACTGCCGAGAGGTAGCGCGGTATAGAAACATGATTCTATGAAAAGATGTTGTTAGCCCCAGTCCAGGCTTGAACCGGGGACCTTTCAGCTTGCAGTCCAACGCACTAACCACTGAGCTACCGCGGCTAGAAAATGTCCATGCTTCGGATAAATTCCCATTTGGAGAAAATACCTCTTTGTGAAGTGTTCCTTTTGAAATGGTCCACTTAAGGAATTGTCTATTGGGGAAAAGGTCCATTTTAGGTAATGTCAATTAGGCATCTATTTCGAAGAAGTATTCTTTAGCTGGAAATGCCCATATGAAGGAATGTTTATTCGGGGAAGTGTCCCTTCGGGCAATATCGATTGGTTATATGTCGATATCGGAGAAATGTGAATTTATTTCAGAGAAGCGGTTTTGAAGTTTTCTTTTCATTCGGACAAAAGGCCATTTGAGGTAATGTCGATATTTCAATTGTCTATTTTGGGGAGATGTTCTTTAGCCGGAAATGCTTATATGAGAATATGTTTATTTTAGGAAGTGTCCCTTTCGAGCAGTATACAGTTATTGGTCGATATCGGATAAATATCGAAGTGCCTCTTCCGGAAAGTGTCCATACGATGAAATGTATATTTGGGAAAATATTCCTTTCCGGGAAAACTCCAATCACGGAAAATTCCATTTGAAAAAATGTACATTCGAGGTATTGTATATTTCGGAGAAATGTCCCTGTTCCGGAATCGTACATATGAGAGATGTTTATTTAGGGAAATGTTTTCTTGGGGAAGTGTAACTTTCGGGAAAATATAACTTCTTGAAAGTGTCCATAGGAACCATTAAGGGAAAAGGTCATTTCTGGATATATCTCTTTAGAGAAGTAAAAAAAATGTCAATTTCAGTGATAAGTAAGTGTCTTTAACTCTAGATAGTAAACTACTTTGGACAAAACATGTTGAAAATAAAATTTAGCGAGCATTGAATGCCTTCTGGCAATGGGAAGACATGGGGACTATCGCCGAGCAAAACCTTATGGATTTACACGGCAATGATAAGACCGATGATGTCATATGCATCGGTAGTCTGGTGGAACAAGCTGTCGCGAAAATGCGTGACAACTAGTCATGCCAAGATTCAGAGAACCGTGTGTCTGGGTGTTACGGGTGCCTTTCCCACTACACCTGGTCCAGCACTGAATGCAATCTTAAACGTACCACCACTTAACATCTTCATCAGAGGCGATGCCATGAAAGGCTGCTGAAGACTAAAACGAGGTGGTTTCTGGTTTAATGTTCCCTGGAATATCTCTGACATTGCACTTGACACTCCATTAGACACCTGTCCACTGGAGATGCCCTCTGATGCAATGATAACAGAAATATTACCAAGACGAAATTTTGAGGTCTGCCAACCTGACATTCAAGACTGGCTAACGCCTGACTGTGAGCCAGGTAGAGGGTCACACCGCATTTTCACAGACGGCTCCAGAACCGATCAGGGATCTGGTGCTGGAGTGTTTGTGGAACGGGATGACCGCAGACTTCACTTCGCCTTAGGCGACAATGCCTCGGTATTTCAAGCCGAAGTCTATGCTATACTTATGGCTATGGACTACATTGCGGATAATAGATGGCAGAACAGGGATATATTAGTTTGCAGCGATAGTCAGGCTGCTCTTATGGCTTTGAACAAACAGGTCATCACATCCAAAATTGTACGTCAATGCAGATCACGTCTCAATTGTGTTGGTAAATACAACTCACTTAAACTGATTTGGGTGCGGGGCCATAAAGGAGTTTCGGGCAATGACACATCTGACGAACTAGCACGTGCTCGATCTGAGGATAATCCATTTGGAACAGAACCTGTGCTTGGACTACCTGCATCTACGGGAAAATTCGTCATCAGCTCTGCACACAAGAGCAGATGTCTGAATGAGACGAAATGCAGATTCTCCAAGCTCATGACACCTACGATAACCAAAAGATCGGCCTCGTTTCTACTTTCCTTAAGTAGAAAGGAGTGCAGAAAACTGACGGGACTTCTAACGGGACACAACGCATGTGGAAAACACATGAACGCAATCGGCCTGGCCGAAAGCGCCTTATGTTCTGCCTGCTACGAAGAAACTGGCACCACAGAGCACTATCTCTGTGACTGTCCAGCATTTTCTAGAATTAGAAGGCAGATCTTTGGCACAGACGTGATGAGAGAGGATCAGCTTCACACTCTATCACACAATAGCCTTCTTAGATTCAATAATGAATCTAAGAAGTATCATTAAAAACCAGGGAACTGGGTCACAGCACAATAGATATAACCCTGTCTGAGTGCTGTGGCTTTATTTTTTATCCCACATTAAAATAAAAAAAAAATTATCTTTGGCGTAATGTTTCTTTCCCTTCGGGGAAGTGTCCCCTTTGGGAAGTGTCCATTCGAGGAAATGTCCATTTGAGAAAAAGTTCATTTGGGAAAATTGCCAATCAGTGAAATGTCCATAAGATGAAATAGACATTTGGGGAAAACTCCAATCGGGAAAAATTCCATTTGAAGAAATGCACATTCAATGTATTATCTATTTCTGGGAGGTGTACCTTTTCCGGAAGTATTCATATAGGGAATTTTTATTCGGGGAAATGTTTCCAAGTGAAATATACCCTTCGTGAACATTTCGGAAAAATTTCATTTCCTGAAAGTGCTCATTTGTGTGCGCCATTAAAGGAAAAGTTTATTTCTGGAAATGTATCTTTGGGAAAGTGAAGCAATTTCAAATTCGGTGATAATTATGTGACTCTATTGAAGTATTTCTTTACCATCGGGGAAGTGTCCCTTTCGGTGAGTGTGCATTCGAGAAAAAGTTCATTTGGGGAAATGTTCATTCGGTGAAATATCTAATTCGTGTAACTTTCGGAAAGTGTCCATTCGAGAAAAAGTTCATTTAGGGAAATATCCATTCGGTGAAATGTTTTTCAAGGTAACGGAATTTGTTTAATTGTTCTGAAAAACAATAAACTCTATAATATAGTCCTATTTTGCATAATTTCTTTAACATATAATATGTTCTGCTGCATAACATTTATGCACAAATATTTTTCACATATTTTAGCTTGAAAAATTGCATAAATTTTATTAATCCCCACATCAACAGACGTGCACTGCTACATACTATATTTAATATACAGCCAGAGTCCCTGTGCAATTTATTAAGATGCTTCATGACTGTCGTTTTTTTTCCATGTCGCCGACTTTACGCCATTAAGTGCATATCGTCGTCAGCGTGGTTTTTTTGTACTCTCTTTAGATGCCTCGAATGGGGGTAAAAAGTACGAAAACCAATAAAAGCGCAACACTTGACATGGCGTAACGAAATCGTCCGAAGTCATTGTTCGCGCGGAACAGTGTCAGTGACTTGGCTTCTTCCTACTCTACTCCATCAGCACATTCAACTGCATACACATGAACCATAAGAGGCGAGGAATACAATATGGAGAGTAGTTGGAGCATAACACCACCCCTTTAATGATTATCCTTGCTGTTCCCCTCCTCTCTACAACACTCTTCTTCTACCACACATCGAGTACCACAATAATGCATTTTTGCCACATTGGTTACGACTTTTGTTTTGGGCTTTGCAAGTGAGTGTTGCATAAATATTAATTCAGCTCTAAATGACATTTTCAGTCATAACTCAAAATTTTATTTTAAATATTTTACAACATACTGAGTAGCACATGCCAAGCAGTGCCAGCAACAATGTTGCATTCACAGCATAAGTCATATGTGGTACGTTTGGCTGTGTAGAACTCTATAACATTGTCTTCCAAAACATATTTACGTACACAATTGCATCGCACAGCTCAGATCTCACATCACTCCATCACTCACATGCTTGCAAGCATAAAATTGATTTGAATTTCGAGCAATAGCAACAGCAATAGCAACAGCAATAGCAACGGAAACGGTAGTGGAAGTGGAAGTGGAAGTAAATGTAGAAGTTCACAGCAGAACAGAGCCACATGTTAAGCATGATATAATGTCGCCTGTGTCTCACAGACTATCTCACTGAACAATCTATGGAAAATAATATTTTATTTTAATTGAATTAAATGATTGAAGTTGATGTTCGTACTTGAAAGGCGTAATATTTGAGTGGGCGGATACGGAAACAGGATTAGTCGGAAGTCGGTGGTACGTACAAATACAAAGTGCATAAAATATACAATTTTATGTGAATTCTCTGAAATTGTAGTTTATGCTAAAAGCCTGTGTGTTACTTGAATGATATAGAGATTAATTTAGCAAAAACATTTGAAGTTATGACAAAAGCTTTAAAAGAGCTTTGCGAATTGAAACATTCAATTATAATGTTTCATTTAAAATTAATATGAAATGATTTTATAAATTTTATATAGATATTTAATAAAAATTAAGATAAATAATGCACAAAATTCGAGTTTATTAGTGATTATGTTCGTTTGAGAAACTATTGAGATGGAAATTAAATCAAATATGATATTAGCTGTTTAATATGAGTATAAATACTTTTTAAGCACAGTTTTAGTAAGAAACTGACTCCTATTGTATATTTACAATAAACTGACTCCTATTGTAAATTTACAATAAACTTCTTTGGGTTTAAATTTAGTTCTGATAAAAAAAAAAAACATTATCATATATGCCTGTTTAGAAACCTTAAAAGGTTTTAAGCGGATACATAAAAAACTTCTATTTAAAACTGTTTTTTTTTCGTCCCTCAAATACATTCAAATATTTAACAATCCATTTTTAACGTTTTAACAAATCGTTATTTCTATTTTGACTCTTCTTTTTTAGCATTATTTTTCAATACAAATATTATTTATTGTTCACGCCACCTTTAACGTTCAGATTAAAATTGAAAATTTCCGAAACGTATGCAAGACGTCGTACGACAACACACGAGCCGCCGCCATTACGTGCGTGTTACGAATTCTAATTACGTTTGCATTACGTTTTGCGCTATGGCATAAATTAGTGTGCAAATAATGCGTCATGTTGTGCGACTGAATTTATATTTCAAAATTCAAGGATTCGATACAAGAAAAAGCTACTGTCTATTATAATAAACTGCAAATATTTTTGGTAACCGAGAACTAAATAATTAATTTTATATCATATTTGTCACAGTCACATTTTATAAACATACCTTTTTATCGCATGATTTTGTTTGTATGATATCGTTTTCGGTATTTTAAAACAATGCGTTTAAAAGATTGTTTTGGCTTTATCCGTTTAATTACGAACACTGACTACACCAATTTGTATCAGTGAATACCCCATCACATTTCGCTCCCAAGTAAATTTCTTCTCAGATATCATCGCTTTCATTTACACCTCAATTGGTACCGCTTTCGCAAGTGAATGTGAAATATTATCAAAGTCACAAATGAAAATTAAATATTGTACATGTTTTTAAAATCATTGTAATTTTATTTACATAAATTAATAGTAATAAAAAGTTATAATTGATGTATCAAAATACCAAAGAAGAATGGAAGATAATTTCTTAATTCAGGTCAAAACGTACCCTCAATGGATTCACTCTGTTCCGTTCACTTCCTCAATGGATTGACTCCGTTCTGAAGGTCCGTGAACAGACCATTGAAATGCACTATCAACGAATTCACAAAGTTTTGTTTTAAAAATAAAAGTCAATTAACTTACCGTCAAACGTACTCTGAACTGATTCGAAATACGTTTCGATATTCCTTATAACAGAACTACAAGTCGTATTCAGAGAATGAAATTTATTTGAAATTCCCTCTACAGAATATGCACTACTGCACTCTACAGTTTTGAACTCATTTTGCAATGGCAGTCTACTGTATTAGAGTGAAGTCGACTTCACTTCACTGCAGTATTTGTTTCATTGGTGTCAAGTACTGTCAACTCATTTCTGTTTTGAAAAACAAAACCACCTGACACCACTGTCGCTGAACATGCAACGAATACAGTGAGTAAAGCGAATGAGCGCAGCAAGAAACGAGTGCGAATACGAACATTGAAAATAACAACAAATCCCGGTCGGCGTTCGACGGTAATAATGTTGTTGTCGGTATTTATGTGTTTTTAAAAAATACAACAATTATTATTAAAAAAAAGTTGTACGACAAAAACAACACATTGGTCAAAAAGCAATATATTCAACAAAAAAAAAAATGTTTTGAAAAAAAAAAAATATCCGATAAATAATAAAATATATTATAAGATTTTCTTACTCATTTTGTTTTTTTCTATATTTCAATATTAATGAAAATTCCTTAGAGTTAATTAAAAAATGTAAAATGCACTAAGTACTCGGTGTCATAAGCAGTTCATTTCAATATTTGAGTTTTTATTGCACATCAGTATAGACCTCTTCACTACAACAATGACTTCTTTGTGTTTTGTTTTAACACTACTTGTGCTTTGTTGTTTTGAGCAATACATTCTTTTGATTTTCAAGCATAGAGTCGGCGACTGTACTTTGAGTTTTTATTGCACATCAGTTTAGACCTCTTCACTATAACTACGCCTTCTTTGTGTTTTGTTTTGACACTACTTGTGCTTTGTTGTTTTGAGCAATACATTCTTTTGATTTTCAAGCATAGAGTCGGCGACTGTACTTTGAGTTTTTATTGCACATCAGTATAGACCTCTTCACTTTATAGCACATCAGTATAGACCTCTTCACTACAACAATGACTTCTTCGTGTTTTGTTTTGACACTACTTGTGCTTTGTTGTTTTGAGCAATACATTCTTTTGATTTTCAAGCATAGAGTCGGCGACTGTGCTTTGAGTTTTTTTTGCACATCAGTATAGACCTCTTCACTATAACTACGCCTTCTTTGTGTTTTGTTTTGACACTACTTGTGCTTTGTTGTTTTGAGCAATACATTCTTTTGATTTTCAAGCATAGAGTCGGCGACTGTATTTTGAGTTTTTATTGCACATCAGTATACCCCTCTTCACTATGACTACGCCTTCTTTGTGTTTTGTTTTGAAACTACTTGTGCTTTATTGTTTTGAGCAATACATTCTTTTGATTTTCAAACATTTTTTTTAAAAAGTGAATTTCTTGAAGTGGCTTTTAAATGCATTTGTGCAGATGTCTAATACGGACTGTTAACTATACATTTTGTTTGATTTCGATTTCAGTTTTAGCATTTAAGTTTCTTTTTGGCCATATATTTAATATGTTAAAACAAAATCTGAATAATTTTACTTAAACAAAAACTAAAAACGAATTACAAAAAATTTCAATAACAGATAAATATTTAATAATTATTTTTGTACAATTGGTTTTATAAATTGAATTAAATATGATTTTTCTATAATATTTTCGGTTAGTGTTGCAGTTTTAAAAATTAAACGATTTTAAACGAATATCGGTTTCGGTAAGAATGTTAAAAATTAAAATATCTTTTCTGCATTAGACACGGAAAAACTTAAACCTTTATAAAAAAAATTACAAAAACATATTTTTTATTAAAAAAAAGTTGTAGTTTTGTCTTACAGTGACATCTTTGCTTCTTTTAAAGTCATATCATATGTTTATTTAAAATTAATTTGTGTATGTATTTTTTAAATTCAATAATTATTTTATTTTCACACATATTTCATCAAGAAACCAAAATGTTTGTCAAATAATATAGTTTCGTACATTCACTCTGACCGTGAATATGACGTCCGGGATATTACTTCGCCCCATAGCAAAATTACAATTAAAATTGATTTATTTTTAATTAACATTGACGTGCGCAAAAATAATAAATAAACGTTGAAATTTATTGCAAACTTCAACATGTACACAGCACACAAACCCTCACACAGAAAGGAACACAAAGAATGTCCTTTGTGCACAAACACATATACGATACATACAAATAAAACATATACGACATATGCATGTTCGAGTACAATAAATTTCGCAACGAACGCGTTTTAGATATGCAAACATTTCAAAATATTTATCATTCACTACATTTGGCTTGTTGTTGATACATTTTATGTTGCTGTTGCTTGTGTCGGTCGTTGTTGGTCTTGCTATTGCTATTGCAGTTGTTTGCTGTTTGCTGTTCCATGTGCAGTTTAGTAGTGAGTGCCCCTTTTAATTGTTTTTATGCAAAACGAGCAGGAAACGCAATCGCTGCGACACGAACTACGACCGAATCAAATAGAGCAGCAAAAACGGTGCGGCATAAATGAGCACTGACCACCAAAGCTATTGTAGTAATGTAGTCATAGAGTAATAGTAACAAAAAATGTGCATAAGTTTAAAAAATAATGGTACAAATATTAATTTAGAAATAGTAGTAGAAAAAGTAGTAGAAATAGTAGTAGAAATAGTTGTAGAAATAGTAGTAGAAATTGTAGTAGAAATTGTAGTAGAAATGAAAGTAGAAATTGTAGTAGAAATTGTAGTAGAAATAGTAGTAGAAATGATACTAAATAATGTATTACTTAATTTAGTTTATAAAAAACTTAAAAATACCAGTAAAAAATAGTACTTACAAATAATAGTAAAAATAGTAGACTAAGAAAACAAGATGTTTATGAAAGTCTTGCTGCAACTATCTGTTTAAATTTACGCCTTGTAGCAAATATTCAAATATCCCATAATTTTCAATAAAGGTTCAGTAAAACTAAAGGGTTTTTCAATAAGAGCGCTACAAAAGTTTTTTTTTCAAAGATTTTTCAACAGGGACGGTACAAAAGTCGAGCGACAGGGACAGCAAACGACGCCATATTTCTTGCCACTCTTTTGACATTTCTCTTCAGTAAGGTTTGCCATTTCATGATGGAAAGATATACGAGCCAACAACGAGTCGAAATTATTAAAATTTACTACCGAAATTCGAATTCGTATATCTTTACATCATGAAACCCTTTATTAGTATTTTTTAAATATGACAAATATGCAGATAATTACGAGATGTTTGCCACAACAGCAATGAAAATTGAAACATTTGCAGTTGACTGATAGCAAACAACCTGAGTTCTTGGACATTTGCAGCAAAACTTTTGCGGTATTTTGACATTTGACTACTATAAATAGGAAAATGGTGTATTTTTCCTTACACTCGATTTATCCACAACAATTAAGAAAATCCAATGGTGTAAAAAGTGTCAACTCAAATATTACATTTTAATGGTAAAAGTGAAAATTAATTTTCCTGGCATTAAAATTCTCAGCACGTGATGGACATTTTTTTTCAGTGTTTACTTTGTGGTTGAAGAAGTCGTTGTGTAATTTTACATTCGAAGGATTTATAAAGACAATGGCGATTTATAACCAGGATACTGTTTTATTTCTAGAATAAATAAAAATACATTTGATTTATTTTATTTCAATTCAATAAAAATTACACCGCGAATTCTAATGGAGTAACATTTCCAAATATTCATCAACTATCTTTCTATTCATAAGATGTTTAATTGATGGTTGCTATAAATAATCGTAAATTTGAAAGATATTTGCCAGAAATATTTATTGTATTTGTCAGATGTTAAGGAGATGGTTGTCTCAAAGACGATCTAAATAATTTGTAAATAATTTTATATTTAGGGCTGTGATATTTCTGGTAATCATTTTTGTTTTCTTAGTGTACTAAGGAAGTAGTGTCATTGCTCAAAAATAATGATTAATAGTTGGGGAGACACGGGACTAAGTCGACAAATTTTTGGTAATTGGTTATTTTGAACATAATAGCAGTGTCTGTAATCAAAACTAATAATACAGTTCAGTGTCTAAAGAGAAAGGACTATATTTTTTAGTTCTTGTTTCTATATTTTATACATCTACCTCGAAAGAAAAAAATATTCATACTCTTTTATGGTCACTACTAATACCTTTACCACTAGTCTTGTTTTTAACTTGTAGCGTCCGTAGGTCTGTGCTTAGTGCGTTGGACTGTGGTCCATAACGTGTGGGTACGAACTCCAAAAAATAGACAATTTTTCTCTTCACGGTAATATCCCTCGGCACCCAACTACAAACCTTCGAAAGTAAACATTGTCTTGAAATGGCTCTCAGCCCACCCTTGAGATCAGGAATTAAACTGAAGGTCACACCATTTCACTTACAACCAGTATTCATCATAATGATGATTTCATTCGTTTAACTACAGTCGTACGTTTTCAATGTTTTTCATTTACAATATTATTTATAAAATCGAATTTCAAACAATAATCTCCATTTACACAATTATCTATTAAGATTTATGATATTTCAATTAATATGGTTTGATGAACAAAATTGATCAATATGAAGTACACTTGTTCATTAATATAATGAAATGGATTCTTTGCATAATAAGCAATTTAATAGTATAAATCTTATAAACATTTTTAATACATTAATGTGAAAAAAGAGACAATTTTTTGTTTGAAATTCGAATTCGATTTAAAAATTACGATTTAAATTCACTGAACGAATCTATCAATATTATGAATCCTGGTTGTTGGTAAATTTTTTCTTGTATTTGTATATCACGTATAACCTAAATGGTGAAAGAGGTTTGACCCTTGGTTCTATAGAGCTGTTGTGCCATACTATTATTATTACACTCAGAAAAAGTTCTATTAAAATTGGTCAATTGGTATTTTTTATGAGTGTATATTTTTAAGATTTTAGTTATTTTTTGCAACAGCTATTAATATGTTTGGTGCACTTTCATTTTATGCTCGTTTTTAATACCCCTAATAGTGGCTGTTGCCATGACCACCATTTATAAAATAGTGCCTATTGAAAGCATTCAGTTGAATGTTGTCACCAAACGAGCAATTGTTGTCGCTTATTTGAATGGTTTACAAAAACAGTGTACGACGCGATGGACAATTTCAGTTTTCAATCAGATCTACGGATAGCTGTGCCTTGATGTTGATGTTGATTCTATTGATGTTGGCTTTGTTTTCTAGTCCAAATATATGTCATAATAACTCCATAGCATGGCAACAATTTTGATGTGCGTATTCAATAGATACATTAAAAATTGGTCATTAAAAAGCATTATACTTATTGTGAGTGCTATAGCAATCATAGTCATTAGTTATAATCAAAGCTACCTTTATGTAGCTGACTTTAATATCGTTATTGTTTCCAAATTCTAATGGATGATCATGATTGTTTATAGGTTTTTACTCAGCAATTCCTAAATTAATTCCTTTCGATTCATCGAAATAAAGCAATAAGGCTGATTAAGTTTTGCTAAATTATACAATGTATTCAAAATTGTTTAATCGAATGCATTCAGCATTAGACAATGACTTGATTTCATAAATAAATATCGAATTTTTGCCTAAAGCAATATTAATTAATTTGCTAATATTTTCAAGTTTTAATATTTAATTTAATATAATCCAATTATAGGATTTATTAAAATTATGCACATAATTTATTACATATTATTGTTAATTTTTGCAAATAAATTATTTATATTATGTTGAATTAAAATATGATTTATCTAATAAAAAGGCATTTTCAAATTATTTGTTAATTTAATTGAACATCATTAGTAGATTATGAGCTAACAAATATACGCTATATATATGTGTTAAATGTGTGTTTAAAAATATGATTTACATTATAATTAATATGCGTATTGTTTCTACAATACATTATGATTTATTATTCAAATGCGGTAATGAAAAGCTTTAAAAAACTATCATTGAACATGAAAAATTTAAGCAGAGTAATATGAAATATATACAATTTAGTAATTGTAATTAAAAATTAATATTAAAATATTTTAAAATGTACGGTTTTTTAATTGAGCATATAATTCATTTAATATTCTTTCAATAGAAAACAATTGAAACGTTCGGTGAAATATGGAAAAAAGTGAGGTTTTATTTAAAGTTTCAAAAAGTCTCTATGTCATAAAGTGTATATGAATCGATTTCACAGATTCAACTTCTCCATTAATATTTGAACTTTTAACTTTAATATGCAATTTTTTATATTTTTACTTAGTTACTTAGTTTGCATATAAAATTATGAATTTAAAATTTTAATTTCAAAACTTTTTCGTATACCACAATCAACGTTTCATTTGCAGTTAAGTTAAATAATAAAATTTGCATATTTCTCGTATTTCTCTGAAGTATTTGTATCGAATTTCTGAGAAACAAACAGCGATAAATGGAAGTTTTTGGGATGACTATTCACTGAAAAAATTCATAAGTGGAACAAGTGAAACGCATTACGTACATTTTTGTGAACCAAACTGAGAAAATATTGGTAAATATTGCATTTTGTTATGTTATTATCTGCATTGGCAGTTAAATGAATTTCTTATACATGTATTTAAAACAATATTTTCTTAAAGCATCAATAAAATATATTTGATTGTTTTTAAATAAATACAAAAATGTTTTCCAAAAACTTTTTTATTGTATATAATCGTTCATCCAATTTAAATAAAAAATATATTTATATGCAAACATACTGATATTTAAATTGAAACAACAATATGTTTCTTTGAAAACACATTTTTATTCATGGTTACATTTTTATTCATGTTACAAAACATGTGTGCTTTTAAATATATGTTAGGAAGCAATCATAGTTATGCTTCTGTATGAACTTGCACCATTTTAAGGGAAAACATCAAAATATTTCCGTGTAATCGTATACAAATATTATGTAAATCAGAACTCATTGCAACACTGTGCGATTCTCATAACTACCGGGTAATGAGGATAATAATAATGAGATAGTTATAATTATGTTTACATAAAGCCTCAAACATACTTGTATTTTTCAATGTTTTTCATTATTAATATTTTTTATAAAATAAAATTTCAAACAAAAATATGTTTCCATTTACACATTTATTTATTTACTTACTTATTTAGTTAACTATTTATTTATTAATTTATTTATTTATTTATTTATTTATTTACTTATTTATTTATTTATTTATTTATTTATTTATTTATTTATTTATTTATTTATTATTCTTAAAAGAGTTATGATATTGAAATAAATATGGTTATAAATATGATGTACACTTGTTCATTAATATAATAAAATGGATAATTATCATAATTATCAATTTAATAGTATACATATTTTAAGAATTATTAATACATAAATGTGTAAATGGAGATAATTTTTTGTTTGAAATTCGATGTTAAAAACATTTAAATATTACGATATAAATTCAATGAATGAATTCACCAATATTATGTATTCTGGTTGTCGGAATTTTTTTATTTTTTGTATAACCTAAACGGTGAAAGAGATGTGACCTGGGTTCTATAAAGCTGTGGATGGATTCTTTGCATAATAAGCAATTTAATAGTATAAATCTTATAAACATTTTTAATACATTAATACATTTTAATACATTTAATAGAGACAATTTTTTTGTTTGAAATTCGATGTTAAAGATATTTAAAAATTACGTTTTAAATTCACTGAACGAATTCATCAATATTATGAATACTGGTTGTTGGTAAATTTTTTCTTATATTTGTATATCACGTATAACCTAAATGGTGAAAGAGGTTTGACCCTTGGTTCTATAGAGCTGTTGTGCCATACTACTATTATTAAACTCAGAAAAAAAACCGATTAAAATTGGTCAATATGATAGTTATTATATCTCGGTAATGAGGGTAATCATAATAAGATAATTACAATTATGTTTTCATAAAGCCTCAAAGATACTTATAATTGTATTTTTTTAATAAGTAGTAAGGAATTCCATAAATGTACAACATTTGTATATGAATTTTGACTACTTTTGTATATAAACGTCCAGAAACATTTCAGTTTTCTTACATACACTTTTTATTTAACTTGAAGAAAAATGTAAAATAATTACAACTTTCATCTTTATTGTAACTATATGATGTATTTATATTTCGTAAGAAATGTAGAAGAATTACTACATTTTTATTTATTTTTACTGCATTTTGTACTTATTTAAAATCAAGATAAAAATGATTTATTTTCAAAATATATCGAGCACTTACAATCAGCACAACTGAGTACTGTATTCTTCAGATTGTTTTTTTTTTGTTTTACACAGAACAAAAAAAGAATTTCGTTCTTCAAAGAATGATAAACAATTCATAATATTGATCACTACATACCATCAATGTTACGTATTCATTACTTTAAATTTATGAAGATTATATGAAGACTACGTTTTATAAGACAAACAAATACATAAGGCATAAAATATATGTGCATCATATTGAAGAATTTTGTTCATCAAACCAAATTTTAATGTATATATTTATTTTTTCGTTCATTTTTTACCATTAATATAAATTTACATTTATGTGAGCATGATATTATTACTTGTTAAAAGCTACTTGTTATTATTTACTTTTTATATTTGTTTTCAAATCGTATTGTGTTTTGTTTAAAAATTCAAATTGAAAAGTTTTTGGAAAATTAGTCTGTATAAAATTTAGTAAAAAAACGCTGATTTCAGTGTTTTGATTATTAACATCCTACATTTATTGAAAATATATTTTATAAAAAAAAAATTCGAATATTTTTGTTTCCAGAAATATTTTATTTTCGAAAAAATAACTTTTTTTGGAAATAAATTTTTCGGACTTTTCGTGCATTTTTTTTTCGGAAATTTTTATATATTTTTATATATGGGCCATTCCACACCAAATCGATCAAAAAAAGTCAAATTTGAGATTTTACCTTTTCGATCTTAATGAACTTTTTTTTCCGACCACTACTTCCAGAGATACAGTGGCTCAATGTTGAAAAAAAAGTGCCAAAAATCACTTTTGTACTGTTGTTCATATTTAAATATCTCTTGAACTCGAAATGCTATAAACTCTGTTAATGGCTCGTTTTAAAGCTAATAGAACAAGCTTTTAGAAAAATTAAGTTGTAATTTCCAAACGGTAACATGTGACCCGTGGTCATTATCCTTGCACTTCAAAATTGATGTCCTTAAAAAGGACCCTTTTTAAAATTCTGAAAAAAATCCTAAGTTTTCGCCAATTTATTATAAATGTTCATTCAAAATTTCAAGATGGTATTTTGATGGCATCATATTTTAAAAAATTATTTTCTAAATTTTATCAATATTTTTTGTATTAAAAAAAAAAAATATTTTTTTCAAAAGTAAAATTTGAAATAGTTTTCAATGTATTTGTAACTCTAATTTCGAAAATGGCGTCAGTTTCATCAAATTATCTCTAGTTTTTGAAATATATACCATTTTTCGAAAATCGTAAAAACTATATGCCTAAATCAATATCTCAAAAACTAGATTGAATATGATAAAACTGACACCATTTTAGAAATCAGAGTTACATATATATTCAGGAATTATTACAACTTTTAGTGTAGAAAAAAAAATTTTTTTTTCTATACAAAAAATTTAGAAAATTACTTTTTAAAATATGATGCAATCAAAATACCATCTTGAAATTTTGCATGAATATTAACAATAAATTGAGGAAAATTTAGGATTTTTTTCAGAATTTTAAAAAGGATCCTTTTTAATGACATCAATTTTGAAGTGCAAGGATAATGACCACGGCACACATGTTACCGTTTGGAAATTACAACTTAATTTTTCTAAAAGCTTGTTCTATTAGCTTTAAAACGAGTTATTAACGGATTTTCTAGCATTTCTAGTTCAAGAGATATTTAAATATGAACAACCAAAACAACAAAAGTGATTTTTGGCACTTTTTTCCAACTGTATCTCTGGAAGTAGTGGTCGGAAAAAATAAAAAAGAATTTTTTAGTGCATGTCTCGGTACCCTTTATCAGTTGCCAAAATTTCATTGAAATCGAAGAAGGTGAGTTCCAACCGCTGGTCGATTTGGTGTGGAATGGCCCATATAACAAAATTCTCTTTCAAACAATTTTTTTTTTTTTAATAAAAAAAAAATTCGAAAATTTTCGTTTTCAGAAATATTTTATTACGAACAAAAAAAAATGTTTTTTGAAAAAACTTTTTTTTTAAAGACATTTTTCGGACTTTTTTCGACATTTTTTTAGAAATATTTATTTAAAATCATTTTTAATTTTTTATTTTAAATATTTTTAAACAGAATTTTTTTTTTTATTTTTGAAAAAAAAAAATCTCAAATCTTCAATATGATAAATGTGGTAGTTGGTTACGAATTTATAATATTGATGAATATATTAAAGATTTGTTTTTTTCTGTGTACTCTAAGTTTTTATTCTCTTTGTCGTCTGTTTTAGAAAAAAATATTTAATTATGGTAATTACAAATTATATTGTGCTAATAGTTAGGCGCCTAGTTTCGTTTTTATCCCGTTGGGGCAAGTACAACTAATACCACTACTTTGGAATGCGAAACACAGACGAATATAATATTATTATCGCAGCTCGATACGAGTGACGTGCTGACAAAACACAAGCAGATACAATTTTTTGATTAGATTTTGATGTTGTGCGCGAAAGTGTATAAAATTTAATAGAATGTATCACAGAATGAGAGAGATAGAGACAAAGCGCGCAAGATAGCAAGCGTGAGACAGCTAGTGACAGCACAAAGAAGTGGAACAGCAGTTGTTTCAATGCGACGAAGGCGCACAAACTGTGTCGACGTTGCAAAGAGTGATTAAATTAGAAACAAGGATCGTGCTAACAAACAAGATCCTGCCGTCGAATAAAATTGTACAACAAAGACACCATATATTTTAAGTAGATACATATGTATCTCGGTCAAAATATCTTTCGTTTCGCTGCACGAATCTAAGCAGGATACAAAAAGTTCAAATTGTACAGTTAGAGTTGGCATAAATAAAATTGTGAATAAAATAAAAAATATAAAAAAAAAACAAGAAAACTAAAATCTATAAAATTACGTGACTCGCCTAAACTATAGGATTGGAGCAGCGAGACTTTTTTCTTTGAATGGTCGAAACAAATGCAAGCGCAGCATAAAGAAAATGGCACAGATTGGCTGCAGAGTGCAAGTGAAACTGGAACTGGAACTGGACACTGCGCAAAAATCTGCATAAATTTATTGAATTCCCAAAAAAGAAAATAAAGAATTGAATATAAAAATTTATGTACAACAATTTTTGCTTTGGAACAAAAAAATCTATAATCTCATAAATTTCCCATCCAAAAGCAAGGAAATTTTTTAGCGAATGCAAACCCAATTTCTCTGTGTGCAACTTGCATAATGACGAATGTTTGTACGTGGCCGCATTTTCCTCTTTGCACGAATTATAAGAGAAGGAGCGTGGAGAACGCGTTTGTGCTACTTACGTCTGGTCGGTGTTTGTTTTGTTTGTTGGACTGTATATGTGTGCTGTATATGTGTGCTGTATATGTGTGCTGTATATGTGTACTATGTATGTGTGTGATTGCAACTTCCTTTCGTGGCCCGCATCGCATTTACGAATTTCCAAACAACAACATGGAAAACATGGCCAATTCCCTGTTTCGCGCAGTCACGAGGCGACGCCGGAAAAACGGATTCATGTTGGAAGGAATGAGCATAGCATAGCGAAGCGATTCGCTGCTGCCATTACACACAATGATTTGTGAAACGGAAACGGATGTGTATGAGTATGCAAAATGGCGCGCACATAAGACGGACGAAACGACCTACCGACTCTCTGACTGATGTACGAGTGAAAGTTTATAATTTGTGAATTCGAAATTCTCTGCATTATGCATAGAAGTTCGCGGTGGTGCCACTTGAACTGTATCAAGAAATATTAATTATGTTTGGTTCTGTGGTACTTTGAGATGGTCGTCCTACACCCAGAAAAAAATTCCCTCAAATCCCATTAAAATAGGTCAATAGGACAATTATTGATTTAATAGAATACAAAAAATAAATCTTTTCATATAAACTTAATGGCAATGTCATGGTATTTTCTAGTATTTAATAATAATTTTCCGATTAAAATAATAATTTATCCTATTAACTATTTTTAATAGTAAAAAACTATTATTTATATAGTATTTTTTTCTGGGTGTATCATATTTTCACATAGCCTAATTGAAATTAACCACTTTCGAGTAATGTGTAACTGGTCGGCTATATAATGAGGATAAAATTTCCGATCATGGCTTTCTAGTAGAGTAATTACTAAAGTATACTAATGAATCTACACAGAAAAATATTTATCAATATGATGCTTTTATTCATAAATAAACCTTTTTTTTTAATAAATTAATTGAAGGACATTTTCTTTTTAAGAATTTGCAATAAAAAAAAATGGTTTTCGAAAAAAACGTTGGAAAAAAAAATTCTAAAATATAAAATTTCAAAAAACATTTTAAAAAAAATCGTAAAAAAAATTGTCCGAAAAAAAATAAAATTTACTATCAAAAAAATTGTTTTTTGAAAAAAGGCCTAAAAAATAAATTCCCGTAATAGAGTTAGTGCTATATAAGGTATCCGTACAAAAATGACCTACACTTAAAACGAAAATTAACTAATTACGCCCATTTCCAATACCAGGCAGCATAGATATATAAGTAATCCAATATCGGAATTTTATTGATCTAGCTCTATTAGTATTCCTGTAATCGTGATTTAAACAGAGACACAGACAGACGGACATCGCTAAATCAACTTATGCCCGTAGCTTCAACGAGTAGATATCTATTGGTGTTCATACCGAACAGATATCTCTTACCTATGCGGTGTTTTTGCTTCTTAAAACTTACAAAAAATGGACCAAAAATCACTTTTATATGGTTGTTCATATTTCAATATCTCAAAACACTAGAAATTCCGTTGATGGCTCGTTTGAAAGCTAATAGAACAAGCTTTTAGAAAAATGAAGTTGTAACTTCTAAACGTGAACATGTGGCCCGTGGCTATTGCCCTTGCACTTCAAAATTGATGTCCTTAACAAGGACCCTTTTTAAAATTCTGAAAAAAATCCTAAGTGTTCGTCAATTTATTGTAAATGTTCATGCAAAATTTTAAGATGGTATTTTGATGGCATCATATTTAAAAAATAATTTTCTAAATTTTTATTTATTTTTTGTATAGAAAAAAAAAATTTTTTTCTACAGTAAAAGTTGTAATAATTTCTGAATATATATGTAACTCTGATTTCTAAAATGGTGTCAGTTTTATCATATTCAATCTAGTTTTTGAGATATTGATTTTGGCATATAGTTTTTACGATTTTCGAAAAATGGTATATATTTCAATAACTAGAAACAATTTTAATGAAACTGACGCCATTTACGAAATCAGAGTTACAAATACATTGAAAAATTATTGCAAATTTTATTTTTGAAAAAAATATTTCTTTTTCAATGCAAAAAATATGTAAAAATTTTGAAAATTAATTTTTAAAATATGATGCTATCAGAATACTATTTTGCATGAACATTTATAATAAATTGATGAAAACTTAGGTTTTTTTTTCAGAATTTTCAAAAGGGTACGTTTTTAAGAACATCAATTTTGAAGTGCAAGGACAATAGCCACGGGTCACATGTTCACGTTTAGAAGTTACAACTACATTTTTCTAAAAGCTTGTTGTATTAGCTTTAAAACGAGCTATCAACGGAGTTTCTAGTATTTATACTTTAGGAGATATTGAAATATAAACAAACATATAAAAGTGATTTTTGGCACATTTTTTGTAAATTTGAACGACTGTATCTCTAAAAGTAGTGGCCGACAAATTTTTAAAAAAATTGATCAATGCATATCTCGATACCCTTTATTAGTTGTCCAAATTTCATTGAAATCGAAGAAGATGAGTTCCAACCGGTGGTCGATTTGGTGTGGAATGGCCCATGATTTGAAAAATTTAGGTTTACTACATTTTGTTAGTTTTTAAATACATTTGTTGTTATTTGAATTAAATTGACTACACCATGAAATTGAAAATTTGTTTTCAACATACTGCAGAAACTATATTTTTTTTCTTTTTTTTTTTTTATTTAAACTTCGTGTGGACATACGAAGACGTATTACGACAGATAGTTCGACGAGTAAGTATAAATGTATTCGTTGGCTACATATTTCACCCATTCGATCAGACATACGAGGCACGACTGCGAAACTGAGAATGTATAAAATAAAAACCCAAGTATTCGACCGAAACGAGAACTAGTGATGCCAACTAATTGAACCAACTTTTTGAACCAACTGAATCTTTTTGGTTTTGAAATTAAAAACGTGAACAGAAACTATATTATTGTTTAGACATACGCGACGTATTACGAAAGTTAGTTCGACGTGTAGGTACACCCAGAAAAAAATACTATATAAATAATAGTTTTTTACTATTAAAAATAGTCAATAGGATAAATTATTATTTTTATCAGAAAATACCATTAAATACTAGAAAATACCATGACATTTCCAATGAGTTTATATGAGAAGATTTATTTTTTGTATACTATTAAATCAATAATTGTCCTATTGACCAATTTCAATGGGATTTGAAGGATTTTTTTTTCTGAGTGTATAAACAAATGCGTTGGCTACATATTGCAGTACTAGTTTTTCACACATACGATCAGACACACGACACACGACTGCGAAAGTGAGAAGCTATAAAATAAAAACCCAAGCACCTCAAGTAATTGACCGAAGCGAGAACTAGTGATGCCAACTAATTGAACCAACTGAATCTTTTTGGTTTTGAATTTAAAAACGCGAATATAATGGTTGTCACCTCTGCTGCGAGAGTAATATACACAAATATATACCCTCTGAGAAGACACATCAGTTTCTGACTGCTTGTTATTGGCACAGACACATTTTGTTTTCAATGATCGCCACCTGTAATCTGTTCAAGCAGTAAGAGTTGATATGCCATCAGTAAATATGCCATCTTTAGAAAACAGATTTGTAATTGTACCCAATATATACACCGAAAAAACTGCATTAAAAATGCCCATGATAAAAAATTTAGAATGCAGTTTTTTCGGTGCATATATTGGATACAATTACAAATCTGTTTTCTTATCAATATGTGCAACTTATAATTTTATATTTTAGAAAATATGATATATTTGGTCAAGTACATTTTTTTTTTGAATAGTTAATTCTGGGAAGTAGTAACAAAAATATTTTTTAAGAGATATAAAAATATATTTGGTGTAAAAAAGAAACTTAACGTAAGTGTACCATCCCTGTCACCTTTTCTAATGTTTAAAATCATACAATTTCAATAAATAATAAAACAATGATTCGTTGTCATTTGAAAAATATAAGAAACAAAAACTTTTTTTTGCAATTTTGAGGTTCAAAGTTAAACTTTCCTCAAGTTGACGGAATTAGGTTTAACGATTTATATCGACTTTGTATAAAAAATATTTATTTAAACTATTTCTAATACTTTTCGTAATACATAAAAATGATTCAAATGAAATTTTTGCAATGAATTCGTAAAAATCAATAATTGGAATTCGTTTAAAAATCTTTTTTTTATAAAGAAGTCGAATTAGCAAAACAAATATTTAAACAATATCGCAAAAAAACGTAATTTTTGAAATACCAAGCAGCTTTATTAAAACCAAATACTATCGCTGACAGGATGAAATTAAGGATTCACTTGTATGCATCAGATGGAGAGAAACAGCAGAGAGAGACACACAAAAAGAGCGCGAAAGTAGATGAAAAATTAAGTTCAAATTAATGCCATACTCATAGCTGACAGCTACAAAGAGTTGAGCACTGTAATAACGCGCGAGGACAGCAACATCATAAGGATGCGCATAAAACTCACACACACTAACAGACACATGCATTGAAACACTTGCACATACTGTGTATACACTGTAACAAAATGTTGTAAAAACCAAGATGAATGTGTAAAATGCGTGGTGTGCATTGCTGTGCGAGACGCCATTTCCGGTGATTAAGTGGCGATAACTCTGCATGAATGTCGCTGACGCGCAATCTTCTCCAAGCATTGTCTATGTATGAGTGGATGTGTGGCTGTCTGTCTGTTTGTGTGTCTGTGTGTTAACAATATGCGCATTATGCATATATATTACACATGTGTGAGTGTGTTTGTGCAGTTTATTATGATATGTAAAGCAAAAATTAATCACGTAATAACTGCAAATATAGTTCAGTGATTTATGTCGGCCATACTTTCGCCATCACAATCGCATCGCATACAGAGTATCCTGCTGCATACATCCTGCTGTAAGAGATTTTGTTGTGGTTGCTGTTTTGTTGTCCTCCATTTTTGTTGTTGTTGTTGTTGTTGTCATGGTCCCTTTGTGGTTGGTTTTTGCTTTCGCTGGCTTAATAAATGTACCTCTCATAATATTTATAGGAATATTTATGTGGCATGTTATGTATTTACATTTGGCCGCCCTCGCAAATGTTTGATTATGAATTATATGTTTCGTCATTGCGTTAACCGCATTGGAGTTCATATCATCATGATATGAACAAAGCTTATGTCTCAGGATAATAAATTATATTCATAATATTAGCTGTTAACTAGCATTAACCACATAAAGCATAATTTACCTTTTGCCGTAATTCTATAGCCCAAGGTTACAAAATCAATTAACGAAATTCAGACAGCATAGATAAATAACTCGCTGTGATGTTTTCTTCTTTTCAAATTTCTTTACAAGAACATTTAATATAGATGATAAAAGACTCTTTAAAGAAAATGTAGTTATTGGCAATTAATTCTCTATTCTAAATTAATACTACGATAATTAATGTTGTACAAAACATGAATTAAGAAAAATTAAACTTTTTAATTAGCTATCAATTATCTGCTCTTCACCGAAAAAATTAATGTACTAAATTATACTAAATTTATGTTTTTGCTTTAAAAAAATGTAGGCCTACTAAATTAAGTATTTACTTTAATTAATTTTGCTACATCATGTATTACAAATTTGTTTTATACATATTGCTAAAACTGTATTGTTCCTTTATTGTTTGCTTTTGTTTTAATTAATCGCGTGGACAAAAGACGTACGTATAATGGAAGTTTTAACGAATGCATTTTCTATATTTCAGAAACTACGAAAGTGGGAAGATATAAAATAAAAAGCCAGGCAATCCAAGCAACTTACCGAAATGATAGTGATGCCAACTAATTGAACCAACTGATAGCGTGACTGCCAGAGTCAGAACGTTTAAAAACAAACCCAAGCATCTGACCAAAATGAGTTGATGGGGAAAAACCAGTTCTACCTACTAAAAGAGTTTCCAGTTAAATCTTTTTGGGTTTAAAAATCGAATCGTGCTCCATAGTCACGCATAGTATATATGATACAACTGAATACCAAAACTTAAGTGCTTGCCATTTCTTTGAGTTGTCAAAACTGATGTTCAAGCGTCACATTACGAAAATATTAGCATTACAGACATAAATACATAATGTAGTAAAATTAAACACATATGTAGTAATTTATCTTGAAAATTTAGAACGTATGAATAAAAACAAAATTTAGTTATTTTAATACAAATGTATTGTATCGTAGGTAGCTCGACTGTTTAGTGCGTTGGACTATAAGCAAAAAGTTGCTCGTACGTAAATTTGCAATCAGAAAGGTCCCGGATTCGATGCTAGCAACTGTCAACATCTTTTCTTAGATATGAATATATATTTTTTATAGAAATTTAGTCTAATTATATATTTTTTTCATACAAATACTATTAAATCTACTAAAAAAGAATACATATGCTTTTGGACGTAAGTTAAATAAATATATTTTTATTTTAAAAACATTTTTATACATTTTTAATACAATATTTTTTTCGGTGTATGATCTCTTTCTATATATAAAATTTGGATGTTTAATTAAAATTAAAACATGTATATAAAATTACTATCTAAAATACATAAATAACTCAATTCTTCACATTTTAAGCAAATTTCAATTTCTCACTAAAAATTCAAATTTTCACTAAAAATTCAAATTTTCACTAAAAATTCAAATTTTCACTAAAAATTCAAATTTTCACTAAAAATTCAAATTTTCACTAAAAATTCAAATTTTCACTAAAAATTCAATTTTTCACTAAAAATTCAGTTTTTCACTAAAAATTCAATTTTTTATTAAAAATTCAATTTTCACTAAAAATTCAATTTTCACTAAAAATTCAATTTTCACTAAAAATTCAATTTTCACTAAAAATTCAAATTTTCACTAAAAATTCAATTTGTCTCTAAAAATTCAATTTTTCACTAAAAATTCAATTTTTCACTAAAAATTCAATTTTTCACTAAAAATTCAATTTTTTATTAAAAATTCAATTTTCACTAAAAATTCAATTTTCACTAAAAATTCAATTTTCACTAAAAATTCAATTTTCACTAAAAATTCAAATTTTCACTAAAAATTCAAATTTTCACTAAAAATTCAAATTTTCACTAAAAATTCAATTTTTCACTAAAAATTCAGTTTTTCACTAAAAATTCAATTTTTTATTAAAAATTCAATTTTCACTAAAAATTCAATTTTCACTAAAAATTCAATTTTCACTAAAAATTCAAATTTTCACTAAAAATTCAATTTTTCACTAAAAATTCAATTTTTCACTAAAAATTCAATTTTTCACTAAAAATTCAATTTTTCACTAAAAATTCAATTTTTCACTAAAAATTCAATTTTTCACTAAAAATTCAATTTTTCACTAAAAATTCAATTTTTCACTAAAAATTCAATTTTTCACTAAATATTCAATTTTTCACTAAAAATTCAATTTATCACTAAAAATTCAATTTTTCACTAAAAATTCAATTTCTCACTAAAAATTCGATTTTTCACTAAAAATTCAATTTTTCACTAAAAATTCAATTTTTCACTAAAAATTCAATTTTTCACTAAAAATTCAATTTTTCACTAAAAATTCAATTTTTCACTAAAAATTCAATTTTTCACTAAAAATTCAATTTTTTATTAAAAATTCAATTTTCACTAAAAATTCAATTTTCACTAAAAATTCAATTTTCACTAAAAATTCAATTTTCACTAAAAATTCAAATTTTCACTAAAAATTCAATTTTTCACTAAAAATTCAATTTTTCACTAAAAATTCAATTTTTCACTAAAAATTCAATTTTTCACTAAAAATTCAATTTTTCACTAAAAATTCAATTTTTCACTAAAAATTCAATTTTTCACTAAAAATTCAATTTTTCACTAAAAATTCAATTTTTCACTAAATATTCAATTTTTCACTAAAAATTCAATTTATCACTAAAAATTCAATTTTTCACTAAAAATTCAATTTCTCACTAAAAATTCGATTTTTCACTAAAAATTCAATTTTTCACTAAAAATTCAATTTTTCACTAAAAATTCAATTTTTCACTAAAAATTCAATTTTTCACTAAAAATTCAATTTTTCACTAAAAATTCAATTTTTCACTAAAAATGTTAAGTTAACTAACGTAAGTTAACTAAATATATTTTTATTTTAAAAAAGATTTTTAATACAGTATTTTTTCGGTGTATGATCTTTTTCTATACATAAAATTTTGAGGTTTAATTAAAATTAAAACATGTATATAAAATTACTATCTAAAATTCATAAATAACTTAATTCTTCACATTTTAAGCAAATTTCAATTTCTCTCTAAAAATTCAATTTTTCACTAAAAATTCAGTTTTTCACTAAAAATTCAATTTTTTACTAAAAATTCAATTTTTCACTAAAAATTCAATTTTTCACTAACAATTCAATTTTTCACTAAAAATTCAAATTATCACTAAAAATTCAAATTTTCACTAAAAATTCAAATTTTAACTAAAAATTCACTTCTTCACTAAAAATTAAAGTTTTCACTAAAAATTCAATTTTTTACCAAAAATTCAAATTTTCACTAAAAAATGTTCGTGACTAAAAATTCATCTTTTCACTAAAAATCCAATTTACACTAAAATTTTATGTTATACTAGAAATTTAATTTTTGACTAAAAATTCAATTTTTCACTATAAATTCAATTTTTCACTAAAATTCAAATTTTCACTAAAAATTCAATTTTTTACTAAAAATTCAATTTTTCACTAAAAATTCAATTTTTCACTAAAAATTCAATTTTTCACTAAAAATTCAATTTTTCACTAAAAAATTCAAATTTTCACTAAAAATTCAATTTTTCACTAAAAATTCAATTTTTCACTAAAAATTCAATTTTTCACTAAAAATTCAATTTTTCACTAAAAATTCAATTTTTCACTAAAAATTCAATTTTTCACTAAAAATTGAATTTTTCACAAAAAAAAAAAAAACTATACTATTACTATATTTACAATTATTTTCTTAATATTAAATTTTTTACTTATAATTAAAATTTACATTATATTGCAGAAAATTTCAAAATAACTACAGTTTATAATAACGCAAAAGAATCTAACGTCAGAGGTTAATTTTTCATTTCACTGAATTTCAACCCCATGAAATGAGTTTTATTGCACTCGACTGGCTGCATAATCGTCTTGTTTATTAAGGGCAACAAAAATATCATCATCATTATAATTGTTGTTGTCATAATTTGCATAACTTGCACCGCCCTCGCTACCACCTGAGCTGAGTTAACAGGTAAGACGATTATTATTATTATTGTGTTGCATATTGTGAAGGCGTTAAGTACGAAAACAACAGCAATAGTAAAAAAAAAAAGTACAACATAACAGAGCAGAAAAATAATTACAGCCTGCAATAATTGCAAGAGTAACAAAGCACTTAATAATCATGACCAACTAGCAGCAGCAGCGAATTCAACCATGACAGACAGACAGACAGACACTCCCACTGTTACAGCAGTCTGTCTTTATGTCTTTCTTTATGTCCGTCTGCTCGTTTATCCTTCGGCGTAATAAATCAACAGCAACAGCAATTGCAACAACAATGCAATTGCACCAGCAACAATCATTGGCTTAGAAAATATGGCAAATTTGCGAATAAAGTTGAAAACAGAACCAAGAAAAATTATTTATCATCTTTAGCGCATTGTGACAGACACGTCATACGTATTCCACAACCCATTCCATATACCACTCCTTGGGCTGCATCTTGACTATAACAATATTGGCTGTATTGCTGTTGGCGAACTTGAGCAATGAATTGCTACAACAGGAGTTTCTTTGCGGGCAATGTATTTTTAATTTTTTGCAAACGTTGCCATGTTTCGTAAATGCCAACTAACTGGATCCAACCGGTTCCATACTAATCTGTGTACATTGATCATTTGGTTTTATAAAATTTAATAAAAGAAAATCCAGAATTAAAATAAATTATTCATCGAATATAATCTAAAATAGAATAATTAATTCAAGATATAGATAATTTACATAAGGACCACAACAAAAATCATAATAAAGATGAACATTTCATAATATTGATCACAAATTCAACAACTTGTATGAAGAAAACAAAATGAATCGAAATTTTAAAAATGACGTACACAATTCTGACACTTTTTAAAATAGCTTTTAAAATCGATTTAAATTCGATATATTTAAACTATTATGGAAACCGTATAAAATATTTTGTCGGAATTGTTTGATCGTATGCAAAAATTTTGAGAGTTTTTGTAACCCTAGTAGAAATTTTGGTAGGGCCATGGTCATGAAGTGATCATGTCATTATTTGAGATGATCGGGATATGATGTGGCCCATAATGTCCATGTAACGCAGTGTCCTGATCATGTATTGACCTCAGGCCATGATCATGTACTGATCGGGCAATTCCCCATTTTAATATTTACCCGACAATTGCCTTGTCTGAGCACGAGCATAATAGGGTTTCTCTCATTAATCTCGATCATTGCCTGATGCTAATTTCGTTATGAGGAACAAATAATGTAGCTATGATCGGGAACATTGACTGTTTAGATAATGTAAACCCTACTATGGTAAGCATGATAAGGGCATGCAAAGGCAATGATCATATTTTGTCTAATAGGGCTTACCCAACGACAACCCGATCATTTCCCGATGGCGCATCGGGCAAATTTCTACTAGGGAATAAAGTAAAAAAAATTGGATAGAAGTATATATTTAATTTTGTTTATTTTTATTTATTATTTTTTTTAATATATTTTTTATATATATTTTTTATATTTAAAAAAAAAATTATTTAATCTATTTTTATTTTTTTTAACAACAGTGTTGTCGTCCTTTGCTTGGGATTCATTTAGACTTTTATGATTATGACCAACAAACAATCACGATCTATCAGCCAGGGATCGAAAAGAACCGGAATTGGAATCGTTTCGAATTTCGAAACCGGAATCGGAACCATTATTAAAAAAATGTGGAACCGGAATTGAAACCGATATAATTTTTTTGGTTGGAACCGGAACTGCCATTGCACAAATCTTTGAACCTGTACGGAACATATATTCCAAAAGGTTTTAAAGAACCGTAATCAGAAGCAGAAACGTTTCGATTTTTGGAACCGGAATCGGAAGTGGAACCGCTATTTTAAACATTTAGAAACTGGAACAGATATTCCAACTAGTATTTAATATTAGTCTTATTAAAAAATATTTTCTGAAAAGTTAGCTGAGGATTATAATTCAAGCATTCGTTTGAATGTTACAGTTTTAAATGTTACAGTTTGAATCTAACAGTTTGATTGTTTGCTGAAAGAATCTTACAGTTTGAAAGTATTGCTCCCAGCATTTTTTTATTTTTTTATTTTTTACAATAAAAAAATATTATAAAAAAATAAACTATTCAAGTAAAATGTAATCTCCAACAGCAACTAAATTAATATTCGTAACACTATCTGTATTTATTATTTTTTCAATTTTATATAACAAATCTCCACAAAACTCAGTACCATTACGTATTGCGTCTTACCATTGCTGTACCATCGTTCAGTCGTCTGTAGCAGTAGCAGTGAGACAGCTATATATAACTCGTTCTTAACTCAATTGCAGTATCTGTGCTGTGTGGTGGCTTATATTTCCATACTATCGCAATACCTCCCATGAGTTTGTCTGGATTTCCATCGTACCATGCACTCACAGAGATCAAAATAATTTGCCATCTCTCTAATAAAACATGCTTCGTCCCTGTCTGTCTGTCTGTCGTGCTGTCGCAAAGGCGGTAAAGCGATATTCAGTTTTTTTTTTTCGTTCTTTCTTTCATTTGCTTCATTCACTGTAAACATCAATGTAAATTCTGTTGACGACTCATTTGCCTTTGGCTCGGTTGAGTTCTATATCGTGTAGTCGTCCTGCTGTCTGCGTCAGAAATGATTCACTTCAAAGAAGCTGTTTTTTCATGCCTCTGGCTCTCAAAGTTGAGGTTGTTGTTTGTATTGTATGCTGTTGTCTCAATTAAACGCGTTACCATTACCGTTACCGTTGCAGTCTCGAAATCCTCAAATCTTCCCAAATGAAAAGTCTGCTTTTAGGCGTGCGCGCGCGCGTTCGCACAGTTTGCATCGACATTTAGCTCAAAGCGCACCTGTCTTGTTTTTCTTGTTGTTCTTCCATTTAACATTTTTGCTCTAACGTCAGTTAGATTTATTTATTTTGTTATTTTATCATTTATTTTAAAATGCTCAATTGCAATTAAAATTGTCAAAGAGATTTAAAGCAAAACGAAAAATGAAATACCAAAAAAAAAAATATAGAATTCAGCTCGTTTGCGGATTACTGGACTGTGGTTGGTTTGATTCGTGTCTCTGCGTTATCGCACATTCCAAATTGATTAAATGTTAATTGAATTATTTTATTTTTTTTTATGTTTCATTCATTTGTATATAAAATTTGCAAAAATAATAAAATAATGTTATTCATGCTGTGCTGTTTTAATTAGTGATATATGATAAATTGGTAATTTTAAATTTTTAGTTTTCTACACAGTCGTAATTGTAATCTTAAATTTTGATATTTTTTTTATTTTAATTACTGATGATTTCTTTACATAAGGCAAAGAAAATAAATGTAGTAAAATTGACTACATTTATGTATTTGTTTTGAAAGCAAAAAAAAATATACCTTTTTGTTTTTATATACATATGTATTTATTTTACCTCATTTTACTACACAATGTATTAAAAAGAAGTTTACTACATATTGCAGAAACTGTAGCATTTATTTGTTTTCTGCATTTTGTTTTTAATTATTTGAGCTTCGTGTAATACACGACGGTTTTACTGCGAGAATGCAGAGATTCAAACAAAACCGAAGCAACTGAAAAAAACGCCTTGAACGCCTTGCTGCGAGCGCTCATATTATTCATATTTGGTACAAATGAAAAGCAACATTTAAAGGAGTCGTCAAATCTAAATATAACAATGGTTGCATATTTAATACTGCTTTCATCTTCATCATCGGAAAAAATGTATTTGTTATACACTCACAAGTATTTCAAACAATCTTTAAAGACAGAATAAGTATTTTTTCGCAGCATTTAAAAAGCATTTAAAAAAATACAAAGAGCATTTCGAATAAATACAGATGTAGCATTTTTATATATATTCATACAATTTAAATAAATAAATAATACAGAATAAATAAAATGTAGTAGTGCAAATTTTTGAATTTTCGACATATTTTACGACGTTTAAATAAATACAAAATGCAGTTAAATGTATGAAAATAACGAAATACTGCATTTGTAAAATAGTTTGCTGTATGCTAAGTATATTTTTGATTATAACTTTGTATGTGTTAAACGGAATAATACCAAAATTTGAGTGGTAATAATTTCAGATATAAAGATAAAGAAAACATGCTAATTCGACTTAGCTTCTACATTTCAAAATTATATTCAATAACATGACACCATGAAAACCATTCCCAAAATGATATGATCAAATTTGCAATAAACTAAATATTTATATTTTTATTAATATTTACTCAAGCGCAATAACTATAAAAAAATAAATTTAAAAACAATTTAAATTTTGCAATAAAAATATTAAATTTTTTTTTGTTCGCACATACAATTGGTAATTTAACTGCGTTTCATATGCAAATTCTACAATATAAAAAATTGAAAAAAAAAAATATGTAGAAAAATAAATATTTTTATAAATGAAATTGTTCGAAAAACATTTACAAAAAACAACGGTCAAATCATTCATTGCATGACATACAATGTATAGTGCAATGCAAAAAAACCCACATATAAAGCTCATCAAGTAAATTAAAATGATGGATGGATGCGCATTACAAAACCAAAAAAAAAAAAACAAAAAATCCCCATTTGATTTGACTAAAAGTGCTGAGACGCCCTCGCCACACCTTCCAATGTACGACGCACACAAAACCACGTTAAGTGCACACAGGTTAAACATAAATGATTCAACGCATTCACCCAGCGGGTGTTAATATGGATGAACAGGATATAATACGGGCAGTGTAGAGACACGACGGACGTGTAAAACTTAATGTAAAGTCTGTGTCTCCCATGACCCGAAGTATGACCGATGGTTTTTATAACATTTAGCAATATGTAACTGATATGCATAGCATGTGATGAGCACGTTCAAAAACAAGTATATCTCGCAAATGAACAAATAGTGTTGTGTATGATGATGTAGATTTTTAAATGGTTATATATTTATGTAGATAATACGTACACCGGAAAAACCTTTAAAATAAATACATATCGTCACTGTCATACCAAAGGGGCGAATGTGCATTTTTAAAAATGTTGGGAAATCAAATTTTAAAGTTTGAAGTGCTTTAAAAATTAGAAAATTTTAGTTTTTTTTCAATTTTTTTTGTTATTTTGGTTTATTCATGAATTATTATAACATATATAAAATATCTTTGGATTCGGACAATTTACTGAATTATAAATACGAATTTTGTAAGGCTATATCCTGACCAAAACGCAAATATTTTTGTTTTTTATGCTATAACTTTTTATTAGCTCAAAATAAAATAGTGATGTAAAGGAATTAATTGTTTGTTTTTAAAGCACCTATCTATTGGCATCATTATTTAAAAATATTTTGCCAAACATTAATTTGCCATTTGTTATTTGAAGGAACATTTTTTTTTGGCAAATTTAAATAATGATGCCAATCGATAGGTGCTTTAAAAACAGACAACTAATACCTTTAAACTACTATTTCATCTTGCACGAATAAAAAGCTATAGCAAAAAAACGAAGAAATTGGAAAAATTGAAAATCTTGTCATGCCAAAAGGGCGAATCTTTCCTTTTTCGCCATAACTATTTATTGGTACGAGATAATATAGTAGTGTGAAGGCATTTATTGTTTGTTTTTAAAGCACCTATCGATCTGCATCATTACTTAAAAATGTTTTCTTGCAAATAACAAAAATTCGAAAAATTGAAAATCTTGTCATGCCAAAAGGGCGAGTGAAGCATGAAGGCACATGGCCGCTTCTTTCGACACATTAAATATGTGATCATTCCAACGGAGATCACATTGAATTGATATGCCCAGAACGTCAAGAGCAGCTGACTGCGCAATATCCACAGCACCCATATTGAGGGGTTAATCCATTCTTCTGTGGGATAACAGACAACATTGGGTCTTGCTGGCATTAAAATCTACTCTATTTGCAACACCCCACTCGGAGATTGATTAAAGATCATTATTGAGCGTGTCATTCATAGTGCGTCTTTTACTCTCAATCTCCAAAGAGTTTGGGCGCTTGTTGAACGATTATGAATGACAAATGTTACTGTCATCTGCAAAGGAATGAATTGGGTTCTGGGTCAATGACAGAAGGTCATTGATAAATACCAGAAATAGGGACGGGGATAGGACGGAACCCTGCGGAACTCCAGAATTGATAGAATGTTGTTCTGAAAAAACACCATCCATCTCAACTCGTATAGAACGACCCTGGAGAAAACTCGATATCCATCGAGTAAAAGATTCACCAACACCAAATGCAATTAGTTTTGAAACGAGGGCTTTATGCCACACTCGATCAAAAGCCTTGGAGATATCAAGAGCAACAGCCTTACTCTCCCCGAAAAGGTGAATACAATTATTCCACTTTTCGGAGAGGACCGCCATCAAGTCAACTGTGGATCTGGCCCTACGGAAACCATATTGGCGGTCACTGAGCAATTCTTTGTGCTCAAGATAATTCACAAGGTGGAAGTAATTACGCTCTCTATTACCTTGGAGAGTGCAGCGCATAATGCAATGGGTGGGTAATTGGCAGGGTCCGTAGCCTCGCCCTTTTTCGGGACTGGCTGGACATTGGCAACCTTCCAACAAGATGGAAAAACTCCTGTCGTGTAGAAGATGTTGAAAAGTTTAGGCAACGGACAAGCCAGCGTTGACGCGCACTTCTTCAACACATGGGCAGATATGCCATCAGGCCCGGAGGCTTTGTTAATATTGAGATTTGCTAAAACCTTTTAAATACCCGAGTTCGAAAATGAATCTCCGGCATTGCAGAAGAAACAAAATCAACATCGGGCAGTGGTTGATTGGTATCTTGGAGCGTTGAATTATTTGCATATAAGTCTGCCAAGAGATTAACTTTATCAACCGGGTCAGTGAAGGTCTGGCCATTCATAATAAGAGTTGGAGTAGACGATGTCGTCTGATTCTTCGTCTTTTTACGAATTACCAGACATTTTTACTACCTCTATGGTAGGGTAGGACCGTTTTGCGCGCGTTTTGTTCGTAAAGAAACTTTTCGCGCGAGATCACGGCATTACAGCGATTCCTCGCCTGTATGCGAAGTCTTTCTGTGTCAGCATTCTTGTTAGAACGCCAATTCTGAAAGGCTTCCTCTTTTGACCTGACTGCAATCCTGCAAGTCTCATTAAACCAAGAGTGTTCCTTGGGTTTAATGCTTTTCTTTTTAGTAGGTATGAAGGACCGCATACCTAATATTGTATTTATTTTACTTTTTTGTGATTATTAATTTTAAAAAATATATATATATATTTTATAATAAAAGCTATTATTTATTGAGTCGGAACTATTAGATGCCTGAACAGAATACAGGCGGAGAGCGATCATTGAAAACAACAACAAATATGCCGTTGTGTTGTCATAATGTGTCTGCCAATAACAAGCAGTCAGTAAATTATGAGTGCTATTTAATAAAAGTGGTTTCAATCAGTTGGTTCAATTAGTTGGCATCACTAGTTCTCGTTTCGGTTAGTTGCTTGAGCTGTTCGAGGTTTTATTTTATACCTTTTCACTTTTTCAGTCATCGTTAGACTTTATTAAAAATAGACATTTCATATACGTTTATTTTTACTACATTCTGTATTTATTTAACTTTATGAAAAATAGAAAAAAAAACCATACTACCTCTGTATGTATCAAATGTAAAAAAGTTAATAAATTAAAAGGATATAATATGGACTATTTAGTATATGAACTATGAAGTATGTTATTGATATACGTATATAGATCTATAAATAGATAAACATATTCCACTGATGTAGATAATCTCACACAACTCCGCCTGTAAAAAATACACTAAAAAAAAAAGAAAACACTTCGCATTCAATTGCTATAGGAGCTTAAACAGAATTTCACAATTTTATATGAAAAAACAGTAACAAATACAACTTAAATACATGCACCAAAGACAACAACAACAACAAAAAGGGACATATGCTTCGATCCTTTTGAAAGCTTTAATATTATAACGTGTTTTTACTGTAAGACCCTTTTTGAAAATGACTCTCAAAAGCAATGAATTGAATGCAAATGCTAAGTGGAGAGATTTTTTGAATTCATTTAATTTTATTTAAGTTAAATTAAAATTGAATTCAATGAAATTGCTACAAACCAACTTACGCAGCAGCGTACATTGCGTACTTCGTAATGCATGCCATAGAAATAGCAACGATGTTGGTCAGGAATGCTGGTTGGATTACTTGCGTCCGTCCGTCCGTCCGTCCAAGCATTGCATTAACTTGATGAAGTGGAAGAAAATTGAAATGAAATTTTTGCATAGATACCTTTTTCACAAAAAACATTTGCTATAAATACTTTTGTAAAATATACGATGAATATATTATTAAACAAAAAAGAGAATTTTAATACAAAGAAAGTTTAACACGTGAATAGAGGGATTGACTTATTTAGACTGAATATTTAATAGAAACAGTTAAGAAAATTAAGTTTTATTTGGTTTTAAGCAGAATTTTTTAAAAATAGTAAATGTTGAATTAGTAGTAAAAACTTTTAATTTTTAGTGAAAAATTGAATTTTTAAGGAAAAAATTGAATTTTTAGTTGTAAATCGAATTTTTAGTGAAAAATTGAATTTATAGTGAAAAATTGAATTTATAGTGAAAAATTGAATTTATAGTGAAAAATTGAATTTGTAGTAAAAAATTGAATTTTTAGTGAAAAATTGAATTTTTAGTGAAAAATTGAATTTTTAGTGAAAAATTGAATTTTTAGTGAAAAATTGAATTTTTAGTGAAAAATTGAATTTTTAGTGAAAAATTGAATTTTTAGTGAAAAATTGAATTTTTAGGGAAAAATTGAATTTTTAGTGAAAAATTGAATTTTTAGTGAAAAATTGAATTTTTAGTGAAAAATTGAATTTTTAGTGAAAAATTGAATTTTTAGTGAAAAATTGAATTTTTAGTGAAAAATTGAATTTTTAGTGAAAAATTGAATTTTAATGAAAAATTGAATTTTTAGTGAAAAATTGAATTTTTAGTGAAAAATTGAATTTTTAGTGAAAAATTTAATTTTTAGTGAAAAATTGAATTTTTAGTGAAAAATTGAATTTTTAGTGAAAAATTGAATTTTTAGTGAAAAATTGAATTTTTAGTGAAAAATTGAATTTTTAGTGAAAAATTGAATTTTTAGTGAAAAATTGAATTTTTAGTGAAAAATTGAATTTTTAGTGAAAAATTGAATTTTTAGTGAAAAATTGAATTTTTAGTGAAAACTTGACTTTTTAGTGAAAAATTGAATTTTTAATGAAAAATTGAATTTTTAGTGAAAAATTGAATTTTTAGCGAAAATTTGAATTTTTAGTGAAAAATTGAATTTGTAGTGAAAAATTGAATTTTTAGTGAAAATTTGAATTTTTAGTGAAAAATTGAACTTTTAGTGAAAAATTGAATTTTTAGTGAAAAATTGAATTTTTAGTGAATAATTGAATTTTTAGTGAAAAATTGAATTTTTAGTGAAAAATTGAATTTTTAGTGAAAAATTGAATTTTTAGTGAAAAATTGAATTTTTAGTGAAAAATTGAATTTTTAGTGAAAAATTGAATTTTTAGTGAAAAATTGAATTTTTAGTGAAAAATTGAATTTTTAGTGAAAAATTGAATTTTTAGTGAAAAATTGAATTTTTAGTGAAAAATTGAATTTTTAGTGAAAAATTGAATTTTTAGTGAAAAATTGAATTTTTAGTGAAAAATTGAATTTTTAGTGAAAAATTGAATTTTTAGTGAAAAAATGAATTTTTAGTGAAAATTTGAATTTTTAGTGATAAATTTAATTTTTAGTGATAAATTGAATATTTAGTAAAAAATTGAAGTTTTAGTGAAAATATTAATTTTTAGTGAAAAATTGAATTTTATTGAAAAACTGAACATTAGTGAAAATTTTAATTTTTAGCGAAAAATTAATTTCAATTTCTAATCAAATTCTCAATTCAATTTCAAATTCTAATCCTATCTTATAAAACAATAAAAGAAAAAGACAAAAGAAAAATTATTTTTCAACAAAAAGAACTTCGCTGAACTACTCTACACTTTATGAATTGCTTCGCACTGAGAACCATGCACCGCGGGAATTCTTTCAAACATGAGCAATCGCTCAAATACAGACACAGAAAAACACTGCAGCACTATTTGAAAATGTGTCTGAGGCAGTGATAACATTTTAGAGGAACAGTAGCCAAAGAAATGCAAAACCAAAGATTTTTTTATTGCAAAGTGAAAATGGCTACAGCAGTGTTTTAGGAGTTTCACACAGACCTATACACACACAAAAAGATATATCTCCGTATATATATCTTTCAATACACACAGCCACGTGAAAGACCTGCAGGCAAAAAAGAAAACACTTCACACTTCGCGTGTGATTTTCGAAAAAAAAACTAAAAATAGAGCGCTTCGAATTTCAAAACCCCACGCTGTTTGTTTGCAACAATTTATTTACGCTTTATTTCGTATATTCTACAAACAACGTATGTGTGAATTTATTCACATCATAGTTGAAAAAAAAAGAAATGAAGTAAAACTACTCACTAGACAGAGCACACGAGAAGAAAAGAGGTATGAGCTATACGTAGTATGAGGTATACGTAGTATGGGGCTAAATTAAAAATGGTCTTGCACAAACTATCATGGGGTAAGAACAGTAACTAAAACTACGCCAATCATTTTATATAACGTCGTGGTAGAACGAAAAGTCACCAAATACATTTTTATGAAATACTTAATTTTCGAGATTGTTGATTAATATTATAAAAAGTAATTGCCACATTTTTAAAATTAAAAAATCAACTAATAGATTAACATTTCCTTATCATGTGGTAATTAAATTGAGAATTGAGAATTGAGATTTTTGTAAATGAATATTTAAAATTTTTTAAATGTATTTGGTGACTTTTCGTTCTACAACGACGATATGAAAATAATTTATTATTTTTATTTGGAAACTAATAGTTTAAGTTAAGTTTCGTTTTCTATAATAACTACAAAAATAAATGCATATTCTGAAAAACAGATTTCTTTGATATTCTGAAAACGTAAATTACCGTTCTGAAAGGGAATACCCCATATATACAGGGTGTTTGGTTTATTGATGTCAATATTCAGCACGTTATTCTATGACTCAAAAAAATAAGAAAATGTTAAATAAAAATATGTCTAATTTTGCACCCAGTTTAAGATACAGGGTGTTTTAAAAATGCATATTACTGACATAACCTAGTCAAATAAGTTGATTTTAAAGTATAATCTGTTTACAAATGAATATCAATTTTTCACTTATATTTTAGATAATTAAATTATCTTTCCAATGGTATATCATATTTTTGAACCGCGTGATTTTCTTCTTTTTTAAAATGTACGTAAAGTTAAAATATACAAAAACAAAAATTCAAATTTTGACTTTGACATTGATTTTCACAAAATTTCGTTACGAATGATCTAATTTTTCTAATTAATAATCATAGACTTGTTCATTCTAAGTACTTTCTAATCATTAAACAGTAGCGAATCTTGTGATTTGATGGTTGAAATTTAAAACCAGTTGGGAAGGTTAGATCACATGGGAAATTTTAAAGTAGGTGTAATTATGATAGTTAGGATTATCAAAATTATAGTCGGTCTAAGCCGACTATAAATACCCTACACATATGTGTGGTTACCATTCAAAGTGATATATAGGTCACCAGGGTATACAAATCCTGAAAATAACTACAAACTTTCCATCGCTGAAGAATTTCCATTCATTTGATACCCATATTTACAAATGGGTAGGTGTACCGAATTTCGATTTTTTTTTGTGAACCACAAGTCTTTTCGCCGGAAAACATTATTATCATGTATTTGAGCATGATATCAAAATATATTTGACCAAAAAAGTTTACCTAAGCACGTATACATAAAAATTGATCTTTATATGTACATTTTATATAAGGTATTTGAACATAAGTGGTCGGATCATAGGTCACAATGGACCGATCTCGCACATACAGCGTAGGTATATTAGTAATCTAACTTATAAGTTTCATTTATCTAGCTCTACAATTTTAAAAGTAGTAGGGATTTCAAGAGACAGACAGACAGACAGACAGACAGACAGACAGACAGACGGACAGACAGACGGACAGACAGACGGACATCGCTAAATCGACTCAGGAGATCATGCTGATCAAGAATATATATACTTTTCCATACCGGAGATGCTTCCTTCTGGGTGTTACAAACGGCGTACCAAACTGAATATACCCTTTCACTCTTAGTGTAGGGTATAAAAAATAATCGAGAACTCATTTTAAATATATAAAGGGTTTTTCAACAGAGACGCTACAAAAGTAGAGTGAGAGGGACAGCAAACGACGCCATATTTCTTGCCGCTCTTTTGATATTTCTCTTCAGTAAGATTTGCCATTTTATGATGGAAAGATATACGAGCCAACAACGAGTCGAAATTATTAAACTCTACTACCGAAATTCGTTAGTAAAAATTCGAAAATTCATCTTCAGCGATGAGGCTCATTTCTGGCTGAATGGCTTCGTCAAAAAACAAAATATGCGTTATTGGTCAGACAGCAATCCACACGTACTCCATGAGTCATCATTACATCCCGAAAAAATTACTTTTTGTTGCGGTTTATGGGCCGGCGGCGTCATTGGGCCGTACTTCTTCCGTGATGATCAAGACCGGCACATTACTGTGAATGGAAATCGCTACCGTTGAATGATAACCGAATATTTTTGGCCCCAATTGAAAGATATGGACTTGGAGGACATGTGGTTCTAACAGGACTGCGCCACAAGCCACACAGCGAATGCCACAATCAATTTATTGGAAACCAAGTTTGGAGAACGTGTTATCTCATGAAATGGTCCAGTCGATTGGCCGCCTCGGTCGTGCGATTTGACGCCGTTAGACTATTTCCTGTGGGGCTAGGTCAAGCCTATGTATGGTCTATGCCAACAAGCCAGCGACGATTGATGAACTTCGTACGAATTGATTGATGAATTGCAGCAGTATCGGCCGATTTATGCTTGAAATCTGTAGAAAATTGGGTTCAGCGTCTGGACTTCTGCAAGCGTGCCCGTGGTGGCCACGCAAAAGAAATCAAGTTTCATACATAATGGCATCGAACGTACTTTTACAGGAATAAAGAATTTCATTGATATCTAAAACCGTTTTTGTTTTATTTTTTGCGCTCTTTTGTAGCGCTCTTATTGAAAAACCCTGTACTAAAATTATAGTTATTATCATATTACTTCACAAAACATATTTTCTGATCATATTTCGAAAAAAAATATTTTATTTTTTAGAATTTTAACCACCAAATTATTATTTCTGTAGCAAAACTTAGCAGTTTAAATTCATTGTAATTAATTAAGCAGTACTTAGAATGAACTAGCCTATCATTATAAATTACAAACCAGTTGGGAAGGTTAGATCACATCTTATTATGCTAGTTAGGATTATCAAAATTATAGTCGGTCTAAGCCGACTATAAATACCCTACACATATGTGTGGTTACCATTCAAAGTGATATATAGGTCACCAGGGTATACGAATCCTGAAAAAAACTACAAACATTCAATCGCTGAAGAATTTCCATTCATTTGATACCCATATTTACAAATGGGTAGGTGTACCGAATTTCGATTTTTTTTTTTGTGAACCACAAGTCTTTTCGCCGGAAAACATTATTATCATGTATTTGAGCATGATGTCAATATATATTTGACCAACAAAGTTTACCTAAGCACGTATACATAAAAATTGATCTTTATATGTACATTTTATATGTGGTATTTGAACATAAGTGGTCGGATCATAGGTCACAATGGACCGATCTCGCCAATTTTTTCGCACATACAGCGTAGGTATATTAGTAATCTAAGTTATAAGTTTCATTTATCTAGCTCTTCAATTTTAAAAGCCTTAGGGATTTCAACAGACAGACAGACAGACAGACAGACGGACAGACAGACGGACAGACAGACGGACAGACGGACATCGCTAAATCGACTCAGGAGGTCATGCTGATCAAGAATATATATACTTTTCCATACCGGAGATGCTTTCTTCTGGGTGTTACAAACGGCGTACCAAACTGAATATACCCTTTCACTCTTAGTGTAGGGTATAAAAACGGGGTGATCTGTAAAAAAATTTGAGAATATCAATGTCAAAGTCAAAATTTGTATTTTAATTTAATTATGTCAGTTATATACATTTATTAAACACCCTGTATCTTAAACTGACTGCAAAATTAGACTTTTTTTTTAATTTTCTTATTTTTTGAGTCATAGAATGACTCATGAATTATTGACATTATTGAAACACCCTGTATAATTCGAGAAACCAGTAACATTTTTAAAACATTTTACTACAAAATAAAAATATATATATAATTTAAACTGTTTTATACTTCAAATTTAGTAATCGAATATTTCGATTTGTCGAAAGTAAATTTCAGAACATTTTCAATATCTATAAAACGAAAATTTGGTATTTTACCAATATTTTTTTACAGCTCATTTTAATTTATAACAAATATAATTTTTGGAATATGCTAAAAATTGATTTTTCATTTTTCTATTATTTAAACACACACAATTCACAGCACTGGTTTTCCCCGATTTGTGTACGTTTCTGATTTTTTCCACTGCTCTGGTTTTTTTTTTTTTTGATCATTCGCCACCAGCGCTCCATGTCGGCAGTAGCAACGTTTTTGGTGAGAAAACACAAAGAGTTGTGCGCTCGGGGAATTGCGGCAATTATGTTAAAAGCAATTTGAAAATTTTCGTCTTTTTCAGAACGCGCGAAACTTTTTACGCTTGCTACCACAACTGTACCCCTCTCCACGCCTCTATTCCCACCCACGGAAAGGTGTATTACAAGGGTTCTTCGAGTAAATTGAACTGAATTGAAATTCAAGCAAAAAGCCCTCGCGTAAATCCTGTGTAATACGTAAAAGAGCCAGAAGAAGGTGAAGAAAAATAGTAGAAATTGTAGGAGAGGAGTAGCTTTAAAAGATATATCGGTTGAACCATGTAAAATGGTAGACCACCTAGTTGGCAAGTTGGCCCATTCATCAAGCGGTGTCTGTCTGTCCATCTGCCATTCACTCAGTCAGTCGTCGCAGTTAACACCGGGATTTGAAAGCTTCCTTTTCGTTAGCTTTTATATTTTTCTTTTATTTTTTTATTTTAATTTGATGTAGTATGTATGTAATACGTGGCTTTGTATGCATGTAGTGCACATTTAAATCGCAACGCTTTCAACATGAAAAGCCTTTAAATAAATTGCAACTTTGAAAAAATGACAGCTATTTGTAAAGCGCGCCATGGCATGATGTGTGAAAAAAAAACCGATTCGTATTAAATATTTTTTTTTTTGCATGCGCTGTTTTTGTTTTGTAATTTTTAAATGGTTATTTTTTTACAGTGTTTTTTTTTAAACTACATCAGTAATTGTTAAATTTAGTGCGACTTTTAATTTAGCACAAAGCTGCAGAAAATTTTTGCGGAAATTTTAATGATGTAGTAATTGGTTGGTTTTTCTCTTATTAAAGAAACTTTTTTTTCATTTAATTTATGTTATATATGTAATGACTTGCATTACGAGATTTTTAAATTTGAATTAGTAAATTATGCAATTTATTTGCTATTTATATTTTCACTAAAATATAAAAAAAAATATATATTGTAGAGTTTTAATTCATGACACCGTAATTCATCTTTGTACATTTTTTCGTAATATTAGTCATCTGCACAAAAGTATTTGAAGTTCCCTTTGCAAATAAGCACTACTGCACTCTACAGTATTTAGTGCATTTTTCAATGACAGTCTACAGTATTATAGTGAAATATCTTCAGCGACTACCCTTTACTGCAATATTTATTTCATTGTTGTCAAATGTGTTAAATAGTGTCAAGACATTCAAATTCTTAAAAACAAAACCAAATGACACTACTTTAGCAGAAAATGCAACAAGTACAGTGAGTGCAACGAGTAACGCGTGAGAAGACGAACATTGGAAATAACAAGAAATCTGCTGATGTTGTCAGTATTTATGTGTAAATATAAAGTACAATAAAAACTAACTATGACTTATTTAAAAATATTAAAAAATTCAAAAATCTGTTCCTTAGAAATAGTATTTTTTAACATTCAAAAATATTTGTGAAATTCTTACATTTATAAAGAACAATAAAAACAATTTGCTTACGAAAATCTAAAAACACCTAAATTTAAGAGAATTTAAGATACCACTATTAGCTGTCACAAATGTCTACCCTCAATCGTCGTCCGCAGTTACTTCCTTCCGTTCTACGACTAAAGTCCTTCGGTGCTTGCGCGACGACAATTTAACATACGATTGCATCGTCGATAGGCTTCACAACAGGGAATTCAAATAAATTGCAGGGCGAATAAAATTAAATGGCAAATCAAAGCGATAGACAGAAATAAAGAACGAAAGACCGGCGTAAATAAACAGTTGCAACTTAACAAATGGCACACCAAACAACTAAGAATACGAAAAAGAAAGCATGCCAAGTATAGAAAAGAAATCGAAATTAATACGAAAGGAAAGGGAAAAAAAGTGCACAAAAAATCACTCGTTACTTGACGCCTGGGAATTACGGCTAACAAAGCCTTGGCTCATATCGTAGATTCCAACACAAATAGACACATATTGAGCGGTGCGCGCAGGTGGTCCGTCACTCATTCACTCACTCACTCCCCTGAACAATGCCTGGTAATCAATCATCAATTACCGTTAAATCCGTCAGGAATTATGCGATAAATTGATAGAAATCGCTTCAGCGACTGTTGCTGAAGTCGCACAAATGTGCAGCTGTACTTTATGCTTCTAGGATTCCTTTTTTTTTTGTTTTTCGCTTTGGATTTTGCAGTGATTCATTTTGATTTTTTAAAGGTAAAATTAAATAAAATTTAAGCGCAAAACGATTATATTAATTTCACAATTACCATTTTCAAAACATTTTTATAAAAATCCGTAAACTCCTAATCGAATTTGGGGTTTTACTGTTACAATTTTTATTTTTCAATAGAAAATTATAAAATTTAAATCGAGTAAAAACTATTTAAATTCTCTCCAAAGACTTCACTACAGTATTTGTTTTATTGGTGTCAAGACATAGAATGCTTTTAAAAAAACAAAACCAAATGACACTACTGTCGCAAGTCAACAAGTACAGTGAGTGCAGTGATTGAGAGCAACGAGTGAGAAGACGAACATTGAAAACAACAACGCCGCTCGGCGCTCGATGGCAGTAACAAGTATTTATGTGTTTATAAAAAAAAACAACAAATATTATTATTTCAAAAAAAAATGTGTACAACAAAAACAACGCATTTGTCGAAATTCAACAAAAAACATTTAAAAAATAATGTTGTTCGATAAATAAAAAACTTAATATAAAATATTATATGATTATTTGAATTTTTATTGCACATCACTATAGACATTAAAAATATAGACTTTAAAAACTATATGAACTTCGTTAAACATTTCCCATTGACACCAAAGTCCTCAAGCATATTTTCCCCATTTACAATACCTACATTTTGTAAATAAGTTATTTGTTATTACAAACTTTATACAGTCGCCCGTGCTCTCTCTTCGAAAACTATTTTTATAACTGACAACGAAATATAAAACTAAAATAAAATATTTTTCTACGACAAAACCCATTCTTACTAATCTAACAAAGCAATCAACTTATAAAATCAGTTAGATTGAACTTTTAATGCATCATCAAATTGAAAAACTAAAATTTCTTCATCTTCTTTTGGCATCCTATTCTCTGCCTTCTGCTGCAAATGCATCCAGCATGCCACTCAAAGAGCACCATTCAACAAACACATTGACATGTGCAACTAATTCTAGCACCAAGTTTACCGAATCTTCAGTTCGAGTGCAACACGTAGAGAAAATCACAGTATTTAAAGTATCATGTTTAAGAGTAACATGTTTATATACTTGTGGCAATCATGTAATATGTTTGAAACAATATTGTGGTGAAAAAAATATGTTGAATTTGATTATTAATTCTAAGGAATCTCTGTTTTTGGTGCTTATGATCATCTACATTGCAATTGCGGCACATTACAGGAATCTTGATATTATGCTTGCAATCATATTATTGTTCTATCAATCATTGAATTATGTTTTTACTATAAATATTTATAATTTAAATAGATAACTAAATCATTATATAATTTCAGAAATCATATGCATGTACGGCAAAAACAACTATTCTTTTCAAGACAATCAAATATAATTATAATTTTGTTTTTTATTTTGTGCTAATAAATATAATTTTACGGATACGATCATATTACTCGCTCTCTTTTTGTTGATATGCCTGATACAAGTTGAAAATCATGCACAGCCGATTCCAGTTCAAGTTCAACACGTAGAAAAAAAAAGGATAAGTGTTTTTGTGGAGTCATGTTAATCAGTAACATGTGTTTATGCTTGTGACAATCATGTAACATGTTTGGAACAATATTGTTGATAGATGAATATGTTGGACTCAATCATATTTCTGTATTGTATCTCTGTTTTGGTAGTTTTGATGATCCACACAATAATTGCAACATTACATAAATCTTGGTATTATTGCTAACAATCATTTTATTTTTCTGGCAATCATTTTCTTCTTTTTACAATAAACATTTATGGTTTTAATCAGAAAATTAATCATAATTTAAATTCAGAAATGAAAATATTATTGACACAAATATATTGAAAAAGTGAATAGTTTTAACAACCATATAATTTATAATTAATTTTTTTTTGTATCAATAGATTAGAATATTACGAAAATAATTTTATTTCTCGTAATCTCTTTGTTGATACAAGTTGAAAAAATCATGCACAATATAATCGGACGTTTGCAGAAATTACTCGTAGTTATAAAATTGTTCTAGCAATTATTGTATATATTTTTTACTACAAGATTGTTGTATTCTTATCATCAAACTAGTTCAGCAATCATAATGTACACATTATTATGACAATAAAATAAGTATAATTTTAATTTTTAATATACTGCTAAAGATTTTATTCACATCTTTGTATGCTATATACTTGACAGAAGTTTACAATCATGTACCTAATCATTACATGATTGGAGTAATCACTGTATTTTTTAATTAATCATAATATCGTTTTAGCAGTCATTTATCATTAGAATATGTTTACTACAATAATTAACTATTCTATTGTAACCATAATAACATTCTAGCAGTCAAATTTATGTTTACTACAAAAATTAACAAATCTAATATAATAATAGAATTGCCTAAATCATGAAATATACAATCATTTTTTTTTATAAGCAATCATTTTGTGATTTCTGCAATTATAACATGTTTGTTATAATCATTATTTTTTCACTGTGTGCAGCAGTACCTATAGTTGTAGCTGTTCTAGTACTTGGTCCGAAATTTCAATCAGCTGGAGCCCGCCTTAAGCGCCTCTCCAATCAATAACTCACGTGTCGGTGTATGTGCGTGTGTCTGTCTGTAGTCTATCTATCTGTATATTGCCAACGCTGGCAAGGACATCTGCACATCCTTGCTTTGTCAAGTCGTGCAGCAATGCACGGCACTCACACCCATCACCATCCCTGAACAGTGCAGCATTGATTGGCGTTACCATGCGAAGTAAAAGTTGAAAAAGACGAAGAGGACGTTGAGGATGTCAAAGTGTTGCCATACTCTCGCACACGTTATTTCCTTTGATTTGCGTTACTCGTTACTATTTGTTTTTCTTTATTTGGTGCTGCTTTAGCTTGATGTCAAAAGTGAATAAATACTAAAGTAGTTCGTAGCAACAAAAAAACAAACGCTTGCAAAGACACGAAATAAAAAATAAAAACAAAAAAATCGCAACTGATTGGCGTGGCCAATTCAATATGTCGTCGCATGCCTAAGCAATCGAAAGTGTGCGCAACACAGGCGGCAAGTCGTTCGCCTTATAAACTGCACGAAATACTGCCAGAAAATGTACTCGAAAAATTGAAAAATCGAAAAATACGCTGCAAAACTTGGCCAAACTTAGCTGTGAGCTGTAGAAAATTGCAGCGCATATAAATACATATGTGTTTGAGTTTTATTTAACTGCACAAATGCATTTTTATTTTGCTTTTTACATCAGGTTTGTTTTTTTGTATTTTCAATATAACAACATATGGAACTCAAGTGCTCAAGTGCGCGTTAGCTTTTGCACATTTTTTAAGTGAAAGCGTGCCGAATTAAGGTCAAAAAGTCAGTGGAAATAAAATGGAACCTTTAAATAAATTATTATTTTTTTACAAAAGCAAACTCATTGAAATGTTCGTAATTTATCGCTTAAAATATTTAATATTTAATACAAACTATACGACGATGGGGAAAATAGGCAGCACGTATTTATATTCACAACTCAGAACATTGTTTCTTAATATTAAGAAACATTTTTTATTGTTTTCAAGATATTCTTATTTTAAGTAAATTTTATCTATAAAAAGAAAAAACATTTCATTTTAAATAAAAAAAACTTTGATGCCATAGGAAGAATAATCATAGACATAGACTAAAATGTGTTTATTTCAAGTGCAACTAGTTCTAGTAGTAGTTCTGTAATAAAACACATGAGTACGAAAAAGAGGTAATAGCATCATATGTTCTCTTAAAGTGTAGCAGTTTACTTCTAGAATACCGTTGCCATAGGAAGGATAATCATAGACATAGACTAAAATGTGTTTATTTCAAGTGCAACTAGTTCTAGCAGTAGTTCTGTAATAAACCACATGAGTACGAAAAAGAGCTAATAGCATCATATGTTCTCTTAAGGTGTAGCAGTTTATGGAAACTTCTAGAATACCGCTAAGCGCTGCACATGAATGTAAAAGAGATGAAGATAACCTAACAAGCAGAACGTAGAATGTCGTCGAAAGGTCTTATATACGATGCAGTAAAATGTACACTTTAAATTTCAAAATTTACAATTTAATTTAAATGCAGTTTAAATACAAATACTTTAAATACATTTATTATAAAGGAATCTTATCAAATGTAGATATAACACAAAGATAAATGCCCGTTTTTATAATTTGTTCTATTCGATTTACCACTACATAAGTGATCGAAGAGAACAATAACAAAAATCATGGTTAGTCGGACGACGAACGACACTGGCGTAGCAATGAAAACAGAAACAGTTGTGTGTGTTTTTGGTAGTTTTATTCGATTTAACGATACACAAGTGATCGAAGAAAACAATAACAAAATACATGGTTAGTCGGACGACGAACGACACTGGCATAGCAAAGAAAACAGGAAGACCATTCTGGTCTAGTGTAGAAGTTTGTGAAAACTTCAAGAGTTCAGCTACGCACCGCATTTGAAATATAGCTCTTTAGTTGGTTTTTGAAAGTGATCTAATGGAAGTCGTGAACATTGTCAAGCTAAATTGCAAAAATACTGCAGTTGTTATAAGTTATTGTTAGCAAATTGTTCTTTCGAAAAAAGGTCAACCCCCTAAAAATGTGCTATTGAATAAGTAAATTGATGTGGAATGAAATTCGAATATGTAAATGAACCCGCCGGGAATCAAAGGTTGTATATTTGTTACCCAAATCGACAATATCCAAATGCAATTTAAATGATTTCGATGAAAATTCTCCATATCGATTCTTGGTACGAGAAATTTCTCGAAATCGGAACGACGTCAAACTAAAAAATAATAAAAATTCGCAAATTTCTTCGACAAATATTACGATATCTATGTGATAAATGTTTAAATATCCAGATCGAACATTTTTTATCAAACTTAGTTCGATAAAGCTACGAGGCAATGAAGGTCCCCGAGACAAAGTTAGTTCGATAAAGCTACGAGGCAATGAAGATCCCCGAGACAAAGTTAATTCAATAAAGCTTCGAGGCAATGAAGGTCCCCGAGACATGGCAGTCTATGTTGTTTTATTTTTTGGTATTATTCTACCCAATAACCTTCAATGGGTTAATGGTAGATTTTTTACATCATGAAAATGTTGAATTTTCTTCGATTTCAATAAATTTATTTCTTAAAAGTTAGTCACAGAAATGACAAAATATTTAAAATCGCAAAATATATTCGGAATAAAAAAAAAACCTTTGCATTGAAGCCAATTACAGCAAACTAAATTGAAATTCTACATCTTCTCCGGCGGTCGATTCTCGTTTACATTGTGACTATTTATATTTATTTTACATTCTCTGTCTTTGGTTTTTTATACGTCTGCAGTCTGTTTTTTTTATAAAAACTTGAACTGGCAATATTTCTACATCATTATTTCGGCTTAAATGCGGCACATTGTCCAACCCTGTAGACGCAGCAGCAGCAGCAGCATTTGTCGACAAGACATGTGTTGCTGCCTCTGTGGTTGCTATTGCTGTTATTGTCTGAAATCTGCTGCAATTCAGCTTCGTCGCTTCAGTGGTCACTGCGAAGAATTTTGTTATTTCGTTCGTAAAGTAGGAAATTGAAATTTTGCAAAAATCGTCCTGTCGGTCGTTGCGGTTGATGACTTTCTGCATCTACGATACTGGTCGTTCGCTTCGTTTACTTTTGCAACAATTTATTTATTTTTATTGCTTATTTTTTCTTTCTTCTTCTTTATTATTCTCGAATAATATTCAATTTACTTTGCACAAGGATCTGGTGCAGCGCTTCATTGCACTTTGTGGAGTGCTGTCGCTCGGCGAAGACGAGCAGACGTTCGAGCAGCTGTTGCTGGATGACTGTCGACTGTCTGCCTGCGTGACTGACAGACAGCCAGACTCTGAGACTCTGGCTGCATCTACTTGAAGATTTTCTTAAGAGGTCCTTGAAGCGATATTCAATGCAGCAACATGTTTGGTGTTGGTGGATGCTGCAACTGCTGCTTATCGCTGGCAAGTGTCATTTGTAGTTGTAGTGATTGTTGCTGCTATTGCTGCTGTTTTAGTGGCAGCAACAGCAGCTATTCAATCGCACACTCGACTTGACTGTTGGTAAATAAACGCTCGACGTACAGCTATTTGTTAACCCAATCAATGTTCGAAGTCTGTCTAGAGTGTAGGGCCTCAATGTATTCGTTTGTCTCTCTGTCAAGATGTCTGTCTAGATGTCCAACGGTTTGCTTGAAGTTTTAAGGAAATATTTAATTTTTAGTGAACATTGAATTGTTATTGAAAATTTAAATTTTATTGAAACATTTCATATTTTGTGAAAAACAGAAATTTAGGTGAAAATTTTAAATGTTCGTAAAAAATTTAAATTTTAGTGAAAAATTTAATTTTTAGTGCAAAATTTGTGAAAAATTAAAATATTATTGAAAATTTGAAATTTTAGTCTAAAATGGAAAATTTAGTAAAAAAAATAAATTTTTAATTAGATAACTAATTTTTAAAAAAAAATAATTTTTGGTGAAAAATTTAAGTTTTAGTATAAAATTGAATTTTATTGAAAACTAACCAAATAATAATTCTTCCCAAAACAACTTTTCTCAAAGACAATTCAGACAGTAGAATATTTCGCCACAGAATTCTTCCCAGTAGAAATCTTCGCCGTAAAATTCTTCCCCATAGAACGCTTTACCGTAGAATTCTTCCCGGTAGAACTCTTCCCGGTAGAATTCTTCCCCGTAGAGTTTTTCCCAGTAGAAGTTTTAGTGTGGTGAGTTTTAGCGTGGTGAGTTTTAGTGTGGTGAGTTTTAGTGTGGTGAGTTTTAGTGTGGTGAGTTTTAGTGTGGTGAGCTTTAGTGTGGTGAGTTTTAGTGTGGTGAATATTAGTATTTTGTTTCATCTTTTTAGATTGTGTATGTGCTGAGTTATGTCTTTTTGAAAGTTTAGGTTGTATGGGAGGTACCACGCCTCTTTGTCCAATCCCGCCCATATATAGCCTATGACACCCTCCGGACTTCATAGTATCCTGGTGCAAAATTTCAGTTAAATCGGTTCAGCGGTTTAGACGAGATGCTGGAACAAACAGACAGACAGACTGACAGACGGACCAAGAGTTTTATATATATAGATTTTAATTTAAATGAAAAATTAAATTTTTAGTGAAAATTTTAATTTTTGTGAAAAATTTGTTTTTATGATAAATTTAATTTTGTATAAAATTCAATTTTTAGAGACAATTTAAATTTTATTGAAAAATTTAACTTTTAGTAAAAAAATAATTTTTAGTGAAAAATTTAATTTTTAGTGAAAAAATTAATTTTTAGTGAAAAATATAATTTTTAGTGAAAAATTGAATTTTTAGTTTTGAAAATGGATTTTTTATATATATTGAGGATAGATAAATATGTTATAAATGTTAAATTTTGCATAAATAATTCTATTAAATTCAGTTAACTACTTTTATATAATTTAAGCTTTATGCAAAACCCTTTAAATACAAAACCTCTTTTAAAACACTAAACTGCTATCCGGTCATAATTTATTGCAATTTAAGACCATGTTTGGTATGCGCATAAATATCGCGTGTTCATCATCAGCGTACGAGTTTCTTTGATAAAATACCTAAACCCGATCTCACTCTATGGTGCATATTATCTGCTCTGCAGTTCTGTCCTATCATCCTGCTATATAACCCTATACTATGCGACGCACAGACAATGGTACAAATTGCTTAAAGCAGCCAGGACAATAAAATCGTGACATGGCATTGTTTGCAAAAATTTAATAAAATCGAACAAAAAGCTACCAGCAGCAGCAGCAGCCAGAGTAAGAATTAAATAATAAATATTTGCAAAATATGAAAAATTGTTTTATACGTGACACTGAAGAAGAGGAAGCAGCAGCAGCAGCAGCAGCAGATGATGAAGAATTAAAAAGGGAAGCAGCAGGACGTTGTTACAATAAATACATCATAATTCATTGCTTGGCGTTTAAGCAAATGCAAAGTCATGCACGACACACATGTCATGAATTGATTGTCCTTCGATTACTCTGCCAAAATCTAATGTCACACATCCCACTCACACTCACACAAACACAGACACAGACAATGTCCTTTTGTGCTCCTTAAAATGCATGGCAAATATTTTTGATGTTCGTCGCTGCTGCGGTTCAGAGCATTTATTTAATGCGATTTCAATCGAGGACGACGACACCGAATACCGTGTTGCTCCACATGTTGTTGGTGTCCTTGCAACGTAAGGATCGATGCAAAATGAAAACAACAACCACGAAGACGACAACTGAAATAACGAACAATGAAGCCATATGTCAACGAGTAAAACACAGGAGCAACTCCGACAACGGCAGCAACAACAGCAGTAACGTGCGTCACTCCTGCTGCTGATGATAAACGATGTCCTGCGCGAATTGAGCTAGGACGAGTCTGCCGTAAAGTTGCAGGTTATGTGCAGCATGTTGTACGTTATAGGTTAGTTAGCCATGCCGCCGCTGAAGGCGCCAAGGTGCAAATAATTCAATAATGCGGCATTTTTCGGATTTATAACCTCATATATGCGACGCTTAAAGCGCATTCTTTGTCATGTGTGAATGAACATAAAATTCTGGCATTTCCTAGCGCTATGTGTGCCACTGAAACCATAGAAGGGTCCTGTGCAATGACAATAAATTTACTTTGGTGTTTTTATTGGGTTACAAGAGCCAATTGTTTGGCTAGAAAGAAGAATGATTTGCAATGAGTTGGAAAATAAGTGAAAACATTCGATGTGGGATTTATTACATTTTACACTTGCAAAAATCATTAACAAAATAATTTTATTCATTTATTCATTTATTCATTTATTCATTTATTCATTTATTCATTTATTCATTTATTCATTTATTCATTTATTCATTTATTCATTTATTCATTTATTCATTTATTCATTTATTCATTTATTCATTTATTCATTTATTCATTTATTCATTTATTCATTTATTCATTTATTCATTTATTCATTTATTCATTTATTCATTTATTCATATATTCATTTATTCATTTATTCATTTATTCATTTATTCATTTATTCATTTATTCATTTATTCATTTATTCATTTATTCATTTATTCATTTATTCATTTATTCATTTATTCATTTATTCATTTATTCATTTATTCATTTATTCATTTATTCATTTATTCATTTATTCATTTATTCATTTATTCATTTATTCATTTATTCATTTATTCATTTATTCATTTATTCATTTATTCATTTATTCATTTATTCATTTATTCATTTATTCATTTATTCATTTATTCATTTATTCATTTATTCATTTATTCATTTATTCATTTATTCATTTATTCATTTATTCATTTATTCATTTATTCATTTATTCATTTATTCATTTATTCATTTATTCATTTATTCATTTATTCATTTATTCATTTATTCATTTATTCATTTATTCATTTATTCATTTATTCATTTATTCATTTATTCATTTATTCATTTATTCATTTATTCATTTATTCATTTATTCATTTATTCATTTATTCATTTATTCATTTATTCATTTATTCATTTATTCATTTATTCATTTATTCATTTATTCATTTATTCATTTATTCATTTATTCATTTATTCATTTATTCATTTATTCATTTATTCATTTATTCATTTATTCATTTATTCATTTATTCATTTATTCATTTATTCATTTATTCATTTATTCATTTATTCATTTATTCATTTATTCATTTATTCATTTATTCATTTATTCATTTATTCATTTATTCATTTATTCATTTATTCATTTATTCATTTATTCATTTATTCATTTATTCATTTATTCATTTATTCATTTATTCATTTATTCATTTATTCATTTATTCATTTATTCATTTATTCATTTATTCATTTATTCATTTATTCATTTATTCATTTATTCATTTATTCATTTATTCATTTATTCATTTATTCATTTATTCATTTATTCATTTATTCATTTATTCATTTATTCATTTATTCATTTATTCATTTATTCATTTATTCATTTATTCATTTATTCATTTATTCATTTATTCATTTATTCATTTATTCATTTATTCATTTATTCATTTATTCATTTATTCATTTATTCATTTATTCATTTATTCATTTATTCATTTATTCATTTATTCATTTATTCATTTATTCATTTATTCATTTATTCATTTATTCATTTATTCATTTATTCATTTATTCATTTATTCATTTATTCATTTATTCATTTATTCATTTATTCATTTATTCATTTATTCATTTATTCATTTATTCATTTATTCATTTATTCATTTATTCATTTATTCATTTATTCATTTATTCATTTATTCATTTATTCATTTATTCATTTATTCATTTATTCATTTATTCATTTATTCATTTATTCATTTATTCATTTATTCATTTATTCATTTATTCATTTATTCATTTATTCATTTATTCATTTATTCATTTATTCATTTATTCATTTATTCATTTATTCATTTATTCATTTATTCATTTATTCATTTATTCATTTATTCATTTATTCATTTATTCATTTATTCATTTATTCATTTATTCATTTATTCATTTATTCATTTATTCATTTATTCATTTATTCATTTATTCATTTATTCATTTATTCATTTATTCATTTATTCATTTATTCATTTATTCATTTATTCATTATTCATTTATTCATTTATTCATTTATTCATTTATTCATTTATTCATTTATTCATTTATTCATTTATTCATTTATTCATTTATTCATTTATTCATTTATTCGTTTATTCATTTATTCATTTATTCATTTATTCATTTATTCATTTATTCATTTATTCATTTGTTCAATTATTCATTTAAAGAACGAATTTTTTACTGTGTAATATTTTCAAGATTTTTCTCTTTATCTACTTGGCAAATCACCTACTCCACATACTTAAAAACGAGTTTCCGGCCACGAATCACACACAAAAGCCGGCTAAAAATAATGATAATGTCAATATTAGTCATTCGAGTCAATGTAAATTGCAGAATAATACAAAAGGCGGATACCAAACGAGCTTCCGCCGAACGACCGTCCGACTCTTCATTCATCCGACTCTAATAACAATGGAAATGACAAAAAACCCAAAAAAATACAATGTGGGTTGAAAAAATAAACAAAACGAAAAAAAAAATATTTTTTTGTTACATTTCTTTGTATATCTTTGCAGGGATTTAATTTTTTAGAGATAGTGAGTTTAAAAATAAAATGCAATAAAAAATACATTTCATTGTTATAAAGTGAACTTTAGTAAGGGTAACAAAAGTGTGGGTTCTTTAATATAATTATTATTTTGATGTTAGTCTGATAGGCTTTGGCGTTATGCCAAAATTTAAAAATACAGCTAAGATTTTGCATATTTTTACAAGCATTTACTATATCCTTTCATTATAATAGTAATTTGTGTTTTGCTTCAATTTCATTATATTCGCAATTTTAACTCATTAGAAAACGCAGACAGTATTTAAAATACGACTTTGACTGTATTGTAATGTATATGTTTTATCTTCAATATCTCTAAGCAGACGTGTCTGCGTTTGTTAGAATTCAGAATTCATTTGTGATAAAATTACACAATATTCTTCGCGGTTTTCTACAATTTTCATTAATTTGCTGTAATTGATATGTTGTGGCAAATCCTACTTTGTTTTAATTAAATATTTTATGACTTGCAATAATTGTTGCTCAAATTATTTGCAAAATTAGGGTTGTGTTTAAGTACGCATCCGCATTAATTGACACATTTTATTTTTATCCTCTTACACTAATTAGTCTTTAAGTCTTACCTTTTACCACTTTGAAACATTTGTGTTTTTGATATAGGTTGAGACTTACCTGAAAGAAAAGAGTGAAAAAAAAGGAATTAATCTTAATTTGAAATACTTAATTAAATTCGCTATTGAAGGATCTTCAAAGGGTAAAATAAAGAAAAAATAAACTGAATGTAAATGATTAAAATAAAAATTGAAAAGCTCTTTTTTTGTACAAATATTTAATACTAATATAGGTCGTTGTATAATTTAAACCCAGCAACAACGTTTTAAAATGATTAGTTATTGGTGGTGGTAATTTAATGGTTACATTTCGATTAAATTTCAAATTATTAAAATTACCCTTTATAACTTTTATAAAATCTCGTTTAAAAAAAAGTAGGTAAAATTGTTAAAATACATAATATTTTATAGCATAAACCCAATTTTGAAAGAATTCGTCAAAAATACTTTCTCTGGAATATTGGACGAATTTTGACGAAATCTTATAGTTTTACGTTATATGAGGAGTATACATTAGTTTTTTGAATTTAAAAATGATCGCCTATAAATTTACAAGAAAAATTCTGGAAGAATTACAATCAGAATGCCGGCACGGAACTACGGAAATCCTTTGAAAAATATCAGAGAACCAGTGATAAATAAACTAAGATAATTCATGATAAATCAAAAACTAACTACAAATTAAATGTTGGGTAGTTTTTATGAAGACAGCCTGTAGAAAAGGAGTACATTTCACCCAAAAACTGTACTATATTTTGGATCATATAACAATAGTTTGAAACCTTAACCGAAATTTATAGAATTAAACATATAGCGAAATAATACAAATGACTTCGGATTCATATATAAATACTGTTAAAAAAAAAGAAAAAAAAAACAGATCTGAAAAATTTCGTCACACAAATTCATGTTACTTGACTTTTAAATCTTTGAATTTTATTTAAAATTACATCACATTCATCTAATATCTTTCGCTTCGAAATACAGAAAGTGACACTTAGAAAAAATGTTTCTTTACGCGAAACTAGAGAGCAAACTGAAATGGAAATCAAAACCGAGATTTGTCAAGATTTCAATTATTGATAATAATATTGTTTATATTAAAAACTAACGTATTAATGTTCCTTTAAGTATATATTTGAAGTAATTTTTAATTTAAAGTTAATTTTGAAATCACCCTGTATTTCATTGGGTGTTCCAAATAGACTCTAAATCTAGAACATTTTTTTTTTCTTCATAAAATGATCGAACGAATCAGCCCCTAAAATATTAGCATCCCAAAGTACATCACCCTGTACATACATATATAGCATATACACCAACCGACAGTTTTACAGACACTACGCAGTTTAACAGCCACTAAACAGTTTTAAATTCGCTACACAGTATTGCACAGTTTTTTTTTTTATTTTGATGAGAAAATTCTCCTAGCGCACCAGATAAAATGCTAAATGTTAAAATTTTACTAGAAAGTATGATCGTTTATCTGTAAAAGGAATGTAATATTTTTGCTATGGGCTATAAATTGTAGAAGTTATAATTAAATATACGGTTATATCAATTTTTCTATATATATCAATTTTTCTAAAGTATATTTTAAAATCACGCTGTATATCTTTGGGTGTTCCAAATAGATCCTAACTCTAGAGCAATTTATTTCATGAAATGATCCAAGGAATCAACGCCTAAAATATTTGCATCCCAAAGCGGATCAGTCTTTATATACATATATAGCATATACAGCAACCGACAGTTTTTTTTTTCTCTTTTTTTTTGAGACTACAGCCACTGCACAGTTTTACAACCACTACACAGTTTTAAATTCACTACACAGTATTACAGGTACTGTTGTAGCGATCTTATTTTACATTGGTTCATCGCAAAGCGTGATTGTCTATTCGATTCGTCGGGTCATTTATCCGTACATCGTGCGTCTATCATGACTTTGATTTTTCCTCTTTTTTTTTTTTTTGTTTAATATTCTCCTTTCATTATATATATTATTGGTGACGTGACATGTTTCAAATTTCGCACAACAACTAGTAGTATTAAAATAAAAAAATATAAAATAAAAAATTTAAATAGTCATAATAAAAATTAATATTTTAATACATATAATTAAATATGAAATCAAAACCATTAAATGTCGTATCGTCCATGAATCAGTTAAAAATTAATTGTATTGTATTTACACATATATTATATTCTGTGTATATAGCAAAAAATCATCTGCTTTTCGACATTTTGTGTCTGTGGTATGGACAAAATCTGTCACTCAAACACACAAATGTCACGCTTAATTCAAGCAATGTACATTGAAAAGCATAAAATGACAGCTTCTAGAAGACATTGAGGTATTGTTGTTAAATCAGATAATGGCATCAGTGAAAAATTGTTAATGTTCGTGATTTTATTTTGGACAAATCTTTTATATAAATATAAAATTTTCTAATACTAAAATTAGGTTAATTTATATCAAATCTATACCATTTGAAAATACTTTATAGATTTTTCATATTTCATAGGATAGACATTATCACGCACTAACCAACATAAGTTATGTAAATAGTCGGATTACGATAATGAAAATATTCAATGGTCAGCTCCCGATTATGGCCCTAGAATATTTTCTACTAGCGTATATTATGCTGAAACACAATAATACCTAAACCTAGTAGAAATGTCCGTAGCGCCACGCATTATTTCAGATAATTGGACACTGACGAGACCCTAACGTGGTCTGTGATTAGGTCCTGGTTGGGCCAGTTTCTTATAATTTTATTTACACTAACATTGTCAGACCCGAGCAAATAAAATGGATAGTTTCCCGTTTAAAAATAAATAATTTGGGTTTTCTGATTAGATAAATTTGGAAATTTTCTTATTATGAGTGTTGTTGACTAAAAAAAAACTTGTTTAATTTTTTATAAATGATTTTTACACCCTACACTAAGAGTGAAAGGGTATATATATATTTTTTTTTTTTTGAATATCTACTAAGATCCACAGCACTCAGACAGACTATATCCATTGCACTGTGAAATATTCAGTTTGGTACGCCGTTTATAACACCCAGAAGGAAGCATCTCCGGTATGGAAAAGTATATATATTCTTGATCAGCATGATCTCCTTAGCGTCTGTCTGTCTGTTGAAATCCCTACTACTTAAAGAATTGAAAAGTTAGATAGATGAAACTGATAATTTAGATTACTTATACACCTACGCTGTATGTGCGAGATCGGTCCATTGTGTCCTGTGATCTGACCATTTATATTCAAATATCTTATATAAAATGTACATCTACCCAGTCTGCCATGTCTCGGAGACATTCGATGCCTCGAATAACTTCGATAAAAAAGTTCGATCTCGTTACATTCTCGATTCTAATATTTATAATTTCTCGTACATTCAAATTCATTGACAAGAAACGATACTTAAACATTTATCAAAGCGATATCGCAATATTTTTCGCAGCAATCTCGAACTTTGATAATTTTTTTCTTCGATATCGCGTCGATTTCGAAGAATTTCTCATATCGAGAAAACTCCGACAGAACCTTTCGATATCTACCTACCATCTAGGTCCAATTTGACGCTCGATTTCGTTATGAGAACGGGTCCGATATCGTGTGATTTCTCCATCTACTCGCATTGATCTCGTAACGATATCGATACGAATGGCATACTGGGTATAGATCAGTTTTACTGTACACGTGCTTAGGTAAACTTTTTTTTTTCAAATATATATTGACATCATGCTCAACTGCATGGAAATAATGTTTTCCGCGGAAAAGACTTGTGGTTCAAAAAAAAAAAAATCGATATTCGGTACACCTACCCATTTGTAAATATGGGTATCAAATGAATGGAAATTCTTCGGCGATTGAAAGTTTGTTGTTATTTTCAGGATTCGTATATCCTGGTGTCCTATATACCACTTTGAATGGTAACCACACATATGTGTAGGGTATTTATAGTCGGCTTAGACTGACTATAATTTTGATAATCCCAACTATCATAATAACACCTACTATAAAATATCCCTACTTTAAAATTTCCCATGTGATCTAACCTTTTCTAACTGTTTTTTTCTTACTTTTTTTGTTTCAATGTTGTTTTTCCCCTAGAATTTGAATTGTTTTGAATTGAAAAAGTTTGTTATTTAACGTTGTAATAAAAATTGAAGATATTCACCTTATAATTATTGAAATTCAAAATTTTATGACAATTTTTTTTTTTTGTGATTTACATTGAATTTTTTAAAATAATTCCTAAAATGAGGAAATAACTTAGCAGATATTGGCAATAAATGCGCACTAATAAACAAAATATAAAAAAATTGCGTTTGGCTTTCACAAGGTAAAAATTGTTATTATTTCGGAACATTTTTCATTAAGTAACTTGGGTATTCAAAAAAAGGTCGAGTATTATAGAACTCCTAAAATTATTGTGATCTGCATTAAAATTTTTGAAACAGTTTTGCTGTAGACTAGAAATTTATTTTTTTTTTTTTTCATTTTCAGAAGTACATTTTTATGAACATTAAAATAACTCTGCCATTTTACGTCCGATCTATGTTTCCAAGGTATTGCCAAATACATTCATCGATTACAATACATTCCTTGATGATATTGCCAAACACATGGTTGATTTGATTCGAAATGACTCAATTATGTATTATTCATAAATCTTTTATTAAAAAAACACTTAAACGAACAGAAACGTAAACATTTGGTAGGTATTTTTACTAGCTATTTACTACATATTAACCGAAATGCATTTGAAAATACTCGAAATTATTTTTATATTCGCAGTTTAATTTTTAATATAAATCCGAGTACTATAATATTCATGATTTGGTTTATTAGTCAAAGCGACCTATTGTCTGCAAAGCAATACTTGATTTATACAACCTACATTCTGTACAATGCCATATAAAACCCACATAAAAATGTTTAATTTAGGTAGAACCAAAAAATAGATTACATTGCATAAAATAAAATTTGATGCTCGACATAAACTTGAGTTAAAATTTGATTACAAAAGCATTTCAAATTACAAAAATGTATTATGCATTTGAAAACATGATGTCAGTCAGGCAGGCTGGCTGGCAGGAGGCACCAAAGACGAATGTGTTTTAATTTATGAAGTAGCAGCTCACGTTTACCATCAACTTTTGCTAAATTTATATAGAACACTCCCCCTCTTCACTGCTACAAATACTAGAGCTGAGAAATAATGAAAATTTTGTGACATTAAATTGAATGCGAAGAATCAAAAACTGTAACAAAGTAGAAAGTAATGAAGTACTGCGGTATGGCATACAGCAGAGAAAAAGAAGACAAACTGCGCGCCAGGCCGAAAATCAAAGTATGTAAAAAGTAATAAATTCGCTAAAAAGCATAATAAATAAAGTAATAATAACATTTTTATTACAAAAGAATAAAGTGAAAGACTTAGCGAGGCGATGCGATGCGATGCGAAGAGGTACAACGGGTACTTTTAGGCCCGTCATCTAAAAGGAGCCTTTTTGTTCTTCCTAATGATGGCAGCGCATCATAAATTATTACAGCCAACGTAATTTTATTGTTTTACCCGCTATTGAGCAACGATAAAGTAAGAAATATTTATATATAGTAAAAGAAAAAAAAATCAACAACCCACCTAGCAAACCAAAGAACTTTGAGAGCTATTTTAGATGATTTTTATGATTTTTTCGTTTTTATTATTGTCGGTTTTGTTCAAATCGAACCCTATGGAAGGGAAACTGCGTTTCTGTAACGCAATCTTATTTTTTATAACAATCTATGAATGCCGCACAATTTATTTCCACTGAAACGTGTAACTGGCTGCGTGGTAACTACGTGTACAGTAGATGGTGGTAAGGGAGGTAGCACCTGCCGCATGTTAAACTTCGAAAACAGGGTGAAAATTTATGACGATTTCGCATATTTCCGACGGTATTCGTTTTATGTTTTGTGAAATTTCTGCAGTAATTTGTAATAAAAATGAAACGTATTTTAATTATCTCATTAATATAAATAGTGTGGGAATGGGTATTAATTAAATGAAAACGTTGCGCATGCAACGACAATTAAATCTTTCGACAATTTTAATCTGTGTCTGTTGCATAGTTCTCGTTCAACATGATAAAGCACCTATTAAACAGCATAACCAACATCCTGAGCACCTTGAGCAACTTCCGTTTCCGCAACTCACCCAGTTACCTGGAGCTGACTTTTCCTGACTTGACTTGACTCGACTTTACTTTGGTTCACTTCAGCTCCCCGAGTGCGAGGGCACAGATTGCGTAATTGCAGCACTGCAACGATGCATATAATGTGACAGCTTGATAAATTGACTTAAAATATTTATGCATAATGGATAAGTAAAGAGTATTACGAAAAATAACCAAAACTCGTTCAGCCACGACACACGGTTGGCACGTTGTACACGCTGGTGGCTCCAGCAGACGTTGCACGGTTCGGAGCACAGATTCAGGTTAAACGTTAAATGTAAACAAAAACCTATTTAGGAAATTACGAGACGGTCGAGAACGACTTTGGAGTATCCGGCAATCGAGGAGATTTTAATAAATTACATAGTTTTGCAATATTAGCAAAGGGAAATTGAGAGATAACGGAGGAATTTGTTGCGAATGCGTAATTTTGGATCATACTCAAATTCTTGCAGTATTTTCTTAATGTTAAGAAACTAATTTCTTCATTATATTGTGTATTATAACTAGTTGGGAAGGTTAGATCACATGTTATTATGCTAGTTAGGATTATCAAAATTATAGTCTGTCTAAGCCGACTATAAATACCCTACACATATGTGTGGTTACCATTCAATGTGGTATATAGGACACCAGGGTATACGAATCCTGAAAATAACAACAAACTTTCAATCGCCAAAGAATTTCCATTCATATGATACCCATATTTATAAATGGGTAGGTGTACCAAATTTCGTTTTTTTTTTTTTTTTTTTTTTTTTGAAGCACAAGTCGTTGCCGCGGAAAACATTATTTCCATGTAGTTGAGCATGATGTCAATATATATTTGACCAAAAAAGTTTACCTAAGCACGTGTACAGTAAAACTGATCTATACCCTGTATGCCATTCGTATCGATATCGTTACGAGATCAATGCGAGTAGATGGAGAAATCACACGATATCGGACCCGTCCTCATAACATTATAGAGCGTCAGATTGGACCTAGATGGTAGGTAGATATCGAAAGGTTCTGTCGGAGTTTTCTCGATACGAGAAATTCTTCGAAATCGACGCGATATCGAAGAAAAAAATTATCAAAGTTCGAGATTGCTGCGAAAAATATTGCGATATCGCTTTGATAAATGTTTAAGTATCGTTTCTTGTCAATGAATTTGAATGTACGAGAAATTATAAAAATTAGAATCGAGAATGTAACGAGATCGAACTTTTTATCGAAGTTGTTCGAGGCATCGAATGTCTCCGAGACATGGCAGACTGGGTAGATGTACATTTTATATGAGATATTTGAATATAAATGGTCAGATCACAGGACACAATGGACCGATCTCGCACATACCGCGTAGGTATATAAGCAATCTAAATTATGAGTTTCATTCATCTAACTCTACAATTTTTTAAGTAGTAAGGATTTCAACAGACAGACAGACAGACAGACGGACATACGCTAAATCGACTCAGGATGCTGATCAAAAATATATATACTTTTCCATACCGGAGATGCTTCCTTCTGGGTGTTAGAAACGGCGTACCAAACTAAATATACCCTTTCACTCTTAGGGCCGATTTTACAGTGCTAGTTTAAACCTAGTTTAACCTTTGTTTAATTAAACGTCTCATAAATTAAATCGACGTTTAACTTTGATAGCTGTTTTACAGTGAAAGTTTAAAATGAACTGAGTCAAGTCGATAAATATGGCATCACTGACAAATGTCAACAAATTCTCGATTATTACTCTCATTGGAACAGCTGATCATTTTATGCAAACATTTTGTAAAGCAAGACATTGATAAATGAAATATACAAAAGATCGAGCAACTTCAGTACATGTGAGGGTAGAAGTGCCAACAAGAAACAGTTCAAAAAGAGTGCAACTCTCACTCTTGTGGATAGTATCTGTCAAAAAAATTAAGATTTTAAACGTAGTTTAAACGACCAACGTAACACGTTTAAACTGATTTTAAACGACGATTTAAAGTCACTGTAAAACTGAGTTCTGAGATTAAACTACGTTTAACTCACAAATCTAGTTAAACTACCACTGTAAAACCAGCCCTTAGTGTAGGGTATAAAAATAGAAACAAAATGTCTGGCATTTTTCTGCAATATATCCCGGAAATTTCTGACAGCCACATAGATTAATAGAAATTTGTAAGAAGTGAACCCGAGACAACATTTTTTTGCATGAATATTTTTGGCAAACGCACAGACAAATGGAAGTTTGTGGAAAGCTTATTGTAAAATATCAAATTTTATGAAATTTTAATGGCAGATTCCCGGCATATTTTGGGTATGGACAGAAAAGAGCTTTTGAATCAAACTCCGCATTTAACTTTTGTAGATCATTAAAAAAATGACTTTAAAAGATAATTATATGACAATTTTTCCGAGTGTAGTCGTATAAGAGTTGTACAAAGGTTTTAGAGTGGTTTTCAATTGTAATCAAAATCCGAGTGTAGTAGTATAAGAGTTGTACAAGGGTTTTAGAGTAGATTTTGTATAAAAAAAGTTACATTTACATTTTTTATACAAAATCTTCTCTAAAACCCATGTACAACATCAAAATATGTTTAAAAGTGCTTTAGTCAATTCAAGAGGAGATTTTAGCAGTTTTAACATATTTGAAATAAGTTGTATAGGCGCTTTTAGAACACTTTTCTCCAGAATTATATGAAAAATGGGCGAATTTTTACAACAAATTGACTGAGTTTAAAGTAAGAACTAAACCAATGTTTGCCTAAAAAAATGTTGGTGTTATGCTCCATACAAACGATATACTGAATGTTTAAAACATATCAAAAGTCTCAACAAAAAAACTAACAAACAACATACGAATATATAGAATTCCACTTAAGATTGTAGGGTATAAAAAGCGCAAAACAAAGTAAACTGTTGCATTGTAGTGTTACTTGTCGGTTTTTCGTTTTTCGTTTTTTGTTTTCATTTTTCATTTTCTTTTCTCCATTTTGCCACTTATACACGCCATGTCGTTTTTTGAAAAACGAGCATTTGTTTATAAACCGCAATTTTAACTTGCATAGCAAATGTCTGACACTAACACACACACACACATACATATATAGTAAAGCATGTACTATATCCCTGGAAAACTAAAACTTCAAGTTTTCACATAAATTTCTGTTGCTTACAAATCTTTGCTTTCATAGCAAAGTGTAGAGCAAATACTGCATTTTAAGAGTACTTTTTTATTTCGACCACAAAATGCAATGAATATGCATTTTCCTATGATTTACTCTTTTTCCTAAAATATAAAAGGACGAAAAAAACAAAAAGATAAAATCTTAAAAATACAGCACTTACGTTGAGATTTTTAGATTTCTGTTTTCCTATAAAGACCAATAGCAGCTGGCTGTGCAAAAACTACTCTAAACGTGCAATTTATGTTTCGAACATTTTTAATTTAAAATAAAAATAATGTTCAGTGCTTTTTGTGTGTTTTGTTATTCTTTGGCAGGTGCATATGTTTGGGAATTTGATATTTCCGATTTTCTAATGGAAATATTTTTCTTGAAAAAAAAACCAATTATTTCTAAGGCCATTCCACATTAAAAAACTTTTCTTTTTGTTATTGTATATTCCATATTGTTACAATACAAAATTCCAAATTGTTACAATTAGTCTCTAAAGCGACTTCACTTTTCTGCAGTATTTGTTTCATTAGTGTTAAGTAGTGTCAACACATTTTTTTCTAGACTTTCAATTTTTGACAAAAAAAAAAACAAATGACACTACTGTCGCTGAACATGTAACAAATACAGCGAGTGCAGTGAGTTAGCGGAACGAGTAATAAGTGAGAAGACGAACATTGAAAACAACAACAAATTTGCCGCTCGGAGTTCAACGGCACTAACGTTTTTGTCGGAATTAATGAGTTTATATAAAAAAAAAAAATTATTAAAAAAAAAACGACATAAACAAGGCATCGGTCGAAACGCAATATATCGAACAAAAAAAAACATTTTTTCAAAAAAATTATATACTGAAAAAAATTTGTCTTCTATAATTAAAAATTTGCGACTTTCGATTTTTTTAAACTTATATAACAGATTTCCCCTACCCTCTCAGAAATAATATAAATATGCTACATATGATGTACCTTATTAAACTAAGATAATTTTTAAATTTTGGACCTCTAGTTTATATGGTTCCCGAAATATGGCGACTTAAAAAGTGAAAAAATAGGTAAAAACTTACAAAAGGTGGGTTAACTTAATTGCATTTATCTTAAAAACTAGTTTACGTTGAAAGGTATATTTTTGTTTTAAACTCAGAAAACAATACGAATACACCTATGAAATTTACCAAAAATGTAAAGAAAAAATCAGCAATCGCCAAAGGGGCAAATGTGCAATTTTTGACATTTGCGTTTTTTATACCCTACACTAAGAGTGAAAGGGTATATTCAGTTTGGTACGCCGTTTGTAACACCCAGAAGGAAGCATCTCCGGTATGGAAAAGTATATATATTCTTGATCAGCATGACCTCCTGAGTCGATTTAGCGATGTCCGTCTGTCCGTCTGTCTGTCCGTCTGTCTGTCTGTCCGTCTGTCTGTCTGTCTGTCTGTCTGTCTGTCTGTCTGTCTGTCCGTCTGTCTGTCTGTTGAAATCCCTAAGACTTTTAAAATTGAAGAGCTAGATAAATGAAACTTATAACTTAGATTACTAATATACCTACGCTGTATGTGCGAAAAAATTGGCGAGATCGGTCCATTGTGACCTATGATCCGACCACTTATGTTCAAATACCTCATATAAAATGTACCTATAAAGATCAATTTTTATGTATACGTGCTTAGGTAAACTTTTTTGGTCAAATATATATTGATATCATGCTCAAATACATTATAATAATGTTTTCCGGCAAAAAAAAAAATCGAAATTCGGTACACCTACCCATTTGTAAATATGGGTATCAAATGAATGGAAATTCTTCAGCGATTGAATGTTTGTAGTTATTTTCAGGATTCGTATACCCTGGTGACCTATATATCACTTTGAATGGTAACCACACATATGTGTAGGGTATTTATAGTAGGCTTAGACCGACTATAATTTTGATAATCCTAACTATCATAATTACACCTACTTTAAAATTTCCCATGTGATCTAACCTTCCCAACTGGTTTACATTTTTGAATGTAAAATGCACTCAGTACTCAGTTTCATAAGCAGTTCATTTCAGTATTTGAATTTTTATAGCACATTATTATTAACTCTTCACTACAACTACGTCTTGTTTGTAGTTTGTTTTGACACTACTTGTGCTTTTTGTTGTGAGAAACACATAGAATCGGCGACGGTACATGTCTTGAAATAATATAAATGTTTTGAAGTGGGTTTCAAATGTATTTGTGCAGATGTCTAATATGAAAAGCACATCTTTTAGTAATAAAAAAACTAAATTCCTACAAATAATTTATGTTCCCCGTATGATATACAAACTAGACTTAATACATAAATAATATAAAAAAAAATATATAGTCACTTCATGCCAAAGGGACGAATGTGCAATTTTTGACATTTCCTTTTTTTTACATTTTTCAATGTAGTTTATCATCAAGTATGCTGTGCCAAAATCGCGTGTCATTTTGTTGGGTATTTCTAGCCGCAAAATTTGAAAAATTGAAAATCTTGTCTTGCCAAAAGGGCGAATCTTTTCGTTTTTTCGCCATAACTTTTTATTGCTATAAGATAAAATAGTGGTGTAAGGGCATTTATTATTTGTTTTCAAAGCACCTATTGATCTGCATCATTATTTAAAAATTATTTTGCCAAACATTTTGTCCTGCAAATAACAAATGGCAAATTAATGTTTGACAAAATATTTTTAATTAATGATGCAGATTGATAGGTGCTTTAAAAACAAACAATAAATGCCTTCACATCACTATTTTATTTTGTACCATTAAAGAGTTATAGCAAAAAATGAAAAGATTCGCCCTTATGGCATAACAAGATTTTCAATTTTTCCAATGTCTTCGTTTTTTTGCTATAATTTTTTATTGGTGCAAGATATAATAGTCGTGTTCAGGTATTAATTGTTTGTTTTTAAAGCACCTATCGAACTGCATCATTATTTAAAAATATTTTGCCAAACACTTTTTCCTGCAAATAACAAATTAATGTTTGACAAAATATTTTTAAATAATGATGCAGTTCGATAGGTGCTTTAAAAACAAACAATTAATGCCACTACATTACTATTATATCTTGCGCAAATAAAAAGTTATATCATAAAAAACAAAAATATTTGCGTTTTGATCAGGATATAGCCTCACAAAATCCGTATTTATAATTCAGTAGGTTGTCCAAATCTAAAGATATTTTATATACGTTATAATAATTGACGAATAAACTTAAATAACAGAAAAAATTAAAGAAAATATAAATTTTTCTAATTTTTAAAGCACTTCAAACTTTAAAATTTGATTTCCCAACATTTTTAAAAATGCACATTCGCTCCTTTGGCATGATAGTGACGATAGATTTTTTGAAAATTTTAATAATATGTGTTTTTGAGAAATATCATTTCAAAATTTAGATCATGTTATAATGACTTTTAACCTACGGAACAAAATTGTATGCCATATTAAAGGCCATTATTATACCTTTAAAATGATACCTCAATTGAGTTTTTACATAAACTAAATTTTAAGACAAATACAATTAAGTTAACCCACCTTTCTGATTTACCTCTTTCTTCACATTTTAGAAGTTTAAAATTTTGCATATTTCTTAGTTTAATATAAGAGAACAATTTCAAGGAAGATATTGTTTAATTTTTTTTATTTTTTCGTTGATTTAAAATCGAATGTTCCTTATATGTTTTTCTTATACCTTTTGAATTTTATCTATATTAATAAATATAACTAAGAATAAGAAAGATAAGCAGCTCATTTTAGCATTTAAATTTTTAATGCACATTATTATCGACATCTTCACTACAACTACGTCTTGTTTGTGTTTTGTTTTGACACTACTTGTGCTTTGTTGTTGTGAGCAATACATTAATTTGATTTTCAAGCTAAAAGTCGTCGACAATAAATGTTTTAAAATAAAATGAAGCTCTTGAAGTGGGGTTTTAAATTCATTTGTGCAGATGTCTAATGGATATGCAAAATACTATAGTAAACCCAATATAAAAATTTGCAATACAACTCTATTAACATTTTTTTGGTTTTCATTGAAATAAAACTTACGAATTACAATTGCAAATTTTTAATAATTAATTTAATAAAATCTTTTTTCAACTGACAGATTAATTTAAATGTATCATATGTTTTGCAAACATGGTAATCTTTTGAATTGCATTCAGACATTTTTGTATCTATAAACTAAATTTTTTAATATTAAACAAAATACTAAAAAATCGAGTTTTTTTTAATGAATATGGTTAGTTTTACTGCTACAACGCAGATATAAATAAAATCAGTGTTAACTCTTCATATTGCTGTCATAGCTTGGGTTAAAAGTAAATACAATTTAAATGTAAATATTACAAAAATGAAATAAAATCCAATTTCGTTAATTCATTTTTTTTGTACTCAACATTTGCGACGCAACAACATCAACCAGCCAACCAACTTCCTTTCGCTGACTGTCACAAGCACTATCTCGATCACAGAGTGCGCTACGTGTCCGTTTTGTGTTGCTATCTCTGTCGACGAACAGACTGACTGACTGACTGACGAACTGTCAGACTGACTGCCATGTGAGCTGTCACTGTGACATATGCGTGAGCCACGTGATGAACTACTACAATGCAAAATGGCAGGGATAAAGCAGAAAAAAAGCAGTAAAACGTAACGAAATGAAATGCAACCAAGTTAAAATCAGGATGCATTTTTCGTTGCTGACTGCCTGAGTGTGCGCCTGCATATGTGAGCTTTATTTAATTTTAAATGTGTTGCCTTTTGCCAACTGATAAATGAATCGGACATGGGATGCGCAACTGAACGAGCTGCCATTTGGCATGACACACACAGTACGGTGATACAAAAAGCACAGAAACAAAAGGCACAGACAAAAGCACAGACATTTCAAAAATAAATGGTATAAATAAATAAAAAAATAATATTCTGTGACAGCAGCTGTTAGTCAATTTGCTATGAGTAAAGTGATGGCAGAGTATGGGGAGGTCTTAAGAATTTGTCCAACTTTATTAAGAATATATGCGAAAAATTGACAGAAAGTGAATGAGAGCAATTAAATAAATTGAGACAAGTGAAAATGACATGTGCAGCAGATGACAGAGCGGCACAGGAGATGTAGGCAGACGTTATGCTCTGACAGGATATTTGAAAGAAATGTATGACAGGTGTGTCTTGCTCAAAGAGCATATATTAAGCTGTATGCCAAAATATAATTGAAAAATATTAAAAAATTTAATAAATTAGAAAATATTGCAATATTTTGAAATACAAATAAAACGTTTGGCATAATAAAAACAATTAACAAAATTGCTAAATTGCGTCAAATCGGTGTGCAAAAAAAAGTTCAATAAATTGTGACAAATGTAACAAAGCAAATTGTGTAAACGCCTACAATTCAAGTGCTGCAACATTTAAAATAAAAAGGAAATACTGAAAAAAATAAAAACTGTCAACCGCATTTTTTTATTTAAAATTGTTCTCTTTTTTTTCGTACAATTCCGACGCAATCAATTTTTGAACGCAAGCGTTGACGAGAAAATTGATGCGTTGCAGCAACAAACATTTTCGAGTAGCAATTTTATACGGCAAAAAATGTCGCTATTATTTTGGCTAAAATGAAATATAGTTCAAACGTTGCAAAGCAAAAAATTATATTTTAAAAAAATGTTATTAACTCTGAAGCAATTTTTGCCACTGCAAAAAATTAATTCTTTCTGCTTTTTTTTTGTTTCTTTGTTTTTTATTTTGCTACTGATTGATTGACGACTTTGAGTGTCTGTCGCATATTGAAAACGGCAACATTATTGGCATTGCACATGCAAATGCAAAAAAGTTCCAGCAATATAAAGGTTGAAAATTTTTGAATATATATTTTGCAGATTATAAAACAACTTCAAGTGCAACACTCAACACAAACACTCAATGTGCTGCATATCATTGAACATGTGTTGTATCCCCCCCACCCATTTTAGACAAAAACCTCTGTGTAACTGAGCTCAACCAAACAAATCCTGAATTCACACTTTTTCCATATTGTTTTTTGTATAATTTTTTGAATACAATAAAATCAGAACAAATTTTAAAATAGCGCACAACAAAAACAAACAACAGTCAAAACGACCGACCGTCCGACCGACCCACCGGCAAAAAATGACTGCACAACAAAATTTATGAAAATGTTTTGCGTTATGTTTTCGAATTATTCACTTTTGTGCTGCACTCAACATGTTATTTATGTTTATATGTTTGTGCAAAAAAAAAATATAATATATTTACAGACACACGCAAACACAAAAACATTGCGCAGTCGACTGCACAAAATATGCAACATGCGAAATTTATTTTGTAAAAACACCATTTATTATTTGTTTAAATTCCTCTTGAAATGAAATCCGAAATGATAAACATATCATTTTTAACACATTTTAAATAAAGTTTTTTTTATAGTTATGAATCAGAAATTCATAACCGAAACTGATATCCCTTTAAAACTATTTAATAAAGGGTTTTTCAATAAGAGCGCAACAAAAGTTTTTTTCAAGGGTTTTTCAACAGGGACGCTAGAAAAGTAGAGCGACAGGGACAGCAAACGACGCCATATTTCTTGCCGCTCTTTTGACATTTCTCTTCAGTAAGGTTTGCCATTTCATGACGGAAAGATATACGAGCCAACAACGAGTCGAAATTTTTAAATTTACTACCGAAATTCGAATTCCCTGTCGCTCTACTTTTGTAGCGTCCCTGTTTAAAAACCCTTTACAATTTCTAAATGGTAAAGTTGAAATCGTAAAACATATAAATTTCTCATGAATGGCAAACCTTACTGAAAAGAAATTTCAAAAGAGCGGCAAGAAATATGGCGTCGTTTACTGTCCCTGTCGCTCTACTTTTGTAGCGTCCCTGTTGAAAAACTTTTTAGTTGTTCCTCAAAAATAAGCATAATTCTACATTTATTTATTATATTTTTGTAGTTTTGATTGAAAATAATTCTATGAAATATTAGCTTACAGATCGTGTGCTTTGAGAAATCACCGTGAGCCGCTTTTACTTTTCTACATTTAGACTATTCGTCCCGAAAACCCAAATCGAGGTGGTGCAATGAATTGAAACAAAATTCTATTAATAGGTTTGGAGATATCGCCCATCGAATTTTTGTTGGTACTAAAATAATAGTTTGGCGCTACAGTCGTATAAGAACTTAAGCTGAGCTCTCTCACCATTTTAGAGCTGTGCGTATTATATTTGTACTCAAAGTGGTGGGACCTACAGTTTAATGCCGAATCCGAACGGCGGGTGAGAGCTTTTCATACGCAATGTTTGACTCTCGTATGTTTGCCATTTACTGCCGAGAGGTAGCGCGGTTTAGAAAAATGTTTTCTATGAAAAGATGTTGTCCAGGCTTGAACCTGGGACCTTTCGGCTCGAGTCCAATGCACTAGCCTTGAGCTACCGACGCTATTATGTCCAGACAAAATTGTTACAAGGAAACGCAGGAACAAATTTAGGTCATACATCCCAGTATGCCATTCGTATCGATATCCTTGCGAGATCATTGCGAGTGGATGGAGAAATCACACGATATCGGACCCGTTCTCGTAACGATATCGAGCGTCAAATTGGACCTAGATGGTAGGTAGATATCGGAACGTTCTGTCGGAGTTTTCTCGATACGAGAAATTTTTCGAAATCGGAACGATATCGAAGAAAAAAATTATAAAAGTTCGATATTGTTGCGAAAAATATTGCGATATCGATTTGATAAATGTTTAAATATCCTATCTTGTCAAAGAATTTGAATGAACGAACATTTTTAAAAATTAAATATCGTATCTTGTCAAAGAATTTGAATGAACGAACATTTTTAAAAGTTAGCATCGAGAAAGCAACGAGATCGAACTTTTTTATCGAAGTTATTCGAAAAAGCTACGAGTTATCGAAGATCTCCGAGACATGGCAAACTGGGATATAGCGTAACAGTCATTTTTAATATACCAAAGAACGGTTTTCATGTTTTGAAATAAAACTTATAAAATTCGTACGGATTTTACCAAAGTTATTACCAGTCAAACGCAAAAAAACTAAATCCTCTATTCACACGAGGTTAATTGAACCGACGTTTATGTGTTGCAACCGAAATATATTTGTTGTAACCTCATGTCATTAAAATAAACGTACCTTATTTTAACTAATACCAAAATGTTAGTTTGCGTAACTGCACATTCGGTTGCCATAACCTCATGATTGCATTTTTTCATTCTGTCCAAATTGCCCTTCGTGTATTTGTTACGGCAACTGAGTACGGCAACCTCATGTTCATCAACTGTTTATTTGCCAGATTCTTGCTAACTATTATGAATACATACAAAAATTAAGAAACCTCAAAAATGTTCACAAATCGAAAACAATAGGATATTTATTAATTAAGTAGTAATGCGAAATGAATATGAAGGTAATTATTAATATTATAATAAATTAATTCAATACGTACTGTTTTCTAGAAACAAAAAAAAACAATAAAAAGTTCTTAAAATAAAATTTTAAGAACTCATGCTCACCAACTTGGAATTTGCCACAAGCTCATGCTCAGCAACTTAGCGTTGGCCACAAACTCATGTTCAAAGAGTAGGCTGTCGTCACAACCAAATTATGGGATTATCAGTTGTTGCCGCAACCGAATACTGCGGTAAATCAATTTAGTTAATTTGCACTATACATCTGTTTTCTGTGTGTAGTTTTAATAATGTATTGTGATACGCTGTATGTAGGGATTATTTTACATTTTAGGCACTACATAAAATTTAATTAAATTGAATTAAAAAATATTTACTAAAATAATTAAAACTTTTTTCAGAACATTCGATACAGAATAAACGCATCAATTGTCGGTGCTGTTGGCAGATTAAATAAAATTGTATTCTTCAAAGTGTCGGCGACATATATCATTTATGATTTTAATGAAATTAATCAAATCTTCCACATAACACGACGTAAATTAATTTAAATACAACACGACAAAAGAAACCAAATGAAAAAGATGAAACAATATAAATAATAAACATGAAAATTGAAAGAGAAGAAAAAAAACTGCGTAAAATGGAAAAAATTAAAGTTGATATCGTAGTTGTGAAAATGCGCAACGTACGCAGTACCTATCTACTAAATATGAAAGTGTGTGAAAGTGACTGAGTAGCGCTGTCTGCGTGAAAATGAGAAAATATGAAAAGTGTTTGCATTGCTGTGTATTTGTTTCGGGAACAGGGGTGATGATGGGGAGTTGATGCTGGTGCAAAAACTTTGTCATAACAAACAACATTTATTGCCACGCATGCAACACTGTCACAACAACGGCGCTTTTTCACATTTCAGAAAAACAATAACAACAGTGGCAGTAGTTGAGACTACAAAAAATACTAAAAAAAATCATCAAACTATGTTTATAAATAAAAGTGGCGAAAATTGTCCAGAGGAAAAGCGTTGAAAAATATTTAACCAAGTGTGCGCGTTCGCTCGCACGCTCACTTCCTTGCTTGCTTGGTTATGCCGCTTGCATATAATAATAAACATATAACGGACCCGGAAATACCCGGCAACAGTTGCGTCAGGCTATCTGCCATGGAGGTGGAGCGCGCTACGAAGGAGGTGCTTCGAGGTTTGCTGGGAAAATTTAACGTTATTGTTGTGACAATTGGCAAGCGTGAAAACGTGCATGTGCTAGCATAAAATTGATATGAAATTTGATTATATTTATGAAAATTTAATAAAGTTCTTGTTTTTTTTGTTTCAATAAAACACAAAGTACATATGTGTTGTACAAAATAAAAAATAAAATATTATAAAAATATGTTAAATTATGGTAGACTGTTGCAACTATTGAAAGTATATAAATTTAATTTATTTTTTAAAAGAACGGTTTAAAAGTAAAACTAATTATAGTACGAATTTTAATTTATTAAATTATCCTATTCAAATATTATCCAATTATTTTTTTTTTAGTATCTTAATGCCATATGTTCTGTAATTGTTTTTTCGTTATTTTAATTAGGCTCCGTGGAAACAGTAGAATAACAAAATATTGCACACAGAAAAATCCTCTTTTGGCATGAGGTTAATTGAACCAATACATTTGTTGTAACCTCATGTCATTAAAATTAACGTAACTTATTTTTCTACAACCGAAATGTTAGTCCGCGCAACTAAACATTCGATTGCCGTAACCTCATGATTGCATTTTTCATTGACATTCGTGTATTTGTTACGGCGATTGAGTAAGTTTTTGTATCAACAAAATAAATGACAAACGGCAACCTCATGTCTAACAGTAGTTCGGTTGCCAGTTTCTTGCCATTATGGATATATACAGAAATAAATAAACGTCAAAAATTTTCACATGTCGAAAACAATAGGAAATTCATTAATTATGTTGCGAAATAAATATACAAATATTAATAAAATCACCGAATTAAGCGGTTATTGCAACTACTATATTTGTTGTTGCCCCAACCGAATGATTCGGTAGGGTAATTTAGTTGGTTGCCGCAACAAATCAGTTTTCTGTGTGTATAGATCATTTTTAATACTCACAAACCTTGAACCTATATATAATGGCATCGATTTTATACTGGTTTTAAAATATATTTTGTTTTTTCAGGCATTCTTAATTCATATTTATAAATTCTATAAATAATGATGTAAATATTAATAACGGACAAATTATACTCGGAGGGAAAAAGTTCTAAAATCCAGAAGGAATCAAGAAGTATACGGTGTGATATACAGCTAAACCGAAAAATTCTTAATTTCAAGAAATGGATTTTCTTAGTTGTCAAAAAAGTAACTAAGTAGAATTATTCTTAAATTCAGTTATTAATTTCTTAGATATCAAAAAAGTAACTAAGTAGAACAAGTCTTGAATTCAGTTATTAATTTCTTAGGTATCAAAAATGTTGTTGTTGTTTTCGTTCCAAAATTTAATGAACACGTGTTCGTATAGTTGTTGTTTTTTCTATCTTGCTTTGTCGCTATTATGTTTTGTTTTACTTTGTCCGTATGTCAGGCCCACCTGTTTGTTCGTGGGTCTGTCTGTCGATATGTTGAAAGTAACAAAAGCAATTTTTTCGAAGCTAACATAAAATAAACAAAATATAGTCGAGTACTTTTTTGATACCTGAAACTTAATGTCTGAATATCTGGACATATTTGGCTTAGTTACTTTCAACAGACAGACAGGCAGACTAACAAAGAGATGGCGACCTCGCAAAACAAAGCATACAGACAGAGCAATATCGATGAAAACAACAACAATACATGAACACGTGTTCATTTTGCGATGAATACAGCAACAATTTTGCGTGTTCATTTTGGTTTTTAATAATCAATAAATTAACTTCTGAAAATCCAGTTGAATAAAGTTTGTTTACTTTTTTGACAACTAAGTAATTTGCTTTCTTGATATCCAGATGAGAAATTCTTGAATTTTAGTAGTAATTTATTGATATTAGTCAAATTGTACTATTTTTCTTTCTAACCGAATTCTTCTCGAGTTTTAGAATTTTATTTGCCTCCGTGTAATATTTGAATAAGGATCATATTGTCAACTCCGGAAAAAAAGAAACCTAAAAATAGCGTTATTTTGCAGTGACCAGAACTATTAACCTTTATTTCCAGTTGGTTTTTCACTAAGAGATATTATTTTTCAAAAATATAAAAATCTTTGAACACCGATTTTTAAGTTCTTTGGTTAATGATTGTTAGTGGAACGAAAATTCAATTGGTTTGATTTAAAGGAAATTCATAGAAAATGATAGGAGTACAGAAAAATATGTGTTTTTAGCATCCAGGCGAAATTATTGGACATATTCAGAAGAGATGGACAGAATTAAATTTATTTCAGAATTAAAAACTAGCAATTAAAATTACTACATTAATTGAAACTAACAATTAATATTGTTATTTACAAAATACAAGTTCGTCATTGGGTCTTTTTTGGGTGAATCTGTTCCAATGGGATTACACAAGCACACAAGTTCAACATTTGAACTTTTTTGAGTGAAACATCTCCAATTTATCAGGTGAATCGAATTTTATAATTTTTTTCTTTAAATGGTTTTTTCCGAAAACTAAGTTGTTTTTACAAATTTTATTGTCGATTTTTTTTAATGGTGATTTCGACCATTGCGTTGTTTTGTCGTCCAAAAAAATGTTTTTTTTCGAACATTCTTTTTTTTCGAGTATTTTTTATTTTTGGAAAATCGTAGTGTGACTATCGATAAAAAAAATATTAACAATATTTTTTTCGAAAATTTTCGAACATTGATTTTTGCGCACATTTTTTTTTGAAAATGGTGATTTGAACTATTGCGTTGTTTTTGTCGTCCAAATTGTTTTGTACAATTTTGTTTTCGAAAATTTTCGAACATTGTTGTTGTTTTCCAAAATGTTCGAACATTGTTGTTGTTTCCCAAAATGTTCGAACATTATTGTTTTTTCGAATGCATATTTTCTATAAAAAATTTTAATTTTTGCTTTTAGGGTTTTATACCCATATTTTTAATTAAAAGTTACCAAGAAATAAAGGGTTTTTCAACAGAGACGCTACAAAAGTAGAGCGACAGGTACAGCAAACGACGACATATTTCTTGCCGTTCTTTTGACATTTCTCTTCAGTAAGGTTTGCCATTTCATGATGGAAAGATATACGAATTCGAATTTCGGTAGTAAATTTTAAAATTTCGACTCGTTGTTGGCTCGTATATCTTTCCATCATGAAATGGCAAACCTTACTGAAGAGAAATGTCAAAATAGCGGCAAGAAATATGGCGTCGTTTCTGACCCTGTCGCTCTACTTTTGTAGCGCCCCTGTTGACCATTGAAAAAAACTTTTGTAGCGCTCTTATTGAAAAACCCTTTATTAGGAGTCATCTGAAAAGAGAATTGAGTATGAACGCTTCTCAACTTCTCAAAAATGACTAATGAGAGATATATTCTGTTAACCCATATATCTCTCGCTATTCAACCACAACCGAAATTATTCAAAAATAAAGATTTTTCTCAAACTGAAATCGAAATTTATCAAAAAAAAAGACCAAACCCGAAAATTTTCAAAAATAAAGGTTTCTCTCAGAACAAAAGTTTTTTTGTTTTTGTTTTCTTTAATTTTTGGGTTACCAGATGTTTTTTTGAAAAACCTTTTATTTTCGGAATAAAAAACTTCTAATTCAAATTTTAGTAATTAATAATATAATGTACGTATTTAATACTATTTAATTTAGTATTTGCACTGGTTACAACTAAACCACCTTAAGCTGTTAAATTTGCTGCTAATTCAAATCTGCAAACTTTTCACTTTTATTGATGTGATTTTCGTTCCAACCATTCGAATCATCCAACCATTCAACCTCCATCCATCGCCTACTCGAAGCATGCCTATACTCCCCACACTTTAGTATAGAATTTAATACTTTCATTTGCAAATGTAGCGTCTTAACCGGATCTTTATGTTGGCGTTGGTGCCAGGCTTTTCACTTTTAAAGCGCTCGTAATTGTTTCATTTTCCAAGATTTACATTTTAAATATGGCTTTGTCGACATTTTCTCGCAAATGATGCCATGCAAAATACGCACTCGTCATCATTACGACAATGACTACAACAAAAAACAATAGCAGCAACAGCAACAACAACAACAGAAGCGGCAACAGAAGAAGCAGTCGGAGAACAAGAACGACAACTGACTCGTGTTGTTTCGACTGTGTAGCCCCTTGAGTAGGTCTGCATCCGTAACTCCTTCTGGTAGATTTAACCTAATTAAGAATGTTCAACAGGACAACGTTCGAATACAAATGAATTTTTGCCTACGTTGGGAAAATTGCAAATGGCAGCGACAACAATAGTAGCAGTAGGAGCAGCAATAATGCTGCTGCCAACTCTGACAAGGATCAAGGTACAGAAACAACAACAGCAACAGCAACACTACGTTCTTATGGGGGTTTTATGTGCGAGTGAGTGAGGTAAACTGTTTTTGTTTCATTCTACATTTTAATTTAAACAAATGTTGTCAATGTTGCTGCTGTTTTGTAGATCTACTTGCTGTTATTGTTGTTGTTGTTGTAACAGCAGCAGTTGCTGTCGAGTTGCGCTTGTTGAATATTTATAAATTGTTACAAACTCCGCAGCATGGTTTGTAATTTTATACAAATTTCCAAGTAGCTAAAGGACAGACATTTTCTTCGACACTTTGTCTAAATTACATTTTCAATTTTTCATTTTTGTGCATTTAGAAAAAAAAAATGTGATTCCAGTGCCAAATAAGTTTATTTTTTTCATAAAATTACAAATTTTTGATAACTTGTGAGTTTTTCGTGAAATTACGAATTTTTCGTAATATTACGAAGTTTTCTTAAACAAAAAAAACACAATTTTTTGTAATATTAATTTTACAAAATTTCATAAATACCACAGATTCATAAAATTTTAAAATATTAAATTTTCGTAAAAGACATATTTTTCGTAAAATTACAAATATTTAATAACATTATGAGTTTTTCGTGATATTTCGAACTTTCGTAATATTTCAAAGTTTTCACATAAAAAAAGAACTTTTTCGTAAAGTTTCGTAAAATTACAAAATGTTCATAATATTACAAATTTTTCATGAAAATTTTCAAATTTTTCATAAAATTACTATTTACGATATTACGAACTTTTAAACTAATACGATTTTTATTCAAAAATAAAAAAAACTATGAATTTTCGTAAAATTACGTCTTTTTCGCAAAATTACGTCTTTTTCGTAAAATTACGAATTTTTCGTAATATTACGAATTTTTCGTAAAATTACGAATTTTTCGTAAAATTACGAATTTTTCGTAAAATTACGAATTTTTCGTAATATTACGAATTTTGTCGTAAAATTATAAATTTCTTATAATTTTTTATGTATAAAACACAATGTAGTTTCTTTTTTATTAGCTAACAATTAATTTGAAATTACAATTTCCTAGCAAAACAAAAAAAAAATACAAAAATACACAAAAACTCTACAGTTTTGTTATTCTTCAATTTGGTTTTAAATCCCTCGAAATATAATTAAGTTTTGTTCATATTTCACTTCGTCATCATATTTCGGCAACATTTTCGTCATTCAAAATAAATAAATACTCTCGGGCTTCCAGTCACTTAAATGCGCGTGCCCTACAACCACCCACACAACGTCGAATTCGTGTCACGCTATCACCCACCAAGTGCCACGACCAACAGTGACAAAAACTAAAAGGGCACCAGTTGAATTTACCCACCCACCAACTCATCCACTTACTTGAATTTGGTATCCTGCTTATTGTGTCGCCTTTTCGTGTCGAGAATTTAATAGCATTTAAAGCGTCAGTTGTTGAATTTCGTCGCACAATATAATAAACATAGTAACTACATTGAAGAGCCGTAGTACGGAAGCCCCAAAAAATGACATCATTACAATTTGCGCAAAACCATTGAAATACTGTAGAAGCCAAAGGATTTCTACTATACGTCTAAATTATTAACAACTCCTTTCTTCATCAATTAAAGTAACACAAACATATTTATATTTGTTTTTAGTGTTGTTCAAATTTTATTGAGCTCTTAGTACTGAGCATAATGAAAATTTCAAGCATTTGGTGTTTGGTCCTGCTTTTTTCGGAGGCACTTTAACTTGTTCTGGTTACTGTGTGTAATTTATCCAACAGATTGTTGTATTATGTAGTTCGCATGCTAAATAGTTTTTCCTTTTTCATACAAATTAATTTTATATATGTAGAAAAGGGTCGTGAATTTTATTTTATATTCTCCTACAGTATTCAGTAATCAGAATATGAAGCAACTGTTTTCAATGGACCCTTTTTCTTTGGTGGGTTAAGTAAATTTTGTTTGGAATCTGTTTTTATTTCAACAGACCTATTGACAGCACCAGCTGTTGCTTAGAATTTACTTTTTATTAGTATTAACATAATTTAAATAAGTTAAAATTAAGTATTATGTTTAGGCACAAGAATACTTGATATCTCTGCAATGGAGATTTAATTCGGGAATTTATGTCATATTTATTATAGGACAGAAAATTAAAAAACTAGAATTACAATTGAAATTATGTAAAACGAAAAAACTGAAAATGCTACTCCCAGAAAAAAATTCCCTCAAATCCCATTTAAATTGGTCAAAAGGAAAATTATTGATTTAATAGTATACAATAAATAAATCTTTTCATATAAACTCAATGGCAATGTTATGGTATTTTCTAGTATTTAATGGTATTTTCCGATTAAAATAATAAGTTATCTTATTGACTATTTTTAATAGTAAAAAACTATTATTTATATAGTATTTTTTTCTGGTTGTAGTTAAATTCAACTTTTATGGAAAAAAAAGTGCATTCGCATATTTCTAAACTATTTCAGCATTATCAGATAAATTTTTATAATTAAAAACTTCTTAAACATTTTAATTGAATTTAAAACTAAAGACACGTTTTAGCATAATTGCTAAAATGCATTTTAAAGGAGCCACAACCTTAAGCAATTCATTGGGCTCATTTCAGATTGCCATGTACCAAAAATAAATTTAATTTTGGTTGTTTTCAAAAAAAAAAATGAAAAATCTGCGGGTAAAATGAGACCCAAAAAAATTTACAAAGAAAATACATGAGAGAAAAAAAGACGACAACACAAATACATGTAGTTTTCCGCTTTTCACTCACTCTGCATATCGTACACTCAGAAGAAAATGTCCCATTAAGTACACCCATAAAAAATTCCCTCAAATCCCATTAAAATTGGTCAATAGGACAATTATTGATTTAATAGTATACAAAAAAATAAATCTTCTCATATCAACTCAATGGCAATGTTATGGTATTTTCTACTATTTAATGGTATTTTCCGATTAAAATAATAATTTATTCTATGGACTATTTTTAATAGTAAAAAAACTATTATTTATATAGTATTTTTTTCTGCGTGTATGAACAATGATTTTATGATTCATATTTTAATCGTTTTTTTGTATTGAATAAAAAGTTTTCTAATGTATTTGATAGTATTTGAGAAATGCAGTACCATTAATTTAATAATTTCTATATTATTGAATTTAATAGTATAAATACTATTATTCTAATGGTTTTTCTACTATAATACTAAACGTCTCACTAAACACGAATGTTAGCTTTGTGTGACAATCTGCGAGTGCAACAACATTTAGTATTAACAGTTTGAATGCGATTGAACTAATGGTACGCATCATATAATATTATAATTATTATATTAGTATAAATAATTGTTTTTCGATTGAAAAAATATTTTTTTCTGGGTGTACGGACGTAAATTTCAATTTTCAGGACACAAAAGCTGGCAGCACAAGTTGTACGCACAGATGTGTAACTCACACAGACGCACAGATAGACGGACAGACGGACGGACACAGCAAGACAGACATATGTAAACGTGTGTGTATAAGCACATATACCATTAACCCATTTAAAATGTTGGCCAAACCAACGACTGTTGTTTCTTTGGTTGCTGTTCTTGTTGTTGGTGCTGATGCTGTTGCTGTTGCTGCCGTTGCTGTTGTAGGCAACCCACATATTAAGTGGATTATACAAGTGCTACTGCTTTTGGGCGGGTGTTTTTATTTTATTTTTTTGCCTTTTTGAAGAGCTCGTTAAAGGGATTTTACTCAAGTTATGTTTTGCTTAAAACTTTTATGAATTTAATTTCGAATTGAATTTTAATTTTCAATTTGGGTAAAAACCGTGTACGTTAAGTGCAGAAGCATTACTTTTAATATATGCGGTAAATAAAAAAAAAAAACGATTTAATACTTGTAATATGTTGTTACATACTACCTTTTGAAGTTTTTTGAGTACTATATTCGATAACAAAAAAAAACTAATTTTATAAAATTGAAAAAAAAGTGGTTGTATAATGAACACAAGAGTTAGTAATTTTGAACGTTTACTTGAATTATGATCTTAATAACTAAATTTTTTATTTAACAAATTTTTTGTTTATCAAAAGATCCCAAAATTCTAAAAAATTATATAATTTAATAAAATATAGATATATTTTTATAATTTATATTTATATTATATTTATATTACAATTTATAACATTTTACAATTTATAACAAAGAAGTAAATGTGAAAAAAACTTCGAATTGCCTCAAGCAATTGTTCTCCGTGGAGAGAATTGTTTGAGAAATAATTCTCGGAAAAACTTATTCTCGGTTTCTGGGTAAAATATTGATAAAGAATTGTATGTGCAAATAATTGTCTCTGCGAAGAATAGTCTCTGGAAAGAATTATCTCTGCGAAAAATTCTTTCGGAAAATAAATGTTAATGAAAGAATAGTTCGAGTAGAAATTGTCTTCGGACAAATTTGTTTTGGGATTGCATTATTTTTGGTAATTACATTTATAACTCGAATAAATGGGCGTAGCAAATCACAAGTCCCAGCTAGTAATATCTATAAGACATCTGCACAAAAGTATTTGAAGTTCCCTCTGTACCTACATTCGACAGTATTTAGTGCATTTTTCAATAACAGTATATACTATTAAAGTGAAGTCTCTGCAGCGCCTACACTTTACTGCAGTATTTGTTTCATTTGTGGTGTCAAGACATTTTTTATCAAGACATTCATTGTTCGAAAAACAAATCTAAATGACACAACTGTCGCTGAAAATTCAACAAGTACAGTGTGCAGTAAATAAACGCAACGAGTAACGAGTAAGAATACGAACATTGAAAACAACAATAAATCTGCCGCTCGGCGCACGACGGCAGTAATGTTGTTGTCGCTATTTATGTGTTTATAAAAAAAAATACAACAAATATTATTTATTAAAAAAAAATTTTGGATGTCAAAAACAACGCATTGATCGAAAAGCAATATATCCAACAAAAATGTTTTTTTTTTATGAAAACATTAAATAATGAAAAAATGTTGTTTGATAAATAAAATACTTAATATAACATATTACTTATATAATTTTCTTTTACCTTTTGAATTTTTTCTATATTTCAATATTAATAAAAATTCATTGGAATAAGTATGATAAAAAATGCACTCAGTACTCAGTGTCATAAGCAGTTCATTTCTGTATTTGAATTTTTATGGCACATCATTATTAACTCTGCACTACAACTACGTCTTGTTTGTGCTTTGTTTTGACACTACTTGTGCTTTTTGTTGTTGTGAGAAACACATAGAATCGGCGACAGTACATGTCTTGAAATAATATAAATGTTTTGAAGTGGGTTTCAAATGTATTTGTGCCGATGTCTAATATCAAAAGCACATCTTTTAGTAATAAAAAAACTAAATTCCTTCAAATAATTTATGTTCATCGTATGATATACAAACTAGACTTAATACATAAATAATCTAAACAAATATATCGTCACTATCGTTTTTTTTTACATTTTTGAATGTAGTTTATCCTTAAGTATGCTGTGCCAAAATCGCTTGTCATTTTGTTGGGTATTTCTAGCCACAAAAGACAACACCAAAAGGGCGAATTTGAAATATTGAAAATCTTGTCATGCCGAAAGGGCAAATCTTTTCGTTTTTTCGCCATAACTTTTTATTGGTATAGGATAAAATAGTGGTGTAAGGGCATTTATTATTTGTTTTCAAAGCACCTATTGATTTGCATCATTATTTAAAAATTATTTTGCCAAACATTTTTTCCTGCAAATAACAAATGGCAAATTAATGTTTGACAAAATATTTTTAATTAATGATGCAGATCGATAGATGCTTTAAAAACAAAAAAATAATGCTTCTACATTACTATTTTATCTTGCGCTAATAAAAAGTTATATCATAAAAAACAAAAATATTTGCGTTTTGATCAGGATATAGCCTCACAAAATCCGTATTTATAATTCAGTAGGTTGTGCAAATCTAAAGATATTTTATATACGTTATAACAATTACCGAATAAACTAAAATCACAGAAAAAATTAAAGAAAATATAAAATTTTCATATTTTTAAAGCACTTCAAATTTCAAAATTTGATTTGAACATTTTTAAAAATGCACATTCGCCCCTTTGGCATGACAGTGACGATATGTTTTTTAAGCAAATAATAAAAAAATATTCAATTGTAATTAACATAATACGTACCATTCATCATATTAGTAAAAAAAAACCTAATCATTTTGTCAAAAATTACCTTCCTTTGAAGCATTCCTATAGCGGGCGACATACGATTTCCAACAGAATAATCCAAAACTAAATATAACTTTTTTGAATGCAAATACAAAAAACACATGTTTGATCTCAAATAAATTAGTTTCGCACTCATTTTTATGCATAGAATTCGGTGGTAATAGGATCACCAACACACTCAGTGCTACGAAATATATATTTCTGCGAAAAATTATAAATTATGATTATCATCAAAGCGATTTCATTTGTGTGTGTGTGTGTTTGCCACGAACTAATGTTCAGATAAGTGCAAAGTTCTGTGCAAAAATGTGCCAAAAAATAAAAGGAGTAAAATAGAAGCACCGACCGCAAAACAAGCAACAAAATATAAATAAAATTATACAGGAAAAATTGTTAATCAAAAGCAACAGCGCAATTTTCATTCTTATAAATACACAACAACAACAACAGCAAAAAAATAACAGATAAAATATATTTCTACAACAACCAAAAGAATGGTAGTAAGAAAGAAAAGCTGTTACGTTAACTTCATTCTAGAATTGAATACTTTAAAAGTTGGATTGGAATGGGCTCGATGTAGCCAAAACTTATGTCTTGTGCAGTCAAAGTAATTAAAAGAATTAATATATTTAAAGCAGTCGAGAATGTTTTCTAGTCAGGGTAGATTCTTGATAATTGTAGCACGAAAAGACGGTTATATTATATATGCTTCAGTAATTTCTTTGAAGCTGCCGCCAGCCGTTAACGCCAAGTCTCAGAACGCAGAACCCAATTTAAGCAGAATTTATTGAATGACGGGGGCACAAGTCGTCGACGTCGTCGTCGTATAAAGGATGTACGTTCGGTCAAAGTTTCGTTGTTGTTTTTGTTGTTCTTGTCCTGAATTTATTTTCAACTTTGATGCAATGCGTATTAATTTTGGCTCTGGTGAGCTGTAAATGTTTAAAATCAGTGAATACCAGCAATTTGCTTAAATTTCTTAGTAGCTACTTTAATAAATTCTAATTTAAATATCTTGAGTATTATAAAATTCAAAAATTTTTAATTTATATTACAGTGACTTCTTGGAAACATAGAAATATATCTATGCTAATTTTATAATTCAACGAAATATGTGGTCGAATAGCTCCGATGTCAAATCGATGATAGGTCTGCAATTTGAAATATGAATTCCAACATACACTAACCACAAGTTTCAAATTCATTCTAATAAAATTAAATACTCATTAAATTTTGAATTTGAACTGAAAAATTTAATTTTAATAGAATCGTTGCTGAAATAGTGAATGTTCACATAAAAATTGAATTTTTAATGAAAATTTTAATTCTTACGGAAAAATGGAATTTATAATAAAATAAATTAATTTTTAGTGAAAATTGATTTTTATTGAAAAATAAAATAATTAGTCAAAAATTGAATTTTCAGTGAAAATTTGACTTTTTAGTGAAAATTTTACTTTTTAGTGAAAATTTTACTTTTTAGTGAATATTTAAATTTTTACTGAAAAACTGAATTTTAATGAAATTTAAAATTTAGTGAAATTTTTTTTTTTTTTATTGAAAATTGAATTTTTAGTGAAAAATTTAATTTTAAATGGAAAATTAAATTTTTAGTGACAAATGAAATATCAGTGAAAAATGCAATTTATAGTAAAAATAAATAGTAAAAATAAAAAAATATAATTTTTAATAAAAAAATTTAATTTTTAATAAAAAAATTTAATTTTTAATAAAAAAATTGAATTTTTAGTGAAAAATTGAATTTTTAGAGAAAAATTGAATTTTTAGTGAAAAATTTAATTTTTAGTGAAAAATTGAATTTTTAGTGAAAAATTGAATTTTTAGTGAAAAATTAAATTTTTAGTGAAAAATTGAATTTTTAGTGAAAAATTGAATTTTTAGTGAAAAAATGAATTTTTAGTGAAAAATGAATTTTTAATGAAAAATTGAATTTTTAGTTAAAAATTGAATTTTTAGTGAAAATTTGAATTTTTAGTGAAAAATTGAATTTTTAGTGAAAAATTGAATTTTTAGTGAAAAATTGAATTTTTAGTGAAAAATTGAATTTTTAGTGAAAAATTGAATTTTTGGTGAAAAATTGAATTTTTAGTGAAAAAATGAATTTTTAGTCAAAAATTGAATTTTTAGAGAAAATTTGAATTTGTAGAGAAAATTTGAATTTTTAGAGAAAAATTCAATTGTTCAGTCTTTTACAAGTCCTAGAAAAAACTGCATTAAAAATGTCATTAAAATAAATACATATGTATTTGAATTATGTTCAAATAAGATATATATATGTTGTTTTACTACATTGACGTTGTGATTTTTAATGTAAAATAACTACATAAATTTAGTGCATTTGTATACAAAATTTTACTACATTTGCATTGAAAATAACTACATTCTGTATTTCGTAATATGTAGAGCAACTACTGCATCTGCATTGTTTTTACGAAAAATATAAAACTGTTTTTATTTAAATTAGAAAAATACCTCATACGCAGTTAGTTTTTAGTAGCGTCGGTAGCTCAGATGATTAGTGTGTTGGACTACGAGAAGAGTCGTTGGTTCGAAGCAACTCCTCAACTGTAGGTTCCACCAATTTCTGTACAAATATAACATGCACGACACTTTAGAACTGCATCGCTAAACTATTACTATTATGCATTTAGTTTGAATGCATTTTGTATTTATTTAAAAAAGCCAAGAGTAATGTTTTATTCTCTCAATTAATATTGTTTAATATACGTATGTTAAAAATATTATTCTAATAATGAAGATGGCAGCAGAACTAAATACGTAACCATTATCATCAACAGTTCTGCCGACCCTTGTTCCTCTCATTTCCGTAGTACGATCGCTGTCTGAGCATACAGTTTATGCAATATGCAGGCAACGAGTTTTTAATTCATTGTGTATTAAAATCAAGTCAAATAAATACAAATGCACTAAAACAGTAAGAACATGTAGTAAAACTATATTCATTTTCAAAACAAATACAAAAAGATACTAAATTTTACTACATTAATTTCTTTGGTGTTCATTTACTAGTAAAACAACGTAAAACAATCCTTCTTACGCTATACTAAATGTGAAGGGGTATTTTCAGTGTGGTAGGCAATTTGTAATACCTAGAAGGAGGCATATCCGGTACGTAAAAGTATTTTTGTACATATTTTCATGATCAGCATGACTCGACATATACACCATTGGTGTCTGATATTAAAAATAGGCATGATCAGTTCATTTTGACCTAATGTGAATGGTTTTCAATTTTTGTTCAAAAATAATCATCCTATTTTTTAATTTCCCACACGATTAAGAATTAAATATATGTCCTACCTCAGTTTAAGAATTTCCATATTCAGTTAATGCAAATTGCAGTTATTTTTAATAGATGTATCAGTAAATTCCGAAATAAAAAAATAATAAACATAATTCTCATAATGTATGCATATTTACACATAATATTTATATGCACACAATGTCAATAAATTTTACGTAAATATTGCTAAAGTGGTTTTCAACAAATTAACAATATATGGTTTAGTTAATAAAAGGTTTGAAACCAAACAACAACTACAAAACAAAAAAAAAAAAACACACACAAATGTTGTTTTGAAATGATAAAATACAAACGGAAATGCAAACCAACTGTAGAAAAATAAAAACCAATTTGAATGCAGATGCATTTTTGAGTGAGTTGAGTACAAAAATTTACAAAACCAAAAAACACAAAATAAACATTGACTATGGATTTGATGTGGAATATGAATGGACAAGGATAGACAGACAGTCGGATAGACAAACAGACTATGCGAAACAGTTCATAGTTCACACAGTATATAGACAGACAGATGGACAGATGGGCAGAGAGACAGATAACAGATACAGACAAACATTGGTTGCAGTCTATGAGCTGTTGCCACAAATGTTTTGATGCAGTTGCATTGCATTCGAGTGGAAAATGTCAGATAAGCCAACACAAAAAGGCACAGACAGACAGAGAGTTATACATATGAACTGAAAGACATACCTACATATTGTGGGAATTGCACTCGGAATGTGAATAGAAACAGTTGAAATACACTCGGCATGAAATTCTGTTGCAACGCCTAATTTGTGAGTTGCCTGTCATGTTGTTGCTGGCAGCAACCGCCAACATTATTAGCAGCAACAGCAGCAGCACAAGTAGTAGCAGCAGCAGCAACAAAAAGAAAATTATTGTCGACACTTTGCACAAACACAACAGCAGGAGCAACAGCAGCAGCAGCAACTCCTAGGCAACCACAAACACGTTGACAACTGATTGCCACAAAATGTTGACAAGAACTGTAAGATGAGTGCGCAACTGACTGACTTCGTCATCTTTGCGACAACAAACAGACAGACAGACAGAAACACACAATGTTGGCAACATGTATTTATTGAAGCTGCAGCAGCAACACCAACAACATGTTGCTGTTCGTTACTTGCAGCACGCTACTTCAGTGGCTCATTGAGTTCATTTTGTGACATCGTATGAATGAACTTTTGTTTGCTGTAAACTCCAAATGAACTCACTTGACAGTCGTGTCATCATGTTGACATTTTTGCTATTTTTTTCATATGCATTGTGTCATAAAAACACAGACATCAAGTTTAACAGTACATCGTAGAAAATATTTTTATTCAATATCTTCATATTGATGAATTTTGTTTTTCAAATCATGAATTTGAAAAACAATTCATAATATTGATCACTACAAAACATCAATGTAATGAATTTATTATTAATTTGATGAATGTTCTTAAATATGATAAAATCAATAATAAATACTACAAACACTTTATTGTATTACACAGAAACAAAAATGTTCTTCATATTGATGAATTTCGTTCTTCAAGTTATGATTCATGGTATTCAAGAACATAGTATTGATCTCTACAAAACATCAATGAATTCATAATAATTTGATCAATGACTGGAAGAGTGTTCTTCAATATGATAAAGTGTATGATAAGACCCATACAATGATTCATTTTATTGAAGAACATATTATTGATCTCTACAAAACATCAATGAATTCATAATAATTTGATGAATGACTGGAACAGTGTTCTTCAAACTGATGAAGTGTATGACAAGACTCATCTTTTTTTTTTCTTTCATATGTATTGTGTCATAAAAACACAGACACTAAGATGTACACTAAAAAATGTTCATCGTAGTAAATTTATTGTAATTTTCATTAAAAAAATTGAAAGAGTTTAATTGAAAATATTATTTCAAACTGAAGCAACTCTCAGTTTCATAATATTGATCAAACCATTCATAAATACTACAAACAATTCATTGGTATTACACACAAAAAATGTGTTTGTCATATTGGTGAATTTCGTTCTTCAAGTTATGATTCATTGTATTGAAGAACAATTCATAATATTGTTACGAAAAGAGGTAATGTGCCCCACAATAATAAATGAGACGCAAGACAATTCAGCGCACTAAGCAATGTGTTAGAAAGAGACGGAAGATCATTCAGCGCACTATGCAATGTGCGAGAAAGAGATGGAAGATCAGCACATTGAAACACATGAGTCGGAATGGGATGCCAATAGCATGCGTCATTCACGAAAAGAGTAGAAGGTTCTCGAAACATGTCGAAGCTTGTCGAAACGTGTCGTACAGATACATGCAGTATACAAGGGCGCTGCATCTGAGGCAACAGAAGAATTGTGTGCATCGAAACAAATTTCAATCGAAATATTTATTATTACAATAATTTTGCTCGACTTGCTTAAATTAGTTACATTTTTTGGGTAATATATTTATTTATAATTACAAATTTTTATAAATAAATAGTTTTACTTATAAAAATATTTATTATAAAAAATAATCGTTTTCATTTTTTTATTTGAAAATATTTCTTGTTTTCGGATTTTTTTTTTTTTGCAAATTTTTGATGTTTTTTATATTTTCAAAGAAAAATATTTTGTTTCGATTTTTTATAAACAATAAATTTTTTCAAACTATACGAAGAAAATGTTCAGATAATTTAAAACATGAACCTTCTGATAATTATACACAAATATGTAAATGAAGAACATGTTTTATTTGATTAGATGAATGAATTCTTCAATATAATATAATGATGAGGAAATTCATAATATTGATGAATAAAATCAATATATGGAAGATGTCTGTGTTAATTATAATTAACATAATTATAATTGTTATTATTCATTAATTTGTATAAATTTGAAAACTCTATATAATGAAACATTTTTAATATACAGATTGATGATTTAGAGCTGATGTTAGAATACACTGAAAAAAAAACCCAATTCATCAATATAACGTGAAATAAACTATATTTTAATAAAAAAAATTCGTGGTATTATTTAATGATTACATGTCAGCAAAACAAAAGTAAAACATTTTGTGCAAATAACAAAAAAAAAAAAAAAAATGTGAGTGAATTTAAAAAAAAACACACACACAAAATGTCATTTTTTTTCCGATGACATTCGGTGGAATTTCACTGTTGCAGCGCAACCAATACCATTGAATATCATTGCTGCAGTTTTGCATTACATTCCATGTCAATTGTTCGAATTGCTTTGATGTACGAGCAGCAATTTTTGTTTGCAACACATGTATGTTGTCGCTGTACATTATTGTTGCTGTTGTGCGTTAAATTGGCACACAATTTCAGGGAAATTGATTCAAACGTAAAACGTTGCAATGCAGCAATTGTTATGCATAGATTTATGTTTATCTCATACAAATTCTAGTTTCAAATATTTGCTTGTTTTTTTTCTTCTGTATAACAGGCTACCGCGATCGAACTGCCTGCATAAAGGTTTCAGTCAGTTTTCTATTTGTGTTTTGATATTACGAAAAATATAGTAGAACATTTTTCATGTGACTTTGTCCAAAAATATTTTTTTTATCAATTTTTTATTATGAAATGCACAGTGTTGATCGTAAAAAGAATTGATAAGTTAATTGAAGGGATGAAAGATGGAGTAGTATCGGTGGATAAATTTTTCTACCTTTCGACTGAAGTACGAATTTCTCTGTAATATGTCGTTTTTTGCCCCTAACTTTTTATTGGTACAAAATCAAATAGTAGTGTGAAGCAATTAATTGTTTGATTTTATAGCAGCTATCGACTGGCATCATTATTTAAAAATAAGTTTTCGAATTTTTTGTTATTTGCATGAAAAAGGTTTGGAAATTATTTTTAAATAATAATGCCAATCGATAGCTGCTTATAAAATAAACAATTAATACCTTTACAATACTATTTTATCTTGTTCCAGTAAAAAGTTATGACAAAAAATCAAAAAGATTCGCCCTTTTGGCATGATTACATTTTTTTTTATTTTTCTAATTCGCCCTTTTGGTTTTTGTCTTTTGTGGCTTGAAATATCGAACAAAACCCCACACGATTTTGGCACAGTATACTTGAGCAAAACTATATTAAAAAATTTAAAAACAAAGCAAATGTCAAAATTTACACATTCGTCCGTTTGGCATAATAGTGACGATTTCCAACCCCTCAAATCGTGCTTGAAGAAATTTTATACAAAATAGATTGAACTTAAACAGAAATTTCAAAATTTTAAAACTATATCAATATGCTATATAAAATCTGTACTGAGGTGGATTTAAATGTTATCATGAATCATTAATATCCATAAAATTATTCAAAGTTCATTTTAGTTGATTTATTATAACACTAAACTTTTAATTCACTTTCATATATAAAAAATGTAATATGAAATGATTATTTTATATTTTTTCAATATATAAAATTGTTGTCTATTTCACCTATAAAAAATCTATATAATGCAATATAATTTAATAACGTGTTTGTGCAAGTGCTCGCAAAATATTAAAATTTCAAAAATACACTTTGAATTTGAATTACAACATAGTACTTGACTATATAGTTTATAATCGAATATATTATATTTCAAAATAGCACACAAAAATGTCATTTCTCTTGTGCCAACTTTTAGTACGTGTTGCAACGTTTCGTGCAACTAAAAAGTTATATAAAATACTAAAATAAAAAAAATTAAAACAAGAAACACACAGAAAACATAAATCATGTTTCATGTTGTCACAATGTTTAATATGCAATTGCAACAACGTTGGCAACACTGACAGCAATAAATCGTGGCTAAAGTATTTGCTGTGCTATTTTGCAAAACACAAATTGTTGAAAAGTTTATTTTAAGTTTTGTACAGTAATTAAGATTTTCCAGTGTTGTGTGTAGCCGTTTATGGAAACACGACATGGTTGTGTTTTATAAGAAATAGAAGACGACGAAAATATTAAGAAGAAGAATGACAATGAGAAGTATAAATGAAAGCACAAATTTAGTATTAAATATTTAAATTATTTAATAAAATTGGGTTATAAGGACACTATTGTAGCTGGAATTTGAAACTGAAATATACTGCAAACAGAAAAATCCATATTTGGCATGAGGTTAAAAGATATTACAAAATACTAGTTGTAATAACCAACATCATTTTGATTCAAATGAAATTTCTATAAATTGGTTGATGAAAAAGTCATATTCGATTGCCATCGGAAATATAATACAAACAAAACTCTCATTTTTGAATTGTAGTCCAAACTAGAACACTATTTTAGTTTTGTAATGCAAAAACTATTTTGTCCAGCACTAGGTCAACCAAATGCAATATGTATTTTGCACTGGTTCAAAAAAAAAACAACAGCAGTAATTGACAGAAAATCAAAAACTTGCTATCCGACCGTAGTAATTGACAAACGGTCGGCCAACAGATTAGTTTTTCATTACTCTATTTTAAGGTCGACTAAATTCAAATAACATTAAATATTAGTTTTGTTTATAATAACCGACTTAACAGTTGAGAGAACCGTATAAGTAAGTTTGGCGCAACAAATTTCTATGCCTTGTGTATGAATAGAACATTATCGATTACGAAATTGAATTTCAGCTTCGATTTAATAAATTGAATACGCTTCATTTAACAAAATTTTACGTCTTTTTCAATTAAAATTCCATTCTTTTAACGATTTCTTTCGACAAAGTTGCCACCTTTGATTTGTTACAGTTTCAAAATATAATATTCAATTTTGGTTTTACAATATAATAATAACAACCCTACAGGGTTTTTCAAATGGGACGCTACAAAAGTAGAGCGACAGGGACAGCAAACGATGCCATATTTCTTGCCGCTCTTTTGACGTTTCTCTTCAGTAAGGTTTGCCATTTCATGAAAGAAAGATATACGAGCCAACAACGAGTCGAAATTATTAAAATTTACTACCGAAATTCGGAGTCAGTGGCCTCAACGTTAAGAGCGCTACATCCAATTTATGGTCGTCATAATCGTCCTACCAGATCAACAAGTGAGCGTCTAGTGGAAAAATTTGAATCCACAAGCACAGTACAAAATGTTCCCGTGCCAGTGAGACAAAGAAGTGCCCGTAGTGTCGAGAATATTGCTACCGCTGAGGCTTCAGTTGAAGAAAGACCAAATGTGTCTCTCACACGTCGTTCTTAAGCGTTGGGCTTCTCTGTGACGTCCTTGTGGCGAATTTTGCGAAAAGAAATTGGCCTACATCCTTACAAAATCAAATTGACGCAAGAACTGAAGCCGCTTAACCACCAGAAGCGTCGTATGTTCGTGAATTTGGCTGAGCAACAACTTGAAAATTATTGGGATTTTCATCGAAAAATCATCTTCACGATTGATGAACTTCGTACGAATATCAAACGTGAAATTGCAGCAGTCTGTTCAGCGTCTGGACTTCTGAAAGCTTGCCCGTGGTGGCCATGCAAAAGAAATCGAGTTCCATACATAATGGCATCGAACGTACTTTTACATGAATAAAGAATTTCATTGATATCCAAAAGCGTTTTTGTAGCGCTCTTATTGAAAAACCCTTTATAAATTAAACAATATCGAACTCAATTCTCAAATTAATTTATATTCTCAACAATTACAGTGTAAGAACATGGTATCGATACTGTTTTGTTAAAATTTGAAATCTCTATTTCTGTTTGAGTTATACGAAGTAAACCCCATTTCCATTTCCATTTTTTTTTTTGAAAAAGAATGTTTGTTTGTATTTTTTATAATCTGCCTCTCAAACGTCGAGAGGCAGATTTGTTGTTCTGTTCAATGTTCGTCTTCTCACTCGTTACTAGTTGCGCTCATTCACTACACTCACTGTACTTGTTGCATTTTCAGCGACAGCAATGTCATTTGGTTTTGTTTTTCAAAACATTGAATGTCTTGAAAAAAAGGCTTTACATTAGACATAAATGAAATAAATACTGAAGTAAAATGAAGTCGCTGGAGAAGCATCACTATAAAACTGTAGGCTGTCATTGCAAAATGCACTCAATACCGTAGAGTGCAGAAGGAACTTCAAATACATTTGTGTAAATGCAGTAAAAATTCTTAAAACAATGGCACAATCTAATTTATTTAAGTGTCAATATGAAATATTAAAAATTTTACAAAATGATTTGCATTCTTTAAATTCTGAATTTCAGTTAGATGAAAACTAGAACGAATTTAATATCTGTTTTGGTTTTACGAAGTGAGAACAATACCATTTCTTTTACAAAATCGACCTCGTTCCGTATATTTCTTAGCTGAATCAATGCTCCACAGTTTAAAATCCATATCGATTCTGTTTTTTAAAGTTTCCAAATTAATTTTTTCTTTAGATTTAACAAAATTAATACAATCCTATAACATCAATACAATCGACCCAATTCCAGTTTAAATTCGATTTAAATTCAATATCAGTGATTTTACAAAATAAACACCTCAGGAAAATCAAACAAATTTCAGTTCTTTTTCAGTCCAAATTCTGTTCTCCAGAGTTTAAGTATCATTAATAAAAGGTAATGATAATGATTCGTTGCGTTTTATATAAAAACACAGATTCTGAAAAATGATTATTTATAGAAGCACATAAAGATTAAAAAAAAAATACTAAATAAATCAGCGTTTTTGAGTAGATTCGCCTTTATGCAAGTTTTGTGTGCTTTGAATTGATTGAAAGTGCGTCATAATACGATTGATGAAAACTGTTGGTATATAGGGTATTTTTTTTTTTTAGAATTAATCAAATGCTATTATTTATAACCACTTGACACACACAAACACACAATAGTAAAACTAAAATGTTTTCTCTACTAAAATGGCACAAAAATGTTCATTTATCTATGCTATAAAAATAAAAAGAAACAAATATTTGGCGGACTTTCGTGTCAACGGGTAATTATAATAAAACCGCAACAAACCCCTGAAGGTGTTGAAGGAACTCGCAAACTAGAAACCATCACCGCCGCACCACGACGACACAACTTAACCCTTATCGAGCGCGACACACGCAGAAAACAAATAAAACTACATAATGGATGTGGGAGATACCTCGATTTAAGTAAATTGCATGAAATCATCAAAAATACGGAATATAATGAAATTAACTAAAACGTGTAGAACTAAAAAAAAATATAAAATGCGTCAGGAAATGTAACAAAAATTTGTTAGTGGTTGGCAGACAATGAAATGGCTAAAACTGTAAAGCAAAATTGAATAAGTGCTTTGGGGGAAAACAGCTTTTAACCAAGTACTGTAACACAAACGAATAACGGTTTAGATTTCGAATGGATTTCTCAACATTTGTGGTTACGGTTTAAAGTTGCATAACAAAAAGTTTCGGTATATCGGTTACATGTTACAGTTTCGATTTCGGTTTATGTATTAATATTTTCAATGTGTAGAAAACCAGAAAACACCATATTATTTTAAAACTAAATCCCAACATTTTAATTATTACCAGTTGCGAAATCGTTAGGTGATCCCGCGTGTGAAAGCAACGGAAGCAGAACACAACTATCATTTGTTATTGCTTTGCTCTCGAGTAGAAGCATGAGATTGATTACATTACAGAGCAAAGCAAGTCAAATGTTTTTGTTTTTGCCAAGCAATGCTTCAAGATAAGAAATACTTTCACTCCTTACTTTTAAAATGCTTCACAATATTTATATTATTCGCTCTTTGCTATGATGCTTTCTTTAAACTTTCGGAGTAATTTGTAATTTTTGTTTTCAAAACTACTTGTTTTTGCCAAGCAATGCTTCAAGATAAGAAATACTTTCACTCCTTGCTTTTGAAATGCTTCACAATATTTATATTTTTCGCTCTTTGCTAAGATGCTTTCTTTAAACTTTCGAAGTCATTTACAATTTTTGTTTTCAACGCTATTGTTTTTGCCGAACAATGCTTCGAGATATGAAATACTTTCAGTCCTTGCTTTTGAAATGCTTTACAATGTATATATTTTTCGCAATTTGCGCTTTTATAAGTTGCTTTCTTTAATCTTTTAAAGTCATTTACAATTTCTGTTTTCAAATATATTTGTTTTTGCCGAGCAATGCTTCGAGATATGAAATACTTTCATTCCTTGCTTTTGAAATTCTTTACAATATTTTAGTTTTTCACTCTTTGTTCTTTGATAAGGATACTTTCTTTAAACTTTCGGAGTAATTTGCAAATTTTGTTTTCAAAACTACTTGTTTTTGCCGAGCAATGCGTCAAGATACGAAATACTTTCACTCCTTGCTTCTGAAATGCTTCACAATATTTATATTTTTCGCTCTTTGCTAAAATGCTTTCTTTAAATTTCTGAGTCATTTGCAATTTTTGTTTTTAAAGCTATTCGTTTTTGCCGAGCAATGCTTCAAGATATGAAATACTTTCACTCCTTGCTTCTGAAATGCTTCATAATATTTATATTTTTAGAACTTTGCGCTTTGTTAAAATGCTAAAGCAAAAAGTCTTTAAAGCATTTAAATGCACAGAGCGAGAGTTTTGACATCGACGCACCATTTAAAAAGCAAAGATCGAAAGTTTTAGAATCGATGCAGCATATAAAAAGCAAAGAGCAAGAGTAATGAAATCAATGCTGCATTTAAAAAGTAAAAAGCAAGACTTGCTAGATCAATCTAACCACTGATGAGATCAAGTCAAAATTAAGATACACGGTAATGGATAATTCCCTTGTAGAAATTTGCCAGATGCGCCATCGGGAAATGATCGGGTTTTCGTTGGGTAAGTCCTATTAAAGAAAATATGATCACTGCCTTTGCATGCCCTTATCATGTTTACCATACCAGGGTTTGCATTATCTAAATAGTCAATGTTCCTGATCATAGCTACATTATTTGTTCCTCATAACGAAATGACATCAGACAATGATCGAGATTTAATAAGAGAAACCCTATTATGCTCGGGCTCTGACAAGGCAATTGTCGGGTAAATAATAGAATGAGGTATTGCCCGATCAGTACATGATCATGGCCTGAGGTCAATACATGATCAGGACATTGCGTTACAAGGACATTATGGGCCTCGTCATATTCCGATCATCTCAAATAATGACATGACCACTTCATGACCATGGCCCTACTAAAATTTCTATTTATCTGACCATTGCCTTGTTAAAACATAAGCATACGAAAGCACTACAAATACCCGATGAAATAAAATATCATACCTCATTGAAACCTGATCATTGCCCGATGAAAATTTCTTTATGAGGAACAACTATCGGGACCATTGGGTGTTTAGATAATGTAAACCCTGCTATGGTGAGCATGATAAGGGCATGACAAGGCAATGATCATATTTGCTCTAATAGGGGTTACCTTATGAAACCCCGATCATTTCCCGATGGCACATCGGGCAAATTTCCACAAGGGTGGAGCGTCAATGAGACCTACTTGGGAGATAGATATCGATGCGTTTTGAACGAGATTTCTTGACACGAGACATTTTACGAAATCGATATCGAAAATAAAATAATCCAAGTTCGAGATTGCTTTGAAAAAATCGCGATATCGATGTGATAAATGTACGACAAATTTTAAAAATTAGAAGCGATAAAGTTACGAAAGCTAAAAAATTCGTGACATCAATGGTCTCTGAGACATGGCAGGCATGGTTAGTTCAAAAATTAAAATATTTATAAATTAATAATATTTTCTAATTTTTTTTTTTATTTCCTTTCCCGACTTTTCGTTGGTTTTTTTCCAACATCTTCAGGGTTTTTTTTATTAAATTTTATTAAATTTAGTTTCTAGTTTACATTTTCCTTATCAAATTTTATTTTTTATGTTTGGTTTTCATATTTTTTTAAAACCATTATAAAGCCGTTATAAAACTGTTTATCGTTTTATTTCTGATTTTTGTAAATTGGTTACGGTTTCTGTTTGAAAAATAAACGGGTTTAAACGGATATCGGTTGGTATACCATCCCTGCATTTAAAAAAAAAGTTGCCAATGTCAAATTGTGAGCGACCTATAATAAAAAGTCAGCAGAGCAGACTAATTTGTTAGATACTTTTTGCCGCCGCTTTTAGGGAATTCAACGATTCCCATGATAGTTGCCACAAAGTTCATGCTGTGTACCAAGCAAAAAAAAACCCTCACGAAATACTGTTGGTCACTGACTATGCCACTGACGCAATTTAATTATAATTCATGATTAGTTTACGACTCACCAAAGTTGTCCGCACTTCGAAGAAGAAAAAAAATGAGGAATTAGTAGTCAAAAGAAGAATAGTTCAAAATAGCAGACATTAATGAATATTGAAAGGGTCATTTTGACAAATTGAATGCAGTCGTGCATTTAATGTAAGGGTTAATATGTACGGCTATTTAATTTGTGTGAGGCTCTTTAATTCGCATAATTTCCAAACATTTAGCTGGACATTTGACGCTTGAAAAATGCAAAAGTAGAACTTCCTTTTTTTCTGTTGTTTTATTTCATTATTCGTGTGCATTTCAGTGAATTACGGATTTCGCTTTATTGTGTGCTGCTCATTTTGATTTTTGTTTTTTTTTTAATTTTTTGCCCTCCCTTTTGTTTGACATTTATGGCGCGTGCTCTGCTGCTACTTGTGTTTGGTGACAGATAAAAGTTATCATTCATGCCGGCATAGCTGCGGCTTGTTTTGCCCACATCCAAAAGGGTTAAAATGCGTTTTTAATTGTTGGCATTACAACTGGGAGCATGAGGCATGGAGGGGGCGTTAGTATGAGAAATGTGCACGCCGACGAGTCTGGTTATTAATGAAGTAATTACGCGGTTGTGTCTGTTGGCATTTTTGTCGCACATTTTATGCGGGCAGCAGCAGCAGCAAAGGCAGTATCATTTAAATCATTAAAAACGCGATTTTTCACTGTAATTTAAATGCTCTGCTTGAATCGGTTAAAAACGTTGTTTATTTGCATAACTTTAAGCGGCTTAAAATGCGCTTTTCACGTGTGTTTTCATTTTTGAACGAATGCAGTTTTTAATATGCTTTTTTTATTAAATGTTTTCAGCTGACATTGATCTTAATGCATTTTTTTTTTGATTATTAAAATATTTATATTAAATTAAAAAAATATTTATGTTTAATGAAAAATATGCAAATATTGCTCAATTTATGTTATAATTTTAATATATAAATTAAATTGATTTTTTGTACTCGAAAAATGTATACCATATAAAATACAATTCAAAATATATGCATGATATGTCGAAATATAAACAACGCGAAATAAACCTCTTAGACTGAAAAAGACTTCAAGCACATGAAAAAAAAAACCTCAAATAACTAAGAAATTTAGTTCTACAGTTCAAGATGAATATGGCTGTTTACTTTCCACCAACTTCATTTGGCGGGCAAAACAAAAACGTTTAAAAAATAATGTCTCCGTATTTTACATTGTGAATCAATTTAAATCTTCAGGATTTGTAAATGCTTTTATTACGTTCAAAATATCATCATTATAAAGAAACAAATGTGCATCTTTGCATTTGTATCTTTTTGAGGAAAAATCTAGTAAAAGCTTTTTTCTGTAATTTATAAAGGGTTTTTCAACAGGAACGCTACAAAAGTAGAGTGACAGGAACAGCAAACGACGCCATATTTCTTGCCGCTCTTTTGACATTTCTCTTCAGTAAGGTTTGCCATTTCATAATAGAAAGCTATACGAATTCGAATTTTGGTAGTAAATTTTAATAATTTCGACTCATTGTTGGCTCGTATATCTCTCCATCATGAAATGGCAAACCTTACTGAAGAGAAATGTCAAAAGAGCGGCAAGAAATATGGCGCAGTTTGCTGTCCCTGTCGCTCCACTTTTGTAGCGTCCCTGTTGAAAAACCCTTGAAAAAAATCTTATTGAAAAACCCTTTGCCTAAAATGTAAACAAGTGTAGATCATTATTAGTATTATTAAGTGTTAAATATTAAATGTTTAAATTTTGTAATTTAAATGTTTAAGAAAACCAAAAATATATTTTAAATAGAAATTCCATAATTATATTTTTATCCTGAAGAAGATGAAATGAACAAAACGTAGGGAAAACAAGAATTAAGAAAAGACTTTTAATATTTATTTATATATATTACCATTATATATATATCACCATAAAGTTTAAATATAATAAATACTAAAAATTAATTAATTTTACTTATTTTGTCAAAAAATTGTACTTATTTTGTCAAAAAATCACCTCACAATTCACCATCTTTATCAACTAAATTTATTAAGCAACACATGTCAAAATATTATAGCAGATGTCTTTGAAAAAGTATTTTCATATGATATCAAATTACTAAAAGGGTTAAAAAAACCACATACCAATGTCTGTATCCCAAAAATTAACATACTATATAAATTAGTTAAATTTAATTAACTTAAAAGCTAAATTTCAATATTTTTATATTTAATATTTAATATTTTTATATTTTTACGAAGATATAGTTTGTAGAGAATATTTTAAAAATCAATTATTAATATTCAATTTCATATTTCTCATAAGATTTAAAGTGCTAAAAAATCATTCAATAGTCTAAATCAAAAATGTTCCGTTTCCTAAAAATATATTGGAGTGTTAGCCTTTATTGATATATTATAATAGTACTCATAATTTAAAGAAAATTTTAGTCTCAAAGAAATTTTATTATTTGTAAAGATGTGGAATATTTAATAGCAAATTTCTTAAAACTTTACGTAATAGACAAAATTAGCAACAACGCAATTTTTTGATACTAAAGAAGAAGAAAAATCTCTTCATATCAAGAATAATTGCACTTAGTTACTTTTTGATAATTAAGAACATAATCTCTGTTGTATATCCCGCAATTTTTTGATACTAAAGAAGAAGAAAAATCTCTTCATTTCAAGATTAATTGCACTTAGTTACTTTTTGATAACTAAGACCATAATCTCTAAACTCAACTGCAAGTAAATTATCTTTGCGAAAGAAAAGGACGCGCTTTTTGTGTGTATAATAATAGTTACATCTAATCAGTCAAAGATAATTTGCTTTGTAAACCATTTGCTAATAATTTTATATTTGGAGCTAAAACTATTTGCTTTATTTTTTTAATTTCTGGCTCAATATCTAATTATACAATATTTTATTTATTTTCAGCAGCCTTGCTTGTGCAGGTGTACCTTTATCCAGTACATCTGCAAAAGCCTCAACATCTAGATTATCCACGACAAGGCCACCCCGACAAGGCTGGGACTCTTTGAGCTGAAGATGGCGCAATACATATGATTCAAACATATGATGCAAACAAAATATGTTCACAGGCGAAACATATTTATATTCCCACCCAAATATATATTATGTTTAGAGCCAAACATATTATGTTTGGAATATAAAATTTTCTGTTCTCACCCAAACATATTATGTTTGGAATATAAAATTTTCTGTTCCCACCCAAACATATTATGTTTAGATCCAAACATATTATGTTACACTGTAGCCGCGGTAGCTCAGTGGTTAGTGCGTTGGACTGCGAGCCGAAAGGTCTCCAGTTCAAACCTGGACTGGGGCTAACAACATCTTTTCATACAAACATTTTTCTATATCGCGCTACCTCTCGGCAGTAAACGGCAAACCTACGAGAGTAAAATATTGCCTATGAAAAGCTCTCACCCGCCGTTCGGATTCGGCAATAAACTGTAGGTCCCACCACTTGGAGTACAAATATAACACGCACAGCTCAAAATGGTGAGAGAGCTCGGCCGAAGTTCTATACAGGACTGTAGCGCCAAACTATTATTATATTATAAAGGGTTTTTTAACAGGGACGCTACAAAAGTAGAGCGACAGGGACAGCAAACGACGCCATATTTCTTGCCGTTCTTTTGACATTTCTTTTCAGTAAGGTTTGCCATTTCATGATGGAAAAAAAAACTCTTATTGAAAAATTATTATGTTACACTATCCCATATATTATGTTTACAGTGTTTTCCAAACATATACGTTGTTTGCTTCTAATTATGTTTGGGAAAGCCCTTTTTCCGGCGTGTGCTCTTAGCTATTTTCAACATAATGACAGACAGTCACACTAACAAGCAGATCGCAATGACAGACAGATATCGCAAAAAATGTTTACGAGTTATTAATACAGACAAAGCAAGATCAATAAAAACAATAACAGATACATGAACAAGACTGACAATGGCTTGTATAAATTAAAATTTGATTGAAATAGTCAATAGCTTATTTACTAACAGATGATATCCACTTTTTTAATTAATGGCTATTGGGAGATGTCATTTCAATTCAATTTTCAAAATTGTAAATTTTGGTACCAAAATCCGAATATGGTCCATTTTCCGTATGCGGATATCACTGACAATTCTCTACATCGATTTTCTCATCCAAAAGAGCATTTTAAAGAGTTGACCTTTTTTCGATATGATGAACACGTCGAAGAACACAGTAACAATTTTGCGATTTATTGATTATTTGCCTTTTTTTTTTTGTTCATTTTGGTTTTTAATAGTCTATAAATAAACTTCTCAAGCTCCAGAAGATTAAATCTTGTTTACTTTTTTGATAACTAAGTAATTTACTTTCTTAATAGTCAGATGATTAGCTTTAGAATTTAAGTAGCATTTTATTGACATTAGTGAAATTCTGCTATTATTCATTCAAGCCGAATTGCTCTCCACACTTAGAAGTTTATTTTCCGTCGTTTTATAATTATTAAAAAAGGTTTTAAAACTTTGTTTATAGTTTGAGTGTATTAAAAAAAAATGTTTATTGGATTGTAATGCAAACGTACTATATTACTTAAGTTCGCATAAATAGTGCGAAGGTGTGTCTAATATGCAGAGTAATAAGTTCTGAGACACAAAGCCACCGCAGTGTTAAGTCGCACACACACACATAAAAAAAGATACACATATGCATGTGTCTGTGTATAACACACACACACACAAACAAAAATGGACGATGAATGATACATGCATATAAATCAAATAAATGTAAAACTTCTTCCGTTCTCGCATCCTTTGCGTTAACTTTGGTTCCGTCCTGTTTGCGTTGCATACTACGTAGTACGGTACGAACAACGGTACAACTTTTGCCGTTTTTGCTCATATCCTTCCGGTGTGGCAGGACATACTACCATACACTACAGAGTACATGCGATGCGATGCGAGGACCCATAGACGACACGGCGATGACAACTCAGTTGAGCTGAGCTAAAGTACAAAAACAGCCGGAGCAGCAACAACATCAAAAAATTAAGTTAACTTCTAAAACAAACATAGCAAAAACAATTCAAATAAAAAGAAAAAACCAACAAAAAAATGTTGTTGAGATGAGCAAAAGCGCAACAGCAGCAGCAACTACAACATGCAAAGTATCAGCAGCGTCAGCATCAACATCAGCAACAGCAACAGAAGCAGCAGCAACATCGGCAAACACGCTGCAACGTCGCATAAGTTTTTGATGGCATTTAATTATGTGTTTGAATAATAATGTTAAGAATCCTTCGAGCTTAAAGCTACATTCGCTGCGTTCAAACTCGCTTCATTTTTGCAGGGGGGGGGGGTGTCTCTGCACAGGACACAGCTGTTGTTGCTGCCGCTGCAGTTGTTTTTATCCTGGCAACATAAATTTATCAGCGCATTGTGTGCGAGTGTCTGTGTAAAAGGATGCCGCACCTCATGTGGCAAATAATTTATTGTATCGTCCTGCTGCCGGCGCTCTTGCCGCCACTCCTACCAGCCTCAGTCCTCAATGCAACCATGGCCCACGGCCGCCATCCCGTTACCAGTCTCGTTCTCGTTCACGACTTTGGCCTCACTCATTTTAGCAACTCTGTCCAAAGTTTGTTGCTTTGCAAAGCAACCGCAACCAAGTGAAAATAATTTCGTTGAAATGCAGCAAGGACATACAAAGGCTAAACATTATATGTGCCATTTATTTAGTTAAATTTTCACCTTTTTAATAATTAAGCATTTAAAAGGATTTTGTTTGAAAAGTTTTAAATAGTTTAAGCGATCAGTTGAGCAGTATTAAATGTTAGACAATCGTTTAAAATTCTTCAAAACAATTTAGAAAGTTTAGCTTGACAACATTAGGTTAATTGAAATTTAAAAAAAAAAGGCAATTAGAAAATAAGTTGTCTATAAACACTAAGGACCACGCCTTATTTATTGTAGGACACATTTATGACATTTATGACGAAGATTATCCAAAAATCCAAAGAAATTTTCTTGACTTTCATTTTGCATTACAAAAAATATATATTTGACCAGTAATTTAAGAAACTAACAAGAATAATAAAATGTCTGTGTTTTAATTATGCTTCGGAATTAAGTTCTCGCAAAGAGAGCGCGCTCGTATATATTTGTGACATAAACAATGTTTCAGCGTTCATATGTTCGAAACGCCCAACACAGGGTTACAGTTGAGAATTTTGAAAAAGTGTCAAAAAAAGGCGCACCCGGTCAAAAAAAGTCGCAACATGTATTTTTTGTGTTTATTTATTAACAATGTAGCGTAACAAAAAAATTTAATTTATAAAAAAAAAAACATAGGTACAAATATTTCATATTTGCCACCGAATTCCAGATAATTCCAATATTTTCATAAGAAAACATTGTGTCATACGTCTTGTACTCACAAATTTTGTATAATTTACTAAGCAATTCTGAGTTTGCAATTAAAATAAAATATAAAGAAATAATTTCCAAATACGTTATTTGTTCTTTTGACTTAATGATCCGGGGTTGTAAGAATCGCAAAATGATCAGTATCTTATCCGTGTTGTCTTTTCGTGATTTTACTTATTTTCGATAATAAACTATTTTTTTTTACTTTTTCTTTTATGCATAACTAAAAAAATTAACATTGAAAAAAGAAAAATCATATCACAAATGAAGAACTTTTCAGTTTTACAAAATTTCAATATTTCAATACTGATTACATTTGATCACTTTTATCTGGAATTTTAAATGATCTCAATTTAAATCTGATCTTTACTTTCTGAGAATGTGCAAATGTGAAATACATGAATTTTTGCCACATCTCCTATTGATTGTTGGGCTTAGATTCTACACATTAATTTCATCGCAAAATTACGATTCATAAATCCTGATTATCGACATGATTTTCGTTCACTATTAATGAAGATGGTCTCTCGAAACCGAATAGTCATATTTCTATCAGTTTCCTGGGATACACATTATATCTCTGCAATAATTACATACGATATAGAACGGTTAGCTAAAAAAAATGTCCACAATTTGTTTTCCCACTTTTTAGAATTTTTTTGTTAACGCTATGATCGATCACTTATAATTGACAACTTGTTAGGTTATTTGTCAAAAATCGGAGAATTTTTAAATTTTCGGTTTTTTTACATTATTTGCTTTGACTACAATATCCGAATTTGAAAATATTATTTTTTTTTTAAACTTAAGGTCCGGAACTTTAAAAATGTCTTAGAGGTCTATTTTAATAAATTTTTCTGAAATAATTTAAATATTTTAAATAGTCTCAAAAGAAATTCCAAAATTCTGAAAAGTCGCAAAATAAGTTAATTTTTGAAAAGTCTCATGGTCTCATGGCAATAAAAAGGTCGCATTTTGCCACTTTAGTCGCATAACGGTAACCCTGGTCCAACAGTCGTAAGCTCGCTGCGGTTTAGTGAGAAACACGAGCTAACAGAAATTCAATCGTCCAACCGAGCAGAGCATGTAGCATTGTGCTCGACCTTTTAATAAATGGTCTGAGAGAAACTTTTATTTTTGAAAAATTTCGGTTGCGGTTGAACAACAAGGAATGTAAAGGTTAACAAAATATATCTCTCATTAGTAATTTTTAAGAAGCGTGGATGCTCAATTCTCTTGTCAGATGATTCCCATATTTCTCCACGACAGACTGATGATAACTTTTGATTAAATATTTGGGTTTATTTGTAAATAAAATCCTAAAAGCGAATATTCAAATTTCTGTATCGAAAAAAAAAAATGTTTAATGTTTTCCAAAAAAAAAAGTTTTTCGACAAAAACAACAATATTCAAAAAATGTCGACAAAGAATGTTGGACGACAAAAACAACGCTATGGTCGTAATAACCATTTTCAAAAAAAAAATTGACAAAAAAAAACAATGTTCGATAAATTTCGAAAAAAAAATGTTTGTTAAAAATAATTTTTGGACGACAAGAAAACTCAATGTTCAAAGTCATCATTTTCAAAAAAAAATCCACAAAAACCACAATGTACGAAAATGTTAAAAAAAAAAATATTATTTAAAAAAATGTTGGAAGACAAAAACAACGCTGTTTCTGTTTAGTAATAACCATTAACCAAAGACCTTTAAAATAAAGGTTTTCATATAATTCTTAACCAAAGATTTTTATTTTTAAAAATAAAAATTATCTTTCAAACAAAGATCTTTATATTTTTTTTTTAAATTAAGTTATTTTTATTTTTTAAAATAAAAATTGTCAACTAAAGACCTTTATTTTTAAAAATAAAAATTATCTTTCAAACAAAGACCTTTATATTTTTTAAAAATAAAGGGTCTTTGGTTGAGAGATAATTTTTATTTTAAAAAATAAAAGTAACTTAATTATATAACACGATGTTTTAAAGCCCTTAAACGTATACCTAGACTTTCCCGAGTTAATGATAATTTTCTACTGCTTTTACTACACATTTGCGTACTTTTAATTTTTTTTTTATATACGAATATAGTACGTGTATGTTTTATGTTTATGCACACATGTGCGTGCAAATGCACTCTTAAGTGTGTTTATGTGAAGCATACCATGAGGAATATTTATTTTCATAAAGTTAAATTTGTCGTTAATAATGCCTTTTGATTAAAAGTTAAGGTTAATTTTTATATACTTTGTTTTAATTTTGTTGTCGCTGCTGCTGCTGCTGCTTTCGAAGGCGGTATAAAATACGCTTTTCATATGTTTGAGAGTAGAAAAATAAAATGTTTCGTTTAAGCCATGCATTTAAAAGTTCAAAAAGTCATGTAAATTTAATTAGAGTAAATAAAGAAAATGCTTTTAAGTAGTTAGGCATTTGAGTTTGAGCTTATAAAACACACAAACGCGCGTGGTTAACACTTTGATACAGTCTCAATTAAATTGAAGTGGGCTTTGGAAAAAAAAGTACTCAGTAATAACAAAATTTTAAACTTTTTAATTTATTTTAAGTGGAAGTAAAACTGTTTTAATGCTGGATAAAAATATCTTTACAGCAAACATATCTATGTAATACATTGACTAATTGACTTCTTAGTCATATGTTATGTTGTAAATATATTACTCTAAATATATTACAAATAATCATTCATACAATGCGTCATATTAACAAAAATCGACTTTACTCAAAAATTGAAGCATCCATTTCCATCCATTTGCTGATCTTGGAAAATATAAAATTTTAAATTGGTCGGTAAATGGTTTTTCAACAGGGATGCTACAAAAGTAGAGCGACAGGGACAGCAAACGCTCTTTCGACAATTCTCTTCGGTAAGGTTTGTCATTACATAATCGAAAAATATACGAATTCGAATTTCGGTAGTAAATTTTAATAATTTCGACTCGTTGTTGACTCGTATATCTTTCCACCATGAAATGGCAAACCTTACTGAAGAGAAATGTCAAAATAGCGACAAGAAATATGGCGTCGTTTGCTGTTCCTGTCGCTCTACTTTTGTAGCGTTCCTGTTGAAAAACCCTTGAAAAAACTTTTGTACCGCTCTTATTGAAAACCCCTTTATTAATACAAAAGTTGAACTGACCATATACCTTAATAAAAGATTGTAATAAAAATTGGCAAATATTTAAAAAAAAATGTAAGTTTGCTAAAAAGTAAATACTTTTTTTGTTAATATAACCCAATACGTACTAGTTTTTCAGATTTGCATGTGAACATTTTTACATTAAAAAAGTCATGTAAACAGTTATCACAGGTAGCAAAAAAAAATATTTCAAAATAGTAATTTTTCAATACCTAACCAAAAAGTTAATTGTTTTCTGTTTTATTTTTGTCTGTTTTTTTGCTTGAAGTTTTACTATTTTGACCATTGGCATATTAGTTTATTTTTCGTTATTTTTTTTTTGTTTTTATATCTTTTTGGTTGTTTTTTTTGTTTTTTCTTTTGTGTTTTTTTTTGTTTATTTATATTTTTGGGTATATATTTTGGCTTTGCTTTTTCTTACGAGTTTTACTTTATATTTATTACGTGCTTCTGCTTTAATTTTTTTTATTTTGGTTTTGTTTTTTTTTTTATTTTAGGTTTTTGTGTTTTTGTTATTTCCTTCGTCTTTTTTTATTGAATTTGAGTTATTTTGTTAGTTTTAGTATTTTTATTATTGACATTTCTTTATTTTTGTTATTTCTTTTGTGTTTTTATTTTTAAATTTTTTTTTTTTTGATTTTTTTTTTGTGTGTTTTTTTTTATATTGTGTTTTTTTTGTAAGTTTTGGTTTAAAATTAAATTTTATATTGATTTCGTGCTTCTGCTTTCATTTTTGCTATTGTGTTTTTATTTAATTTTTTAAATAAAATGGTAAACCTTACTAAAAAGAAATGTCAAAAGAGCGGCAAGAAATATGGCGTCGTTTGCTGTCCTTGTCACTCTACTTTTGTAGCGTCCCTGTTGAAAAACCCTTGAAAAAAACTTTTGTAGCTCTCTTATTGAAAAACCCTTTATTATAAATTAAATAAAAGAGTTATTTGATACAATACTTAATTAAATGTCAGTAGTAAATATATTATAATTGCTAAAATAGTAATATTTAAAAATATTATTTTTAAACTAAAAAAAAAACTGGAGGAAAAACCAACCATTTTTAAAATATTTTAATATAACTAATGTGGAAATATAATATTTTAAATTAAATTAAATATTAGCCAATATGTAATATTTTTTTTAAATAAAAAATATAAAAAAAATATTAAAATATAATATAAAAACCTTTAATAAGTAGCAATCAAAAACTGTAAAACATTCAAAATATTCAAATTCTTTGCATAATCAGTTACAACTAAAAATGTCATGTTCTTTAGCTATAATTATATTACTTTTTGTGCATTAAATCTATTGATTAGGTGCTATTTAAAGGAACATTGAAACAAGGCCAAAAGAAAACACCCCAACAATAAGCACAGCACATTTGATTGTAATTAATTATTGACTGCTTTTAATTACGCTGACCGCCTTCGAAAAACTTAAATGCACCCACTACCGGTTGAACCGGTCGTCAGCCATCAATTATGCCTCATTATGTCCGCTAAATGCTAGACTTCATTTAGTTCTAATGAAATTAAAAACAAGGCCAAATAAAGACGATAATATTAAACGCAAAAAAACACCTAAAGACCAACGAAGAAATCAACAGGATAAAGCAAAACCAAACAAAACAAAAAAATTATATACAAAAAATAAAAATACCTATATAAAAAATAAAAAATAAAATGATATAATATAATAGAAAATGAGACCAACAACGCAAATGTTGCAACTACAGAAAGGCGAAAAAAACTAATTTGATTAATGGAAAAATGTTGCGGTTAATTAGTAGAAGAAACATTAAATAAATAAAACTAATTGTTTAAGAAAAGCGGGACGAAGCAGACCGACTATGCTGGGCAATACCAAATAATAAAAGAAAATCAAAAAAAAAAAGTAAAAATAAAAAAAATATAGAATAAAGAATAAAGAATTCAGGAAATAAATGCAATGCAGAGTAATAATTCAGCTTAAAGTATGCTACAAAACGACGTTGGCGACAAGGACGAAAAAGAACCACGACGGAGAACAAAATCATACAAAATATAAAAAAAAAATAAAATAATGCCATGGCTGGCAGCTACAACGCAAAACAATAAGTGAGCCAAAAAATTAAACGGAAAAGTTTAATAATTGCGGATGACGTCAACGTTATTAATGAATTGAGCGCGCGCGCGGTTTAATAAAAATGAAAACAAAAGCATGGCCGCCGCAGGAGTGACACAGGCGCTGCTGTTTCCGTTTCCGCTGCTTCTACTGCTTTTCACTTATGTCAGTGAATGTGCTATGCATTGTTTAGAGCAGACCGACAGCGCATTTTCTAGAGTGGCAGCTCCAGCTGCTGCTGCTGCTGTTATTGCTTTTTATTAAAGGAGCAACGCATTTGAATGATACGCCAAAAATGCGTTATTTTTCCGCTGCAGTGACCCGAGTGGAATCTTTAATTACAAATTAATTAATTTATTGAGGAATTTTATAAGATTGCATTGCCTTGAACTCATTCGTATGCATTACGCTGCAAAATGCTCAATTTGAGATTTTTATCAAAAATTCTCTATTACATGTTTCACACACGGATAGAAAAGATTTGTTTGAATATGTTTGAATGTAATTAAAAAGTAATACGAAATTTCCATACATGTATTAGGAATGAAGTGTAATTAAATTATAACCGAAAGTGAATTTATTTTTGTTCACGTGTAAAGATTATTATATTGTCCAGCAGAATCTGTCAAATTTACCATAAATATGTTACAATACCAACAATTGCATTTGAATAAACTATTTCTTGGCAATTTACTTGGTTAAAACTATGTTTCGAAACACAGAAAATGCTAGTAAAATTTAAATACAACGTATGTTCACAACGCTTTTCTTAATTAGATAACTTATCGACTGACGATGTTGGCAACGTTGTACAGCATTTTCTACCTACGCCATCTTTTGCGATCGTTTGAACATATTGATGTTTAAAAACAAACAAAAAATAAATTGGATTTAAATAAGTGTATTCTTGCAACATTCTTCTTGTATACGAAGTTGGTACTCGGTGAGCAGAATTTTCTACCTACGTCTCTTTTGTTGTCGTTTGAAGTATGTATAGGGTCATTTTAAACATACTGATGTTTCAAAACAGACAAAAAATGAATTCTTATATATAAAGTTGACACTCGTTGATCGGCATTTTCTGCGTACGTGTCTTTTGTTGTTCGTTGTTCGCGTCGGTAATAATTTTGTTATTTGTAAATTAAATAAATATATAAATTGTGTTATAAAAGGTACAAATAGTAACAGAGTTAATATAGTGCAGTATATAATTTCTGAAACTAAAGTGAAAAAACCACAAATAAAAATCAGTGTTTCGATTTTCAAACAGAATTTGGCATGTTTTTATACAAAAGCCTCCGTGAATTCCTTGCCAAGCTATGTGCTGTACTGAGACCAACTGTAACTGTACCAAATATGAAGCAAGCCTGGATCGTCTGGTTTAGCGTCTGCAGGTGCAATTGTACATTCATTGATGCTATCACTTGTACTTGCAGTTTTAAACCAATTATTTATTTATGCATTTAAAAATTTGTATATAAATTCTATTATTATAATTTTCCACTGTGCATGTTTAAAGATTTTTAATAAAAGTAAATAAAAAAAAAACAACATTTTATTTTTATTTTATTTTCAGGATTTCTTTCCAAAAATATTTAAATATGTTTCTATGCAAACATACTTCTTTTTGTACTGAAACAACTGATATGTTTCACTGGAAACATATTTATATTCAGGTCGTTCAAAATCATGTTTTAATTTGAACATATTTATGTTTCGGTTCAAATATTTATTTTGTTTGGATGTCGTAATTATTATGTTACCATTAGAACATACACCATTTTAAGGGACAACATTAAAATGTTTCCGGGACATTATTATGTAAGTCAGAGCTCATTACAAAACTGTTCAAGTCTCAATACAACCCTGTTTACAAATGATTTATCAGTCAATTATATATTATGTTTACATAAAATACCAAACATACATGTTAATGCCTGCAAAATTATGTTTGGGAAAGCCCTTTTTTTTGCAGCGTGCACATATATAAAATTTTTATTTAACATTAAATTTTTCATTTAATGTTAATTAAAATAAATAAAAGTTTTCTTTGAAAATAAAATTAATTCTTTCAAAAATTCAAATTTTCATTTAAAATTCTTTTTTTTTTTTACTACAAATTCAAATTTTCATTAAAAATCTGTGACTAAAAATTTAATTTTGCACTAAAAATTCAATTTTTGACTAAAAATTCAATTTTTGACTAAAAATTCAATTTTTTACTAAAAATTCAATTTTTCACTAAAAATTCAATTTTTCACTAAAAATTCAATTTTTCACTAAAAATTCAATTTTTCACTAACAATTCAATTTTTCACTAAAAATTCAATTTTTGACAAAAACATTCAATTTTTGACAAAAACATTCAATTTTTCACTAAAAAATTCAATTTTTCACTAAAAATTTAATTTTTCACTAAAAATTCAATTTTTCACTAAAAATTTAAATTTTCACTAAAAATTCAAATTTTCACTAAAAATTCAAATTTTCACTAAAAATTCAAATTTTCACTAAAAATTCAAATTTTCACTAAAAATTCAAATTTTCACTAAAAATTCAAATTTTCACTAAAAATTCAATTTTTCACTAAAATTCAATTTTTCACTAAAAATTAAATTTTTTACTAAAAATTCAATTTTTCACTAAAAATTCAAATTTTCACTAAAAATTCAAATTTTCACTAAAAATTCAAATTTTCACTAAAAATTCAAATTTTCACTAAAAAATTCAAATTTTCACTAAAAATTCAAATTTTCACTAAAAATTCAAATTTTCACTAAAAATTCAAATGTTCACTAAAAATTCAAATTTTCACTAAAAATTCAAATTTTCACTAAAAATTCAAATTTTCACTAAAAATTCAAATTTTCACTAAAAATTCAAATTTTCACTAAAAATTCAAATTTTCACTAAAAATTCAAATTTTCACTAAAAATTCAAATTTTCACTAAAAATTCAAATTTTCACTAAAAATTCAAATTTTCACTAAAAATTCAAATTTTCACTAAAAATTCAAATTTTCACTAAAAATTCAAATTTTCACTAAAAATTCAAATTTTCACCAAAAATTCAAAATTTCACTAAAAATTCAAATTTTCACTAAAAATTAAAATTTTCACAAAAAATTCAATTTTTCACTAAAAATTCTATTTTTTACTTAAAATTTAATTTCTCATTAAAAAATCAAATTTTTCTTTAAAATCGATTTTTATTAAAATTTAAGTTTTCATTGAAATTCAATATAAAATTAAATTTGTTTTTAAAATTAGAATTTTCACTAAAAATTGATTTTTTCACTAAATTTAATTTTATTACTAAAAATTTGATTTTTCATTAAACATTCAATATAAAATTCATTATTTTCTGCAAATTTTTTTTGTAACATATAGTAATTTATTTGTCGTAAACACTTAAATTGTTTTCGTAAAATAATTTTTAATTAATATTTATTCCTATACAAATTGATTACTTCTGGTAAATATCGCATTTATTTGTCTTAAATGGTATATTTTAGTTAACGTTTGGAACAAACACTTGTCATTTGCTCTAAGCACAAAACCATTTGCAATAACAACTACGACTCATTTCCGAAATCAATCGTGTCAATTGTAGTGTTTTTCCGCACCTCGTGCAATGAACGATGCATCATGAGTCTGTGTAGATTTAGTTTGAAAGCAACAGCAAAACACTTTTGTGTTTGCAGCAAAAGATAACAAATTTTATATAGTTTGGTACAACTATTTGTTATTGAAGCCTTTGCTACAAAACTTTGAACACACCAAACAAAATTAGGAAGATGCAAATGAATATTTGTTGAAACAACTGCACGTCAGGCAATTATTTCTGTAAGTGTATAGGTCATTCGTGGAACAGCCTTTAAGTTTTCAACCATAGTTATTAATTATTTTGATAAAAAAAAGATAATCACAAAATTCACACGAAATTGAAAAGAAATATTAAATTTATATGTACCATTTAATTGAAATTTGAGCAAACTTTTACCGCAGAACTTTTGTACAAACTCAAAAAATAAAAAAAAGTCGAAAATTGATGCAATGTAAATTCAAATCATAAACTTCACATATGATAAATCTATGTCGATGATGATGATGTTTATGGTGATTTGTAACAATATGGAAATTTATGACTAGAATGATGAAGATGATGCTACTGAGAATGCACGGACGATAACTGCCTCAACGTAATAATAATATTTGCTTGGATTAATTTAATTGCTTTGCAAACTAAAATCACTTAAAAACTATTTATTACATTGATCGTAAAAGTATAGAGGGCGCTGTAAACACTAATCAAATATGTGCATATTTTAGCAAGTTATACAAATTGAATTTTTGCAAATTCAATTAAAATGATTTGCACAAATCGAAACCAGTTGAGTAGAATTGAGAAGATACCTCTTAGTAGTTTTATTGTAGTTGCCAAAGCAATCTTTTGCTAATTGCACAACTTGGAAAACCACAGCACAGAAATGCATGCACTTCCATTAAAAGCTTGTTAAAACTTTTACACACAATTTATGTAAATCATAATAAATGGCAAATTTAAAATCAAATATTTTAGCTGATTCATAACTTGTTGGCGTACAAAATTTGCGCCTCTTTAGCAGCCACTTTGACAGGATTAAATGATGCGTCCTGCGAAAGCACACCAAGCACATCGAACGAACGAACGAACGATCGAAAGCACCGAAAAACTCTTGGACCAATGTAATATTTTGTCGTTGAAAATGTCGTTGAAACTTTTACGTTGCATTTAGTTTTGATTGTTATTTTAAGTATGCCGTTGAATTGAAAAAATAATGTTCGGCAATTAAGTCAAAACTGCCAGTTGTTGACAATGTATATCAAGTAAAGTTTGGAGCAACCTTATCGATAACTTGAGAACAAATTATTGAACTTGTGAGTTTTATATAGCATTTTTTTTATTCAGTAAACATAACCTTTAGCTGACACTAAAAATGCACTGTGTCACAACAAATTAAATTGTAAATCTTCAGCATTGCTAAATATAATCAGTGTTTGGCCAAAGTGTCATTTATAACAGCTCCAAGTATCGAAACACTTGCCGGCACAATGGCTTCATCATGAAGTTAGACAATTTGATCGTTAAAACAAACAAACAGACAGACAGGCGAAGCAGAGGAGGATGTCAGCAGGACAGACAGATAGTCGTATAACTGCCTGGATGCAGCCACAATTAAATTTCCACGCAATGACTAACAATAGTTCGTTCGGTCATAGGGAATCCACACTTTTGCTTAGGGACCAAAATAAATTTATGCACATTCTATAATCTCGCAAAATAATCTTTGAAACAGGCTTGTTAAAAAAATTTGTTAATTTACGAATTATATTTACTACATTCAGAAAACATCATATTAAAATTCGTCAATATGACAATTATTGATTCAATAGTATACAAAAAATAAATATTTTCATATAAACACAGAAACAATTCAATAGTATTTAATAGTATTTTGTAGTATTTAATGGTATTAACCTATTAAAATAATAATTTATCCTATTGACTTATATGTTAATAGCTAAAAACTATCAATTTCATAGTTTTATTTCTGTGTGTAATTGTTACAAGTTACAAGCATTAAGAAAGTCCCTAGTAGAAATTTTGGTAGGGCCATGGTCATGAAGTGATCATGTCATTATTTGAGATGATCGAGATATGACGAGGACCATAAAGTCCTTGTAACGCAGTGTCCTGAACATGTACTGACATCAGGCCATGATCATGTACTGATCGGGCAATTCCCGATTTTATTATTTACCCGACAATTGCCCGACATATCCGGAGCATAATAGGGTTTCTCTCATTAAATCTCGATCATTGTCTGATGTCATTTCGTTATGAGGAACAAATAATGTATCTATGATCAGGAACATTGACTACTTAGATAATGTAAACCCTGGTATGGTAAGCATGATAAGGGAATGCAAAGGCATTGATCATATTTTCTCTAATAGGGCTTACCCAACTAAAACCCGATCATTTCCCGATGGCGCATCGGGCAAATTTCTACTAGGGGTGATCCGAAACATTTGTCATATAAGCATTCATAAATTTACAAAATATTTTTAATTAGTATCTGTATATTTTGTGAAAATCATTAGTTCAAATGAGTCTCGAAATTGTTCGCACATTGTATTACTAAATATAATACCTGTGAGCTTTCGTAGAGCTACGAAACATATTTACAAACTATATTTGTCAATTTTCTAAAAATCTTTAGTAAAAATGTTCCTAGAAATATTTTGCACATATCAAGTATAAATATAAAACCAATGAATATTCGTAAATTTACAAAATATATCTACGAAACAATTCTTGTAAATTACAACAATCATTAGTGAAATTTATCTTAGAAATATTTTGCATATAATACGAATAAACATAGGAGGAAAGAAAAATAGTAAAAGTAAGAAATGAAATATTTTGTACATAGTTAAAATATACTTTCGTAAATTTACAAAACATATTTAGATATGAAATTGGTAAAGCCTAAAACAAATAGTAAATGTGAACCCAGAGTTATAGAATTATATGTACAAAGTACGAGTAAACATTGTACGAACCTTTGTAAAGTTACGAAAATAAATTAAAATAGTAATAGTTTGGCGCTACAGTCGTATAAGAACTTAGGCCGAGCTCTCTCACCATTTTGAGCTCTATGTGTTATTTTTGTATTGCGGTGGTACCTACTGTTTAATGCCGAAACCAAACGATGGGTGAGAGCTTTTTATAGGCAATGTTTTACTATCGTAGGTTTGCCATTTACTGCTGAAAAGTAGCGCGGTATAGAAAAATGTTTCTACGAAAAGATGTTTTTAGCCCCAGTCCAGGAAAAACAAAAATAAATGATAAATTCTTATATTTTACAAAAATATAGTATACATAATGCGCGAAATATTTTATAATGTACGAATTCGTAAACTTACGTAATGTATATAAGAGTATTCTGAATTCGCAAATAATGTGTAATATATATTCTGTAAATAAATCGCAAATAGTACGAAGAAGCATGAACGGTTTGAAGTTTCGTAAAATTACGAAATATAATATTTGTTTATTTTACGAAAATAATTGTTAAAAGTGAAAATATGTATGTATATTGAATATTCAATATATATTAAAATAGCATTTGTATATTTTACGAAAATCACTCAAAAAGTCTATATGACTAAAAATAGTACAAATTAAATCTCGTAAAACTGCAAGGGTTTTTCAACAGGGACGCTACAAAAGTAGAGCGACAGGGACAGCAAGCGACGCCATATTTCTTGCTGCTCTTTTGACATTTCTCTTCAGTAAGGTTTGCCATTTCATGATGGAAAGATATACGAGTAAACAACGAGTTGAAATTATTAAAATTTACTAACGAAATTCGAATTCGTTTTTGGTAGCGTCCCATTTGAAAAACCCTTTATGATGTATTTTTTTAATATACCAAATATATTTCGCATAAATTACGAATGAATATTCGAAACTTACGAAATATGTACATAAATAGGACTCATTTTATTATATTTTATTTCATATATTCAAGTAAATTCCAAATTTAACGAAAACAAATTTTATATTTTGTTACAAAATGATATTCGTAAAATAAAAATTGTATCGTAAATCGTAAAATATACGAATGCATTGTAAAGAACACCATTGAACAAAATATAAAAATAATAAATAAAAATATTTCTCCATTTCACGAATATAAAATTTATAAAGAAATCATTTCATTAATTGTCGCATTTACAAATTTTAACTGTGGATGCGGACCCGAGAAATGTTGTGTTCCGACTGTCATTGAAGGATATTATGTTCTTGAAGATAGCTTAATGCCACAAGTAGCAGACAACAAGAAAATAATCAAATAACCTAAATGCAGTGCCACACAAAAGTAGTATGAACATCCCTTTGAACTCTTTCCCACAAATATTTTATTTTACGAAATATTTTTGACTAGCAGCATACTTTTCAAAATACTTGTAAGTAGAATTGAACTCTTGCATTGTGTATGTGTGAAGCTATTTCCGTTACAATTCGCATAGAATTTAATTATTTTGAACTTCCTTCCGGTCGCTTTGTTGCTGTGTGTGTGCGTGTGTTGTTTGAAGTGAACTCGTCTGCAATTGACATAAATCAATGGCACTTGAAGTTTTCTTTCCGTTCGTTGGGTTCGTTCTGTCATGCATTCCTTCGTTCTTCTTCTTCTTCTGGCATAAAGTATTCATTTCTGGGTTACGCATAAACGTTACTGTTTTTGTTCATGTCTCTTTTGTATAGGACTTGTATAGCTTTTGTTTAGTGGCTGTATAATTTTAATGAATTTTAACTATTTGTAAAACAAAACAATGAGTTTCAATCTTGTGACATGAATTGTTAATGAACTGTGCCAGTATGGAATTGTGTGCATATTTAATTAAGGAAATAGGCCGCTACCTCTACATATTTTATTGTTGCTGGTTGTCGATTGTTTTAAGCTTCATTTGCTGCCTTTGCCTCAGGATACGGGGCAGCAGCTAATTTTGTTAAGGCATTTTGCTTTAAATCGATTTAATTGCTTTAATAGTTAATGTAATTTATTTTATTTGTTCATTTTGTTTGTTTATGGGTTGGCTTTACAAATCATAAATGGAAATTTGTAGGATAAGACAATATTTGCAAATGCACGGAGAAAAAAACAACATTCTGATTTATAGGCTTAAAGCTATCATAATTTTCTAAAAGAGTATCGATTATAGTTTTAACAAAGAATTTTAACAAAACACGAGACAAATAATATTTAAAACAAAGTTGTAGTTAATTTAAATTAAAAATTTACTTAAAGTTGTTAAGGCGTATACAAAATAATTCTATTTTAATTACGAACACTAATAATTAATCAATTATTTAATTAATTAATTAATTAAATATATAGTTATAAATAAGTATTATATAATTAATGTATAATTAATTATTTTATATAATAAATTATTCAGAGTATTATTAATTATTATATAATTAATTATGCAGGGTATTTAGTTCTACGATGTCAATAATAATAAAGGATTTTTCAATAACAGCGCTACAAAAGTTTTTTCAAAGGTTTTTCAACAGGGATGCTACAAAAGTAGAGTGACAGGGACAGGAAACGACGCCATATTTCTTGCCGCTCTTTTGACATTTCTCTTCAGAAAGGTTTGCCATTTCATGATCTACGAGCCAACAACGAGTCGAAATTATTAAAATTTACTACAGAAATTCGAATTCGTATATCTTTCCATCATGAAATGGCAAACCTTACTGAAGGTAAATGTCAAAAGAGCGACAAGAAATATGGCGTCTTTTACTGTCCCTGTCGATCTACTTTTGTAGCGTCCCTGTTGAAAAACCCTTCATTAAGTAAAAATCTTTCTAATTTTCCACCCAGTTTGGTTATAGAAAATTGGTTATAAAATATAATCTGTTGATAAATTAGTATACATTTTTCACTCTTGCTTCAGAAAATTAAATTACCTTTCCAATGGTATATCACATCTACAAAACCCATAATCTCCTCCTTTTCAAAAACGTACGTAAATTTGAAACTTATATAATAGTTTGGCGCTACAGTCCTGTTTAGAACTTCGGCCGAGCTCTCTCACCATTTTGAGCTGTGCGTGTTATATTTGTACTCAAAGTGGTGGGACCTACAGTTTATTGCCGAATCCGAACGGCGGGTGAGAGCTTTTCATAGGCAATGGTTTTACTCTCGTAGGTTTGCCATTTACTGACGAGAGGTAGCGCGGTATAGAAAAATGTTTCTATGAAAAGATGTTGTTAGCCCCAGTCCAGGCTTGAACCGGGGACCTTTCGGCTCGCAGTCCAACGCACTAACCACAGAGCTACCGCGGCTACAATTTAAAATTTACAAAATAAAAATCCAAATTTTGACTTTGTCATTGATTTTATCAAAATTTCGTTACGGGTCACCCCATTTTTTCTAATTTATAATGATAGACCAGTTCATTCCCATTATTTTCTTACTAATAAAAGTGATTTGAATCTGGTAAGAAAGCTGCATAAATAATTAAACAGTTACGGATCTTGTAAATTGGTGGTTGAAATACAAAAAATATATATTATGTATGGAAATATGATCAGAAAATATGTTATGCGAAGTAATATGGTTATATTAAATAAATAAATTTATATAATTTATAATTTAAATAAATGTTTGAAATCGATTATTTCTTTTTTTAATGTCAATCACCAAAACACAAGACCTGTCACTGTTTAATTATTTCTTTAGCATAACCTAACAGTTTAAAATAACTGCAGGTGGTTAGAAAGTACTGAGAATGAACTGATCTATCATTATAAATTAGAAAAAATGGGGTGATCTCTAACGAAATTTTAAGAAAATCAATGACAAAGTCAAAATTTACATTTTTAATTTAGTAAATTTCAACTTTAAATACATTTTAGTAAAGAAAAATATCACAGGGTTCAAAGATATGATATTATTTGAAAGGTAATTAAGTTGTCTAAAACATGATTGAAACATTGATATAAATGTATCAACAAATTATACTTTACAATTAATTTTCTTGACAAGGTTATGTCAGTAAAAGGAAATTTATTAACCACCCAGTCTTAAACTGGTTGCAAAATTAAACGCATTTATTCTATATTTTCTATAGTTTTTGAATTTTATAATAACCTCCTGAATTATTGACATTGATCAACCAAACACCCTGTATAATACGTTTCAGAAAATGACTTGCGCAAGACTATGGAATCTCCAAGTGTTATATTTGTCACCCAATTGTGAATTTTTGTGGTTCACTCAAAGCGAAAAAGTGTTTCCTATTTCTACCAAAATGTACACCTTTGACAACATTTACAATTTCAACATAAATGTAAAATTATTATCACAACTGAATAAAACCTTTGTAAAAATAGTTCGTAAACATTTGTAAATAAATATCATTCACGACATTAGTAGTGTATGTAATAATGTCGTAAATCATATTTATTTATGTTATTCTTCAAATTTATGTTAATACATAATTTCAATAAATTTCGTAAATATACAAAAGTCTACTATTACTCTCTATGATAATTTCGTAATTTTAATTCGCTTTCGTAAAGTACAAATAAACTGCAAATGAACATATTTCGTAACTTTATAAATCTTAAATTATATAGTTGATCACAAATGTCAAATTATCATGAAATTTCGAATTTAATTTGTAAAAATTTTATTAATTACTAAACTAATAAACATTTTTTTCGTAAACAGTTTTACAATTGGTTTTTATTTTTTTATAAAATATTATAATTCCTAAAATTATTTTGTAAGTTTTCATAAGATTCTTTTGGAAATACATAAATATTATCTGGAATATTATTTTGTAAATATACGAAAGTAAATTAATTTAATTTGAGCATTAATTCGTGTTCATTTACAAACATTTTTTAAATTAATTATTATCAATCTAAACAAAAACTACACCAACTTACAATTTCTTGACACAATTTCAACAAATATTTTTTTGCAAATATAGAAACTTAATTTAAAAAAATCTTATAAATAGGAAAATTTGCATCCTTAGCATTTACGAAATATTCGTAAATTCATTTCACAGCTTCTGGCAATACACAAATAATATAAGTAAATATATTTCGTAATTATACAATAGATAATTTATATAAACTAGGTTATTATTTAACGCACAGTTTTAATAAAATCAAAAAATGCTCCTTATATGTTTGAATATTTTACTAATTAAGTATATTTTTGACTTCGTTAATTTAACATTACCTGTGGCAAATACATTAAATCTTGATACCACCACAATTACCAAATTAGTTCGATTATTTGGCATGGTAAATACAGTTCTTATCGGATTGTTGGCATAAACTCTACTCAAATATGGCATTGGCAATACATTAAAATTAATTCATATTAAAATCTATATGTGTTTAAAATGTACATAAAACCATTATAAAAATCCCACTGCAATTAACACAGATTTGCACAAAGTATATTAACTATGTTTTCATAATATAGGTTAAAATAAATAAGCTCAATTGTAAATATTGTGCAAACTAATGGGATTTTAATGACGGGCACTTTTGTAAAGTACTATGTTAATCGAAAGTGTTTCAGATAAGTATCCTGTTAAAATATAAATTATTTTTAAATTTATACAAATATAAAAATATAAAAATATAAAAATATAAAAATATAAAAATATAAAAATATAAAAATATAAAAATATAAAAATATAAAAATATAAAAATATAAAAATATAAAAATATAAAAATATAAAAATATAAAAATATAAAAATATAAAAATATAAAAATATAAAAATATAAAAATATAAAAATATAAAAATATAAAAATATAAAAATATAAAAATATAAAAATATAAAAAAATATAAAAATATAAAAATATAAAAATATAAAAATATAAAAATATAAAAATATAAAAATATAAAAATATAAAAATATAAAAATATAAAAATATAAAAATATAAAAATATAAAAATATAAAAATATAAAAATATAAAAATATAAAAATATAAAAATATAAAAATATAAAAATATAAAAAAATATAAAAATATAAAAATATAAAAATATAAAAATATAAAAATATAAAAATATAAAAATATAAAAATATAAAAATATAAAAATATAAAAATATAAAAATATAAAAATATAAAAATATAAAAATATAAAAATATAAAAATATTAAAAATATAAAAATATAAAAATATAAAAATATAAAAATATAAAAATATAAAAATATAAAAATATAAAATTATAAAAATATAAAAATATAAAAATATAAAAATATAAAAATATAAAAATATAAAAATATAAAAATATAAAAATATAAAAATATAAAAATATAAAAATATAAAAATATAAAAATATAAAAATATAAAAATATAAAAATATAAAAATATAAAAATATAAAAATATAAAAATATAAAAATATAAAAATATAAAAATATAAAAATATAAAAATATAAAAATATAGAAATATAAAAATATAAAAATATAAAAATATAAAAATATAAAAATATAAAAATATAAAAATATAAAAATATAAAAATATAAAAATATAAAAATATAAAAATATAAAAATATAAAAATATAAAAATATAAAAATATAAAAATATAAAAATATAAAAATATAAAAATATAAAAATATAAAAATATAAAAATATAAAAATATAAAAATATAAAAATATAAAAATATAAAAATATAAAAATATAAAAATATAAAAATATAAAAATATAAAAATATAAAAATATAAAAATATAAAAATATAAAAATATAGAAATATAAAAATATAAAAATATAAAAATATAAAAATATAAAAATATAAAAATATAAAAATATAAAAATATAAAAATATAAAAATATAAAAATATAAAAATATAAAAATATAAAAATATAAAAATATAAAAATATAAAAATATAAAAATATAAAAATATAAAAATATAAAAATATAAAAATATAAAAATATAAAAATATAGAAATATAAAAATATAAAAATATAAAAATATAAAAATATAAAAATATAAAAATATAAAAATATAAAAATATAAAAATATAAAAATATAAAAATATAAAAATATAAAAATATAAAAATATAAAAATATAAAAATATAAAAATATAAAAATATAAAAATATAAAAATATAAAAATATAAAAATATAAAAAAATATAAAAATATAAAAATATAAAAATATAAAAATATAAAAATATAAAAATATAAAAATATAAAAATATAAAAATATAAAAATATAAAAATATAAAAATATAAAAATATAAAAATATTAAAAATATAAAAATATAAAAATATAAAAATATAAAAATATAAAAATATAAAAATATAAAAATATAAAAATATAAAATTATAAAAATATAAAAATATAAAAATATAAAAATATAAAAATATAAAAATATAAAAATATAAAAATATAAAAATATAAAAATATAAAAATATAAAAATATAAAAATATAAAAATATAAAAATATAAAAATATAAAAATATAAAAATATAAAAATATAAAAATATAAAAATATAAAAATATAAAAATATAAAAATATAAAAATATAGAAATATAAAAATATAAAAATATAAAAATATAAAAATATAAAAATATAAAAATATAAAAATATAAAAATATAAAAATATAAAAATATAAAAATATAAAAATATAAAAATATAAAAATATAAAAATATAAAAATATAAAAATATAAAAATATAAAAATATAAAAATATAAAAATATAAAAATATAAAAATATAAAAATATAAAAAATATAAAAATATAAAAATATAAAAATATAAAAATATAAAAATATAAAAATATAAAAATATAAAAATATAAAAATATAAAAATATAAAAATATAAAAATATAAAAATATAAAAATATAAAAATATAAAAATATAAAAATATAAAAATATAAAAATATAAAAATATAAAAATATAAAAATATAAAAATATAAAAATATAAAAATATAAAAATATAAAAATATAAAAATATAAAAATATAAAAATATAAAAATATAAAAATATAAAAAAATATAAAAATATAAAAATATAAAAATATAAAAATATAAAAATATAAAAATATAAAAATATAAAAATATAAAAATATAAAAATATAAAAATATAAAAATATAAAAATATAAAAATATAAAAATATAAAAATATAAAAATATAAAAATATAAAAATATAAAAATATAAAAATATAAAAATATAAAAATATAAAAATATAAAAATATAAAAATATAAAAATATAAAAATATAAAAATATAAAAATATAAAAATATAAAAATATAAAAATATAAAAATATAAAAATATAAAAATATTAAAATATAAAAATATAAAAATATAAAAATATAAAAATATAAAAAAATATAAAAAGAATTTGAATTAATATCAACTTACCTTAAATTGAATTTTCGATTGCTTTTCAATGCTGCAAAGAAATAAAATAAATGCATTATAAATAATGTATTCCATAAGAAAGTATTTATTTAAAATTCAAAACAAATAAAATAGCTTTTTTGAAATGCAAATAGAATTTGTACAAAGTACAGTGCAAAAATACTAAATAACAAAATATTGTGTGCAATTTTAATGAAATTGCATCAAACAATTAAAAACTTTCGGCACTTCCGGCAAAGTTCACTTAAGTGCTTCTTGCTTTGTGTGTCGGATACAAAGTAAGAGTTGGGCAGAGGGCGCTGATCGGCTGTGGCAAGATAGAAAGATGGCCTATGTGTATTTTGCATATGAAACGCATACAAAATAGGGGGGGGGGGCTGACATTTCAGACAATTGAATCACCTCGACTGAGGAAAATGCACAAATAATTGAATTGCTAACAATACAGCAATATGTAAAGTTTCTTTATTGGGTTGCTACACAAAGCGGAAGTAAAAAGCAACATATTTGCATATAAATAAAAACAAATACAAAAACAAACACACGAATACTGCACAAAACACTGAAGTGTAACGCAATAACAATGGTTGCACATTCGCTGCTTAAAATGCATTTGTTTATTTAAATTTCACTATTTTTTAATATTGAAATTTATCAAATACAATTGGAAAAATATAGGAAAAATATTAAAAAATATTAAAAAAATATATACAAATAATATAAAATATTTTAAAAATAGTAATAATTATTAAAATACATTTTTTAATATATTCACTAAAATTACTGAAGTTTTAAATTCACTTTGTGTGTGGTTTGCGTGCGTGTCACGTCGTGTAAATTGTTAAATTTCTGGTTGCAAAATGACCGCTGTTCCCGGCGGACATAATTAAATGCCACAACAACATCTAAACATAAAATGCATTATATATAATATATATATATAAATATTTTAATGGTACTTCCGCTGGGCCAGTCATCAGCACGCTTTGTCCCTCATCAGCCAGCCCTCAATTAAATTTATTTTATAGCGGCTTTGTTTAGTGGTCCTGCTTAGCTTTGCATTGTTGGTCATTGCTCGTGGTGCCATGTCCAGAGAGACGCACACAGCTCAATTTAGTTAATTGCATATTTTAGAGCAATTAATTGATTATATTGAATTATAGCCAAATTAAGCCCCAATTTATGCTTTAAGCGTAAATAGTTAAACCTCAATAGAAATGCATGAAAAGTTTGTAAATTTATTTAAAAGTTTTCAATATATTTCTTTGATCTGCTTTCTTCGATCTTCATGTATCTTGATACTTAACCTTCTAATCTACTAGAGCAAAAAAAATTATATCTTGATCAAAAAAAAAAATTAATGAAGAGAATACAGTAATTTTCTTTGTTGTCTTTAGACAATACCAAGAATTTATTTATTTGAAAAAAAAAAAAAATTATAAAATAATAAAAAAAAAAGTTATATTTTATAATTTTCGTCAAATGGAAATGAATAACTACTCAACAGAGCGAGACTAATAAATTGTATATGGACATCCCATACATTAATTCTATATAAATGGTATGTGCTGATTTTGACTGCATACTCAGGTTTTTCATATTTCATAATATTTTTGTTATCGAAATTGTTATAGAAATTGTATAACCTTTTCAGTCACAATTTACAAATTAATATACAGTTCGTAACACAAATTGTTTTCTAAAAAAATGCAATTTTATTCTAGTTGTCAACTATGATTTCTATATGTCTCTAAGATATTCGAATCGATATTCGAACATTTTTTAAATTTAAATCAAAAAATGCATTTAAAAACGAAAAAAAAAAAACAAAAATTACAAAATTAGTCCGTACTTTTATGATGAATGGTATCAAAGACAAAAATATATTGGTAACATTTGAATATAAAAAAATTATATGAAAGCAATATAATTGAGTGCAATATAAATAGGTTTTAAAATAAAAAAAAGTGCCCATATTTTGAACACGTATTATTGTATGATTTCTTACATCTAATTTTAAATTTTATTACTTTATCTTGAATAAGGTTTGCCATTTCATGATGGAAAGATATACGAATTCGAATTACGGTAGTAAATTTTAATAATTTCGACTCGTTGTTGGCTCGTATATCTTTCCATTATGAAATGGCAAACCTTACTGAAGAGAAATGTCAAAATAACGGCAAGAAATATGGCGTCATTTGCTGTTCCTGTCGCTCTACTTCTGTAGCGTCCCTTGAAAACAACTTTTGTAGCGCTCTTATTGAAAAACCCTTTATTATACGAGATATTGAATCCTAAAAAGTAAGTCCATATTTTGCAAGGGACTTTGTTGAGTTTTTGACTGAAATATATTGACGAACTGAAAGACGGACATTTTAAGTGGACTCGGAAAATGGTGCAAATGGTACAAAATAATATATACTTTTTCATATCGGTCACGCCTTCTAAGAGAACAATTTTTTTTTATGGAGTTTATCTATTGAATTCTTTTAATCTAGTAAACCAATAACAAAATATTGTAAATAATAATTACTGGATATTAAATTACCTTTTTAATGATATAAAATTCTCAGAAAAAAATTCTTTAATATGATAATTTAATATCGTCACTATCATGCCAAAGGGGCGAATGTGCAATTTTTGACATTTGCATTTTTTCTACATTTTTAAATGTAGTTTAACCTCAAGTATGCTGTGCCAAAATAGCATGTCATTTTGTTGGATATTTCTAGCCACAAAAGACAAAACCAAAAGGACGAATTTGAAAAATTTAAAATCTTGTCATGCCAAAAGGGCGCATCTTTTCGTTTTTTCGCCGTAACTTTTTATTGGTATAAGATAAAATAGTGGTGTAGAGGCATTTATTGTTTGTTTTTAAAGCACCTATCGATCTGCCAAATCTTAAATTGGCATTTGTTATATGCAGGAAAAAATATTAAGCAAATTATTTTTAATTAATGACACAGATCGATATGTGCTTTAAAAACAAACAATAAATGCCTTTACACCACTATTTTATCACGTACCAATAAAAAGTTATGGCGAAAGAACGAAACGATTCGCCCCTTTGGCATGACAAGATTTTCAAATTTTCGAATTTTTGTTATTTGCAAGAAAATATTTTAAATAATGATGCAAATCAATAGGTGCATTAAAAAGGAACAATAAGATAAAATACCACTATTTTATCTTGTACCAATAAAAAGTTATGACAAAAAAAAACGAAAAGATTCGCTTTTTTGACAAGACAAGGTTTTAAAATTTTCAAATTTTTGTTATTTGCAAGAAAATATATTAATTAATGATGCAGATCGATAGGTGCTTTAAAAACAAACAATACATACCTTTCCACTAGTATTTTATCATACAAAAAAACGAAAAGATTCGCCCTTTTGGCATGACAAGATTTTCAATTTCTTCATTTTTTTGCTATAACTTTTTATTATTGCAAGATAAAATAGTAGTGTGAAGGATTTAATTGTTTGATTTTAAAGCACCTATCGATTGGCATTATTATTTTTATATTGTCAAAAAGAAATTCTGCAAAATACAAATGGCAAATAAATGTTTGGAAAAATATTTTAAACAATTAATGCCTCCACATCACTATTTTATCTTGCGCTAATGAAAAGTTATAGCATAAAAAACAAAAATATTTGCGTTTTGATCAGGATATAGCCTCACAAAATACGTATTTATAATTCAGTAGGTTGTCCAAATCTAAAGATATTTTACATACGTTATAATAATTGAAAAATAAATCAAAATAACAGAAAAAAATAAAAAAATATATAAATTTTGCTAATTTTTAAAGCACTTCAAAATTTAAAATTTGATTTCCCAACATTTTTAAAAATGCACATTCGCTCCTTTGGCATGACAGCGACGTTATGATTTTACTCATAAATAGTTCATTAAATTGTAATTTAAGGTTTTTAATGTTCAATATGATGTTTTTAAACATCAAATTTACACATATATTGTGTTAATTTACACATATATATTGAAGCTTATGTTATTTAATTGTTAAATACTTCTGGTTTGATTTATAAAATAGTAGTAAAAAAATTTAAATAAATTTTGATGGACATTTTTATTTACGAATATTTCAAAAAAAATAATTTTTTCAAAAATATGATTCGAAAAAAAGGTCCTCCATAATAAAATTCGAAAGTTATTATTTTTGTGCAAACATTTTTTTTTCAAACCAAAAAATTAGTAAAAAAAAAAGAATTTGTCCGAGAAAATAAATTTTCGATAATGAAATTTGTACGAAAAAGAAAAAAAAAATTTTTCGAAAAAAAAAAAATTTCAAAAAAAATGTATGCATTTCGAGGAAGAAATACATACAAAATCTACCTGAGAACTGAGAAATATGGTACAAATGTACGTAAAATAAATAGTTTAATTGAAATTTTGTTTGATGAACAGCATTCTTCAATATGATGTACATATATGTTGTATTTTAAGTATTTGTTCATTAATATGATAAAACGTATTATTCACATATAGTTCATCATATCGACGAAAAGTTCTGCGGCCATTTATCATACTGATAATGAATGCATAACATTTATATTTTGTATTTATCAATATTATGAATCATTCTACAATACAATGAATCATGGTTTGAAGAACGAAATTCATCAATATGATGATGATTTTTTTTTCATACAAGTTATTTAAAATGCGAGATATTTGCAAATATATGTGACCATCTTTTCAAAAGTTTAGTTAAAAAGTTATTGACCGATAACTCGTAAACTTATCCATAGAAATTTTTTAATCTATATATTCGAATTCTGCGGACAATTTCTTATAATACAAAAATAGTGCCCAAACTTTTTTTCCCATTTTGTTGTGTAGTGCCATAAATTCTAAGAACTGCTGCTGAATATGACACTCATCTCTTATGGAACTCGAACTTTCAAATACTACTATACCCAGCAGGAAATGTCACCAATGATTTTCCTATGTGAAGTCAGAAACATTGATGACCGATAGCATTTTCGCCCTGCAAAGCATTGATTTTCATACAAATGTCCACTGATTCATGCATGATGTAGCATTAACGATGCCATGCATGTCATCAATGAAGTCACAGATGATTGTCATACATATATATATATATATTTTTTTTTTGTAAAAAAAAAATATATTTATTTTTTATTTTTTAAATTATATATTTTTTTATTTATCTTATTTTATTTATTATTTTCTTCTGTTCTCGGTTGGAATGGTATGTGTACTTGCTATTGTGAATAACGTACTTCAATAACGGCCATCATCTATCAACATTACTACTGCTTATTATCTCGCTTTTATAAAAATTGGTCCCTCAATTTGTGCCTATGAATTATATGGCAGGGTGACATCGAACGCAAATTTTCAGTTTTACGCATAAATGAAGCCCCTAGACGTATGTTTTATGCATTTCACATTGCATTTCACAACGTATATGCTGTATACCTTTAGGGGCAGGTGACGTGAATGTTAATTTTCATCAATGACGTCATCAATAAAGTTTCATCAATGACGGATTTTCACAATGTCATTGATATATGGTTATATGACATATGGTGTATGACGTCTTTATGGAATTGTTATTTATGGAATTGTTGTAGACATATTCTTCAATGACAAATTTGCTAATGTCCTAGATTCATCATTGATGACCTTGTCGTCAATGAGGCCATTTCCTGCTGGGTAGTTTTTTCCTCAGAAAAATAAGTTTGATACGTTTCGACACGAGAAACGAGAAGCTTCTATACTTTTCGAAAATGCTGCATGCTATTACTATCGCACTCATGCATATGTTTTAATGCTTTGATTTTTTAACTCTTTCTTGCACACTACCTTAGTGCGCTGAATGATCTTCCGTCTCTTTCTATATACAACACTTTTTGAACAACAGCTTTATAGATTTTGCATTATTTGTGGAATGTTCAAATAAATCGCCATTTTAAAACTTTTGCGCTCAAATAACAAAAAACCACAGTCAATATACATTTTGGTATTAAAAGCGTAGCAACTTTTGCGCCGAAACCACAACAACAAATACTTGCCACAAACAATAACAACAGCAGCAGCAACAAATTGATTTGCATGCAATATGCACTGAAAAAAAAAGAAAAAAAAAGAATATACCAGAAAAAAAACACTTGTGAGAAAATTAAAATTTTACGTGAAATTGATTGCTGCAACAAAAACAAAATAATACCAACAAACTAAAGTCTAGAGCAACATGCGACCACAGTAGCAGAAGCAGCAACAGCCGCAGCAATCATCACTAAAAATTAATTTCAACTTTATTGCATAAACTGAGGCGTACCTCCGGCACCTCGTGCAATATTTTAATTTATTTGCGTTTCCGTTGGTTGTATTTTTTCTGTTTTTTATTTCGGGTTTTAACTGAAGTACACTAAAAATACATTGCAACTTTTTTTTTAGTTTTTGCTATTTTAAGCAAAAGCAACAAAAGCTAAAAATATGAGCATTTGGCTGTTTGCAAATTTGCAACACGACGTACGCGGTACAACACAGAAATTATGACTGGGCAACATAGAAACGAGGACCGGCAAAAGCAACAGAGTAACAACAACTTACAGCAGCAGCCAGCAACAACAAAGCAGTTAACATCTTCATTTATCATGAAAAAGGTTCAGTGCGCCAAAAAGTATGCAAAATATTCTCTCAGTCGTTGAGTGTAGCCTGCAGTTAGGGTGAGGCGGCGTTTGGGTGTCGGCTGTTTGCTGTTGGCTGCTGTCGTTGCGGTCGTGGTGTTAAACATGGCCAACACGAAATCGTATGCAAAGTGGTCTAAATTATGGTCAGTCAGGTTTATTTTAAAATCAAATAGATTAAAATGTTTAAAATTCATGTTTTGTAGAGCGCAGCAGGAGAAGAAGTCTGAGAAATACAGAGAAACAAAACAAAATAGACAAATTTGAATATCACATTTATAATTATCTGTGAAACAACTTTCAAAACGATATAACTCGGCGCATACACCAGCTATGAATATGAAATAAAAAAAAAACGAGTAAAAAAAATATACAAAAGCTAAAATAAAAACACAAAATAAAATTAAAAGTAAAAGTAAAAACACAAAACTGAAAACAAAACCTAGAGCAAAAGCCGAAACAAAAACAAGAGTAAAGTCAAAAACACAAAAACAAAAGCAAAAAAAATCAATGAACAAAAACACTAACACAAAAGAAAAAACAAAACACAAAAGAGAATTAAAAACACAAGTAAAAGCAAAAATACAAATACAAATACAATAACAGAAAAAATAAAAAATGAAAATCAAAAACACAATCACAACAACGTAAAAATATAAAAGAAAAAAACACAAAAACAAAAAAAAAACAAACGAAAACAAATTCATAAACATAAAAGTTTAAACAAAGGCAAAAAAAACAGAAAAGCATAAAGAAATATGCGAAAACAAAACAAAAAAAAACTGAAAAAATAAACATATAAACAAAAAAAAAAGAAAAGAAAAGAAAATAAAAGTAAAAGTAAACGCAAATATAAATATAAATATAAAAACAAAAGTCAATCCCAAAAACAAAATCAAAAACGAAAACAGAAATAAAAAAAAAAAACAAATCAAAAGAATAGCCAAATTAACATTAAAGAAAAACCAAACACAAAAATAAAAAATAAAAAAACAAAATCAAATTCATATATATAAAAGTTAAGACAAAAGCCAGAAAAACACAAAAGCAAAAGAAAAAATGCAAAAACAAAACCAAAAAAAAAGAAAAACAAAAACAAAAAAAAAGGAAAGTAAAATAAAGTAAAGTAAGTTAGGTAAAGTAAAACAAAGTAAAGTAAAGTAAAGTAAAGTAAAGTAAAGTAAAGTAAAGTAAAGTAAAGTAAAGTAAAGTAAAGTAAAGTAAAGTAAAATAAAGTAAAGTAAAGTAAAGTAAAGTAAATTAAATTAAAGTAAAGTAAAATAAAGTAAAGTAAGGTAGGTAAAGTAAAGTAAAGTAAAGTAAAGTAAAGTAAAGTAAAGTAAAGTAAAGTAAAGTAAAGTAAAGTAAAGTAAAGTAAAGTAAAGTAAAGTAAAGTAAAGTAAAGTAAAGCAAAGTAAAGTAAAGTAAAACAAAGTAAAGTAAATGCAAATACAAAAACAAAAGTCAATCTCAAACACAAAATCAAAAGCGAAAACAGAATTAAAAAACGAAAAAAAAACAAAATTATTAAAGAAAATCCAAAGTCGCGAAAAACACAGAATGCTAAAATAAAAATAAGATAAAAAATAAAATAAAAAGAAAATAAAAGAAAATAAAAGAAAAGAAAAGAAAAGAAAAGAAAAGAAAAGAAAAGAAAAGAAAAGAAAAGAAAAGAAAAGAAAAGAAAAGAAAAGAAAAGAAAAGAAAAACACAAAATTATGCACAATGAAACAAAAGTAAAAACACGAACATTAAGTTTTTACTTTTGTTTCATATTTTTTTCCAAATAATGAATAATAACATTGAAAATAAAATAGTATAGCAGACAAATATATTTCTAAATCAACTAAATAATTTGTTACATTTACAAAAACTTTTTGTTAAATTAGCAAAAAAATGTAATTGAAATGTTTAGTTTTTAGTAAATCTGTTTGTTAAATTAATTCGACGCCTTTTACGAAAACAAACACGTTAAAAATGTGTGTATGGACATTTTCTTCAAAAATTTGAAACGTGCTTGTTTTTATAAGAGGTGTCGGATTAAAGTATTTACTATCTCAACATGTATCGTCCTATTTACTATATTAACAAAAAATATTATTTTACTGTGTAGCAAATTTACTACAGGTTCCCTTCGGTAACTGGCTATCTATGTGGTAGTCCTGTCTGCTGTGAGTGTACATGTCTGTCTGTATTTGTCTGTATTCTAATAATAAACATTGTTTATAATTTAATTATGCACATTAAAAAGGCATTTAAATGAATTTGCCACATTTAGCTAAATAAACGCCAACACTGGCTGACTGCACAATGCCCGACTAAACGTACGTTCAACCATCTGTTCGTCTGTCTGTCTGTCTTTTGGTACATTTGTTCATCTATCCGCCTATGCGTTCATGCGTCCGTCTGTCCGCCCATGGCCAGACGTTGAATGGTTTAATGAGCTGACCAGCGTTCGTTGCCCGCTTAATATTTCAGCATATTTGATTGCATATTTATTTATTATTTGTTGTTGTTGTTGTTGTGTTTTTTGGAAATGTGGGTCCTTTTGCATAGCGTTATTCCTTTGAATTTGCAGCTTAATTATGCCACTCATTGTTTAATGCGTTCGTTCCATCGTTCATGGCGTTGCGTTTATTTATTAAGTATTTTTGTTTGTTTTTATTATTTTTTTTTTCCTTTTTGTTTTATTATTACTTTTATTTTATTTGCATTTGGCTCGTAAACATTATACGTTGTTTTAATGGCAATTAAGCACATTTCTTATGCTGCCCACTCTGCATAGCCTGTGTTAATTGCCTGAAGGCCCCACAGCAGTGTCCATGAATTGCAGCCAAATATTATTTATGTGCCACAGAACAATATAATATAATTTCAATAATTTCCAGAGAACTAAATACATAAATTAAAACTTTAAGAAATTTAAATTGGGCAAAATTACGCTTTACCATTTAATATCGAATTATTATATTTAGAGTCTTAACACAGATAACGAAATACAGAAGAGTGTATGAATCTCTTCAATTTAATTTCTTGAAAAATAAATGCATACAGAAAATAGTTTCTAAACATTAAGAAACTTAAGTTGAAAACGCATCAAGTTAAATTTTTCCTAACAGGGACGCTACAAAAGTAGAGCGACAGGGACAGCAAACGACGCCATATTTCTTGCCGCTCTCTTGACATTTCTCTTCAGTAAGGTTTGCCATTTCATGATATGTACGAATTCGAATTTCGGTAGTAAATTTTAATAATTTCGACTCATTGTTGGCTCGTATATCTTTCCATCATGAAATGGCAAACCTTACTGAAGAGAAATGACTAAAGAGCGGCAAATAATATGGCGTCGTTTGCTGTCCCTGTCGCTCTACTTTTGTAGCGTTCCTATTGAAAAACCCTTGAAAAAATCTTTTGTAGCGGTCTTATTGAAAAACTCTTTATAAGAGAACATTTTCATTAAGATTACATTTTTCCAGCTTAAGAAAATGATGAAAATGGTGGCAAAAGGAGAGCAAAAATTATGGCAACATGGTGACAAAATGGTAGCAAAACAGTGGCAAAACGATAAAAAAATGGTGGCAAAAGAGTAGCAAAAGAGTGGCATATGAATGACCAAATGGTGGCAAAAATGTGTCAAAAGAATGATAAAATAGTGGCAAAATGGTGGCAAACGGTTGGAGCAGAGACACAGACACATTATATGCTCTTTGCTTTGGGTGGCGAAGACTGAGCTAGGTCGCCGCACTTTATGTTTATTCTGATGGTGATCGCAAAGGGCAGTTCAGAGATAGAGATGGATAAGGTTTATGCTTCTTCAAAAGGATATTGAATGATTTTTACTCAAAATTTAATTTTAAATAAAAATTAAAAATTTTACTAAAAATTTAAAATTTTACTAAAAATTTTAAATTTTACTAAAAATTTTATCTTTTACTAAAAAAAAAATAAAATTTTACTTAATCTTTTAATTTTTATTAAAAACTCAAAATATTACTAAAAATTCAAAAATTTTTTTTTGTATTTCTATTATTAAAAATTCATATAATCATTGAAATGCCAAATATGGCGAAATTATAAATTTTGATGTTTTTTAAATATTAAAAAAAAATAATGTTTGTATTTTTTATTTTAATTTAATTAAATTTTTGTTATTTTGGTTATTCATAAATTGGAATAATGTATATAAAATATTTTTTGATTTGGACAACTTAGTGAATTCAAATATGAATTTTGTTGCTTATTCTGACCAAAACGCAAAAATTTTTAGTTTCTTTGCCATAACTTTTCATGGCTACAAGATCAAATAGTAGTGTAAAGGCATTAATTGTTTGTTTTTAATGCACCTATCGATTGGTATCATTATTTAAAAATAAAAAAAACAAAAATTCAAAAAATATTTTTTAAGTAATGATGCTAATCGATAGCTGCTTTAAAAACAAATAATTAATGCCATTACCTAATTATTTCATTTTGTACCAATAAAAAGTTATGGCAAAAAAATGAAAATATTCGCCCTTTTGGTATGACAAGATTTTCAATTTTTCGAATTCGCGCTTTTGCTTTTGTCTTTGTGTTTAGAAATATAATAAACACACACGATTTTCATACAGTATACTTGAGAAAAAAACTACATTCAAAAATGTATAAAAACGCAATTGTCAAAAATTACACATTCGCTCCTTTGGCATAATAGTGACGAAGTGTTCATGAAGATTCGACTTAAGATAGGTGGCAAAAAGACATTCGCAACAATTATCTGTTGTTTCAAATTTTAAAATTGAAATCATTATTAATAATTTTGACCATCGAACGCAAAACTTTTGAATAACTCGATGTGTTAATCAGTTTACAACAATTGAATAAAAAATTAAAGAAATTTTTAAATTAGTACAAAAATTATTTATAGTATTAATACCATATAATATACCAATTTAAATTTTGGTAGTAAAATTTGTAAATTCAGTTTTCAATACTACAACTTGAAAGCATATAAACCATTTGTGTTCAAAGTACACAGTCCTTGAAAACTGATAATGTGCAATAAAAATAAAAATGAAATAAAATTCCGAAGACCATTAACAATGATTTTTGCGATAGTGTAATCAATATCAATTATGAACGGTACACATATAGAGGACGGACGTAGGTTATACTGCGGAGAAGTGCAAAAATGTTTTGATATATGAGAGCCCATTAAGAAGTCAACAGTTATGAATAAAACTACCTACAAAGACATACAGACACACACACACACACACACAATATGTACTTTATACAATACACATGGAAAAAAAAATATTCCGTGTAACGTGAACTTTGCAGAAGAATGTGAATGAACGAACGAACGAGTTATTTGACATTTATTAACTAATGTTGCCATGGCAAAGTGAAAAATCTTGCAGCAGAAAAGTGTCACATTACAATAGCAGCAAATATATGTATAGAAAATAGTAAAAAAAAAAAAAATTTTTCCTGCAAGATAAAATAAGAAAAATTATAGGGTACTAAAGCATAAAATTACTCAAGTTGAGCACAACATGTCATCGTTCGCTAACTTCACTTTATTTCATAACGAAGTGAATGAGCGACATATATGAGAGAACAATAAGAGTAACAAGAGCAACAAGAGCAACAAGAGCAACAAGAGCAACAAGAGAAACAAGAGCAACGAGAGAAACAACAACAACAGAATGATGAAGTGAGAAAACAAAAGAATATTCGCGATGTTAACAATACCGCAATGCAACAAGTTGATGCCTGTTTATAAAAATGCTTCAAGTAAAGAATGAAAAGGACGACATTTTAGACTGCAACATGTAGACGTATAGTGCTGACACAGACACACACACACACACAAATGCGTACATATATGAATGCTACATAATCGCGTGTCACACATACACAATGTGTCCGTTGAGTGAACGGCTGGGCGGTAAGTGACGCTAATAGATTCGAAAAGTCTGCTTCGTCGACTCAATTTGCTGCGCATAAAATCGTCGTTAATCGGGGAAAATGTTTTAAATGCAGACAAAATCGTACAAAACATGAGAACCAGTACAGTTTTTAGTATAGAGCAGGAACTAAAACCGAAACCGATATCCCCACCGTGTCATTTTTAAATCAAAACCGTAGCAAAATCATTATACAAAATTCTGAAATTAACTTATATAAATAGTTTTGATTTAAATATGTAAAACAAACAAAGACATTTTAATTTTTAATTCAAAAATACATATAATTTTTTTTTTATTAAAATAAATATTGAAATTTGCATAAACCCCTGACAAAATATACAGCAGGTACACCCAAAGAACGAATCAGTTGGGGCAACCGTCTTTTTTTGACAACCGATTTAATTAGTTCTGTCAACATTGAATACAATTGACACAACCAATTTGATTAGTTGTGATAGCCAGTTTATTTATGAGAAATTGGACATTTTACTTAACCCCAGCGCTCCAAAGTGTTGCAAACACGAATTCAGCAACACAACAGCGTTCCCGAGATCGAACATTGCCGACGATTCGTTGTGCTGCTGACTTCGTGTTTGCAACACGTTGGAGACCTAGGGCTGCATATCGAAATACAACATATGGAAACAAAATAGCAATTCCAAATTTTGTTTTACACTTGGCACGCGCTGTCCGTAGCACAAAACAAAACGAGTGAAAAATCTGATGCTTGTGCGACTGATGCTGTCCTGCTTTGGCATTGCTTTTATACAAGACAACTGATTTCACAGTTAAATCTAATAAATATTGGTTGCTACAACCTAATATAACTAACTATCTGTTAAGTCAACTAAATATTGGTTATGTCTCATTGTGAATTTAGTTGCCGTAGCAATGGAAATAAAAAAATTGAAAATTGATAAAAAGTTTGTTTCTCCAATCAATGTTGCAGTTGCTTCAACTAATAGTTGGTTACGTTTCATACTAATTTTTACCATAAATGAATTTTAGTTGAGGCTGACTACAATTGGTAAATGAATATTCGATGAAACAACTGAACGCCAAGCTATTATTTTTTGTGTGTAGCAGACAGGAAAATAATTTTTATTTTGTCTACGTGAGACAGTCTGCCTTGATATTCCTAAAAGCGTTCGTTAGGCAGGCAATTTAAATATTTTTTATAAATTGTGTGTCTGTCGTCGACAGTTGTAAACAGACTACCTTGTTATTCCTAAAAGCTGCCGTGTGGCAACTATTCTGAAAATTAGAAAAAATAATTTGTCTGCCGACAACTGCCTGCCGATATTCTGTCAAAAACCTGCTACAAGGCAACATACATGAAACAGAATTCCAAAAACATGCCGATTCTCTGAGTGGAAACTGCTTTAGAAAGGCTGACATTTTTGATGAATTACAAACTAAATGCGTAAAGTCTATCAGTAAACTGCGCATTCGTCGGAAATATGTCGATATTCTGTCAGTAACATGCCGAATATATTATCTGGATAAAGTATGATTTTTAGTTTTAGTGTGAGGCATATTTCATTTTAAATCAACGATCAGCTTTTTATGTATTTATTTTTTTAACTTAATTGTGTACATCCAAAAAGTGTTTTACATACTAGGTAAATTTTAATAATTTTGACTCGTTGTTGGCTCGTATATCTTTCCATCATGAAATGGCAAACCTTACTGAAGAGAAATGTCAAAAGAGCGGCAAGAAATATGGCGTCGTTTGCTGTCCCTGTCGCTCTAATTTTGTAGCGTCCCTGTTGAAAAACCCGTGAAAAATTTTTTGTAACGCTCTTATTGAAAAACCCTTTATTTAAAAAAATATTTATATATTTGCATTTTTTGTTTGCGTATGTTACTCATACGATCTTAATAATTCATATTTATTGTATTTTAATCCATTTTGAATATGTTATTCGAATCAGTAAAAGTTCAATAATATTTATAGGTTTTTCAACTGAATTTAATAATGTATTTAAATATATGTCACACATACGACCCAATACACTACTTTTGAAATGCCCATAAAATACAATGTTACTTATACGACCTGTACATTCATTTTTATTAGACTTATTTGAATGAATTATTGTATATGGAGCATTCCATCTCAAATGTACCAAAAATAAATTTAATTTCATCAATTTTCTTCAAAGTTTCCTGAAGTGCAGTCATATATGTTGGTGTCATGTGAATTTTTTTTCTCTCGGTCAATTATTTTCAGAGGGACAGGACGTGCAATTTTAGTGTTTTTACGAATAGTAGTTACTTCAAAGATTTTTCACTGCTTCGTTAGGATGAATATTTAAATTATGCTAATGCAGTTCTCATAAACAATTTCTGGGAGTCCAACTCATTTTATGAATTTAAATAAATCACGCATTTTTTAATTTCAAAAATGCAGATAAAAATAAAAAAGTTTCTATTTGCGGAATGCATATCTTTTTATTTTATAATTTTTATTTGTTTTTTTAAATACCTTCAGTATTTCCCAATAATTCTCTCATTGATCATGAAATGGAATCTACACTTTTACTATGCGAAAAAATTGCAAACAATAATTTATATATATATGAAAAAATATACAGGGTGATCAGCTTCGGCATGCTAATATGTTATGGAATCATTTCATGAAAACTATAAAAATGTTCTACAGTTGGGGTGCATCTGCAACACAGGGTGTTTTCAAAATTTAATTTATAAAAAAATCAAAATTTTGCGAGCACGATATGAAGTACTCCACGATGAAAACGGTTGGGTTTAAGTACAAATATTATATGTAAAATTTGTTTATTATATTATGCAGCATTCAAATCATAAAAAATTAAAAACTATATTAAATAAAAATTTTGAGAAAAACTACATTTAAAAAAAAAATGTAAAAAAAAATATTTTTTACGTCAATGTTAAATGTTAATGTTAAAATAACTCTGTTCGATTATCTTTAAAATAAGTGTAGTTTTAGTATACAGAGAATGAAATTGTAAAAATTACAATTAAATATTTGTTTGTACCCCTTTTTATAAAAAAAAATTTGAAATCACTCTTTTTAAATCACGCGGTTGACTGTTGCAGATACACCCCAACTCCAAAACAATAATGATCACATTAAATTGAATAAAATCACATTAAATTGAATACTTTTAATATTTTTTATACATGCATCTTAAAGTATGTTACTTTAATAACATTTTCTATATATATAAAATATTATGTATTCTTTGTTGTTTAGGAGTTATGAACGTTTTCATGATGGACTGTTACGTTACATTTTCGGAAGTAAATTTTAAGTTGAACTATTTTTAACGTGCAGTGCATAATTTCTAAGCTTTAGAATAAAAGTAATAAATTAAATTTTAAATACTTTTAAAACAGTGTTTTTATATAGAAGCAAAAATATTCGGACTATTATGCTACAGAAAAGGCTGTTACGTTATCCGTATTTTGTTTAGAACATTTTTTTTGCGGACAAAAATATTTCGTACATCTTTAAATTCAAAAATTCATCATACTGATGTTGAAATTTCTAACATTGAAAATATTTCGTATATCTTCAAATTCAAAAATTCATCATATTGATGTTGAAATTTTTAACATTGATGATTTTTTTTTCTGTGTAAAACTGAGACAAACGCTATATTAGATTGTATATATTATATATATAAATTTTATATATTATATATAGCTAATATTGTGTGTGTGTGTGTCGGCATAATTTAGACTTAACATTTGCACATAATTTGGAGCTCGTTATTGATTTTCACAACATTTTGCATGCAAACTTATAATAAATTCGTGGAAATAATAAGTGGTAGTGTTTACATATACAAACATATATAATATACAAACACACACAACTACCTACTACTTATACATGACAACATTAACATAATAGTATCTAACACATTAGATTGTTTCACGATTGAATTCGATTTTGATTTCACATTTGCATTTAATAATTTATAATGTTTTTATGCAAATCATAAATTATTCAGTTTGTACATTTTCTGATATCCATCAGGTCCAGGCACAGTCCGAGTTTGAGACCAGGAGTCACAGTCAGTGACAGAATGTATTCCATACAAAATCGTGGTAATTTATTTCCAAATGTTTAATACTGACAGCCGCAAACATCAAGCGTCAGCTTAGACATTAATTTCTATTTTAGCTTTACGGTTTTATGCAACCAAAAAAACAAAAATGAATGTATAATATTCATCAAAATATAAATAATACCAAATATAAGTAGCAAAGGACAGCTGCTACTTATAGAATATATTTGCTTTAATATTAAATATTCATTTATTTGGCTTTTTCTGTTTGCGAAACATTTATGCGTTGTTGCGAAATAACTGTGAGAAATATTATTTTTTATTATTTTATATTCTGGCAATGTATTTAAAAATAATTAAATTATTTATTTTTAATTGTTATTTGAAATTCAGTCGAAATACGATTTTTTTTTTTAATTTTAAATGTTCACTAAAATTCAAATGTTCATTAAAACTTAAAATGTTCACTTATTATTTAAATGTTCACTAAAAATTCAAATTTTCAAATGTTCACTAAAAAAACAAATTTTCAAATGTTCACTAAAAATTCAAATGTTCACTAATATCACAAATATTCAATAAAAAATTCAAAAGTTCAAATGTTCACTAAGAATTAAAATTTTCACTAAATGTCAAATTTTCACTAAAAATTCAAATATTCACTAAAAATTCAAATATTCACTAAAATTTTAAATTTCACTAAAATTTTAAATGTTCACTAAAAGTTGAAATATTCTCACTAAATTTCAAATGTTCCTTAAAAATTTAAATGTTCACTAAAAATTCAAATGTTCACTTAAAATTTATAAACGTTCACTAAAAGTTGAAATTTTCACAAAAAAAAAGGTTTACTGAAAATTCAAATATTCGCTAAAAAATTTTGAGTTAACGAAAAAAAAAATGTTCACTAAAAATTCAAATGTTCACTAAACATTAAATTGTTCACTAAACATTCAAAAATTTAGTAAAAATTCAAATATTCACTAAAAATTCGAATGTACACTAAAAAGTCAAATGTTCACTAAAATTTTAAATATTCACTAAAAATTTAAATATTTACTAAAAATTTAAATATTCATTTGATTTTTTAATGAACTTTTAAATTGTTTATTAAAAAATCAAATGTTTACTAAATGTTGAAATATTCATTAAAATGTCAAATGTTCACTAAAAATTTAAGTATTCACTTAAAATTCAAATGATAACTAAAAATTGATAAATTTTTATTAAAAATTGAACTATACACTAAAAATTCAAATATTTACTAAAAATTCAAATGTACACTAAATGTTCACTAAATGTCAAATGTTTACTAAAAACTCAAATGTTCACTAAAAATTTAAATATTCACTAAAAATATAAATATTCACTTAAAATTTAAATGTTCATTAAAAAATCAAATGCTCAAAAATTTAAGTGTTCACTTAAAACTCAAATGATCACTAAAAATTTATAAATGTTCACTAAAAATATTCACTAAAAATTCAAATATTTACTAAAAATTAATTATTCACAAAAAACTCAAATGTTCACTAAAGATTTAAATATTCAGTAAAAAAATTCAAATATTCACTAAAAATTCATGTGTTCACTAAAAATTCAAATTTTCACTAAATGACTAATGTTCACTAAAACTAAAATGTTCTCTAAAAATTTTATATTCACTAACAATTTAAATATTCACTAAAAATTTACATATTCACTTAAAATTTAAATGTTCATTAAAAAATCAAATGTTCACTAAATTCAAAATTTCACGAAAAATTCAAATTTACACAAAAAATTCAAATTTACACTTAAAAATTTAAATATTCATTAACAATTCAAATTTTCACTAAATATTCAAATCTTCTTTAAATATTTAAATTTTAAAATAAAAATTTATAATAAAAATAAAAAAAAAAATTATGAAATAAAAGCCTAACAAAGACATAGAAAATACGTTTTATTGTAAAAGTAGTAAATAAAGCCTTTAGTTCCGCACTTAAATTTTACAGCACAAAAGTTTAAAGTAGAGTGCGCTACAACAAGTATTGACGGTGCGGTTAGGTACCGTATGGTACCCATTAACCACTTGGCTGCAATCAAAGCTTTGCCTGCCTCTGTGTAAATTAAATAAACTAAAAATAGAAAGGTAAAACAAAACATAAAAGACCAACGAAACAAAAAAAAAATCAAAGTTTTTCCAGCACTTAGCATTCGTTTTAGTCAGAGAATAAGCTACGCTGTGCTGATGGCAAATCGAATCAAATCAAATGTTATGGCGAGGTTATTTTTCTCTATTTTTTTTTAGATTTTTTTTATTTTTTTATTTTCATTTATTTTTTTTACCCACTTTGCAAACAATAATCCAACCAACCACAACAACAAAACTAACACGAACAATAAGTTGAAAACACATACACAGCAAGGAAGGAAGGACTACGTTTCAGTTGAGTTCGGCCAACAATTACTTTTTATAGTTGAAAACGATTATTGTTTTTAACCGCAAATATTGAACCGTCCAACACAACAACTATAGGGAACATAAGCTGCTGTCGGACTTTAGAAGCTGCATTTTTGCTGCTTTTTTCTGATTTTTTTTTTGATTTTTTCTGATTTTTTCTGCTTTTTTTTTTGTTTAGCCAGCAGACATTAAGGCCATCAGAACTATGGCTTGTTGGCCATATGGCTGCAACCTATTGACGGGTGGTATGTAATGGCGGTGCGGCAAATTGTGTTGTTGTAAAATTCAATTGCAGCAAAAATGAAGTTAAATAAAATGTGCGCAAAGTAAGAAGTACAAAATAATAACTAAAAAAACAAAAATAAAATTATGTTAAAGTTAAAGAACGTAGTCAAGCAAATCAAAATCAAAGCGCTACAAAATATGTTTTAAAATATCAAAAAATAAAAATAAAACAATCGAATTAAGCGCAAAAGTTTGTAGCAGCTCTCAGCAGTTCCATACAATCCTATAAACCCTGCAGAAATTCACAAAATGGTATTAGAGAAATTTCAAAACTGTTTTCAAAAGGTATTGCAATCAAAAACAGCGCTTGCTGCAAAAATTGTCGGAAAAATTGATGAAAACAATGCAGCGAATATGCTGTGAGTTATGCTGCATCAGCATTGGGCGCCGCTTCATATTCAAGTATTCGATTTGTACTCAATATGTGTAGAAAACAATAAATTTCATGCAGCACAAACTCTACCTGTGTTTTTGGCAACATTTTAGCAAATCAAATACTATGTGTTTTAGATGTTACCATGGTTTTTTGCTTCGTTCATAATTTTGGCAATGAGCAACAATTTCAAAGTCATCGAAGTATTGCATGTTAATTTTTGTGCATATCATTTATATTTAAACCCAAATATTAAGTTCAACCTACTAATATGAGTATAAAGAAAATATGTAAAACTATACCGAAAGTATAGAATTATTTGCCACAAACATATATTAAATTCCAATAAAATACTTTATTAATTCTTACATTAATTTGCTAATTTTTCTATAGATTTTCTATATAATTTTCTCGAGAATTTAGTATTTCAATGAAAAAATATATAAAACAACATATTGAAAAAGAATTGTTTACAACAAACATATTATAATCATTTATATATCAGAAATGAAATGCATACAATTGGCTGTTAAATGAAGGCGAAAGATTTTCGTTTTAATATAATGTGCTCAGACATTTATAAACCAGTAAAAACCGCGGTAGTTCAGTGGTTAGTGCGTTGGACTGCAAGCCGAAAGGTCCCCGGTTCAAGCCTGTGTTGGGGCTAACAACATCTTTTCATAGAAACATTTTTCTATACCGCGCTACCTCTCGGCAGTAAATGGCAAACCACCGAGAGTAAAAACATTGCCTATGAAAAGCTCTCATCCGCCGTTCGGATTCGGCAATAAACTTTAGGTCCCACCACTTTGAGTACAAATATAACACGCACAGCTCAAAATGGTGAGAGAGCTCGGCCAAAGTTCTTATAGAACTGTAGTGCCAAACTATTATTATATTAAAAAGAAAACGAAGTATATGAGACCACATGCAAAAAAACGTGTTTGCCGCAAACATATTAATCATAAATTGTATGCACATTATTGGCAGTCACTATAAATTGAAAGTTGTTCATTATTTTTTCTCTCAATTTCTGCAGTTTTGTTTAATGCAGATCACATGCAAAAAAACGTGTTTGCAGCAAACATATTAATCATCAATTATATAAACATAATTGGCAGTCACTAGAAATCGAAAGTTGTTCATTAATATTTCTCTCAATTTCTACAGTTTTGTTTAATTCAAGAAATATGTAAATCAATAAAAGAAATTTGTAAATTGATAAGTATTGAAAATAATTATTACAGCAAACATATAAAAAAAGATATGTTTTTTTTTCATTTGATTTATATTTTATATTATTGCAATTATAATTAGTATATATGAACAGAATTGATTTTTTTTTAGAATGATATTTGTTGCAAAATTTTGCATTATAAGAAATATAAATGTAAACATTTACCAAAAGAATATAATTGATACAATTAACTACTGATTGCAAACATATGAATATTATGTGCAAATAAAGTTATGATTTGAATTTCATATTTTATGGCAGAAAATGTATGCAGGTTGACCTCAATTAAAATATGTTTGACGCTAAACATTTTTATGTTTTAGACGTTAAACTACCCAAAAAATATGATTTTTTGATTTATAAGTAATATTTAAATCATAATATAACAAAAAAAATATAATTCATAAATTTTGTTATTTGTGCAATAGCTTTTGCTATTAAAATTTTTTAATATATTAAACCTCGCTTTCAATTACTAAATACCATTATATACTACATATGCACAAATGCATTTGAAACACACATCAAGACATTTAAACAAATTAATATGTTGCACTTAATAACAAAGCACAAGTAGTGTCAAAACAAAACACAAACAAAAAGTAGTTGTAGTGAAGAAATCTACAATGAAGTGCAATAAAAATTTAAATACTGAAATGATACTGAGTACTCAGTGTATTTTACATTTTGTATCATTCCTACTCTAAGGAATTTTCATTAATATTGAAATATAGAAAAAATTAAAAAGGTATAAGTAAATCATGTGCAATAAAAATTCGAAATGAAATGACACTGAATATGTTGCTCTTAATAACAAAGCACAAGTAGTGTCAAAACAAAACACAAACAAAACGTAGTTGTAGTGAAGAGATCTACAATGATGTGCAATACAAATTCGAAATGAAATGACACTGAGTACTCAGTGCATTTTACATTTTTTATCATTCCTAGTCTAAGGAATTTTCATTAATATTGAAATATAGAAAAAATTAAAAAGGTGTAAGTAAATCATGTGCAATAAAAATTCGAAATGAAATGACACTGAAATGACATGACACTGAATATGCTGCTCTTAATAACAAAGCACAAGTAGTGTCAAAACAAAATACAAACAAAAAGTAGTTGTAGTGAAGAGATATACAATGATGTGCAATAAAAATTCGAAATGAAATGACACTGAGTACGCAGTGTATTTTACATTTTTTATCATTCCTACTCTAAGGAATTTTCATTAATATTGAAATATAGAAAAAATTTAAAAGATATAAGTAAATCATACAATATACTTAGTAAGTTTTTTTATTTATCAAACAACATTTTTTTATTTATACATAAATACCGACAACAATATTAAAGCAGTCGAATGATAAGCGACAGATTTGTTGTTGTTCGTCTTCTCACTCATTACTGGTTGCACCCACTCATAGCACTTACTGTAGTTGTTGAAGTTTCAGCGACAGTAGTGTCATTTGGTTTTGTTTTTTAAAACATTGAATGTCTTGAAATAAAATGTTTTGGAACTACTTGACAAAAATGAAACAAATACTGCAGTGAAATGAAGTCGCTGGAGAGATTTCACTATTATACTGTAGACTGCCATTGCAAAATGTACTCAGTACTGTAGAGTACAGTAGTGCATATTTTTAAAAGGAAACTTATTTGTGCAGATGTTTATTGTATATGTACTACTCAATAATATTAAAATATTTGTACATGAGTTTACATGAAGCATTTTTTAAACAATAAAATCAATTTGTATTCTTTTGACCAACTTATAAAACGTACTTTTCTGAGTGTAGTATCAGTATGCATATCAATTTTGAACTAATATAATGGTTTTTGGTCAAAGAAATGAACTACTGAAATCTTTGAAATGTAGTTGGTGAATGATTCTTCCTCCCAAACAATTAAACTAGTTACATAAAATTAAATTTCCAGAAAAAACGCACACAAAAATGTATTGATCAATTTGATGTTAATCGGATATAATTATGATTTCCTATAAACCATTTGATAAAAATTTGTGAGTTCGATTATATAATGATAAATTTCCGATATGAAACTCAAAATATATTCAAATTGAATTGCGTATTCTTTGGAATAATCGACAGGAAAAAGAAATAAATATTTTTAATTATCAATATTTGGATGTCAACTTGATATCTATAATGACAAGTAGAGCATTACAAAAGTTTTTAAATAAAACAAAAACGGTTTTGGATATCAATGAAATTCTTTATTACTGTAAAAGTACGTTCGATGCCATTATGTATGGAACTTGATTTCTTTTACATGGCCACCACGAAGTCCAGACGTTGAACCCAATTTTCGACGATTTTCAAGCATAAATCGGCCGATACTGCTGCAATTTCACGTTCGATATTCGTACGAAGTTCATCAATCGTCGCTGGCTTCTTGGCATAGACCATAGACTTGACGTAGCCCCACAGGAAATAGTCTAACGGCGTCAAATCGCACGACCGAGGCTGCCAATCGACTGGACTATTTCATGAGATAACACGTTCTCCAAACTTGCTTTTCAATAAATTGATTGTGGCATTCGTCCTCCGTGTTCGTCCTCCACGTTCATATCATCCAATTGGGGCCAAAAATATTCGGTTATCATTGAACGGTAGCGATTCCCATTCACAGTAACGTGCCGGTCTTGATCATCACGGAAGAAGTACGGCCCAATGACACCGCCGGCCCATAAACCGCACCAAAACGTAATTTTTTCGGGATGCAATGATGACTCATGGAGTACGTGTGGATTGCTGTCTGACCAATAACGCATATTTTGTTTATTGACGAAGCCATTCAGCAAGAAATGAGCCACATCGCTGAAGATGATTTTTCGATGAAAATCCGAATCATTTTCAAGTTGTTGCTCAGCCCAATTCTCAAACATACGACACTTCTGGTGGTCAAGCGGCTTCAGTTCTTGCGTCAATTTGATTTTGTAAGGATGTAGGCCAAGATCTTTTCGCAAAATTCGCCACAAGGACGTCACAGAGATGCCTAACGCTTGAGAACGACGTGTGAGAGTGTGGGCTTTCTTCAACTCAAGCCTCAGCGGTAGCAATATTCTCGACACTACGGGCACTTCTTTGTCTCAGTGGCACGGGAACATTTTGTACTGTACCTGTGAATTCAAATTTTTCCACTAGACGCTCAATTGTTGATCTGCTAGGACGATTATGACGACCAGAGATTGGACGTAGCGCTCTTAACGTTGAGGCCACTGTCTCTGAATTTCGGTAGTAAATTTTAATAATTTCGACTCGTTGTTGGCTCGTATATCTTTAAATCGTGGAATGGCAAACCTTACTGAAGATAAATTTCAAAAAAGCAGCAAGAAATATGGCGTCGTTTGCTGTTCCTGTCGCTCTACTTTTGTAGCGTCCCATTTGAAAAACCCTTTATATCGATAATATTCTAGAAATATTCAGTTTTAACGAAAACACTATTATTTGTCGATTACAATATATTATCAAAAACAATAATTTGGAACAATAAATAATATATTTTTAATAAAAGAATGTATTTATTTCGCTGAATCGACTAAAACTGAAATATATTGCACTACATTTATAAACATGAAGATTTCTGTTACATTTAATTACTGCGTCTCACTTTAATTTGAAATCTTTGTTATTTTTGTACACTTCATACTTTTTATTCCAAAGATTTATGATTATAAATTATTTATATAGCAATATATAGCATTTAAAAACTTTGCTGCATATTTCACAAAGAACATTTTTTAAACTTAAAAAATGTTTTTACTTCTGCTATTTGCATATTGAGTTTTAGTAAATTTTTATGATTTTGCAAATTGTGCATATTCAGTTTTTGTGTAAAAATAAAAAAAATCACATAAAAAACACCAGACATAAATTCCTGATTTATGATCAGCAATGCATTTTCACTGCATACATTGGAAACGCGTGCCTGAATATTTGTGCTGGTATTTAGTTTTTATTTGAATAACATTTTTATGTTGCATATAAACTCCATATTATTGCATATTTTTTATTATTCTTTCATGTGTTCTATAACTGGGTTTTACAGCCACTAATGTTGTTTTATTTTGAAAATATGTATGTAATAACAAATATTTATTTATAGTGAAAAACACTGATATTGTATAAATGTTTATTTCATAATTTGAACAAAAGGCAATAACTAAAGGTCGTTACTTTAGGTTTAATTAAACTAGAGTTGGGTGTAAAACCATTATACAGAATAATGGTATTGGAATTATTTTTTTTTATGTTTGAAATAAAACAACAAAATATTATGACAAATTATTATATTAAATCATTAAGACATTAAAATAAATAAATAATAAAATTAAAATTCAATGCAATACTAATGAATAATTCGTAAATGGTAAAGGTACAACACCAATAATATTAAATACGAGTTACGGTATTTATGAATATTGCGGTAAAGGTTCAAAAATATAATTCTAGTATTATAATATTTATAGTATCATAATACATGTTTTTAAAAAGTCTCAGAGTGAAATTGACTGAGTTGGGGCAGAAATCTTAGTAAAAAATTCTAGGGAAAATAAAATGCCTCGGATAAAAATTATCTAGGGGCACATTTTGCAAGTACAAAAATTGTCCGGCACCCCTCAAATATATATTTTAATATAAATGGTTTAATACCGAAACCAAAATGGCTTCCTTCTATAAAAAAATTTAGTATAGATTAACACCAAAAACCAGATTTCGTTTAAAACGAAGAATAGTAAACACTAAATAATTTATGAAGTGACATAATTTCCAATCAGTTTATGAGCTAATACCAGAAATAATGAGACTCGGAACAAACGCAAATTAACAGGCAGAATAATCAGACAGACAGACGGACAAACAGGTCCAACTGTCTTAAGCCTCATTAATGTCAGTCATAAATTCTATGCAATTAGGCACAAAAACATAAACCTACAAATATCCGTATAGACGCCAATTGAGAGCAGCACAACATTGCACGACTGGACCTGACTCTATTCTATTCAGTCATAATTCATAGGAGACAAATTTTCAGGCTAAACGATAGCGTGACACAGAAAGAATGTGTGTGAGAAAGAGAGAGACAATTAATAAAAGAGTGGCATTGTGTGGAACATTTTGGGAAGGCGTAGGCGATTATTGTGCGCTGATGTATGAAATATGAAAACGGAAATCAAACACACACTAAATAAAGCAAAATAAATAATAATAATAATGATAATAAAAAAAGCACTAAGAAAATTGCCTCAAGTTTAACTAAATCGATAATAAAATGCACTGAAAGAATAATTAATAATACCTAATATTTTGGTTTAAATTTGTATTGAAACATATATATAGACAGATATCGGTTCCATCCTCCGATTTTTATATCCATACTAGGAGTGAAAGGCTATATACAGTTTGGTTATCCAAAATAATTCTTCTTTGTTATGGAAAAGTATAAATATTTATCCCTAGTAGAAATTTGTCCGATGCGACATCTGGAAATGATCGGGTTTTCGTTGGGTAAGCCTATTAGAGAAAATATGATCATTGCCTTTGCATGCCCTTATCATGCTTACCATAGCAGGGTTTACATTATCTAATCAGTCAATGTTCCCGATCATAGCTACATTATTTGTTCCTCATAACGAAATTAGCATCAGACAATGATCGAGATTTAATGAGAGAAACCCTATTATGCTCGGGCTCTGACAAAGCAATTATCGGGTTAATAAAAAAATGGGGTATATGATCAGGACACTGCGTTACAAGGACATTATGGATCTCGTCATATCCCGATCATCTCAAATAATGACATGATCACTTCATTACCATGACCCTACCAACATTTCTACTAGGGATCGTGATATCATGAGTCGATTGTCCGTCAGTAAATAACGATTACACGAAAATTAGAAGAGCTAGATCAATATAACTCCAAAGTTAGATTACTTTTATATCTACGCTGTCTGGTATTAAAAATATGCATGATGACGACTATAACTTTCATAATTCATACTAACCAAACATTTATACTACACCAACATATTCGATGAAACCGAAAACCCTTGATTTCAAAATGAAAGATCGCTAAGCCCAATCTATTTCCAAGATTAAGTTCAGCATACTCAACATAAAATCGTACAAAATTGAATAGTCAAATTTACCATCAACTCATAATATAAAAATTAAATTTACACGGAGGGAAAAAAAATTCTAAAACAATTTGGTTAGAAAGAAAAATAGTAGAATTTGACTAATATCAATAATATACTACTAAAATTCAAGAATTTGTCATCTGGATATCAAGAAAGCAAATTACTTAGTTGTTAAAAATGTATACAAACTTTATTCAACTGGATTTTCAGAAGTTAATTTATTGATTATTAAAACCAAAAAGAACACGCAAAATTGTTTCTGTATTCATCGCAAAAAGAACACGTGTTCATTTGTTGTTGTTGTTTTCATCGATATTGCTTAGTCTGCCTGTCTGTCTGTTGAAAGTAACTAACACAAATTTTATCGCTTCGAAATAATTGCTTTTAATTTTTTTTCAACATATCGACAGACAGACACACGAACAAACAGATGTCGCTAACAGACGGACAACGCAAAACAAAACATAATAGCGACAAAGCAAGATCGAAAAAACAACAACTATAGGAACACGTCTTCATTAAATTTTGGGACGAAAACAACAACAACATTTTTGATACCTAAGAAATTAATAACTGAATTCAAGAATAATTCTACTTAGTTACTTTTTTGAAACCTAAGATATTAATAACTGTATTCAAGACTTATTCTACTTAGTTACTTATTTGACAACTAAGAAAATCCATTTCTTGAAATTAAGCATTTTTCGGTTTAGCTGTATATCACTTCGTATACTTCTTGATTCCTTCTGGATTTTAGAATTTGTTTCGCTCCATGTAGAATGGTAAAAATTATAGAATAACCGTATGCAAGTCCATTTTATTGAGTTTTACTATATCCATATTGCATTGGCAATATAAAAAAATCTAAACTTTGATCCCACTAATTCGATTTATCGACCATTTTAAATTTAAGTTGTAATTTCTCGTATCCAGTGGTATTATGGTTGTCTTTTCCAAAGCCAATTGGTCGGTTTGGAATTTATTTTACTCCTTCTTCATTAATTTGTCCATTACTTAATTAAATTCCAAAATCGTCGCATACTCAAAATATACATAAAACTTTTAGTAATATGAACAAAGCTATGCTAAAATTCCATAATTCATTATCTCAGTATTAGGAATATTTTTTTCTTTTCTTTAGCAACAAAAAGTTAATGAAGTTTATTCCATGCCTCTAAATATATCAACATGATACACAATATATGCTTCTTCATCAAAATTCATTTCACGATATTAAGTCACGAAAATAACATCTGCAACTCAAGATTATTTTTCTTGCTTAATGCTTCGATAGTCAACTTCTTATGTTTCTTAATCTGATTTACTTTTCTATTTGGCTATGTAGTATTTTTTTTTATATAAATTATGACCTCAAAGTAAAAATATTTTAAAAATGAGAACCGTTACAAAAATATTAGTAATTTTCATCGTTAGTTTGAACCAGAGCTGTAAAGGTTAGATTACGACTATATTTTACAAATTTATGATTACGATTCTTTAGTAATCGTAATCAAAAGTAATCGTAATCCAACCTTTACAGCTCTGATTTGAACTATGCTCTGTACTACCATAAATCACTTTCTTATTTATCTAAAAAATCGTCCAAAAATACCAATACTTTTCGAGTTTAGATTCACATATCTTAAAAAACTATCGCAATAATAGTATTTATCAGTATATTATAATTAGTCTTGACAATTGTAAAAAAAAGTGCGTTTACCGTTTTTTGGAAAACTGGTTTTGTAAGGAACTGTATTTTTTTAATTCTAAAAAACTGGCTGAAAAGGGTCTGAACATTCGAGATCTATGTTCTTAAAAACGTTACGTAGTAGGACAAAACTGAGTATGCAGTCAAAATCAGCAGTGGTGAATTATATAGAACTAGCTGGACCCGTGCACGACTCGTGCCAAGATTTTGTGAATTCATAGATATAAAGCGATTTTATTAATATAAAATATCAGGGGCCCGTGATTCGCTGTGGAAGTTTTTATTGGTTTTATAAATGTAGTAACCAAATAATAATTCTCCGCCAAACCAACTTTTCTCAAAGTCGATTCAGACAGTAGAATATTTCGCCACAGAATTCTTCCCAGTAGAAATCTTCGCCGTAAAAATCTTCCCCATAGAACGCTTTACCGTAGAATTCTTCCCTGTAGAACTCTTCCCGGTAGAATTCATCCCCGTAGAGTTTTTCCCAGTAGAAGTTTTAGTGTAGTTAGTTTTAATGTGGTGAGTTTTAGTGTGTTGAATTTTTAGTTTGGTGAATTTTTAGTGTGGTGAGTTTTAGTGTGGTGTGTTTTAGTGTGGTGAGTTTTGGTGTGGTGAGTTTTAGTGTGGTGAGTTTTAGTGTGGTGAATTTTTAGTGTAGTGAGTTTTAGTGTAGTGAGTTTTATTGTGGTGAGTTTTAGTGTGGTGAGCTTTATTGTGTTAAGTTTTAGTGTGGTGAGTTTTAGTGTGGTGAATTTTGGTGTGGTGAGTTTTAGTATGGTGAATTTTTAGTGTGGTGAGTTTTAGCGTGGTGAGTTTTATTGTGGTGAGTTTTAGTGTGGTGAGTTTTAGTGTGGTGAGTTTTAGTGTGGTGAGTTTTAGTTTTTTGTTTCATCTTTTTAGATTGTGTATGTGCTGAGTTATGTCGTTTTGAAAGTTTAGGTTGTATGGGAAGTACCACGCCCCTTTGTCCAATCCTGCCCATATATAGCCTATGACACCCTCCGGACTCCATAGTATCCTGGTGCAAAATTTCAGTTAAATCGGTTCAGCGGTTTAGACGTGATGCTGGAACAAACAGACAGACAGACAGACAGACGGACCAAGAGTTTTATATATATAGATTGATGTATGGAATGTTCATGGCAAACATTTTTCTCGTTTTTTTGAGTAGTGTAATTAACCGATTTTTATTATTGATCAATAAATCGTTTTTTTTTTTAATACTAACCCCGTATTTTCTTTCAGCCACACCGAGCCAAAGCCGCAAAAACTAAAATATTAAAGTTGGTTAGTAATATCAACCTGTTCTTACAAAAGTCTGGGAAAAAAAACAAATATACCCTTTGAGAGTACACAAAAACAATGACAAAAATAAAAAGCGCAGCATATTGGTTAAATTCGTTTTTAATGAACCTGCTGGCAACAAAAATCAGCGACAAGCAACATTGCTGGCAACAGTATCAACAGCTTAAATTTTGGTTTCTTTTGACCGTTGGCGATTTCGATGTAACACATTAGCAAAAAGTACAAACAAAACAAAATTAAACAGCATCATTCTGATGTTGATGATGATGATTAAATCAAGGTATTAATATGTTTTTCTTTTTGCACTCATACGATTGCTCTGATTATAATGAGCACCGTGAATACGGATTTGGTAGCCGTTTTTCACATACCAAGCAGCTCTTTATAATCTTTGCGCTGGTAGCCTTTTTGTGGTCGTGATAAATAAAAGGTCTTCGGGACCATGGTGTGCACATGATGCCCGCGGCAGCAGCATCTCCCAAAGGATACCAAAAATATGGTCGTTTTATGCTAACACGCAGGACCTAGGTCAATTGATGCTGCTGCTGCCGCTGCTGCTGCCACTGCTCTGTATCGCAGACTAAACTATGTATAAAATATAAAAATAAATATTAAACGAAAAAAAAAAAAAAAAGAATTTAAAATAAAAAAAACCCACAGCATGGTGCCAACCACACACAGTCAGCTATTCAGCCATTCATTCAGGCAGCCAACAAACAACACTCATGGGGGTGATTAAAAAATAATAAATTTTACTGCCAAATAAAGCGGTTTGCACTCGTTTGCCGTTCGCCTTGGTTCCCACCATTTACTCAATTATATGAACTCATTCATATACGCCATAAAATATGCTACACTCTTTTTTCCCACATTTAACTTTCTTTCTCCTTCTAATGATGCCCGTCCTTTTCAGCAGTCTGTGCCCGCCGAAAAGTGTGAACATTATTTTTAGTCGACTTGTTTCTCATTTCTTGTTCCGTTGCCTGAGTATGTTGAAAAATTTAGTGTATTTTATATAGAAATTTAGTAAGTTTTTGTTTGCGTATTTTTACGCAACCCATTTAGACATTTTTGGCACTTCATATGTTCAATGACCAGGTTTTTGTTTTGTGTGTGTTTTTCTATCGTCGTTCTTTATTTAGTTGAGTTTTTGGCATTGGTTGCCACAATGGATGGATGACTCCATTCCATGGCACCCGCTTTAGTACCCGCTTTCAATTGAATTTGATTTGTGGTCCTTTAATTTATGATCAAGCTGGGAGAGTAAGTAATTCATTTTTTATGCGCCGGCGACAGTGTGTTTCGACTGTACGTGTCTGCAATAAGGTTGCCCCACAAATGTCTATATTTCATAGAGGCTGCCATGACTGCCAAATCGCATTTCATACCTCGCTGCATCGCGTATCCTTGCCAATATGTGTGAGTTTTTGTGTGGGTGTGTGTACACTGAGAAAAAGGACTTTAAACTGGAAAAAAATCAATTTTATTTTAAAATTAAAAAAAATAAAACAATCGTCTAAAATATTGCTTTTTATTTAGATAATTGTTCTTTGTCACTTTATCATCACCAATTATATGTTTTAATAATCAAATTTTGTTCTATGAACTATACTCTAGTAAGATGAATGTAAACCAATTCAATTCAAAAATTTTAATATTTTAACATTTATATCAAATCTTTAAAATTAAAATTGTGTATTTTAAACACCGTGAAAATGAATGCAGTAAAATTAACTACATATATGTATTTATTTTAAAATAATGTAGTACTACATTTTTAAATTTTTTGATTCTATTACATTATTTGTTTTGTTTTCTATTCGTCATTCTATTTGTCATTTTACATAAAAAGTATTAACAGTTTTACATTTGTCTTGAAGTAAGTTAATACAGAATGTAGTAAAAATAAATACAAATGTAGTAATATATCTACTTAGTTCTCTACGATAAAAAAAATACGTTGTTCAGTTATTTTCAATAAACATGAGTTAAATTTTGTTTGAAAATACTGCAATGTAGTAAAAATAAATACATTTCCATTTGGCGATAAATCAAATACACATGTATTTATTTTAAAAACATTTTTATTTCTTTTTATTAAACAATTTTCTTCGGTTAAATTTAAAGTGTAATTTATATCTCGATGTAAATACATACATACATGTATGTATGTCTCTATGTGTAGGCAGTATGTGTTGATAAGTGTGCCATTTGGCTGTATTTGCTGTAGCATCCTTGTGCGCTCGTAAGTGCTAAATTAAATTCAAATGTGTCCAAAAATCAATTTGTGTACGTTTTTTTTATTTGTTCCTTTTTTTGATATTTCGCTGATTGCCAGCATGACTTCGTGTATCAATTGCATTATAAATTATGTACTACTTCCACTGTGTTGCCTGTCATGCTTTATAAATTATGAATTTTTAAATTGTGTCATGAAATATTTACTATTTTTAACATTAAATGATAGCCGACATGGAATTGATTTTGGAGGCAAAAACAAACATAGGAATCTACGAATTTTTTTCTTCGAATACAAATTTATACTAAAAATATGAATTTTTACTGATAGTAGGAATTTTTAATAAAAATACGAATTTTTTACTAAAAATACAAATATAAATAAAAAAAAAACATTTGTACTTAAAAAATATAAATTTGTACTAAAAATAGCATTTGTACTAAATATTCTAATTGGAATTTAAAAAAAACATGTGTACTAAAAAATACAAATTTGTACTAAAAATACCATTTGTATTAAATATACAAATTTGTATTAAAAATACAAATTTGTATTAAAAATACAAATTTGTGTTAAATATACCAATTTGTACTAACAATACAAATTTGTATTAAAAATACAAATTTGTATTAAAAATACAAATTTGTGTTAAATATACCAATTTGTATTAAAAATACAAATTTGTCCTAAAAATACCATTTGTACTAAAAATACAAATTTTTACCAAAAATACAAATTTGTACTAAAATTACAAATTTGTATTAAATATACAAATGTGTACTTAAAATACCATTTGTTCGAATTTAAACTAAAAAATGCAATTGGTATTAAAAAAAACATACATATTTGAACTAAAAAAAACCATTTATATTAATAGTACAAATTTGTACTAAAAATATCATTTGTATTAAAATTACAAATTTGTACTAAAAATACAAATTTGTACTAAAAATACCATTTATATTAAAATTACCATTTATATTAAAATAACAAATTTGTACTAAAAGTCCCATTTGTACTAAATATACAAATTTTTACTAAAATTATAAATTTGTATTAAATATTCAAATTGTACTAAAAAATATCATTTGTTCAAATTTAAACTAAAAATACCATTTCTATTAAAAATACAAATTTGTACTAAATATACCAATTTGTACTAAAAATATCGTTTGTATTAAAATTACAAATTTGCACTAAAAATACCATTTGTATTAAAATTACAAAGTATGTACTTAAAATACAAATTTGTATTAAAAATACAAATTTGTGTTAAATATACCAATTTGTACTAAATATACAAATTTTTACTAAAAAATACACATTTTTACTAAAAATACAAATTTGTACTTAAATTACAAATTTGTATTAAATATACAAATTGTACTAAAAAATATCATTTGTACAAATTTAAACTAAAAATACCATTGGTACTAAAAAATACATATTTAAACTAAAAATACCATTTCTATTAAAATTACAAATTTGTACTAAATATACCAATTTGTACTAAAAATATCATTTGTATTAAAATTACAAATTTGTACTAAAATTACAAATTTGTACTAAATATTCCAATTAGCACTAAAAATACCATTTAAACTAAAAGTACAAAGTTTGTACTAAAAATAATAATTTTTACTAAAAATACCATTTATACGAAAAATATAATTTTGTACTAAAACTAAAAATGTTTACTAAAAATGCGAATTTTTAATACTAATACAAATTTTAACTAATTCCACGGTTTTCGACTAAAAATATGAATTTTTACTAAAATTCATGTTGTTCTAAACAATACGAAATTTTTACTAATAATACGAAATTTTACTAGAAATACAAAATTATACAAGAAATAAAAAAATCCTAAAAATATGATTAAAAATACGTATTTTAATATAAATTCTATAAACGACTTATAACTAAAAATACGAATTTAACTGAAAATTAAATTTTTTTACTAAAATTACGATTTTTTACAAATAATACGAATTTCTACTGAAAATATGAATTTTTACTCAAATTACGAATTGTACTAAAATATACAAAATTCTTACTAAAAATACGAAATTTCCCAAAAAAAACTAAATTGGACTAAATATACGAATAAATAACACTTATAAATAAAAATACGATTTTACAATATTTACAATATACTTTTTAGATTTTTTTTATGTATTACGAATCGGTTTAATGAAAACTGTTCGAATTCTAAATTTAATCTTTAACAAAATTTTAAGAAGTTTGTAAATTAATCTAATAATATGCAAAATATATCTCAATAGCTTTAAAAATGCTATCATATTTTAAAATTGCTTTTTTTTTATTAGTTTTGGAAATTTCTAAAATTTCGTATCATCCAACGAGCAAACAGCTTGTCACTGCATTTAAGCCCCTTAAATTAGCCTGCTTCACAGTAACAAAACGCATGCAAATTCAGCACGCATATCAAGTGAGTGCTGCTGACGCGCCCACTTTGCACTTACACAGCCAACATCACACACACACACACACACACATGCATTCCCAAACGCAAACAATAAAAAAACGCACACTGCGACAACATGGTATCTGTGCTATAAACAGGGATGCAGCACATACAGGCAAGTCAAGCAGGCGGCTGTGGCGGCACGTAGTCGAGAGCCGCATGAAAAGATGTCAAACTGAGTTAGACACCGACTGACTTGGACATCTATTTGACATAATCATGGCGGCGGCGGCATCATTGCAGCGACAGCAGCATCTCATATTGGCAATGTTGCACGCACACAAACACAGATACTCGTCAATATACACTGGGAAAAATTGACTACGGAAATGTAGAAAACATCATTGATAGAACTAAATTAGTTAATACAGCAAATATGTTAATGAATATAACAAATTTACTATTGAAATGTAGAAAACTCAATATTATTGAATGAAACGGTTTTGCTTTAACGTCATTTAACAAAATATCGTATATAATTTAACAAATTGATTTGCTAGTACAGCAAATGCAACAACATCTTTCTTCATATAAACATTTTTACTGTTCTATAATAGTAATTGATGTAGCTTATTTATTTGAAAGATTTTTCAATTACTTGTTACATTAATATAAATTGAACTTAATGCCTATTTTGTTTGACTAAAAATTATTGATTTTACAACAAATTGGTTTGCTGATAAAATAATATATAAAAAAAAAAACTAATAAAAAAAAACCTTTTTAAAAATCAAGCTTTTATAAAAATCTGTACTAAAAAATTAAAAATAAATTTACTAAAAATATAAAATATATTTATACTAGGTATGTATATTTATAATGAATACATATTAATATATGAAATAAATTAAATTAAATCTTATTCAAATTATATTATTAAGATGTACGTTTATAAGAAATAAATTTTAAAATTTACTAAGAGGTTTCCAAATAAAAGCGTGCGGCAAAATTATTGAATTTTACAGTCCAACTCTAACACTAATAAACTTTGCAATTTAATTCAATTTTGCAATAGTTTTCAATATAATTTTGGAGAAGGGGAAGTATCTATGAGTTTTGTAGGCAGTGCTGATATCGGAAGCCCAATAAAATTTTTTTGGCATGTGTTATGTTTTTACCTCAGGTTAGTCTGGTAAAACTTAACTTTTAATTAGAAATATTTATTTATGTACTTAATTTAAGTCATGGAATTTGGCTAAATGATGTAGATTAACGTTATATCGTCGGTGATATTGCAAAACCGTCTATCTACATTTTCGAATTCCTCTTACAAAAAGAATTTTACAGAAGAAACAAAACTATTTTCAATCTCAATTTTGCACTTTAATTCATACAATGTCTAAAGGTCCAATGCCTAATTTCTAATTTATCCGATCAACATATCATTAAAAATTATAACACAAAATTATAACACAAAATTATAACACAAAATTAGGCGTAATTCTCAAATGCTGTTAGACGGTTTTGCAGTATCATCGGTTTTGCAGTATTGCCATAAATGGTTGTAATTTCACAGAGGTTTGTGGCACCTGTCAAATAAGCAAACCTTTTAAAATGCTACAACTCTCGACTTATAAAAGTAGTACATAGTTTTGAAAATTGAAGTAAAAGCTCATATTTTATATTATAATCGTCATGTAGAATCTAGGTGTAACTGGACAACGGGACGTGATATATCCTATACAATCTTGCCTTATGCTGTGAAGGGTTATAGTGTGCTGAGCGGTTGCGAGATTTAAAGTATAAAGAGTTGTAGGTTTGTGATGTATAAGATATATATATATATAAATATGATCATAATTGTATTCCTTTGATAGTTAAAATTCATATTTAAGCTACACATTTACAAATGTAATATGCTGGTAATTTTTAATATTTTCGCCGCACGCTTTTATTTGGAAACCTCTTAGTAAATTTTAAAATTTATTTCTTATAAACGTACATCTTAATAATATAATTTGAATAAGATTTAATTTAATTTATTTCATATATTAATATGTATTCATTATAAATATACATACCTAGTATAAATATATTTTATATTTTTAGTAAATTTATTTTTAATTTTTTAGTACAGATTTTTATAAAAGCTTGATTTTTAAAAAGGTTTTTTTTTATTAGTTTTTTTATTTTTACTTTTTTAGTCGTTATATGGTCATTAGAATTATTATTTTGCATAGATCGGTTCAGCGGTTACCGAGTTATAATTTTTGCCCTTAACACCTTCTGTCGATGTAATTTGAACTACTTTCTAGTCTTTGAAAATTTCCACAACGATTTCCTGTACCAAGCATTGTCGAGATAAGTTAAGCGATAACCGAGATATAAAATTTTGATCTTAACACCCTCTATCGATATAATTTATAACTACACTCTAGAGTAGTCTTCAATACTATACAGACGTAAAATTCTTCTCCATAGAACGCTTTCCCGTAGAATTCTTCACCGTAGAGTTATTCCCAGTTGAAGTTTTAATGTGGTGAGTTTCGGTGTGGTAAGTTTGGGTGTGGTGAATTTTGGTGTGGTGAGTTTTAGTGTGGTGAGTTTTAGTGCGGTGAGTTTTAGTGTGGTCAGTTTGAGTGTGGTGAGTTTTAGTGTGGTGAATATCATTGTGGAGAGTTTTAGTGTGGTGAATTTTTATGTTGTACATTTTATTGTGGTGAATTTTAGTGTAGTGAATTTCAGTGTGGTGAGTTATAGTGTGGTGAGTTTTAGTGTGGTGAATTATAATATGGGGAGTTTTATTGTGGTGAATTTTAGTGTGGTTAGTTATAGTGTAGTGAGTTTTAGTGTGGTGAGTTTTAGTGTGATGAATTTTAGTGTGATGAATTTTAGTGTGGTGAATTTTATTGTGGTGAGTTTTAGTGTGGTGAGTTTTAGTGTGGTGAGTTCGTTTTTCTTTATCTTTCCTTTTTTTTGTTTTTCCTTTAGTTTGGTTTTTATTTTTATGTTATTGATTTTATTTTTATATTTTTGCTTTTGTTTTGTGCTTTTGCTTTTGTGTTTTTTCTTTTAATGTTTTTTTTTGTATTTGAGTTTTTTGTTTCATGTTCGTAGCTGGTGAAACTGCCGAGTTATATCATATTGAAAGTTTAGGTTGTATGGGAGGTGCCACGCCTATTTGTCCAATCCCGCCCATATATATCCTATCATTCCTTCCAAATCATACCGCATATGTGGTAAAAATTTAAAGAAAATCGGATGAGCAGTTTTATTTATTATATTAAAAGCATTTGATCTTTCTAGGTGAACATCGCATTTCAGAGGGTCCATTAATAATTAATGTGATCTCTAGCGGAGAAAATTCGAAGTTCTAAGTTTGCCAAATTTTTACCCGTTGCCAATACATGTTTTAAATTTCAATTTTCTAGGTGAAGAACGCACTTTAGAAGGTCCATTAATAGCAAATGCGCCCCCTAGCGGACAAAATTCAAAGTTCTGAGTTTGCCATATTTTTCCCCGTGTCTAAAACTATACATATTCTAAATTTCAACATTCTAGGTAAAGAACAGATCTCACACGGTCTAAAAATAGTTTTAGCGCCCCCTATCGGCCAAAATTCGAACTTCAAAATTTATTTTTATATGTGCCACATCGAATACTATATGTGTTCCAAGTTTCAACTCGATCGGATGTAGGGAAGTATGTTAAATTTGATATTTTTGTGCCCGACATACTAACAAACGAACAAACGAACAAACGAACAAACGAACAAAGGTACAAACAAGTGAAGTTAAATAAAAGCTTGTAATAATAAAAAAAACCAATCGATTCCTCTATTTATTTAACAAAATAACTTTGCTTATATAACAATTTTTTTGCTAATCCTGCAAATACATAAAAATCTTCATATATGCTACATTTTTTTTCAGTTTCAGCTATAATTACGAAAACTTCTATTGATTTTATTGTAATAAAAAATATTAACATTTTCAACAGGGACGCTACAAAAGTAGAGCGACAGGGACAGCAAACGACGACATATTTCTTGCCGTTCTTTTGACATTTCTCTTCAGTAAGGTTTGCCATTTCATGATAAAAAGATTAATTTAATTGCACTAACAACATTCGTTAATTACACTATATGGTTCCAATTCGTAATTGTTATTCGTAAATAAGACAACCGCAATCAGCTGAATGGATGCAAATCAATATCAATTGGAAAAAGCTAAATATTATTTGGTGCACTTAAATTGGATTTTTTCCTGTGTACTCCATATAAGTTTGCGCAAAAAGCGCGACAACATAAACCCTGGATAACATGCATCGAATAGGCTAAATATTGATTTCCGCCAGTCGGGATCTGCAACGCCTCAGCGATGTCCTGGTGAATACAAGCGCTATGCAAATATTTTTGCATTGCAAACAGCAACAGAATTTGAGCAGAACATAAAAAAGAAGAAAATTGCTGTAAATATGCACAAAAAATTTTCGCCCTACGCATAGTTTGGCCTTGCTAAAGGATACGCTTTTGATGTAGGTCCTTAAAGCAAAATACAAAAAAAACACACACACACAAATACAACAACAACAACAACAACAAAAAATTATGCACGTACATTGCAACGACCTGCAAAAACTTTCGGTCAAAAGTCGACATAAAAAGCAATAAATCGTTTGAATGCAAAATAGAGAGGAATTTATAGTCAGAAAACAGTTAGACGAACGGTGCAGCATGAAATATGCGCGCAATTGACGTAGTTGGTACCAGTGAACGGGGAACCGAGTAGAAAAGAGGGTCACATTCTACGTGTGCATCAACCATCAAACATCAGCCTCAAGTGTGCTACCCAATATCGATGCTACAATCAACCAAAGCAGACAGTGAGAAGTTAAAAGACGCGATTGGCACAGCATATACTGTTTAAGGAGGAGGAGGAGGAGGACATGAGGCAAGCTCGACATTACGCGTCTAAAGGTGAAAAAGTTTTTGTTTTTTGTACACTTTTGGCATTGAGCGCGTAGGTAGGTCGGCATTTCTTCAAGACTTTTAGACACTTGCTGCCAAGTTCTTACTCGATATATAGAGCAAAATGCAAAACTTTGCTATAAAGTGGAAATTAATGTTGCCAGCAGATTGTTTACTTAAATTTATAGCAATAAGTTTTAAGAATCTCAGGTGTTGGCTTCAAATGGGCTACATTTTGGCAGAACTAAAGTTTTTCCTGCAGATATCGATTAAGTTTTATGGAGTTATTAGATTTTGGTACATGTTTTAAGGAGAAAACGCAATTTTTGTTATAATTCATAATACTGAATCGCAGTATATTTTCTATAGATATATTTTTTTTCGTATGATTTATAAAAGCTTTAAATTACAGACAGAAATATTTTATTTTAAATTGAAACGGCAAAATTAACTTCAGAATCATAGGATCTTTAGTAGTGTACCGTACCGTTCCGAAAAAACTTTTCGATATTTCCAGTTCTCGAGATTCTTAATATACTTCCCAGTCTGCCATGTTTCGAAGATCTTCGATGCCTCGAAGATTTCTCGAACTAATTTCGATAAAAAATTCGAACTCGTAACTTTATCGCTTCTAATTTTAAAAATTTCTCGTACATTCAGATTGAGTGTCAAGATACAACATTTTAACATTTATCACATCGATATTGCAATCTTTTTCGAAGCAATCTCGAACTTTCATTATTTTGTTTTTCGATATCCTTTCGATTTCGAAAAATGTCTCGTACCGATAGAATTCCGACACAACGCATAGATATCCACCTATCATATAAAATCAATTTGACTTTCGATATCGTTACAAGAACTGGTCCAATATCGTATGCTTTCTACATCTACTTGCATTGATCTCGAAACGATATCGAAACAAATGACTCTACAAGCCAAAAGGTTCCGTGATCAAATCCCGAGACTGAAAACATCAAAATACAAAGTAAAAATAATTAATACGGTCCTACAATAAATTCAAAACTCCGAGAGTAAACAAAAGAAGTATCTCCATAGTTCTGTGTCGATATTAAAACTGTAGGTCATGCCATTTGACTAAAACTATAAAATATGCAGCACATATCGGCACTATCATACCAATATCATAACAAAGGGGCAAATGTGCAATTTTTGATATTTAATTTTTTTACATTTTTGAATGTAGTTTTTCCTCAAGTATACTGTGCTAAAACCGCGTGTCGTTTTATTATATATTACTAGCCACAAAAGTCAAAACCAAAAGGGCGAATTTGAAAAATTGAAAATCTTGTCATGCCAAAAGGGCGAATCTTTTCGTTTTTTCGCCATAACTTTTTATTGGTACAAGATAAAATAGTGGTGTAAAGGGATTTATTGTTTGTTTTTAAAGCACCGAAGCATCGATCTGCCAAACATTAAATTGCCATTTGTTATTTGTAGGAAAAATATTATGCAAATTATTTTTAATTAATGATACAGAGCGATATGTGCTTTAAAAAGAAACAATAAATGCCTTTACACCACTATTTTATCACGTACCAATAAAAAGTTATGGCGAAAGAACGAAAAGATTCGCCCTTTTGACAAGACAAGGTTTTAAAATTTTCGAATTTTTGTTTTTTGCAAGAAAATATTTTTAATTAATGAAGCAGACCGATAGGTGCTTTGAAAACAAACAATACATGCCTTCACACTACTATTTTATCTTGCAGCAATAAAAAGTTATGGCAAAAAAACGAAAAGATTCGCCTGTTGGCATGACAAGATTTTCAATTTCTTCGTTTTTTTGCTATAACTTTTTATTAGTGCAAGATAAAATAGTAGTGTAAAGGTATTAATTGTTTGATTTTAAAGCACCTATCGATTGGCATAATTATTTTTATATTGCCAAAAAAAAAAATGGCTGCAAAAAACAAATGGCAAATAAATGTTTGGCAAAATGATTTAAAATAATGATGTCAATAGATGGGTGCTTTAAAAACAAATAATTAATGCCTTCACATCACTATTTTATCTTGCGTTAATAAAAAGTTATAGCATAAAAAACAAAAATATATGCGTTTTGGTCAGGATATAGCCTCACAAAATCCGTATTTATAATTCATAAAGTTTTCCAAATCCATAAATATTTTATGGACGCAATAATAATTGATGAATAAACCAAATAATGGAAACATTGAACAACATCTGAAGCACTTCAAACTTTAAAATTTGATTTCCGAACATTTTTAAAAATGCACATTCGCTCCTTTGGCATGGCAGTGACGATATGGTGTCGGAGATCTCGACCTTGTTTTTTTTTAGATCTAGCTATTTGGCATTCTTTTCAATTCTTTTCGAAGTCTAATTCAATAAAAAAAAATATTAACTCTAGCTCATAAAATATTCAAATTATTTTCGTAAGTGGTAAACTTGATATTGCATGAGGAATAAACTAAGTCAAAATTATAAATTTTCTCAATTAGGAATCACTAGAGTACCAAACCCCTTGCAGTTACACTTCAGAAAAATGGATATTCGGGGAACGACAAGTGTAAGTAGTGACATTAGAGCCGAGGGGAATACCTACACATCCTCTTCGAAGGTCCCGCACTATCTCTCTAAACGAAATAAAATTCTAGACCAGGAAAATCATGAAATTCATTCGGGAGCCTAGATGGAAAAAAATAGTAACAATTTCAATTTGGTCGAGCCAGATCAAATACCCCAATTTTCTACATCAATTTTCACCCACCTTAAAACCTTCAAAAATGTTATCATTTTTTAGGTTTTTTCACCAATAAATTCGATTTTCCCTGTCGTTTAACGAAAAACCGAATTGCCTACCATTCCAACTACACATTCACTCACTTCAAAAAATCAGTTCTATTTGTACGTTATGCAGTCTGTAGCCAACGACTAAATTCCAAATAAAACTGAATGCTAAAAACAACAACGACGCAATTGAATTGTGTGACCCACTAATTGACGCGATTTGTTTTTGAGGCATAGGATATTTTGTTGCTGGTCGTTATGATTGGAAGATTGGAATTTTTTCTGTTTTTTTTGCTGACCACTCAAAACTCATGACTTTCAGCGTCAAGATTTTCCCCGAAAATTGTTCACTAAGCCCTATGCAATTGCTGTAAATCCTTCGATCAATCGATGGACGATATAAAAAATGGCACTACGAATCACAGGGCTTATCGACAAACCCACACAATTAGACCGCAATGATAAAAACCACGGCCTGAATGGCCTGTAGTTCCCTCAATCAAGCGTTAGAGCTGCTGCTGCTACTGCTGTTGTGTGCCACAACCGCAAAAGTGTCAGCGCAGCGACAATCATAGAGCCTGATTTTTAGCTCATCGCCTGTCAACCCGCATCATGAAAATAGAGGCACAACGGTACACACGACATACGAGACACACTCTCACGTACACACGCGTAATACGATGCGATGCAGGCGTTTAAGTCGCCTACTCGTTCACGTGTGCTGCATGAATCACGATTTGTTCGTATGGCCTTCAGTCGGCAGGCCACAGGCAACAAAGCGTTAACAGCGCAATTGAGCGGAAATGCTTGACTTCGATTTATTGACCTGGTCTCGTGGAGGCAACACAAAATCACGTCCACTTCGAGTAACGTTACACTGCATTCTGTGTGGCGCTATGTTTCGCTATTTAATGACATACTCATCGTCGCACAATTTGTACTCGTTTAGACACGATTGCAAGCGGTATGAAATGTAAAAATATTGCATTGCTTTTTAACCATCAGAGTTTTATGAGATAGATCGGGGAGTCAAAAGGTACTAAGAGAGCTCTTAGGAACCACAACATTTCAGTAAAATTGTGCGCTGATTTCTCAATATTCTCCAATGTCAGGTCAGGAACATCGAGGACTGATAGCGTTTTTGTACTTCAAAGTATTAAGGACATGCAAGACACACCAATTATGAAGTCTTGCAAGTCATTCATACACCCAGAAAAAATACTACATAAATAATAGTTTTTTACTATTAAAAATAGTCAATAGTAGGGGAGACCGGGGCTAAGTCGACATCGGGGCAAAGTCAATATTTGCTTTAAAACGCGAATGGGATGTAAGATCAACTTCAAATTGATACTGTACACGAAAAATTAGGTGCCACTGTTACCAAAGAAGAGAAAACCATATTGGGTTTGAACTTCAGTTTTTATGTAATAAAATGTGTTTTTTGACTCCAAAAGTAACATATTGATAACGCAGTAAACATGTACTTGCCACGCAAGTTTTGATTATTTCTATATTTTGTTGTGAGTTTTATATAGTAAGGGGTTCACTTATCATGTTGTGTTGATTTTTTTTTATTTTTCCATTTAGTTCGCATTTTTATGCCTATAATATTAGACTAAGTCTCGTGGGGTAAAGTCGACACCTAAGCATTTGGTCAAAGTAGATTCCCCGAATATACAATATATGAAACTTTTTGTTCTATGAGTTTTATAAAATAGTCCATTCTTACAATATAAGGAGACTTGTCAATCATTTGACCATGATTTAAGAAGTTATTGCAAAAAATAGATAAAATGTGAATAATATAAATAATGGTCAAACAATTTCGCGGGACCGAAATAAAAAAGCACGAATAGTTTCATCTTGGAATATATAATTCAATCAAATTGAAAGATATCAGCAAAAATGTGCATTCGCGGTAAAAGTGGGTAGTGTTGACTTTACACCAGCCTATTTTCAGAAGCAAGTTTGAGGTTATGTCGCATTTGCATTTGTTTCGTGGAAACTAAATATAGTAGATCTATACTGCTTATAGAACATTTTTAGCTAATGAATCAATCTATCCAACTGTTTATAGTTTTTGTCCTATGTCATTGATATGGTGGTCAAAATTAGCATTGAAAATAAAGTGTCGACTTAGCCCCGGCCTCCCCTATAAATTATTATTTAAATCAGAAAATACCATTAAATACTAGAAAATACTATGACATGCCCATTGAGTTTATATGAAAAGATTTTTTTTTGTATACTATTAAATCAATAATTGTCCTATCGAACAATTTTAATGGGATTTGAGAGAAATTTTTTCTGTGTGTAGACGCTGCATTGATGAATGGCTTTTTTAAAAGATATTTTACCCAAGGGCGAAGTTAAATAACCTAAAATCTATGAACTCACAACATTTCAACTCATTACTCTAAAATCCACCACACTAAAACACATTACAAAAAAAGGGCCTCAAAAATATAAAATTTGTGTACAATTAATTTGATTGTTGGACATATATTACGAATTTTCCAAAAAAAAAAAAATTCAAAAACAATTTTTTTTTTTTTTGTAAACTAAAAAATGTTTTCAAAAAAAACCATTTTTATTTAAAAATAAAACATTCGAAAATTTCGATTTTCTTTAAACATATTTTGGTATATATAATAATAATAATAATAGTTTGGCGCTACAGTCCTGTTTAGAACTTCGGCCGAGCTCTCTCACAATTTTTGAGCTGTGCGTGTTATATTTGTACTCAAAGTGGTGGGACCTACAGTTTATTGCCGAATCCGAACGGCGGGTGAGAGCTTTTCATAGGCAATGTTTTACTCTCGTAGGTTTGCCATTTACTGCCGAGAGGTAGCGCGGTATAGAAAAATGTTTCTATGAAAAGATGTTGTTAGCCCCAGTCCAGGCTCGAACCGGGGACCTTTCAGCTCGCAGTCCAACGCACTAACCACTGAGCTACCGCGGCTACGATTATTATTTTATTAATTATATATATTTTATTAATTCAAAGTTGAAATTTGGTTTGATGAACAGCGTTCTTCAATATGATGTACAAATATGTTGTATTTTATGTATTTGTTAATTAATATAATGAAATGTATTCTTCGCATACATCATATTGAAGAACACTTTTTCGGTCATACATCAAATTGATAATGAATTTATAATATTGATGTTTTGTAGTTATCAATATTGTGAATCGTTCTTCAATACAATGAATCATCAATATACGCTAGAAGAAATTTTAGTAGGGCCATGGTCATAAAGTGATCATGGCATTATTTGAGATGATCGGAATATGACGAGGCCCATAATGTCCCTGTAACGCAGTGTCCTCATTATGTACTGACCTCATCCCCATTTTTTTTATTTACCCGACAATTGCCTTGTCAGAGCCCGAGCATAATAGGGTTTCTCTCATTAAATCTCGATCATTGCCTGATGATAATTTCGTTATGAGGAACAAATAATGTACTTATGATCGGGAACATTGACTATTTAGATAATGTAAACCCTGGTAAGATAAGTATGATAATGCATGATATAGGCAATGATCATATTTTCTCTAATAGGGCTTACCCAACGAAAACCCGAACATTTCCCGATGGCGCATCGGAAAAAAATTGCAAAATTTTTGAGATGTTCTATTTCGACAGTTATTACAGTGATATCAATGTTAGTTTACAAAAGTTAAACATCCCAAAAATCTCCAAACTCACCACTCCAAAATCAAACACACTTAAACTCACCGCAAAAAAAACGTACTTTAAAAAAATACTCAGAAAAAAATAATATTAAATCAATAGTTTTTTTACTATTAAAATTAGTCAATAGAATAAACTATTATTTTAATAGGTACATCCCATTAAATACTACAAAATACTATTAAATACTATTAAATTATATTTGTGTTTATATGAAAATATCTATTTTTTGTATACAATTAAATCCATAACTGCCCTATTGACCAATTTAAATAGGTTTTTTTTTTCTGAGTGTACTGTCAATGAGCTGTTTAAATGAAAAGGTAAAAATTGTCTTCAGGAAGAATTATCCGGAAACCAAATGTCCGGGTAATAATTGCGTCTGGGAAAAATTCACTCGAGGAAGAATTGTCCGGGAATGAATTGAACCCTGGAAAATTTGTTTTGGGTTTTTTTACTCCAATAGGGAAAATTATTATTTTAATAGGTAAACATTATTAAATACTACAAAATACTATTAAATAGGGGAAAGGTCCGTAGGTTGGACATAGTTTCGTATTTTGATTTAAACATTTTATGTAATTTAAAGTGCATTTAATGGACTATCTTTTATAGAAGAAACTTTGATGGTTACATAAAAATTTAAAAAAATACAACAAAAATTGAATTAATTAAATTCATATTTCAACATCAGATCTATTTTTGAACATATCATTTAAATTAGCATAAAAACTACTTATAGAATATCATAAAAAAACCTGTTACATAATTTCGTGTTGCGCGGTTCGTGTATATTTTAACTAAATAACATGTCTAGTTGGAATTACCGATAATTGAAGGTATTTCCTGTAGAGCAACATATTAGATTTGTTGTTATTATATTGCCTACCCTACAATCTAATGCTGTTGTTGTACCCTATCCTTGAACATTGTGATTATATTCGAACTTTGCGTGTCACTGCAATGCGATATCGTTTAGAACGCGACAACAACTTGATTATGTGAACTTGAAGAAAATTATCTACCATAATTGACTGAACAAAGTTCTATAACAAAGTTTAATACAGCGTAATATATACATTAAATTATTTAAAGAAAATAACTTATTTAACTATGATTTATAAGAGAATAGTTTTCGTCGCCTGATCTAATTACATCATTATACCTTACACTAAGGGCCGTTTTTATTATCATCGGTTAAGCACTAACTGCCATTTTAACTTAGAGTTACCCATAGAATAAATGGAATTGAAACACTTAACTGTATAATGTGAAATCGGCGCTAAGAGTGAAAGGGTATATTCAGTTTCGTACGCCTTTTTCCGTCTGCCTGTTGAAATCATGATTTCCGTATATCTAGAAGAGCTATTGCAATGAAATTCCTAATTTAGATTACTTATAAATCTATTCTGTTGGTAAGTAAAAATGGGCATGATCCATTGATTGTAACCACTGATCCGTGCACTTGTAGTCAAATACCTCAGATAACACTGACGCGAATTTTGCTTTATATCGTCCAAAATAAACTTTTTTGTAAAATATATATAAAATTTATGCGCAAATATATAAAAAATAATGTTTTACCAACGAAACGATTTGTGGTACACGATAAAAAAATCTATATTCGGTACACTTACCCGTCGTACATTCACGTACTCAAATTAATGAACAATTTTTCAAAATTTCAACTTTGCACATAGTTTCAGAATACGTAAACACTGGGGACTTCTACAACATATTATCACACATATGTACGGTATTTATAGTCGACAATAACTTTCAGAATTATTACCAACTATCAAAATTTCCCTACTTCAAAATTGCCCTACTTCAAAACTGTTTTTTTTTTTAATGCATTCATAAATTTACGAGATTATTATGAATACCTTTATTATTTTAATAAATTTCTATTTATTCATTTTGTACACTAAAATAGATTTTATCGAAATATGCGCGATTTACAGTATTAAAAAAAATAATTTTCCATTTAATTCTCTAAAAATAATTTACATTTGTTATTTTTTGAATAAAGGGGGAAATATTATTCGTAATTATTCTATAAAAATATATAAAGAGTTACAGCACTCACTTTATGAAATAAAATAAACATTGTCAACTGCAGGCTGAGTGCTTCAGTGGGTTGTACAATAAATAACAATAAACAACGAGTTGGCGTATAAATATTTCTGTTGTTTTTACAAAAGTATATTGTTGTTATGCAAATAGTAGAACATGTAAAACATCCAGCGCACTCAAATGGCACAGGATATCAGCCAAAAGGTGGCACGCACAACGCATGCAAAATAAACATGTGTCCTTCGTAAGTAGCTGACATGGTTAAAGGTTTCTACACTGACTGAAACTGAATAACAGATAAGCATTTCCCTATTAAACGCAGGCAAAAGTACCCTAAAGTGTTAAGGGACACCGCAAAGCAGTGACAGCAAAACGCACAAGCCGACAGATACCTATATGAAATAGAAATAGATTTACAAAGCTACAAATATATGTAGTAAAACAATCAGTGGTAGAGACAACCGACAAACATACCAACCTACCAACGAACCAACCATTCAGCCAACCTCCAGTTCGTTCATTTTGTCAGGCGTCAGAGCAAAACCAGCCAACAGGTACAAACACCAACTGCAAATTGCTTTAATATAATCGATTAACACTTTTACACTTGTACCTAATACAGATACGATATATGTGAGTGTCCTTTAATCTATCTGTGTGCTGCCGTTCACATTCTCACACATTTCTAAATAGTTGTGCAGGTGGCTGAAGCCAATATTGCCCGTCCGGTTCTGCTCCAAATGTAGTCTATGTCTGTCACAGCATTTTAGCCGGAAACGCAAATATGTCAGTCATGCTACAACATAACTACAACAAATACACGACAACCTTCGAACATAACCCATACCTGTACACATTCGGACTTAGTAGTATTGCGAAGTCCGATAGCCCCATGTACTCATGAATAAATTCTCGAAATGCTAAAATGAAACACGTTCGACTTAGTAATGTCCGAGATAACGATACCTTGAGGCCATGCCAACGGTTCGAATGGTAGGCATTGCGGCACGTTGTAGGATTAATAGAAATGTGTAGTCGAAATAACCTCAGTACACGCGCAACATCAGTATTGAATACACACAATCAATAAGACATAATTTTAAAGTTACCTCATTGATCTTAAATGTATAGCTCTGTGACCTGCATCTGTCTGTTAACTTTCAGTTAGCTAATTTGCACAAGACCCATAGATCTTTATCTATTTTTGCAAAAATACAAAATGCGAAACACTTTTAAACCACTAGAGAGTTTATAAAATAAATTAGTATCAGAAGAAAATGTCCTATTATTTATTCTTTTTTTGGAATATCTACTAAGATCCACAGCACTCAGACAGACTATATCCATTGTACTGTGAAATCTATTCCCTACGATTTTGTGGTTAATATCACCACGAGCGCCCATGCCCAAGCCGGGATTCGAACCCGAGACCTTCAGAATGTAAGTCCAGCGCGCTCCATCTGGACTGCTGAGGCCGGCTAAATGTCCCATTAAGTACATAATGGTACGACCATTGATTTTATGATTCATGTATAATTCGTTTTTCATATTAATTTAGAAGTTTTGAAACCACTAAGCAAGTTTAGGTCACATGGGTAATTTGGAAGTAGGCAAATTAGCTGGTGTGATGAATTTTGTAAGAATTATGAAAGTTGTAGTCCGTATAGCCGCGGTAGCTCAGTGGTTTATACGTTGGACTGCGAGCCGAAAGGTCCCCTGGACTGGGGCTAACAACATCTTTTCATAGAAACATTTTTCTATACCGCGCTACCTCTCGGCAGTAAATGGCAAACCTACGAGAGTAAAACATCGCCTACGAAAAGCTCTCATCCACCTATAAATACCCTACACAATGTGATAATGTATTAATGCCCGTAACTTCAACGAATAGATATTTACTGGTGCCCAGTTATCTATTGTTTAACCATTATTTCGTAATTTTAACACATAGTTGAGGAGCAAAAACACCGGATAGGTAAGAGATGTCCGTTCGTTACGAACACCACTAGATATCTACTAGTTGAAGTTACGGGCATTAATGTGGTCCAGAAGTAGAAATGGGCGCGTGCCTGTTTTTGAAGGCACAGACACGCACGGACACGCACGGGCACGCTGAGAGGGGACACGCACGAGCACGAGCCCGAAGACTAAATTTAAAGGCACGCACGAGAAGCACGATAAAACACGGGATCTATAAAGACACGACAAAACACGAAAAAAACACGGAATCACATGAAAAACTAGACAAAACGTGAAAAATAATATTATAAACAGGGACTAAAACCCTTTAGAATATCGGTTGCGTTTCTGATTCCAAGATTTTTAAAATAGCGGTTCCGATGCCGGATTCAACCAAAAAATGGTATGGGTTCCGATTCCGGTTCCACAAATATTTTAATGACGGTTGCGATTCCGGTTTCAATATTCGAAACGGTTGCGAATACAATTCCGGTTCTTTGCGGTCACAGAGTGAGACTAAAACCATTGGAATATCGGTGCCGGTTCTTATTCCAAGATTTAAAAAATAGCTTTTCCGACTCCGGTTTCAACCAAAAAAAATTATATAGGTTCCGATTCCAGTTCCACATATTTTTTAAATCAGTCCCGGCACCGATTCTTTATGATCCCTTATTATAAATAATTCAAAAATTAAATCGGAACCATTATTAAAAAATATGTGGAACCGACACCGATATTCCAAAGTGTCTTTGTCCCTGGATAAAATACCACGAAATTTATTATTTTCTGATGCTGAGGGGTTTTTTTATACCCTACACCTATGAGGTACAGGGTATATTAAGTGTGTGCATATATTTTAACGCCCCTTAGGTGGCGTGGCCGGTATGGAAAAGTATATATATTCATGATCAGCATCACTACCCGAGTGTGTTTAGCCATGTCCGTCTGTCTGTCTGTCCGTCGAAAACGTAGTAACTTGAGAAATACTTCTCAGCATGCAATGAAATTTCGTTTCAATATGTTTTAGCCAAAAGTAGGAACTGAATTTGGAAATGAGCTAAATCGGTTACCGGCCACGCCCACCTCCCATACAAGTCACTTTTATATAAGTCTTTAGGAACTAATACCTCGAAAAGTATTCAAGATATAGTTATAAAATTTAAAACGTATTATTAGAATTCACCTAAAAATATGTGGTCCAAAAATGGGCGTGATCCGTCCACATTTTTTTAAAATTATTTTCCGGGTTTTCATAGTGAAAATTTTAGCCGTGAATTATTAAAATCAAATCTATGAAATATTAGCCTAAAAAAACCTAAATATAGACGTGATCCGCCCATTTTTATTTTTATAATTCTTTTTATTAGTATTTTTTATACTTTTATATTAATTTTTAAATTAGGGGGATATAAGAAGTAAATTTCTAATATGTGAATAATATACCAATGTGGTGCGTTCAGCGTAATTAATAACTTAAATTAAGGTTTACAATTAAATATCCCCACCAATAGTGTAGGGTATTCTATAATCGGCCCCGACCGACTATAAAGTCTGCCCAATGTGACCGAACTTACTCATGTGACCTAACTTTTCCAACTCGTTTTAATTGGAGTAGAAACTTAAAAAAAAAAATCTTTAGTGGGCGCGTGCCTGATTTTAGAGGCACGGACACGCACGGGCACGGGCACGACAACAACTAGCACGCACGGAGATTTGCACGCACAAAGTCATATTTTCTGGCGTGACACGAAAAAAGCACGACACGCGCCCATCTCTATCCAGAAGTCACCATGGTTTATGAATCCAAAAAATAACCATAAGTATTTTCTTTCATTTTAGTACCCACATGTACAAATGGGTAGGTGTACCGAGTTTCGATCTTTTGACATCGCTAAATCTACTCAGGAGGTAACACTGATCAAGAATATATTTATACTTGTTCGGATATGCTCCGTTCTGGTTGTTATAAACGGATGACCAAACTGTATACAACCTATCACTCTTTGTGTAGGGTATAAAAATCTGTACAAATTTCAAAACATATACGAATAATATTTTTTCAAGTCAAGTAAACCATTTAGAAGGGCTTATATGACTTGAGTGTCTTACCCTGTGATACAACCAGAGACTATAGCTACTTTGAAACGTTGATAATGCATAAAACATTCATAGAAATTTCAACTATGGAGCATACATTCCTCAAGAATAGACTTTAATTAATTCTGTGTTAATTATGAAACTTTCTACCGGGTGCAGAACAGACAGCCGCCGGGTGTGACAGCCGACAGCTAACGATGCATGTTCAGCGCTGGTCGGTCAGTCTGTCAGTGTTTCACGTTTCATGTGATGAGGCTATTGAAAATATACAGCTGAGGACCTGCTCCTTTACCTCGAGCGTAATGCATTTTCGTGCATTTGTTTGTATGTCATTGTATTACGCAATGATCGCACCACAAATGCGCACGTATTTGTATTTAAGCAACAAAAAAAAACAAAAACGACAGCAACAACGAATACAACAAGGACAACAACCGGGACTACAAGCAGGACAACAAGAGCACCAAAACCAGCAAACAAGTATTTTGTGCCGTTGTACAACGTAGTACCAGAAGCGACGACATAATGTCATCCTTCGGGCCAACAACCAACTGCAAATGCACTTGTTCACAAAAATTTTGTGGGATAGCATTTTAATCCATAATAAACGGAGGGGGACACTAGACGAGGAGACACTCGAAACATGGAGGGAAATTCGAAGAGGGTACACACGAGGAAAGCATATTCGGGAAGTAGACATACGAGAAGAGCACATTAACGAGTAGTTGTGCAAAACCAATGGTTTATATATATAAATGTTCCAAGTGCCAGCAAGAACTGTATGGGACTCGTGTGTATGGTCAGTATGTCGTATCAGTCGGTGTGGGTTTTGTGCGATATGATGAGACTAAGTGTATGGATTGTAAGGCTTTGGCTGAACGTGTGTCAACTGATACGGGACGGGTATCATGTTCAGGTGGCGACGTTCGAAATAGGTTAAACGAATAACTTAAGATAGTTAGGAACAGGTATCGGAATAAAGGTTAAGCAGTTGATTTTTTTTAAAGTACACGAAATATCGATAAATGCTTTAATTACTTTTTATATACTTTCCATGTCATTTATATCCCTGCTCTCTACAAAATGTCGTGTCATTAGTTGCTCCACTTGACGTTGATTTATAATCAATAGCCTGAAAGAGCTAAATTAATTTATAACCCCTTCCAACACAAAGGACAACTTAAATCCGCGCACTCTGTTTTCAAGCAAAAGTACTAAAATGCAGCACGAAGGCGATTTTTACTTTGGTGCCCTAAAAGCACAGCAAGAGCATACGTTGCAGTCACTCGGGTGAATGGACGAACAAACGAGCGGACAAACGACACACGAACGAACAAAAGTTTTTCCCCCAGGATCAACAGCAAATTTTCAACTTTCTATCGAATATTGTCAATATTAAATGCAGAATTTTTCACAGAATTTCACACGACAAAACTAGGACAGCAGACCAGACCATGATGCAGCTTTCCCTGCTGTCCGACATTCACACTGAGTGCCTCAAGTGTCGAAAAACTAAAATTAATAGAACAACAAAAGCAACGCAACACAATGCAGGAAGGTAAAATAAATCGGTAACAGTGGGGTGCACAAGGACTATCGATAACAAAGCTTTAATTTATAGAAAAAAATAACTGCCAGTAAAAAAGCCCATTGAATAAACATTCTCTTTGACATTGACAACGACAGAGATAGTACTAGTAGAAGACGAAGAAGAAGATGAACAATAATAACAACTGGACTAAACTTTAGCTCACCACTACTTCTCTCTCTCTGGCTCACACTATCTGACCCTCTTAAATCCCGAGCTCGTTCTCTGACGGAGAATGTCAATAAATTCTTCGGCAAGGACCCGAAATTCCAATGAGTTGGATCAGTGTCAATACATTTGGGACGTGTGCATCTTGACTGAACGTGAACGTGAACGGGACGAGACGAGCCGTCGTTATACAAGATGATTTGGTATGGTACGACTACAGTTTCGGGCATGCTATAGTTTTCACTAGTGGGTTGTATAGGGTTTGGTCGTTTTTATCGGCGTGGTCGGTGGGTCGGCACCTTGGGGCATGTTGGCAACACAAACGAACAACATTTGTGCGCTGCTGGGAAATTTCTAAATAAATAGATAATAAAAACCAAACTTGTGCAGGGAAAATAAAGGATTTTTGGTGTTTTTTTTTTTTTTTTCAAACTTTTGGCTACTCTGAATGGAAAAAAGAGCAGCATATGAGTCGGGCTACTAGTGCAATATTAATGGCAAGCCAAAAATATAAATAAAACTAAAATAAAAATAAAAATAAAAACTGCAAAAAAAAAATATGCAACCAATATACATAGAGAAATAGCTTAAGCTCAACAAATTACAAACAATTTATGTTGGGTTAGGGCAATATGTGGCAATGCAGTAGCATATTTTTGGCTTTTGGCTATCTAGAAATAGATATAATACAAATCAGCTATAAAGAGCTAAAAATAATAATACCGTTTCGTATAATAAAAGCGCAACACTTGTTAAGTATGAAAAATTGATGTGTAATGTTATATTTTATCCCATCATTGTGACTGCATCACACGACTCGACCACTTTACTCACTGTACAAGCAATTCACACTCAGTGTATACTCACTTTATACCCACTTGATACTCACTTTATACCGATGTTAGAGCGTGGTTGGGTTTTATTGAATTTGTGCGCTGATGTGTATGTGTGTGTGTGTGTGTATGTGTGCCAGCACGATTAACCGTTAGACACACATGACTACGTATTAGTTACAATGGCACTGCTCAACATTGTCCTGTGAGCACTTTGGCCGGATGCTGGCTGACTACTCAGATGAGCACAGCTGGCAAACAGGAGACACCGCCGTGTATCCGACTTACCATCTGCACATTAATGTTTTAATAAAGCCATTGTCGGTGGTGGTCGAGTAATATTGCTACTAAATACTACATCCTTGTTTTAGGATTTTATTTTTCGTGTGTTATCGAGTAAGAGTAGTTTCAAATTTGTGTAATTTTTACATTTTCAGAATCATTAATTAGACCTCTTCATTAAAATTCTATAGGAGCCGGACCATATTTTCAGATTCTACTACCGCGTCGATTCTACCTCGGACAGCTCTTTCTCGAAGAAATTGTTTCGAGAAAAATATTTCTCCAGAAAATACTAATCTTTACCGATACCATTCATTATGTGACAATTTAACTCCGAAAATTCCTCTGCGAGACACTTTATAACCGAATAATTCTTTCGTAGACAATTCAAACCCCCATTTCCTTCTCAAACAATACGTACTATAGGCTTGATATTGAAAGTCGGATCATGTTACCTGACAATTCATCTCCGACAATTCCTCTTCGAGACACTTATTCTCCGAATAATAATTCCGTAGACAATTAATACCCCGGCCATTTCGTTCCCAAACAATATTGCACCATGGAATTGCTGTAGAAGCCGGATCTCTGTTTCCCATTGCTTCAATTATTGTTCTAAGTTAATTCTTTCGCGGAAAACTTTTCTTCGCGACAATTATTTCTCGGACAATACTTCCCCAGACAATTCTTCTCGCGAGAATTCATCGCCTATAAAAATAATACCCTTACAACTCATTTCCGATAATTCCTCTTCGAGACACTTATTCACCGAATAACTATTCCGTAGACAATTAAAGGGTTTTTCAACAGGGACGCTACAAAAGTAGAGCGACAGGGACAGCAATCGACGCCATATTTCTTGCCGCTCTTTTGACATTTTTCTTCAGTAAGGTTTATCATTTCATGATGAAAAGATATACGAATTCGAATTTCGGTAGTAAATTTTAATAATTTCGACTCGTTGTTGGCTCGTATATCTTTTCATCATGAAATGGCAAGCCTTACTGAAGAGAAATGTCAAAAGAGCGGCAAGAAATACGGCGTCGTTTGCTGCCCCTGTCACTCTACTTTTGTAGCGTCCCTGTTGAAAAACGCTTGAAAAAACTTTTGTAGCGCTCTTATTGAAAAACCATTTAATACCCCGGCCATTTCTTTCCCATCATTGCTATGGATTGCTATGGAAGCCGGATTATTGTTTTCCATTATTGCAATTCTTTTTCCGAGTTAATTCTTCCGTGAAAAACTTTTCCTATCACCAATTCTTTCTCGAACAATACTCCCCCAGACATTTCTTCTTTGAGACAATTCATCGCCTATAAAAATAATACCCTTACAACTCATTTCCGATAATTCCTATTCGAGACACTTATTCACCGAATAACTATTCCGTAGACAATTAATACCCCGGCGATTTCTTTCTCTAACAATATTGTATTATGGGATTGCTATGGAAGCCGAATCATTGTTTTCCATTGTTACAATTCTTGTTCCAAGTTAATTCTTCCACGAATAACTTTTCCACTCGACAATTTTTTCTCGGACAATACTTCCCCAGACAATTCTTCTTCGAGAAAATTCATCGCCTATAAAAACAATACCCTTCCAACTCATTTCCGACAATTCCTCTCCAAGACACTTATTCACCGAATAACTATTCCGTAGACAATTAAAACCCCTAACAATATTGTATTATGGGATTGCTATGGAAGCCGAGCAATTTTCTCCGGAATCAATTCTTCTCATGAAAACTCTTCCTCGAGAAAATTCTATCACGAAAAGTTCTCCCCTACCTGACGATTCATCACTGGATAATACCATCCCGACAAATCGTCTCCTATATATTCTTCTCATGAAAACTCTTCCTCGAGACAATTCTATCACGAAAAGTTCTCCCCTACCTGACGATTTATCACTGGATATTACCATCCCGGCAAATCGTCTCCGATATAATGTTGAAAGCTTGACGATTATTTCCATTATACATAATGCATTAAGTATATGATTCAAGTATATGATTCATATCGTAAATAGTATAGACCCTACGGGAAAATCATTTTTATAGGTTCTACTTATGTCGCTTTTATATATGAAACCAGCCGACAACTTTAACATGGAGTTATTATAGAAAGAAGTGAAAGGACATCCTTTGTAATAGGGCTAAATGAGGTGTTTGTGTCGAATATATTCCCTACGCTTTTGTGGTAAATATCACCAGGAGTGTACATTAGGCCGGGTCGGTCTTCATACAAAAAAAATTGGTCACTATCATGCCAAAGGGGAAAAAGTCGAAACCAAAAAAAAAAAAGTTTTGAATTCTCTAAAAACCAAAAAATCGTTTTCACTTAAACAATATATTTTTTTGTTTATGAAGCAATCTAAACACTTTCAACGGTAAAGTTTTAGAATTTTACGAGACCATTAATAATATGACAAGCAAAATTGAATTTAAGGGGTGGAATTCAGAAAAAACTAACATCACTTATTGAAGCCCGGAGGGCAATTAAATCTATAGAACAAATATATTAACCGCCAATATCTTTCCAACGATGTATAAAACTTGATGATCGGACATCAAATAAAAAAGATATGACGAAAAAACGGTTTTTGGCGGTTTTTGACGGGATCGAAAAAAAAATATTTCTGACACTTTTACGAGGTAAGCTTTCATTTTAGTGGCGGACATTCAAACATTTTTTTTTTTTCGACCCGGTAGTGTACATCCCAAACTGGGATACGAATCCGCGCATATCTCTGGACTGCTGATGCCAGTATCAATTTTTCCTTCTTATGACAACGCCGTATTGATTTCATATAGCTTTAAAAAGATCCCATCTTATATTTAAAATGGATTTCTTTATTTATCATGAAAATGATAATATTAACTGAAATACAAGAGTGTCTAATATTTTTGAATAAAATTAAAATTAAAAAAATTTAATTTCACTGAAAATTACTTAAAATAAGTACAGAGTATTTGTGTTATTGAAATGTTTTATAGCTGCTAAAGTATAAATTTAATTATAAATATAATAAATAATAAATAATAAAACAAAATATTTAACAAAAGAAGTAAACTTTTAATTTTAGTTTTTTCTCTAGCTCTTAAAAACATTTAATAAAAAGAAAATAGAAACATCAGTAACTATTACGCATCTCTTTATTGTTTAATCTAAAAAAAAAAAAACATTTGGTTGTTAATAAAATCCGATATAATCCAAAGAAAAACAAGATACAACGCATAAATATGCAATATATGCTCGCTTATATTAAACAATATACACGAAGTACACAACAAAAACGTTACGTAAAATCATTTCAAATCGTCACCATTACCACCCGAAATGATTTTAATAAACGTTACCCACACATATTGCACTCCATTGTTCAACAATTTCAACAATACCATGGACGTCTCATGGACGGCTCACACTTTCAACGCATATTCTTTGTACTTCAATAATCCGAGTAATTCACATGAAAAAAGAAGAAGAAGAAGAAGAACAAAAACTTAACTAAAATGCAATCAACTACGAAAGTACCAACATGGCCGAGCGACTAGGCAGCCTGGCCAGGCCACCCTCGAGGACAAAAACGACTCTTACACCATTTATCTACCACTCTTTTACCATTCTACACGCATAGAGCAGACCATAAAGAGCCAATAGCCTCTGGAACCATGGTACATGGTACATGCTGCACGCATTTAGATGGCACAGCGGCGGTAGTGCTACTCACTAGCGGCAGCCTAATAGAACGTCATCTCCTAGAGCGCTTACAATGGCCACCAACCAACCAACCACTCCTTCAACTACCACTAACTCTCCCATATCCTGTAGGTTCAATAATCTGTGGCTGTGTGTTTGAGTTTCTAGGCCAACGTCCGTCCGTCCGTCCGTCTGTGTATGTCTGTCTGTCTGCTTGCACTTAAACTTCCAAGTCCTTGTCGTCATTGTCCTTTGTGAATGTTAATCCTTAAATCTTTTCCATTGCCAACTAAAAGCAGATTTTTAATACGTTCGCTTTCTTTGCTTAGCTTTGGCTTCACTTTTTGTTCTTTTCAGCATGTTGGAGTGCGTAGATGTGTGTGTGACAGTGTAATATAGCTGCTAATGTTGGCCTTCATACATACTACATCACACACACATACAAACATACCGACAGACGGACCGACAGACGGACCGACACAAGGATACATTTGTATTTTCGCAGGACTTTCGTTCTCGCTTAACGCAATTTCACACGGTGTTCAGCATACAAAACAATTTTTATCGGTCGCACAGGCCTACGTATTAAACAGAATCAAATACATATTTTTTTTTGTATTTGTCTAAATACACAGATAGAAATTTATTTTTTCTTAAACTGAATGTAAAAAATTAAATAATTGATATAACAAACTATTTTGTTAAATATATCAAAAGTTTCAATTGACGCTGTATATATAACAAATTGTTCTATAATATATTCTTCTAATAAAAAATTATTCTATTATTTAGGAAATTGTTTTGTTGATTTAACAAATTGTTCGTTGTTAAAACAAAATGGTAAACTGAACTAATAATAATAATAATAGTTTGGCGCTACAGTCCTGTATAGAACTTCGGTCGAGCTCTCTCACCATTTTGAGCTGTGCGTGTTATATTTGTACTCAAAGTGGTGGGACCTACAGTTTATTGCCGAATCCGAACGGCGGGTGAGAGCTTTTGATAGGCAATGTTTTACTCTCGTAGGTTTGCCATTTACTGACGAGAGGTAGCGCGGTATAGAAAAATGTTTCTATGAAAAGATGTTGTTAGCCCCAGTCCAGGCTTGAACCAGGGACCTTTCGCCTCGCAGTCCAACGCACTAACCACTGAGCTACCGCGGCTACTAGTTATTATTAAATGTCCGTAATTAATGCAATTATTGCGAAAAGATCTTGGCCTACATCCTTACAAAATCAAATTGACGCAAGAACTGAAGCCGCTTGACCACCAGAAGCGTCGTATGTTCGTGAATTGGGCTGAGCAACAACTTGAAAATGATTCGGATTTTCATCTAAAAATCATCTTCCGCGATGAGACTCATTTCTGGCTGAATGGCTTCGTCAATAAACAAAATATGCATTATTGGTCAGACAGCAATCCACACGTAGTACATGAGTCATCATTGCATCCCGAAAAAATTACGGTTTGGTGCGGTTTATGGGCCGGCGGCGTTATTGGGCCGTACTTCTTCCGTGATGATCAAGACCGGCACGTTACCGTGAATGGGAATCGCTACCGTTCAATGATAACCGAATATTTTTGGCCCCAATTGGATGATATGGACTTGGAGGACATGTGGTTCCAACAGGACGGCGCCACAAGCCACACAGCGAATGCCACAATCAATTTATTGGAAACCAAGTTTATCTCACGAAATGGTCCAGTCGTTTGGCCGCCTCGGTCGTGCGATTTGACGCCGTTAGACTATTTCCTGTGGGGCTACGTCAAGTCTATGTATGGTCTATGCCAACAAGCCAGCGACGATTGATGAACTTCGTACGAATATCGAACGTGAAATTGCAGCAGTATCGGCCGATTTATGCTTGAAAATCGTCGAAAATTGGGTTCAGCGTCTGGACTTCTGCAAGCGTGCCCGTGGTGGCCATGCAAAAGAAATCGAGTTCCATACATAATGGCATCGAACGTACTTTTACAGGAATAAAGAATTTCATTGATATCCAAAACCGTTTTTAAAAAAAACTTTTGTAGCGCTCTTATTGAAAAACCCTTTATTTATAGACTAATATATTTAATCAAATTATTAATTACGGACAAATATAATTATGATTTACGTAAATACAACAGATATTTTAATAAAAACGTAAAACACAAAATTTAACAAACATATTTTTGTATTGTAATTAACGTTTTAATAATCGCACTTGTACACAGAAAAAAATAATCGACGTAAATACAGCAACCCGTATTAATTGCATTCATTAATCAATCCAGTAAGGATATTCACTAATTTAATGAAAACATTTGCTATTCTTCGTTAAATCAGCCATTCCGTTTGCTACTTTGATTATGATAATGTGTCAATGCAGCAAATTAATTATTTAGTGCAGTTTCAGCAATTATATTTGCTAAAACTGCGCCGACTAAATTATTTGCTGCTTTGACGTACAAATATTCATATTAGCGAACGAAATTACTTATATAACGAAGAATAGCAAATGTTTTCATTAAATTAGTGAACTTATTTGCTGGATTGATTAAAGAATGCAATTAATATCGGTTGCTATAATTACGTCGATTATTTTTGCTGTGCAGGTTGTTTATAACAAATTATTTTAATTATATAAAATGTTATTCTCTCTTTATATAACAAATTATTCTCTCTTAATTTAACAAACAATTCTCTGTTTATATAACAAATTATTCTCGGTTAATTTAACAAATTATTCTCAGTTTATATAAATATTTTGCTGTTTCAACCAAATGTTTAATTGAACTTAATATTGCATAGCTAGTACAATTATCAACAATTGAGGCATTTGGAAGTAATTTAAATATAAGCTAAAAATAACATAAAAATAACAAACTATTATACTTTGTTTCAATGAACGCACTCTGTTTATATAACAAATTATTTTGCTGTTTCAACAAAATGTTTAGGCGGAATAGGTTTTTATAACTTTTACAATGAACAGTAGTTGACATAGCAAACTTGTACGTTAAATTGACACAAAACAATTGATAGACATATTATAAATTGCAAATATCAATATATTTCAAATTTAACAATTATATTTATATAATATTGATTAATAAACTTATCAAAAAAATATATTTTGAAATTTTTCATAACAATGAATATTTAAAAAATGTTTGCAAAATTTTAATCAATGTTTTGTTTTATTATAAAATTAACAATTTTTGTATTTACTACAATTTCCAATAATATTTTTAATAAATTAAATGAAATTTATTAAGTCATGCTGCATTGACTGAAATATTTATTAACTAATATTGTTAAACTAATTAAAGAATTAATATGATTTTTAATTAATACCTTTGTTAGGTTAACAAAAACATTTGTTATTTTAATATATTTTTATATTAGCATTTCGCATTAATTAAAACAGCAAAAATAGCAATGAATTGGTTTTATATAAATTAAATAAAATTTATTTAATTATGCAACATTAATTGAAATGTTATTAACTTATATTGTTAAACTAATAAACGAATTAATTTGATTTTAAATTATTCCGTTAATTAGTTTAACAAAAACATTTGTTATTTTAACAAATTTTTCTACTAGCATATCTTATTAATTAAAACAAAAACTATTATGGATTTTGTTTTTTATGTATTCATTTTATATATTTAAAAATAATTTAATGGCTATATTTAAAAATTAGTAAAATAGTTTTTTTTTTTTTAATTTTTGCAATGTATATTTTGTAGCTGCTATCGTTGCTATTCTATTAGATATTGTTACATCAACACCACGTTTATTATGCCATTCCATACGTATTCAACTAACACACATTCGCACACCAAAAGAAACACAATAGCACGACAGACAGACAGAACAAATTACAGCGCTATATCTTGTAGTTACTACGTGTATCTTGTATCTTGCAGTCAGCATCTTGGAGGTGCCGGCTGCCATTGCCAATTCTTGAGATTCGATTTGTGCCACTGGCTATTCGGACTGTTAAATCACGTACTACTCATGTGTGTGTATTTGTAATTATAGTTGTTTTTGTTGTTGTTGTATTTTGTTATACACCGTTCATTGTATTGTTACGTGTATCGGCAAAAAGTATCCATAAGTTAACTTTTAATTTTATGCAATCTCATGTTGTCCCTGATTTCACATAGAGTGCTTCACAGTTTTCTCATCTCGTCTGGTATCATTTTTATTGTTAACGTTTATTCTTGCACTTGTTTGTGTCATCGTCTTTGTTTGGTCATTTATTGCTATTTGTTTTCTTCGTTTTTTTTGCTCATTGTTATTATTGGATTATAGTACTTTGTTTATGTTGCTATTCGGTCTTGATTTCTTTTTCATATCATAGGATTTAGGTTGATCAAATTGTTGTCGAGATCAAGAAAATTTTAATTAAACTGAAGCAAAATGCTGTGAATTTTGGGTTTCTTTTAATAATTTGCATGCAAAAAAAAAAGGAAAACTTGTAAAACATTTTATTTGAAATTTCAGAAACTTCTCAGGTAGGTAAAGGGTTTTTCAACAGGGACGCTACAAAAGTAGAGCGACAGGGACAGCAAACGACGACATATTTCTTGCCGCTCTTTTAACATTTCTCTTCAGTAAGGTTTGCCATTTCATGACGGAAAGATATACGAATTCGAATTTCGGTAGTTAATTTTAATAATTTCGACACATTGTTGGCTCGTATATCTTTTCATCATGAAATGGTAAACCTTACTGAAGAGAAATTTCAAAAGAGCGGCAAGAAATATGGTGTCGTTTGCTGAAAAACCCTTGAAAAAAACTCTTAGCGCTCTTATTGAAAAACCCTTTACTATAAAGAATATAAAATTTCAGAACTTAATTGTCAAGTCAAATTTTAATATAAAAACCAGTTGAGAAGGTTAGATCACATGGGAAATTTTAAAGTAGGTGTTATTATGATAGTTAGGATTATCAAAATTATAGTCGGTCTAAGCCGACTATAAATACCCTACACATATGTGTGGTTACCATTTAAAGTGGTATATAGGTCATCAGGGTATACGAATCCTGAAAATAACTACAAGCTTTCCATCGCTGAAGAATTTGCATTCATTTGATACCCATATTTACAAATGGGTAGGTGTACCGAATTTCGAATTTTATTTGGGAACCAGAACTCGTATCGCAGGAAAACATTATTTCCATGTATTTGAGCATGAAGTCAATATATATCTGACCAAAAAAGTTTACCTAAGCACGTATACACTAAAATTGATTTGTAGATGTAAATTTTATATGAGGTATTTGAACATAAGTGGTCGCTTCTCAGGTCACAATAGACCGATCATGCCAATTTTCTTGTTCAGACTGCTTAGATATATAAGTAATCTAAATCTAAAGTTTCATTGCTCTAGCTCTTTTTTCTGTAATCGTGATTTCAACCGACAGACATAAGAACATACGGACAGACAGACAGGCAGACAGACGGACATCGCAAAATCGACTCAGGAGGTCATGCTGATCAAGAATATATATACTTTTCCATACAGGAGATGCTTTTTTCAGGGTGTTACAAACGGCGTACCAAACTGAATATACCCTTTCACTATTATAATAATAATAGTTTGGCACTACAGTTCTATAAGAACTTAGGCCGAGCTCTCTCACCATTTTAGAGCTGTGCGTGTTATATTTGTACTCAAAGTGGTGGGACCTACAGTTTATTGCCGAATCCGCACGGCGGGTGAGATATTTTCATAGGCAATGTTTTTACTCTCGGAGGTTAGCCATTTACTGCCGAGAGGTAGCGCGGTATAGAAAAATGTTTCTATGATAAGATGTTGTTAGCCCCAGTCCAGGCTTGATCCGGGGACCTTTCGGCTCGCAGTCCAACGCACTTACCACTGAGCTACCGCAGCTACACCCTTTCACTATTAGTGTAGGGTATAACACTAACACGGACTATTAATTTTCAAAGACCTTTGAATTTACATTGGAAAATCGATTTATTAGATCATTTTTGATTTCTATTTTTTTATTTTTTAAACCGAAAACAGTTTATGACTATTCAGAACATTGTCCTAAGTAATGAAGAAAATTACTATCTTTAAGATATCTATTCTACTTGTTTTAATTTTCCGTCTAATCAGCATCTTTAAATTGCATTACAAACATGTATAGAATCTGTAGCTTCGTTGGTTCATATGTTTAATGTGTGGGACTACGAGTCGAAAAGGTCGCTGGTTCAAACCACCGCGTATGCAACATGAAAATAGAGAACATATTTTTCTTTCTATACGACACTACCTCTCGACAGACAATGGCATACCTCCGAGAGTAAAACTTTGTCTTGTAAAAGTCTCTTAAAGCGAATTTCGCATTCGGCATTAAGCTATAAGTCGCACCATTTGAGTACAAATGAATATAACACACAGAGCGCAAATGGTGAATGCGGTTTGACCTAGGCTGTTGTGCAATAATAGTATTATTATTTTTTATGTATGCAATATGCATATAAAAAATTATTTCTCTTTTTGTAAAGAATTGACATTGATTAATTGACAAAGATTAATTTATGTTAAAAAAAAACTTATTTCAAATGCAATTTATAAACTGAAAAATAAAAACAATTTAAAGAGTCATTCATTATTAGTATTTGGTTCGTTAATTGACTTTTGTGATATTAATTAAAGTCAAAGATAGTGCTAAAAATAAACGTACTTAGTTATTATATAGATAAAAAATATATGTAGGTAAAAATAGATTTGCATTTTTTAACTTCATGACATGTCTAGTAATGCAAAGGCATACATCAATGCAGCTTTTAACTGCATAATTAATTTATTTCAAAAATGTGATTTCATCCTATTAAAATTGACACTTAAATGCATACTAGTTACAAAAATCTTCACAGATACCTTGGGGGAAAAAGTATGAATTGTTTTAAAATTACCTATCACGTGATTGGTAAAAAGAAGACTTGTCACTGTTCTAGTCTAAAGGTATGCAAGAAGAATACAATTCGTAATCATTAAACATGTTCTGCGACCATTGGTACCGACTAAGGTCAGGATCTTAAAGACAAGTTCTAAAGGTCTGCATGAGAAGGTGGATTGTGTCCCTGCTAAGCATTCGCTGCAGCGAAAAGGCATTAGGTGGCGACATAGTCAAGAGACTTATTTACAAGCAGCAACTAATGCGTCTATAATTCGTAGACTGTTTTTCGAAAAATTAATTGATTTAAATACAGTTAAAAAAACATGGGTAAGTTCGGTCACATGGGGCGGATTTTTATAGTCGGTCGGGCCCGACTATGGAATACCCTACACCTTTGGTGGAGATATTAATGAGGAATATTTAATTGTATACCTTAATTTTAAATATTTAATTATGCTGAACCTCCCTACCCTCAGAATATTATTCATATATCAGAAATTTACGTCTTATATCCCCATAAATTAAAAAATTTATATAAAGTATAAAAAACTAAAAAAAAAAATTGAAAAATATAATTGGGCGGACCACGCCTATATTTAAAATTTTGAAAGGCTAATATTTTATAGATTTGATTTTAATAATTTATGGATCAAATTTTCACTATGAAAACCCGGGAAATAATGAAAAAAAAAAGTGGGCGGATCACGCCCATTTTTGGACCACATATTTTTAGGTAAATTCTAACAATATGTTTTAAATTTTATAACTATACCTTGAATACTTTTCGAAATATTAGTTTCGAAAGAGTTATATAAAAGTGACTTGTATGGGAGGTGGGCGTGTCCGTTGACTGATTTTGCTCATTTTCAAACTCAGTTCCTACTTTTGGCTAAAATATATTGAGACGAAATTTCATCGCATTCTGATCAGTATTTCTCAAGTTATTCTGTATTCGGACAGCAAGACAGCAAGACAGCAAGACAGCAAGACAGCAAGACAGCAAGACAGCAAGACAGCAAGACAGCAAGACAGCAAGACGGACAGACAGACAGACGGACATGGCTAAACGGACTCGGGTAGTGATGCTGATCAAGAATATATATACTTTTCCATACCGGACACGCCTCCTAAGGGGCGTTACAATATATGCACAAAGTTAATATACCCTGTACCTCATAGGTGTAGGGTATAAATACTGAATGCACCTGGTCACATAACACGCTTTTGAAGACCAGTTCTGTGATAGGTCTAAAAGTACAGGTTACAACATATGATCTTCAAGATAAGTTCTGTGCTAGGTCTAAAGGTCTGCAGGAGATGTTAATTGACCTCTACCCAACACAATGTCATGTTAAAGTTGCCGGTTGGTTTTATATAAAAGAACCAGAACTGGGACCGGTTAACTATCTCCGAGGAAGTAGGCACGTGCCTAGTCCAGGATTAGTTATTTTCCACGTACTTAGGTGTTGTTTTCAAATAAAATAGCCAGAACTAGGACCGGTAACTATCTCCGAGAAACTAGTAACGAGTCTAGGACCAGTTCGTTTCCCCGTAGGGTACTTTTAAGAATCAAACCAAATAATAAAAATAGTTTAGCGCTACAGTCCTACAAGAACTGAAGCCGAGCTCTCGCATCACTTGAGCTGTGCGTGTTATATTTGTACTCAAAGAGGTGGGACCTACAGTTTAATGCCGAATCCGATCGGCGGGGCGAGAATCACAAATTTTGCATATTTCAACTCAAAACTTAGTATAAAACAATATAGTATTTTGTCTTTACTTTTCTCTCAATTCAACAACATATTTTTTGTTGAAATTTAGCTTTGTTATTTTTACAACTACTCTTGTATTTCTACAATTGTTACTTATTTGACAGTATATTTATAACACACATTGCAATAGCTCTATCGTCTACGAACTGTCATAAACAATTTGTTATTTTAGTCACTCGCTTTTTTGTCATTCAAACAAACTTTTTTATTTGCTACACACTGCTGACAGCTACGTTTTGTCACTCCAACAACTTTTCTTTTATAACATTGTTATTTCAACTACTTGCTGTAGTTATTTCAACTAAAGTTCTTTTCATTACAAACAACTGTTTGCTTTTCATCATCATTGCTGACAGCAGCAAACAACAACCAACCTCTTACCGTGCAACATTTTTATCGGTTGCCACTATTGCTGCGCCTCTTGTGGTTGTCATTACTACTACTATTGTTGCTATTATAGTTGCCAACAAAATTGTCATTGTTGCGCTGACTCTTCGACAGTTTTTTGCACATTTTTTCGACATTTTGTGTACATTTTTATTTTATTTTTTATTTCCATTTTCATTTCATTTTCATTTATAAGCAATGCCAAGCAATGTCTGCAAAAATAGATGAGGTCAAAATTGCCGTAGCAAACAATGCGAGTGAGATGCAAACTTTGTCGTTACATTTTGCGCATTCGCCTTGATTTCTTTTTTTTTTTAGCTAATTCTGTTTTTTTTTTTTTTGTTGGTTTTGATATTTTTGTCGAGATTTTTACTTCGTTATTTGTATTTATAGCGCGTCTTCGTTATCGCTGCCTTCGTCTTTCTCTGCTGTATCCTTTCATTAGACGCCATTTTTGCGTTTATTTCTGTCGCTGTCGCTATTGCTTTCGGCATTCTTTCCGTCCCGCGCTCTGTGTCGTCAAATTGTTCGCCAATTATTTGGAGATTTAATGTTTGTAAATGCGCTGCAGATTGCGGCCTCGAATTGTTTTTTGTACCGTTTGGCTTTTGTGTCCGTCTGTCTGTCATTCTCTCTATTGTAGGCCGAGTTCTTTTATCGGTTTGTTTATGTTTGTCCCCGCACCGTATTTTCACATGTGTCGTATATTGTATCGAGTTTTCCAGCGTATTATGTGGACCATGTATATTTTGATTTTTGTACATTTCTATTTTTTTCTTTTCCTAATTTCAGATAGCGTTTTTCCTATGCATTGTAATGAGTTGCAATGTTTCCTATTATTAGCATGCATTACATGGACTGATTTAATTTTTGGCATTTTACTGAGATTATTTTGGGGACTTACCTTGGTATTTGAAAACTGCAGTTAGAGCATTAGCGAAGGGAGCAGAAAAGGAAATTAAATTTTATTATTTTAATGTGTAAATAATTTATTAATAGAGTTGTATATCATTAAAAATTATATTTGTCACTAAAATTCAAATTTTCACTAAAAATTTAATTTTTCACTAAAAATTAAATTATTCAGTAAAAATTCCGTTTTTCACTAAAAATTCAATTTTTCACTAAAAATTCAATTTTTCACTAAAAATTAAATTTTTCACTAAAAATTCAAATTTTCACTAAAATTCAATTTTTCACTAAAAATTCAATTATTCACTAAAAATTCAATTTTTTACTAAAAATAAAATTTTTCACTAAAAATTCAATTTTTCACTAAAAATTCAATTTTTCACTAAAAATTCAATTTTTCACTAAAAATTCAATTTTCCACTAAAAATTCAATTTTTCACTAAAAATTCAATTTTTCACTAAAAATTCAATTTTTCACTAAAAATTCAATTTTTCACTAAAAATTCAAATTTTCACTAAAAATTCAATTTTTCACTAAAAAATTCAATTTTTCACTTAAAATTCAATTTTTCACTAAAAATTCAATATTCACTAAAAATTCAATTTTTCACTAAAAATTCAATTTTTCACTAAAAATTCAATTTTTCACTAAAATTTCAATTTTTTACTAAAAATTCAATTTTTCACTAAAAATTCAATTTTTCACTAAAAATTCAATTTTTCACTAAAAATTCAATTTTTCCCTAAAATTCAATTTTTCACTAAAAATTCAATTTTTCACTATAAATTCAATTTTTCACTAAAAATTCAATTTTTCACTAAAAATTCAATTTTTCACTAAAAATCAAATTTGTGCTAAAAATTAAATTTTTCACTAAGAATTCAATATAAAGTTTTCATTAAAACTAAATTTTTCTTAAAAAAAAATAATTAAAACTAAATTTTTCATTAAAATTAAAATTCTTACTAAAAATTCAAATTTATCTCTTAGCCACTTCCCCCCCCACTTGTCTCCTCTCTGTGCCATAAAACAAATTCCTGAATAGGCTTCAAACAATCATCAACATAAATACCAAAAAATGCACAATCACACAAAGACATCTACAGGTGGCTCAACCTGTACGAGCAACACCCACCGCCTATAATTGCTTAAAATCCCTAAAATTAAAGACTACCATTCCATGTTCATATTTCGCCCCCTCGGGACGAACTAAAAACTTTTATACTTAAGAAATTATAGCCACATAAATCAGCAAAATAAAAAGTTTAACACAAATTCTAGGCTACCGAAAAATAAGTAGTATTTTTTATATACTTATTTCAGTTTTTAAACTTTGCTAAAAAGTTATTTACTTCATTCACACTGCCGCTTAATAGCTATAAATGCAAAGCAGCCTCAACGCCTGTCAAGAAGACCTCAACTAATGCAACAACCTAGACCTTCTTCTTTCTCCTCCCATCACCCATCCACCTACTGTTAAATCCACTTGTTAAGTATCTGCTTAATGCTTAAATGTTGCCGGTTTGTGTGATTTTCTAGGTTTTGTTTATTTAAAAAGCGCGTTTTCTTTTTTTTTTTTTTTTTTTTTGGTTTTACTAAATAAACCATTTAAAAGGTTAAGAAAAATAAAAAACATGACCCTCGAAAACATTTCCCTAAGACAAGCAACCTTCATGCAATGTCCCCCACTCCCCCCACAACAATCAACAATTTTTAACCACACGCAAAGCATAGCGGGGTAAAGCACAAAAAATAAAAAAAATAAAACTTTGCATAAGCCAAGGCGCAAAAACATGGGCAATAAGTGTGGCCATTAGATGCCGCCAAGAAAGCAACAGCAAAGCGTTGTAAACACCACCGCTGGTTATACAAAAAAAAAAAAAAACAGAAATTGTTCAAAACAACAGTGACAAGAACAATAACAACAACAAAATAAAATACAAGCGCAGGAAGTTGCAAGGACAGCAGCCGGAAAAGAAAAACACCTTCAGCTATTTTAAGCAACCATTTGAACACCGCCATCATCCGCACCGCATCGCATCAAAAAGAACCACAGCGCTGAACATTGCCAATGACTTTCACTTGCCGCCATGTTGTGCTTTTAAGTGCAACCCGGCCTGCGCTCACATGCTTGACTCTGTGGCATTTGTTTCTTTTGTCATTGTTTGGCACAAGAACCATTTTGGCCACATCGTCCGGCCGGCGGGCGTTAGCGAGTGCGTCGGAGCAGACGTCAGTCACTTGGCAGGCTATTGTTTTCCCATAAATAGTTACTTTAGTTTAAATGTCTTTGAAGTGTGGCAGAGACGAGGTGGAACTGACTGAATAAAATACAAAGGCATAATATATAATTCGACAAGCAATTTGCAATTTTTTAAATACAATAAAACTGTTTTTTAAAATATTCTTTCAACAGAAATGTATCTGTAATAAAAGTTTTAGAAAATATAAAAAAAGATATCAAGTCTAATACCCTAATCACACAGAAAAAGGAAATCATCATCATATTGATGAATTTCGTTCTTCAAACCATGATGCATTGTATTGAAGAACGATTCATAATATCGAGAACTACAAAAACATCAATGTTATGAATTCATTATCATTTTGATGAAAGACCGAAAAAGTGTTCTTCAATATGACGAAGAATACGTTTCATCATATTAATGAACAAATACATATATGTACATCATACAGAAGAATGTGGTTCATTATGAATTCATTATCAGTTTGATGAAAGACCGAAAAAGTGTTCTTCAATATGATGAAGTATACGTTTAATCATATTAATGAACAAATACATAAAATACATATATGTACATCATACTGAAGAATGTGTTTCATCCTGGCGAGTCAAATATACACCACTAGATTACGCATTGCATATTTTCCCAATTATGTTTCTCCATAATGCTAAATTATAAAGTACCAAAAATACCCTTTTTTGCAACTCTGACAGAATCTTGATGACTATGAGTACGCAACAAGAATCAGGAAATCAAAATCAACCAGAAATGATATATTTCATTCCAGATAAGACCAACAATCGTCAATTTGTAGAACAGTGTAATCGATAAAATAACTACAACTCCGTATATATTTTTAAGAATCAGGCAAAATATTCTTAAACTAAGTTCACGCGAAGTTGCTCTAGAGTTGAATAAACCTATAAATACAAATCTAATCTATCGTTGTCCACCAACATCGCCGCCACCACTCAAACATATGATTGAAATAATGATTCAAACATAGCGACACCATAGACGCAGTGACAATTTGTCACTCGGTTTTAATTGACATCAATTAATGCGATAGTCACGCGATTGCATAGCGTGTATCACAACAAGGGTTGTCAGGCATAATTATAGTCATTAAAGGAAATGATATTTTATGATGTGATATAATTCATATAGAAAAATTAATATTTATTATTTTCAATCGGATTTTTTTTTTATAAATATTCAATATTTTCAATTTGTGCTCTATAAATTTTATTACAATTTTTAAATGTCCTACTGATTTTATAATCATAACGTTTATAGTTAGAAGATAATACTTTGATTATCCATTTGTAATACGAAACTACCGATGATCTAAATCAATTAAACTGAGATATTAGAGTTATTGTATACCTACAATGTCAGGCATTGAAAATGGTCATGATCACTCGACCTTTTTTCAATGTTACTCCCAATTGTGCACTTATCCTATAACATTTAAATTTACGGGAATATTTACCGAGTGTTGTGAACTTTTTAAAAATTAAAAACTTCTCGTGAACCGAGTTGTTGTGACCTACAAATAAATTGAAATTCGATACATCTCGGTTCTCAAATGAAAGTAAATTATCTCACGATTTCAAGTACTAATTTGAACATATTTGTTTTCTTAATATTAACCAAATTGTACTCAAAATTCAGAATGTATATTTAAAATATTAAGAAATTTTTTTTATCATCCTAAAATGTACAAAAAAAATTACAACTAAATAGTCTTGTTCCTATTTATAGAAAACAATTCATCAATATGATGAATTCATTCATAAATATTATAAATTTATCGCCAACTACCAGATTCATCATATTGATATCTCCGTTCATTAAATGACAAATTCATATATTCATTATATATAAAGGGTTTTTCAAATGGGACGCTACAAAAATAGAGCGACAGGGACAGCAAACTACTCCATATTTCTTGCCGCTCTTCTGACATTTCTCTTAAGTAAGGTTTGCCATTTCATGATGGAAAGATATACGAGCCAACAACAAGTCGAAATCATTAAAATTTACTACTGAAATTCGGAGTCAGTGGCCTCAACGTTAAGAGCGCTACGTCCAATTTATGGTCGTCATAGTCGTCCTAGCAGATCAACAATTGAGCGTCTAGTGGAAAAATTTGAATCCACAGGCACAGTACAAAATGTGTCGAGAATATTGCTACCGCTGAGGCTTCAGTTGAAGAAAGCCCAAATGTGTCTCTCACACGTCGTTCTCAAGCGTTGGGCATTTCTGTGACGTCCTTGTGGCGAATTTTGCGAAAATATCTTGGCCTACATCCTTACAAAATCAAATTGACGCAAGAACTGAAGCCGCTTGACCACCAGAAGCGTCGTAGGTTCATGAATTGGGCTGAACAACAACTTGAAAATGATTCGGATTTTCATCGAAAAATCATCTTCAGCGATGAGGCTCATTTCTGGCTGAATGGCTGAATGGTCAGACAGCAATCCACACGTACTCCATGAGTCATCATTGCATCCGGAAAAAATTACGGTTTCGTGCGGTTTATGGGCTGGCGGCGTCATTGGGCCGTACTTCTTCCGTGATGATCAAGACCGGCACGTTACTGTGAATGGGAATCGCTACCGTTCAATGATATCCGAATATTTTTGGCCCCAATTGGATGATGTGGACTTGGAGGACATGTGGTTCCAACAGGATGGCGCCACAAGCCCCACAGCGAATGCCACAATCAATTTATTGGAAACCAAGTTTGGAGAACGTGTTATCTCACGCAATGGTCCAGTCGATTGGCCGCCTCGGTCGTGCGATTTGACGCCGTTAGACTATTCCTTGTGAGGCTACGTCAAGTCTATGGTCTATGCCAACAAGCCAGCGACGAGTAATGAACTTCGTACGAATATCGAACGTGAAATTGCAGCAGTATCGGCCGCTTTATGCTTGAAAACCGGGAACATTTTTTTTATGAATTTTTCAAAAAAAAATGTACCCGAAAAAAAATATTTTTAAAAATATAACTTTTTATTAATAAAAAGTTGTAATTATAAATAAATATATTACAAAACATTTTACTAATTTATGCATGAATTTATATAAGAAATAACATACAAAAACTACTTGAGAACTGAGAAGCATGGCAAAAAAATAAACGAAAAATAATTATTTTAATTAAAATATGTTTTGATGAACAGCATTCCTCAATATGATGTACATATATATTGTATTTTATGTATTTGTTCATTAACATGATGAAACGTATTCTTCACATACAGTTCATTATATTGAAGAACAATTTTTTCGACAGTTACCAAGCGTGCATCATATTTATGATCGCATTCATAACATTGATATCGTTACTCATCAATATTATGAATGGTTCTTCAATACAATGACTCATGGTTTAAAGAACGGAATTCATCAATATGATGTACATTTTTTTTTCTGTGTGTACATTCAGTACGGTTTTTTCGTATGTTGGGTTGTTTTATTTTTATAGCCGATACCAAAAGTGAAAGAGTATATTTGGTTATCCGTTTGTAACATTCAGACGAAGGTGTCTCCGATACAAAATACACTATTCTTGTTAAGCGTGACATCTTGAATCGATTTAGAGCTGACCAAATATCCGTCTGTCTTTCCGTCGTGTACGTATGTCTGTACGTCTTAGTCTGTTGGTCTCTGTCGGTCCGTCTTTTGAAATAACGATTAACTAGAAGAGCTAGACCAATGAAACTCGAAAGTTAGATTACTTATGAACCTCTTTTTTTATAAAACCGCAGTGACATAATTATTTAATATATAAAAAAAGTTATAGTCAAATTAGACCGATTTAATTACTAACTTCATTACACTAACTATCAAAATATCCCTATGTCATGAACACAGACAAAAAAAAAACATAGAATTAATATGATAAACTATTATTTTTAATAGTTAAATTCCATTATATACTAGAAAATACTATTAAATTATTTTAAAATTTATATAAAAATATATTTATTTTTTGTATACTATTGAACAATTCTTTTCTGTGTCATTAAACCTTCCTAAGGTAATGGTTCAAATTAATATTTAATTGTTATACATTTGTTTTCACCTTCAAACTACTTGTTTGCTGCTAATGGCACCTATACTGATGTGGTTTTTTATTATTGTAATTACAATTATTATTATTGTACTTAATGTGGTTGGTTCGTGGGTTGGCTGTGATTATTTTATGATAGCATTTAATGTTTATTACAATTTTGCAATATTTTTCACAAATATTACAGCAAAAGTACCACCAACAGGCCACTAACAGCGCAACAACATCAGCAATAATCACGCATAAATAATATTTATCAACCGCACTGTACAATTGTCACGTGACATTGTGCAATTTTACAAAATAATAATATGAAATTTCAATTGCAGGTATGAAACCTTAATGCGTATGCGTTAAATTAATCATTATAAAGCAGTGTTTTCTACATTAGCACCCTACACGGAGTAATTTAAATGTTTCACGATTTCAACTTTACCATTTGCAAATTGTAAAGGCCTTTTCAACAGGGACGCTACAAAAGTAGAGCGACAGGCACAGCAAACGACGCCATATTTCTTTCCGCTTTTTTGATATTTCTCTTCAGTAAGGTTTGCCATTTCATGATGTAAAGATATACGAATTCGAATTTCGGTAGTAAATTTTAATAATTTCGACTCGTTGTTGGCTCGTAGATCTTTTCATCATGAAATGGCGAACCTTATTGAAGAGAAATGTCAAAAGAGCGGCAAGAAATATGACGTCGTTTGATGTTCCTGCCGCTCTACTTTTGTAGCGTCCCTGTTGAAAAACACTTGAAAAAAACTTTTGTAGCGCTCTTATTGAAAAACCCTTTATTTAGCAAATTTCGAACATATTTAATTACATAAAAGCAGCATAATCTTTTTGAATTTATTAAGGGACAAATATAAATATAAATCAAAAAAATATAATTCTGAATAGAGCAGAAACGGAGAAATTAAAATCAATAATCAGAAAAAAAAAATCCTATTAAAATTAGTCAAAATGAGAGTTATAGTATACAAAAAATAAATATTTCCATATAAACACAAAAACAACTTAATAGTATTTAATAGTATTCTGTAGTATTTAATGGTATTTAACCATTAAAATAATAATTTATCCTATTGATTTTATAGTATTTTTTTTAGTGAAATATAGCATTTCCTCATATGAAGATGATTTTATTTAATTTATTATATAAGAATTTTAAGTGTTCGTTTATGCAATCAATTAGACCCCTGTCTGAGTTCAATTTGTCTATTTTTGTATTTTAATTAAAGACTTTTTTCACTTTTGTATACTATCATAAATTATGATATTCTTTAAAATCAGGTTTTTGACAATTTATTCTATACAAAATTTGCTAAAAACGTCGAATTTTCTTTTTAAAGTAGACTTTTGTCTATGATTATGCGCTATTATCTTTATCACAGTTTGTTGTGCTTAAAAACTATAACGCAGTAGTTGAAAAATGTATATTTAGAACATTTTTGTCTATCACAATTTATACTATGATCAGTACAAGAGAACATTTCGTTATTTTCTCTTTTTAAGTTAAAAATGCCTACGGTAGCGCACAATCAAGTTCATTTTGATCATCACATCTATACTTAATTGTTTTAATATACTTATGTTTGCCTCTAAACAAATGCTATAGCAACAACAAACAACTTGACTCAAATACAACAAGAACTTCAGTCCATGCAATAAACGCATTTGTGACTCCGTTGTCCTATAAAATGTCATTCATGTGGCCTATGTTATATTGTATAAATGCATATTTCAAAATGTATGTTGTGCCTTATAGTAGTACAATATATCTGTATGTGATGTAATCTAAAATTTATTTGCTAAACCATTTGTTGTCCACACTGCATTGCAATTATGCAATCAAAATTGCAATGACAAATATGTCAGACGAAGATAATAACAAAAGCTGAGAGTGCTCGAGTACGACCAGTCAAAAGTAGTCAAATGCGCTTTTTGTAATTTTGAGGACAACCAAAGAAATAAAATAAATTCAATGTTGAATATTTTTTTTTTAGGGTAATTATTTTCTATTTATTCGCGAATGATAAAAAATTATTCAATATTACGAATTTTTAAATGTGAAATAAATTTATTTTTTAATTATAACTTTTTGGACTTTCCACCTCAAGATGCAATTCCGTTTTTGTCCCGTCCGGATCAACCACCATTTGATCTACCGTATACACCCAGAAAAAAATACTATAAAAATGATAGTTTTTTACTATTAAAAATAGTCAAAATACTATTAAATACTAGATAATACCATGACATTGCCATTGAGTTTATATGAAATGATATATTTTTTGTATAATATTAAATTAATAATGATCTTATTGACCAACTTTATTGGGATTTGAGGGAACTTTTTTTCTGTGTGTAGATTTCTATAATTTTTTGCTTTTGATGTTTGGTCCTATTTAAATACTAATACTCCTTCAGGATATATAAATTTTAAACGTCAAAGTATCCCGTCCGAAACCCCAGAAAATGCCTATATAGGTGCACAAATGAAAAAACATTCATTAAAGATGTGCCCGGTATTAGTCCGAGTATAAATTTCACAATTCTTACTAACACCAACTATCGAATTTTCCCTACTTCAAAACTACCCATATGACAAAACCTTCCTTACTGGTTTCATTTATTTTTTTACTTATTCCATCTATACTAATTCAAAATTTCTTAATTCAATCATTTAATTGATTCTTTATCATTTTTTATTAATCCATATAGTTTATTATTTATTTTCATTATTTTATTTTGAATTAATTCATTATTTTTCTTCTTTTTTATTCATTATTTATGAATTCTTCCCAAGTAACCACGGCTCGACAATTGCCACAAACTTTTGTGGCAAATGTGTAGCTTATAAGTTACCTCTAACACCAGTGTTGCAAACTAGTAATTTTTAGTTCCAAAGCGGTGGCTAAAAACATGTATCGAACATACGCTATAATATCTCACAATGCTGTGATATATAAGTCATACATTCTGATAATGGAACATAAATTTAGTTCCAAAGCGGTGGCTAAGAACATTTGGGGGACAATGCAATAATATGTCACAATGTACAATGTACACAAAATACATTTTGATAATGGAACATATACGATAATGTGCGGAGCTAACTTTGTTGTTATGACGTGGCAAAATAGTGGCAAATTAAAAAATGTATTATGTTCCATATATATTGCATGTATATCATGATGAACCTAATAGGAACATGTTTATAAATAATATAGCAAATTAACTTTAAAATGGTATTAATGTATATTATTATACACAAAATATTTACAGTCGGAATAGTATAATTTAAGAAATTAAAAAAAAAATCACTTTTTTAAAAAAATCACAAACTGTGTAGAATATAAGCTTTTACCCGAAAACTTGAACGGTTTGTTAAATTACATTTGTAGTTTGCCGAAAAATCTGTTGGTAAAGATTTATATTATTATGCCTTAGCATATTTTTGACATTTTGTGCACTTTTATTACATGACAAACATTTACGCTTATGGCACTGCGTAGGATCTTTATTATTTTTAATCCACACAAGTTCCACATTTAAAATTACAGTTCAAGTTCCAAATAGATGAATCGACACTTTAATGGATCGAAATTTGTGGCAACTATGACTCGCCCCGGGGATTTTTGACTGGCAATTGGGTGGCAAATATGTATATTTCGCATGATTTGGAACAAACACTTCAATGGCAATTCTGTAGCTACCACTTAAGTTGCCTCAAAGTGGTTACTAGGGTTTTTTGTAAATTTCTTATATTAATTCCGTTGATATACAATATCTTCATTATTGATTCGAAATATTGCAAAGATAATTTTCATCATTCAATTGTATCAGTTCAATTGTGATAGAATGTATATTTTTGTCAATTATGTTTTAGATATATGTTCTGAAATTATTGCAAATAAAGGAAGAACTTTCAATCACGAATAGATATTTTCAATCTCGAATTCATTACTATTTATAAATCTATGTTTAAAATTCAAAATTTTCAAAATTTATTATCAAAAATGCATTTATCTACTTTATGCATAACACGATACTGCGATATATCGGTTCAGTCACTTAGTTCGTTGAACATTTCATTTTAATAGCATCACGTGTGCGTTTCAGCAATCATTTCGTAATAATAATAATGTTATTTGTTCAGTATTGTTGCTGTTAAAATTGTGTTCGTCCTTCCGTCTTGCTCGGATATTTGCACAATAATTCTATTAAAATGGATCAGAGATTGTGTCGTTATTGTTTTTGGTTAGTTCGTGTATACGATGGCAAGTATCACCAAACGAAACTAAAATAATTCATTTCCAAGACATTTATAATAATATTCTGTAAGATAACCACAAAATATTAATTTAAATTGTCAATTAACAAATAAGATAGTGTGTGGAAATTAATTTGCAAACTTTAAATGTTATCGATGATTAGACCGACTGGAACTACTTTTGTTTTATGGAACTATATTATGTTAATAAGGATGATTATTATTATAAAAATGTTTATTTTTATACAAAATGGTAAATATAAAACTATAAATATACATTAGAGAACATTCTAAGAAAATTACCATATAATTATTAGTTTTTACTATGAAATGTAGTCAATAGAATAAATTATAATTTTAATCGGTAAATACCATAAATACTACAAAACTATACTAAATTATTTATGAGTTTATAGAAAAATATTAATTATTAAAATAATAACTGTTCTATTGAACAATTTGTATGATATTTTATTTCGAGTGAATTTAATTGGTAATTGACTCTTTAAAATTTCCAATTTTTATGCACGCCACACAAATATAATTAATTTAATTGCATGTCATTGTATATTTAGCATATTAATTAGAATTATTAAATACATTTTTAATTATGTTAAAACCACAAGAAATAAATCGTGTTTCTTTAAGTAAATTTAAATAGCAAAAGAAAAAATGTTTATAGATTAAATTTCAATTAAATTCATAGATATTTGAAACTGATGGGCATCAAATCGAGAAAAAACTAAAGCCACAAATCAAACATACTATCCACTCACTACACCACATAAATATCAATTAATCAGTCATCCCACAACCCACATCAAATATAAAACATATATCGAAGTGCACTCAGAAGAAAATGTGCCATTAGGTATCTAATTGTACGACTATTAATTTTATGGTTCAATCGTTTTTTCATATTGATTTGAAAGTATTCTAATGAATTTGATAGTATTTGAAAAATTCAGACCATTCATTTAATAATTTCAATATTATTGAATATAACAGTATAAATACTATTGTATTCATGTTTTTTTCTCCAATAATAATAAACGTCTTACTATGTGAAATATAAATACTTCATTATGCGAGTTTACAACAAATGATCCCACACACAGAAAAAAATTCCCTCAAATCCCATTAAAATTGATCAATACGAAAATTATTGATTTAATAGTATACAAAAAAATAAAAACTTTTACATAAACTCAATGGCAATGTCATGGTATTTTCTAGTATTTAATAGCATTTTCCGTTTAAAATAATAATTTATCCTATTGAATATTTTTAATAGTAAAAAACTATTATTTATATAGTATTTTTTTCTGGGTGCATGCATTTTTTTGTGATAATTCATATTATTAAAGGCATTATTGGTGAGGACTCAATTAAATTAATGCAAAATCTTTATATTTACCGTTTTTTTTAGTTTATTATAGAAAATAAATAACTTATTTTATTATGATAAACGTAGAAAATATCCCATTAAGTTTATAATAACCATTGATTTTATAGTTCATGTTAAATGTTTTTTTATATTAGCTGCTGTTCCCGTGGTACTTGAACCAGATCTGTTTTACGGTAACGCCATCGGCTCTATTTTAGTAATTTTTGCAGCACTGTTTTCTTCTGCCCCTTCTTTGTCAACACAAATTCTTTATCTTCTTAAGAACTATTCACAATTGAATAGCATCACCACTAACATATTTACTTTTAATACGTACAGTACCAAATCAGTAATTGATCCAAAAACTGATTCTAATTGTTTGTTTTTGTTTTGTATATGAAAATGATTTACGGATCAGTATCAAAAATCACGGGAACACAGCTAATGATTCAAAAATTGTCTAATGAATTGGATAGTATTTGAAAAATTCAGTACGTATCACTAATTTAATTATTTCAATACTATTGAATATAATAGTATAAATACTATTATTTCAATGATTTTTCTCCTATAAAAAAAAAGTTTTTGACGTTTTCACCGTTTGAATATTATTGAACTAATGGTATGCATCCTTTAACCAAATAATTGCATTTCTATTGAAATACTAATAATTTATATTATTTTTTATGGGTGTGTAAATTATATTTTACATATGTACTTGCTAATTGATATGCATTATATACAAATGCAATGCCATTGAAGTAAGAAATCATTAAATTAATTAGTGAAGTGCAGATACATCTTGCAAATTTACCAAGATAGCGATACATTTCAATGTCTGTTTGTGGTCAGCGCAAAGGTTTTTCTCAGTGGACACAGTTGTGGTCGATGTAGCGCGCAGCTCTAACCAATTAAATATTAAATACTATTGTATAATAATTTGCCAGAAAATTATAACATGGAGGTTTAAATTTAAAAACCACAATTATAATTTCTTTCACTTAAAAAATTACTTAAAATTATACTCCAAAACGTATTTTGAAATAATTTGCATTAACGAAATAAAATTAATATACGAAGTAAATTTATTTTGAGTATATAATAAAAATATTCATAAATGTTAAATAATTTTGAAAAAAAGCGAGATTATTTAAGTTCCACATTAATGTTCAATACTAGTAGCCACGGTAGCTCAGTGGTTGTGCGTTGGACTGCGAGCCGAAAGGTCCCCGGTTCAAGCCTGTGTTGGGGCTAACAACATCTTTTCATAGAAACATTTTTTTATATAGAATTTTGAATTAAAAATGACCATTTTAATGAATTGGCATCACTAGTTAATTAAAAAGTATTTGAAAAATGTCAATTTCTTCTCCGGTAAATATTTTCCCGAGATGAAATAATTCCGCAAATATGAATGTAAAAATCATGAGGAATAGCAATACGATGTATGTTAAGAATTTAATTAAAGTACACGAATATTATTATTTGAATAGCATTTTATGAGTATAAATTGGGAAGGAATAATGGCAAGAGCTATATCGGCTATGAATTGTCCGAGAACGAATTTTCTCGGGAAAGGTACTGCACGGATAGAAAAGATTTGTTTGAATATGTTTGAATGTCATTAAAAAGTAATACGAAATTACCATACATGTATTAGGAAGTAGTAAACATTATTATATTGTGTAAACATTATTATATTGCCCAGCAGAATCTGTCAAAATTACCATAAATATGTTACAATACCAACATAAAATTAGTTTACATTTGAATAAACTATTTCTTGGCAATTTACTTGATTAAAACTATGTTTCGAAACACAGAAAATGCTAATCAAATCTAAATACAACGTATGTTCGCAACGCTCGTCTTAATTCGTTAATTTATCGACTGACGAAGTTGGCAACGTTGTGCAGTGTTTTCTACCTACGCCATTTTTTGACATCATTTGAACATATTGATGTTTAAAAACAAACAAAAAAGGAATTGGATTTAAATAAGTGTATTCTTGCAACATTCTTCTTGTATACGAAGTTGACACTCGGTGATCGGTGCTCTACCTACGACTCTTTTGTCGTCGTTTGAAGTATGTATAGAGTCATTTTAAACATACTGCTGTTCGAAAAGAAACAAAAAATGAATTCTATAAAGTTGACACTCGTTGATCGGCATTTTCTGCGTACGTGTCTTTTGTAGTTCGTTGAAAAAACGTGTTCGCGTCGGTAATAATTTTGTTATTTGTAAATTAAATAAATATATAAATTGTGTTACAAAAAGTACAAATAATAACAGAGCATAATATAGTGCAGTATATAATTTCTAAAACTAATGTAAAAAAACAAACAGAATTTGGCATGTTTTTTAACAAAAGCCTCCGTGAATTCCTTGCCTACGTTATGTGCTGTCCTGAGATCAACTGTAACTGCACCAAATATAAAGCGAGCCTGGATCGTCTGGTTTAGCGTCTGCAGGTGCTATTGTGCATTCTTGATGCTATCACTTGTATTTGCAGTTTTAAACCAATTATTTATTTATGCATTTAAAAAGTTTGTATATGAATTCAATTATTATAATTTCCCACTGTGCATGTTTAAAGATTTTTAATAAAAATTAATAAAAAAAAAAAAAAAATTATTTTTATTTTCAGTATTTCTTTCCGAAAATATTTAAATATGTTTCTATGCAAACATACCACTTTTTGCACTGAAACAACTGATATGTTTCACTGGAAACATATGTATATTCAGGTCGTTCAAAATCATGTTTTAATTTGAACATATTTATGTTTCGGTTCAAATATTTGTTTTATTTGGATGTAGTAATTATTATGTTTCCATTAGAACATACTCCATTTTAAGGGGCAACATAAAAATGTTTCCGGGATATCAAAATGTAAGTCAGAGCTCATTACAACACTGTTCAAGTCTCAATACAACCCTATTTACAAATGATTTATCAGTCAATTATATATTATGTTTATACAAAATTCCAAACATACATGTTAATGCCTGCAAAATTATGTTTGGGAGAGCCCATTTTTTTGCAGCGTGTGATCTTTATAATAATATTATTTTTGACATTCAGACGAAAAATCTGTGTTTATGTTTTTTTTTTTTTTGAAATATGCTTTGTAAAACTTTGTATAGACAATGCACAATTATTCTCATGAGCTACTTATAGACAATTCGGATCCAAGACAGTTCATGTTCCCCGAGTTAATTCTTCCCCGGACCATGTTTTTCCGAGACAATATTTGAAGCGTAGTTGTAGCGTCAGTGGCTCGATTAGTTGGTGCGTGGTAAGTTGGTGGCATCGATTAAAAAAATGTTTTCTATAAAAAAAAAGATGTTGACTGTCGCTGGGATCGAACGGCTCGTAGTAGAACGCACCAGCCACTTTTTGGCTCGAAGTCCAATGCACTAACCAATCGAGCCACGGACATTTTCATTTAATAACTCCTATTTAATATAATAAAAAATAGCCCCTTACTGCATATCATTAAAGTTTTTACGAGCCGCATATTTTTGCAAAATTATTTTTCAATATTTGGCGCGCAACAAAAAAAAAGTTATTATTAATTTCTTTTCCCTTCGTTTTTAGCGAGCACAACTTCCGTTTTGGTATGCCCCGTTTCCGACAACGTGGTCGCCATGTTTTTTCGTTTCGTTTTTCGCCCGACACTTTATTGTTGTTTCGCGTATTTTGCAAATGTTGAAAGGCGTAACATAAAGAAATTTATTGCCTCATTTAAGAAGCAGCATCATTTTGTATGCAGTGCCCTCCTTCATCTCTCCCTCTCCATCTATCATATTTCGTCGCTTTCATTTATAATCTATATATTTTTAATTAGTCAAATGCATAAGAAAATGAGCAAAAAATAAAAAACAAGTTAAACATTAATTAAATAGTTATGGGCATTATAAAAAAGGGTTTAAATTAAAACTACAAAAATGACCAATATGTTGAATTTTGTTTTTATATTTATTATAGTCATCTGCAGTTTTTGATATAAACTGCAATGTTTGAATGCATTAATAAAATGGCATTTTTTTTTTGCTTTGAAATGCGCAAATATTTTGTCATTAACCTAATTTATGGATTATTTTTATACTTTATTGTTTTTACAAAATAAAAATAAAATTAAAACAAACAAAAACATGATACAAGTAATTATTATAATTTCGCAGCTCACAGTTTATAAAACTCGCTGCGCATATTAATTTTAATTCAATTACATTATATCGTAAATAATAAACGATATTAATAACTTAATAATTTTATAAAATCAATTCGGAATTATGCTTATTTGCATAATTTGCACATTAAAAAAAACGAACCACAGATAAACTATTAAAAGCGGTATAATTAACTATTTCAAATGCCATTTTTATGTATTTTGTTTTATGCAATACAAAATTTTTGAAATATAAAATCTAAATATTCTAAGTAAGAAATAACAAATTAACAGAAACGAATTATTTTGCAATCGATGAATAGATTTAATTTTAATTTAATTTCATCAGTCATCGTAGCTCAAATTTCTAAGATTTCTTCGCAGGTCACTCAGTTTAAACTATTTTATATTCAACTATATTATGATTATTAATATCACTAGTTACTCGGATATTAATAATGGGTGCCTATGCCGAGCTAACTCAGCAAATATACTCAAAGTGGTGAGGCCTACAGTTTAATGCTGAAGAGATGTTGACAGTCGCTCGGATTGAACCCGGGACCTTTTGGCTTGAAGTCCAATGCAATGTTGATCCAATCGAGCAACCGACGCTACACTATGTTTCAAATGGAAGTCGGATAACTCTCAACAAAAAAATGGACTCGGAGTGAAAATATCTCAGGGGAAAAATTATCCACACCAAATGTTTTACATATCGTCACTATCATGCAAAAGGGGCGAATGTGCAATTTTTGACATTTTTGAATGTTGTTTTTCCTCAAGTATACTGTGCCAAAATCTCGTGTCGCTTTTGTTGGATATTTCTAGACACAAAAGACAAAGCCAAAAGTGCGAATTGGAAGAAATTGAAAATCTTGTCATGCCAAAAGGGCAAATCTTTTAGTTTTTTCGCCATAACTTTTTATTGCTACGAGATAAAATAGTAGTGTAATGAAATTTATGGTTTGATTTTAAAGCATCTATCCTTCTGCATCATTAATTAATTTTATTTTGCCAAACAGAAAAAATGTTAAGCAAATTATTTTTTTGTAATGATGCAGATCGATAAGTGCTTTGAAAACAAACAATAAATGCCTTCACACAATTATTTTATCTTGTGTCAATAAAAATTTATGGCGAAACAACGAAAAGATTCGCCCTTTTGGCATGGTAAGATTTTCTATTTTTCCAATTTCTTCGTTTTTTACTATAACTTTTTATTAGTGCTAGATAAAATAGTGGTGTAAAGGTATTAATTGTTTGTTTTTAAAGCACCAATCAATTGGCATCATTATTTAAAAATAAAAATAATGTCAAATTAATGTTTGGAAAAAATAATGATGTCAATAGATAGGTTCTTTCAAAACAAACAATTAATGTCTTTACATTATTATTTTATCTTGTCCCATTAAAGAGTTATGACGAAAAAACGAAAAGATTCGCCCTTTTGACATGACAATATTTTCAATTTTTCCAATTTCTTAGATTTTTTTACTTTAATTTTTTATTGATGCAAGATAAAATAGTGGTGGAAAGGTATTAATTGTTTGTTTTTAAAGCACCTATCGAACTGCATCATTATTATAAAATATTTTTCCAAACATTTTTTCCTGCAAATAACAAATGGCAAATTAATGTTTGACAAAATATTTTTAATTAATATTGCCAATAGATAGGTGCTTTAAAAATAAACAATTAATGCCTCAACATTACTATTTTATCTTGCGCTAATAAAAAGATATAGCATAAAAAACAAAAATATTTTCGTTTTGGTCAGGATATAGCCTCACAAAATCCGTATTTATAATTCAGTTAGTTGTCCAAATCCAAATATATTTTATGTACGTTATAATAATTGATGAATAAACCAAAATAACAGAATTTTTTTAAAAAAATCAAAATTTCGCTAATTTTTAAGGCACTTCATTCTTTTAATTTGATTTTCCAACTCTTTTAAAAATGGGCATTCACACCTTTGGCATGACAGTGACGATATCTACAATAGTTTAAAAAGTTTTAAATATTTGAGTTCTGTATTAAATAAAATTATAACCCTGCAATGAAAAATGAATAAGGATTAAAACGCAAACTGTTTTGTTACATTCATACTCACACCTCTGTATAAATTACTCTGAAAACACATTAAATTGAATTATATCAATATTATTTATATATTTTTTTATACATACATTTTGTCTTCATATCGTTTGTCTTGTTGTTTAGGAGTTATGAACGTTTTTAGAATGGACTGTTACGTTACTTTATTTGAAAGTAGATTTTAAATTGCCTTTCATTGTTGAAAAGTCTGATATTGGACTATTTTCAACATGCAGTGCATAATTTGCAAGCATTAGAAGAAAAGTAATAAATTAAATTTCAATTAATCAGAAACATTTTTTTTTTTGTTCTTTAGACGTAAAAATTTTCGGACTGTTATGTGCAATAAATATTTAAAAAAAATAAATATATTTATTCCATTTTAAAGTTAATTTGCTTTATTACTTATAACATGTTCTTTATTCTATTTATATGGAACATAATACTTTTAATAATTTGCCACTATTATGCCACCTAATAGCAACAAAGTAAGATCCGCACATTATTGTGTATGTTCCATTACCATAATGTATGACTTATGTATATATCAAAGCATTGTGATTTTATTACAGTGTATGTTCCACATATGTATGTACTTAGCCACCGCTTTGTCACTAAAGAACACTTATTTGCACCACTGGTAACTTAAAAGGTACACATATGACAGAAAAGTTTACTCCAATTGTCTTGGGATGATCATGTCTACCCCAATGTTAATATTTGCTCTTGTAATTAGATTATGTTCTAGGCTAATATATAACATATATATTAAAAATATTTACTCGATTTTAATGTTAATTTGCTATATACTTATAAACATGTTCTTATAAGATTGTTCATTCTATTTATATGGAACATAATACATTTAATGATTTGCCACTATTATGCCACCTAATAGCAACAAAGTAAGATCCGCACATTATTGTGTATGTTCCATTATCAGAATGTATGACTTATGTATATATCACAGCATTATACCTTATTACAGTGTATGTTCCACACATGTTCCTAGCCACCGCTTTCGAACTTAAGAACACTTATTTGCCACACTGGTAACTTAAAAGGTACACATATGCTAGAAAAGTTTGTTTCAATAGTCGAGCCGTAGTTACTTGGTATGATTGATCATGTCTACCCCAATGTTAATATTTGCCCTTGTAATTAGATTATGTTCTAGGCTAATATAAAGCATTTATTATTTAAAAAACAACAAATTCTTGTAAAAGAAAATTAACAAAATCGTATAAAATGCAATATTTCAAATGCAATAAAATTTTAAATACATTATATGACAAAATTAAATTTACTATAAAATGAAAATAAAATAAAATGTATAAAGCTGTATAATTCGATTTATTCATAATATTACTAAATTTAATTATAATTCAAAAAACATATTCATTCAACCATAATTGGCTATACAGCACAAATGTTCAATATTTAATAATTGTTTTGTTTATATGAATAAATAAATACGATTATGTTTAAATTGAAACAATAGAAAATACAAATCACATGAATGCCCGCAAGACAAAGTTTCAGGATTACACAATGACAAATGTCAACGACAAATGTCAACGACAAATAATGAAATACTTATGTACTTGACTCAACTATAATTTCAGTTGATGCATTATAGAAATGTGTAGCTTGAAGGTAAATTTTGATTGAAGTACTTTAATATGCAATTGAGTGAGGAGTAAAACATTGATTAAGGTCAAATGCGAGCGAAAGTTAAATGGCAAATGCGATGTAAGTGAGTGAAATTTTTGTTTAAAACATGCTTAAAATGTTTAATATTAAATTTCATCATATTGCTGTCTGTTTCACTGATGTTGCTGACAAAAAATAATATAAAATATTTAATTTTTATTTTTTATTATTATTAATTTTGAATGCTAATTAAACAGAGCCGCATGAGCAAATGAAAGACACAAAAAAAAAAGAACAGGACAAAAGCAAATTGAAAACAAAGCTTTGCAAATTGCAAAGAGCTACAGAGCAATGAATTGTCAACGACAACAACAATAGTTTCAGCAGCAGCAGCAACTACTACAACAACAGTATGTATTAATTGAACCGTATGCAGTCAGTTGTGGCAGTGTACGTTGATGTTGCTAGTGATGATGTTGCTGGTACTTATTGTTGTTGTTTTTTTTTTCAGTTCTTGCTGTTGCTGCTGCTGTTTCTGTTGTTGCTGCTGCTATTGTTGCTGCCATTTACTGCGCTTTTAATGACAAAGAACAATTGCCATGGTATTTATTAAATATGCACATTGCATATATTCAATGGCTATTTACACAAACAACATATTATTATTTTTCAAATTAATTAAATGCAACGCATGTATATTTATTTTGTAAACCAGGCTAGCACATTGATCGGCACATGGATAAACGCGTGCGTGTCTGTCCATCGACGTACAGTGTGTCCAAAATCTCCAAAACGCTGGTAAACGTTTTTAAATTAATAAAAGTTTTAACTACAAAATTCTTTAGAGTACTTGATTCCTGAAGTTTTAGTTGTTAACATTAACAGTTTTGTAAATAAAAAATCAACGAAGTTCCAAAATTGTGCTAGATATTAAAAATAGCGTAAGTGTGACGTCACATTTACCTAATTCCATAATTTTGGGTTTTAAGTAAAACCACATTGCAAATGGTTGTGCTTCTTATTTGGAACAAAGAAGTCAATTGTATTATGCCATTGATTTTTTTAGTCAGCATTAAATGTACACAAAAAAAAACATAATCGTCGTAAATATAGCAACCTATATTAATTGCATATATTAAACAGTCCACAATGAAATTCATTTGCTATTTGTCGTTAAAACAGCAATTGCGTTTGCTAATATGAATATTTGTACATCAATGCAGCAAATTAGTTAGTTGGCACAGTATCACAAATTATTTAATTGTATTGATGTAACTTTTTTGTTGTATTTACCAAATTTTTTTTTTTGTGTAAAATTGCCATTTTAATACGATTTCGATTGTAAATTGTAGCATGTGACTTTTTTGTGCATTTGGTCACACTGTACGCTGTTGCGCACTGTGGAACGCATAAGCTTTAGTTAATTACCATGTGGTCTGGTTTTGTGGAGCACCGGTTAAGTGCAATTTTATTTTGCGGTGAGGAGCGACAACAATTGATATCAATGTTTTTAAAATCAAATTAAATGCAATTAAGCAATATTTTTGCATGTTTGAAAAGTGTCATTGTTATGCAGATTTTTTTTATTTACACATCGCTTTAATTTTAATGCTTTAATTTTAATTAACAAAATTCATAGTTAATAAAACTGCGTTTATTAACTATGAATTTTGTTAAAAAATAAAGTTAAATTAAACTTAAATATTGAATAATTTAAGTAATTTCTCTTCAAAAATGTCTCTTACACTTTCCTTTCAAAACAATTTACATCATTTCTATGATACTTAAATTCGACAATTTTTTAGTTATTTTTTTTTTTATTTTCTGGTATTTTTATTTTATTCTTAAAAGAGACTCAATTTTCGAATATAATTTAATTAAAAATCTTATGTTGGAAGGGAAAAAACTGAGTATGGATTCAAAATCATTATACAGAATTGATGTATGGCATATCCACTCCAACCAAAATGGGTCATGAATAATTATTTTTCTAGCACAATTATTTCCCTATACAATTTTATCATGATCTGTATATTTGCTCCAGAAACAAATATCAATGTGTTAAACAATTTTAATATAAAATGGTCTATGGGGAAAAATGTACGTGATGAATTGAAAAATTGTCTCGGGAAAGGTTTGTCTCGGAGTCAGAATTGTCACGGGAAAAATTGGCTCCGAAGAAAATAGTTTCAGCGATGATTTGTAAAAAATATTCTAGTAAAGAATTGTCTCGGGGAAGATCTATAAGAAATGAATACACAGAGGAAAAATTGGCAGGGAATAGTATCGGAAAAGTATTATCATCCAGGCAGAATAGTCCCAGGCGAAATTGACTCAGGAATGAATTGTATCGGCGAAAAATTGTTTCAGGGATGAATTGTCTCGGGGCAGAATTATCGCTGGATGTAGTGTCTGGAAACAAATATTTGGGAAAGTGTAGGGTATAATAGGGTATAATTGTCCGGCTTCATTGAGTGGTGTTTTACTTTACATTACTTTAATTTTAAACGATTTTAATATAAAATGGTCTAATGGGGAAAAAATGAACGCGATCAATTGAAAAATTGTCTCGAGAAAGGAATGTCTCCCAATCAGAATTGTCACGGGAAAAATTGGCTCCGAAGAAAATTGTTTCAGGGATGATTTGTAACGGGAAAATTATTCTAGTAAAGAATTGTCTCGGGGAAGATTTATAAGAAATGAATAATCAGAGTAAAAATTGCAGGGAATGGTATCGGAAAAGACTCGGGGAAGATTTATAAGAAATGAATAATCAGAGTAAAAATTGCAGGGAATGGTATCGGAAAAGACTTATCTTCCAGGCAGAATAATCCCAGGGGAAATTTACTCAGGAATTAATTGTATCGGCGAAAAATTGTTTCAGGGATGAATTGTCTCGGGGCAGAATTATCGCTGGATGTAGTTTCTGGAAACAAATGTTTGGGAAAGTGTAGGGTATAATAGGGTATAAATGTCCGGCTTCATTGAGTGGTGTTTTACTTTACATTACTTTAATTTTAAACGATTTTAATATAAAATGGTCTAATAGGGAAAAAATTTACGCGACCATTGGAAAAATTGTCTCGAGAAAGGTATGTCTCCGAGTCAGAATTGTCACGGAAAAAATTGGCTCCGAAGAAAATTGTTTCAGGGATGATTTGTAACGAGAAAATTATTCTAGTTAAAAATTGTCTCGTGGAAGATCTATAAGAAATGAATAATCAGAGGAAAAATTGGCAGGGAATGGTATCGGAAAAGACTTATCTTACAGGCAGAATAATCCCAGGGGAAATTGAGTCAGGCATGAATTGTATCGGCGAAAAATTGTTTCAGGGATGAATTGTCTCGGGGCAGAATTATCGCTGGATGTAGTATCTGGAAACAAATGTTTGGGAAAGAGTAGGGTATAATAGGGTATAATTGTCCGGCTTCATTGAGTGGTGTTTAATTATTACATATATTTAAAAAAAAAATGTTTAACTACTAATATTTTTCAGGAATCTTGTTAAATGTTCTAAATTATATTTTATATGATTTTATTTACCTCAGCGAACTACATTATAAATTTCCTATAATCCTCAATTTGTATTTGAAATACTTTTGGACAAATGTCTGGTTTTGTTACTTTGTAATGAATCAAATTTCTCAAAAAAAAATATATATAAATAAAAAAATTATAAATTACAAACAAAACTTTATTTAGGATTTATCTTAAATAACAATTTTAAAATTTTCTTTTAATATAAAAGTTGTATGTTTTTTGAATATTTCTTATAAATAAAAACTTTAAGAATTTGCGTGCATTCTTCTGCAGTACATAAGTATTTTACTTTAATATTTTATATTTTTTTTCAATCAATCAGAGGCTCTTATTTCTTATTAACAAAAAAAAAACCTCCACAGTTTTGCATCTGACGCGAGGGACCAATTCTTCTATGGCAGCACCGTTAAAAAAAATAATAATAACAACAGCAATAAAAACAGCGAAAACAAGCACAAAAATCACCGGAAATCATGGCAAAAGAGAAACGGAAGCACGGACGCGTCTCCATCCTGAAACGCAAGAACAAGCGCCATAAAAAAAAGCAACAATTTTTCTATTTTTTTTATTGCAAAATACTAAATGCCGCTATACCGCCTCTGTCCGACTCGAATCGACTCGCCTTACATCGTTTCAATTAATAATCTTTATCAAAGTGTTTTTCAATTTATTCGCACTCCGGGTATATACTACGCCCTTTCTCTATCTCTCTTTGGTTCACAATAATTTTCTATTTATTTTTATTTGATTTTCTTGTTGGCAGTAATAATTTTTATTAGCTATTACTGGCCTCCTTGCTGCAAAGTGCTTTGGAATGAATTCGCAAATATCCTTTCGACCAGTTGAATGTAGAAGTCTTCAATACCAAAAATTAAAATAGACGTATACAAAGCGATACGCATTTGATATTTAAATAGTTTTTAAATTTTTTAATATACCTTTTTCTTATACCATTCACTTAAATTTTTTCGATTAGTATCTGAGTGAAGTACACCCAGAAAAAAAATCCCAAATCCCATTTAAATTGGTCAATGGGACAATTATTGATTTAATAGTATACAAAAAAATAAATCTTTTCATATAAACTCAATGGCAATTTTTTCTAGTATTTAATGGTATTTTCCGATTAAAATAATAATTTATCCTATTGACTATTTTTAATAATAAAAAACTATTATTTATATAGTATTTTTTTCTGGGTGTAAATGCTAACTTAATAATATTTCCAGATTAGTACAATTTATTGACTGAACAATAGTTTAAAATACTATAAAAACTATATGTATAGTTAATAGGAATTGTTATATTTGCATTATTGACTAAACAATGGTAACACATACTTTAACTATTTAATTAAAGGGAAAACTATAACGTCATGTTCTATAGATATCGTACCATTGAATCTTTGATTTCAGAGTTTATTTACTACTATTATAATAGTGAGCATCTTACTAACCGAACAATAGTATAAAGCAAATGGTGCGGGAGTTCTGTCTTATTTCATCAGAACTGTACAGCCAAACTAATATTATTTACTCATTCACTAAATACTGTTTTATTATAAAAACTGTTAAATTAATAGAAGAAAACTAATAAATTAATAGGAAAAACTATTAAATTAATAGGAAAAACTATTAAATTAATAGGAAAAACTATAATATTAATAGGAAAACCTATAATTTCATATTATATAGCAATCCCAGACGTACCATTGAATTATTGTTTTGTGAGTATACATATTTATTTTTGTATTAGAGGGTTTTTCAACTGGGACGCTACAAAAGTAGAGCGACAGGGACAGCAACGACGCCATTTTTCTTGCCGTTCTTTTGACTTTTCTCTTCAGTAAGGTTTGCCATTCCACGATGGAAAGATATACGAGCCAACAACGAGTGGAAATTATTAAAATTTACTACCGAAATTCGGAGTCAGTGGCCTCAACGTTAAGAGCGCTACGTCCAATTTATGGACGTCATAATCGTACTAACAGATCAACAATTGAGCGTCTAGTGGAAAAATTTGAATCCACAGGCACAGTACAAAATGTTCCCGTGCCAGTGAGACAAAGAAGTGCCCGTAGTGTCGAGAATATTGCTACCGCTGAGGCTTCAGTTGAAGAAAGCCCAAATGTTTCTCTCACACGTCGTTCTCAAGCGTTGGGCATCTCTGTGACGTCCTTGTGGCGAATTTTGCGAAAAGATCTTGGCCTACATCCTTACAAAAATCAAATTGACGCAAGAACTGAAGCCGCTTGACCACCAGAAGCGTCGTATGTTTGAGAATTGGGCTGAGCAACAACTTGAAAATGATTCGAATTTTCATCGAAAAATCATCTTCAGCGATGAGGCTCATTTCTGGCTGAATGGCTTCGTCAAAAAACAAAATATGCGTTATTGGTCAGACAGCAATCCACACGTACTCCATGAGTCATCATTGCATCCCGAAAAAATTACGGTTTGGTGCGATTTATAGGCCGGCGGCGTCATTGGGCCGTACTTCTTCCGTGATGATCAAGACCGGCACGTTACTGTGCATGGGAATCGCTACCGTTCAATGATAACCGAATATGTTTGGCTCCAATTGGATGATATGGACTTGGAGGACATGTGGTTCCAACAGGACGGCGCCACAAGCCACACAGCGAATGCCACAATCAATTTATTGGAAACCAAATTTGGAGAACGTGTTATCTCACGAAATGGTACAGTCGATTGGCCGCCTCGGTCGTGCGATTTGACGCCGTTAGACTATTTCCTGTGGGGCTACGTCAAGTCTATGAACTATGCCAACAAGCCAGCGACGATTGATGAACTTCGTACGAATATTGAACGTGAAATTGCAGCAGTATCGGCCGATTTATGCTTAAAAAACCGTCGAAAATTGGGTTCAGCGTCTGGACTTCTGCAAACGTGCCCGTGGTGGCCATGCAAAAGAAATCGAGTTTCATACATAATGGCATCGAACGTACTTTTACAGGAATAAAGAATTTCATTGATATCCAAAACCGTTTTTGTTTTATTTAAAAGCGCTCTAATTGAAAAACCCTTTACAAGTCATTGTATACACCCAGAAAAAAATACTATATAAATAATAGTTTTTTACTATTAAAAATAGTCAATAGGATAAATTATTATTTTAATCGGAAAATACCATTAAATGCTAGAAAATACCATGACATTGCCATTGAGTTTATATGAGAAGATTTATTTTTTTTATACTATTAAATCAATAATTGTCCTATTGACCAATTTTAATGGGATTTGAGGGAATTTTTTTCTGGGTGTAGATAAACATAAAGTTCTGTAAAATTTGTATTTCAACTCAGAAATAAATATTATAAAATTAATGGTGTATTTAACATTTTAATAGTTATTGCTTTTAGAATTATTGAAAACTATAAATTATACTTTTAATTGGTAAATACCATTGAATATTATAAATAAATAATAAAAAATACTAAATACTTTTCAAGTTTTTAAAAGTTTCTTAAAAAATATATATTTTCAATACCGTAAAATTATTAAGTTTCGTACAACCAACTCATTTGACATTTTTGTAGAGTAGAGTACACCTTTGCACAATATACAACGTAGCACTACATAATAAGGCTTTAAAATCACGTTAATAAAATAAATTAATAATGAGCAAAAAAAAAATTTACTTGAACATAAATCATATAAAACAACAGCAAGCAATTTTAAAAAGGTTCAATCACAATTAAAGTCTGCACTGTGTCACATTTGTCATTGCAGTGTTTTTTTTTTTTGTTGTTTTTTGTATTATTATTATTATTTTTATTCCTTTTTTTTATATATATAAATATTTTTCTGCATGCTATTATTAATGCACACGAGTCGATTATAAAAACGACGCCTGAATGAAATGCATTGCCATGGAATTGCAAACATTTCAGAAGGACTCGTACTACGTACGTCCTCTGCCATATTAATTGTGTAATTGTTGTTGTTGTTGTTGCTGGATTTCTCACGTTACACATATTAAAAATTAAAGTGTTTTTATTTTTCCTAGATGGTGTTTTTACTGCATGGTGACCGGTAAAATATGCTGTTGTTATTCATAAATACATCATGTTGGTCAATTTTATGATAACTTTTAATGTAGTGCATACTATTGTTCGGTTCTTGTATTTCTTTTTATTGTTGCTAACCTATTTTGTTGTGTTTTACCTCGTACGTAGCCATTTTGGTTGATAACTGCAAAATATTATCCGGCATATTGTCGGACAATGGACGGACGCTGTTTGAGGTATTTGTGGTTTTAATGGTGGGAAAAATGGGCGTTTGTAGTTTTGTATTTTATTTTGTTTTTGATTTAAATTTTTGTTTTATTTTCGTCGTTTTTGCTGACTGCATGAATGAAGAGGTATCACATGTCCGGCTTGTATAATTAATTGTAGGCCTGCTGAACCACAAATCATGCATTTTGTAAATAAATTGTTGGTCGAAATTAAATTAAGTGTTGCACTTGCATGTTAAATGGTTTTGCCATTTTATTGCGGTCGACGTGTACAGGATGTCGGTGGGTTTGCTATTTTGGTTGAGGACAGACGGACGGTCGTTCGGTCGGTCGGTCGGTTGATCAGTCGCGTGTAGCACTAGCGTAAAAAGCAATGGATGTGATGACATTATTTCATACAATGTGCATGAAATGTGGTTAATTTTTTAAATAATATATTTATTATCTACACTATACATTAATCATTGGGACAGGCATTTAAATATTTGACTTTTTTTTTGAATAATTAGAAAAAATAGTAACTTTTATGTACGATAAGTCGAAATGTAGAAAAAAATGTCAAAATGACCGCTTAGTTTTACAATCACACATAATAGAACACGTAGTGAACAAAAAAATCTCAAAATTGATTTAATAGTATACAAGTAATTAATTTAATAGTATGGGTAAAGTAGGGATAATGTGGGAAATTGCAATTTTTTGATATATTTTTTGCACTTAAATTTTTTTTTTAATATGGCAGCCACTTCTTCATCCATGGTTACAGATTTCTAAATTAATTCCTTTCTAGCGCATTTCGAGCACAAGTGAGAAAATATGTTTTTGAAAGTTTTTAGAGTACTGGGGCGCTATTAAGGTTTGATGAAAAATATAAAATGAGAATGAAATTGTGTTAAAACTATTTTCATATTCAGTTAATAATACAAAAAATGGTTTTCATCTCATTTTGATTGTCATTCTATTTTGATTGTGTTTCTATCAAGAAGTGTGAATTTTCATCGTTTTTAATTAAAACGTTTTGTTTAAAAAGACCACATATTATATACCTATTGAAATACAAAATGGGTTTTGCATATAATTTAACATTGCTTAAATGGTGATAAGTTATGTTCAAATTGCGATATTTGGAAAAAGTGGGAAACATTTTCTGTGGGACACGTAATTTAAGTAAAGTGGGACACGTAATTTAAGCAAGGTTTGTTGTAATTTGAATGAAAATATTGTATAATATAAATTTGTAAATTGATTAGACTAAAAAAAATGTTCAAATTGTGGCCACAAACCAATAAAAAGCAATATTTGGACTTTTTTGGGATAAGTGGGATATTTGGGAAAAGTGGGAAACATTTTCTGGGGTAAAGTGGGAAACGTAATTTAAGCAAGGTTAGTTGTAATTTGAATGAAAATATTGTATAATATAAATTTGTAAATTGATTAGACCAAAAAAAAAGCTTAAATTGTGGCCACAAACCAATAAAAAGCAATTTTTGGACTTTACCTTAAATTAGGTCTGAATTGCAGAAGAAACCCGAGAAGCGCACCTTTAACAGGAGCAAATAAGATACATCGGCAAATAGTCTTCAACTTCTTCAGAAGAATTTGCATGAATAAAATGCCGAAGATATTAATCTCAACCATTCAGTGAACTACAATACTTCAAATGTGCGAACTTGACGACTAGGAACTACACTTTTATCCGTAACACTCAGATTATTCGGTAAATTTTCCAATTTTTCGTATTTTTTTAATATGTTTAAGAATTGATATGTTTATGAATTTAAACTGTTTTTTCATTTTCTATTTTTCTTCCATTACTATTCTTTTTTTAACTTTTTGTAATGAATTTTATCCTTAGGATATTTGGCATTGTTGTGAAGAAAAAAGCAAAAAATTAAAAGGAAAGACTAAAATAGCAGTTTCGTAAAAATTTTGAAGTTTCCCACTTTACCCAAACATTTTTCAAAAAGTCCAAAGGCGAGGTTCATATGGAAATTCCAAAAAGTAAGCCAATTTTGCGTACAAATTAGTTTTTTGATTACGATTATTTTTCTAAAAATACTTTTGGCGTGAATTATTTTAGAACATTGCTGAGTCAATTTTCTTTATTTTTGTTTTTCTGCACATTGTTTCTAAAGTTTATAGTTATTTCGTGATAAATCACGTACGTTCTGTATGAAAAGTTGCACTACGATTTTTTGGTAAAATAATTTTATATCTGACAATATTAATAATCATTATTACGAAATAAAAAGTTATGTACGATTCAAATTTTCAGATGTTTTTTAATATTTTTTACATGTTGGGTACTCAAAGTTGCGAACGTGACAGATTTCATTAGCTATCAAAAATTTTCTAGAATTACTAGAAAATCGATGTTTACATTTTTGAAAATAAGAAGGAAATAATGATATAGAAACGAGGATTCAACTCTTTAAAAAATGTGGTTAGTTTAATTTGAAAATAGATGTATCTTTTCGGTTATGTACGTGGCAATAGGACACCCTTACAAAAAAATCAAAATTTGTCACTTATTTTAATTTAATCAATTGTTATTTTTAAGCTTAAGAAATATTAATTAAGGTTGTCTAAAAAAAGCAGAAAAAATATTTTGTATCTGTATTTTTTCAAATTATTTTATTTGTTTTTTTTTTCTTTTTTAAATTCACATATTTAAGATTCCAAATCCATCGTTATTTCAAAGATTTTGAATTTTTGGGTGATGGTATTTCTGGATATTTCAATTTATTTCAATGAAAGTAATTTCTAGAACATTTACCCTCAAGTCACGTTTAGTCACATGTGACTTTGACTCATTTCCAGACATAATAATAATAATAATTTGGCACCACAGTCCTATAAGAACTTAGGCCGAGCCCTCTCACCATTTTGAGCAGTGCGTGTTATATTTGTACTCAAAGTGGTGGGACCTACAGTTTATTGCCGAATCCGAACAACGAGTGAGAGCTTTTCATAGGCAGTGTTTTACTCTCGTAGGTTTGTCATTTATAGAAAAATGTTTCTATGAAAAGATGTTGTTAGCCCCAGTCCAGCCTTGAACCGGGGATCTTTCGGCTCGCAGTCCAACGCAATAACCACTGAGCTACCGCGACATACCCCTACGTGTAAAATTGAATCGAATGTTTACTCAATATTTTTGTTTTGTCAACTACATATTTCATATCATATTTTACAAAAATTTCAAATTTCACCGTATGGTTTAGAATATGGCAACAAAAACAAAACTCTTAAAATTAACATACTCAGCGTTTTCCTTTATACATGAATCACAAATGTACACGGATAGAAAAGATTTGTTGGAATATGCTTGTATGTAATTATAACGTTATTCGAATCACCATATAAATATTGGGAGTAATGTCTAATAACATTATAATTGAATTGTATTATTATTTTGTTCAGATTGAAATATTATTATACGATATTTAAACATAAATGGCTTTAATCGCGGAGTTACATGAATTTACTATATTAATGTTTCTGTAGAAATATATATTTTTCATCAGTTATTAATATATGTATGTTTGATATTTCCGCTATTTAACACACCCAACGTCAATAAAATGTTCTTTTAATTATATTTGGTTATTCGTGATTGTTACTGGGTGACAACGAATTTAAAAATAATAGCATTATTTTGATTATATGTATGTTTGCCATTACGATATCACAATTACATGACAATGCTGCCTACTTTTAGCACTCAGTAACACTCACATTAATACTATTCATATAGTTCAAAAGTTCTTCTTGGTGGCAGAATTTGTTTAAGTACCGCCAATTACTTTTAATACCAGATAGTCGCTGTTTCATCCGTAAAGTACTGAACTCAAAATAGAAACAATAGATGGAAATAAAAGGTTAGGTATAAATAAAATATGTGTAATAAAAATATAATAAAAGTTCAAGTTTATAATTATAAAATATAAATAAAAAAAAAAATAATTTAAATATAGGGAAATAACGAGTATTGTGAAAAGAAGGTATTAGTACTAAATTTACTTTTTTAACATTTAAATTAAATGTAAACATAAATATGTTTACATGTAAATACAATGTTTTTCACATTCAAACATATACCGTCAACTGGGGTGACTTTGGCCAATCAAAAAATAATGTTTGCAATCAAATTTTCTCAACATCCAAGTGACTTACAGATTTCATTTCTTTTACAATAATTTTCTTTGAAGCATTTTCTAACTGCGTTATGCTATTTTCTTAACTTTTAACACTCCTATTACAACATATTAATATCTTTGTAAATGTAGCTAAAAATCATTAATTTTATTTACGAACAAAATCAATTTAGTATGTAAAATATACGTATGCTATTAATACGTTACATTGTTTATGTTAAAAATTAATATATTTTCTTTCTAATAAACCAAATATATATTGTCATTTTAGTCCATTACTATTTTTAATTATTTATTTTATTTAATCGTTCTTAAAATTAATGTTTTTGGGGTGACTTTGGCCCGAGTTAAAGTCACCCCAAACTACACATGGAAGTGACTTTGACCCGGTTAAAACCCACATCAAATAATGAGTTATTTTAACCCAATGTTAAAATAACTCATGTGAAATTGTGTGTTTATTTGTTCCATCTTTTTCCAAATATATACTATATTTTCCCATTTTTAAAATAAATGTGTTTGAATTTTAGTTAGTTTTTTTTATTTAGTTTCAGATATTGACATAAAAATATAAATGAAAAAGAACGGAGTTGAGTTAATTGCAAGACTAAGACGGGTACAAACTGGAAGTGACCATTATTTATATAGAAATATTAAAAAAATTGATACACGTAAGCCCTTTACCAAAAAAGAAGTTTAAAATAGTCGGAATTTATTTTTTGTTATTGATATTACATATCAGTTGACTAATTTACTTTATTAATTCCATTTAATAAACTTGTTCTAATGAAAAATACAAAATGCTTTTTATCTTTTTCATATTAATCCTTATTACCATGCTTATTATACGAAATATATGGGTTTCAAGTGATCTGGATTTTCAGGAAAATATTTATAATGATATAGTATGATAGTCATCTTATAGTTCCATAAAAACATAGATAATATTTTATAAAATAATGAAATATTAATTTCATTACAAAATAGCGAATTAAAATTATTACAAAATCAACATATACAGTTTTTCGGGTCAAAGTCACCCCAGTTAACGGTATATATTTGCAATAACGCCGAAACTTATTCATTCTGAACATAAATATGTTTGAACGAAAACAAAAATATGTTTGGCTGTTATTATAATAATGTATGAATGCAATAAAATAATACTTTTGTTTGCATTAAGCTCCAAAGATATATCTAATGCCTGCAAAATTATGTTTGGGAGACACCTTTTTTTTGCAGCGTGTAGTCATTATCAATTTTGAATTCGAATTGTAGTCGATATCGCCGTCACAGGGAAATACATGATCTGGGGATAAAATTAGATAATCCCCATGATCTGGGGATTAAAACATAGATAATATTTTATAAAATAATGAAATATTAATTTCATTACAAAATAGCGAATTAAAAGCATTGTAAAATCAACATATACAGTTTTTCGGTTCAAAGACATTTTTTCTTTTAAGTTACATCACTTCATATAGTATTTTAACATAGGGGGCATTCCACAGAAAACGTTACCAAGGAGTGATATATTAAATTTAAACCTTTTGATTTCATATTCTGTGATCAGAATTTACCAATATTCGTGGCAAATGTGTTTTTTTTTCTCAATTAAAGTCAAATATTTTTTTTAAATTTATTATAGTAGAACATTGAGGCATTATATGAAACACAGTAGTTTCGTTGTTTTAAATCCGAAAGAAAATTGAATAGTACAATTTGAAAGGCAATTTGTTTGCGAAAGCATGCCACACATTGCATTAGTGATAAGTGGTTCAAAGTACTGACAATTAAGCAAACAGTTTTACTTTTTTGAGTTGTAACGCCCGTCACAAAATAAATAGTAAAAGTTATTTTGAGAACTATTTTACAAACCTACAACTGGGAAACTTTGTAAAAGTAAAGATTTTTATTGTATCTTTCCATTTATTATAGTCTTTGGTCTCATAGATATGCCAGATGGTTGCTATATCCATCCAAAATGTTGTAACGCCCGTCACAATTAACAATCGTGTGTAACACCCGTCACAATTTTTGATACTTTATAAGAAGGTGATCAAAGTAACCATTGCAGAATTTTGTTATAGACTAAAGAACTCCAATTATTAATAAAGTATTTGAGATATATTTCATCTCCATAGTCCAATTATTTTAGCTAAAATTTAATACTTTGTGGAGTAAACTCTGTTTTTTTGAAAAAGTACGTGTAACGCGCGTCACAGCATTTAACTTCAAATTTGTAGAAAGATAGAGGATCTATTGCAAAAGTTTTTTTTATACATGCATAGAGGACCAGAAGATCTATCATCTGCATTTTAAAAATATATCTATGCTTTTTTATTTATCAAATGAGAAGGTTTTTGATCGTACGAATGTAACGCCCGTCACAATGGAAATCCCCATAGCCCCATAAAGTTAAGAAATGTTCAAATTAGATACAAAAAAAACCTATAGACATTCTCTACAACAATTCAATATAATTCGTGCGTACTAATTTTAGGTGTATTCTCAGATGTTTTTTTTTCTATTATATACATTTTTAGAGAAAATTTCAATCAAAATTTTAAGCTATTTTAAACCAATTTTTAGAAGAAAAAAATACAGTATTTACAAAACTAGTTAAAAATAAACTGTAAACAAAAGTTTTGTTTAAATTGTCAAGACTAATTTTAGAATATGATTTATTGCCAATATTCGGACATATTTTAAAATTTTTGAATCTAAACTGGATGCTCTTTTAGACTATTTTTTTGGTATTTAAGTTAAAAAGTCATATTTTGAAAAGTACATAGATCAGATAGAAAAATGTTAGTAGTTCCTATTGTAGTACCTATTGTTTTTAGATAAACATAAACCGTTTTTTTTTTTCTTTATTATTAGATCCTGAATAGAAAGACAACAAAAACCGAATTTTCCGAATTCAAAATCAAATATCTGGAAAACATAGTGGAACAGAAGATTGCATTAATATATTAAAATTAGTCTAGGCAATTAAGATAAAAAATTAAATTAAAGTTACTTTGTAACACTAATTTTGTGCATTACTAAATTGTAATAATGCTAAAAAGTTACTGAAAAGGTCTTAAATTTCATTTGCAATATTCTCTCAAAAACCTTATTAAATAGGAAGAAGAAACTGAGAATGCAATTTAAAGCAGTATTCGTGAATTATTTAGCTATGTAGTTTGTAATGTTCATAGGAAAAATCGTGCTGAGTAGTAGAATCATTCATTTGTACAATTTATTAATTGTAAACGTTTATTCATGTTAAAATTAAAATATTTTATTATGTAAAATCTAAAATTTATATTTATTCAATTAATTCAAAATTTTTAAAAGATTGTTACTTATTTTAAATAAATTTAGTTTCAGAATGCCAACATTTTTCAAACTCTTACAGCATTCATTTAGCAAAATTACAAAAAATTACAAATGAATTCTCAGCACTTAAATAAATTGTGTAATTCTTTAAAACGCTATACATTTTGTCCCTATTGTATACACAAAGTGTTTCATTTATTTTTCTGAACTCTTATTTGCCAAACACACACTTTTAAATGTACTTAAGAATATTTAATAACAAAAAATGTAATAATAATAATAAAATTATGCAGCTTTAGCTGAGAACCGAACAGAATTTGGCAGGGCATTCGCCAAAAGCAAAAACCCCCAAAGGATGCATTCCAGCTGAGGGCACCCCAGGGTTCAGGCGGCGCGCGTACAAATAAAGTAGGACATGACTTAAATTTTTGAACTCATAAAAAGCAGAGGACATTTTTTATTTTGTGAAAAGGTTTTAAATTAAATTAAATTAAATTTAAATGTACGCAAATAAATATAAACTTACCTAATAACAGTAAATAGTGCTATTATGCTTTACAATTTGAAATTTAAATTTTAGTTGAAATTTTTTGAAACTATCTCTGGACACTTTTTTTATTGCACTCAACACTGAAATTCTTTCGTAATTTTGTTAGTAACTACAACAACAAAATTCAGTTACAAACTTTTTACTTTGCGTTTATTTTGTTTGCACTTAAAACATTTTTCATTAATAATTAAAATTAATTCACACGGATACGCGGCGACGGACAACGTAGTAGTTTGGCGTAGGACTCGACTCGCGGAACTTGCGTAGTATAGCGCTATAGTCGGATCACGTTGATGCTGGGTGCTAGTAGTGCAGTTAATGTTGTTGGTACGAGGCTCTGGTAGTACCTAGGCGGGTCGACCTTTCAAATAGAAATAAAAAAACACCTTGCTGTTTAGAGCACAGCTAAAAATTGTAAAACACTTTGTTGTTTTTGTGTTTATTGTTGTAGTCAGAATCTAGGGCAGATTAATGCAATAAAGAATATCTTTTTTAATGCATTTAAAATTTTTGTATTTCTAATTTTGCACAACACAATTTTGTCTTTATTAATTATTTATTTTTAGTTTATTATTTCACGCATTTATCAAATATTTATTTTGTTTAAATTATTGAAATTCGAAATATTATTTTATTTCATTTCTTTTATAAGTATAATCTTTAAGTTTATTTGTATGTTTAATTTTCAAAATTTAATTATTTATTTAAAAAAATATAATTATTTATTCAAAAAAATTGAAATATTTTTTATTTATTTTTTTGTAAATTGAATGTTTTTATTTTTTAGATTTTTTTTTATTAAAATCAATTTGAATAAATTTAATTTTTTTTTCGAATACGTTCTATCAACTCCACAGCACTGAGTGACAAATAAAATTATTTGACCGTCTAACGCACAACGAATTCCATGCGGCGACTGACGTTATCAATCGAAGGACTCCGACATGAATGAGCAACACAATCCTGGTGCAAAGTGTTCGTGCGAAAGAATTCCAACGATTTTGATGTCAAAATACAGCAACAAGAAATAAACGCAACAGCACCGAACAGCACATGCAGCGACGAAGACAAATCGACGAACGTACGAACCAACGAGCCACACAACGAACTTGCGAACAAACGAGCAACCAACGTGCAAACGAATGAACAAAGTAACGAGCGAACTCGCGCACTCAGAGACGTCGTCGTCGTTGTCGTATACGAAACACGGGTTGTCGAACCTACAACGCGTAGCCAACGAGTGTTTGGCAAAGTATTTAGTTGTGTCCTGCTTTTTGGCCAACTTCAACGGCAAATCTCAATTGTACTGCAGATAATCGCGATTTGGCGCTCTCTCGACGCTCTTCCCAAAAACCAAGCAAAAAAAAATACAATTATATATTACAACAAAAACAAACACACTGTTTGAAGTGTGTCCTTGCGGTAGGATGTCCTGCTTGTGTGCACACAAAAATGTTGGTTGCAACCACAATTACAACAAGTTTTTTGGTTACTTTTTTTTAAATTAATTTTCACGTATTTCAACCGTTAACATATATACGACATAAATAAGGTGCGCTGCTCTGTGCTTACAACACAACCGTCTGCACTCGCGTGTTCGCGTCGACTGAAACGTGTTTGCAGACCACGCTTTGATTCAACAGTTGCATGCGTCAAAAGGCGTGAGCAACGACCTTAGCGACCGAACGAAGTGGTTGCTGTTGTTGATAACGATGACGACGACGACCACGAAGAGATGAACGTACGAGCAGTGACGGAGGGCGCACAACAACAACAGCGGAGACATGTTGAACAACCAACCCCCTCCCACCGTACACGATTTGCAGTGTTGCTGATTTCCGTTCAGTTTGCGTGGTGAATTTGCAGCAATGCTGCAGGAGAGAATTTCTTTTCATTTCTCCAATGCCCTTCTAAGTGGAGAAATTGTTCTTTCGCTCTTGGGAAATTTCTCCACATTTTGGGAGATTGTGTTCTCGTTTTGTATCTCTTTGTATTATAAACAACACCAGCGACATTTTTTACTACTGCGGCAATTATTAGAAGTTTTTGTACAGCTATAGCTGTTATTTTTGAATTTATTTTTTTAGAGAGTTATCTTTGGTTGTGATTTTTTTGGTTTAGTGTATAAAAATAAATAAAAAAAGTACTTAAAATAAATACATATGTATTTGATTTACGTCCGAAAGCATATGTATTTGTTTTTACTCAATTGATATAGTTGTTTTTGTCTGGGAAATAACTACATAGTTTTACTGCATTTTTATACAAAAATTTAACACATTTGTATTAAAAATCCTAAAGTTTGTCTTTAGTTATACGTCCTGAAATATGTAGAAAAATTACTACATATGCCTTTAATTTTACTACAATATGAGTTATTTTAGTTTTTTTGTGATAATTAAATTTAAAAAGTCATAAATATATTTATTTTTTATAATAAAAACAATTATTAATTCGGAGAATTATATGAATGAATATTAATATGACATTTTTTGATTACAAAAAAAAAAAAAAACAAGAATTATAAATTTGAAAACTATTTAGTTGTATAGTATATATACATATATACAACTAAATAGTGTTACCTACAACCACAAGTAAAATATACATACAGATAAATAAATAAGAAACATATTTCCTAATGATGAGATGAAAGCACCACTAAGCCTCATCATTTCTGACTGTGTTACTTTTCACTTAAAAATTAGAGAACTGTAATTCAAAATAACAACAAATTTGCCGTTCGACACCTTAAATTTTTTTTAATTTCAAAACCAAAAAGATTCAGTTGGTTCTATTAGTTGGCAGCACTAGTTCTCATTTCAGTCAGGCCCACCTACTCACTTTCGCCGTTGTCTGTCGTCTAATCGTGTGTGTGAACAACAAGTTTATGCAATATAGCCAACCAATACGTTTATACCTACACGATGAACGATCATTCGTAATTAGTTCGTCGTGTGTTCACACGAAGTTAAAATAATTAAAATAAGATCAAAAAATAAAAAAAATATACAGTTTCTGCAATATATAGAAAACGAATTTTCAATACAACGTGTAGTCAATGGTATGTCAAATAAAGACAAATGTATTAAAAACCAGTTGGGAAAGTTAGGTCACATTGGACGAACTTTTATAGTCGGTCGGGCCCGACTTTGGAATACCCTACACCTTTGGTGGGGATATTAATGTGGGATATTTAATTGTATACCTTAATTTTAAAGTGGGTCTGGTACGATAAGTCGAAATTTAAAATATCAAAACTAAAAATACCGAAGACAAAAATCTAGAAAATAAAAATGCCGAAACCTGAAAATGTCGAAAACACAAATGTCGAAATTTAATATGACGAAATCATTTTTTGTCGAAAAATGATGGAAAATGTCGAAAAAACTCGAAGATAAAGATATTAAAAAAGAACGAATTCTGATTTTAAGCTACTCTAGAATTCATGCGGAGATTTTTAAATATGCTGCCTTCAAAATACCATCTTGGAATTTAGCTTCAACACTTATAAAAAATCAACAAAAATTTCGATTTTTTTTTAAATACTTTTTTTAAGGACATGCAATTCGAAGTGTTAAGAAGAATTTTCCAAAAGATTGTTTTATTAGTTTTATATTTCAATAGGAACCACCATACAAAAATTATCATTGAAAGTTTTTTAACTTTGGACTGTATCTCTGGAAAAAGTGATATCTTTGGAAATAGTGGTCGGAAAAAAAATGGAGAATGCAGATCCCGATACCCTTTATCAGTTGCCAAAATATCATTGAAATCGAAGAGAGTGAGTTGCAAATCCTACGAGATTTGGTGTGGACTTGCTCATATAGGATTTGAAATTTGTATTTCAACATTTTGATATTTCGGCATTTTAATTTTCGACATTTTTTGATCCTATAAAATATAGTTTAAAAAATTTGTCGACATTTTCTAGCTTTAAAATATTTTTCGACATTTTGTGATTCGGCCAAATATTGTTTCGGCGTTCTAAGGCTTTTAAAATTTCGACATTTTAAGGTTTCGACATTTTTTTTTCGATATTTCGTACGGATCCCTTTTAAAGTTCCTAATTATGCTGAACCGCCCCACCCTCAGAATATTATTAACATATTAGAAATTTACGTCTTATACCCCCATAATTTAAAAAAAATTATATAAAAGTATAAAAAAAACTAATAAAGCAAATTTAGAAAAATAAAAGTGGGCGGACCACGCCTTTATTTACAATTTTGTAAGACTTATATTTTATAGATTTGATTTTAATAATTTACGGCTAAAATTTCCACTATGAACCCGAAAAATAATGTAAAAAAATATGGGCGGATCACTAACTTTTAGCTAAAAAATTATTATGACCAAATTTCATTGCATTCTGACAAGTATTACTAAAGTTTTCTCGTATACGGACAGCAAGACGGACAGACGGACCTAGCTAAACGGACTCTGGTAGTGATGCTGATCAAGAATATATATACTTTTCTATACCGGCCACGCCTCCTAAGGGGCGTTACAATATCTGCACAAACTTAATATACCCTGTACCTCATAGGTGTAGGGTATAACTAACAAAATATAGTAGACCTAAAATTTTTTTTCAATCAAACACATAAAAGTAGTATAATATACTACAGTATTTTTTCGGAGTTAAATTGTTGGATCGAAAGCCTAATATCGAAAGCCCGGTCATTTTCGATCTAATTGTTGACACATAAAAAACAAAATCATAAAAAAAATCTAATTATTTTACTTACACAGAAACTAAAAACTTATTACCTAAAAATTGCAATTAGTATTTAAATAAATACATTTTTAAACATTTTGAATTTATTTTCTTAAATTTTCCCACAACAAAAACTTCGTATTGTACAAAAATAATCCGAACTAATTTTTAGTTAAACAATAAACAACAGCGCTGCGGACTCGGACTCGCATTTTTGGTCCGAACTGTACATATGTTTTGTTATTGGTTTCTTTAATCACTTTGTAGCACGAAATCGAATACAACAACAAACACACACCTTCTGCTGAGTTCAACCAAGTGCATCATGCGAATCTAACAACACAACCTCGAAGCCCGTTATCGTTTACAACAAACAAATTTGGCGTTGTTTCTGTGTACCGAAATATTTAAGTTGGGGCCGCATTTATAGGCACCACGATCTAGTATATATATATTTATGATCCTGTCTATGGCCTGGATATGGATATAACATTTTGTCCGACACACGCACGCACTTATTTTACTATCTCCTTTTTTAACGAACGATTTTTAAAATTTATTTCCTTGCACATTATGTACGTCATTGCCTATCCCATTTTTATAAAAAAAAATATTACCAAGCTAACCTATTTTTTAAACTTCATTTTTTCTATTTTCTTTTTGACTCTTTATAATCTGATGTTTTGCAATAAATATTAATGATTACCTCATGATATGTTTTTGAATATAATATATAATTCGATATTATATAATTCATAATGGTATGTACAAAATATTTATGAACACGATTTATAATATTTCTGTACATAGTTTTATTCTGTATCCAAGAAATACAAATTTTTCATAATTTTTAACCAAATTTTCAGATAATTCCTTAAGCATTTCAAACGAACTATAACAGCAACCACAACAACAAAAACAGTAATAATAATTTCAACTGCGAATATTCAACTTTTATCGCAATTTCATTATTTTATGTTGATGTCGTTGTTTTTAGTTTATTTTTTTTTTTTTATTTTACCAGCATTTGTGCTGATGGTATTTTCTATCCTGCAGCATAATTTTTCCCACAACAATCCGACATTTTTTTAGTCGGACACTTGGTGGGTACTACATTCCCGCCCCTATTATAATGAATATTTATGAAGATTTAAAAAACATTTTCCACGCGTCTGTTGTTTTATGATTTGCAATTGTTTTTTAACGGACAAACAGATAAACAGGCAGACAGGACAGTCGCGTAGATAGACAGGATGGAAGAGACAAATGGATAAATGAATGAAGAGACAATTGGACAGACAATTGGAGAGATTATTTAGGAGACAAATGCAAATAAGTTTCGACAACAAACAATTGGAAAATGACTTGGACGGATATTTGGATACAGTGTAATATTTAACAGTCTCCAAATGTCCTAAGTATAGACAATGGAATAAAGAAATAGACAGATATATGGAAAGAAATATGTACGTACTAGCTGGACCCGTGCACGACTCGTGCCAAGATTTTGTAAATGCAAGGATATGGAGTGATTTTATTAATATAAATTTTATTATTTATATCTTCTCCGTAAAACGCTTTCCCGTAGAATTCTTCCCGTTAGAATTCTTTCCCGGTAGAATTCTTTCCCGTAGAATTCTTTCCCGTAGAGTTTTTCCCAGTAGAATTTTTAGTGTAGTGAATTTTATTGTGGTGAGTTTTAGTGTGGTGAGTTTTAGTGTGGTGAATTTTAGTGTGGTGAGTTTCATTGTGGTGAGTTTTAATGTGGTGTGGTTGCTTTTGTATATTTTTTTTGTATTTGAGTTTTTTGTTTCATCTTTTTAGCTTGTGTTTGTGCTGAGTTATGTCGTTTGGAATGTTTAGTTTGTATGGGAGGTACCACGCCCCTTTGTCCAATCGCACCCATATATAGCCTATGACACCCTCCGGACTCCATAGTATCCTGTTACAAAATTTCAGTTAAATCGATTCAGCGGTTTAGACGTAATGCTGGAACAAACAGACAGACAGACCAACAGTTTTATATATATAGATTTGTTCTTAATTTCAGAAATATTTTGTACAATATATTTTTAAAATTATCTACTATATATTTGTGAATGTAAGTATGTCTGTATGTTCTTTATAGACGTCTAAACGGCTGAACCGAATTGAACCAAATTTTGACACAATATGTATGTTGGGTCCGGGCAGAGTAAAGGCTATATCTCGGTAAGTTTGGTGGACTGGGCGTGGCGCCTCCCATATAACCCAAAAATTAAAAACACATTATATCAGCAATTATTATAGCAAATTTAATGAAATTTTGGTCAGCGATATATTTTACCATTCTAAATGGTCTCCCGGAATATGGGCGGGATTGGACCACTGGGCGTGGCACCCCCCATAGAAGATACTTTTTGCAGATTGTGTATGTCAACAGTTATTATAGTAATATCAAGATATTTCACACCAGGGTATCAACCACCACAATTTGTTACTCACCACACCGAAATTCACCACATTAAAATTCACCACAGCGAAACTCACCACACCAAAATTCACCACACTAAAGCTCACCACTCTAAAATTCACCACTCTAAAACTCACCACACCAAAATTCACCACACTAAAACTCATCACACTAAAACTTCTACTGGGAAAAACTCTATGGGTAATAATTCTGTCGGGGAGAATTCTACGGGGAAGAATTTTACGGGGAAGATATAAAAAATAATTATTAATAAAATCACTCCGTATCCTTGCATTCACAAAATCTTGGCACGAGTCGTGCACGGGTCCAACTAGTTCATTATATTTTATTATATACAATTTGGTTACGAATTTTGTTCAGAAATATGTTGTTCATATAAAATAATATGTGCAGCAAGTGGCTTGGTATACTTTGAGTCCCTTAAATATGGCAAACACAAGCGGTACACTAGAACTTACATAATGTGCGATCTTATGAATCGAATTTTTGGTATTACTCGAGAGATATGTGACACATGTCTATAAAACAAGGGAAATTTCTCCATTTCTCCAGTATATATCAGATAATTTCACACTCAATACCTCCATTTTTTAAAACGTTTTTATTAGCTCTCTTTCCTTTTTGTTTGTTCGATATATATTTTGCAATTGATTTTAAACTAACTTCACAGTGATTTAGTGAGTTTAATTTGTTCAGCATAGCCTAGAATTAGAAGACAATGCAATAATATTGTTTTCTTGTCTGCTGGCCCGTCATGGTTCTGTCGCCATGGTTTGACAAATTTTAAATAAAAAGAAAAGTCTAAAAAATATTATAACTTTTGCATCATTGGTGTTAAAAGTGTAAGAAACAAGAACAATTATAAACCCAACCAAGCCTGACGATTTAATTATCCAGATTTCGGCATAATTCTAGAGAAATATGTGAATTTACTAGAATCATTCCGTAATGCCATGGAACAATCTTTTGAATCTTCAATGCAGTACAGATCTGAAAGAGTCAGAGTCTCTGCAGGCAGCTCTAACTGGAAACTTGAGTTCATTAGCCAACTAGGTTATAGGTTGAAATATGAAAATGAATATGAAAAAACTTCTCACGTAGTTTTCCACACGATATAAATCATCAACATTGAAAATCGTTTAAATGTTCGTTGTTTCAAATGTGGAATTATAGGGTATTTTTCCTCAGAATGCAAAACACTTCTCGAAGACTTCAACTAAAATCCTAAAAACTCTAGCCAAGATTAACTCTCATAAAAAATCAAAATCAAGTGGCCAGAACCAAAAAAACTAATAATTTTTAAAATAGCACACTGAAATAGGATTTATCCAGTTATTGATTAATGCCTTTCATTTTTCTTTTTTAGTTTAGTTAATGCCTAAAGGGAAAATATTATGGATCGGTCCTAGTTTTGTCCCTTTTATATGAAACCAACCTGTAACTTTAACATGGCGTTGTCATAGGAAGGAGTGAAAAAAAGTTAAAATAAGTCGGTGTTTGTAAAAAAAACTTTGTGAAAATTATTGCTTTTATTTTTCGTGATTTTTGCGTGATTTTTTATTTAAAATAAAAAAAATAAAAGTCTCAACGATATTTATTTATATATCTCTTTTTATTATTCTTATATAAAAATTATAAATTAAAAGTGTATGTAATTGAATTGATTTTGCGTATTTAATTAGATATTGAATATTTAAAAAGACTACAAAGAAGGGGTAGAAATCCAAACAGTTCAATTGAAACCTAAAACAAATACTATGAATATGGTCTTAAGTAAAATAGTCAAATTCTTTAACAAAATGTATAATTTTCTAAAATAGTGAATCCATACGTTCTCTCCTAAAAATTACCCAATTACCCAAGTAACCACGGCTCGACAACTGCCACAAACTCTTGTGGCAAATATGTAGCTTTTAAGTCACCGCTAACACCAGTGTTGCAAACTAGTAATTTTTAGTTGCAAAGCGGTGACTAAGAACATGTATGGAACATCCGCTATAATATGTCACAATGCTGTGATATATAAGTCATACATTTCGATAATGGAACATATACGATAATGGGCGGATCTAATTTTGTTTTTATGACGTGGCAAAATAGTGGCAAATTAAAAAATGTATTATGTTCCATATATATTGCATGTATATCATGATGAACCTAATAGGAACATGTTTATAAATAATATAGCAAATTAACTTTAAAATGGTATTAATGTATATTATTATATTATTATACACGACTGTTAAAAAATAACAGTCGGAATAGTATAATTTAAGAAATTAAAAATAAAACACTTTTTTAAAAAAGTGTGGAAGGGGTGGAATATCAGCTTTAACCCGAAAACTTAAACCGATTGTTAAAGTAGAGTTGAAGTTTTCCGAATATCTATTTATAAAGACTTATTTATTATTGCTTAGCATATTTTTGACATTACCCTTATGGCACTGCGTAGCATCTTTATTATTTTTAATCCACACAAGTTCCACATTTAAAATTACAGTTCAAGTTCCAAATAGGTGAACCGACACTTTAATGGATCGGAATTTGTGGCAACTAAGCCTCGCCCCGAGGCTTTTTGACTGGCAATTGGGTGGTAAATATGTATATTTCGCATGATTTGGAACAAACATTTCAATGGCAATTGTGTGGCTACCACTTAAGTTGCCACAAACACTATTATGTACACGTTAATTGGATTTCAGAGCTTTGATCTGTGTAGAGAAACACAGTACGAATGCCTAGGAGGACCTGTGAATATTAAAAACTCAACTTATTCATAGAGGTTACCAGATCCTTTAAGTGTTTTGAATAAACGACTAAGTCCTTCGTGTTGGTGTCAGCAACAACAACCACATCAACTACAATGCGAACAAACTAAGCGTTCACCCTAACAACTGTGGTTTGCATTTTATTATTGTTCTTCATTTTATTTATTGTCATCGTATTTTTCATTTTCGCTGTTAAATGATTTCATTATAACGCCTGCTGTTTGCCGGCAAGTTCTTGTGGTCGCAGCGGGAAGGTCCACTTAAACCATCCAGACGAAGCAACGGCCCTCGCAACCGGGAAAGTCCTACCGCACATCCTTAACACTGGCCGTCCGCGTGTGAATGTATTGATGTTTTATTTTGACATTTGTGGTTGTTTCTGATTGTTTTTATTACAATTTTTTCATTACATATTTTTTTGTTTTTCATTGTCCTTTAATATGGTTAGTACTAGTAGTAGCAACAGCAGTAGTTGTTGGGCGTATTCTGTACAACCCTCTAATTTGATTTTTAGTCTTTTGCTTCCTTCATTCATTCAATTGTATTTTATATTTGAGGGGTGTTCATTGTGGCAGCAATTGAAAACTTTTCATTTTATTATTTTATTTATTATTTTTGTCAGTTTTTTTGTGCTTTTTAATGTGATTTCGTTTTTATTAGCTTGTTTGCTATGTGGCACACAAAACAATATTTGTGGGTCAAGAATTTGCATAGAAAAATTATTCGTTTGTATCTTGGCGATAATATGTAAATTTTTGCAATTTAATTTGTTTATTTGCCAGCGTATAAAAATGAATTTATTTTTCAATTTGCCAATGATTTTTGCTACTAACTGAATTTTGTTCGTTAAAGCACTTTTAATGTGCATATGTAAATAAAACAGACTTTCAGGGGGGGGGACCATTTGAATTTTTTGTTGGGGTCTCAACTAGTTTGCATTTTTATAGCGTTATTATATGGTAATTATTAAAAAAATATTTATCAACTGGTTAATTGAAAAAGTTTTATTGATATAAGAACAATCCTTAAGGAATTTGGGTCAATTTTTTTTTGTGAAATATCGTATTTTTAATAAAAATTGAATTTTTTAATGAGAAATAAAATTGTTTAGTTAACATTGAATTTTTAGTGAAAAATTGAATTTTTAGTGAAAAATTGAATTTTTAGTGAAAAATTGAATTTTTAGTGAAGAATTGAATTTTTAGTGAAAAATTGAATTTTTAGTGAAAAATTGAATTTTTAGTGAAAAATTGAATTTTTAGTGAAAAATTGAATTTTTAGTGAAAAATTGAATTTTTAGTGAAAAATTGAATTTTTAGTGAAAAATTGAATTTTTAGTGAAAAATTGAATTTTTAGTGAAAAATTGAATTTTTAGTGAAAAATTGAATTTTTAGTGAAAAATTGAATTTTTAGTGAAAAATTGAATTTTTAGTGAAAAATTGAATTTTTAGTGAAAAATTGAATTTTTAGTGAAAAATTGAATTTTTAGTGAAAAATTGAATTTTTAGTGAAAAATTGAATTTTTAGTGAAAAATTGAATTTTTAGTGAAAAATTGAATTTTTAGTGAAAAATTGAATTTTTAGTGAAAAATGGAATTTTTAGTGAAAAATTGAATTTTTAGTGAAAAATTAAATTTTAGTGAAGAATTGAATTTTTAGTGAAAAATTGAATTTTTAGTGAAAAATTGAAATTTTAGTTAAAATTTGAATTTTTAGTGAAAATTTGAATTTTTAGTGAACAATTGAATTTTTAGTGAAAACTTGAATTTTTAGTGAAACATTGAATTTTTAGTGAAAAATTGAATTTTTAGTGAAAAATTGAATTTTTCGTGAAAATTTTAATTTCCAGTGAAAATTTTAATGTTTAGTGAAAAATTCAATTTTTAGTGAAAAACTCAATTTAAGTACACTGTAAAATGGAATTTTAGAATATTTTAAGTTTAATTGAAAAATTTAACTTTTAGTGAAAAAATAATTCTTAATAAAAAATTGAATTTTTAGGAAGAATAAATTAAATAATCTGAGGAAAAATTATTTTTAATGAAAAAATTAATGTTTAATTAAAAATTAAATTAAAATTTTATTTTTAATTAAATTTTAATTAATAATGATAATTTTTATTTAAAAATTTCATCATAAATAAATTTAAGAAAAACCTAAGAATCTCAAAATAATTTTATATTAAATTTTATTTTTTTTCTAATACAAAAATTATAGAGTTAATTTATGGTATATTTCATTTTCGTTTCATGAACCAAAATCAGTTCTACCAAAAACAAAAAAAATTTTGTTAATTCAATATTAAAATGCAATTTGCAAGACCGGTAAACCGACGGCCTTAACACATCACGTTCGGGCGCCAATGACAGCCAGCGCCTCATCAACATGCCGGCACAATATCTTGGCAACAATGTAATCAGCAGCCACCGAAGCAAACTAACAACATTTCGTCAGTGTCGGAGTGGAGTGGAGTGTCGCAGTGTGACATCCTTTCGGCAAATTGTTGCGCTCATGTGTTAATTCATTTGAGTCTCGGCAACAGCAGTAGATGTTGCGATGTTGCTGGGAATGTGGGAGGTGAATTGTGCTGAAGCATGTGGCATCCACCGTGTTGCAAACGAAATTTAAGGGAAATTTTGTTTTGCGAACAAGTTAATGTTTGTGTTTAAATGTGTACAAATATTGTAATAAAACAATATTGTAACAATATTTTGTATATATCTGAAAGATGTTGCATTTATCGAAAGATTTTCAGCAGACAAGGACAAAGTTTTTAGCAAAAACAGACTATTTTCTTCCCATACTCAAAATATGCCGGAAAACTGACTTTAAAATTTCACAAATTTTAATAAGCCTTCCATAATCTGTCGATTTATATCTATTGTGTACCTATATCTTATTTTCTTGTCAAATTTTGGTGCGAATCGGTCGATGATATCTAAAGTTATAAACAACAATGTCCTTAGAATTTGGGATATCAAAAGTAACCTGTTAAGGTGTTCAGAATGTCGATAGGTTCTGAAGAAAAATTTTGAAATTTGTCATGAAATATATCAAACCAGATTATTTTAAAGTTCTTTTTTTATCCCAACCCTGTTTAAAGCCCAACATCTACTCTTCAACAGCAATTTACCACCTCTAGATGACGTTCTTGGATTTCGTTAATGATTTTTCTAGAATTTTAATTAAACTATTTCCGGTTACCGCCTCTGTAGCCTAATCTGCAAAAGGTCCTTGTAAGCATCGGTACGGTAGGACAGCCTGCCTGTATGCCATGAAAAGCGCACGGAACGACACGACACGAAGCTTTTTCTAATTGCAACTATGAAATAAGCTTTATTAGATTATTTTCACATTAAAACAAAAACAAAAACAAAATTTTGATTTTGCAATTGTAAGTTCGTCAGGCACACAAGGTTGAAGAAAGGTGAAAATACAAATTTGAAATTGCAATTTTATTGCAAAGGTAGTTAAAATGTAGGAAGTTTAGTATGTTGCCCAAAAAGGATGAAGATGCAGATGCCAAGAAATTCAATTGCTGTGCACAGCACTTGCTGTTTTAGGGACAGACTCGTCTTAATTCTGAGCCACGAAAGTGCAATATTGTTGTTGCTGCTACTACTACTGCTCTTGATGTTGCTGTTGTCGCCAAACCGGCAACATACCGCAATAATGCAATTTCAATCAGTGACACAGCATGTTGCTTTGTTGCTCTTTTCTTTGAACCCGTCAACGTCATTTCCTGTCGGAATTTCGCTATGTTTCCATCTCCGTTATTAGCAATTAAACCATATACGAATTAATTGTACCTGTATTAATTGTACTTTTAGTTTTGGTTGTTTTATAGGGTTTTTCTTATTACGCCTTGATGTAAGCATTCAATTGCATGGGCATCCTCCACAAGTCAATGACTCTGTCGACCCACTTTGCAGTGCCAGAAGTATGCCAATGATTTGAAGTGAGGAGCATTCAAGGAAAATGCCTTCAATTCATCATCGCATTTCGTTGTTCCAAAGAACTACTGCTGTCGGTGTGCAGTTTCTTATGGATTCTACTGACTCTAGTCGAATGATGCACAGTAGGACTAAACCTAATAAACTGTATCAAATCACTGCTCTCTCAACATTATCGGTTATGAAGTCAGACAGAACCCCTCAATTAATATTTTTGTAGCATTAAAATAACGAAGCAAATTAAAATAAAGGTTACATTTTAATGTTTTCATAAGGCTGTCATATTGTCACGTCCGGAACCGAAGAGAAACATTTATTATCAGGTCAAACTTAACCTAATTTTTAAAGAGTTGTATTTGCAGAATTTTCACGGCATTTTCAAAAGTGTTTACTTTGATTTCCAAGTAATTCTGAACATTTTTTTAAATCATAGAAATTGGTCACGTCCGGAACATTAACCCCCCTTATTTTGTAAAACGAAACGAAAAGTAAGACTTCAAAAATTCCAGTGACAGCCGTTTTTTACTTGTTCATTTCGTTTTCGTTTTTATTTCATTTAATGCAAAGAAGTTTTGTCACTGGAATTTTTGATGTTTTTTTGAGGAATCACAATTCGGGGGTAAAAAAATCAAAAATTATAGAAAAAAATTTCAAAACTTAAAAAACAATAAGGAATTGAGACTTTCTGAAAATGTCAAAACTTAAAAAACAATAAGGAATTTAGACTTTCTGAAACTACGACCTCTCGGGTAAAAGTGTAAATTACTCTAAAATTACCTATCACGTGACTGATGAAAAGCGGACTTGTCACTATTCTAGTCCAAAGGTATTGGTACCGACTAAGGACAGGATCTTTAAGATCAGTCTAAGTCTAAAGGTCGGCATAAAAAGACGGATCATGTTCATGCTAAACACGTCGCTAGTGAAGCGAAAAGGCACTAGGTGGCGCCATAGACACGATACTTATTTACTCGCTGCAACTAATGCGTCTATAATTCGTAGACTGTTTTTCGATACTGTATTAATTTAAATATAGTATGTCTTCCAAGTAATTATAATGCACGCATGCAAGGGTGAAATCATGTGTGAAATGTGAATGCATGAAGTAGAAGGTAAAAGAAAATATAATGTAAATTTAAAGTAAAATAAAATCAACTAAAATAAATTATGCAATTTAAAAGCTTGTTTTCAGTTTTAGATGTCCTAGATTCAGAAAGTCGGCTTGGAGCGCCATATTTTAAGATTTTTGGATTTTAACTCAGACAATTGTACAGTTATTCAACATTTTCTAACTTTAATATTTTTTCGACAATTTGGTCCAAAAATTTGTCTTTTAAAATTAAGGCATTTGTGGTTTTTTTTCACATAATTATCTATTTAAATTATTTGGTTATTTGTGCTTTCGTTTTGTTCAAAAACACAAACGGTATTTTGAATAGTCTTAAACTATAGAACCACTGACAAGGTATATTTATAAAAGACAATAATTTTAAAATACGATCTCGAAATTATAATAATAGCTGAGTTCCCGTGGTACTTGAATCAGATCTGTTTCACGGGAACGCCATCGGTTCTATTTTAATAAATTCCTTCCTTTCTTTTTCAACACATATTCTTCTTCTTATTAAGTGTTATTCACAATAGCATAACAGCACCATCAACAAATTCACTTTTGATACGTACAGTACCAGATTAGTAATTTATCTAAGAGCGAACCTGGTTCTAATTGTTTGTTTTTGTTTTGTATATGAAAATGATCTACGGATCAGGTTCAAAAACCACGGGAACGCAGCTAATATTCAAATAAAGTTGTTTTCTCTTGTGACGGAACCATTTCTTGCGAAATGGCACCGCACAATAATCGGACCTAAAACGCCGTGCGACGGCACATTAAACACATATACAGCGAACTCAAATACAACGCAGCCAACTTCGCTGCACATTCTTCCAACCACAACGCAACGAACTTCGCCTCTCACTTTCCAGTGAGCTACGATATGGAAGAAGAAGACGTGACTATAAAAGCGATTGCACAACACAAATCGTTCTCTTTTGCTGTAGACTGACTTACTGATCAGACGTTCGACTGCAAATATTGGCTCCGGTTGTGTCCCAAAGACTCCAAGCACCAGTTCCAATATTTGCACTCAAAACGCTGCAGACTTTTTACCCCGTTTCTGTCCGAGTAGCCGGTTATACGCCAGGGTAAATTGTCGTCAGTACCTGTTTACTCGCCCGGGACATGGGTATGTCTGAGACCGAAGCGCACCAGGAGCGGCGTCTGCCGCAGGAGTAAGATATCATTTTGAAATTATATTGTTTGAATAAAGAAATAAATAATAAATTCATAAACATCGATTGCACTTAAAACATAAAATTCGAGTCGCATTTAATATTTAAAATAGGGAACCGGCAAATATTAATGTTTATAACTTCGAAGCCCTGAAGCCCGCTGAGCGTACTCCAGCTATAAACCGGGAATCCGGACCGTTACACTCTTTATAAAAACACATAATTTAAATTTGTGTGAATTAAGTTTTTGTAAAACAAAATTTCAGTTTGAACCCAATGTGCAGGCTCATAGAAACGACGCATCTTTTGTTCAGATCTGTGTAGTTTTTTTTTTCTATCGAAGCCATCCTTTTGTTTTGCAATAAATTGTTCGCTTTGTAGTTTATTAAAAACTGTCCTTAGGCATTTATAGCACTATGGGAATATTGTAGAAACCCATTAATTTACTACGAATGTGCTTTCAAGGCGATCAATGTTTAAGTGCTATTAAAAACCATTTTCTTTTATTAAAATTATTTTTCTTTTAACTAACATAATTTCTTTTCATTGCCGCTGTAAATCTGCTTTACAGCTTAAATAATTTGTGCTTCTTTTCTGTTTGACTAGGTATTTAAAACCTCCACCCAACTCGGAGCAGCATGTATGCGCTACAACTCAATAGCCAAGTTAATGCATTTACGTTGGTGCCGCCGTCGTCGTCGTCGCCGCCGCTGCCAGTGGAGGTGCCACACCATCCACATGTAGCCGCAATTATTATGCATAATTTGTACTTCAAGTTGTATTTCTCGTAATTCGTACCGTTCGTTGTGCGTTGCGTTGCGTTGCCTGAAACGTTTTTCACATCTTCGAAGTAGCGCAGCGTCCTTGTACTGCGCAAAGTTTGTTCAAAAAGTTTTGCACCCGGATTCAAAGAAGCAAATTTTATTATTGCCATCGCTCACTCGCGATAATGAAGCATGTAAATATGAACATTTACACTCATGTATGAATACATGCCATAAGTATGTGTGTTAATCTCTCGGCTACTGCTGCTGCTTGTATGTGTAATGCATACAAAATGGAAAACTTTCGAACAAATTCGAAACTTGAACTAATTGTAAGTATTTTATTATAATTGTAGTTGGCAAATATGCCATAAAATGTAGTGGGTACGTTGCAGCTATTTAAGTAGTAGTATTAATGCCAGATTTTGCGATACAAATCGTATACATCTTATATAAAATATAATTTCTATTTTATTTATATTTAAATTTGGTGAAATATATATATTTAATTCTTGTATAATCGTTGCTCAATAGATTAGTGCGTTGGACTACGGGGCGAAAGGATGCTGTTTCAATTCACCGCGACTGCAACATCAACATGTTTTTCTATACGACACTACCTCTGGTCAAACAATGAGAAATCTCCGAGTGTAAAACATCGCATATGAACGAGCAATACAGATTTTTGTATAATGTAGAAGTTTCTGGAAACTTCTAGAATACGGTGAGGTGCAGTTTTGAATTAAAAGTGAATTAGTGCATCTTGTGAGCGCACAATATCAAGCAATTGTATAAAAATACTTGTTTTTATTGTGCTCACAATTTAGAAATACGAACTTCTACAAGACTTTTTAAAAACTTAACTCTTAACATCGTTTAACATATTTAATTTAAACGTCCCGCTGCGACTTTAAAAATATATCCTGATCTTGTAGATTGGTTTCACTTAACAGTTACGCTAAACGTCAAGGTTATTTTTCATATATTTCAGGTAAAGTGCCGCCTATGAGTCGTAGAGCAAAAGTTATTCCGAATTTCACATTTATAAATTATTTTTTTTAGCTGAAAGCCAAAAATCAGGCTTTTAAGCGATACGTTTTTTTAGAATATTGACAAAGTTAAAATAATTTCGAATATAAAAAAAAAATGTTATTCGACAAAAACAACTACGCTCGAAAGATTTGAAAACTTGTTAATAAAACATTCTGGGCGATAAAAACAAAGAAATGTTCAAAAAACAACATATTCCATTAAATAATGTATTCGACAAAAACAACAATCTTCGAAAATTTTCAAAAAAAAAGCTGTTAAAACAATTTTTTGGACCACAATAACAACGCAATGGTCGAATTTTCCAAGAAAAAAAAAACGACAAAAACACAATTTTCGAAATTTAAAAGAAAAACATTTTTGTAAAAAAAAATATTCAACAAAAACAACAGTTGGATAAATTTCGAAGAAAAAAATCGAAAAAAAAATTGTACGAAAAAACCACGCAATGTTCGAAATCACCATTTTCAAAAAAAAAAATTATTCGACAAAAATAACAATCTTCGAAAATTTTCAAAATAAAAAAATTTTGATCGACAATAAAAACGCAAGTTCAAAATCACTATTTTCCAAAAAAAATAAAAAAACGTCAAAACACAATGTTTGAAAATTTTCGAAAAAAACAATTATGTAAAAAAAATAACAAACAATGGTCGAAATCACGAAAAAACAACGCAATGTTTGAAATCTGCATTTTAAAAAAAAAAATGTATTCGACAGAAACAACAATGTTCGAAAATTTCTGATCGACAATAAAAACGCAATGGTCAAAATCACTATTTTCCAAAAAAAAAAATAAAATCGGCAAAAGACAATGTTTGAATATTTTCGAAAAAAAAAAATTTTGTAAAAAAAATAACAAAGCAATGGTCGTAATCACGAAAAACAACGCAATGTTCGAAATCACAATTTTCAAACAAAAAAAATAATCGACAAAAATAACAATCTTCGAAAATTTTCAAAATAAAAAAATTTTGATCGACAATAAAAACGCAAGTTCAAAATCACTATTTTCCAAAAAAAAAAAAAAAATCGGAAAACACAATGTTTGAAAATGTTCGAAATAAACAATTTTGTAAAAAAAATAACAAAGCAATGGTCGAAATCACGAAAAAATAACGCAATGTTTGAAATCTGCATTTTCAAAAAAAAAAATGTATTCGACAGAATACGCAATGTTCGAAATCAACAGTTAAAAAAAAATGTACTGGACAAAAACAACAAACTTCGAAAATTTTCGAAAAAATTATTTTAATAAATATTTTACAAACATTTGCCATTTTTTATTTGCAGACAAAATTTTTGAAAAAATATTTTTAAATAATGATGCCAATCGACAGGTGCTTTAAAAACACACAATAAATGCCTTTACATCCCTATTTTATATTGCGCAAATAAAGAGTTATAGCGTTAAAAACGAAAATATTTGCGTTTTTAACAGAATATTGCCTTACAAAATCCGTATTTATAATTCAGCAATTTTACCAAATCCTAATATATTTTATATAAGTGATAATAATTGATGAATTAACCAAAACAACAGAAAGAATGAAAAAAAAACTAAATTTTACTAATTTTTAATGCTCATATGCCTCTTTGGCATGACAGTGACGATATAATAAGCAAACAGAAAATATTGAGTTTAGTTATTTTAATTATTGTAATAATCAAAAAATTCAAATAATCAAAAAATAATCAAAACAATTGAAATAATCAAAAAAATTGAAATAATCAAAAAAATTGAAGTAATCAAAAAAAAAAAAGTAGTCGGGTTACTTTTTTTTCATTATTTTCAAGTTTTGTGAAAATAATAAAAAAGAAGTAGTCCGATTTTGATACTTTTAAAGTAGTCATGAAAATAATCAAAAAATGTACTAATAATCAAATTACATTTTGATTATTTCTAATCCTATTCGGAATTTTTTATTACAATTATTTATTTATTACTACAAAGAATCGTAATCAAAATTTTTGATTACGACTACTAAAGAATCGTAATCGTTTAGTAGTCATTACAAAAGTAGTCATTACTTTTACAGCTCTGCTCACAACCACAAACCCTTATTTTTTAAAATAAAAAATATCTCTTCGCCAAGGGCTTTTATAGTTTTTGAAAAAAAAGATATCTCAGAAAAAAACCAAATGAAAATAAAATTTAATAGATATTTCTGATTTCTGCTCAGTACAAAGATTTGTTTTTCAAATGAATTCAAACTAAAGGTTTTTTCAATAAGAGCCGCTACAAAAGTTTTTTTTTAAATAAAACAGAAACGGTTTTGGATATCAATGAAATTCTTTATTCCTGTAAAAGTACGTTCGATGCCATTATGTATGGAACTCGATTTCTTTTGCATGGCCACCACGGGCACGCTTGCAGAAGTCCAGACGTTGAACCCAATTTTCGACGGTTTTCAAGCATAAATCGGCCGATACTGCGCAATTTCACGTTCGATATTCGTACGAAGTTCATCAATCGTCGCTGGCTTGTTGGCATAGACCATAGACTTGACATAGCCCCACAGGAAATAGTCTAACGGCGTCAAATCGTACGACCGAGGCGGCCAATCGACTGGACCATCACGTTCTCCAAACTTGGTTTCCAATTGGGGCCAAAAATATTCGGTTATCATTGAACGGTAGCGATTCCCATTCACAGTAACGTGCCGGTCTTGATCATCACGGAAGAAGTACGGCTCAATGACGCCGCCGACCCATAAACCGCACCAAACCGTAATTTTTTCGGGATGCAACGATGACTCATAGAGTACGTGTGCATTGCTGTCTGACCAATAACGCATATTTTAATTATTGACGAAGCCATTCAGCCAGAAATGAGCCTCATCGCTGAAGGTGATTTTTCGAATTTTTACTACCGAATTTCGGTAGTAAATTTTAATAATTTCGACTCGTTGTTGGCTCGTATATCTTTTCATCATGCAATGGCAAACCTTACTGAAGAGAAATATGAGCGGCCAGAAATATGGCGTCGTTTGTTGTCCCTGTCGCTCTACTTTTGTAGCGTCCCTGTTGAAAAACCCTTTACTTGATTTGACTTGAACCAGACAGGAACTCTATTTTATGATAGAATTCGAACACAGGCGGTTTCTTTATCACACTGGTTGTGTGAAAATTAAAAGTGATCATTTTGTCAGCAATGAGCTCTATTAAAGAGACAAAATAAGATTTTTTCTACCAAATTTTTGACAAAAAAAAAATTATCCAAATTTATGCGTAATGAACATCATTTTTTTATTGAGATATTATATTCTAAAACCTTTATTTACAATGTTTCATGTGAATTTCGAAATGCCGAAAACTGAATATGCCCGATTGATATAATACAAAATTACTATATTCGTAATTACTCATAATAATTTATCCAAAATAATATTCGTCTCAATTATATGCTTGTTGTATTAAAATAACCGCTGGCAACAATTACCACGCCATGCATTACATATTATTTACAAATTATAATTAAATTATTGTTGCGTATACGCCACCGCGACCCGATATTGCAATTTGTAGCAAGCATAAATAAATTGATAAATTGATTTCAAAAATTTAAATTTAAATATAGTGGCGCTGCACATTATTGCGAGCATTACGTGTTTTAAATTGAGCCGGCTTATTGCCAAATTGCTTTATTGAAAACAGCCAACAGGTTTTTGGCCAACTTGCAGCGCATGAATGAACAGCCACAAGCACGACCCGAGTAGTTTATGCACGAAATGCCAAATAGAGAGGGTGACATAAAAAAAGAGTTAGACAGACGGACAGAAAATTCATACGTACAGCGAACATATTACAGCAAAAAAAAATAAAATCCCCGCATAGAGACTATAATAATTTGGTTTATTTGATACCTTATTTCCGCTTAAATAAATGGGCACACGAAAGCAGAACTGGCAGCAAGTTGTAAAATTCCGAATGCTGTCTACAATTCACACATGTGTTCACACACAGTCAGACTTACAACTGACACATACTAACCCAACACTTGTGTAGAGCCGGATTTTATTGGCATTATGGTTTTATCATTGCCGCGGAATTTGCGGTAGTGCTGCGAAGGTGCAAAAATAAAAAGAAGAAATGAAAAGTGAAAAACAAAAAGGCAGACAACTTAAAAAGGGACTGGGAAATAGCACCCAATGAATTAAATCTGAATTGCAAATTTATTTTTCCTTAAATTAAAAAATTAAATGTGCCAAATTCCGAGACCCGTCAATTTTAAAATGGAATCTTTAATTATTAAATTATTTATATATTAATATATATTAATTTTTATTACCAATATTTTTTATTACACTCTAAAAAAAAAGGCATGTTGTGGGATGCTATCAATTACTTCTGGTAAATAATAAGGGTTTTTCAACAGGGACGCTACAAAAGTGGAGCGACAGGGACAGCAAACGACGCTATATTTCTTGCCGCTCTTTTGACATTTCTCTTCAGTAAGATTTGCCATTTCATGAGGGAAAGATATAAAAGATATAAAAGCCAACAACGAGTCGAAATAATTAAAATTTACTACCGAAATTCGAATTCGATGAAATGGCAACTTACTGAAGAGAAATGTCAAAAGAGCGGCAAGAAATATGGCGTCGTTTGCTGTCTCTGTCGCTCTACTTTTGTAGCGTTCCTGTTAAAAAACCCTTTACATAGTGACTGTCAGAAATACTTACTGTTAGTCGTAAATAATAATTGCTCATTGCAAACAATTACACAATTCTAGTGTTTGAACAAAACAATATCTAATTTCTTAAAAACATTTAAAAGGTTTCCCAAGAATACTTATAAAAAAATCACTTCAATTAATACTCCCAACCATTCATTTGTTACCAGTAAATAATAAAAGTGTTTAAGATAAGTAATAAATACATGAGATTTCTTTGAGGCAAACACTAAGTAATCTATTTTAAAAGTGTTTGCCCTAAATACTAATTGCTGCTACATTGAAAATGTTTTCCCCAAAAATCGTATAGCTTGTCACAAAAGATGCATCACTTGAACAATTGAACTTATCCGAGTCATGCAACACTTGTACGAATAAATGCGAATAAGCTTCTTGTGTCGAATAAAAACCAAAATCGTCTTATTCTGCGAAATATGAATACAATTATTATAATCTATCTATAGCCGCTGCCATCAATTCATCATCATCGGTCTTCACATCATCCAAAATAGATGACTCTGCTGTTGCTGACTGCTGCTTTTATGTTTGCAGCCATCGTCCGGTAGTGGAGGAAGACCATGAACAATGCCGCAGTTCTGTGCAGTCGAAGTAAAAGGTTTATTTTCAGCAGTTGCTCGTTTACGCGACTTATCGTATCATTTACTCAGGAATTCTGCACTATTCGCCATGTCGCGTAAATAAGTAGCAGCCGCAATATAAAAAACCTTTTGCTTTGAATGAATTTGACGAAAACAACAAATATTTGCCTGAAACACTTCAAGTATTTGTGTTTAATGTTTAAATATTGGTGGGAAACACTTCAATTATTTGTGGGAAACACTTTTCGTATTTCAGAAAACATTTAAATATTTGTGGGAAATATATTTCATATTTGTGTGAAACACTTCAAATATTTGTGGAAAACAACACTGATCATTTGTGCTAAACTCTTCGATTTGGCGAACACTACAAATATTTGCCGGAAACTACAAAATGTTTAAATATTTTTTGGGAAACATTTCAAATATTTGTGGGAAACATTTTTAGTATTTCTGGAAAAGATTTGTATGTTTGTGTGAAATACATTTCATATTTGTAGGAAACACTACACTTATTTTTGGGAAAAAAAACACTGTTCATTTGTGCTAAACACATCGATTATTTCCTACAAATGAGTTTGAAAACACTTTAGTGTTTGTTTGAGAAAGTGTTTTTTGTGTGTAGAACAAAATGAAATAATCAAGAATTATCACAATCACAAAATGTAGTTTATTTCGACACTTTTTCTTGATTCATTCACCGCATGGGTTGAACGCTGCCAAAGCGAAAACAAAAAATATATCGCTTCTTTAAATAGTAAATATAATTTCAATCCAATTTTGTCGCCCCCTCCTTGAAAAATCAAAAAGGATTGACTTTAAAAACCAATAAATCCAATTAATTTATTTAAATTATTTATAATACTTCAAAAAAATACAACAAAAAAGGCAATAAAAACAAAAAAAAATGTCCGATGGACTGAATTAAAAAAAAATATGTTCAGATTTTTTCAGACCTGGGTATCGGAAATGGAAACATTACGTAGCACTTGTACCCAAACAAAATTAAACAGCACCGATTTAAATTTGTAGATTTTTTCATACAAAATAGTCTCCAATGGAAAAAAATAAACAATACCCAAATTTCATATAACATTTAGACAGAACCAGAAACCAAATTTTAATTTTGAGTTTTTGCATACAAAATAGTCTTCAATGGGAAAAATTCAAAATCCAGAAATCAAAATATTGGTGTTAATTTATATGAAACATGGGTGTTATTTCATATGAAATAATTTACTCATTCGTGAATTATTTCCTAGCGCCGTTAAATTGTGTGGGTTGAGGGTGGGCTGAAGGCTGCCAGTGCTGAAGGTGAGTGTTCAACAAGCAAAACCACTTTCAACAAATTATGCCACCGGCTGCGCTATTGGCGCCTTCAACAACAGCACGCCTGCCACATGCACGAATATCGTGCTAGCTACTTGAAAGCGGTTGTACGGCGGTCCCTGCTGCCTGCTTGTTAAACTCAACAGAAACCGTTCAATGTCTTTATTTTATATAGCGTTACTTCTACGCTACCCCCTTTATATTCTTTGATTTTTTTGTCTTTTTTTTTCTCTCAGCTGCTTATTTTAGATCCTTTAGCTGCTCCTGCTGCTTCTACTGCTGCTGCTGATTGAATCCTTAGAATGGTGGTTATCGCTGTGCCGCCAACTTTTTGTCTTCTTGCTCGCGTGTGAAGTCGCGCAGGATTTGTTGCAGTTAACTCTATGATTTTGATTTTCTAAAGTTCTGCTCTACTTTATACTGAACACTCAACATTTCTATTTGGTGGTTTTATTTTATTTTTTCTATTTGTTCTATTCGTATTCGCGCAAATTTATTTCATTTCCTTTTTTTTTTTCAACGCCTGACAAATGTCTTTTTTCTTTTGCAAAAAAAGATTTTTCTCCGGAAGTGTTTTTAGTTTGATTTCTTTTGAAATATTTTCCATTGCAAAGTATTGCTGCCACTTGCAAGAAAGATGAATTATTTTCAAAGTTATTTGCATTTGATTGGCCAATTATAGCTGGCGATATTCTGTAATTTACAGTTTTGCAGAGATACCTCGTTAATGTTACCGTTGATTTTATGCCTATGCTAATTCTGTATGCTTCAAAAACAACTGCCAAAGTTAATAGTGCAGAATACTATTGAATTTGTTAACATTGATACAACGGTGCGTATGATTTGCAGTACTTGAATTGATTCGATTCGATTTGCGTTGTAAAAAATTTACTTCAGATTGTGGCAACTCATACTTAAATCCTAAAGTATAATTGACGAAATACAAATTGATTAATAAATAGAATTATACTATATTTAACCAAGATCTCAAACCAAATTCATCTTTGGTTTGCTCTTACGTTAATCTAACAGTTTTAAGTTTTGCCAATGGCTTCCATCCATTTTAGTTTAGTTCGATCTACGATATATCTACGATATATTTTCTTTGCTCCAGAATTTAATTTATTTAATAAAATATAAATTCCTCAAAATTATTTATTTTTAATCATCGTTGAAAATATGGGCTCAACAAATAGCTGGAAATAGGTAAACATTTTCCCCTAAACAATTCCTAGCCGAATCAATTCTTCTCCGGTTAATTCATTCCCTAACAATATTTTTCTAAAACAATTCTTCTAAAAACAAATAATATTACATAAAATAATTTATGGAGAAGAATTGTCTCGGGACAGAATTACCTCTGGTAAAAGTGTTTGTCGGAGATTTCGAAAAATTTGTCGAAAAATGGTCGTGGAAGAAATAAAAAAAATATATTAAAAATCGAACCCGTAACTGATATTAAGCATATGTTCTGTATTTAAGAAAAATCAAATCATTTTGAATAGAATTAAAATATTTCATTTTGTATTGAAAAATCGAATATTGGAATTGCATAAAAACAGAAAATACGATTGAATTAATTTAGCTTTTTGGTTGGACGAGATGAAAACGAATAATACTTTGTTTGTGGGGCAGAATAATTGTAGCGGAGAAGAATTACCCGGGAATATTGATGGTGAAAAGCGTTCTTAATTCGTATCAAGCAGGGCTGGATAAAATCCGATATTAAAAAAAAATCCAATCTACTGGTTTTTTTATTTTTTTTTATTTTGTTGGATTTTATTGGCTATTTTGCATTTTTTTAGAATTTAGTAGATTTTTTATAAATAACATAATTTAAATAGGATTTATCGGTTTTTAAAGTATTATTTCCCACCCCATCGCTTGCGAGAACTTAAGATTTAGAATCTAAAAGATTCAATCAATGTTTACCAATTTTAAAATTGGAATAGATTCGGGTTGAATTCAATCCAAAGTTTCGGCGACGACATCCATTATATCATTAAATTATTTTGCTCTAAATAAAGGCCTATGTTGGCACCTATGTTTTTGACCGCAGAAACTATTTATTGCTGACCACTAATTATTATTATTTTTATCCACACGGTTCCCCATGTATTTGTGAAATTTTTATTTACATTTAAAATTTTGAATCATTTCATTATCGACTTCAACCGTGGTTTATAACAACTTCTTAAATTTCAATAAATCGTTCTCTGAAAAGCATATCAAATATATATTTTCTAAGTCGTAACTCGGATTAAAAAAAAAAGAAATATTCCCGAAAAATTTACGGACATTAATAAAATCTACAAAAATCCAAAAAAAAGTAACAAAATTACGGATTTTCTTAGCTGGATAACATCAAAAAAAATCCGCAAATAAAATAAGACAGTAGTCATGAACAACGAATGTTAAAAGTCTTATTCTAAAATAACCATTAGCTTGTATTCATGCAAATGGAGAATACTTTGAACAACTATTCTGAATTAGAATTTCGCTAAATAAATGCATAAAATAGAATTCTTTAAAAACTAAAGTTTGTTTTGTATAATAAAATTGCATTTTTTGGTATTTCTGACATTTGACAGCACTACAAGAAGTGCTCCGCAATGAAAACGGTAAGCGCTAGATAAAACTATTGTATAAAGATATTGTTTACTGCAGTATGATACATTCAAATAATAAAAAAGATAAATAAAATAATAGATACAAATTTTGAGAAAACTGAGAGTAATAAAAAAAAATGTAAGCAAATTATAATTTTTTATATATTTGACTAGCTGGACCCGTGCACGACTCGTGAATTAAATGATATGGAGCGATTTTATTAATATATAAAACATTTTTATTATTTATATCAGGGGCCCGTGCTTGGCTGTGAAAGTTTTTTTTTATTGGTTATATAAATGTAGTAGCCAAATAATAATTCTCCGTCAAAACGACTTTTCTCAACGACAATTTTTTCTCAGACTGCCCCGTAAAATTCTTCCCCATAGAACGCTTTCCCGTAGAATTCTTCCCGGTAGAAATCTGCCCGTAGAACTCATCCCGGTAAAATTCTTTCCGGAAGAATTCTTCCACTAGAACTCATCCCGGTAGAATTGTTCCCGGTAGATTTCTTTCCCGTAGAATTCTTCCCCGTAGAGTTTTTCACAGTAGAAATTTTAGTGTGGTGAGTTTTAGTGCGGTGAGTTTTAGTGTGGTGAAATTTAGTGTGTTGAATTTTAGTGTAGTGAATTTTAGTGTGGTAAGTTTCAGTGTGGTAAGTTTTAGTGTGGTAAGTTTTAGTGTGGTGAGTTTTAGTGTGGTGAATTTTATTGTGGTGAGTTTCAATGTGGTGAATTTTATTGTGGTGAGTTTTAGTGTGGTGAATTTTAGTGTGGTGTATTTTAGTGTGGTGAGTTTTAGTGTGGTGAGTTTTAGTGTGGTGAATTTTAGTGTGGTGAATTTTAGTGTAGTGAATTTTAGTGTGGTAAGTTTCAGTGTGGTAAGTTTTAATGTGGTGTGGTTGCTTTTGTATATTTTTTTTGTATTTGAGTTTTTTGTTTCATATTTTTAGGTTGTGTTTGTGCTGAGTTATGTCGTTTGAAATGTTTAGGTTGTATGGAAGGTACCACGCCCCTTTGTCCAATCGCGCACATATATAGCGAATGACACCCTTCGGACTCCGTATCCTGTTACAAAATTTCAGTTAAATCGGTTTAGCGGTTTAGACGTGATGCTGGAACAAACAGACAGACAGACAGACCGACAGACGGACCAAGAGTTTTATATATATAGATAATGAAAATATCCTAGCGCTTCAAATAAAATGCCAATTTTTAAATTTTCCTAGAAAGTGTGATCGATTATCTGTAAAATTAATGCAATCTTTTTACTTTGGGCTTAAAATTGTAGAAGTCATAATTAAATATACGTTTGTATCAACTTTCCTAAAGTACATTTTTAAAAACACCCGGTATATCATAGGGTGATCGAAATAGACCCAAACTCAAGAACAATTTTTGTCATGAAATGAACCAAGGAATCAGTTCCTAAAATATATGTACACCAAAGCGGAACACCCTGTATATCCGTTCAATCTTAGTGGAGGGTATAAAAATAATCAGTGTTACAGATCTGTCGTATACGTAATATTAATCGAATCTATACACAAGACTGTTTGACGTATGAGTAACATTAATTCATTCAATTAATATAAACTAGAGAAGGGCGTGTGCGTGTTTTTAATGCCACAGACATGCCCGGACACGCCGATAGATGATACGCACAAGCACGAGCCCAATGACTAAATTTACAGGTACGCACGATAAATCACGGAATTTAAAAAGACACGAAGAAACACGGAGAAACACGAAAAAACACGAAAAAGCAGGCGAAATGTGATAATACCGGAACTGTTTAGATTTTGGTAACCGGAATCGTTATTAAAAATGTGTGGAACCGGAACTGAAATCGGAACCCATATATATTTTTCTAGTTGGAATCGGACCCGTTATTTTAAAAATATCGGGACCAGAACCGGAACCGATATTATTGTCCCTGTCAGGGAACGCAAAGAACCGGAATCGAAATCCATTTAATTTTTTTGATGGACCCGGAATTGGAACCCTTATTAAAAAATGTATGGGGAACCGGGTTTGGTTGGAACCGGAACCACAATTTTTAAAATCTTGGAACCCGAACCGGACCCGATATTCCAAATGGTTTTAATCCCTGTAATAAATAATTCCAAAATTAAGTTTGATACGGTTTTATTCTCTTAAATCCATAAGTAAAACTAAAACAACCGATTTTTAAGAAAAGGTTAAAATATCACGAAATTTGTATTTTTTGAAGCTAGAAAATCTTTAATGGGCGCGTGCCTGATTTTGGAGACACGCACGGGCAGGACAGACTCTATCACGCACGAACTCAGATTTTCGGGCGTGACACGAAGGAAGTACGGCACGCGCCCATCTCTAATAAAGGGTTTTTCAACAGGGACGCTACAAAACTAGAGCGACAGGGACAGCAAACGACGCCATATTTCTTGCCGCTCTTTTGACATTTATCTTCAGTAAGATTTGCCATTTTATGATAGAAAGACATATGAGCCAAAAACGAGTCAAAATTATTAAAATTTACTACCGAAATTCGGTAGTAAAAATTCGAAAAATCATCTTCAGCGATGAGGCTCATTTCTGACTGAATGACTGAATCGTCAAAATATGCGTTATTGGTCAGACAGCAATCCACACGTACTCCATGAGTCATAATTGCATCCCGAAAAAATTACGGTTTGGTGCGGTTTATGGGCCGGCGGCGTCATTGGGCCGTACTTCTTCCGTGATGATCAAGACCGGCACGTTACTGTGAATGGGAATCGCTACCGTTTAATGATAACCGAATATTTTTGGCCCCAATTGGATGATATGGACTTGGAGGACATGTGGTTTCAACAGGACGGCGCCACAAGCTACACAGCGAATGCCACAATCAATTTATTGGAAACCAAGTTTGGAGAACGTGTTATCTCACGAAATGGTTCAGTCGATTGGCCGCCTCGGTCGTGCGATTTGACGCCGTTAGACTATTTCCTGTGGGGCTATGTCAAGTCTATGGTCTATGCCAACAAGCCAGCGACGATTGATGAACTTCGTACGAATATCGAGCGTGAAATTGCAGCAGTATCGGCCGATTTATGCTTGAAAACCGTAGAAAATTGGGTTCAGCGTCTGGACTTCTGCAAGCGTGCCCATGGTTACCATGCAAAAGAAATCGAGTTCCATACATAATGGCATCGAACGTACTTTTACAGGAATAAAGAATTTCATTGATATCCAAACCCGTTTTTGTTTTATTTAAAAAAAAAACTTTTGTAGCGGCTCTTATTGAAAAACCCTTTATAAACTACAATATAAGTAAATTGGAGAGCAACAAAAATCTGTTTATTATATAATATTGATATAATTATATTGATATTGAGTTCGAATTTTTAATATTTATATCACTGCCCTCCTCTTTTTACTTAATTCAATTTAATTCAATTAGCTACAGGCACATTTAATACAAGTTATATTTAATACAAGTAACTTAATTATTTACGATTATTTTTAAATCGTATATTAATCGATAATACTTTGATTGTATAACTACAATCATTTGTAACGTTAACCTCAGAATTTAATTAAACACAATTTCGAAAGCCGAATCCCTGCTGTTTCCATTGTTGCAGCCATTAAAAGCATTACGTTTTATTAAATTGTTTTGGTTGAATTGCCGCTAACATTATTATATAAACATTTGAACTGTTCATGTTCCAATTAACAGACAGGAAAATAGAACTGATTTGAACTGTGCCAAATAGAAGCGAGCAAAATAGAAAAGAACAGAACACACCAGAACAGTACAGAACGATATCCCATGGTGGTTTTGTGTAATCTTATATCATTGTACTATAAATATAAATGTCCAGTTTGCAAATTTTACAATGGAATAAATTGCCTCGTTGTGTTTGCAAAATCATATTTTTTTAATCATTTGTATTATAAACATATTTTACTAGTATTTGGACAGAATTGGAAAATCTATTTATTTTTTTAAGAATTGAATTTTTAACATTCTAATTACACGACTTAACAAAACAAGAAAAAGTTATTGAATTGAACATTCCGCACCTCAATTCTATGTATTTCGCGGTTGCTGATTTTGACTGTTTACTCTGTTTTTAATTCGTAACGTTTTTAAGAAAAGTGCTGTCGAATCGGATTATAGGCCCTTTCAGCAAACTTTTAAATTAAAAAAAAACCTACTTTTATTTTTTGATTATTTGATAATCAAAAAATTATATAAGAAAAATAGAAATAATCCAAAAAAAGTAGTCGGATTACTTTTTTTTGATTATTTTCAAATAAACTGAAAATAATTTAAAAATTTTGTTTCTGATTCTTCTTTTTAAGTAATCGTGAAAAAATAAACAAAAAATATTCTATGAATAAAATTACTTTTTGATTATTTTTAATCGTAATCAAAATTTTTGATTACTAACTACTAGGAAATCGTAATCGTGAAATGAAACCGAATATAATAAAATTCACAGCACTTATGCTAAATTAAAATTGAATAAATGCTAAATTGTTTAGCATGACGTCGACACTTTGGTCAACAATTTAAAACCAGTCCACGCTTATTCTAGCAAAAACATCCTGCTCATAATTAAAAGTGTTATTTAAACTTATTAGATTATGTTATGGGAGAGAAGCAAAAAGATGCTGCGTAATATTTTGCTCTAATTGCAATTTGGCTTAAAGCAACACTTGGCATATTGTAGGTGTTTGTGTGAGTGTCTAGGACTCTGTGTGTTGCGTGGACATTGTAAGATTTTATTGAAGCCAAATGCAGTTATGCAAATTCATTTCACTTAAGAGTTTGGAAGCCTAGGCTGGTGCTATAAAAACTCACGAGTGTTTTAAACAAAACAAAATATAAAACAAAACTAAAAATAAAAAATTAAATTACAAAAAAAAATAAAAAAAAACATATACAAAAAGAAGCAACAGAGCGTATAAAGCAAGAAAAATAAAACAGTTTCAACTTAATTTCCCAAAGGTGATTATGAAAAATTAATAACATAAAATGTGTCGCCTCCGTTGGTCAAGCAACGGCCGACCGACCAACCGACCGACCACCGCATGTGTAAAAGGCACCCCGTACAGTCACACAATCAGTCACACATACACTTAGCCACACTCACACTCTGTCAATCACAAACACAAATGAAAATGTGGCAACAAAACAAACAGCGGCACAAATTTCACTCACTTCCGCTTCGCTGCATTTGTTTGATTTTTTTTTTTTATTTCCACTCAGAATTTTATTTCATTTCATTTTCTACGTTACTGTTGACACGCTGTCACCGCAGTCGGCATCCGCGATGGCTCTAGTGGCAGTATGGACGACGCGCCCTTATGCCCGGCGGCCTGCTGCAGATCCCAACGTTCTTGCGGAAAGCGAAGTTAATGGTAACACATAGCACCTCTACCTACTGGTTAAACATCTTGAAGAAATCACATTATTTTATTTTTCTTCACCCTGTCTACCTTACTGCCTTAGGACATTTATTACATTTTCGAACAAAATAATAATAATACAAATTATATCAATTTAAAATATATTTAAATTCGTTTACGGAAATTTCCAAAAATTTCAAAATCTCAAAAAAATATAATTTGTTTCAGATTTTTATTTTTTTAATATCACCAAAAGTTAAAAATTTCGAAAATATTTTTTTTTTGATTATTTAAACCTATTTGGAGATGGAACATATTAGAGATAGAGATTTTTGATATTTTGAGATATCGAAAATTTCGAAATTTTAATTACAATGATTTTTATCATTTTGGAGTTTGAGGGGATTATCCCTCTGGGTGTGCAAAATCTTTGTTTTGATGAGCTGCATCGATTCGAAACAAATTTTAGAGATTTTTACGTTTCGGAGATTGTGAATTTTACCCCTATGTGTCAAAGTGACGTTATAAATAACTCCCACGTACGTACGTAATAAAAAGTATTTATTTCTAATTTTATTACTAAAATTAAATACAAAAAAAACTATTTAAATTAAGTTTAAATAAAAATATTGAATTTAAATAAAAAATACTATAGGTGAAAAAATAATTATTCGTTTTATCTGTCAATGTGTAAAGTTTCGTAATTCAATTAAAACATTTTGAAAAATAAAACATGATCGTCCCTATTATTTTATTTGAATTATTATTATTATAAATTAATTAATAAAAAAGATTTAAAAATTAGAATTTTAAACAATGAAAAAAAATCCTAAAACGTAATTTCATAATATTATACCTTCGTGTTATTTTACCTATCATTTGCCCTTTTACGTACTTAAAATAACAGTGTTTATTTTCAACAAATTTGTTTTTATGATTTTTATTAATCTAAAGGTATACCAATAGTAGGGATGTCAATCCCGGGATCCCGGGATTTGCGGGATTACAAAAAAATGCTAGTATATCAATTTTTTAATAGTTTATTCAAAAGTCTTTCAATGTTTTTATACACATTTCGTGAAAAACTAAATCTAACATTTAATGGACTGTAATCTTAAAACACTGGCGTCAATAATCATGAATTACATGCTTTTTGACTTTTAAAAAATTCACAATTGTTAAAAATTACGACACTTTCGACTAATAATTATTATAATCTTTCGATTCGAAATACAGAAAGTACTTAAAAAGAGTAAATAATTATAATATCTCATTTTAAACTCATTTTTATTTTCAAGACAGTCAAAAGATTTACTACACAGATAGAAAAGATTTGTTTGAATATGTTTGAATGTAATTAAAAAGTAATACTAGATTATCATACCATGTGTCCAGCAGAATCTGTCAAATTTACCATAATTATGTTACAATACCAACATAAAAATTAATTGCATTTGAATAAACTGTTTCTTGGCAATTTACTTGGTTAAAACTATGTTTCGAAACACAGAAAATGCTAATCAAAAACGTATGTTCGCCACGCTCGTCTTAATTCGATAATTTATTTTCTACCCACGCCATCTTTTACCATTGTTTGAACATATTGATGTTTAAAAACAAACAAAAAAGAAATTGGATTTAAATAAATGTATTCTTGCAACATTCTTCTTGTATACGAAGTAGGCACTCGTTGAGCAGAATTTTCTACCTACGTCTCTTTTGTCGTCATTTGATGTATATATAGGGTCATTTTAAACATACTGATGTTTGAAAACAAACAAAAAAAAATGAATTCAAATGTAATTAAAGGTATTCTTGCAGCTCTCTTCTTGTATACAAAGTTGACACTCGGTGATCGGCATTTTCTGCGTACGTGTCTTTTGTTGTTCGTTGAGAAAACGTGTTCGCGTCGGTAATAATTTTGTTATTTGTAAATTAAATAAATTTATAAATTGTGTTTCAAAAAGTACAAATAGTACCAGAATATAATATAGTGCAGTATATAATTTCTGAAACTAATATGAAAAAACCACAAATAAAAATCAGTGTTTAGATTTTCAAACCGAATTTGGCATGTTTTTTTACAAAAGCGTCCGTGAATACCTTGCCTACGCTATGTGCTGTACTAAGATCAATTGTAACTGTACCAAATATAAAGCGAGCCTGGATCGTCTGGTTTAGCGTCTGCTGGTGCAATTGTGCATTCATTGATGCTGTCACTTGTACTTGCAGTTTTAAACCAATTATTTATTTATGCATTTAAAAATTTGTATATGAATTCTATTATTATAATTTGTGTATGTTTAAAGATTTTTAATAAAAATAAATTAAAAAAAACAACATTTTATTTTTATTTCATTTGCAGGATTTTTTCCAAAAATATTTAAATATCGTCGTAGTAGAACTAAAAGTCACCTAATACATTTTTATGAAAATCTTAAATTTCAACTTTGTTGGTAATTATTAGAAAAAGTAATTGATGCATTTTTAAAATTGAATTACCAATTGATAGACTCACACTTTCTTATCATTTGATACAAATATTGAGCTCATCGATCAAAAATTGAAAGATATATAATATTTTTGTAAGTGAACAATTGGCATGTTGAAAATGTAGTTGGTGACATTTAGTTCTACAACGACGATATGTTTCTATGCAAACATACTACTTTTTGTACTCAAACAACTGATATGTTTCACTGGAAACATATTTATACTCAGGTCGTTCAAAATCATGTTTTAATTTGAACATATTTATGTTTCGGTTCAAATATTTATTTTGTTTGGATGTAGTAATTATTATGTTTCCATTAGAACATACACCATTTTAAGGGGCAACATTAAAATATTTCCGGCATATTATAATGTAAGTCAGAGCTCATTACAACACTGTTCAAGCCTCAATACAACCCTGTTTACAAATGATTTATCAGTCAATTATATATTATGAATATAAAATTCCAAACATACATGTTAATGCCTGCAAAATTATGTTTGGAAGAGCCATTTTTTTGCAGCGTGTATCAAATATGCTGGTGAATTAAATCAGGGTTTCAAATAGCGATAAAACTGGAACCGTTGTCTATGAATGTAACCTTTATTAATAACAAAATACATAAATAAATATAATTTAACACTCTAACATTTTTTCATTTTGGTCTAAAACTAACCAAAACTAAACCAATTCACATTCATTGTAATCAAATTGTGCGTACTACAAATTTCAATTATATAAAATCTATTTGACCGAGATTAAATCTTTTTACAAAATATGAATTCGATTAAACTAACAGTATAATATCCACTCAAACGATTGAGTTTACATAAATAAATCCAAGTTCCTAAATTGTTATTAATTAAAAAACACATATAACTTTAAAAAAAATATGTCCACTATAAACTTTTTTTTTTATAAAATTACGTTTTCCACTAAAAACCAATATCCCAATAAAAATTTGGTTGTTCATTCAAAATTAAAATTTTCTTATATTTGTACTAAAAAATAATTTTTCAATAAAAAGTATTTAAAAAAATGATTGATGATCAACTGGGGTTTATATATCGCGGATTTTGTATGTTGGATACCATGTAGATTTGGATATATTTTGATACCCCACCTCAAAACAGATGCATTTGAAAATATGAGTTTTGTTTGAGCCTGAAGCATTATAATTGTTTATTATTCAAACATAGATATGATTATTTTATGCCTTTGCTATTATCCCGGAATTCATATTTTTTAGTCCCGAAATTTCGGGATTGAAAAATAGTCCGGGATTGACATCCCTAACCAATAGGTCACAACGACCCGTTGCTCCTCTATTATCCGAACTTTTTCGACTACTAGCGATACTAATATTGACAAAAGAAACAATTGAGAGTGTAATTTACGGTAAGATCAATCATTTTGCAGAATGGTTTAAAAAAAAAAATCGTGAAAATTCTGTAAACAGCCTCATCTACCAAATGTAAAGTACATTTATGTTTTCCGAAAGCATGTCACGTGAAGGACTGATTTATTATTTAAATATTTTTTTTGTAATGTATTCATTTAAATGTAGGTATTATTTAATTTTTATAAAAAAAAATGTACCTAACACCGGCAAGACCGTCTACAGATGGTCTTTCATCTTTTGCACCTAGCAGCTAAATAAAACAACAAATGGACTTCAGATTTCTCGTACCCAAAATTACCCTAAAACCATAATTCTCATAATAAAAAAAGTGCTATTTCATCTCCATATAACGCACCATTCTTTCACAATGACATAGAAAATGTAATTTAATTAATAATACAATTTTATTAAAGGGAGAATTGCACTTTACCGGCCAAAGCGAAAAAAATGCCAACCCCTGTAGTTGTTCAATTACAACACTAAAATTAAAGTGGCTCGGAACCCTGGTGATTGAAAAATCTAAAACCGATACACCTATTTTCGGGGTCATGTGGTAATTTAAATGGCTTATTTATACTCCGATGATATTGATTTTAAAGCGCCGCAGTCAAAAAATGTTTCCAAAAAATCGCATTATTGTTCATCACAATTTCAACTGCCGCAAAATCGACAGTTCACCTTAATCTATAAAAACACTGTTTGAAATCCAAATGTTATTTTTTACTAAAAGCATCATGCCTCGTTTGCATGGGGACATCTCGACATGTGCAAGGAATTTCAATATTGTAAAGTTTTTGTCATAAGTAAAACTATAAAATGTTTAGGTACTTACTTATTTTTATGATCACTGCAACTTCCCTACGAATACTTCTTTATCTATTAATTATTTGCTTTTTTCTTATTGCACACATTTTGCATTTAAACACTGCGATTAATATGTTTATTTATTGCACACATTTTCAAACACATATTTTCACACACATGCCAACGCACACACTGCGACATTTTCTTGAGCAAACACTTTTTCTTCCTTTCACTTTTTACTTCTATTTTTCTTAATTCACACACATTTATTGCTTTATATGAAGTCTATGGCACTTCATAACACTAATAACAATTATAATAACACTACACACAAGTTATTTCATTATTAAATGAAAATTTTCACAACCCGATTAAAAAATTAACATTTTCAAGTTCTACGCACAACTAATTAATAAACAACTGTCAAACGAAACACGCAGCCACAGCATTGTGGTCATCGGCGCAAACATCAACTGCGGCGTCGTCGCAACCCACTTTGTTAACAGTTAACAGCATGTGCTGCTGCGTCGAACATTGTTGCCGTTTATTATTTGCAAATTGGCTTTTGTATTGTTCAATATTAAAAATCAAATTGGAAATTTCTTTTTTAATACAATAAAAATGAAATAATGCTCAAACATTTTGTGTGTTATTGCATATGAATGAAACTACGCCCAAAACGAATGTAAAAATGCCCAAATTTTATCACTCAAAATGTACCTAATGAAATAATCCTCAAAGGAAATGAAATAACCCTCAAAATAAATGAAATAACTTCCAAAATATCAAAAAAATAAATGGGAGTATCTGTTAGACAGTGGAAATTTAATGTTGAATTATGTTATGTTAGGGCACACCGGGGTTAAGTCGACACCGGGGCATATTCGACTTGTGCTTTACATAAAACGTGAGTTTTAGTAAGGGGTTCACTTATCATATCGTGTTGATTACGTGAAAAAGCAATTGTTGAAATTTTTCTTCTATGAGTTCTACAAAATAGTCCGTAAGGATACTTGTCATAAATTGAACCATGCAATATAGTAGCGTCGGTAGCTCAACGGTTAGTGCGTTAGACTTCAAACTTTGTTTTTTTTTTCATTAATTCCGTATAGACGTCAAAACGGTTGAACCGAATTGAATACAATTTTGGCACAATATGTATGTTGGATCTGGGCTGATAATAGGCTACATCTTGGTGAGATTGGTGGACTGGGTGTGGTACATCCCATACAACCCAAAAATTGAAAACACGTATATCGCAATTAGGATAGCAAATTTAATGAAATTTTGGTCAGCGTTATATTTAACCATTCTAAACGGTCTCGCCGAACGTGGGCTGGATTGGACCACTGGGCGTGGCAGCCTCTATAAGTACACCCTCCAAAGTACATTTACAAGATGATGTAAGTCAATAGTTATTATAGTGATATCAAGATTTTTTCACGCCAGGGCAACAACCACCTCAAATTCTTTAAACTCACCACACCAAAATTTACCACAAAGAAATTCACCACATTAAAACTCACCACACTAAAACTCACTACAATGAAACTCACCACACAAAAATTCACCACAATGTAATTCACCACACTAAAACTCACCACACTAAAATTCACCACAATGTAATTCACCACACTAAAACTCACCACACAAAAATTCACCACAATATAATTCACCACACTAAAACTCACCACACTAAAATTCACTACACTAAAATTCACCACACTAAAATTCACCACATTACAACTCACCACAATAAAACTCACCACAATAAAACTCACCACAATAAAATTCACCACAATAAAATTCATCACATTAAATTCACCACACTAAAATTCAACACAATAAAACTCAACACACCAAAACTCACCACAATAAATTTACCACACTAAAACTCACCATAAGAAAATTCACTACTAAAACTCACCGGGCAAAATTCTACCGGGAAGAATTTTACGGGAAAGCGTTCTATGGGTAAGAAATTTGCGGTCAGATTTCTACTGGGAAGAATTCTGCGGCGAAATATTCTACGGGGAAGCACAGAATTATCTTTGAGAAAAGTTGTTTAGGCGGAGAATTAATTTTTTTTTGGTTACTACATTTAGAAAACCAATATAAAAAAACATCCACAGCACGGGTCCCTGATATAAATAATAAATAAGTTATTTATATTAGTAAAATTGCGCTATATCCTTGCATTCACAAAATTTTTGCACGAGTCGTGCACGGGTCCAGCTAGTATGTAATTGTATTTAGATTTTGTGCTTTTGTGCTTTGTTTTCACCGTGACACTACACTCAGAAGAAAATGTACCATTAAGTACTTTATGGTACGACCATTGATCTTATGGTTCATGTATTAATAGTTTTTTCTTTTAAATCAAAAGTTTTCTAATTAATTCAATAGTATTTGAAAAATTCAATACCATAAATTTAAATATTTCAATATTATTATTTTAAATAGAATAAATACTGTTGTTTTAATGGTTTCCTCCTATAATAATAAACGTGGTGTAAAAAAACATAAAACGAATACAAACATGTTCGTTTTGTACGTCATTCTGCGTGTTTACTCAAAATGGTCTCATGTATTTTTTTTGTAATAATCCACATTATTAAACGTGGCATTGGTAAGGACTCAATGTATTTAATGTAAATAAATTATATTTATATATTTATTTATATTTATATTTTTATTTATTACAGAAAATAAATAATACATCGAACTTCTATTATGGCAACAGACTCAAAAATAACTGCAGACTCAAGTACTACAATCAATTATTGGAAACCAAAGCAAACATTAAATGTTTTATAATCTTTTGCAGCAAGAAGTATCGTTTTATGTGTGTGTTGTAAAAATGAATATCAATTTCGACATTTAAATAAAATAATATATACAATAAAATAACTAAAATACATTTTTGTTTTAATAAATTATGTAATTCGACTTTACCATATAATTAATAATACGTATCATTAAATTTGTATAGGTCTTTCTTATTGTAATTAAAATATCACATTATAAAATTTATGGTACAACCACACATTGTATTAACAGTTTCAATATTACTGAACTAATGGGACGCATCGTATTGACCAATTTTAATGGTATAAATTATTGTTTTTCTATTGAAATATTATCAATTCGGATAAAACTGCATAATATTTATTCATTATTTAACAAATTAAAAATTAACGAATTACGAAATAAATTTAAAATATATATTTTTTAAAAGCTCTCTTGTAATATTTGAATATATCTAATTTTATCAATTTAGCCTTCCGAGATTATGTTCGCAGTATCAAAAAGTTTTCGTATACTATAGTATACGCAACCTAGTATGAATATAGGAAAACGCCAATTATAATGTAATTATGATTCGTTTAAAAATCAAGAATTAGTAAACAGCAGACGTAGTTTTGTCTATTTTCATAGACCATTAAGTAAACAACATTATGTTGAAAACAAACAAAAAAAAAAACTTACTTAAAAGTCCTGTCGGTTGGCATGTACTGCTAGCTTAATTACCAGAACGAATATTGCCACCCCTTGCGCATAAATGGGTGGCTTTTCATTTCATTTTCTCTTCACTTACGCTTTTTTTCTCGTTAAAACTTATGAAAGTCGCGTCAACGAAATGCGATTAATACGTGATGCGCATTTCGATGACCGAGCATATTTTGCATTTAAAACATTTGGCATTCGATAGCAGTCAATAATGGTCAACAACCGTTTAAACAGTAACTGTAACAATTGGTTGAATTTGCAGCTGTAAAATTACAATATCATTAGTACTAGGTTTCATTTCTTTTCATTTTGTTTTAATGAAATGCACCCTTTTGAAATTTTAATATAAATGAACTTGCAGATATTTGTTACTTGTTTTAATTTAGACAAATTTGTTTAATTTTTAAAAACGTTAGAATTATACTTCAAGCAAAACTGTACAAAAAAGAAAATAATTTTACAAAATAATTAATATATATTTATATTTTCTTTCACCAAAGAAGAACGAGTTTTATTGCATTTTATATTAGTTTTTATACGCATTAAGAATGGACTCTATAAAGACACGTAGTAATTTGACCAAGTTGAATTCAAAGACAAGTAATGCCACCAAGCAAAAGAATCAGGTAAGTGTATTTAATACTGGGCATAGGTTATATATGACGTCTCCAAAGTGGGCGATATCGATTTTGTATGACCCTAATCCCTTGTAAATTTTTTAAAGTACATATACCATATACAATGACTCTACGTTTCACATTTGAAGTTTTACAGATTATCAATATTTAAATATAAAACAATTTCAAAACCACATCTGAACATTTCTAATTTCAGGAAAACAAATACACCGAACAGGAAAGAAAGGCCATCGGTGAGCTGAAACTGCTCTATCTGGAGACGATCAAGCTCGATGTGGATATGCAACGCGAAATCTACGAAATGGAGAAAGGCTTCGAGGACAAACATAATAAAATATTTGAGCAACGAAGCAAAATCATTGAGTACTTCAAGTAAAACGTGCCAAAACTCCAATTACTCATATATATTAAGTTTATTTGCAGAAATTTTAAGAAAACTTCACCTGGTGATGAAGCCGGTGCCGGCAATATAAACAGTTTTTGGCTTAAAGTGTTGAAAGCCTCCTACACCGAGTTCATTAGCAAGAAGGACGAACAAATATTAACGGTAATTTTCAGCTATGCAATTAATTAAATAATAAAATTTTGATCTTATTTCAGCACTTGACAGACATTCGCACTAAACTGTATAATGAGCCCATTGTACGCTTCATCATCGAATTCTTTTTCGAGCCCAATCCATATTTCTCCAATCGCATGCTGCACAAAACCTATTTTCTCAATTGTCTGCCAGACTTGGACGAACCGTTGACATATGACGGTGCGGAGATATTCAAATGCGAAGGCTGTCAAATCGACTGGAAGCTAAAGGAAAAAGAAAAGGAAAAAAAAGGTGGGTTTAACAGAAATAACTGTGAAAATATTAAATATACATAAATTGTTCTTAAAAATGCAGAAATCGAATCTATGAAATCGAAATTTTCAGTTTACTCATCATTCTTTGATTTCTTTAATCCGCCCACACTGCCCGACAATACGGAGGATCCCACATATGGCGATATTAATGTGAGTTTTGATTTTGGTGAGAGTTAACATATGACAATCTCATAAACCATGTTGCTCTGTTAGGCTATTTTGCAAAACGATTTCGAGTTGGGCTTCTATCTGAAGGAGCGCGTCATACCGAAGGCCATTCTTTTCTATACCGGCGAGATTGCCGACTGCCAGAGCTCTGAGTCAGAGTCGGACGGAGATACGGATGAAGAAGATGACGACGATGATGATGACGATGATGATAACGACGACGATGATGATGGTTCCTCGGCAAATACGCCGGATGAATGATTGAATACGCCGGCATGAACGCATTTGTCAAATATGTATTTATTTCAACTTAATTCTCATGTTTTATATTTACGAACAATACAAAACTGCACGAAGTCGCATACATTCAAATGCAAACATAACATTTTTTATTTAGGAAATGATTATAATTAGGGCTGTGCGATTAATCGATTACTCAAACTATTTGATCAATCAATTTCTGATTAATCAATCAACATTTTTCGATTAAACAGAACAATGATTAATCATTTAATCAGGATTCTGATAAATCAAAATTGTGATTAATTGATTAATCTGCATTTTGATTATTCATAATTTCTGATAAATTTTTACTTTGTTTAATATGATAAATTTTTCAAATGTTGAATAAAATTCCGAATAATCAAATTAATCAAGATTCTGATTAATCAGGGTTTCCGATTAATCAGTATTCTGATTAATCAAGATTTTATTTATTTTTTATTTCCAATGTAATTAATTGCACAGCCCCAATTAAAATTAAAAATCTTATAACATTATCTTCTAATTTGAACGGAAGCGCGGCTTTATCCCAAGAGATGTATTAAAAAAAACTTTCCCCGCCACATTCATAAATATTGAATTTTTTTACCACTCCGGTGAGAGTCATTTTCCAATATGGAATTATCTCAATATTTTTTATGTCAATACGTGTCAATTCATTCTCATAATTAAAACAAATAATCAAACGTAAATTTGAGTTTTAAAATCCAAATATAAATTACACCCACTTTGAATAATTTTCTTTGATTAAAAAATTCAATTAAAATTCAAAAAATCCACTCATTTCAATTCTAATATTCTCAAAATTTATTATTAAAATTAATTTATTTTAATAAAAAACAAAATACAAAAAAAAAACGCTGGCACAAAGTTTTTCACACATGAGGAAAATGCTACCCGTTATTTTTCCTAGTTAGAAATATTAAAATTATAAATTATGTTTCACTGATACATAGTACAATATGTTTGTATATTAAATATGTGTTTGCTTTTAATACTAACAAATAAATGGATACTGCATTAAATCTGTTACATGCTAAATTAAATTGTAAAATTTAGCGAGGTCGTTGACTTCGCCATTGATATTCATGTGAATAAACAGAAATGTTTTTTTTAACACTTTAAATACACTTTAAAAAGCGTTACAAAAGAACATTAAAACTTATAGAAAAATTTAAAAATAATAAAAATAAAATTTTCTATTTAATTACACTGCCCCACTGTTGGCCTCGGGCTGCGCAATAACATCGTCATCGTCCTCCTGTTCAGTGGCAGCAGCTGCGGCGGCAGCTATTTCTGCCTCTTCCGTCAGATGATCTGCCACCACATGGCACTCGGGCTTCTGTTCGTTGAACTTTTGTATGCCAGCTCTGGTGACTCCGGTGCCGCTTATATCAAGATAGACAAGATGCGGCGAACATTGCATCAAATGCGTCAGCGAAATGTCCGTCACCTGTTTGTAGTTGCGCACGCTCATACGTTCGAAGCGATTCTCAACGGGACGATAACCCAGACCAATCCAAATGATTGCGTCATCCACTGGATTTGGTGGCCTTCCAAATGCACAGACGCCACGATCGGAAATTTGCGCACTGTTGCGACTTATGCGTTGCATATAGCTGGGTAGTCTACCAGCTACCGCTCCTTCCGGATTTCTGCGTATGGCAGCATTTTGGCCACGTCGACCCAACGGATAGATCATGTCCCAAAAGATGGGATTCATCAGCACCTGATCGAGCTGATCGTCATTATTATTGGGCGGTCGCCGCGGCGGCATTATAATCGGACGACGTCTGTTAATAGCATCGAGATAGATAATTTGATCGGGACGTGGTAGGAAACGACTGCGCGCAGGAAAATTCCAATTAACCAATAGTGGAGGCGCCACCGCCCCCGCTGCAGCAGCTGCCGAAGGTGAAGAGGGTGCAGAATTGGCGGGCGAACTGACGGCAGACGATGACGTGGAGGAGGAAGAGGACGAAGGCGAGTCAAGCTCTTGCTGTTCGACAGCGCGTAAACACTGGACGGCGGGCACAGCATCATTGTTGGCCCCTGCCGCAGGCATCGAAATAGTAACATTAAATTGTGCAGCAGATGAAGTAGACGCTGCTGCAGATGGCGACGAAGATGACGATAACGCCGTTGAGGCAGCAGTGGCCGCGGACTTAGAGGTTGATGGCGTATCGTTGTTCGACGTAGCGGCGGCGGCGGCAGCTGCGTCCACATCTGCGTTCTCCTCGATTAGAGGAAACCCATTTTTAAGTGCAGGCAAAATCGTTGGACACTCCAACAGAATTTCGCGCAGTGTAGCCACCGCATTAAAGCATTGTAAGTCTGAGTCACCGATAGGCGTGAAACGCAAATCCAAATACTAAGATTTTTTACAATTAATAATATCTTGTAAGAAATACAGATTGTGTTCAACATACTTCTAGCTTCTTGAAGCCAAAACGTGCAGACATACTGCCGTATGGCACAAAATTATCGGCCAAATGTAGGCAACCCTGCAGACTGAGCCAACGGAGCGCCGGTATCTTTGAAAAGCCCATTATGTAGTGCGGCTCAAACCAGTTGCTGTTTTCAATGCCCAGTTCCTACAAAAACGTTTTAAACGACATACTGACGACATGTATCACATATTATTATTTATTTTGAATCAATATTACCTGCAGCTCTAGAAAATGCGTATCGATGCCGGCGAATATGTTCTTCACTTCGGGGTCTAGTATGCGCACGTTACAATCGTTGAACACCATACGTACAAGAGTTTTGGGGATGTCGGTGATGTTGAACTGTGTAAAAGTCAAATTTCATTGAGCAAGAATGTGTGCTAAAGATTAGTTAATGAACGAAAATTATGTACTGAATAACTCGTCGTTGTAGAACTAAAAGTCAACAACTATATTTTCAAAATGCCAATTGTTCCTTTACAAAAATCTCTATATATCTTTCAATTTTTGATCGATGAGCTCAATATTTGTACCAAATAATAAGAAAATGTGAATTTATCAATTCGTATTTCAACTTCAAAAATATATCAATTACTTTTTGTAATAATTACCAACAAAGTTGAACTTTAAAATTTTTATAAAAAATGTATTTGGTGACTGTTCATTCTACGACGACGAACTGTTAGATTTGAGTCTGCAAAATGAAATGTAGATCTTAAATGCTAATACAAAAAATGGTTACCGTAGAACAGAGTGACGAGAACCTATTTATTTTAATTGCTGAATTATTTATTTGCAAGTGCAACAATTTTTGTTATTTATTTCAATGTGGGTACTCAAAATTCCGAAAGTTCGGATATTTATGACCTCCGTATTTATTTTGTTGATTCGTGCGTTTGTTTGAAATTAGAGTTAGTTTGAATGACGTGGTCCAAAGTTGGAGAAATGTACAAAAATGTACCGAATTAAAATTGGAAAAAACTACAGTTGAAGCTCAAAGTTGATTTCGCTATATACTTATCATATGCAGCTACTTACAAATTTAAAATCCAGCGTAACACCCTGCAGTTCCAGCGTCTTTAGTTTGGTGCATCTTGTACGGAACGTGCTGTGCAGTGTTTTGCTAAACTGCTGAATTTCAGCATCAACATGCTGAGTGGTGGGCGGTCCCCGCAACTTGATGGTATGCGTGTTGGCATCGGTACGCTCCAACAAGCTCTCGAGCATTCCCAACGGCAGTGGTTCCTTGCTAAAGTCCATATGTTGCCAGAAACGATGATCCTGCACCAGACTATTGAAACGATTGCAACTGCTGCATATCGTTGTTTGGACAAAGAACAATTAATGCAAATTAAGAAAAACTTTTTTTGTTTTTATATATACACAAATCAAATACTTTAGCAGCGCCAACAATGTCCACGAGTCCAAATGTTTAAAGATCTCAAATAAAACTTCATCACTAAATTGATCAAGACGAAATTCCACAGTGTCCACTTCCCGATATTTGTGCGCCGGTGCACTGTATAGGACATCAGCATCGACCGCATCGATATCATCGCCAGTTATGTTGTGCGAGCTGCTCCAATTGGATCCAGTCTCAAAAACCTCATAATCGAAGTCCGTCGTCTGTGAGTGGCGACGTTTTCGCCTGTGCTGTGGTTTGATCTGTTTTGTATTGTTGGCCAACAATTCGTCTTCATTTTCTATGCTGGCCTCCATATTTCCAGAGATTTTGCTATAATTTTCACACTTCTGATTGCGATGCAGGTTTTTTTTTTATTTTTGTTTAGTAAAAAATATCAGAAAATGCAATTGTGTTGAAAAAAACACAGATTGAAAAATAATTACATTGTTGGATGTGTTCAACAAATGCAACTGTCAAAATGATATTTGCATCACTAATAGAGTTGCCATGTCTCCTCTACATGTTAAATAAATCGAACTTTTAATAATTTTATATATTTTTTCGAAATCGAAATTAGATAACAAAAGAAACGACTGTTGTAATTATTGAGTTTTTCACTGTCTTCGGTTGCGGATTCGATTTTAATTTTTATAATAATAGTGTTTCCATATATGTACAGGATTATTGTATCGGATTATTTAGTATATTTTGTATAGTGGTTTCAGTTTTAAAAATGAAAGGGTTTTAAATAGATAACTATTTCGTATATATTCGTATATACTAATTATTCCATTTCTTGTAAATGAAAAATAATATATGTGAATATTGTTTTCTATAATATCAGTAGAGTTCAATTCAATTCAGAACCTTTTGTTTACAAATTTTCATATGAATATCGATCGAAAGCTCCAAATTTACGTGTCTTTTAATTTCTGCACAATGACGCCTGTACATTTACCTACTAATTGGAATACATGCTCAAAACATATATTCTATGAATATGGCAATGATTTCAATATTGGTTGTAATAAAACTCACCATCCATATCGTCGTTGTAGAACTAAAAGTCACCAACTACATTTTTATGAAAATCATAAATTTCAACTTTGTTGGTAATTATTACAAAAAGTAATTAAGACATTTTTAAAATTCAAATACCAATTGATAGATTCACATTTTGTTATCATTTGGTAAAAATATTGAGCTCATCGATCAAAAATCGAAAGATATATAAAGATTTTTGTAAATGAACTATTGGTGACTTTTAGTTCTACAACGACGATATATTCGTGCATACTTAAATGCATTAAACGTAAAAGAAACAAATGCAATTAATTAATATTTGTATTAAGTTAAGCACAGTCTAGCCATTTTATTAAATACAAAACTTTACCGAAATACAACATCATTTTTGTATGTAGTAAATGACTTAATTGTATGTAGTAAATGACTTAAATACAGTTTTGAATTGCAAACGATTTTGCAATAAAGCATAAACTATAAAAATAAATCCATATATACTCCTCTTATTAAATAATTAAATAGAAAAATAAAAGAATAGATTTATAATTGTTAAAAAGTATTATTTATAATAATAAATTATAAATTAATAATACTAGAAAAAAATTGATCTTGCTTAATTTTAGCTTGATTTGTATCGTTGATGAAGAAATGTTTTTTTGTTATTTTTTTTTTCTTTTTTCTTTGTGGTTTATATCAAATGAGATGTTAGTTTTTGATTATGTTATATACAGTTTCAATGCATTGCATTGAATATATATATATATATAGTAAGTAGCATATAGTAACAAAAATCTCAACTTATTTTATTGCGCAAATAGAATTTGACAAGCTGTATGCAAACTTCTGCGTCTTCGGCACTATCGTGACCAGCTTCTGCAAAATACAATACATAATTTATTAAGGAATATATTTTGAAATACACAAATATTGCTGTATAATATACCATTTTCCTGTATAATGCGCTTAAGATTCTCAATGCAAAGCGTCTTCAGGGCGCGCTTCTTCGGCGGACCCATCTTGTGCGGAAACAGCACCGACGTATCAACCACTACCGTGTGTATCAGCTTCAATGCCTTCAGATCACTCTCCAAGCTGTGCCCAATGAGCACCGTTTTCGAGTGAAACATGGACATTAAAATGGCCTGCACATCGCGTAGAGTGCGCGACTCATTGGCCAACATTTGCTCCGTAATGCCAGAGTAACTACAAAACATAATTAAACTTAAAAATGTAACAACTTTCCATGCATGCCCAAAATCCAACTTACACCGTATTATAGTCGACTATTTTATTGTCCGGCTTTACAAGCGCATCATAGACTGTTCTCGAATTGATGTCGACAACAGTGACTCTCGTCAATTCGATGCCATGCGTTGTGTAGCACATCTCACAATCCAGCGCATAGATATCTTTTTTTGTCGACACATAATCCTCGTCCTTGTCTATGGTCGACACATAGCCAGTGAGATTTTCAGCATCGAAATAGTCGCTGACATGATAGTTAGCATAAGTGCAGCCCGCAGTTCCTGCGGGTTGTTGACAGCAACGATGTTGGTTATCAGCAAAGCCTTGATAGGAAAAAAACAAAAAGTTCAATCAAAAGTTGTAGACAGTACATTGACCCTGAAAGCTAAACACTCACCGCGTCTGTAGCCAGTGCTTTTTGGGTGATAATTGCACTCATCCACATACACTTCATCGTACATCGTCATGTTAAACACTTTGCCACAGCGACTGCAGTAGCGTTCGACGTCATTGGGTCGTCGCATGGGCTTCCAATTCGTAATGATGGCGGTGCCGGCACGTTTGCCGGCCCGCGGATAACCATTCGAGATGAGCAGCTCCTCGGTGAGACGCAGTTCATAGATCATTTCGTAGGCCTTGTCGGCGGGCAGCTTGTCAAATGGTTCACCACCAACCGTTGAATCGGTTTTCCTATAACGATTGATTAAACAGAATAATATGTGACGCATTAAGTGCTCATTTTTTGTCATTTTTGCTGCTAATTTTGATTTCACAATTGTTTTGATAAGAATTTTGAATGTTGTTGTTTCACAAGACACGATGTTCTTGTAAACGTAAGAAGAAAAAAAAAATAAATTCGGCTAAATTATTGTGTATTATTTTCGAAGGCAAAGACGACAGACAGTAAAATTTTCAAAACTTCATTGATGAAATTTTGACAAAGAATAATTTGCATTGAAATTAAAGTTTTTTTCTCCTTTATATAATAAACAAATTAAACAAGTGCATTTTGATTAAAAAGTTTCTTTGGAAGATTTTCAAATATTGCAATTCAGCAATATCATTATTATATTTACCATTATATTAAAAAGTTTTTAAAGATTGATAATGTAGAGTTTTAATCTTAGTGCATTTAAAAATCTTAACTTTATCTGTTTTTTTACCACTATTATCCATCCATATTTATATTTTTTTTTACTTATTAAACGAGAGCCTCCAAAAGAAGTTACAAATATCGAAAGATTAACAGTATTTGTGGTGGTAAACTGGATTTCGGACAACTCTGCAGAGGTTCAATTCATTTCCAGATAATTATAACCTCATAAAACCTCAGAAAAAGTCTTTGTCTTGACTATTCTTTCCCGACATAATTCTTCCTAGAACAATTCTTCGTTTGGACAATTCCTTTGCAGAAAATTATTTCCTGATACAATACAGTCGGAGAAAATATTTCCTGGGACAATTTATCGCCTAGAAAATGTTTCTTCGAGGAAACTCTTAGCAAAAATAATGTTAATATTTCGTCGTTGTAGAACAAAAAGTTACAAAATACATTTTCAAAATTCCAAATATTCATTTACAAAATTGACAGATATATGTCAATTTTGAATCGATGATCTCAATTTTTTGACCACATTATAAGAAAATGTAAATCTATCAATTGATATTTCAAAATTTAAAATGCATCAATTACTTTTTATATTATTAAACAACAAAGTCGAAATTTAAGTTTTTCATAAAAATTTATTTGGTGACTTTTCGTTTAACAACGACGATTTTAGGAAAATATTTAATTATTTAAATTTATTTTGAAATTAATTATGAAATATTCGTCTTTGGGATGGAATTACCCCTCATTACTACTGCGTGCAAAGTAACCATACATTCAAGTACCCCTTATTACTACTACATACAAAAAGAGTACATCTGCGTATAAAATAAACATAATTGGAAGTACTATGAGCGGTAAAAAGTAATGACAAATGGAAGTACCCTTCGTTAATATTGCGTAAAAAGTGATGTACAAATTATACCACCCTCATTACTACTGCGTACAAAGTAATGTAGAAATGAAATCACCCTCAGTACTACTGCGTACAAAACAAAGGAATGTACCCAAAGAATCAAACTCATTACTAATGCATAAGAGGTAACCTTAAATGAAATCCCCCTCATTACTACTGCGTAATAACTAACCGTAAATGGAAGTACAACGCATCACTACTGCATAATAAGTAACCGTAAATGGAAGTACCTCTCATATGTGAAAGAATCCCACTTTACTACGGCGTACAAAGTAATGTACAAAATGAAACACCGTATGTACTACCGCTTACAAAGTAATGTACAATAGAATCACCCTCATTACTACTGGGTACAAAGTACCATACATGGAAGTACTTCTCATTACTACTCCATACAAAAAGAGTACATCTGCGTATAGAATAACCATAATTGGAAGTACCCCTTATTACTACTGCGTACAAAGTAACCATAAATGGATTCACCCTTATTACTACGGCGTACAAAGTAGTGTATAAATCACCCTCATTACTACTGCGTATTCAGTAATTTACAAAATGAATCACCCTTATTACTACCGCGTACAAAGTAATGTACAAATGGAATACATCTCATTACTACTGGGTAAAAAGTACCATAATTGAAAGTACTCCTCATTACTAATCTAACCATCAATGGAATCAACCGCATTACAACGGAGTACACATTATTGTACAATTGGAATCCTTCTCATTACTACCGCATTCTACAAAGTACCCATTAATAGAAGTACCTCTCATTACTACTGCGTAAAAGGTAATGTACAAAAAGAACCATCCCTCATTATTACTGCGAAGTTGTGTACAAATGGAAATATATAATATAGCATTACATCGTATGTGTAACAGTAATCATAATTCAGTATTGAGATGCCGATGCATTACGATTAGATAATAATTCGGAGGTAATCGACAATGTAATGATTTTATTTTCAATTGGGATGTTATTATAACCCAAGCAACGGAAAATACTAGCCAGCTCAAATACTGCTAAGTTTTTCGTAGGAATTGGAAGAGTATATACTCGCCAGTCAAAACTAGTCGAAAACTGGCCGGGTACTGGTAGGAATTTAAAGAGTATATTTCACAGCAAAACTCGTAAAAAACTAGTATGTTACTGGTTGGCATTTGAAGTATAATAGATCCCAGCCAGTCAAACTAGTCAAGAACTAGTCCATTACTGGTAGGGAAATTCACAGAAACCACAAAGTTTCACAAAGTTTCTTGTCGGAAAGTGCGTGGCATCGCTTGCGAGTTACGCGACAAGTAACTAGTACAACTGGCTGGATACTGGACCGGAGTTCTTTATTTAAGAATTCACGGTGAAGAATTTCCGGGGAATAATAAGTCCAGAAAAAAATTGTCTCAAGTAAGAATTGTCTGGGGAATCATTTTCACGTTTATAAAAAAAACAAAATTATCGATTAATCGGTTAATTATAACTTTCAATTAATCAGAGTTCAAATAATTTTTATTTGAGAACATAGAAATTACTGTCTCCAAAAAATATATAAACAAAAATTTAGTTTTTCTTTAACAAATATTTAATTTAATATACCAATGCCAAATTAGATGCATAGCAAGTAGAATGTCGTTATTTTTACTCATGCCAAAAACAATTAATCGTATTTCAATTAATCATATTTCTGATTAACCGATTAATCGTTAGTGTGATTAATCACAAAAGCTGATTAACCGATTAATCGTTTTTTCGGTTAATCAAAAAATACGAATAATCGAATAATTGATTAATCATGATTACGATTAATCAGACATTCTGGTCAAACGATTAATCGCACAGCCCTAGAAAAAACTGTAATTTTAATAAATTTTTGAATTTCTTTTGTCGATATAGACAAATTTTTTCATTCATAAAACCAAATTTTTGTATTGTAGCCTAAGGTTTTTGCCCCTAACACCGAATAGAAAATTTCATTGTATACTTTTGTTGGATTCTTAAAAATAAAAAAAGCGCACAATAATGAGAAATTGAAAAATTGGCTATATCTCAAAAACTAGAGCTACATATTTGTAATCAGTGATACAAAGCATAATGGGCGTAGGGCAGTGTAAACATTTGAACGGCATTCCTATTCTACAAACTACCAAATTTAACAACTACCTTTTATACTATCAAACAATAACTGCCTAGTATTACTTTTCAAATGACTATTATTACAGAAACATATTAAATCTATTCAAAAAGCCTTTATAAGACATAACAGTAAATTTTTTAAGAACGAATGGTCGTTATATGGACCCAATTTTAGACACAATAGTACACAGAATATACGCACATTTTTTTCTGCACACTCCACGAAGTATTTTGTGCCATTTTTCCAGCCAATATAACCTCATGTGATACCATTCGATTGCTGCACGCAGGTTTATTGCCCGAATCTGCAAACAAACATTTTAAATTATACATGAAAATGTGTAAAAACAAACAATAGATATGACATGCGTACCGGCTGCCTCTTTTCGTAGCTTATTAATAGCTAGCAAAGCGCTGCTTTTGTAAATTACGGGAGTATTACATTTCTTGAATACGGTTAGCTCCTCTGTTTGTGCCTGTTTCGACAAATCTTTAAATATTCATACGAACTTGAACAAGTTGTTTATAGTACTTACGCGCTCCCAGGCATCTGGCAAATTTGGATACATTACCAGACAATGCTTCACCATTAGCTCGTAGTATTGCATGCGTATATTAAAAGATATTTTCGTTGATTTAGATTCCAAAACGGGGGGTTTTGCTTGTTTTTCCTTATATATTGTGAAATGGTGAAAAGAAAATAAATATTAGCAAATTACTAGAAAGTTCACTAAATTAGATAAACGCACTGGTTCTTCGGCTATAACAGCCGCTGTCGCTGCCGTTGCCTTGTGTGCCACGCGTCCCACGCCTCTTGTCGTCTGCGCAGGCGTAAATGCAGGCTTCTTTTCGGCTCTCAACTCTTCGACCTTCTTTTTTGCGCGCTCCAAGGCGAGCATATTTGCAACCGGTGCAATTGAACGTGCTTTATTTGAAAAAAAAATATTTTTTTTATTCAGAAATAAAAAAGAAATGTGTGTTTAATAAATTACATAATAGTTTTGTGGGTGGCGTAAGAAAACTCTTTGGTATTAGCGGCGTTAGATTTTTCTCCTTCACTTTACGCAGCGCCTCGTTTGCTTCTCGCACCTTTTCCTCTGCATCTCGTAGCGCGCTGGCGGCGCTAGCAGCGTCATCTGCTTGCTGCTTACGTACCAAAGACTGTCGGTCATAAATTGCCTACAATACGATTAAATTGTTAAATTGTAAAAAAGTTCAGGTCAAAAACAAAAATTCTTATCGCATTTTAATTGACAGAAAAGTTTGTTGTTATGTAAAAATATCACACAACTCATTTAAATAAATATTTAGCATAGATATTTTTGTTTTATGCCTCGTTGCACTTCTTTCATTTTTCTGAATGGATTCCGTATTTTGAATTTAAGATCCAGATATATGATGAGTTCAAATAAAATTTGAAAAGGTACAATTTAAATCTGAAGATTGTTAGAATCAGGGAAAGCAAATAACCCGAATCGGAACCGGAAACGTTTAACAGTTTTTGAAACCGGAATCGGAACAGTTTTTAAAAAGTTTTGTGGAACAGGAACCCATATATTTTCTTTTATTGGAACCGAAACCGCTATTTTAAAAATCCGGATCGATATTTTAGTATCTGTCCGGAATCGGAACCGCTTTTTTAAAAATCTTGGAACCAGAACCGGAACCGATCTTTAGTCCCTCTCTAGTGACCCCAAAGAATCGGAACCGTTATTAATTTTGCCAGTTTGATATTCAATTTGCATATTTTTAAATCATTTGGATTTTCTGATTTAGATTAAAAATTCAAATAATTATTTTTTATACATATTTATGCTCTTTGACATGTTTTGAATTAAAATTGCGGAAAATATACATTATGGCGCATAATAATAGACAATTTAAATTAAAGTTTAAATTTAAAATAAAATGTTTGACAATTTATTCTATACAAAATTTGTACATTTTTTTTTACATATCTGAAATCGAATTGGCTATTCTGAATTAAAATAAAGTTTATCGTAAATCCTTAATAATTTCAATTTAATGTTATTAAAATCAATTTTGCTATTCTGAGTTCAAAATATTCATTTTGAATTCAGTACCTACGTCTTTCGGAAATAATTTTAATATGTTGAGGTTTTTTTTTTGCTGCTGGTTTTGTTAAGAGCATTTTTGAAATGATTAATACAAAATAATTACCAAAATCAAAAGTGCCCAACGTATTTTTACGTTGCTTGAAAAAAATTCTAAATTTGCAACTCATCCCCTTAATTGAAATTTTTATTACCTGCATAGCATTCCTTATGTGATTTGGCTTGTGATGCGTTGGCACCAACGTATGTCCTCTGTTTTTGTCTGCATTTTCATAGGCTACACGTTTCTTTGCCAAATCCGCCGCTTGTTCTGCGTCCATCGACGCTTTGCGCTTTAGTTCGGCCTGTTTTTCTGTATTCTTGTCTTCTTGCTGCGTTGCATTTTGATGCAAAGTTGCAAACTCCTGTTCCAGTTGATCGTAAATCATTTCGCACTCCTTCATAATGTCCTCCTCTGTTGTGGCAAACAGTTCGTCGCCGTCTGTATCGAGTGTTTGCGCATCAGCTGACTTTTTGGATGAATGTCCGCTCTCACGTTTTCTATCCTTTGACTTATGATCCTTATGTTTCGTTGGTGTTGTTGAGTTTGTTGCATGTTTATCTTTCGAACTTGATTCTGTACGCTTTGAAGTGTTTTTACTTGTACTATTACTTGAACCGCTGCTGTTGTGTTTGTGCTTTTGTTCGGTTGAGACTGAGGCGGAGCTCGGTTTTGAACGACTGCTGCTGGAAGTTGTTGTGGATGTTGTTTCTTTTTTATCCTTGCTCTTCTCTTTATGTTTTTCTTTGCTGCTTCTGCGTTCGTTGGACTCCTTTTCTTTGTCTCGTTCTTTACTTTTACTTTCGCTCGACTTGCTGGTTCTAGAGCTGATGCGTTCCTTAGAGTTGCTCTGTTCCTTAGAGCCACTATGTTCTTTAGAGCTACTGTGTTCCTTAGAACTACTATGTTCTTTGGAGCTACTATGCGCTTTGGAACTACTGTGTTCCCTGGAACTATTGTGTTCTTTGGAACTATTGTGTTCTTTGGAACTATTGTGTTCCTTGGAACTATTTTGTTCTTTGGAAATATTGTGTTCTTTGGAACTATTGCGTTCTTTGGAGCCACTGTTTTCTTTAGAGCTACCATGTTCTCTGGAGCCACTAGTGGACGATTTATGCTTGTGTCTTGAACTGTTAGTTGAAGCCGTCGAATCTCTGCGTTCTTCACGACATTTTTCCACACTTTTTGAACTCGCAATCTTTTCGCATTTCTCCGTTTTTATTTTGCTCTCTGTGCAGTCAGTCTTTTCGATTTTTATTTGAATCTCATCTACAGCATCTGGTTGCTCTTGTTTAATAGTTTTCAATAATGCCAGCTCATTGCCAGGTTCTTCTTTGATTATCTGGGTCTGCTCCGCCTCCTTTTCCTTAGTTGTTTCGCTATTCTCAGCCACAGCATGGCACAAATCTGGATTCACCAATGTTTCATCATTGAGTTGAGCATCGAAAATTTCCGTTAACTCATCCAGCTCCTCGGTGCAATCATCCAGGTTAATCGTATTGCTGGGCACATAGACTGGTGCGGTAGATTCTGCTGCAGGCACCGCAGACGCATGCCTTCTGCTCGATTTATGATTTAATTCAGGTTTGTCCGGACAATATTCAAGATTACGTTTTTTCTTTGCAGACGGCCGTATTGTTGGATGCGCCAGCTTCATCAACTTGGGCGCTGGCCGGTACTCCGGCACTGGTGCGGTTTGTATGGCCGTCGGCGGCTCTACTTCATCTAGAAAATAGATTTTTCGTTTAGCATTTAATTTGTTTCAACCTTGGAGATTTCCGTTTACCTTTCTTTAAATGCTTAAAGTGACAGAACGGCCGATAGCACGAGACTCCACTGGCATTAGAGCCTCCACCGTGGTAGTAGGGGCATGCGATACTCTTGAAAAGTCCCGTTGAAGGTAACATTTTTTTTCTTTGTTACTGGTTACTTTCGTTCTATAGTTTGCATGAATTTTTCTTGTATATTATTTTACAAGAATGTTGCAGTTTTTTTCTTATAGTATTTAAATTATAAAAACTAAATTATTACATATAATTGATATAAATATGAAATTGCTTTCTGTAATTCTATCAAGCCGATCACAATTTCTCCTCCATGCAAACTACTGTCAGATATCTTCGAAATTCGAGTATACTGTCAAAATACCATAGTGTTGCCAGATTTTTCGTTTAGTGTATATCCCTGTGAGCAATATAACAAATGGACTTACGCATCGTCTTATTGTCGCATGTGAAACCGATAATACAAATGCTTCAAATGCAAAATGCTTCCGACTCACTTATACAATTAAGAAAAAGCTGTGTAAACGTGCGTAACACATGGATGTAAAGTCACACGTATACAAGTTTTGATAATTTTTTTCCCGACGCCATTCTACATGTGACCGAATTTATGATCGAAACTTTGATCATTGCAGCACCTGAAATGATCAATAAAATCAACGACTGTGTTCTTGCTGGGTAGTTTCTCCATAATTGAGTCTAAGCAGATAGTTGGCGTACAAAGTGCTGAGAATTTTATCTAAATATGATTGCACAAATGTATGTCGATTTCTATGGCACATGGCACTTTAATTTTTGCACTTTTATACACAGAGAAAACTGAACAAGGATAATTTTCTAATAATAATTTGGCGCTACTGTCCTGAAGAACTTAGGCCGAGCAATGATAAGTCAATAATATTATTCACAAAAAATCTGAAACGAATTCCATCGTTCGTGCATATTCTGAGTTTTTGGGACAACAACTAAAATTTGCCATTGAAATTGACATAACTTATTAATTTATAATTTTATTAGTATTTATGTATTTGTTTGGCCTTATTAATAAATTTCATATTGTGTTAAACTTGTTAACATATTGAAGTTGCCTTGCTTATAGCAAATGTCAGAACACAAATTATTATAGAAAACAATATTTATTAAGACAAGTCTGTTGAAAATTATTTCTGAATGAATATAATTTTATAGTATAAAACAAGAATATTGAAAAATACAAATATCTTGAAATAATTTAATTCAAAGTAGAATACAAAACGTGAATTTTTTAGTACACCATATTTAATGTATAAACCCTAATTTGACGTTTTTTATTTCTACATATCAATAATAGTTAGCAATATTCAGACAAAAGAACTGTTAATAGACATAAGGATACCGTTTGCCATTTGATTGGTTGATACAACAACATACTCAATTGTCGTAACAAATTCACGTTAGGCCAATTTGGCAAAAAGAAAAATGCAATCTTGAGGTTACGGCAACTGAATGTGCAGTTACGCGGACTAACATTTCGGTTATAGTAAAATAAGATTCGTTCATTATGATGACATGATGGTACGACAAATGTATTTCGATTGCAACAATAAAAGTTGATTCGATTAACCGAAAAACTACATATGTTTCTGTGTAAATTTATTTTTTACACATTTATAAAATACTTTTATTATAATAATTTTTTTTTAGAGTGTATCTACACAGAAATAAAAAACTTTGTACATACAACAAAAATGTTAATCAATGCAATCAATTTTTATTTAAAACTAATTTAGTATGTCACAAATTAACTACGTTTAATTTGAATTTACTATGTGTAATAATGTTTTTTTGTTTACAATCTGCTGCATATAAATTTACTATGTTTAATAATATGTTGAATATTTTAATTCGAAACAAATATATTAGCATATATTCACACAATTTGACTACAATGCGACAGCTGCGACGTCGGAAAAGTCAACGTCGTCCGCCAAAGAAATACATTATAACATGGACTCAGCGAGGCTGCTGTCCATCTCGCAACTTCAGCAACTGCAAGACATTCGCAGGGGCGCAACCTGGAACTGAGTTGATGCAACGGTTACTCTTCGGTATGCCGGATGGTTCGGCTACTGTGGCTCATGGATTCGTAGAGGCGGCAACAGAGGCGGCACAGTCAGTCATCGAAAGGTGTTACTACAACATGAAAAATAAATTTAAAGATTTAATTTATTTAGTGACCCATTACCCGCAGTTGGACGTCGGACATTTTCCAACAGTGACGATAATGCCAAAAAAAAAAATCGCTGCTAATCGCCTCGCAATGGAAGCGTCTTCAACACATTATCGCAGCGACCAGCTGATGCAGCTGATGCCGCAGCTGATGCAGCTGCCGTTCATTAGTATCGGCGGATGCTTTTGCAGACTTTACTCGTCCTTGCAGATTCGGCTACCGTGTCTCCTTTACACTCATCACCGGTGGCACCACCAGCGGGCATCAGTAATCCGAATAATATTAGAGACATCCGCCATTAGAAGCAAAGACTTTAAATATTTAAATATTTAAATATTTAATATTTAAAGTCTTTGATTAGAAGTATCGTGTTGACGCCAGCTGGTACATGTTAAAATATAATTATTTAAATATATTTAATTAATTTTGTGATAGCTTTCCCGTTGTTAAACAATTTTTTTAAATGTCAAAAGAATAAACAGACAGCCAATTTCGAGAAATTCATACAATTTACTATGAAATATTAATGGTCAAACCAATTCATAGTAATTTTACCAGAAACGCTAACAATTATAAAATGTTATTGTGCATAGTAAAAATATATGAAACGTAGTAAAATGTTCGATATACTTTTTCCCTGTGTGTATTCATGCTATATTGCTATTTTATTTAGAATCTCTTGCGTCGATATCGGTTCACGAATTTGCAGAATTTTGATATTGGCTACATCGCTTCTAATATTCTGTAAATTTATCAGCGGCTATATATGACCGGTATTGATACGGCCAAAAATGATGCGGCGAAAATAACAAAACACAAACCAAAATGAAAAAATACATATAAATAGCACATATCCCAGAGCAACAAACAATTGTTGTAAATACAAATAATAATTGAATTATATTCCCGTTATATTAAATTTATTCCTATTAATATTTTTAATAAAAATGTGAGAATACAATTAAATAATTAGTAAATACATTCATATTTTTAATTTGAATACGTTTTTGTTTTCTTTAATATCAATTGTTATATATACGTATAATATTTTTTTCAGTGTACTTAAGTTTTTGTTTTCGATCCACAATTTCGATGCTCAGTCAGCTGTTCATTGTGTTAAACAGAGAAGTACATTAGTATTTTATGTGTTGATAAATGTTGTAAATTTATTGTTTTGAAATTTGAGAGAAGGTAATATATACAATATGTTCTTTTTGTTTTACTTCACTATTCTGTTAATAGTTCATAATGTACCAAAATTGTTTCACAAAGTTTAACTTAAGATATTGTGAATGTGTGAGAATGATGAATTATGACGAACACTTGATATAGAGTATAGAGTAATGGTCCAAAGTCCAAAGTGGGAGCACGCAGGCTGGTTTTAATCGTGTTTGCCTGCTGTTAGAGTATGCTTAATTAAATGAATTGAAATTAATAAATTTATAATACATAAAACAAACCAAATATATTTGTATGTATTTATTGTGTTATTATAATGACTTTCAAAAAATAAAAATTAAATTTTTAAAATAAATAATGTCTGATGTATTGTGATATCTCTTGATTATGAGACTTGAGCTATTTCTGCACAAGCAGTAATTGCTTATCATTTGTTTACACATACTTATAGGTTTGGCTAGACTTTGGTTATATAGGTTAAGACAAACCATGCAGTACCCTACACAAAAAATTGTATCTACAAGAAATCTTGCATTATTAAAAAAAGTTGTTTTCTTGTTAAATTACGTCCAAAGAGATTCTTCTTGTGAATACAAAGAGGCATGAATAGTCCAATGTCCAAATACGAGAGATTGTTTTTGATCTTTCGTTGAACAACCATATTCTTTTTAATTTCAAATCATAAATCGTTAATATTCTAAACCTTATTTTTAACATAAAGTCACCTAATTTAAAATTGTATTTTCCCGTACCTAATTTAAAATTGTATTTTTCTAGTGTAAATTAAATATTTTTAATAAAAATAATTATATTTTTATATAAAATTTAATTATTTAAAATAATTATTAATAATTTCAACGACCTATTCTTTATTCTCTTTTTTGACTTAGTGACGATAGAGTATGAAGTTTTATCAAAAAATTCGAAAAAAACGTTCATATGTGATGAAATAAAATCATTAAAAAAAATTAAATCTTTGAAATTTTATATGAAAATTTTATCAAAAATTATACATAAAACTGTATGGACTTTATTATACTCAAATTACATTACAGTTTAGTTTATTTAATTTGCTATTATATAATTTTTAAGATTTTTTAATTTTTAATAAGGCTGAAACAATTAAATCCGCGAACTTCGTCTAAAGGCGGTTTTGGAGATTAGAGGGTTAATCAGCGCATCGTACTTCGTTAGTTTATGACGTCCATTAAACATGGATTTATATTGAGATGCTTAAAATAGAAGTCTCGCAGAACATGAAAAAAAATACAATTTAATAATGAGATGAAATTTATTTATATTTGTTATATTTGTTATATTTGTTATATTGTGTACCTTTGTTGCGAAATGATAAATGTGCATTTTTCTGCTATATTTTTAGTAATCAGCTAATCAACATGTTCCATGTTCTAATGTGGCATTTCAATTATTTAACTGAAAATGTGTGAAAAGTACTGATGTTTTACACGGATTTGTTTTATTAACAACAGTCTTGTTACGATAACAATAAAAAATCACTAATTTAATATTAGTGTTTATAGAATTTTGTAAATTAACAAGATCTTATAGTTGTATATTAATAGGAATCTTGTGGCAACAACAACGATATTTTTGAATCAAAAAAAAAATCAACAAGAAATTTGACCAGGCTGCTGTTATTAATAGTACAACATTATTATTTTGGGTGTACTTAAACGACGACATTTAATACCCTTTGTCAAAACAATATGTGAATTCAACTGATTATAATTTTTATCCAAACTAAAAGCCACAATAGACATATTGTAGGGTAAATAATTTAATTTAATTTGTTTTTTTAGCATTTGCCCCCCTAAAATACAATCGAAAAATTCGCATAAACGATCTCACAGCTGTTATGATTGGGCCACCGTAGACGTACAAAGGTTCCTTAATTATAACTGATTTACGTATAAGTTATAAACTTCTCTTTTTGTTTTTGTTTCATTTCTTCACTGATAGAAAACGTTCATGGTGTTAAAATTTATACTTTTGCATTCGTTAAAACTTAGTTGTATTGAAGCATTGAAAGTGGAAGCATTGTCTTTTAAGACCCCCTTATTTTAAAATTATACGAATTAGTGTTATTTTTTTAAAATTTTGTTCATTAACTCGTTGAGTGGTGAGTTAAATTAATCGTATTTATAAACTTATAACAAGTTATTAACAAGTTGCTAACATTTATTGGTGTTAAATATGGATACAGAATGATAGTGATATATTATAAACTATTTTTATAAACTACATGACCTAATTATATATCTGTAAGATTTATAAATGTTATCAGCAACAATGCGAAAAATATATCTTATCAATAGTAAATTGTAAATGGTTTACAAGCATGGACATTTGTCGAAAAAAATACAAATGAAGGGGGCAAAGTGCATCTGTTTGATATTCAGATTAAAAGAACTCTGCAGTATTTTAAATATTTAGCATATTAGTAATATGCCAATTTTAATCTTTGGATACCATATCTTTTTTGTATTTTCGCTTTAATTCAAGATTTTTAAGTTCGATCATCATTCTGATTTTCAAATGAAACATAATACACTTTTTGAATTAAAAGGTTTTGCATATATAAAATCCAACCCTTTAATTTAAATTGATCACATTAAAATTTTTAAACCATAGTTTTTAAAAAAGAGATTATGTATTTATAAATTTTATATATTACATTTTAAAAAACATTAACATTATATTCGGATTTAATAATAATTTATTGTCAAATGTTATTCAATTTAGTAAATTTTAACAATGGATCGAGCAAGTGTTTATTATATGGATGAGAATGACTTAAACACCTATGATTTTGACGAGACCTTGCCACCGCTGCCTTTGCCAGAATTACGGGATACAATGCAGCGATATTATGAATCTTTGATACCATTTGGCACCGCAGAGGAATTGGCTAACTCGCGAAAAGTTATTGCAGAATTTGAAAATGGAATTGGCGCGCAACTACATGCAAAACTTAAGCTACGTGCGTCAAAGCTGAAGAATTGGCTAAATGAATGGTGGGATTCCTATGCCTATCATTTGCTAAGATATCCCCTGAATCCTTATGCAGTTATGTCAATGCCTCTTAAACTAGAGATTTTGGGTATGCCGGAGACACCAGATATGCTTCTAAGGGTATTTATTTGGAAAATATACAATCAATTCCATAAAATAAAACTTTATATATATTTTAGAATTTAGCACGCATAACATATCACACTATCGAATTTTGGGATCTACTTCATAATGCCAAAATCAAACCTCTTTCCTCAAATGGTGGTAAAATTAAATACTCATCCGCACTGTATAAACGTTTCTTTTCAACATCCCGCATACCCGGTGTGGAAATGGATCATATTGAGAAACATTTCAGAATTGGTAACTAGCCAAAGCATATTAGCATTTTATGTAATATATATCTATTTATATCTTAAGCGTCCGAAGGTAAGACTCCTAGCCATGGATTAATTTCGGGTAAAGGACGTATGTTCATTTTTGAGTGCCTACATGCCGATGGCACCATCATCACTCCTCAAGAGTTGCTTGTTATTATGCAGCGAGTGCGTAGTATTCTGGATTATGAACCAATGGGCGACTGTGTGCCTGTGTTAACACACGACTACCGTACCGGCTGGGCAAATGTAAAAATTTAATATATTCTAAAAGTGACCATTGCTTAATTATGAACACGATTATCATTTACAGAATCGCCAACATTTACTTGAGGTTTCGCCTGAGAACAAGGACACCTTAAAGTTGGTCGAGAGTTCTTGCGTTGTTGTAGTGTTCGATGAGAACGAACCCAAAAATTATGAGGAAATATCTCAGATGGCCATTAATGGAGATTATCACTCGAAATGGGGCGATCGAAGCAGTACTTTTATCGCTTACAAAAATGGAAAATTCGCATGTGTTGGAGAGGTAATAATGTAATTGAACTTTTTAAGTCTTATAATTTAAATTGATTATTAAATAGCATTCATCATATGATGGTACAGTAAGTGTAAGTTACGTGCTCTACGTACAGCTGAGTATGTACGAGGTTCCAGAACCAGATTGGAGCCTTACTGAAAATATGAAAGTTGCACCATTGACCGAATTGAAATTCGATTTAGATGCACCCCTCAAGGAAGAGATTGAACGTATGCTAGTCGATTGCGATAATAGGAGAACGGATGTTATTGTCACAGAAACTGTGTTCGATGATTATGGCAAAGAATATATAAAAACTTGTAAATTGCATCCAGATTCATTTATACAGGTTATCATGCAATTAGCATATACCAAAATGCATAACGAGTAAGTTTCAGTTTGATTTCTGTCGAAAATTCATAAATACTGGTTAATTTTTAGAATTGCACCAACGTACGAAACTGCTCTAATGCGCCACTACTATGATGGACGCACAGAAACACTTCGCTCATGTACATCAGAAGTACATAATTTCATTAAAATTGCAACAAATAAAAAATCCAGCAAAAAAGAAATTGTAGACGCTTTTAAAACAGCTGTGCAACATCACAATCATATGATGAATGAGGCGCGTAAAGGCAATGGAGTGGATCGTCATTTATTTGGGTTATGGTGCATAGCTTATGAGGATAAGCTCGATACTCCTGATTTCTACTCTGATCCTTTGTATTCCAAGAGTGGTGGTGGAGGCAATTATGTGCTATCCACCAGTACGTTGGGTTACACAGCAAATGTTGGTTTTGTAGCCCCAATGCTTTTAGATGGTTATGGTGTATTTTATACAATTACATCAGAAGCGTAAGCATTCTTTATAAACATTTAAAAAGTTATTTTAATATATTTTTTCATATTTACAGCCTATTTATTCAAACAACCGCATTTAAAGATAGTGTCAAAACAAGTCCTTATAAATACAATGAATACTTCAAAGATGAATTTCGTACAATAAAATCATTAATGGAGGATGTGCAAAATTCGAAATTATAATTATCATATATAGCTTTAGGAATAAAATGTGTATATTTATATTTTAGTGTTAACTGTGTATATTAAACCTTATTCTGTAAGTACGAGCATGATTTAATTTAAAATAACTTTTAAAGCTGAAAAAACAAATCATTGATTGTACGGACAGCATGGGGTTGTTTAATAATATTTAATTTATGCTCAAATTTAAAATGTTGTTATAGTAATTTTTCATTATATTTGGATTTTTTCGATTGTTTCGATGAATAAAAATCGTCAATTGAACTTTAAAAATTGGTAGTCCAGAAACTATGAGAGACTCTATAGAAATTATTATTTTAATAGAAGGAAAAAACGCAAGGGTTAGAAAATTTATTTTTGTTTTCTAAAATAGTGGGACGCATAGATGCCAACTTTGTCAGATCTACTTTTTCAGGTTTATAAAAGATATCTGATCAGATTTTTCAATTCCGTGTAAGAATTTTCTAACAGAAAAGATTTATTTTATTCTCATAGATTTTGTTTATTGTTTTTGTGTATTTCTTATACATCTGTTTAAATACTACGGAATTCTATTTTTTATATTTCAAGACAAATGTGATGAACATCATTTTTTTACAAATGTTAGATTTTCTTCTTTGATGATACCTTTTTTTGCCATTTCAACCAATAATATTTTTATAATGCAACACTGGTCGTTGGACTGAATTCTACCGTATAAACGGGGTTATTCCTCTTTTCGGTCAATTTCTTACTTTCTATTTTGTGATTTGGCTATTCGATTGCGTTGGGAAAACACCTTTTTCTTACATATTCATATTAAATAAAAAAAACTAGAGAAAAAGAAGATTATTGGAAAACACTAATTACTGAAAAGGTAAATTCTAACTGTTGTACGCGAAAGAAATCTTCAAAATATTAAGTATTGTGTTCTGGCCAAAGAACTACAGTTACAGAATCTTATTGCAATGGCCGAAGTGGAAAATGTGTCTGCAGTGGCGACAGCGGCCGAAATTCCATCAACACCCAATACTGAAATAGTCGGCGCAGAGCTGGGCACATCGCCAGCTCAAGAGCGCTCCAGCAACTCGCATCCACATGACTCCGAATATGACACCGCCAGTGACCTGGAGGGCGGGGAACATGATTATGATGATGATGACGACGACGATGAAGACGACGACGGTGAGAGCATCACTGACGACGATGATGATGACGATGAAGAGGATGATGATGATGACGACGACGCGCGTCCAACAGAAGGTGGTTCCGAAAAACCTGATGATTTGCAAAAGAAAGTCGACGAAGATCGCAGCAATCCGCAGTATATTCCAAAGCGTGGTACATTTTACGAACACGACGATCGTACGGCCGAGGGCGCCGAAGCTGCCAACCCGGCACAAATACATCAGGTCGATGTGGACGAAGTCAGCGAAGCGGGCGGCAACAATCCACAGTCGCCCACCGCCGCCATCTCACATGCATCGAAGACCATGAAAAAGTGGCAGCCTGCATCGGGCAACGATCGTTGGTCACACGATCGCTTCGACAACAACGAACAGGCGCCCAAGTCACGCTCCGAGCTGGTCTCGGCCTATGGCTACGATATACGCAACGAAGATGCGCCACCGCGTGCTCGTCGACGTCGTCGTTATGGACGCGGTCCGAGCAAATACTCGCGCAACTGGGAGGATGAAACAGCATACTTGAAAGCAAGTAACAATCTGCGCAAACCGCCGCGTCCATCCGACTTTCCTGCGCTCAACGAGCGCATTAAGCCGCGTGTCAAATCGTCGCACAGCGTACGTGAGGAAAAGGAGAATCAGCAGCAGGAGAGGCGAGTGGCAACAGATGCTACTGAAACGCAGCCACAACAATTGCCACCGCGTCGCTCGCACAGCGGCGAACGACGAGAACATGAGTCGGTTCGCAGAGGCAACAACAAGCATAAAAACTATGGCAGAGGTGGTCAACAGCAGCACCAAGCTGTAGGTCGGCAGGCGGCCATGGAATTTAAAAATAAACAACGCGCCAATCCTGCGGGAACCGGGCAACACAATAATTCACAGGGTAACAATCGCCACGATCAGCAACATGATCGCTCTCAGCAGCATCGCTTCAAAAATTCGCATCAGTCGACGCACGTCAACAATGAGCAGCAAATGCGACAGTCGGGTAAACAACAGTCACATCAATCAAAGCAGCATAATGATGCACATAATGGGCCGCAAGACCGCGCCATCTATGCGCAAATGGAACAAGGCTCTTCGCATCAACCATCAAATCAGTCGCAGCATTCGCGTCAGCAGCCCAAAGCAATGCTGCCCACTACGAATTTATCGGCGCGCCTGCAGCAGGTGCAAAACCGCAATGATCCAAGTCATGTAGGCAGCGTGCAGATGCATGCGTTGGCCAATCAGCATCAGTTGGTGGGTCAGCAACAGCAGCAGCAACTGTTGGCGCAACAACAACAGTTGAATACCCAAGATCAAGGCCGCCCCAAGCGTTACTCAAGCATACGTCGCACTCAACATGATACTCAAAACATGGACCAGCAGCAACTTCAACAATTGCACATGCAACAACAACAGCAACAAGTTGCTGCCCAACCCATTATGCTGCAGGATCAGCAACTGTTGCAGGCCAACCTCATGCAGATCTATCACCAGGAGAATCTGCAGGCGCAAATGCAGGCGCTGCAAGTATCAGCAGCTGGTGGCCCACAAGCGGCTCCACCCAAGCCGGTTACTGTACAGCAACCGCCGTCACAACAACAACAATATGCAAACGCACCAGCAGCGGCTGCACCAAACGCTTACTACGTCACAGCACCAGAGGCTGCGCCCTACAATCAACAGCCTACGACTTATCTGCAGAACACGGTGCCACCAAGCGGCGCAGCAATTGCTTATGCGTCGCCACCGCCGCCCTCTTCTCAGCAGTCGGTAAATAACGTCGCGCAAACCGTTGCTGCAGCCGGTGCTTTGCCATACGTGGCTGCTAATGTTTTGCCCAATAGCGCACCACAAGTCGCTCCAAATGTTGCCACTAATGCCGGCTCGGTTGCTGCTGGCACTGCTGCTCAGTCTAGCTATCCAAACTACAACAATTATCAAAACTATAATACAGTAGGAGGCACCACATACTTTGTGCCACCCGCACAGGCAGCCGCGCGTCCGGTGGCGTTGCCGCAGCGCCGCCCAACCAATGCCATACCTATATTGCCGCCGGCAGAGAAGAGCAAACAGCGGAACCAACCAGCAGGAGAGGCCAAAGAAGATGGCAAGCAGCCGCCGGCAAATGCTGTTGGCAGCGCCGACAACATTGATCACATCCTAGACAATATGTTTGTGCAACGACCTGTATATCAACCGGCTCCGGCACAGGCGCGCAAAAGTGCATCGCCGCCAACCGATGCTGGCCCAGTCACGAGTGGTAGTGGCGGTAGTGACTCTAATGCAGCCGCTACGCCAACGCAGAGCAGCTCAAATGCATCGCAGGCAGAGGAACAGCCAACTGAAAATATAAGCAATGTCGAGTCTGCTGCTGTTGCTACTGCTGCTGATGCCGCTCCTGCCAAGGAGACTAACTGAATTGCGCTGCCGCCCACATATCACAAATAATAATAGATCTGAAAAAAAGTCCATCATGTTGACTGCATTATTGTCTACCTTATATGTATGTTGTAGGTTTTCTCATAGGCTATATACATACATATCCTGTCTCTTGTAGTAGAATACATAATATGCTATGCTCTCACCATGCCTTCTGCTTTTAATTGGCATTTTTTGTGACACCCACTTGAAACTATTTATGTTTTAAACCCATTTTGTTGAGCTATTTATTTTATTTTTTTTTATTTTTTTGACCATTAATACTTACTATACTGTCGCTTTTTAATATTGTCGAATTAAATTGAAGATAAATGAAAAAACATATATTATACATTACTTACATAGATACTAATATGCATTTTAAATAATATTGTAACAAAAAAAAAACAAAATATATAGAAACGATTTAGATACAATAAAGGAATTAATTAATGAAGTTCATTAAAAATGAAAAGTTTTTTATTTTGATTTTATGAAACAGTCCGTTCAAATCATACAAGTGGGTTATCTCCTTTTTTTTCAACACCCAGTTGGTGACTTTAGGAACATGCAGTGCTCGCATTTAAATGGATTTACATATTTAAAATACTATAAAAATGTTTTAGTAAAAATCCATAAAAATCCATTTTTTTTAGGCAATTATTAATTTATATTTTTTGAATTAAGGATATAATGGTAAACAAAAAAATTATTTATGGTTATACAGAGCATAAACAACGTTAACTTTCAATATTACAAATTTTTTTATAATTAATTTTTTTTTTTAAATATGCTCTGTGAACATAATTTTGGTACTCTTTAATATTTAAAATTTCAATAAATAAAAAATACTTAGGTATGTCCGTAATTTGAAATTACCATTTAAATATGAAGTAAAGTATGGTTATTCTTATTGCATATTCATCTTTTTCCTATTACGTAACCCTTTTGAGAAAATTTTACTTATTCAATTATTTATATTTAAAATATACATTTTAATCAGTTTTTCAAAATGAGAAGCGAAAAAACAACATAGTAATGTTGATCTTTAATTTGAACTATATTCTGCATACCCATAAATCATTTTCTTCTTTATCTTTAGATCTAAAATGCTTAAAAATCAGCCAAAAATAGTTCTAAACATCAAAATTTGTCGTGTTTAGATTCGTATATTTTAATCTTTAGTTGAAATTTCAAAATATTAACGAGCATCAAGAAAAATGTTTAAAAGAATAGTTGTCGTCGTTGTAAGAATAAAATTGACCAATTACATTATAAAATTTTAGTAATTAGTTTTCCAAATGCTTTATATATCTGAATTTTTTGTATACAATTTTGTATAAAATAACGTAACGAAAATACTTTTCTATAGACATAAAAAGAAAAGTGACGATGGCTCAGTGATTAGTGCACTGGATGGTCCTTGTAGCCGATTCAAGTCTGGGTTAGTGATTAAATATTACTTAACATTAATGAATTTATGAAGTCATTTCAGATATCAAAGTATTTTTAAGTATGTTGTCCGTAATATGAAAAATATAATATTCTTTATAATAATAATAGTTTGGCACTACGCTACAGTCCTCACCACTTTTAGCTGTGCGTGTTATATTTTTTGTACTCAAAGCGGTGGGACCTACAGTTTATTGCCGAAGGGCGGGTGAGAGCTTTTCATTCATAGGTTTGCTCTCGTAGGTTTGACATTTACTGCCGAGAGGTAGCGCGGTATAGAAAAATGTTTATATGAAAAGATGTTGTTAGCCACAGTCCAGTCCAGGTTTGAACCGGGGACCTTTCGGTTCGCAGTCCAACGCACTAACCACTGAGCTACCTTAATATTCTTTACTCACTTTGAAAACCAGATAATGGATTATTACAATTACTATTAAAACATAGTAATGAATGAAGCATTTAAGATCAATTAATCGCCCTTCGTTTGTAATGGAATGGGAATAACTTGCCCATGACATGTCGGGTTAAAATAATGCGGTAGTGGATATAGATTTACTTGGCCAAACAAAAGCATTGATGATAACAAATAGATAAAATGAAAAAAACTCACTTATTAGAAAATCCTATTTTCCACAACAAAGATATTTAAAATATATTAAATTGGGCATGCATGGTACCTTCTTGAAATTCTCAACAGAAATCCAGGCAGACACCTTGCAACATCTTCAGTGTTGAAGAGGCAGCCTTTTTTCGTTTTGTCCTGACATGTTTCAAAATTTTGGAGAAACGACAAAACGGCGACGGATTTTAAAACTTGATTTTACTTACATTCAACCAAATTAAGTTTAGTCAATAAAGGTACTCGATAACGATACATGTACAGAATATCGATTATAAATGGGTACCAAGAAAATGAAGTGGACTCTTGACAGTTTTTTTTTTCATTGTGAATGGCAAATTGGAAAAATTTGTAGTGGATTTTTGACAGTCCGTCAAAGATCATAGCCGAGGCATATTTATCGGGGGGCTGCGGCTCACAGCCGATATTTTTTAAACAATCGGCTGAGTCGCAGGACCCGTTTCATTAATGTTTTTTTACTGATTTTATGTAGATCAAATTTGGTGCAGAGAATAAATGAATTTTTCATTGTCAATCAATCAATAATGGTCAATCAGGTAATTCAAAGTTTTAGTTGAGAAAAAAAATATGCATTCCACAAAAAAGAATTTTTTTGATTGCCTTTCGAATTTAATTTTACCCCAATATAACGTACAACGAGTCGAAGTTCGATTGAGAGCGTTCTGAATTGACAACAAAAAAACTGAAAACATAACACAGACAATGATCATACGGACCGTTTCGAATACAGCCAAGTATCCTCATCAGTTTGTTTCGTCAAAAAATGTCAGTAACAGATTTTTTTCAATTAAATAAATTAAAAACGATGAAAAAATGAACAAGTATAAAATTTCTGTCAATGGAATTTCTGACGAAACGAATTTCGTTTCGTTTTACATTATATGGGGGTTAATATTTAAATATAAGTTGAAGCTAAAATGCTATAGCAAAATGTCGATTTTTTTTTTTTTTTTTTATCATACCCTAATGCCCGTAACTTCAAAGAATAGATATCTACTGGTGCTTAGTTATCCACCGTGTAAGCAAAATTTCGTAACTTTAACGCATAGTTAAGGAGTAAAAACGCCGGATAGGTTAGAGATATCTGTTAGTTACTAACACCAATAGATATCTACTCGTTGAAGTTACGGGCATAAGTATTAGAGCATTAAACATCATTGCAGTTGCAAATTATCCAAGCCGAATATTTGACTCTTTTTGTGATATTTAGACAATATTAATAGTTTTGCTACAAAAGCATTAATATCTGTGGAATATGTGAATATTTGCAGCAATGCTACCTATATCTCTAGTAGTTCAGTGAATCTATCACAAATATACCATTTTTCGTGATGTTTATTAGAAACATCTCACATATAATACGAAATATGTGATGTTTACAAATTATTTAAACTTTTGCTGCAAATTTATTTCCTGCATATTGGAATTGTTAAAGCGAGTAGTATGCAAATTTATTTCCTGCATATTGGAATTGTTAAAGCGAGTAGTATTTTAGTTGCACCATCACTCTCATAAACATTCCGTTTTTTAGTGTATAGTGCAATTTTTATATATTAGCACCAAAATCATTAAATATATGGCGTCTCTATTGAATTGATGACGGCTAGAGCATAGCCGATCAAATAACAGCGGCTGCCTCCAGCCGTCTTTCAACCGATCGGGCTAAGATTACTGCTGTTCGAAAGGCAGAATATTGAAAATTCGTCATCATTGCAACATTTTTTTATTTAATAGTTAATTAAATAGCGTATTTGAAGAGTTAAGTACGGTTTATTAAATTTTAGGAGTAACTAACGCAAGTAAAACATTAAAATGTCGAAATTAATCGGGGTGCCGATGAAAAAACCTTCGGAAGTGGACATTGTCAAGCCGCTGAACAATCTGATTCAAAGCACCTACAGCGGTGCGACTCCGGAAGATAAAACCAAATTTTCAGAGGCAGTTAATGAGTTTTCCAAGCAACGCAATACAGCCATTTGGAAATTTTTCGAAAGATACGAGGCATCATTGGAAGTGGTCTATGCGTAAGTGTGATGGGTCAAGAAGTCGGTGTTTTTATGTGGGGGAATTTTGATGAAACACATAATATATAAAATGAGTCATCTCAAAGATAATCAGTTGGATGATGGCTGAGAGAAAACAATAACAACTTAATGATATTAAATTTTATAAATCACATATTTTTGTTTAACGTAGTAAGTACATGATAAAAGAGTGTCCACTCAAATTCAGTTATTTCCGTTGCAGATATTTGAGTCGACATTTTTTAATTTCATAATTAAGATAGTTGCGATACCGGTTTTCTTAAGTTCATAAAATTAAAGTTTTGTCTTACACAACTGAAACACTTGAGTGTGAGTAAAGTCTGGGAACAAAAGTTATTCAGAATCTTATTAATGTAATTTTTTAAGCTCAGGATTTTAAAGTTTAAACTTTCTTATTCACTTTACGAAGTATTACCATTTTTTAAGTTTTAAATTTAGCTTCACTTTGAGACTCGACCATTTAAAAATGAGACAAAGGCTTGGGACTTGAAATTTTTTACAGGTGTTACAAAGATATAATTGAGTGTTTGTAGCATTATTAAACTAGAACGATTCGGGTTAATTTTAAAACTTTTAGGCTTAACCGAAACGCATCAGAAATCCTGAAATAGAAACAATCGTAATACAAGTTTTGATTTTAGTTGCTGAACTATTTTACAACACAGTCTGACACTATTTTGCACACATGAAAAAATCGACCAGTACGTAAAAATAGGGATCATTCTAAAAATGGGTGAACCCAGTTTTATTTAGATCAATTCGTTTATGGTTTTTATTTGTATTCGAAATGCAATGCATATCAGATTTTCATAATAAAAAAAAAACAAATTTTTGTGCTACACATTTTTTGTAGCGGGGATCTCTCTTGAATATGGATGTAAAGAAACGTTGTACACGAATTGATATCGGACAACCATTTTCTTATTCATACTAAGTAATGACAGATATGAAGTACTTCCAACTTTTTTCAAATGTTCGCCGAAAATTTGATATGCACTTGCTTAAAACCCTTTAACGAATTGATACAGAAAAACCGAGATATACATGTATTTTGTTTTTTAGAATATATATGATTTTTCTCAAGTGTGCAGCCAAAAGTTGAATTTTGTCGTACGGTGTAATATTCAAATTCTTATATTTCTCATCGTATAATGATTTAATTATAAATATATTTCTTTTTTGAGTTTTTGACGAAATATAATGACAGAAAAATATGTATGCTCTGCAACGCAAGCCATCCACAATCAAGAATCTTCCATTTTTGTAATTATTAAAAAAAAATGTATTGTATACAATTTCATTGTTTCATTCGTACAGCTACTACGATCAAATATGTGCTTTAGAAACGAAAATCCCGGTCAATGAACTGCAGATACCCTTCAAATGGAAGGATGCTTTTGATAAGGGCACCATCTTTGGCGGAAAGATAAGTTTAAGTAAGTGATAAGAAATCAACACACAATTCGTCATTGTAATTGTAAAAAAAAAGATTTTTCAAGTTTATTAATAAATATAAAGGTTTATATTCGAATAATTTATCAGTTATATTAAGCTTTATAAACCAATTATTTATATTAATTATACTACGACGATCTGTTTATAATCTTGTTTATATTTTTATCTTTTCTTCTACTGTAGCTCACACCTCGCTGCTTTATGAAAAAGTATGTGTGCTCTTTAATATTGCTGCGCTACAAAGCAGCGTTGCTGCCGCTCAATCACTAGACTCTGACGACGATTTAAAGTTGGCAATAAAGTTGCTGCAGAAAAGTGCTGGTATTTATCAGTATCTCAAAGGCGCTACCCCAGCTGCCATACCATCGGAACCAACGCCAGATTTGTCGCAAGATGCGTTGTCTGTGCTGCAGGCGCTGATGGTGTCGCAAGCGCAGGAGGTATTTATTTGGAAAGCGATTAAAGGTAACACAATAAATATTTCTAATTATTTAATTTATTTATTGATTGTTTGTTTATGCCAGACAACATGAACGATCAAATTATTGCAAAGCTATGTTGTCAATGCGAGGAATTCTACGCCGATGTGTTGCGTGCCATGCAAAAGGAATCGGTGCGCAGTTTGTGGGACAAAGAATGGATACCGATTATAGCTGGCAAGCAGGCTGGTTTTCATGCGCTCACACAACTCTATCAAAGTTTGGTGTGTCGTGCTGCCAAACGCATTGGTGAGGAAATAACGCGTCTACGCTCCTCGGTGGACCTTTTTAAAGCGGCACAAACGCGTTCGGGCAATGCCAGCTATCTGGACGATTACTTCAATCGTGCTAAACGTAATTTGGCCGAATCAACCAAGGACAATGAATTCATATACAATGAAATGATACCGGAATTAGCTTCGTTGGCATCACCTGGCAAGGCACAGCTAGCCAAACCCATTGCTATTACTGCACCCATGGCCAGCAGCTTTAGGGACATCTTTGGCGAGCTGGTGCCGGTTGAGTTGCATCGTGCGCTAACCGCGTCCGATATGCGCAAAAATGAAATTGTTAACGCTGAGATTATGAAGTTGCGTGAAGGCACACAGACATTAAACGCAGTGCTGGCCAGTCTTAATCTGCCCGCTGCGGTAGAGACCACTGATGCCGGTTCGGGACTGCCGCCGTCACTGAGTGAAAAAGCAAATGAGGTGCGCGAAAAGGGTGGCATACAAAGTATTAACACGTTCATGAAAGAGCTACCCGAATTGCTGAATCGCAATCGAGAGATACTCGACGAAACGGAACGCATGCTGGACGAAGAGCGCAATTCGGACAATCAATTGCGCGCTCAGTTCAAGGAGCGTTGGACGCGTATTTCATCCGACAAGCTGACGGAGATGTTCCGCACGAATGCGCGCAAATATCGCGAAGTTATTAACAATGCAATTGAGGCGGACAAGGTGGTGCGACAGAAATTTGAAACCAACGAAAAGGTAAATATTATTTTTTTATTAATTGTTCTAAAAATATTTATTAGTTTTTTTGAGTGATTAATAAACATTTATTCAAGTTTATTATATTATGCAGTTGAGAGCTTTACATTCAAAATTCAGAAAATTTCAAATCAAATTGAGATTTTTCATTTGAAATTGAGTAAAAATTTAAAAAAATGTAATTTTTTCATTTTAAATTTAAAAAACTCCAAATGAATAGGGATTTTAAAACTGAAATTTAGAAAATTTCATATGCAATTGAGATTTTTTTTCATTGGAAATTGAGAATATTCTGTTTCAAATGGAAAATCTCAATTTCATTTGGAGCCCATCCTATGATTCAGGATTTTATGAAAATATTCAAGATTGCAAACGACATATTCATTTTAATTTTTGGTTTGTTTTTTTTTTGCCCCTTTTTAATTATTTTATTCTTTATTTAAACCCATTTTTAGGGAATTCATCTACTTTCACTATCCGCCGAAGAAATCCAGCAGTCCGTACCCTCAGCCAGCGGCAGCGTCGATCCCAACTGCTCGAGCGTCCAAAAACTAAAAGCACTCATGGAAGCAGTCGAAACCATTAAAGCCGAACGCGATGCCATCGAATCGGAGCTCAAATCAGCCACCTTCAATATGAAAGATGATTTTTTGCATGCGCTACAGCAAGACGGTGCCATCGATGAACCCGCACTCTCACTGTCACGCATTGGTCAAGTGTTAAATCCGCTGCAATCGCAAATAAAGGAAAGCATCGAACGTCAGCAGACCTTGGTGGCCGACATACAACAGGGTCACTCGGAATTCATTTCTGAAACCGGAAATTGTGGCAGTTCACGCGATCAACTGTATCAGGAACTGGCCAAGGCCTACGATAGTTTTATTGAGTTACTCGGCAACCTACAGGAGGGTACTAAATTCTACAATGACCTCACCGAATTGTTGGTGGTTTTCCAAAATAAAATATCTGATTTTTGTTTTGCGCGCAAAACCGAAAAGGAAGAATTGCTCAAGGATTTGACAACAGAGTCCAGTCGACAGGCACCTGCACCGACACCTACAATGCCATCGCATTATGCATCGACTTCGGGAAATGGTAGGTGTAATGGTGTTATTAATGGTTTGATGTTTAACATTTAATATTCCTATAGATTCAACACCCGCTGCAACAGCTACACCTTCGACACCATCGATGCCCGCAGCTGCCGCGTCCGCTGGCAATATACCGTATCCGCCGCACATGCAGGGCATGCCCATGCCTTATGGTGCCACTGCGGCTGTCCCTTATCCTACATACGTTCCACCGCCCATGCCGCAAGGTTACAATCCCTATGCGACTCTACCGTATCCAGGAAGTAAGTTGGGCGCTGCATTTTGTCAATTCTCCTTCGAATAGTATGTGATATATAATTTGTTTTATATTTGCAGCTGCCTATCAGTACAGTGGTTTCCCGCAGGGTCCACCGCCCGGTCATTATGGCACCTATCCAGGCACTTATGCCAATCAACCCGGTGGCTATCCCAACCAGCAGAAGCCTCCCGGCTGGTAGAGCGTCTTCGTTTAAAGTGTTTCAATTTTATTTTACTTTTTTTTATTTTTACTAATACAATATTTTGCACGCGTTAAATGCATTTTAGAGCATGTATTAAAATACAACAACTGTTTTATTATATTATAAATTGAATCTTACCGTCAAGCGGTGGCTAATTTTAAACATACTATATCAATTCTAAATTATATAACTATATCGTAGAAGATTGAGTAAATCAATAATAATTGTATGAAATATACACAGAAAAATAATTAGGTTGTTTGCTTTAGATTCTCGTAGAATGTTTGTTTAATCGCATTTATGACCGACGGACTACATATGCTATTTATTAATGTTTCTTTTATATTTACCAGCGGCGATGTATTGCTGTCCTTGAGTGTTTCATTGAAACGATTTGCATTATTTGTCACTAAAGCAATAAAGTCCTCGCTTTTTAAACGTTCAACCATAGTTGCCTCAGGAATTCGCGCTAGTAATTCTAAAACTTTTTCCTCCTCCATATATTGATAGGGATATTTTTGAATAGCGCGTTTGGCTTGTGGTTCTGCAGCGCGCTCGTTTAGTAAAAATTGCAAAATTTCAAACAATTTTGAATCGGTGATGATTTCGGTTAACTGCAAATAAAATGTATTTATATAATTTAGATTTTTGAAGAAATAACTTAGGATTTTTATAAAAAAAAGTTATAAAAATCGACGCTCCGCGAAATTCATTATTTCTAGAATTGAATTTTAAAAGTAGAGAATTCTTAAGAGTATTCGTAATGATTTGCTTACCTGATTAGGATTAAGTAGGTACTTCTTTGTGTCGTCATCAACGCCCAACACAAATTTTTCCATGAGAAACTTTACAATGCATTCGTCAATCTGCGCTTCCACGTCGCATTGCAAAGGTATCCAAGCATTCAGACTCAATGACGTATCCAAGCTCTCGACATAGTGCCACCAGTGTCGTGGCACAATCAATAAATCGTTTGGTTCAAGGACACAGCGATAGGCAGTCTCTTGAAATTGTTTTAAGCTAAACTGCTCCTGACTATTGGGGGAGTAAAAATTTTGAGTACAATAAACGCTCGATTCTTCATACGGTATGCGCGTTGCAGACAATGCAGTCCGCGGCGGAAACAGCAACCAAGATTTTCTAAAGATAATAGTTAAAACGTTAAAAATAGTGTAAACATATTATTGGGTTCTAAAATATTCCAGCACCTGCCATAAACTTGCAACACTACATTGCAACCGTATGTATCATAATGACACGGTGTGTTGGCACCTTTTGAGCACAACCAGAAGCTGACATCCTCTGTGGCTTGTGGAAATCCAAAACAACTAAAATCCACGCCTTCCTTGCTAGACGGCGGCATTTCTTGCGACCTCTTGTAGTTCAATCCAATCCAATTGTCTTTCAATGTGCTGCATTCTTTTAGGAAATCTGCGCAACTCATGGTTGATTGCAGACGTTGGCGCTCCCACTGAGGAGCGTTCCAATATTGAAAAGAGGTGCGTTCGAATGAAAGAGGTGCGCAATCAAATAGTTGACACCAATCTTTCAAAGAACCTTCGAAACATTTCCAAGACTGTTTAAAATTGCGAATAACTAAGGGTTCTCTTGTATTGAGAATAATTTCGCGTAGATTGTTTATTAAATTTTCATTCGTCATCTTTCATTAAAATAAACAATGCAACTCCAAACAAAAAAAAAACAGCTGTTTTTATTTTGAAAATAAATTCGATTACATATTTCTCGATATTTTGCTTATTAGTTCGATAAGTGGTCTATTGTGAATACATTTTGCCAAAATGACATTAATCTTATTTTTTTTGTTCGGAGATAGTTACAGAATTTTATAAATTGTGAAAATTCATACTAATTGGATTATTGTGTGTTGTTTTTGCTATTAACTATTAACATAAAAAATGTCATTGAACAAAGTGTGTAATTAATTAATACATGATACAAAACATAAAAGTGTTTTTGTACAACTCACGATTACTATATACTATATATAGTATTTGCTATTAGACTTTAACGCCCGCCCTTCTAAAAACTTTGTAGCTGCTGAAATGAAATCAACAAAGAATCGTTCTTCGCGGCTGTCCAGTTTGGCCGAGGACATTGGACTCATACCGGATGATGCACCGTTTCGCGCCAGACTTCATTCGTTGTTTGCACAAATCGAAAAGGAATTTGAGCTGCTCTACTTGGAGAATTTAAGTTGTAAGTTACTGATTGATTATTATACACAAACAGCACCTGCTAACCTTAACCTTTCCACGCAGTACAGGAGAAGCTGGACAACAGCGCCAACAAAGATTCACTCACATCGTACGAACGTTCGTTGGGCGCTGCAAGCGGTGGCACAAATGCTGTCGCCGCTAATTTGGTCTCTGTCATTGGCCATGATGATGCTGATTCGTTGGCGGTAACCAACAAAGGTCTAAAGGCAAAATTGACTTCCAGCGGCAGCAAAGTTAAGGCGAGCAACAAGATCAAAGCGCAAACTAGTCGTATTGTGTCTAGTTTCAAGGCACAATCGGTCGTTAGCACAGTAGTGCGTGAGTTTTGTGGACATAAGGATGGTGTTTGGCAGGTGGCCGCTAAGGTGGGACAGCCTATAATTGGTACGGCGTCCGCTGATCATACGGCCTGTATTTGGGGCATTGAGAGCGGACGCTGTCTGCTGCAGTATCAGGGACATGCGGGCTCTGTGAACTCTATTAAGTTTCATCAGAACAAAGATCTAGTGTTGACCGGCAGTGGTGATGGCACGGCGCACATATGGCAGGCAGCAGTTAATTGGGAGGTGTCCAAGTAAGCTTTTGAATTAATATATATTTTTTATATTTATTAAATTTTAAATCAGATTAATGATAAGGCTTACATAGAACCTTTTGATTTATCTGCTAAAAAAATATTTAAATATATCCTACCTAATATTTTAATCTCGTGAGTTTGAGACATATTCGATTTTCATTTATATATTTTTTTAGTAATTTTTTAATGCACGTTAATTTGTGAGATATTTTATTGGTTGTAAGATTTTTTAATTTCAAAAATCTGTGCAGATTTTTTAATTTTCGTTGTATGAACAGATATTTGTTATAACTTATATAAATCACTTTGTACCCCATATTCGTAGAAAGGGCCACTCGTCTGAGGAAGAGCTGGACGACAGCGAAGAACAAGTCGAAGATCGTGATCGCGTCGATACACTACGCACACCAGTTTGCGAATTTTCTGGTCTCGGCGGACATACTTCCGTGGTTGTTGCCGCCGATTGGTTGCCCAACATGGACCAAATAATAACTGGCAGCTGGGATCGCACCGCAATACTGTGGGACGTTGAGACGCGAGAGCCATTACAACCACTCACCGGACATGATCATGAATTGACACATGTTTCAGCGCATCCAACACAACGATTGGTCGTTACGGCTTCACGTGATTCAACGTTTCGTTTGTGGGATTTTAGAGATGCTATTCCAGCGGTATCTGTATTTCAAGGGCACACAGAGTGAGTTCATCTTTGATAAGTTTTCAGTCAATATGTAGATCAATGGAATTTTATTAATTTGTAGAAGTGTTACATCAACTGTATTTACACGCGACGATAAAGTTGTGAGTGGCTCGGATGATCGCACCGTCAAGGTTTGGGAGCTCCGCAATATGCGATCTGCACTTGCAACCATACGCACCGATTCGTCGGTGAATCGTTTGGCCGTTTCGACAGGTGGCATTATTGCCATACCACATGATAATCGTCAAATACGTCTCTTCGATTTGAATGGACAACGCGTAGCGCGTTTGCCACGCACTAGTAGACTGGTACGTATTTGCAGTAAATGTAAAAATATGTGCAGAAAATAAAAATAACATTTTAACTATTCCAGGGTCATCGACGTATGGTTTCGTCCGTTGTGTGGGGTGAGGAGCCGCTGTTGAATTGTGATTTGTTTTCGTGCGGCTTTGACAGACGTGTATTTGGCTGGTCCATCTTATTACCAAAGGAAAATTGAAAATTATGGCTATTGTCTGCATAAAGACGTTATCCGTTCATTTGTAACACACACTAACGTAGTTGTAACGTAATATTTTAGTTGATAGCACCACATTTTTTTAAATATGTATATTTTTATTATTGTTGTTCAAATAACTCATATTATAAACAAACAATTATTTATTTATTTATATAGCAATGCAACGTAGTTGATGTGCTTTCAATCAGAGCTTAATTACAAGACCTCATAATAAAAAAATATATCTTAATAGATAAAGAAAAAGTATTTATAATGCAATTATTATGTTTAACGTTATTAAAATGCAATGAAACGCATTCAAATTTGAAAGATATATTTTCTAAAATATATTTAAAGGAATGCAACTCTTTAAAATAAAAAAAATAAACATTTATTTACTTCTGCGAATTTATATTAATAAAATTGTGATGTTTAAGCTAATCAATGAAATCACAAATTACATTTTAAATATACTATGTAGTATATATGTTTAATTTATCTTAGCATGTCATTATACTATTAACCTTTATGTCTGTATAGAATTTATTGTAGCAAAAATATAAAATAAATATATCATTTATTAAACTAATTATTTGATGTTTTTATATTAATCTCAATTTAAATAAAAATAGTCAGTGTTTAACAAGGAACATTTTTTGAAGACAAATCAGCAAAAATCTTGGTATTCTGTATAAAATAATTTTACTGACAAATTCCGAAGAAATTTATTCAAAAAATATATCTGCGATGTTGCAAAAGTAAATAACAAATTAAACAATAAACAAAATTACATTTATTTGACAAATTCTCAGATTCGACTACAAATTTAATTATAATCACTTTTATACTAAAGTCCAATACATTCACCTAGATATTTAAATTTTATATTTTCGAATTTCCGGAATATATTTTTTTAACAGATTATTTTTTAATTTTTGGTACTGTTGATGCAACTATTTTTGCCTAAGGTAGAATGCATTTATAATCGCGCAAATTTGATTACCAACAATCCAACTAATATTGCAATTTCAAATACTATTATTAAAATCAAAATTAACTTATTATACATGACCTCACGTCGTAGTTTTCGAATAATGGTGCGCGACTTTGATAAGTCATCGTCGGCATTTTGCAATCGGCGGTGAGTGCGCAATAACGATTCTCTTTGTTCGCCCAGTTCTGAGAGAACCTTTTAATTAAATATTATGAATGTCTGGTTTAATAACGAATAGTTTAAAATTGAATATTTCGGCTAACCTCTGTGCCCAGTTGTTCTGTCTCAATGGCAATTTGATTGGAACGCTGTATGCTGGCGCCACTTCGTTCCAACACACTATAAGTGTTGGCCACTAATTGCTCCTGGTTGTTTCCTCTACTTCCCCAGTTGTTTGATTGCGACATTATGATTTGCTCTGCACAGTAATCATATAATTATTTAGATTTGTAAACTAATCCTAACCGAACACAACTTTAAGTTTCTGTGATTAGTGATTACTCAGAAGATAACAAAAATACTTGTAATTAAACCACTTGTCAAACAATTTAGCAAATATTCACAATAGTTTTAAACAGCATCCACACGGTACTACATGTAGTACAACCAAGTTGTAGTGAAAATAACGGCACTTTTAGTTTTGCGTCCACACGGTACAATCTGCTTGACAGACTTCATTATTTCGCAGCATTCAAGCAGTACAGGTCGACCGCGATGGTTCATGCATTGGTACAATACACAAAAAAATTACAACAAAATGCAGCATTTGATGTTTGAAATTTTTCTACCTGCGTTGTGCACTCGTCAAAAACTGCGCTCGGATGAATAAATTTATTGTGTTAACACACTAAGTTAGACAAGTGGACGCAACACGATACAATCTATTCTAATTAAAAATATGTAATTTTTTATTATTTAATTGCATGGTTCGCCATTTACTTTTTTTGAAAACAATTTGAAAGAATTAACATTTGTTTACAAATATTTTAAAACAAAACAACAATGCTTTGTTTACATTTTCATAAATAAAAATAAAATCAAAATTTTATAGTAAATAAATTTCAACATTTTTCCAATTTTCAAGATTGTTTAGGAGCCAAAAGAAAAAACTGTGATTGGCAAAAGTCATAAAAGTGAATGCGTGCAGTGACATTTTTAATAAAATCTCCAATTTGTAATGCAAAAGAACTATAACCAGAAAATTAATTTTAAAATGACAATAAATTCTGGCACTCTGTATGTCAATTAAACGTCTAGTTGGTCTAACCTGTATATACTTCAACCATTTTTAATTGTATTCACACATTTATTTATTTAAAATATTAATAGGAACAAATTTAATATCAAGTGAATACAATTAAATGATTAATTTATTTAAAACTATTGTTTGTTGCTTTTGATTTATTATTATTTTTATTTAATGCAACTCTGGGATGTGTGCTATTTTCTTGTGTGCATTTTATATGATATCAACGCAGGAGATTCTAAATAAATGGCCCGAATATAAAAAAAGCATGAATAAAAAAAATGGCCTCAATATATATAATCAAATTAAAAATGATTTCAATGTAAAACTATTTTTAATTGGTTTTACTAAATATTTAATAAAATTCTATTAAAAAAATGTCGATCGAAATAATTTTTTAGTTGTTGTTACTAATTAAATAAATATTAATTAATGATAAATTAATTCTCAATAAAAAATTTAAACACAAAAACAACAAAAAAACGTTGTTAAATTTCAAATATTTCTCATTATTACGAAAATTAAATTCAGTACAATTAAAAGTTACATCGGCTGTGTTTCAATTAAAAATTAATTGGATTGATTAACATTTTTGTTATGTTTTTTATTTCTGTGTAATTCTTAAATTTGGAGCGACATTTAAAATTTTATTTATTTCAATATGAATTTTAAAATGTATTTTTTTAATGTTGATCCTAAAATATGACGTTTACATTATTTTTCCATGTTCTTTTAAATTTTAAAGCAATACCCGATTTTTGACGTCAATTATAAACGACCATTTCATATCTCCGCCGTAAAATTTTCATTATTAGTCGCCGCCAAAAAAATTTATCGGCATGGATGTCTGCCCTGTGCGTTGTTCTAAAAACGCCAATATGGCGGGTGAGTCAATTTTTCATAGAATATCGCATCGTTTTCATTTTCTGCTTGTATAATTTTCGGACAAGAATATTTTTAATGTGTTCAATTGCAGATCTATTCACAAAATATAATTGCACAAACTGCCAGGATGATATCAGCGGAATACGTGTCCATTGTGCAGAATGTGAAAATTTCGATCTTTGTACACAGGTGAGTCGTGGCTTCAGTTTTTTTTTTGTTCTGCGAAGCTTTTGGTTCGGCTTTTTGACGAAGTCGTCTGGTGCTTCCAGGTAAAAAATTGTGAAATCGATTTGTTCCCCTAACACATACACACTACAACGGCGCATTGGAAACGAACTGCGTCACAGAACACAGCTGATTCTTGTCAGCTTTAATGGTTTTTGTTTATAAATTTTAATATTTTAGACAAGCCTCCATGATTTAGTTATTCCAAATTTAAGATAGTAGCGTACATGTGGTGGAAAATCACTTCTGCCGTATCGCAAAAATTACCACCTACTTGAAATTTATTTATAAAGATTCCAAAAAATTCTAGTTGTAGATCTTATTAAATCCGGAATTGAATAATGAATAACGACCGAAGTTGTTTTACACATAAATACATTTAAAATTTTAGTGTTTTGCTGCCGGCGCTGAGATAGGCGCCCATCAAAATAACCATGCCTACCAGTTCATGGACACAGGCACCGCCATTCTGTCGGTGTTTCGCGGCAAAGGCGCCTGGACTGCACGTGAAGAGATACGATTGCTCGATGCCATCGAACAGTATGGCTTTGGCAATTGGGAGGACATTAGCAAACACATAGAGACCAAGTCTGCGGAAGATGCCAAAGAGGAATATGTGAATAAATTCGTCAATGGTACCATCGGCCGTCACACATGGACACCTGCGCAAACACAGCGTCCCACTTTGGTGGATCACACGTCCGAGGACACCGGTCCATTGGGTGCAGCGGCATTGCAAAAACTGCCGCCACTCGATATCAGCAATGAGGAAGCTGCTCAGTTGGGCTACATGCCCAATCGTGATGGTTTCGAGCGTGAATATGATCCTACCGCAGAGCAGCTGATCTCAACGCTAGCACTAAATGCCGATGATACGGAGTACGACTATGTGTTGAAGTTGGCACAAGTTGATATGTATACGCGACGCTTGCGCGAACGTGTGCGTCGCAAGCGGCTGGTGCGCGACTATCAACTGGTGGCGAATTTCTTTCGCAACAAAAACTATGCGCAACATCCGGAATTGACTCGCGAACAGAAGGAGTTTCGCGATCGATTTCGTGTCTTCTCGCAATTCTACACCGCCAATGAGTACGAGCGACTGCAGGCGTCATTGGAGCGAGAGAAAGAGTTGCGCATACGACTGGCCGAGCTATATCGGTATCGCGCAAATGGTCTGACCAAGATCGACGAGTGCCGGCACTTTGAACAGCATGCCGCCATAGCACAGAACTATGCAGCGGGTCCATACGGACATGGCAAGACTGTGAGTATCGCAGTAGAGTTTAAAATTATTATTATTTTTTGAATACACTGTGCTCGAAACTATCATTTAATAGCTGATGAGATTTTATAAAAACATATTAAGCTAAAAAGTCTAATAATCCTGTTTAGATTTACAAAATATGCATAAATTATCATTTTCGAGAACAATAACGATTTTCGATAAATCCACCCTATCTAAAACGAATCATTTGAGTGTTAATAGATATCGAGATACTTAATGAAAAAGACTATGTTGATAAAGAATTTGTATTTGTTTTGAGAATTTATTAATTCGGAAAAAAATATTTTTATCGATGAAACGATAAATTTTCAACATTATATCCGAATGTAAAAATTTTCAACAAATATCAATTGAAACCAATTTTGAGAGCACAGTGTTTGATTTATTATTATTTTTTTTATTAAATATATATATAAAACAACAATATTACTAAATTTTAATGCAATTTGAATGACTAAATAAATGTCGATAATGCACGATGGTTGAATATCGTGTGTGTCTTTTTAGTATTTTTTTTTTTTGTATAGTTTTATCAAAATTCTAAACGTAGAGAATTTCAAATATTTGTGTTTTATTTTTGTTTCATATATATTATGCGATATTCAGCTACCGTGCATTATCGGCACTCCGAACGGTGAACGTTTAAATGGCTGTATAAGACAATGTTTAACAACAGGACAACAGCACACATCACAGTATTGGAAATCATCGGCAGCCAGGCTCTTCCTTACTGTCACCACAGCTCAGCAACAGAAAAGCGTAGGTTTTTGCATTTAAAGTAGAGTTTGTTTTTATTTAAAACATTTTTTTTCCAATTATTAGCGAAACGTTAAGCGCAAGCGAGGCAAGCTCAAGTTCCATCGCACCAAGCAGCATGCACCACATAGGCGACCCGACCTGCTCCGTCGCATCATTGCCCAGCAGAAATTGCTTGGATAGCTGTCGGGCATCGACGACGATAACGACGACGGGGGCGGCGCCAATTCTAGGAGCAACAAGGCCGAACGGCCAACAACATCAGCCGCAGCAGCAGCAGCTTTTGCAAACAACAGCAACGAGTATCGGCAAAAGTCTACCACAACAAAACGAGGTGCACCACGTGGTCGCCGAAAAGCAACAAATACTGCAGGAAAGTAACAATAACAATGCACACAATAATCAGGAACAGCAACAGACAGGAACAAAGGGAATCAAACATCAATCAACAACAGCCATCAGCAGCATTTTACGCTCACAAATCGATGAACTTAAGCATTTGCAACAGCCGCTGGGCTCGACACTGCTCACTTCCAACGAGCAACAGCTTTGCAAAGTCGTCAACTTGCCGCCCACCACCTACCTCTCGCTGAAGACAGTGATGCTCAGCGGCGCGCCCGTTTCCGCGAATATGTCGCCCGTGGAGAATTCGGTGCGCAAGTACTTCATAAAGACCGGCTGGTTAAGTCATTGAAAAATCGGATCTTTTCCTAATTTTTACCCACAAATTATGCAATTTATAGCGAAAGCATGCTTCTTGTGCCCCTAGTCTGCAACCGAAACTCTTACACTTATGCTTTGGCAACTTTTGAATTAAATCAAGAAAACACAAACTAAACTCAAAGTAAATTTTTAGTATTAATTATTTATATATCACTCATTACTTTGTGATGATTATTAGAGGTAGCTTTAAGTTTTTCGTGCATCAACTTTACTAATTTATTTTTCAAATTGTCTCGTAGCATAATTAAAATTTACTTAAAAACCAAACATTATACAAAACACTTGCATCAAGTTGAGTAAAAAAAAAACAAATAATTTTTATTAAGATATTGAATTGCATTAATTGTTTTTCTTGTAAAATAGCATTATACGAATTATACTTGTATTAATAATTAATAATTTAAATAAACAAAAACTCAATCTCAATGCTTTTGAGAACAAACTGTAAATGCAAATACTAAATGAAGCTGTATATTTGTTAATTTTTGTCCTAATATATGTTTGAAAAAACTTTTGAACAAATAAATATGCATTTTAAGCGTTTATGAAATTCTGTGTTTCTTCCTTTTTCGAAAGAAATTGAATTTAAAAGGGTTTTTAGTGGTATAGAATTTTAAAATGAAATAGAATATGGTATAGGCTCTATTGGCTATGGTATATGCTCTATTGGATGGCTACTATTTTGTCATTTTCGGCCAGGATTCACTCAATTTATATACCTCACTAAATATTTTTTTTTATTTACTACTGATAAATGTCTTTTTTTATCACTAATGAAAATAAATATATCGCTCAATGATCGAAATAATTCTCATATAAAAAAGTACTCGATCAAGTATCTTCAATTTTTCTACGACGGTATTGCCTGTGATATGGAGAGTAATATTAACACAAAAAAAATAATTATTGTATTCAAGTTTCTCGAAAATTCGCATTGGTCTTTTTATTTAAATTTATGTACCGTTAAATGGAAATAAAAAGGATATTATTGAAAAAAAGGAGATTAATTTAGGATTATAGAAAATTAACGATACCACTTATAGCGCTGTCTCCTTGATCGCAAAAACTGGAAGAAAGAAGAGAAAAAGTTCAGAGTTAACAACAAATAGTTCGAAAATGTTGGTAATCACACTAAAAATTTGAAAAGAATGGTAGTCAAATTGGCACTAAAAAACAGAAGGAATCCATCTGTAGAAATTTTTAAGGAAAGATATCACGCATGAGTTAAGAAATGTTGAACACAGTTTTAGAATACTTACTTATTTGGCCATTACAACCCATGATGGGTTTCGGCCGCAGCAATCACCTCTCGCCAGTCGCTTCTGCATTGCGCGCGCTGGCGCCAGTTTTGCACTCCAAGTGTTGTCAGTTGTCACAGTTTTTGAATAATTAATAAAATATGAAGAGTCTACATTGTAGACGATCTTTAAAATATCGTCGTTGTAGTGGTTTAGGACTTATATTTCAGAATATGTAGCTAATTTTTAAAGACAAATATTTTCTAACTTCTTCTATTGGTTATAACTCCAAACCGGACATTGTTTGGAGAAATCCATTAAAAATAGTGATAAATCGTAAGATACAACATTAAAGTGTTCGATGGAAATCATCCTTAGGAAGTACCCTATATTCGCTCCTTATACATTGAACCAAATCGCTACAAAATGACGAACAATATTGTTTATCCTTTGAACATTTTCGGACCCCATAGCGCCTAACCCAAGACGTGTAAGGGTAAAAGTTTATACTACTCTTTTCATCAGTAGACCATGTAGAAGCCCAAAATAAAAGAAAGTCGGCAAAGTTATAATTTTGCCGCACAGTGTTATAAACAAATTTTATACCTAAATATATGTATGTAAACTTTTAATGTTTAATAAACATGAAGACAACATTTAAATATATGATTTAAGCACATTTTATATTGAGTATGAAGTTGAGCCTTTTTTTATTAGGATTTCGTACACTTTTTAACTGCATATATGATAAAATAAAAGTGATTTTAATAGTTTTTAGTAACAAAGTATTTTTCTTCTTTTTTTTGTAATAAAATTCAAATATCTTAAAAATGTTTACAGTTCATGTGAAAATGGATTTTCTTTAGACTTAGGCTTAAATATTTTAATTTTAATAAATAAATTAACGTTGATCTGTGACCTTGTACAAAAATACTTAAAATCGAATTTTAGTTTTGTTTTTTTTTGTGTTCCTTTGATATAATACAGTCATTAATAACGCAGATTATATTAATGGCAGCGACTCACTTGTTTCGCAGAAAATAACGATAGAGCGTATTTTTTTGTGCGCCATTTGCGTTTGCGCCAGCGGCCAATGGCGACACATTACCGCTGGCTACAGCCGCCGCAGCAGCTGCCAGGGAGTTGCGCCAAGAAGCAATCAGTTCGTTTTGCACATCCAAAGGCAGTTCGTTGAAAACTTCAGGATCGACGCCGGCGGGACATGGAATATTAGCGAGATTGCCGGTGATTTTTGCAGTTTTCGCTGTGCCGATGCAAAGTTTTGACGTGGTAATGGCGTCTGGCGAGTCTGGCGTTTGCGCTGTTACGTTTGCGGACTCCTCCATAGGCGAGGCAAGCGGTGAGCAGACAAAAGTAGGTTGATGTGCTGTTTTGCGTGCGCTCTCCATGCGATTAAGCAGCGTAGTGGGCGGTTGTATGGTCCGAAATCTTAAAGCAGCCTTTGGCAAAGTGCCTGAAGAGGAGGCTGCAGACGTGGACGGTGTGGCGGCGGCGTTCAAAGGCGTCGGAACACTGCTGCACGGGCTCATAGGAAAATCTTTCTCGCTGTCACGCGAATTCAAACGCAAATCGCAAACACGCAGCTTACTGGGCGAAGCAACATCGGCCGACTCCGAATTGCAGAGCACAGAGCCGGCGACACAGCGTCGCTTGGCCATCAGCAACCGACCGATGCGACTTTTCTTCGGCGATGGTTCAACCTCGGTTTCGGAGAAGTCCGAAAAGTCTGAATTAGTGGCAGCAGACTCGGAACCATTGTCGACCAGCATTGGAATGGGCGAGGCAGTTGTAGTGCGTCTGCGATACTGATCACTGGGCTGAAAAGTGGTTGGCGATGAACGAAAGCCATCATCGTTGCTGCTGCTCGACGAAAGTGCAGACGAAATTGGCGTCGTCCCACTGTCTGGCACCACATTATTTGTGAGCGAAGTGATGGACTGCACCTCCAGATCAGTCTTTTTAATAAGAAAGTTTGCAATCGACGACGAGCCTACTTTGCGTTGCTGAAATTTGGAGAATGCTAAGCCGATTAGTGTGATATTGAAGCATTTGCTCATATCGACAACGCGCTCGAACAGTCGCATAATAATCTTTAGTAGTTTCTCCTGTGCGCCGTCTGCTAATAAAACTTTGGCGCCTCCCGTATCTGTGCAGGGCGATGCTTTGAAAAGCGATGGCAAAATGTTGGCCTGTTTAGTCTCGCGATGTGAGGTTTTCTTCTGACTATCATACTTGCGCAGTATGACTTTCAAAGCAATTGGAATGCGTCCATCTTCGGCGACCTGCTCCATGAGACGCATCAACAGCAGACGAAAACGATCCTCGACTTCGTTGCGCACTGAGATGGGACGACAAGAATCTTCCAGACCTATCGTTTTTGGTTTGCCGCTGGCGCGCACCGCGCTGCTATCGCGTCCATAACATAGGTCCTTTAATTTGGTAGCCGTCTCAAAGCCACACTTTTTGCGCAAAAAATCCATATCGCAGCGCTGCAGTTCCGCGACGCTGTCAATGCCGCTTTCGAGCAAGAGCGTCGCCGTCTTCTGTCCAATGCCGGTAACGCTTTGTAATTGCTGCAACTCGCGCATAAATTGTTCGGCATGCGTTGACACCAGCACCGTCTGCTGATTGGGTTTATTTTGCGCACCTGCTAATTTTGCGAGTAGCTTATTGTACGAGATGCCGGCGCAACAGGTGATGCCGAGCTTATCGTGCAGTTCTGCGCGTATCTCCTGTGCCAAATGCGTGCCTATGGCCAGACGCATAGCGCAGCTACAATCACAAGCATTCAAAGTAGCACCATCCGCTGGATAAATGTTGCCCTGTACTTGTGGCGCCTCCATCATCTCTTTGGCTGTGTCACTGTTCTGGCTGAGCATTTGTTCGCGCGCCTCAACCAATGCGCTGACATCCATGTAGTTCTCATCGAGTCCCAGCTTCTCGACGGCCGGTGTGTAGTTGAGCAGCAGCTCGAAAATGCGCTGCGACATGAGACGGTATGGCGCTAGATCTTCGCCATTGACTAGCACTAGCGTTGGACATAGGCGTTTGGCTTCGGACACCAACATTAACTTTGTGACTCCATGCGCACGCGCCACATAGTTGCAAGTCACAACAAAGTTTTTCTGCTGCACGCCTAGCGGTTTTGTGCGTAATGTCGGCTGACGTAGCTCTTCGACCTGCGCATAGAAATAGTCCATGTCCAGGTGGATGATGGTACGCGAATGTGGTTCGCTTTTGTTTAGGACGCTAGAGAAGTCCATGTTGCAGGCTGCTGTAAGTGTAAAACTAAAGTTAAATCTTGTCATAATTTTTACATATTTCAAAACCAATACAAAACAAAAAGGTCAACCACGACCGAAAAAATTAGAATTGTTTAAATCATAGATATTAGATTTGGAATCTTAAATATATGAACCAAATTAATTAACTTTGGAGACATACAAATGAAAAATATTATTTTCTGTTTTTTCCGGCAACTTTAATTAATATTTCTAAAACTTAAAAATAATGATGCCAATTAAAATAATCGAAAATTTTTGAAATTTTGTTCCCATCCGGAACTAAAAAGATACTTTATTTATTATAATATGAAACTAAAAAAAAAGTACTGAACCCACTGTTTCTAAAGGAGAATTTTACTACAAAGGAGAACATCTACAATTTAAAAAAACTTCGATTTACTAGTAATTTTTTTTATAGCTCATTGAAATTGGTTATGTTCGGACTTTGAGTATCAAAAGTGTATAACAAATATCCACATCACCTTTCATTATTTAATAATGAATATAAGCCATGTAACTTCGCTGAAAAACGTAATTTTAATTGCTAGACTTGACGCTTTTTTGCCCCAAAAATTGTAACAAAATTTTCTTTCATACAAAAATAGCATTTTATTGTAACGTTAAAACATTTTCAACTCTATTGTTAGTTATATGATAAATTTATGAAATTCAACATTGTTAGTATAATTTTGTTAAAGGTATAGTGATTCCATTAGTTTTTAATTCGGATATATTGCGTAGTTTACCTTTTAAAACGTGGTATCTTAAGCTCGAATCACACGATTGAATAAACAGTCAACTTTTGAATCAATTTTCAAAACAATTTAAATATCAATCGTGTGATTGCCTAGTATTCCATACTTATACCATCCAAATTGGGCAATCACACGATTGATATTAAAATTATTTGAAAATTGATTCAAAAGTTGACTGTTTATCCAATCGTGTGATTCGAGCTTTAGTGTATACACTTCGGAAAAGGAAGATTTTGGTACCAAACGACGCTAAATATAAAAGCCTATCATATGTCATCAAAAACTCAATTTCGAAAAATGTGGACTTGCCCTTTTTTCACCAAACACTTCAATTATTCATGATTGGGTTCATTGAATCATATATTTTGTATGTAAACAAATTGCTTAAATTAAAAAATTTGTGTTTGAATATATTACCAAAAATAATTGAACGACGATAATCCTTCAAAACTCTTTTGTATGATCACTGTATCAGTGCGATCTTGCTTTTGTTTTACAACCTAAACCAAATATCACTCTATTGTCTCCTATAGTAATATCCAGATATAGTTTCCTGCAGTAAGATGTTTAATTTTATCGATAGCACTCCAAATATGTTTTAATAAGTTAATATTGTAGTGGAAAATGGTCGAAAATTACAACATTGGATTATTTTTTTATCAAAAATATGGATTATTTCAAATATACCCATTTTTACATAAAATTTTTACCTGACATTATATAGCTTTTATTATGTATTTATGTTTTTGACTATGAAGGCTTCTGGTTACATATGAAACAAAAAAAAATGTACGCAAAATTCGCGTACTTTTTGAAATTTTCATATAGGCCTCAACATGCACTTCCGTTTTCAGTTCCACCCGGATCGAACACTATTTAATTTATATCTTTTGACCTACTATACATAATTTTTTGTACCGCAGAAAATGTCTATATATGTGATTTTTTTTAGTAAAAATCAAAAAAAGATATAAATCTCAAATTTGACATTAATTGGACAATATGGTATTAAATGCCTCTAATCTGCTTTAATTTAAAATTTCGATGTGTGATTAAAAAAGCATTGAAAAACCGTATTTTTTGGATATTAAAAATGTTTGCTAAATTACTATTTACCCTTTGTAAAATGTATTTTTTTTATTATATGCTAAACAATATTAACACAAGATAGATATTTAGAAAAATTTGTAATGGTACCCGGACCTAGAAAATAGAAATAAAAAATAAATCTATACAACTAAAAGAAAGAGTTGAACGAAATTTTAAATGGTCAAAATAATAAGACATGAAAATAAAAATTAGATACGTATTATTTATATAGTACAGTGCCAAGTGGAATGATATAGCTATAGCTATTAAATTAAGGCGCAATAGATAAAGATGTCGAAGGTTGTTGTATTGTTTCGTCAGCAAACTTGGATCGTATAAAACAAATCAAAGCTGCAACAGCTGCAGGCGCTGCAAGGCGATCAAAGTACATACAGTGAGTAATGAATTTTTCATTTTTTAATTTTTTTTTTTACAACATTAGGCTTCCCTGCAGATAGTTGACACTGCAAGGGGGCCATGTTGAAAGCGGGCGGCACACAAAGAAAGCGCGTTGAGCTTTGTTAGTGTTGATGTGGGGAACGGCGTCAGCAACAATGACCAGACCAGCTGCCTTTAATATTAATGCGTACGTGAGCGACAATTAAAAGAATTTCCCCGCGGTGATTAATCAGCGCAGCGCGTAGCCAAAATAAAGCGCAACAATAGGCCACACAAATTATCGATATTGTTAGTTGCTCAAAACACTTTGGCCATTTCCCGCCAAATATTTCCGCTTTACTTTTATATGTTTCTAAACAATTAAAACAGTGCAATTACCTTTTTTTCCGTAAAAAAAAACAAGAAAATTTACCACAATCAAAACGCGACTAAAACTTTTTATTGAGAAAACGACTCGACTGTCAGTTATTTCATCCTGTCTCTTTCTTCGTCAAAAAAACGAGTTGATTGTCAGTCATTTCCTTTTTGTTTTCTCTTTCTTCGTCAAAAGGGATTTTTTTTTGAACATTTGAAAATGATCTGCCGTACAGGGTGATGCATAAATCATAGACCACAAGACATGAAACTCCGTCAATGTAGATGTAAAAATCGTTTTGTTAGTGTGCGTCGCAGTCGCAATTTGGACAACTTTTTATTCAACTTAGACAACTTTTATTCAACTTGGACAATAATGCCACAGATTTTCTCATTTTAGACATTTTTCCCCCTTTATATTCAACATATTCACCACTGCTTTTGATGTTTGCGACAAACAGAAATTTAATAACAAATTAATTTTCTGACAACATAAAAATACTCAAAACAAACGTAAACAACGTTTTAGTTTATATATATTTAGTTTTATTCAAAAATTGATAGTGTGGGTACAATTTTCAACCGGTTTTGATACGAATTATGGATGATATCGTTGTCAGGCATGATGAAGTGCTATATTTGGCTGAACAAGCGTACGAAATTGTCAACTAGGACAAAATTTTAAAATATCTCTACGGAAAGGGATTATCGGACTGTTAATTGCTTAATGCCCGGATGCATACCACTTTTAACCATGAGTTAGAGATGGAAATCGATTAGTTAATCTATTTAAAAATTAAATTTATTTGTCAGATTGTTTTTAACTGATAACTGTATTCAACCGGCCGTAAGTAAATTCACAATTTTAGTTTATTTTATTTAACGTCCTCATTATATTTAAGCGCAATATTGTTCCATACACATAATTTCATTATAAAAACGATTTATAATATAAATATTAAGATAAACATAATATATAATAAATTTATTTTAATATTGTAATATTTGCAAAAGTTTTGTCCCTTTTTCCCTAAACTAATGAAAAGGGGGATACACTGGTTTTATTCACCAAATTGCTATTTTTTTCTCGTAAATTTTACAATTTTTTCAGAAAATGTTAATTATTTTTTCACTTTTCCCTTAGACTATGAATTTTAGGCATAGTTTTAAAAAAATAGTGCAAATTTTTAGACTCATTACGTGTAACTCATAACTTCTGCATTTGAGTAATTCGGTTGCAAAAAATGTGTAAATTTTGGCAAATTTCACAAAATTTTCAGCATCTGAATTAACAAACAGCTGTTTTGTGTTGTTGAAAATTTTACACGGTGAAACAACAACAATGCAAGCAGAGATGCGGCAGAGCTCATGTACACAATCCGTGTACTAAAAAATATCATAAAAAACAGGATTTTGCTATGCTGAATATGTTTTTTGCGAAGTCGCACGTCTTATAGTCTTTGGCATAAATATATTAATCAAGAATATTGACTCGCCCAAGTAGCACAATCAACTGAGAAAGTAAACGTTATATGGCATAAAACTGTAAGAACGTCGTTTAGCTACTGTAATAGTAGGTCTTTTAAGTTCTATTAAATTCACCGTGTAAATGTATATTGAACTAATAACACTACTCATACACGGTGACATTAGTGCCTTCTGTTGCATAGATTATCCAACCTTAATACAGGCATCACGACGATAGCATGCCTGCCTTCTATGCACGAGGATGCGGGTTCGAATCCTGCCTGCGGCAATATTTTTTTTTAATTATTTTTTTTATTTATTGTTTTTAGTATATATTATTATCATATAATTCATCATTATGATATTTAAACTTTATAATATGTATGTTGCAATTTAATAACCAGTTGGGAAGGTTAGATCACATGGGAAATTTTAAAGTAGGTGTTATTATGATAGTTAGAATTATCAAAATTACAGTCGGTCTAAGCCGACTATTAATACCCTACACATATTATACATCAAAATGAATTACATGATATTAATGGACAACGGTCGAGTGGAAGTGTACTGGCTTTGCAATCGGAAGGTAGAGAGTTGAATTCACCGCCCGGCTTGGTGAAATAAAAGTAAAAATCATGTTTTTTTCAATTATAAATAATATAATTTAATTGTGTAATTAAGTTTGTATAATTTCAGTTCAACAAAACTATATAAATATTTAATTATTAATAATTAAAAAACGTATATATTTATTTTTATTTTTGTATTTATTGTATTGTATAAAAGTTGTAATAAGCTCCTATAAACCATTTCAGAGAAATCAAATAGCATTTACACGTCATCTACATAGCTTTTATAAAGGCATATGCTGTATAGACTTACGCCCTTTGAACCATATAAAAGCAGCATAAGTGCTTTAAGAGCTTTTATCCAGTAAAAATTACTGAATAAGAATGTCGTTAAAAGCTTTACACGTTTTTTATATAGGAGATTGTGCTACTTGGGCGGTTTAGAAAAAAACAATGAAGTTTAATATACATTTTCCTCAAAATATACACTATTTATTACATTTATTGAAATATTTATTAATACATCCTAAACTTCAGATATGACACATTTTCGATAGTACTTAAGTCGAAATTTGTTTTATTTTTCAATACTAATATTTATTTTATTTATACCAATAATGCTGCGCACACTTTAATATTTGAAGTGAATTTATTTCATCATATATAATTTATATAGGTAATGTAGAAAAACAAAAGTAAATCAAAATATTTGTTTATATCTATGAACATTTTTCTCCATAAGCCAAAAAGTGACATATGTAACAAAACAATTTAATGTAAAGATTAAAATATCAACATATATAATTTATATAGGTATTGTAGAAAAACAAAAGTTAATCAAAATATTTGTTTATATCTATGAACATTTTTCTCCATAAGCCAAAAAGTGACGTATGTAACAAATCAATTTAATGTAAAGATTAATTTAATGTAATGTGATGTTAATGTAAAGATTTAATGTAAAGATGTATAAAAAAGTCGCATGTAAATAAATTAGGCTTTATAATAATAGTTTGCTGCTACAGATCTAAAGAACCCATGGTTAACGTATATACAGGTTAAAGGTCTAACTATATTCTACATGTGCTGGCATACGCGAATATGAAAATGAATAAAAAAAAACTTTTCTTAAGTTTACAGCAATTTGATTGGCACGTTCCGTACTGAAATTGCGATTTTTTTATTTTGACCTTCTCGCATGCCAGCTACAAAACACCAATGCGTTGTTTAGTTTACAGCCTCAATTCATGTATCTGTCAGTCATTTATTACATTTTCAAAACACACTATTAAAAAATAAACTTAATGTATGGTTTCCATGCTATCTTTCGCTATCTCTCCTCATCTCTATTTTGATGTGATACCGAGTGATAGCAAAAAGTTCAAATACTTCAATTTTCTCTATAGAGATATAAGATATATCTTTCGTTATCACCCCATGTTAAAAGACAGCGAAATAGTGATGACAAGAGATAGCGAAAGATAGCATGGAAACCATACAATAGTTTATGGGAAGACATATAAAGCAAATCATAAATCTTGCCATTTATGACTAGTACAAGATGTTGGTTATCCATTTGGTTATCCATCTCTACGAGTCTTATTGCAAGCTTATCATATGTTAAGTCATGAAAGATGTCTAATGAAGACGTGGTGTAATTGTTCAACTGTGAAATATGTATTCCAGATTTTATATAAAATAATATTTCTTATATTTATAAATATATATACTATGAACCACCCTTTATAAATGTTTACAAACACCTCCTAAAACGAATATCGAATATTTCGCATTTCGAATTGTCAAACTTAAAAATTGAAAACTGTACCAATTTTTAACGGCAGAATTTTCATTTGGAATGTTGTGTTTAGAAACAGTGTTTGGGTTTGTTTAAGCTGAAGATTTGTGAATTGTGTCTCTCGTTGATTATTTAATGTATATTAAAACAAAATAAAAAAAGCAATGGAATCCAAACTACCGAAACCATCCGGATTAAAAAGGCCGATGACAGTGACAAAAACAATTCTGCCAACGGACCGGATAAAATCAACTGCATCAGGATTCGGTGGTTCGCAATCATATAAAATGGGCAGCAGCAGCAATTCAATAAATACGATACCACCGCTTACAAGAGATTTGACCAATATTACCAATGGCTTTGGACGTAAAGGTAAAGTTTAATAAAATACAATTAATTGAATCTAAATCCATTCCATTGTAGATCGTGCAAGGTCGCCAGAGTTGGTTAGAACATTTGAACCTTCGCGTGTTAAACTAAGGCGCAGCCGCTCTGCATGTGACTTACGCGATATGCGCGGATTAAAGCGAGCAGAGCCTACATTAGCGCCGATACCGGCAAAACATTCCCGCCTAATGTCATCGTCTAGTACGCTTGCGTCGCGACCACCACGCATTGGTACCGCGACAACTGGTAGCACAGCAGCCGCCGCCGCCTCAGCTGCATCAGTAAAACGAGTGCCGTCTGCAAAACCTATTGCGGCACGCATGAACACATCAGCGGCTAAAAAACCATCAAGCGGTGTTGCTTCTACATCCTCAACGACTACGACGGGTGCCAGCAAACTAATAAACAAGAGAATACCACCGTACGATTTTAAGGCGCGCTACAATGATTTGCTTGAAAAATATAAAGTACTCAAGGAAAAGTACGAGGAAACACGTGAGCTGGAGAGTTTGCCGGAGCAGCTGGAGGAGTCGCAGGCGCAATTGTTCGCTATTAGGGATGAACTCAAAAATGCACAAAGCGAACTCGAATGCCTGCAGCGTCAGGTCAAATCGCAAGGAATCAAAATCGATTCAATTACAAATTGTCTGGAGCTTACAAAAGATGAACTCGAACAATTTAGGGAAGAAAATAAAGTAAGAAATTTGTTTTTATTAATTTTTCAGAGTTTCTAAGGTGTCGATGTTAGGTAGGGCTGTGCGATTAATAAAAATGTTGATAAATCCGCTGCGTGATACTACGTAATGTTACCTTTCGCTGACATGGGTATTTTAACGTGATAACAATCCTAAACACACAACAAAAAGTGGTTTTAATGATATTGATTTTAATGATATTCTGCCGTTTGACTTATTTCACATGAAATTCTAACTTAAAACGTTTTACTTTTACTCAAGAGATCACATTAAAAATGTTTTTTAAGGGTGTTTGCGAGTTCGACTAAATTGCTGACTAAGCTAAATTTTACGGGTTTTGAATTGATCGCCATTCGGTAAACGCTAATTGTTAAAGTTCCTAATAAATCGATTATTATATGTCTGATTGATGTCTTCCAATTTAGTTCAATTTAGTTTGATCGAAAATTTGCTAAATTGAAAATTAAACGCTGCATTACCGACAAAAATTTAGTTTAGTCAGCAATTTAGTCAAAGTCTCACCCTCGAAACATTAAAATATTTTATATATATTATTTTGTCAATTCTAAATCTTGCTTTCTTTCAAGAGAATTGAACTCAGTTCAAGTACAATTTTTGTATTGTGAAAAGCATTCATAATCATTTGAATGGAAATGTCCATCGATAGCTAGAACATATTCATGTGTTCATTGAAAAAATATAAAGGTGACTTGTACTATTCCTTAAAAACTGGAAATCCAGATTTAGTGAGGACTAGTATTTTATACCAGGTTTTTATACCCTACACTAAGAGTGAAAGGGTATATTCAGTTTGGTACGCCGTTTATAACAGGTTTTTATACCCTACACTAAGAGTGAAAGAGTATATTCAGTTTGGTACGCCGTTTATAACACCCAGAAGGAAGCATCTCCGGTATGGAAAAGTATATATATTCTTGATCAGAATGACCTCCTGAGTCGATTTAGCGATGTCCGTCTGTCCGTCTGTCTGTCTGTTGAAATCCCTACTACTTTTAGCTAGAGCTAGATAAATGAAACTTATAACTTAGATTACTAATATACCTACGCTGTATGTGCGAAAAAATTACGAGATCGGTCCATTGTGACCTATGATCCGACCACTTATGTTCAAATACCTCATATAAAATGTACATATAAAGATCAATTTTTATGTGTACGTGCTTAGGTAAACTTTTTTGGTCAAATATATATTGACATCATGCTCAAATACATGATAATAATGTTTTCCGGCGAAAAGACTTGTGGTTCACAAAAAAAAATCGAAATTCGGTGCACCTACCCATTTGTAAATATGGGTATCAAATGAATGGAAATTCTTCAGCGATTGAATGTTTGTAGTTATTTTCAGGACTCGTATACCCTGGTGACCTATACTTCACTTTGAATGGTAACCACACATATGTGTAGGGTATTTATAGTCTGCTTAGACCGACTATAATTTTCCTAATTTTCCTAATAATCCTAACTATCATAATTACACCTACTTTGAAATTTCCCATGTGATCTAACCTTCCCAACTGGTTAGTATTGATTTCGAGTTTTTGCATATATTTTTGCTAATGCGTTTTTTTTTATTTATTTCTTGTTTATTTCTTTTGATTTTTATTTGCCTTCGTTTTGCTAGTCCTTTTTTGAATTTAATGTCGTGTTATTGCTTTTATTTCTGTTTTTTTTTTACTTTTATTACTGTGTTTGACTTTGTTTTTAAATTTATTTTGATTGTGGTTTTTAGTTTTATTTTTTGATGTTTTCTGTTTTGGTTTTGTTTTTATTTTGAGTTTTTTTAGTTCGATTTGGTTTTTACATTTCTTTTGATGTTGCTTTTTTTGTGTTTATTTTTTAGATTTACTTTTTTGTTGTTTATTTTTTTTTCTGATTTTATTTTTATTCTTTATACTATTTTTACGTAAGTTACTTTGTTGTTCTTTGGTTTTTTTTGCTTTTTTTTTCGTTTTATTTTGTTTTTTTTTTTTTTGCTTTTGTGTTTTTGATTTTTCTGTTATTTTTGCGTTTGTTTTGATTTTGTATTTCCTTATGTGTTTTCTTTTGGTATTTCCGTTGTGGTTTTGATTTTGTCGTTGGTTTTCCTGTTTTTTATTTTGAGTATTTTCTTTTGTGTTTGCAATATTTTTTTTTACTTTTGTTTTTGATTTTGTTGTTGGTTTTATGTTTTCAATTTTGTTTTCTGTTTTGCTTTTGTAATATTTTTATTATATTTGAGTTTTTGTTTCATGTTCATAGCGTGTGTAAGTGTCGAGTTTCATCGTTTTGCAAGCTTAAGTGGTATAGGGCAGTCACGCCTCTTAGTCAAATCCCGCCAGATGTAGCCTATGTTACACTCCAGACTCCATAGTATCCTCGTGCAAAATTTCAATTAAATCGATTAAGTGGTTTAGAAGAATTTTATATATGTACCTATATAAAATATGATATTTCAACGTATGAATACAAATAGAATTTGATTCCCATATCTTTCCAGCATAACCCAACTTTCGAATGAATCGTATTAAAATTCGTATTCTTTATTCCTTTTTTTTTACTGTTTTACGGTTTCAAAATTAACATTTTCAATACAAAATAAACACACTTCAATCAAATGCAGTCCGTTCAAGTTCTGTTTTTAAATATTTGTGCAATAGAAAGTCAATTTAAAAGCACCTTAAAATCGGTAAAATCTCTAAAACATTTTCAACAGTTTAAGATTTTTATTTCGAATTTATAATGATTATCAGTGCTTTTTATAGTTTCACTGATTTATTGATAGAAATATAAAATATATTTTTCATAGCTAATTAAATGCGAACGAGATGAGCTAAATACTGAGGTCGTTGAGCTACGTTCGCGCAGTTCACTGCTGGGCGATGAGAATGAGCGACTGCAGCTGGAGCTACTCGACTGCCGCGATCAGGTCTTTCGCTCCAACATGGAGCGCAAAGAGTTGCACAATACGATCATGGATTTACGTGGCAATATACGTGTCTTTTGTCGCGTGCGTCCGCCGTTGGACTTTGAGCAGGACAAACTTCTCTGCAGCTGGAACTACATGGATGAGGCTACACTTGAGATACAAAATCTCGAGTTACTCGCGTCGGGTGCCAAAAACAAAACGGCAGCGCATACATTTAGTTTCGATCATGTATTTCATCCACGCTCTACGCAGCAGGACATTTTCGATTTGGTGTCACCTCTCATACAGTCTGCTCTGGACGGTTACAACATTTGCATTTTCGCTTATGGCCAAACGGGCAGCGGCAAAACCTACACCATGGATGGTATTGCCAGCAGTGTAGGCGTCATACCGCGCACTGTCGATTTGCTGTTCGATTCTGTCGAGAATTACAAACGCTTTGGCTGGACCTATGAAATAAAGGTGACATTTTTGGAGATCTACAATGAGATGCTGTTCGATTTGCTGAGCAACGAACAGAAAGACATGGAAATACGCATGGCCAAGAATAATAAGAACGATATTTACGTCTCGAATATAACACAGGAAACGGTTGAAACGGCAGCGCGCCTCCGTCAACTAATGGACATTGCGAAAATGAATCGTGCCACTGCAGCGACAGCGGGCAATGAGCGCTCGTCGCGTTCGCATGCTGTAACCAAAATCGAATTGATTGGCACGCATGCAGAGCGTGGTGAAATGTCGTTGGGCTCTATTAATCTGGTCGATTTGGCCGGCTCAGAATCGCCCAAGACAAGCACGCGCATGAACGAGACAAAGAATATTAATCGCTCACTGTCCGAATTGACAAATGTGATTTTGGCGCTGCTGCAGAAACAGGATCATATTCCATATCGCAACTCAAAGTTGACACATCTTTTGATGCCTTCACTCGGCGGAAACTCTAAGACGCTTATGTTCATTAATGTGGCGCCATTCCAGGACTGTTATGTGGAGTCTGTGAAATCGTTGCGCTTTGCCGCCTCCGTTAATTCGTGCAAAATGGCCAAGGCTAAGCGCAATAAGTTCTTGAACACTTCCTGCAACAGCAACTCTTTTGATAAATAAACTATACAAATGTATTTTCTAGTAGTGTTGTGTTTATTCAATTTATTCTTATGTATATTTAACAAACGCTTCTTTTATTTATAAACAAAAATTAAAAAAAAAACACCAATTTGTGAGTAAATTTAGTTTGAAATTTGCGAATTTTATGTGGTTCTCTCTACTCACACAAAAATCATACTGTATTGTTTCTGTTAACTTTTCATATGTAATAAATTATTTTATTAAAATTTTAAAAAATGCGCTTCATTCAAAAAATAAAAACTTTTTTAATAAAAAAAAAAACAATTAACCTGACCACACCAATTACATTTAAATACTTTCTGGGGAATGTTACTTCTTATTCATAGCTTGCATTACATTTGCGGGGATCTTTGACACGATGTCCGCATGAGACACCTTGCCAATTGTAGCCAAGACGCCGCTTCTATTCGGATGCTCCACATCTGCATTATAGGTATAGTGCTTGCCAAACATATCGGTGAGGCAGCCGCCATGAGCCTCAAGCACGGCCTCTGGTGCACAAGTGTCCCACTTCTTGCAGCCAGGACTGGCGAAAACATATGCATGCGCCTGTCCTTCGAGCAGTTGTATCACCTTGTAGCCAGCACCACCCACGCGTATGACTTCTGTGGGTGAAAGCGCATCGAGGGCCGACTGCACAATGGCCGTAGAGTGTGAACGTGTTGTCGTTATGATAAACTGTCCTTCGGGTGCATGTGCTGTCTCATAGCCTCCAGTTCCAATGCCCTTTAGGCCCCAAATAGTGCGACCCAACTCTCCGCTTGGATGCTTGTAGTAAGGCTGATGTATAACACCGCCAACGGCAGTGTTTTTTACAGCCACGCCAATCAGCACGGTTACATGATCCAGAAAACCTACAAATTAAAACAAAAAAAAACATTTATTCTGAGAACAAAGTACGTGGCACAAAGATGAGTAAAAGATTTGATATATAGTTTGTCATGGTAGAGGTATAGTTCAACAACTACACCATTTACAAATATATTTCAGAAAAGATCAATTGAAATTCAAAACACAACAATTGTAAATCAGAAAAATTCCAACTGATTTTCAGAATACATCAATTGATAATCAAAATTTTCCATTTGGAATTCAGAATATTGTCAGTTGACATATGCTGAATTCCAAATTGAGAGAGTTTTTATATTAATTCATATTTTCTGAATTCATTATAGAAAAATATGAGTCTCAATTTAAATTTCTAAATTACAACTGATGTGTTTTGAATTTAAAACATAATTTCTGAATTACCATTTCAAATGGAATTTCTAAATTTCAATTTAATGTAAATGGTGTAGATTTTATTATAACACTGTCAAGTTTTATCCGGCGACAAGGTTGATTTGTATTAAAAAAATAAATGTTTCATAAATTTTTTTATATCGTATCGTATATGATGTTAAGTAAAGTTTATGATTTGATTGTCTACGCTGTACTTTTGGCCCTAATATTAACTTTATTGACTGAAATCTCTTCTAAATTGCTTATCTCAGAATCTAATCTCAAATTTGTTTCACAGTTTTATTTCAAAACATCATGTCGCACCTTGTGTATATTCCGAGGTACCATCCAGTGGATCAACCCATATCACAAAATCTTCCTCTTTAGCATCTTTTAGTTCTGCCGGACAGGTGCGTCCTAGAAAATCCTTATCGGCTTCGCTAACCAACCAATCCGCTGTAACATTCAAATCGGAGCCACCTTCCTCGCCAATGATTTTGATATTGGGAAACTGCTTTGTGAGCGATGCAATGATACAACGTTGTGCCGAACGGTCGGCTTCAGTTTGAAGGTCATCTTTACCCTGGATGTAATATATTGATTAGAAAATTGCAAATACATAATATATAGTTGTTTACCAACCTTTTCCACTATATTCAAGTTACCCTTTTGCATGACATCGCGTATAATGCCGCCGGCACGTTTTGCCGTGTTTATGGACAGAGCCATTACTCGCATTATCAGAGGTGTCGACATTTTGGATGAGATCGTTGTCAAGATCAAACTTTCGTTCACTAATAGCAGATACTGACTGAAAAGATATAAACTGCTTTAATTTTAATCTATTTACTTCACAAGTAAATTATGTTTTTTAATGATTCTGGAGAGTTTTACCAGCTGATTGTAGAGATTTAGTGCCAGACAGTGTGTGCTAGTTAAAAGCTAAATAATGCAAACATTTAAATGATGACTCGTCTTTAATTTATCTTTAGGCCCGAATATTCCGTAAGTAATAGTGGTTATAAAAACTTTATGTTGGCTTTAAAAAAACATAAAAGGTATCTTACCAAAAAAAAAAGAAAGTATAGTTTTACAATTGTCAGTGTCAATTCTGGTCGAAATACAACAGCGATACCGACAGCGGCACATAAAAAATCCACGTAAATTATACCTAATACATCGAAGAATTAACCGTAAATCAAGTAAAAGTATCGTTCGTCATATCGACAAACTGCATCTGTAGATAAATATAGTACAAAAAATTTAATGCGGTATGCACACAAAAATTTGATTATTACCTCATTGCAATACAAAAAACATTCACTAAAATTTTCACTATTTCGACTTAAAAAGAGTGCAAATTCGAAATTATTAAAGTCGATTTGTTGTGGACTTTAACAATTACCGGTTACCGAATGGCGATCGAATGAAAACACGTACAATTTGGTTTAGTCATCAATTTAGTCGAAATTGCACACACTCTAAATTACTGACTAAACTAAAATTTGTAGGTAATGCTGTATTCGACTTTTCAATATAGCAAATTTTCGAACAAACTAATATGAACTAAGGGTGTGTGCGAGTTTGACTAAATTGATGGCTAAACTACATATTGTCGGTAACGCAGCGTTTGCTTTTCAATTTAGAATGTTTTCGAGCAAACTAAATTGAAATAAATTGTAAGACAGCAAATAAACCTATAATAATCGATTTATTGCGGACTTTAACAATTACCGGTTACCGAATGTCGATCGAATGAAAACCCGTACAATTTAGTTTAGTCAGCAATTTAGTCGAACTAGCACACACCATAAATTGGATGATAGCAAACAGACATATAATAATCAATTGATTATGGACTTTAAAAATAACCGGTTACCGAATGGCGATCGAATGAAAAGCCGTTCTATTTGGTTTAGTCAGCTATTTAGTCAAATTCACACAAACCCTAAATTACTAAGGGAGTTTGGGAATTCGACTAAATTGCTGACTAAACTATATTTAACGACCTTTCATTCGATCGCCATTCGGTAACCGGTAATTGTTGAAGTCCATAATCAATTGATTATGAAATGCCTGTTTGCTGTCATCCAATTTAGTTCAATTTAGTGTGTGTGCGAATTCGACTAAATTGCTGACTAAACTAAATTTTGTCGGTAGTGCAGTGTTCGACTTTTCAATTTAGCAAATTTTTGCGCAGACTAAATTGAACTAAATTAGATGACAGCAAACAGACAATTGATAATCGATCGATTATGGACTTTAACAATTACCGGTTACCAAATGGCAATTTAGTCGAATTCGCACAAACTAAATTGTACGAATTTTCATTCAATCTTTATTCAGTAACCGAAAATAGTAAAAGTCCGTAATAAGTCGATTATCATATGTCTATTTTCTCTCATCCAATTTAATTCAATTTAAAATGACATATGATAATCGATTGAATACGGACATTGGCAATTACCGGTTACAAAATGGATATCGAATGAAAAGTCGTTCAAATTAGCTTAGTCGGCAATTATTCAAATTCCCAATAACCCTAATTAGTAGTTTCTTTTTACTTTATGTCAATCCGTACGATGCATCCCTGTAATAGTCGTTAAGTCTGTTGAAATTGAAAGCACTGCAATACCGTCTAGAAAGTTTGAGGTCCGAATTATTTTTATTTATTTTTCGTTTAAAAGTTTTTATTTTAACATATAAATTAGTTTTATTTATGTTAGTTTTTGTGTATAGCTAGAATAAATTAATGGAGACACCGGCGGTTACAAACGATGCTCATGTAAGTTCACTTGTAACTAATTTGACCTCATTATGAAAATAACTTTCGAATTACAAATCCCATTTGAAGTTGGAGAATCAAATTCAAATAAGAAAACAGTCGCAGGACGAAAAAATCAAGGATGGCAATATTGTGATACCATTACGTTCTGTGGTCATATTTCTGGCAGCAAGTTTGGCCAGCGCTGTGGCATTTGAATTGATACCACTGGCAGGTAATACGTTTAAAGATGCTTTACCATTGCACAGTATATTGTCGCAGGTGACTGTTGCCAGTACTTGCCATACAACTACTAACGCTACTGCCGCAAGTGGTCCAACCTTTGCCATCTTCGGCAAGAGCAAAAGCGAAGAACATTTGCTGCATGTGCTAAACGTTCTGCAACGCTTTGGATATCAACGCACCACAGTCGAGGACGACTGGGATCTGTTGTGGGCTCACGACTATCCCTTTATGAAAATGTCGCAACGCCTGAAGAGTCTGCAGCCGCATCAGAAAGTCAATCATATTCCAGGTTGTGGCTATATCACAAATAAAGTCGATTTGTCCACAACACCATTACCGTTTCTGCCCAAAGCATTCAAACTGCCGCAGCAAAAGGATGAATTTCTGCAATACGCTCAAGAGCAACCGAAAGCATTATTCGTGGCTAAGAATAACGAACACCGCAATATTGCGATAAAAGCACCCAGTGAAATAAATCTAAATGCTAGTGACTCCTTTGTGCAGGAATTTATACAGAATCCACTGCTAGTCGATGGCTATAAATTTGATATAGGCGTTTATGTGCTAATTACCTCTGTGGATCCATTGCGCATTTATATTTATGCGGGTGATGTGCTTTTCCGCTATTGTGCCGTCAAGTATCATCCATTCGATCAGCAAAATGTAGACAAATATGTTGTGGGCGATGATTATCTACCTACATGGGAAGTGCCTTCGTTGGGTAAATATTACAAAAAGTTTGCAGGCACAATGCGCGGCTCCTTCGATGCATATGTGCGCGATCAAGCGCAGGATCCATCAGTAATATGGACGCAAGTGGAGGATATTGTGCGTCGTACTGTGCTGGCCAAAGAATCGGATATTACGAGAATTCTGCGCAACTATAAAACGCGTAACTTTTTCGATTTAATGCGCTTCGACATGATCATCGATGATAGTTTGCGTGTGTATTTAATGGAGGTGAACATGTCGCCTAATTTATCTTCAGCACACTTTAAGCCAAACTCTTTGCTCTATGAGCAGATTCTATATAGTGCATTCAATCTGCTAGGCATTGGTTCGCCATTGAAAAGGTCAACACTAAAAGATGCGTAAGTATTAATTGTACTGATGGGAACAATTCAAAATTATTAATTTTTTTTGTTCTTTTGTAGCACGGATGAAGTGGAGGAAATGATAAGTGCGGACAAAAATCTTGCGTCTAATATTAACATTTGTGCAGAGTTTGATTGTGATAAATCGTGCAACATGGCTCAATGTCAGCTGTGTTTGCCGTGTCTCAGTGGCACAGACTATGCGATTTTGGAGAAATCTCAACGTGAACATCTGCAGAAAACAGATATGAAACGAATCTTCCCAAAACCAATCGTAAGTTAAACAATTAAATATTTTAATTAATTAAATACACATTTTCATTGACAGCTTAATCCAGAGAACTTTGATATTGCAACTGAAGTACAAAATCTATCCAAGCGAAATGCTTGGCTGTCACGTTGGTATTATGAGAAATGTCTCTATGACCGCACATGGTGTCTGTAATTAATAGAAAACCAAACTAAACTCTCGAATAATCACACCGAATACATAGTTTTAAGTTGTTGACATTTTTAAATAGTAAATACGACGTATTAAACTACATGCTGGATAAAAACTTCAAGAAAGAGTAGAAAACAAAGCAATGCTTAAGAGAAATGTAAAAATTTCACACGTGAGTATCACTTAGTATTATCTTAAATAGTGTAGATTACTTTGTTTTTGCTTTCTAAATACCATTACATTTAGAAAATTTTCTTTTCTCGGTCTGTTCTTAAATACTACATTATTGAAAAAAGATATATCTGCCTATAGGCTATGACAAATTAAAATTAGTTAATTATTTATTGTTTAATTTATAAAAAAAAAACTTTTTAAAATATAAGAAATTTTATTTTTTTACATAAGAAACACCAAAAAAATAAATTATTTCCTTTTTCAAACAATAAAAAATGCGAAATTCAATTTACGTTCACGTCATCGCTGTCGATGTAAAAAAAATACATTTTAAAAATTTCAAACGAGGATTACAAAATGTATTTTGTATCCGAAAGTTCATAATCGTTTAGAACCGAATTGGTACTAATTGATAACAAAAAAAATATACTTTAGAAAGGAATTTCATCTGGTTTTTATAATATTCAATTAACTAAAAAATTCTAAATTTAATTTTAACGATTTTTCTGAAAGTTGAAAAGATATCAAAAATATTTTGATTTCCGATAAATAAAATTTTAATAGTTCATAAACTTTTTGAGCATATTCATATTCAATCGATTTTAAGTTGACATTAAATGTGCTTTTGGTATTTTAATTTTTGTGAATAAGACTACAGAAAGACTACAGATGTAAAATGTGTCGAAAAGTACATCAAATTTATTATTTTCTTATTTGTCCTTTAACCTTTAGAAACAAACGTTAATTTATAAATCGTATTAAAGGTGATCTCAATACTTTTCAGAACAATACCACAATTGACTTCATATGACAATCACTTTTTTAAGATAAACACAATTAAATTAAACTACCTTAGGGAATTTTTTTTTATTATTTTCACTTTTTCGGGAACCATTATGTGGAAATATTTGAAAAAACTGTCATGCAAAATTTTAGCAATTTCAAAGAAAATTATGTCTTAATGATTAGCTTTTGTTTCGATTTAAAATGAAATATCCCACATCTACCCAGTAGTAAATTATCCCAGGCCTTGCCAGTAGAAGCCCTGCTGTAACAACTTCTTAGCATCCTCAATACACATTCTGCCATCACTGAAACTAGTGCATTTCTGCACACCTTCTAGAGAATCAGCGCTAATCGATTTGGTGACTATTTCTAATAGTTTTCAAATACAAAAGCGAAGCGCTGCTAGCTCACCTTCTAATGGAATGCTAACAGTAATGAGTCAAAACTATTTTGTGAGACCTTCTGAGAGCCATTCTCTGAAAAACGAATAGGGAAGTCCTGCAAAAATGTTCATTTCATATAAAAAAGAATAAAGGAAATCATTTAGTCGGGAAGGGGTTCTACCTGCTTGAGAATCAGATTCTTACGCTTGAAATTTACTACTGGGTAGTTTATAAATATATGGAAAATGATCAAATGTAGAATAACATATTTTCAAGATCTTCTAATTGCGGTTATTGAAAGTGTTGCATAATTCATTGTTCACTGTCTTTGATGAGTAAATATGGAAAGGTGTGAAAATATAAAAAGGGCGCAAAAAACAACGATATTATTAGTAAATTTAGTTAATTCTATTTTTAAAAAAATAATTATAGCTTAATTCTTACTTTAAAGAAGTAATATTTTTTTATATTCAAAGGTGCTGCTGATTTCAAATAACTGTTACTTCTTGTGCAAAGTAGATTCAACTGAAGAAATATATTAGCTTCGGTCAAAATTCATTATGGATTGTTATTTTAAACTATGCATGTAAGTAGTAAATTTTTGCAATTTATTTTTTTACTCTTAAAATATTTATATTAAAAATATCACAAAAATAGCATTTTTTTCAATTTGTCAATTACTCTCACTTTTTGACCGAGTTATTAAAAAGGTGATCAAATATATATTCGAATTTCTCGAGTTTTAAATACATGATATTATCATGTGTTATATCAAATAAAAGGGAATTCAACATCTAACAATTGTTTCTCACATCATTTTGAAATTGGTTTATTGGTTTAAGAGAATTCGATAGGTGAACTCGAAAAAATGATTTTTTTACACAAAAGTTTAAATAAAAAGTACATTTAAAAAATTGGGAATAATCGAAAAAGCATGAATATGCATAGTTCGTAATATTCCAAAATTAGTCTGCACCTTTTCAAAGAAAACGACGTAAAATTAAAAGCATTATACGGATACATTTTGAGTATAGAAAAAAATCATGCGAAAGCATAAGAATTTAGTGTAAACTAAAAAAAATCCTAATTTCTATTTATATACGTAACAATCATGGGTTTCAAGTTATACTATGTTATATTACCGCCTTTTAGAAGGCATGACCGGTATGAAAAAGTACATACATTCTAAAATCAGTATCACTTTCCGAGTCCATTTAGACATGTCCGTCCGTCTATACACTTTAACTTGAAAAATATTATACGATGAAATTTAGTTCCAATATATTTAAATTAAAAAGTAATCTAAGATATGAAATGAGTAAAATTAAACCACATCTCTTACAAGATATGTGTTTACTTTTTAGGATCCCATATCTAAGGACTGCGTCGAATAAAATTGTCCGCTACAAAAATGAAAAAATCTAGAAATCTAGTAATCGATTTTTTATAGAATAAAATATTTTATTTTGCAAATTATTTTTAGATTTAAAAAAAATATAAAAAACCAGAAATTAATATTTTTTAATAAAAAGTTTTAATTTTTCCGGAACCCCTTCCATTAATGTTGTAATGGTAGTGTCCGACACCCTCACAGCTGCTGAAGACCACTTTCTTTTAAAGTCTTGAAGGTCTTTGGCCACTTTTTTTGTTGTCTTCATCTCCCTTTTTACTAAAGCCCAGTATCTCTCAATCGGCCTGAGTTCTGGACAGTTTGGTGGATTGGCTTCTTTAGGCACCAAAATCAATGCATTTTGTTGGATCCACTCGTAAGGCCGTTTTGCTGTAGTGACATGAAGCGAGGTCAGGCCAAAAAAATGTGGACACTTCATGTTGGCGTAAAAATCTCTCTTTTGCAAGCATTCGTTCACATATATTTCGCTATTAATTGTACCCGATGTCACGAATGAGCTGCTCCTTTTTCCACAACTGCAAATTGCCTGCCAAACAAGGAATTTCTTTGGGAATTTTGTCATTTTTTTTATTTGAATTTTTCAGCGACATTTCCTCGAGAATCGGCTGTATAAAATTCCTGCCCAGGTTGCTGAGAAAAGTCCGCTAAAACATAAGTTTCGTCGTCCATTATGCAGCAATCGAATTTTTTAAAAAAATCTTGGTTCAGCTTTCTAGCTCGTTGCTATGCGGTTTCATTCTTGACGGCATTTCTATCCGGAACTTTTTGGACCTTGTACGTCTTCAGCCCAGCTTCCTTCTTAGTCCTGCGCACGAAAGATTCTGAGCAATCCGCCTTTCTCGCCAATTTCCTTCCGGATATGCTTGGATATTTCTTTAAAATATTCACAACCTTCTTCGACTTTTCACGATCATGTGGGCCTTTTTTTTACCAGAACCTTTCTTCCGATCAATATTCAGGTCTTCCTTAAAGCGGTTGATAACGCAAGAAATGGTCTTAGGGTTAGCCCCTACCTCCTTGGCATTTTTTTTAAAAGACCAACTAGGTTGTTTTTGAAAAATTTTAATTATATTTTCTCGCACCTCCACTTCGTTTGCCATTTTCGCGTTAAATAAATTTTGTATTGACTATAACTGACACAATTTATTTTCTGCCATTTAATTCAGAGCTACTATGATCAAATTGTTTAATTTGAATCTTGCAATAGCACATTATGGGAAGATATGTATCGGACAATTTTATTCGACGAAGGTGAGGAAAATTTGGAGAAGCTAAAAATTTGAGCGTAATTCTGTACACATATTTCAAATTTTGAAATATTTTCTGTATACAAAAGTCAGTGCGATATTTGTTTTTATTTAAGTTTTCTGTATATTAAAGTCAATTTATTTGTTTTTGTTTACATTTGAAATGCTTTTTTCTGATTTGCTTTTATTAAATAATTTAAATGACATAAAATTTGTCTACAAACTATATTTTGGCTATATTTTTTAATAGAGACAACGAGGTCAATAAGGCATACTCAGATCCGTCGCACATTGAGCGAGGATGTACCCCTTGATGTGTACAAATGTGTTAAATCGGTTATGCGGCGTTTAAATACACATGCTCGATATTTTTGAATATCCCTTCCCCTCGGCCAAGTGTGCAAGGGTTCATAATTAGTAAATCTTGCCCACACTCTACTTGGCGATTAACATGATTTTTTCATCGATATTTGTAACTACTTCAGGTAGTTTTAATTTTAAAAATATTGGTTATATGGAATGTTCCACGCCACGGACATTTCTGAACACCTACTTCAAAAGCTGAAGCAGTAAATGTCGTGACAGTTGGGGGCATAAAAATGGGCATAAAAGGGAGTTCCGGAACAGTTGACACCTCAACGATTATGTGGCTATTTTTGAGATGCAACTTTACTGGTGCGGTAGATTTAACATTAATATATTTGAGACAATGAGGACAACATTTTGGTACACCAGACGGATATAAATGCGAACTATTTTTCCGGGGGTTCAATAAATTCGCGATGATAGTGTCCACCCCATATTTCTTCATCTAGAGATTGCGGAAACATGAAATTTTCATTTACCGCAACTGGTCACAGGCAGAATAAGATGGTCTCGGCATTAGTTTGTACGCGATGTTCGTTTTTTAATTGTTTTCACAATTTTAATTTTAATCTCCAAATTTATTAACCGGAAACGAGGAAAATTAACAAACGAATGACAAAAAAAAAATAAAATTGAAAAATAAAAAATGAGAAGAGTTTTTATACTTTCCTCACCTTATTAAATACACCTTGATTTTTGATATAAATTTTTGTAAAAAAAAAAATACTTATTTCAAGTTTTCCTATCGAGTTCTCATAAACTATTTATTAAACCAATTTAAAAATGTTGTGTGAAATGTTTATTTAATGTTTTATTACCTTTAATTTGATGTAACACTGGATTTGTAAACATATGTGACCACCGTTTTGAAAGATCTGTAAAACATATATCTCGTAAACCTATTCATAGAAATATTTTTAAACGGAATCAGCGAGTCACATCTCAGCAGGAAATGTCATTAATGATTCCCCTATGTCGGGTCAGAAACATCGATGACCGATAGCATTTTCTCTCTGCATAGCATTAATGACATTTTCATACAAATGTCCTCTGATTCATGCATGATGTAGCATTGACGATGTCAGGCACGTCATTCATAAAGGAAGTCACAAATGATTGTCATACATTTTTTTTTAGTAAAAAAATATATATTTTTCTTATTATTTTATTTATTTTTAATTTATATATATATATTTTTTTTTTTATTTATCTAATATCAATTTATTATTTTCATCTGTTCTCGTTTGGAATGGTATGTGTACTTGCTAATGTCAATAACGTACTTCACTAACGGCAATCATCTATCAACATTACTACTGCTTATTATTCCGCTTTTATAAAAATTGGTTCCTCAAATTGGGCCTCTGAATAATATGGAAGGGTGTCATCGAACATAAAATTTCTGTTTTACGCGTAAATGCTGCCCCTAGACGTATGTTGTATGCATTTCACAACGTAATTGCTGCATACCTTTAGGAGCATGTGACGTGTATTTTTATTTTCATCAATGACGTCATCAATAACATTTCATCAATGACGGATTTTCACAATGTCATTGATATATGTATATAAAACATATGGAGTACGTCGTCTTTAATGCAATAAATGCCCTTCATAAAATTGTTGTTTTTATATATTTGTATATTTTTCAATGTCCTCGATTTATCATTGATGACCAATGATAATGTCGCCAATGATGCCATTTCCTGCTGCGATAGTACATGAATATTTAATATTTAATAGGTGCTTATATAATGAGTATAAATGTGTAAATTAATTTCACGTATTTTTACGATTAATTTGATTATTTCCTAATTGCGTTTTTGTCGTTAAAATTCAAGTCATTGAGTTATGCATAAATAATATTTGTTAAGGTGAGTTTTTTTATTTTTCTTGCATTTCATTTTATGTATTAATATAATAATTAATATTTGGAAAATTACTATTAAATACTGATGCCAATCGATATGTGCTTTAAAAACTAATAATTAATGCCTTTACATTTTATCTTGCACCAATAAAGAGTTATAGCCAAAAACCGAAGAAATTTGAAAAATCTCTTCATGCCAAAAGAGCGAATCTTTTCATTTTTTGCTTTAACTCTTTTATTGGTGCACGATAAAATAGTGGTGTAAATGCATTAATTGTTTGTTTTTAAAGCACCTACCTATTATTTAAAAATAATTTGCCAAACATTTTTATTGCAAGTGATAAAAATTCAAATAATATTTTAAAATAATGATGATGACCAATACGTGCTTTAAAAACAAAAAATGAATGCTCTTACACCACTATTTTATCTTATATGAATAAAAAGTTATGGCAATAAAATGAAAAGATTCGCCCTTTTGGCATGACAACATTTTCAATTTTTCGAATTCGTCCATTTGGTTTTGTCTTTTGTGGCTAGAAATATCCAACAAAACCACACACGATTTTGGCACAGCATACTTTAGGAAAAACTATATTCAAAAAAACTACATTAAAAAAACACAAATGTCAAAAATTACACATTCGCCTCTTTGGCATGATAGTGACGATATATAGTGTGACTTATAATAACTGTCTGTAATTTTGACTTTGATCCTAATCAGTATGGATTTTTGAGTATGCCATTTTTTCAACATTAATTTAGTTATTGAAAAAATTGAACAATAACATCTTTAATAACATTTTTAAGAGCAATATCGCAATGGAAGGTAAAAGTGAACTTATTTTTAATTTGTATTTAAAAGAAATGAACAATTTAGACGTAAAAAACGTTAAATCTGCATGAAATCGAAGAGATTTATAACTGGACAATAAAACGCATTACCCAACGATAACTTGCAAATAACAAATTTTGCATCTAAGTGAACCAGACCAGTGCATGGACTGCTGACAAACAAAATTAGTTTCGTGTTGAAAAGTGCACAAAACTTCTAAGCTGGCACGCAGACCATAAAATTGTATTTACGGATGAAAAAATTTTCCTTCTACAGGATAATTATAATCAGCAGAATAATTGTGTGTAATCAATGAGTAGCCGCGGTAGCTCAGTAGCTCAGTGGTTAGGGCTGCGAGCCGAAAGTTCCCCGGTTCAAGCCAGGTCTGGGGGCTAACAACATCTTTTCATAGAAACATTTTTCTATACCACGCTACCTCTCGTCAGTAAATTGCAAACCTACGAGAGTAAAACATTGCCTATGAAAAGCTCTCACCCGTCGTTCGGAGTCGGCAATAAACTGTAGGTCCCACCACTTTGAGTACAAATATAACACGCATAGCGCAAAAGTGAGAGAGCTCGGCCTATGTTCTTATAGGACTGTAGTGCCAAACTATTATTATTAATCAGTGAGTCTCACAGACATCCTCAAGGCATAAATTGGCAGTGCAATTTTAAAATTACTCGAAAATAATGGTTTGGGTGTCGACAAAATATGTCGGTTTCATATCAAGCTAAAAAGGTCATCTGTATCACCAGTTTTCTATTAATTGATCTTTTGAGTTTAGAGTTATCTGCTCAGCAAAATTGGTACGCAAAAAGACTTAAGTGTTGTTCAATTTAAATCGATGTTTCTGACTTGACATAGGGGAATCATTGGTGACATTTCCTGCTGGGTGCTGCCCCTAGACGTATGTTGTATGCATTTCACAACGTAAATGCTGCATACCTTTAGGGGCATGTGACGTGAATGTTAATTTTCATCACTGACGTCATCAATAATATTTCATCAATGACAGATCTTCACAATGTTATTGATATATGTATGTATATATGACATATGGTGTATGACGTCTTTAATGCAATCTCCTTTTGAAATTGTTGTAGACATATTCATCAATGACAAATTCGAATGCCCTCCATTCATCATTGATGACCTTATCGTCAATGAGGCCATTTCCTGCTGGGCATTTGCGCATAAAACTGAAAAGTTGTGTTCGATGTCACCCTGCCATATAATTCATAAGCTCAAATTGAGAGACCAATTTTTATAAAAGCGAGATAATAAGCAGTAGTAATATTGATAGATGTTAACCGTTAGTTTAGTACGTTATTGACATTAGCAAGAACAAATAACATTCCAACCTAGAACAGCAGAAAATAATAAAATTAAAATAATAAATAAAGTAAGATAAATAATAAAAATATAAACTAAAAAATATAAATTAAAAAATAAATAAAGTAATAAAAAAAAAATTATAAAAATATATATATTGACAATTTGTGACTTCATTGATAAATGAAGTGCATGGCATCGTTTATGCTACATCATGCATGAATCAGTGGACATTTGTATGAAAATGTCATCAATGCTTTGCAGCGCGAATCGATCATCGATGTTTCTGACCTGACATAGGGGGGGAATCATTGTGGAATCATTGGTGACATTTCCTGCTGGGTTACTGACAGTTATTATGAGTCACACTATAGAGCAAATTCATACCCTTGAGCAAATTCATACCCTTGAAAAAGTTAGGATTTACTACGACCAACTGTTGAAAGAAAATATATTTTTTTATAAAAAAAATTATTAGTGAAAATATCCATACGAAACTTTTGGTGCCGTCCTCAAAATTTGCTAGTTTTTTGAAATTTCCATATGAACCTCAACATGTACTTCCGTTTTTAGACCCGTACGGATTGAGCACTATTTAATTTATATCTTTTGATTTTGAGAATAAAAAATATCTTACATTTTTATCGATTTTTTGTTCCATTTAAATACAACTTGTACAACATAAATATAAAGTAAATGAATTAATTTTTCTTCAAGATATAAAAGTTTTAATCGTACAAATGTCCCTTACGGAATCTCAGGAAATGCCCGTATCTGTAGGGTATTTAATTTATTTTTACAATTCTTGCAGTTATGATTACACCTACTAATAAATTTTTCTTCACTGTCTTTTAATTGAAGTAAGCCCAGAATCCTCTAATTATTTTTAAAATGGTATGCTTTTGGTGGGGTCAACCGAATTTTCTTAATGTTTGCTATTATAATAGTCAACATTATCTCCAAGTGCATCTATATCATTGCAAAATAATCCATTATTGTGCAAGTTCCACGACTATAGCTGCAAATTAATTTAGCATGTAGTTAATAAAAAGCATTGTATTGAAAATAATATGAAATTAAAAACTTAGACCCATTTAAAAATGTTTTGTGTGCTGCAGAATTTTATAGCAAATGTACCAAATCGATTTGTATCGAATGGACAAAAGTCCAAACCACCTCATCATGCGCGATAATAAGGAAAATACTATAAAAAATAAGATAATGGATGAGTGATGATGAGCATTCAGTTGGCTGCGAAGGTTTACAGAAATTCGCATAGTTGCGGTTGTGGTTGCAATAGTTATTATTGTTGTTTTTGTTATTATTATTAATATTGGCGTTGTTGTTCTTTTTATTTTTGTTGCACAACAAAAGGGTCATTTAGCAATTTGTGTGGAACACGATTGTGCGCTGAAAACAAAATGATGATTTGTTGTTGCCGTTGTGTTATTGTTAGTCGATGATTAGATGAGGTGCACAACAATGTGCAAAGGCAACAGCAACAACAACAATGCAACCAAAACCAACCGATCGCCAAGATGCTGAAGATGATTATCGACTATGCAATGCAACCGAGAAACCAACTCAACTCAGTTAAGTCGGCCGATGAGTGAAGATGAACAGGAAATTTTTGGACATGACGAAGTTATGATGCCGATGAAGAAGATGACGATGACGATGGCGATGGCAAGCAAGACATACAGACAGACATCAGACTTACGAACCAATGGCCAATGGCAAAGTCGTGTCATGCCCTTAACATTACTTAAATTCATAAACTGAAAATTCGTGCGAATAGAAAATAATATTGCGGTGCAAGTCTTGAGGTTTGGGAAACGTGTCGAAATGCTCTCTTGCGTTGCGGCGGGATTATCCACGCTTAGCTCTTTAAAATTTGAGTTTAAGGTCGTTCAAATTTTTGAAACACACATGCGATACTAATGCAATCTGGTCATCTGTTATGTATTGTATTAATCGAAATTATCGAAATTAAATTTGTGTAGATTTCAAAGAAATTGTATTTTTATCTTTCCCTAACCAGACCAAATTGATCTGACCAATTTCAATGAGCTGCAATTTGGTTTCTAAAATTATTAGGAAATTTACATTTTTGAAAATGCCTAGGAAATTTTGTTTTAGAAACAGCGTACTCAACTTTTTATTTTTTTTTAGTTTAAAGGTTATATTCAGTTTGGTTCAAAACTGGACCTTGAACACGTCAAGACAATATCTTGGAAATATTTAAAATACATAAAAGTTTAAATATAATCTCTTCCAGTATTTTGGTTTTCATTTCGTCGTCAATTTTGTAATTTCATTTTTAATTTCATTCTCTTAAGAATATTTAAATTACTAAATACGTTAAAATAAAATTCGAGCGGGATAAAATAATAATATAATATTTTGTGTATATTCTTATTTTATACATATCATTTTTTTTTTAGTATACTAAGAAAACCAAGATGATTATCAGAATATCTTTCAAATTTACGTTTATTTATGGCAAACATGAATTAAACATCTTACAAATATGCATATAGTTGTGCAATATTTGGAAAAGGTACTCCATAAGAATTTGAGTAGTAATTTTTATTGAAATAAAAGGAATCAAATGGATATTTATTTATTTTAAACAATGATTTTCCAATGGTTCGAATGAGTCCGAAAGAAATTATATTTTTTCCAAAGAAATCTAGTGGGTTCTTTCTTTATTTCTTTATTTTTTTATTTCTTTATTTCTTTATTTCTTTATTTCTTTATTTCTTTATTTCTTTATTTCTTTATTTCTTTATTTCTTTATTTCTTTATTTCTTTATTACTTTATTACTTTATTACTTTATTACTTTATTTCTTTATTTCTTTATTTCTTTATTTCTTTATTTCTTTATTTCTTTATTTCTTTATTTCTTTATTTCTTTATTTCTTTATTTCTTTATTTCTTTATTTCTTTATTTCTTTATTTCTTTATTTCTTTATTTCTTTATTTCTTTATTTCATTATTTCTTTATTTCTTTATTTCTTTATTTCTTTATTTCTTTATTTCTTTATTTCTTTATTTCTTTATTTCTTTATTTCTTTATTTCTTTATTTCTTTATTTCTTTATTTCTTTATTTCTTTATTTCTTTATTTCATTATTTCTTTATTTCTTTATTTCTTTATTTCTTTATTTCTTTATTTCTTTATTTCTTTATTTCTTTATTTCTTTATTTCTTTATTTCTTTATTTCTTTATTTCTTTATTTCTTTATTTCTTTATTTCTTTATTTCTTTATTTCTTTATTTCTTTATTTCTTTATTTCTTTATTTCTTTATTTCTTTATTTCTTTATTTCTTTATTTCTTTATTTCTTTATTTCTTTATTTCTTTATTTCTTTATTTCTTTATTTCTTTATTTCTTTATTTCTTTATTTCTTTATTTCTTTATTTCTTTATTTCTTTATTTCTTTATTTCTTTATTTCTTTATTTCTTTATTTCTTTATTTCTTTATTTCTTTATTTCTTTATTTCTTTATTTCTTTATTTCTTTATTTCTTTATTTCTTTATTTCTTTATTTCTTTATTTCTTTATTTCTTTATTTCTTTATTTCTTTATTTCTTTATTTCTTTATTTCTTTATTTCTTTATTTCTTTATTTCTTTATTTCTTTATTTCTTTATTTCTTTATTTCTTTATTTCTTTATTTCTTTATTTCTTTATTTCTTTATTTCTTTATTTCTTTATTTCTTTATTTCTTTATTTCTTTATTTCTTTATTTCTTTATTTCTTTATTTCTTTATTTCTTTATTTCTTTATTTCTTTATTTCTTTATTTCTTTATTTCTTTATTTCTTTATTTCTTTATTTCTTTATTTCTTTATTTCTTTATTTCTTTATTTCTTTATTTCTTTATTTCTTTATTTCTTTATTTCTTTATTTCTTTATTTCTTTATTTCTTTATTTCTTTATTTCTTTATTTCTTTATTTCTTTACTAGCTGGACCCGTGCACGACTCGTGCCAAGATTTTCTGAATTCAAAGATATGGAGCGATTTTATTAATATAAAAAACATTTTTTTATTATTGATATGAGGGGCCCGTGCTTAGCTGTTGAAATTTTTTTATTCGTTTTATAAATGTGGTAACCAAATAATTCTCCGCCAAAACAACTTTTCTCAAAGACAATTTTTTCTCAGACTGCGCTTCTCCGCAGAATTATTCTCAGTAGAAATCTTCCCGTAAAATCCACATAGAACGCTTTCCCGTAGAATTCTCAACGTAGAATTCATCCCGGTAGAATTGTTCCCGGTAGAATTCTTTCCCGTAGAATTCTTCCCCGTAGAGTTTTTCCCAGTAGAAGTTTTAGAGTGGTGGGTTTTAATGTAGTAAGTTTCGGTGTAGTGAGTTTAGATGTGGTGAATTTTGGAGTGGTGAGTTTAATTGTGGTTAGTTTTGGTGTGGTGAGTTTTAGTGTGGTGAGTTTTAGTGTGGTGAATTTGAGTGTGGTGAGTTTAACTGTGGTGTTTTTAAGTGTGGTGAGTTTTAGTGTGGTCAATTATAGTGTGGTGGGTTTTAGTGTGGTGAATTTTATTGTGGTGAGTTTTAGTGTGATGAATTTTAATGTGATGAATTTTATTGTGGTGAGTTTTAGTGTAGTGAATTTTAGGGTGGTGAGTTTTAGTGTGGTTAATTATAGTGCGGTGGGTTTTAGTGTGGTGAATTTTAGTGCGGTGAGTTTTAGTGTGGTAAGTTTTAGTGTATCGAAATTTGAGTGTAGTGAGTTTTAATGTGGTGAGTTTAAAAGTGGTGAATTTTAATGTGGTGAAATTTTGGTGTAGTGAGTTTTAGTGTGGTGAGTTTTAGTGTGGTGAAATTTTAGTGTGGTGAGTTTTAGTGTGTTCAATTTTAGTGTGTTGAATTTTTGTGTGGTGAGTTTTAGTGTGGTGAGTTTAAGTGTGGTGAGTTTTAGTGTGGTAAGTTTTAGTGTGGTGAGTTTTGGTATGGTGAGTTTAAATGTGGTGAGTTTTAGTGTTGTGAATTTTAGTGCGGTGAGTTTGAGTGTGGCGACTTTTGGGTATAATGAGTTTTAGTGTGGTGAGTTTTAGTGTGATGAGTTTTAATGTGGAGAAATTTTAGTGTGGTGAGTTTTAGTGTGGTGAATTTTTGTGTGGTGAGTTTTAGTGTGGTGAAATTTTAGTGTGGTGGGTTTTAGTGTGGTGAGTTTAAGTGTGGTGAGTTTTAGTTTGGTGAGTTTTAGTGTGGTGAGTTTTAGTGTGGTGAGTTTTTGCTTGGTGAGTTTTAGTGTGGTGAGTTTTAGTGTGGTGAGTTTTTAAGTGGTGAGTTTTAGTGTGGTGAGTTTTAGTGTGGTGAGTTTTAGTGTGGTGAATTTTAGTGTGGTGAGTTTTAGTGTGGTGAATTATAGTGTGGTGGGTTTTAGTGTGGTTAATTTAAGGGTGAATTTTAGTGTGGTGAGTTTTAGTTTGGTTAGTTTTAGTGTGGTGAGTTTGTTTTTCTTTTTCTTTCCTTTTTTTGTTTTTCATTTAGTTTGGATTGTGGTTTTATGTGATTGGTTTTGTTTTTGTATTTTTGCTTTTGTTTTGTGTTGTGCTTTTTTGTTTTTATTTTTTTTTTGTATTTGAGTTTTTTGTTTCATGTTCGTTGCTGGTGAAAGTGCCGAGTTATATCGTGTTTAGGTTGCATGGGAGGTGCCACGCCTCTTTGCCCAATCCCGCCCATATATAGCCTATCATTCCTTTCAGACCATACCGCATCTGTGGTAAAAATTTCAAGACAATCGGATCAGCCGTTTAGACGGAGAATCGGAACAAACGTGATTGCTTTTGTTTTTGTATTTTTGCTTTTGTTTTGTTTTGTTTTGTGCTTTTGGTTTTTTGTTTTTAATTTTTTTTGTGTATTTGAGTTTTTTGTTTCATGTTCGTAGCTGGTGAAAGTGCCGAGTTATATCGTATTGAAAGTTTAGGTTGTATGGGAGGTGCCACGCCTCTTTGTCCAATCCCGCTCATATATAGCCTATCATTCCTTCCAGACCATACCGCATCTGTGGTAAAAATTTCAAGAAAATCGGATCAGCCGTTTAGACGGAGAAGCGGAACAAACGTGATTGCTTTTGCTTTTGTATTTTTGATTTTGTTTTGTTTTGTGCTTTTGTTTTTTTGTTTTTAAATTTTTTTGTGTATTTGAGTTTTTTGTTTCATGTTCGTAGCTGGTGAAAGTGCCGAGTTATATCGTATTGAAAGTTTAGGTTGTATGGGAGGTGCCACGCCTCTTTGTCCAATCCCGCCCATATATAGCCTATCATTCCTTCCAGACCATACCGCATCTGTGGTAAAAATTTCAAGGAAATCGGATCAGCCGTTTAGACGGAGAAGCGGAACAAACGTACAAACGTACAAACGGACAAACGTACAAACGTACAAACGTACAAACGTACAAACGTACAAACGTACAAACGAACAAACAGATTTATTATATTAATAGGATTTCTTTATTTCTTTATTTCTTTATTACTTTATTTCTTTATTTCTTTATTTCTTTCTTAATTTTTTGTAACTTAATACAGCAATCTTTATCCACAAAATTTTTAAGTAATTTAAGAATCTTGAATAGACTAAAAGAGTCTATAAAGGCTCCCGAGACAGTACACATTCAATGAGCTCAATAACCTTCACATTTATGAGCCAACTCCTAAAACAATTATATTTTTGAGACTTTTTAGCGTATTTTAGGACTATTAAATGAGTTTTCATTATTTTCAGAAAGAAAAACCTAAAAGAGCATAAAAAGCCTGAAGAAACATGGGTAGAGTAAATGAATTTATGAGCCAAGAAAATACATCCAAGTCCATGACAATACAGTAAATTTGTATGTCTGATAAACGTAAAACTTTTACGTTCCATTATTCGGAGTGTTCTTCAAGTGACCCTGAAGGGGAAATTTGTATGAATCAATTACATGAGCGTTCATAAATAATTTAAATTTAATACTTTTAGTAGTCTAGTTTCTGAGGGCTTCTAAATAGAATTCTTTTATCACTAATATTACGCAGCTATTCGAAAACAATCTGAATTGCAATACTTTTATTAATCATATTTTGAGAGCTCATAAAACCTGTCACTTTTATCACTCTAATTGGAGAGCGCTTCTAAATTGTATGACCACATTTTTATACCCTACACTAAGAGTAAAAGGGTATATTCAGTTTGGTACGCCGTTTGTAACATACAGAAGGAAGCATCTCCGGTATGGAAAAGTATATATATTCTTGATCAGCATGACCTCCTGAGTCGATTTAGCGATGTCCGTCTGTCTGTCTGTCTGTCTGTTAAAATCCCTACTACTTTTAAAATTGAAGAGCTAGATAAATGAAACTTATAACTTAGATATAATAATATACCTACGCGAGATCGGTCCATTGTGACCTATGATCGGACCACTTATGTTCAAATACCTCATATAAAATGTACATGTATACGTGCTTAGGTAAACTTTTTTTGGTAAAATATATATTGACTCATGCTCAAATACATGATAATAATGTTTTCCGGCGAAAAGACTTGTGGTTCACAAAAAAACGAAATTCGGTACACCTACCCATTTGTAAATATGGGTATCAAATGAATGGAAATTCTTCAGCGATTGAATGTTTGTAGTTATTTTCAGGATTCGTATACCCTGGTGACCTATATATCACTTTGAATGGTAACCACACATATGTGTAGGGTATTTATAGCCGGCTTAGACCGACTATAATTTTGATAATCCTAACTATCATAATTACACCTACTTTAAAATTTCCCATGTGATCTAACCTTCCCAACTGGTTTTTTGTTCTTTTTCAAAACTCGTTATAAAACGAGTGTACCTGCTATTAATGGTTTTTAGAGATCGTTTTGGCACTTTCGGGCAGCTGATATTAACACTGTAAAATCTTAAAATGTTGACTTATATAAAAATATAAATCCCAAGGAGTGTTCAGGGGGGTAAACAACTAAAACTTTAGCTGAAATTGTATTAAATGGACGAGTAAACTCCAACAATGGTACTGGGACAACATTAATTTTATAAAAAGCACACTACAAGTTAAGAACATTAAAATTACTTAGAAATAAAGCTAATACTTTGCTTTTCAATATTCATTTTGAATTATACCAATACACACTTGTTTTATATAATTTTTTTAAAGTAACGATTCACTATTTTGCTGGTCACACTGAAAGCACAGACAAATTACATCCTCTCACTTTAGAAGCTATTCTTAAAGGGTACGGTTGGAATGAAACAAAATTAACTTTACTTTTGAAAAGCTAGTTTTTAATACAAGCCTATAGAGTGATTCTATAACTTTCAACTTATCGGACTATTAGCATCTGTTGGTATATTGTAATTAGTTTTGACAATTGAAAGAAAAATTGCGATTACAGTTTTTTTTTGTAAAACTAGCTGTGTAAGGGACTGAATCTTTTTATTCCAAAAAGTGGATGAAAATTGCCTAAAATGTTGATAGCAATTTTCTTTAAAAACATTACTTAATAAAAAAAAACAATACCATTTTTTTGGGGTAAATAAAAGAATTAAAATGATGTATACTACATTAAGCTTTTTAATTAATTATATCGATACTTTTTTTGTAAATAAATAAAATAATTTAAAATGATAAATACTACATTATGCTATTTAATTAACTATATCGAAACATTTAATGTGCTTTGGATGTTTTAAAGTAATTAAGTATTTCAATGGAAAATTACTCTATTTTGTTTACAATTTAATCTGATATTTTTTTGTTTTTAATAAAACCGAATTTCAAGAAGCTACAATTGCTAGTTACCTAGTTACTTACTGCGTTGTGCGGCACTAAACGTCCATTGTAACTAGTGCGCATGTTATAAGAGTTGAATGGACACGTCAGTGGGGTCTTCCTGGAATTGCCTTGGGATTTCATTGAGCATAGCTGGCCCGTTCGATGCTTCCAACTAGAAACAATTAACTGAAGCTCGAGCGACATGGCGCTTATCATGCAATGGAATTACGCTAATTGCACTAGAGTGGATTCAAGATTCAAGCGGAGAATGCAATTAATTATTGCTATATATGTGCAACAGAAGTACACACAAATTCTAAATATAAAAAAAAGATAAAACCAGTAACGTATTGACAGCTAAATTTATAACCGAGCCGAAATCGAAAGCAAGCGTTTAATTTGACTTTGTACAAAATTCACACAGTTAACACGAAAAGGTTAGAGTGATTTACCAGACGATATTTTATGAATTAACATAACAGAGTGTTGTCGATGAAGAGAATGAAGAGTACAGACCGAATATGCTGACAGCTGTGTTCAGATTTTAATCATGTTGATTATTAATTATGTAACATTTTAAAAACATTAAACGGTTGTATTTAAAGCAATGCTCATGATGACAGCATAAAGATTTTATCATATTTATATTGACAAATGTTGGACTACTGATGTAGTGAAAACAGTTGCCCAGAATTGTGATTATCATCTATAAAAATGTTCAGTAAAGTATTTTTAAATCTTCTTCTTCAGAACGAGAAACAAATTTGATACCTGATACATCATTATTATATAATTTACGCATATGATTTTGACTAAACACAAATTTTTTCCCTATTATTGAGACTTTTTGAAGAAAATTGAATTCGAAAGATCAGGGAAAAAATTTAGAATTAGAAATGTCGTGTTTAGATAGAACCAGGGCCGTAGCCAGGGGGGTTTTTAGGTGTTCTAAGCATCATAAACAACACCCCCCCTCCCGAAATGCTGAAAATTCCAATATAAATTTTTTAAAATAGTTAAATATGTTTATAAATATAACAATACGTAATACAAACACTAATCATTTTGACAAATTAAAATATCTAAAACATGTTTTTCGATAAAATGAGTTTTGGGTCATACAGTATGGGTCACACAGTATGCCAATTATTCAAATGAAACCCTAAATTCTGAACACTGAAGCTATGAAATTTTTTTAAACATATTTTAATGTTCAAACTTAGTTCGAAGAATATAAAAAAAAAACATTGAGTAAGGTTTTTAATTTTTGTTTTTATTAGTGAAATTTAGTAATTTTTAGTATTCTCTACTTAATTATAAAACAATAGATTTAAAGTTCTTGATAATAATATTCGAGATAAAAGAAATATTATAAATATTCCGTTATATTATAATTCCATACACCCAGAAAAAAATTCCCTCAAATCCTATTAAAATTGGTCAATAGGACAATTATTGATTTAATAGTATACAAAAAATAAATCTTTTCATATAAACTCAATGGCAATGTCATGGGATTTTCTAGTATTTAATGGTATTTTCCGATTAAAATAATAATTTATCCTATTGACATTTTTTAATAGTACAATACAATTATTTATATAGTATTTTTTTTCTGTGTGTACATTATCTGATTTCTTGTTTTGGGAATTGTCTAACTACCATTGGACTTTTTTTAAATTTATATTTTAGGGATATAATATTAAAACGTTAATCTCGTTAATAACGGTTGCGATTCCGAGTTCAAAATTCGAAAAGATTCCGGTTTATTTTACAAAATTCAAAATAAGGATTTTGATTTTTTTTTCCTGTTTTCAATTAGCTCCATTTGTAAATTTTACATGATGTGACTTTTATGCTCGAACCTCGTTTTCATAGAATGACACTTTTTTTTAAATATTCCCAGAACTCAAATACATTATTCTATTTTTTTTGTAGGTGGGTATTCGAAAAGTCTGAAAATGATCCAATTTGACAAACAAATATCCAATGACGCATATCCTAGTTAACCTTTAAATATTCAGCGACAGTATTGTCGTTTGGTTTTGTTTTTCAAAACATTGAATGTTTTTAATGACTTGATGTTTTGACAGTACTTGAAAGCAATGAAACAAACACTGCAGTGAAGTGTAGTCGGTCGAGCGACTTCATCATAATACTGCCGACTGTCATTTGCAAAATGCATTCAAAACTGTAGAGTGAAATAGTGCATATTTGCAGAGGAAACTTCAAAAACATTTGTGCAGATTTCTAGTAAATATGCAAATGTTAAAAACATTTCAATTTATTAAAAAACATATAATAAAGTGTCGTAATCTTTGAGTTATTGGCATTTTACGATACTGTTCGTAATCTTTGAGTTATTGGCATTTTACGATACTGCTGCCAAAAGTAAAATTAAAACTGAAATCCGTGATACGTGATACGCAAATCAAGAGGCTGTCTATTTTTTTTAGACTTTTAAAATCAAAAAACAAAAAGATTACAAATTACAAAATCCAACAACTGAAACCCAAGAATAAAAAGAAAATTAAAAAAAAAAAACCAAAAAAAACTCAAAACTGCCTATGTGCATTTACTATGCTTTTATACATTTTTAACGTCGCAATTTATTACATTTTTAATGGCAATTTTCCAGAGTGGTTCAAGTGGTCAGGCTTAGGCCGTGCTGCTGCAAGCCCGCACGGATGGACAGACGCACGGAGAACGAGCCCAGAAGCTTTTTGGCCAGTCCGAGAGAATCTAGCACCAAAGTGAAGACTGTGCTGTGCCATCAATGTCGATGTTAATATATTTGGGAAGATTTCTACGCAGATTATGCGCATGGCATGGGCTCGTGTGTGTGCGTCACAAGTGCAATAAATGCCAATTAATGTCCGGCCAACTCACAACAAATAATAAATGTGTTATGGCTCGTAATGTGGTCTTCACGTGCAGAGTAAAGGCGTGAACTAAAAACGTAGAAGAAAAAGAAGAAGTAGCAAGCTACAGAGACAGCCACATGAAGATCAGCATCTCGCAGCTGTATTGCCAATGACTGCCACAAATGCCATGGCAGCAAACCAACGAACCATTGCCAATGAATTGTGCTTCTGAATGCGCCGATCAGCACTAAATTATTGACCAAAAACCCTAGCGTTTCTTAATTGTTTAGCAACACAATATTTATGCGGAGGGTGTTGGCTAAAACCACCTCTTAAGCCGAACAATTTGCTGTCACTGCGTGCGTACTTTTAATTTGTTGTAGTTGTTGGTCACGCCAAAGTTAAACTTACGCATCATTTGTGCAAGTAAATCAAAAGATTTAAGCGCGAAACTCGATGCGCTTAAAGGCTGCAATAAAATGTTAGCATTGCACTGAAAATTAATTTTACTTCACATAAATATTTTAATTGTACCTACTCCCATGTGATTTGAATTTTCGATTTATGGATTTAAGAAATTAGGTAGTTAAAAGAAATCAGCGAAAAACATTTTTTAAAGCTCGCTAATTTTTTTGAGGTGATTAATAACAAAATCTTTGGTAAACGCCGTTAGAAGTGAATAAATTGATTTATAGAACAAATCTCGAAAATGTGCTAAATTGAATAGTAGTCACGGCATTACCGACAAAATTTAGTTTAGTCAGCACTTTAGTCGAATTCGCACACAACCTAAATTGTTGATTAAACTAAATTGTACGGGTTTTCATTCGATCACCATTCGGTAACCGGTACTTGTCAAACTCCCTAATAAATCGATTATAATGTCTGTTTGCTGCCAATTTAGTTCAATTTTTTTTTGCTCGAAAATGTGCTAAATTGAATTAGTAAAGACTGCATTACCGACAAAATTTAGTTTAGTTAACAATTTAATCAAACTCGCACACACGCTTATTTTAATATATCAAAATATACAAATATTCCATTATATTCTTAAGATATTTGAATCTAAACTTGGAAATTTTTGAATTTTTTGAAAAATTTTTAGAGGATTTTTTATCATTTCGAATATAATGATAAAATATACAAATTGTAACAAAATAGAAAATTAATATTTTCACGTATTAGAAATGGCCTTTAATAAGTCATACTTTTGGGCATTTAAAATTTTACAAAAAGGTTCCCGAGACCTGGGTAAATGGCACGTTTTTATGAGCTAAATATCTGCACACAGAAAACTCCTCTATTACATAAATAACTTTGTTAAAATAAAATATCAATTGGATGTTTAAAAAACCTCATACTCAACGACTAGGAGGTTGCGACAGCCTCATGATCACCAATTTGGAGGTTGCCGCAACCTCATGTTCACCGATTTAGAGGTTGTCACAACCTCACAAAAATCGAATATCTCTATCCAATTCTTTAGGGGAAATTGTAATCGGGCATTGATAAACATGACAAACATAATCTGGCCATTCATGTAGTCCCTAATAAATTCCCTAATAAATTCTGATAAAAGCCATTATTTAATATGATGCCTTATTTTTCCACTGTGTAAAGTGCGTGTCTGCGTGTGGCACTATCGAACGCGCTCAGCACCAGTTCCAGCATTAAATGCAGTCAATATATTTCATAACTACGATGATATCTGTGCCCGATTAGAAACACTTTTCATATTCGTTTTATCCGCACATCCGGCATACGGCGTGCACAACGATGCTTTGGTGGATGCTGTTGGTTGGCAACATCAGTGGGTGGCAGATAGAACGTTGGCCACCAAATGCTCGGTAGAATTACATCAACCAAATCTATTTCTAATGGTTTTCTGTGCCGCCGGTTATCTCATCTGTGCATCGATACGATCGGCACTGAATTTGCGCCGCTTGTCTTTGATGCCAAACGGCGCGACTGACATCGAAATCGTGTTAAATTGAAAAGAATTATAATTGAAGCTATACCGTCGTAGTTGTTTTTCTTGTTGCCTTAGTTGTTATTTGAATATAGATTTCCAAGCCTACATTTTCGCAGTCTGGTGCAATGCCGGAAAATAATTTCATCGTTGTGATTATTATAGTCGATGCACAAAACATTTGGCATTAATTGTTTACAGTTGGAGATTGCACTGAAAACAACATTTTTTTTTAGTTTTTCAAGAATTTATTTTAAAAGAGTTTTTTTTTTTGAAATTAATTCTTGGAAAAAAATCCAACTACCTTGGATAAACCTCTTCAAAATCAAAATTTTCGATATACTTGTGCTCGATGTGAAAACTTTAATATTTAACTATATCCGGTTGTGATTTTCTTCTTCGTTTCGATATCGACTACGGTTCCGATATTAAATTTTCAACATAAAAGTTTCGATATACCAGTTCCAATCCATTCTGCAATTCGATTTGTTATTTCTTCTTGATTGTTGTTACGAGATTAATGCAAAATGCAGAAGAATTCGTAAAATATCGCACCCAGTCTCGTAGCGAGATCAATCTACAAAATCTGGTTTTTAAGATTTCAACACGGATCGACGATGTGGGTACTATTTAAATTCATCGGGGATATGATTTGATTTATAATTCAATTTCAGTTATCAATGTCAAGATTTCTGAGATCTCCGTTTTAGATTCTTCACGGTAGATATGAACCTGTGCTGCGTGACCTTTGCTTCGTCGTTTCCTCAACCACTGAGTACCGACGCTATTTTTTTGTATTGTTATTTAAAGTTGGTACAGTTGAAGTGTTATTATAAAAGAAACAAAGACCAATACTTTTTTTTGTGTAATATTTATTTAGCACTGATCAGACTTTTAAAACCATATTATTCGCATTTAGTATTTCTCTCGCTGCATTATCCGATCAACGCCTAAAATTTTAACACCTTCACAGTTAGTTTAGACTCCAAGGCTGCTGACAAAAAACTTTTCCAAATAACAGCCGCTGGCAGATGCATAGCTAATAAATCAACTATTTCTTTTTTCATCCAGTTGCAAAAAGTCCCGACTTGGGTTTCATGTGACGAACACGAGCGCCAAAAACAAAGATAAAAAAAACCCAATCCAGCCGTTTGAAAATTTTCCGTTTTAATCCTCTAGATTTTCATTGAAAGCGGGTGGTGGATTGCATAAGTATCGATTTGGATATTTTTGTACCCAGCCAATGTTGAAGACATCGCACCAGACAATTTTCGACATCACCACCGCCATTGCATCGCATCGCATGGCGTGGTGTGAGTGGCAAGTGTGAGTCTGAGTCGGATGCCTTCGTGCTGTTGTCCGTGATGTGCGGCAGCAGATCGTGCAGCAATCTAATCTTTTCTAGAATTGACACCGCTGCAACGTGGTCCTCGGTGACAGTTTATGCTAATTGGATATTTGTCACGTTCTCCCACACCGCGCATGAGTGTGGTGGCAAATATACCTACTACATAGCACATACTGCCACATACTATATGCGGAATTGACTAATGCTGGCGTTTGTAATAAATCGAAATTTGAGAGTGGCAAATGCAAATGTTTAAATACTGTTACCATCGAATAATCATAATAACAAAAATTAAAATGACATTTCTTGTGTCTTTAGCATTTCATTCAATCGTAGATATTAAAATTTCCACCAGTTAAAGGTAAAAATTTAAATTTTATGATATATTAAATTTAATGTTTTCACAATTTTCAAAACTGTACATTTTGATGGTTTATTTTATGAACCAGTGTTTGACTTTTTTATGCTCAGCATGAACTTTCTTAAACTATGACCTTTAAAACTAAGAACAAATATTATTAAGCTGTACTATCGCGATATATAAGAGCATTTCTCTAGTAGAAATGCGCCATCAGGTTTTATTCATGGTCCCCATAGTGTCCCCATAGTTCACATTATCTCAAAAAAAAGTTCTGATAGACACCATGACCAGAGTAAATATTATATATTTTTTCTTGTTTAAATATAAAATATTATCTCAAACCATGTTAATTTTGAATATTCATAAAATATATTTTTGGTTTACTGCTTGTATGACGTTTACGTTTCAAAAAGGTTATTTGTCTGGCCTAATCAATATTTCTTCTACAATATTAAAAAAAAAATGGTAGATATAGATTATTGCTATTGAAATGTGATCAATGTCTATGAAAAAATTAGCATTTAGAGCATATTGCACAATATTTTACTGGATACAGATCAGTAAATGTTCTTGAAATCAGCGATTTGTTAATTCATATCCTGGTGTAACCTCACCAAAAATCACCGACTACACGCTGCAAAAAAAGAGCGCTCCCAAACATAATTTTGCAGGCATTAACATGTATGTTTGGAATTTTATGTAAACATAATATATAATTGACTGATAAATCATTTGTAAACAGGGTTGTATTGAGACTTGAACAGTGTTGTAATGTGCTCTGATTCACATTATAATATCCCGGAAACATTTTACTGTTGCCCCTTAAAATGGCGTATGTTCTAATGGAAACATAATAATTACTACATCCAAATAAAATAAATATTTGAACCGAAACATAAATATGTTCAAAATAAAACATGATTTTGAACGACCTGAATACAAATATGTTTCCAGTGAAACATATCGGTGGTTTCAGTTCAAAAAGAATTATGATTGCATAGAAACATATTTAAATATTTTTGGAAAGAAATCCTGAAAATAAAATAAAAATAAAATGTGTTTTTTTTATTAAAAATCTTTAAACATGCATAGTGGGAATTTATAATAATTGAATTCATATACAAAATTTTAAATGCATAAATAAATAATTGGTTTAAAACTGCAAGTACAAGTGACAGCATCAATGAATGCACAATTGCACCAGCAGACGCTAAACCAGACGATCCAGGCTCGCTTTATATTTGGTACAGTTGCTCTCAGTACAGCACATAGCGTAGGCAAGGAATTCACGGAGGTTTTTGTAAAAAAACATGCCAAATTCTGTTTGGAAATCGAAACACAGATTTTTATTTGTGGTTTTTTCACATTAGTTTCAGAAATTGTATACAGTACTATATTATACTCTGTTACTATTTGTTCTTTTTGTAACACAATTTATATATTTATTTAATTTACAAATAACAAAATTATTACCGACGCGACAACGTTTTCTCAACGAACAACAAAAGACACGCAGAAAATGCCGATCACCGAGTGTCAACTTTTTCAAACATCAGTATGTTTAAAATGACCCTATACATACTTCAAACGACGACAAAAGAGACGTAGGTACAAACTTCTGCTCAACGAGTGCCAACTTCGTATACAAGAAGAATGTTGCAAGAATACACTTATTTAAATCCAATTTATTTTTTTGTTTGTTTTTAAACATCAATATGTTCAAACGATGGCAACAGATGGCGTAGGTAGAAAATGCTGCACAACGTTGCCAACTTCGTCAGTCGATAAATTATCGAATTAAGACGAGCGTTGAGAACATACGTTGTATTTAGATTTGGTTAGCATTTTCTGTGTTTCGAAACATAGTTTTAACCAAGTAAATTGCCAAGAAATACTTTATTCAAATGCAATTAAAATATTATGTTGGTATTGTAACATATTTATGGTAAATTTGACAGATTCTGCTGGACAATATAATAATGTTTACACGTGAGCAAAAATAAATTCAATTTCGATTATAATTTAATTACACTTCATTCCTAAAACATGTATGGTAATTTAGTATTACTTTTTAATTACATTCAAACATATTCAAACAAATCTTTTCTATCCGTGTATAATTATAGGTTCACGCGAGGTATAATATTACTTCATATTCCGCAATCTAACCGGACATTGTTTAAGATAAAATTAAAAAAAAAAAACAGTAAACAGCAATTTTAAAATCATTAATTTATTTCGGAGAATTTGGATGTATTGACTTCTAAATATTTTATGTTATCTGAAAACTTTATTTAAAAATGGTAGGTACTAAACATATTGTCTGGAGATGACATAAAGACTATGTTATAAGCTATATATCCTCAAATTCAAATTTCGTCCTTTAAGGAGTATACGAAAAAACTTTTTTTAGTAGCTCCTACACAGAAAAAAAAAAATCATCAATATGATGGAATTATTCATAGATATTATGAATTTTTTCACCATCTACCAGATTCATCATATTGATACCAACGTTCATTAAATGATATATTGATTACACAGAATGTACATCATATTGTTGAATTCCGTTCTTCAAACCATGATTCATTGTGTTGAAGAACCATTCATAATATTAATGACTAACGCCATCAATGTAATGAATGCTATCATAAATATTATGAACGCTTGGTAACTGTCGAAAAATTGTTCTTCAATATGATGCTGTAAGTGAGGAATATGTTTCATCATATTAATGAATCAAAATATATTTAATGTGATTTTCGAGAAAATTAATTTGAAACGTGCGTATGATTGTAATGAAAGTCTGCGTTTTGGTCCATATAATGCACCTATTTAATTACTACGCATTTAGCTATACAAATTCTATGAATTATATTAAAATCAAAAACAAAATAAAAGAATGTTTTTATTCTGCATTGAATGCTGGAAAAAACACATATCATATTTAATGAAGCAATTATTACCATTGACTGTGTAGGTGGACATCATACAAATTCCACATCACCATATAAAACAATGATAAGATTTATTTTCCATATTTGAGACTTTTCGCTGGACAGCTGCAGCATCTTTACCAGCAAACATGCTGCCACATTTTTGAGTGAATTACACCAAATTTGGTTGCCAAGCACATGCGGTACATGCTACATACTTGAGCGTACTTGAATGGATAATAGAAAGAACCAGAGTCAGAGCTGGAAATGAATAACGTAAAAGAAGCCATAACAAAAAACAGAAATAAAAAAAATATCTACGAACTATTTAACCAAATTAAGAGCCATTCAGTGGCCTGCTTCTGCTTCTAGTTTGTACTGCTGCCGACCGCTACCTGCTGAAAGGCAGCCTCCGCTCAGACTCTTCTCATGGCTCCATCCATACATTCATCCATCCCATGTTGTAGTTCTTAATGAAGCGCATAAGTGCGCAGACGCATGCGTCTAATGTTTGTGTTGTCGGAAGATGTCGTAGAATTTTATGGTCATATTAGAATTTGAAATATGATGTCGCAACCGCGATGTTGTACGCTGGAAACACATCAAATGTTTAGAAGACATGTAGTCGTAGCTATGCTGTGTAGAAGAGGGTTTCTGGAGAGGGCGGGGGGAAGCGATGAGAGCTAGTGATAAACTAACTTATTACGTGTTTATCTTAATAGTGAATCTTTGGGTTTTATAACGTGTAACGACACAGACAGCGATAACGTTAACATTGAAAAGACGCATTCTACGCAAGACGCGTTGTTGAAACATGGCTCCGTCTGTCTGTCTGAGATGTGATGGCGGGACAATAGGGGTCGAGGCGTCTGAAGTACACAGTGAAGAATGTTTACAATATATTTGTTTTTGTTTTATTTACCTTTATTGCTAATTTGAAAGACACTTTGTAATATTATTGAGTAAAAAATATTCATTTTGTTTCATACGAGTTCTTCCCACTGAAGCCCCCAGTGGAATATACTGCGGACTTCTGCATGAAAAATGATTCCATGACTCTACAGAAATAGAGAAATCATAAAAAAAGATAGTTCCTTACATCAACTCAAGAGTGTAAAACTCCATTTTCTGCTACAGTTAGCAATTTTATTTTTAAACACACTGTTAATTTATGAAATTAATGTTTTCCCGTGATCCGACTTGTGGTTAAAAAAAAATATCATAATTTGTACATATGGGTATCAAATGAAAGCAATTTCTTCAATGATTGCAAGTTTTTAAATCTTTTCAGGATTTGTAAACCCACCACTTTAAGTGGTAACCGCACACATCGTCACATATGTGTAGGGTATTTATAGTCGGCTTAGACCGACTATAACATTCACAATTCTTACTAACTTCATCACACCAACTATCACAATATCCCTACTTCAAAATGTCCCATGTGACCTAACCTTCCTTACTGCTTTACTTTTGAAGTGTTAAATTTAAGAATTTGATTTTTTATTTAAAAAGAGTTTTACTTCTAAACCCAGAGCTAAGGATATTTTTAAAATTGAAAATTTGTTTTCAATAATAAACTACTCGAAATGATATTTTGTAATACAATAACATTGATGTTGTACCTAAAATTGTTTTCTCTGTACGGCGGAAGAAGAGTTAAACGTAACATGATTGACATTTCTGTAACGTTTCTTGGAATAAAAACGGGTTGTGACAGTGCGAACTAGTTTTGTGTTGCAGTACCTTGGAAAAATAAACTTAATGCGGAAATTCTAAAAGAAAACGCTATAGTCATTCAAATGTGGGATTAAATTAAAACTTATCAAAACTTAGAAAATAGTATAAACCACTTAACTGGTACTGGTACTTAAATACCACGTTTATTGTACACAACAGTTTGAACCACTAAGGCCAGTTGAAGCCATATAAAAGGCCATCGAAAATCGTTTGCGTCGGCGACATTCATCAATATTAACTGCACCTTTTATGTATGGGGCCGTAGCAAGCAGCCTGTTGATTCAATGTGATGCCATCATTAGAACCGCATTGCAGACCCATGGTATTCCATTCGATCGCCTCAATACGTGTGCAACATGCGTGATCAATCGTGATCAATGCAGCGGAAGTATACAGACAACAGCGACATCTGCACAAGTAATTCAGAAAAAAAATCGGTGATGTAACCAATCAATATGTGCTCTTATATAAACGACTTGCGAAATACGTATTATTTTAGAGCATTTTTTAAGCATGTTACAACAAAATTGATTTAAAAAAATCTATTGGAATATATTTCGAAATTGCTAATAAAATAGTTTGTTGTTCTCAATTTGGCGAAAACTCGATTTTCAAAACTATTGAAAAAAGTTAAGGCGACCGAGTCATGGTAAACCGTATTATTAATAAAAATTGCAATTTTTGAAAATTAATGAAGAGTAAATTGCCTATCGTCAGATGTGACATTTACACAGCACTTCAAAATGTTAAAAAATGTTCAAACTCAAAAGGTTACATTAACTAAACTATTTAAAAGAAATTAAATTAAAAAACATTCAAATTGTCACATTATCCTCTAATTTCACTGGCAATTTAAATATATATTTAATATCCACACTAAAATTTAATCCGAATTTATAAACATAATCCCCAGACACTGGCTTGGTCCAGGCAGTTTAGGAACATTTTTCCAAAAGATTTCAAGCAGACAAATGCGAAGTGGTTATCTATCACAAGCTGTCTGTTTTCTGCCCGTTCCCAAAATATGCCACAAATTTGCCATTATAATTACACAAAAATTTACAAACTGCTATAAATTTCCGAAAATATTTTATTTATCTGTGTGTTTGCCGGAAATATGCCCAAAATATTCCGAAAAAATGACAGAAATTTTGTCTCAGGAATTTATAAAAGTTCAAAATACAAATGAAAAAATATATACAAATATTTACGATCTCGAAAATACGGGGTAAACATTTTAAACATTCAAATATAAAATTTTACTTAAGGAATGTACACGAAACAATTGTCCATCACATTAGTTACTCTTTTTTTTAATCATAAAAAATTTTAAAATGGTGGAATATATGTCAAAAAATTATATTTATAACTTCTTAGAAGTGGACATAATCTTAAAAAATTACAATCGAAGTGGATGTCAGAAAATGAAATTTGAACATTTAACTGTATCACTTTCATTAAACTTATAAAGAAGTAATAGGTTCGTTATCACGGGCACAAAAAACTACAATATTTACATTAAAAAATCCTTGGGGAAGAGATTACTGGTATTCTGAAGTGTCCACATTAATTTGGCCTAACATAGTGTCCTGCCTAATATCTAAATAATATACACAGAAAATCATCTTTTGGCAAGAGGTTAATTGAACCAAAACCAACGTTTCAGTGTTGCAATTGAAATGCATTTTTTGATGACATGAGGTAATTAAAATGAACGCGTACCATTTTTACTCTAACCGAAATGTTAGTCCGCGCAACTGCACGTTCGGTTGTCGTAACCTCATGATTGTAATTTTTATTCTACCAAATTTTGACGTTTTTGCATTTGTTACGGCAACTGAATACGTTATGATATCAACAAAATAAATGACAAACGGCAACCTCATGTCTATCGGTTGCCACTTTCTTGCCAACAATTATGTAATAAATAAACGTCAACAATTTTCACAAGTCGCAAACAATAGAAAATTCATTAATTAAGTAAAAATGCGAAATAAATATGTGAATATTAATAAAATAAGGAATGAATTCAATACAAATTGCTGTTTAGCTAGTGAAATATAATAAAAATATAAAAATATGTGACCATATGTGGCATTAGAAATAGTTTTGTATATTGTTTAATACTGGTGAAATAAAATATTAAATGTGTCTCTTTTCATACTGTTTTTATTTATCAGAGAAAAGGAATTAATAAATATATTTTTTGAAATTGTATACGGTTTCGGCATGCGCTTGCTGACTTGGAGGTTTAAACAACCTCATGCTTGCTGACTGGAGGTTGGCACTACCTCATGATTGCTGCCTATGAACTAGATACAACCGAATAATTCGGTAGGGCAATTTAGTTGGTTGCCGCAACAAATCGGCTTTTTTTATAATGTGGGATAAAAATAGAGCCACAGCACTCAGACAGTGTTATACAGGTTATATCCATTATTCTGTGACCCAGTTCCCTGGTTTTTAATGATACTTCTTAGATTCATTATTTAATCTAAGAAGGCTATTGTGTGATAAAGAGTGAAGCTGATCCTCTCTCATCACGTCTGTGCCAAAGATCTGCCTTCTAATTCTAGAAAATGCTGGACAGTCACAGAGATAGTGCTCTGTGGTGCCAGTTTCTTCGTAGCAGGCAGAACATAAGGAGCTTTCGGCCAGGCCGAGTGCGTTCATGTGTTTTTCACATGCGTTCTGTCCCGTTAGAAGTCCCGTCAGTTTTCTGCACTCCTTTCTACTTATGGAAAGTAGAAACGAGGCCGATCTTTTGGTTATCCTCGGTGTCATGAGCTTGGAGAATCTGCAATTCGTCTCATTCAGCTATCTGCTCTTGTGTGCATAGGCGACCCAAGAGCTGATGACGAATTTTCCCGTAGATGCAGGTAGTCCAAGCACAGGTTCTGGTCCAAATGGATTATCCTCAGATCCAGCACGTGCTAGTTCGTCAGATGTTTCATTGCCCGAAACTCCTTTATGGCCCGGCACCCAAATCACAGTTGAGACGTGATCTGCATTGACGTACAATTTTGGATGTGATGACCGGGTTGTTCAAAGCCATAAGAGCAGCCTGACTATCGCTGCAAACTGATATAGCCCTGTTCTGCCATCTATTATCCGCAATGTAGTCCATAGCCATAAGTATAGCATAGACTTCGGCTTCAAATACCGAGGCATTGTCGCCTAAGGCGAAGTGAAGTCTGCGGTCATCCGGTTCCACAAACACTCCAGCACCAGATCGGTTCTGGAGCCGTCTGTGAAAATGCGGTGTGACCCTCTACCTGGCTCACAGTCAGGCGTTAGCCAGTCTTGAATGTCAGGTTGGCAGACCTCAAAATTTCGTTTTGGTAATATTTCTGTTATCATTGCATCAGAGGGCATCTCCAGTAGACAGGGTCTAATGGAGTGTCAAGTGCAATGTCAGAAACCACCTCGTTTTAGTCTCCAGCAGCCTTTCATGGCTTCGCCTCTGATGAAGATGTCAAGTGGTGGTAGGTTTAAGATTGCATTCAGTGCTGGACCAGGTTTAGTGGGAAAGGCACCCGTAATACCCAGACACACGGTTCTCTGAATCTTGGCTAGACTAGTTGTCACGCACACAAATCAGCTTTCTGTTTGTACAATTAATCTGAATAAAATATACGTTATAAACATGGTTTCACTATAAAATTCGAAACACTGCTTTAGAAGATGGTTGTTCGTCCTTAATACTACATAAAAGTGAAAAAGTATTTTTTAATGAAAATATTTGTTAAACTTTATTTTAAAAAAATATGGTAAATTTATGGTATTATTTTTACTATTAAAATTGGTCAATAGGATGCATACCATTATTACAATATTATGCGCACAATTAATAAAATAGTTTTTATCAAACAAATGCATGCGAACATTTTGTGTAAATTCGCAGAATGATGTACAAAAGAAACATGTTTCTATCAGAGCTCTCGTTTGCACACGAATATTTCCGGGTAGCCCGAGTTCTCGTGTACACGGACGATCGAAAGCACGTATAATACCCCGGGTTGTTCAAATATCCGTAAATTCCGGGTATTAACTGTTCGAGCTACCTGTGTAGTTCGTTTGTTCGAACTACCCGGGTAGTTCGTTTGTTCGCTAGTTGATCGACCACCCGGGTTCGTTCCTTTGACATTTGTTCATTTAATCGTTTCTTCATTTGTCAGTCTGCCCGTTTGCTTGATGTAGGAGTTGGTCAGAAGCAGGTAGAAAAATGTGGATTGGAAAAAGTTGGCGGAAAGTGAAAAATTGGTAGCAGACATCATCGGAAATCGAATGGTACCCTAAAAAGTAGACCATTACCCATCCATCTTGATTAATTTATGAATGTTCGTTGAGCTAATAGTTATATTAAATTTAATAGAATAAAAACTATGACAGTCCCCAAATAATAATGGACAAATGCATGTTATATTGAAGAAATAACCATAAATTATATAAAAGTCCAATTGACAATATTGTGATATATTTTTGTGCAATATTGCACACTGTGTCTTTCAAAAGCTGAAACGACCGACAACGTGAGCATTGCGAATTATGGCAGCATCATCCATTGTTACCAAATTTAGCAACGAAGTCGTTGCAATGTGTTTTCATTTTGTTTTATTTCAATTATGAGATGCGCTGCTGCAACGCATTTTGGATGACATGCGGCGCGGCGCATAAGTCTTCCATCGAATAGATGCAATCCATATAATAATGATTTGGACATGTTGTCTACGTTGTTTTTCTGGTCTACGCATCAAACTGCAAATGGCGCCACTTTCTATTATTATTTTTATTTGTACAAAAAAAAATTTAAAATAGAAAAAATTAAAATTACGAAAGTCAAGCGCTTTATTGAATTTAGATTTGCGCTCACGAAAATGCAAACTTTCGCTAAATTAATTCGTTATTCAAGCCATTCAATTAAATCGCTGCCATTTTGCAATTTCTGTTCGTAATTTTACGAGCACCACACCACAGCCCTTAAAGTCTTTGCTAGGACCTGAGTCGGATTAAACGTAGCACTCGATGATTAATGTCTCCGTCCGTCCCTTGACTGTCCTTCAGTCAGTCAGTCGGTCGGTCGGTTTGTGGTTTTTTTCCTCGGTCCTAATCAGTTAATTGCGTGCTGTCTTTGCCGGACTACGTTCGCTGTCTGATTGCAGCAGCACTATTAATGCATCCAGCGAACACGCGCCAAGTTATAGCTCCAGCTTCAAGCACCCGAGCATCACGCTTGGTGTTGCAGACCAGGAGCTTCTGGTCTTGTTGCGCAGTCGCCGCAGATGCAACGAAGTCGAATTCACTGAGGCTGATGACGATGACGCTGCATTCCGATGTAATTTATAACTTGGCTAAGTGACGTGATGACGATTACTTCTAAATGTGGAAAATAAAATCATTAACTACAAAAGGTAAAATTACATGTAGCAGTGAGAGTGATTTCCTCAATGCGCAGGCCGCACATAAACTGTGGACTGTGTAAATAAAGCGAAACATAAAAGTGAAATACATTTTTTTGAAGTATAAAAAAAGAAATCCCAATTTTAGCTGTTTAATTTTTGTTTTATTTGGTAACAAAATCACACAAAAATCATTAAATTTATGAGAATTTCAAATGTATAAAATTACATTAAGAATACAAAGATGTTTACAAGAAATATAACAGCCTTAAACATCAATTTAATTGCAAATTACTTAGATCTGTTTTGAGACAAACGTCTTGAAATATGTGTCAAATACGATAGCTATTGCTGGCAAACATCTTTCAAACATGCACGCTGCAAAAAAAAGGGCTCTCCCAAACATAATTTTGCAGGCATTAACATGTATGTTTGGAATTTTATGTAAACATAATATATAATTGACTGATAAATCATTTGTAAACAGTGTTGTATTGAGACTTAAACAGTGTTGTAATGAGCTCTGACATACATTATAATATCTCGAAAACATTTTAATGTTGCCTCATAAAATGGAATATGTTCTAATGGAAACATAATAATTACTACATCCAAATAAAATAAATATTTGAACCGAAACATAAATATGTTCAAAATAAAACATGATTTTGACGGCCTGAATATAAAGATGTTTCCAGTGAAAAATATCAGTTGTTTCAGTTCAAAAAGTAGTATGTTTGCATAGAAACATATTTAAATATTTTTGGAAAGAAATCCTGAAAATAAAATAAAAATAAAATGTTGTTTTTTTATTAATTTTTATTAAAAGTTTTTACACATTGCACCAGCTGACGTTAAACCAAATGATCCAGGCTCACTTTATATTTGGTACAGTTACAGTTGATCTCAGTACAGCACATGGCGTAGGCAAGGAATTCACGGAGGTGTTTGTAAAAAAACATGACAAATTCTGTATGAAAATCGAAACACTGATTTTTATTTGTGGTTTTTTCACATTAGTTTCAGAAATTATATACCTACAGCAAGTTATTATACTTGTTACTATTTGTACTTTTTGTAACACAATTTATATATTTATTTATGTACAAATAACAAAATTATTACCGACGCGAACACGTTTTCTCAACGAACAACAAAAGACACGTACGCAGAAAATGCATATCACCGAGTGCTCAACGAGTGCCAATTTCGTATACAAGAAGAATGTTGGAAGAATACATTTATTTTAATTCAATTTCTTTTTTGTTTGTTTTTAAACATCAATATGTTCAAACGATGGCGAAAGATGGCGTAGGTAGAAAATGCTGCACAACGTTGCCAACTTGCCAATATATTTTCAATATATAATGGTTTCCCTTTCATCTATGTTTTTTTTTTGCACAGTATTCGAATTTTATTCAAAAATGTCTACGCCAGATTCTATTTTATCTATTGTAGTTTTAACAATCAGCATATATTTCCCAGTTCTTTTATAATTTGGCATAAGTCTCAGCTTTCTTTGGCAAATGCTAAGAATCATGCGTTATTTAATCAATCGCAATATTGACAAATTTTGCACATTTTTCATTGATAACCCAGAAAAATAAAGACATAAATTGAACCTAAATTGCACATTACCCTTCAATTAAATGTCCGAAAAGTGCCTGACTCTTCTTTGTTCACGTATAAGAGGGAGGACTTTTTCTTTTTCACTTTGACCAATAAAGAAAATTTAATTAACATATCCAAAAATTTAGAGAAAATTTCAGATTCTTATGTATTTTTATGTATTTCACAATTTAATATTTGGGGCTTTTGTGTTTGAGGCTTTTGTGTTTGAGGCTTTTGTGTTTGGGGCTTTTGTGTATGGTGATTTTGTGTTTGGGGATTTCAAAAACTAGGACAACAATTAAAAAATTACGTTTGCTAGATTAGATATAGGTAAAGACAATACAAATTTTACAAAATATTAATTTTTTTTTTGATTTTAAATTATTACTTGGTGATAAGAATGCTTAAAATTATTGTTGTGTCAAGTTGCGTTTTTCTATGTCTAATACCGAAAATACAATTTCATCATTGTCTTATAAAGGGTTTTTCAATAAGAGCGCTACAAAAGTTTTTTTTTCAAGGGTTTTTCAACAGGGATGCTACAAAAGTAGAGGGACAGGGACAGCAAACGACGACATATTTCTTGCCGCTCTTTTGACATTTCTCTTCAGTAAGGTTTGTCATTTCATGATGGAAAGATATACGAGCCAACAACGAGTCGAAATTATTAAAATTTACTACCGAAATTCGAATTCGTATATCTTTCCATCATGAAAAGGCAAACCTTACTGAAGAGAAATGTCATTTTCCTTTTTCGTAGTTTTGACGATTTTTCCAGCCAATTGACGATTTTTTTGTGGTGTTTTTACGATTGTTTGGGTAAATCTTCTGGCAACGCTGCACAGAACACATTTTAAAACTGTACGTATTTTATAACTATCTGCTTACGACCGCGATACCAATTAAAAAAATACCGCCCCAAGTATCTATTTGACGCACTGATTTATGTTTTTACTAATGATTCGTAAAAACACGAATGTTTCGTAAAATTCTACATATAGCCTCAAAATTTAAGAAAGTTTGGTAAATTATTCGTAAAATGTAAAGCTCATTCGTAAAATATGTTATTCTTTCGTAAAAAATTGTAATAGAAAATAATATAACGAAAATTTCGTTATTTAAACGAAATATTATTAATTTTGTTTTTGTTTTAATTTTACAAATACTAATTCGTAAAATATACGAATCGCTCGTAAAAAATAATTTAAGAAAAAAAAAGAAATTACAAATGTTTCGTGTATTCTACGAATTATTCGTGTATTTTACGAAAAAATAATTTGTAAAATTTCCTAGACATTATTTTTAATGTAAATTATTGATGCAATATGAAACATTGTTGTGGATTATTTGTTGTAGGTTATTATATCTGTAATAGTGAACAAAAATGTTCAATAGTAAAAAATATATATCTTGATTGAACAGTATTAATTAAGACTGCACTATTTCGTAATGATTTAACGTATTCAGATCAGGAATGGAAATATTCATTTATATATAAGTTATAACTTTATTTTTATTAAGTAATGTATAAAATAAATCATTAAATATTTGAATTAAAAACCAATTAAAACCATTACCAATTTTTTTATTTTAGATTGCTAAAACGGCTTTTATTTTTTGTTGCTGCAGTATATGTAGGACATTGCTTAATTCCTTTAATGGATTCCACCGTTTATAATTTTCCTGTTTGTTGACTGAACTTTCATTTTTTAATGCTGTGCTCCAAATGATTATTTTAATCAAGTATTTAGTTCACTATACGCAAACGCGCCAGTCAGTCCGAAAAACAGCTGCCACTTACCCAAGATATCAAAAGCTATTTCAGACGTTTCATGAGCCCCCCTCCACCCCGATTCCCCAAGAGGCTGTAATGAGCGTTCCCGCAAAAATACTTGAATTCAGCGATTGTAAAGTTGCGATCACTTTGGTGAAGCATCTGACAAATTCGAGCTATTGAACACGTTCGATGCGACGACGACAACGACCGAACTGCTGATGTAGGGGCATCGAACGGCCTTGTCTGACCTACTTTATCCGATGCGTCGTCGTCGTCTCCAATGTTGTTGGCGCACACAACGCGGTACAAATCACATTAAATGTCGACTTTCGAGTTTGTGCAGTCGCACAAAAACTTTGAATGTTTTTCAACCTATACCTCGTATCGCTTTGCGCACCTCTCTTATGTTACCACATACTAACATGTTATGTAATTAGCCACATTTGGGAGATCTGTCGACCGAGCGACCGCCAGACTCACCAAACGACCGATCAATCGGCTATATAGCAACTGTAAATGAGTTAATAAACCAACGTAAAACCCGAGCCATATGGTCAGTCGTTTAGATGGTGTCGTCGTCGTCCATGTAAACAGCATTTATAACTCATTTAATACCAAGTCCGATCTCAAACATTTACCAAATTAGGTTTGATTTTCTGACCATTAATTGTGATGGCCTGGCTACAACGATGCGGGTGTAATTCTCTCCAGTTTAATACTTTGACAGGATCAAGTTTTGTGTACGAGAGTGGTTCCACAAATTGACGACTTTAGAACTTTTTAATTTAGAATTTAATTCTGAAATACGCTAATGCTGTGGGTTTTTCCTGTGCTTGGTTGATGTCCAAACAATCGCGTCCTCCATTGGTTACTTCGAGCTATGTCTCACAAAATGACACATTCTCGGGTGCATTTAATGACAGAAATTAGCCTCGGTGCTGAGCTGTCATGTCAGATGGTTGCGCTCGTCTGGACGTGTTTTGTGCAATAACATCGCGTCCGGTCCGGTTCGCTTGTCCACCCCGTTGCTATGTGTACTTAGCCATGTGCACAGATCAAACCGTTAGTTAGTGAATGATGTGTTAATACGCCGTTAGTATCGAATTGGTGGCACAAAGTGCTTCTACTTCATCGGCGTCGCACTGTGTGCGAAATCCATATAAATACTGTGAAAACTGATTATTTTCATAAGCATTCGTTTTTTTTATGCGATCAAATATTTTTAAACTATCTATATTATATACTACATATTTAAGCTTTTTATAACAAAGTTTTACAAAATATAGGACCCAAATCAAACATTAGATTATCCTACTATTTCAGTAGAAAAAAAAACAAAACGATTATTTAAAAAAAGTCGTTTAACCCTGCTGTTGGGACAAAAAAAAAACTTACGAATCATAGGTTAATTGACCATTTTCGTAAAAAATCAAAGAAAACCAATTTTTTACAAATATTTTGATTTATTACTTTGGAAACACAATATTTACGGAAAAAATATATATATTTGAATGCTCAACAAATCATTTGGATTATTCATTAAGGGCCGTTTTTACAGTGGTAGTTTAACTAGATTTGTGGGTTAAACGTAGTTTAATCTCTATTCAGTTTTACAGTGACTTTAAGTCGTTTAAACTCAGTTTAAACGTCTTACGTTGGCCGTTTAAACTACGTTTAAAATTTTAATGTTTTTGACAGATACTGTCCACAATAATGAGAGTTACACACTTTTTTTTTGAACTGTCCGTTCACGGTCTCTGTTTCTTGTTCCCGCATTGTCTGTCGGCATGTTTGTGTTCTGTTTATTTTCTTGTATTTCAGCATTGAATAAATCAAACTTATATTCTCATATGTTCTGAAGTTGCTCGATCTTTTGTATATTTCATTTATTTTATTAATCTAAAATCTATTTACAATGTCTTGATTTACAAAATGTTTGCATAAAATTATCAGCTGTTCCAAATGAGAGAAATAATCGATATTTTGTTGACATTTGCCAGTGACGTCATATTTATCCGACTTGAGTCAGTTCATTTTAAACACAAAACAGCTATCAAAGTTAAACGTCGTTTAAATTTATGAGACGTTTAATTAAACAAAAGTTAAACTAGGTTTAAACTAGCACTGTAAAACTGGCCCTAAGTGTTCAAATAGATTTTTAACACTTGTCATACAAAATATATTTGAAAACCATCGGGAAAGCTATTGTATAACACCAAAATTAGTTTTGTGATACCCGTAAATTCATTTCATCATGCACTAAAAGTGAAAGCGTATTTTAAGTTAGGTCATCCGTTTGTAACACCCAGAAGGAGGCGTGACCGGTAAGCAAATGTGTATATTTGATTGATCAGTGTGACCTCTTGAGTCGACTAAGCAATGTCCGTCGGCCCGTCGGTCCGTCTGTTCGCTTGTCTTTCCGCTTGTATGTTCCTCTATTTGTCCGTCTATCTGTGTTTTTTATGTATGTTGAAATCACGATGAACCGAAAACTAAAAGAGTTAGATCATGTAAACTTAGAAGTTAGATTACTTTTATACTCATGATATCTGGTATTGAAAATGGTCATGATCGGTCTATTATGATCTGTGAACCAACCACTTATATGTATTAACTCATATAACACAGATATCCACGGGTGAATTTCACTTCATACCAGCCTAAGTCATAGTTTAATTGACGCACTGTCGTATTCGTACGATGTCGTACAAATACTATCAAACTGTGAATGCGCCATATAAGTATAATAATTATAATACGAAAAGGATAGGGTTTTTAATAAAAATGATCGGTTTACATATCGTTGTTTTTATAATTCTAGATATCGGGATTATTTGTACAGAAAAGTTTTTTTTTTACAAAATATCGAAAGAATACACTAAACACAATTTTATAATATTTTGAGTATTTATCAAAAAATTGTCATTTTTGTATCGAATTTAACAATTATTATCACCCAGGATATATACATTTTAAATTTTGTCATATCTAAATTAATCCGAATACTCCTGAATTAGTTTTATTTCGAATATTATGTTGAAATTTTTTTAGATTTACTAATTAGGACGCAAAATCCCTAATATGTCATTTACTTTTTATTGAGTGCAAGGAAATGACAGGATGAAGTGTGCAAGTACGGTAAGAACCGAGAAAACATATTAAAAAATATATAACAAAGAGTGTATTGAACAAAATGCACAAAAAACAAAGTTAGAAAAAATGTTTCAATCGGAATGATAAAATAAAGTTCAAAATGAAAAATTCGAAACAAAACAGTATTTAAAAAACTATTTGAATCGTTTTGCGTAGATAAAGTGAAGAAAAATAACAATATATTTCAGAAAAAAATAATCGACATAAATATAGCAACCAATATTAATTGCATGTATTAATAAGTCTAGCAATGAAATTCAGTAATGCAATGAAAACATTTGCTATTCGTCGTCAAATCAGCAATTATATTTGCTAAAACTGCACCGACTAATTAAATTGCTGCATTGACGTACAAATATTCATATTAGCAAACGGAATTGCTGATTTAACGAATAATAGCAAATGTTTTCATTAAATTACTGAATTTTATTGCTAGACTCTATTAATGCATTCAATTAATATCGGTTGATTAATTGAATGTAATGTAAATTAATAAATTTACGTTGATTATTTTTTTCTGTGTACAATTTATTATTTTCCTATGATTGCATATTAAAATGAATTTCTGCTTCTACACTTTATAAATGTTTGCCTTTTTTTCACGAGACACTGTCATTAAAAAAATAGACGGACGAAATGTGACTTGAAAGTTTTTAAACACTCTATTAATAATCATTAATAGTTGGCGCTATAGTCCTGAAGAACTTAGGCCAAGCTCTTTCACCATTTAAGCTGTGCATGTTATAATTTTACTCAAAATGGTGGGACCTACAATTTAAACTGTTCGGCATCAATTGATGCTGAATGCGAATGACAGGGGTGACAGCTTTTTCATGGGATGTGTTTACTCTCCACAGAAAAAAATATTCGACGTAAATATAGCAACCGATATTTATTACATTCATTAATCAATCCAGAAATTAAATTCACTAATTTAATGAAAACATTTGCTATTTTTTGTTTTATAAGCAATCGCGTTCGCTGATATGAATATTTGTACATCAATGCAGCAAATAATTTAGTCGGCGCAGATTTAGCAAATATAATTACTGAAACTGCGCCGACTATTTAATTTGCTGCATTGACGTACAAATATTCATATTAGCAAACGGAATTGTGATTTAACGAATAATAGCAAATGTTTTCATTAAATTAGTGAATTTTATTGCTGGATTGATTAATGAATGTAATTAACATCGTTTGCTATATTTACGTCGATTATATTTTCTGTGTCGGAGGTTTGCCATTCTCTGCCGAGAGGTAGCCCGTTATAGATTTTTTCTTTTTATGAAAAGATGTTTTTAGCCCCAGCCCAGCTTTGAACATGGGAGCCTTCGGCTCGCAGTCCAACGCATAAACCTCTGCTGTATCTCTAGCTATTTTCTCTATTGTGTAAACTCGCCCTTAAAGAGCTTACTTTTAATTAAACATCTTCTTCTTTTAAGAGTTTGAATATTTTAAAGAATTTTTACTATTTTATATTTGCTGACTTTTTGATCCATTGTATCGATTTCGACTCTTTGTAGGAAAATTAGAGTAGTCACTATTTTTTAAAATAATAGTTGCGCTAATAGATATTACGTAAATTTCGTAAGATTTCGATTTTGCACGTTTTTATTTGCATTCATTTTAATGAATTGTTACGACGTGCCTGTTAAATTCTAAAATGACAATGACGTAAAATTACAAGCCTTACGCATTTCAGTTTAAGTAATGTATTTAAATTCGGAATGACTGCAATTTTAGTTATAACGTGATAATGTATTTTTGTTTTTCTCATGTGTCTCTGGTGCTTGTGCGCTGCTATAAATTAGTCTTATACAAGGAGGCAACGAATAACTCAAAAACGAAAATTATGCCTCGCAGTTACTGTAAAAGCAACATTGTTGTTGCAACATTTATTCATTGATTATTAAGCTCATTTCTTAGCGAAAATCAAATAAGCCATTTTTCATTTTACCTCGGTCGCAATATCTGCATATCTGAGGTATCTAAGTATCGAAGTATCTGAACTGAATAGACCGGACTGGCCTTGTCTGCGACACAATTGCCTCCCGGCTACTGTCGAATGTTTTAATAATAATCCATTAAGTTGCCTTGTCTTGCCTGCCGCACTGCCTAGTTTTAATCCTCGTTTGATCTCAGCTGCGGATGTTGCAGTGCCGCAAGTCATCAGGATTTCAATGGAGTTCTTCTTGGTGTGTGGGGGCTGCTGCTGCCCGATCGAATGGTTAGTGTTGAACTTGAAAAGAAGAGGAAAAATTTTGATTAATTCCAAACGATGCCCGCATTCAAGTGCATGTAATTTATTCAATGCTACAGAACAGAACAGTTTTAATGCATCACATAACGATCAATTTGGCCTAATTGCACGTAGTATCATCTATCATTCAAACGAACTCAATCGAGAATCGAGTTGGATGCAAGTGCAAAGCGTGGGACTTGGTTAAGTATTGGTTAAATCATGTAATTAGTATGCAAAGGGTGCCATAATGACTCGTGGTTCCAGATGGAGTTATTGCATTGGTCAATGCTTTGCATTGCTTCAGCTCGATTTGGATTCACTTAACGTTCTTGCAACGAATGTAAAAGTTTTTTTTTTTATTTTTATTTTTATTTTATTCTTTGGCTGATTATAAATTTCTCATTAAAATTCTTATATCGAAATTCCTTGAAAAAAACGAATGATTTTCTGTTAAGTTATTAAAGAACACAACTTTGATAAATTTTGTTTTATTTGTACACATATTTAAAATCATAAATATATTGTACATTGTAACGTCGGTAGCTCAAGGTTAGTGCGTTGGACTGCGAGCCGAAAGGTTCCCGGTTCAAGCCTTGACTGGGGCTAACAACATATTTTCATAGAAACACGATACGATACTACGATAGTAAAACTTTGCCTATGAAAAGCTCTCACCCGCCATTCGAATTCGGCATTAAACTGTAGGTCCCCCCACTTTGAGTACAAATGTAACACGCACAGCTTAAAATCGTGAGAGAGCTTGGCCTAAGTTCTTATAGGGCTGTAGCGCCAAGCTATTATTATTATTAACCCTAGCCCTCAATAGAGAATCGAGTTGGATGCAAGTGCAAAGCGTGGGACTTGGTTAAGTATTGATTAAATCCTGTAATTAGTATGCAATGGGTGCCATAATGACATGCTGTTCCAGATGGAGTTATTGCATTGGTCACGGTTACCCGGGTACCCGAACGGACTTTGAAGTCAAATATTTCTCGAACCAAATATGTTAAAAATTTGAGGTTCCATAACATCTTACAAATAATAATTTTCTATCGTTTTTTCTCATTTGTGGCTTTCTAGAAATATTTGCGTCGGCTGTGGAGCCGCCCAAAGTCAAATAGTTCGCGAAATATAACTTTTTGAATTTCAATATCGACTAATTTCTGCCTTAAACTAATTTCTGTTTAAAATCTAATGCCCTTGTTGTTGCTGTGTCTGAGGATCTCAGTTTTTATATATATGTCATAAATTCATCGAAAATTACCTTAGCTTGTCACCATTCTAATAAATTTACGATGCAATCCATCCAAATTCTCTATTTTTCCATATAAAATACACACGGGTACCCGGGTACCCTTGTATGTAAATGTTGTCAGGAGGATTAGGGTTAAATATATTGTTACGAAAAGAGGCAATTTGCCCCACTGTGCAAGCATTCAACAATAATAAATGAGACGCAAGACAATTCAGCGCACTAAGCAATGTGTTAGAAAGAGACGGAAGATCAGTCAGCGTATTGAGCAATGTGCGAGAAAGAGATGGAAGATCAGCCCATTAAAACACATGAGTGCGAATGAGATGCCAATAGCATGCGTCATTCACGAAACGAGTAGAAGGTTCTCGAAACAAGTCGAAGCTTGTCGAAACGTGTCGAACTGATGCATGCAGTATATAAGGGAGCCGCATCTGAGGTACAGCACTTCAGTAGTGATTGTAAAGTGGTCGAGTGCAGCTCGTGTGATAAATGTCAAGTTAAATTGTGGAATGCAGCAGTTGTTAGAATTTGTTATTAGTAAAGTTGTTTATTAAAGTGAATTAATAAAGTTAATTGTTATAATTTAAACCAAACATAAGAGTGTTTTTATTTTGTACACAATACAGCGATACGAACTCGTAGAACAGTTTTCCGTATACTGAATTTTCGTAATAATATTGTACTACCATCAATTAGCAAAAAAATTGTGTCTTTGCATTTTTATGATTTATACATCAATATTATAAATTTTGTTCATTAATATGATGATTTTTCACCAATAAATATTTTAGGTTATGATTACTTAGACTGAAAAAAGAATACAAATTCAACCAACTATAATCTTATCATTATTTCGTATGTATAATTCATAACACTATCCTACGGGGAAATGAACCGGTTCAGGACTGGTCTTAAAAATCGTGTTCTATGATTGGTATCTTTAGATTTATCACAAAACTAGTCCATAAAATCTTATTCTGTGACCGGTACCGGGTTTTTTTTATTTAAAAAAATTTTTATTTCTTTTTTATTGTAATTTTTTTATATATTTAAAATTTTAGTTATATTATTTTATTTTAATTTACATTATATTAATGAAAAAATTATGTTATAAATTATTGCGAAAGTACATAACATCAGTGATGCGAATTGGTGGGGAATTTTTGTCTTAGTGAGTAATCGAGGAATGGTCCACTTTTGGCGGGAAATTTCAAATTAGGATCTGTTACATTTTTTTACATATTTAAGAATTATGGATATATGGGCATAGTGCAATTTTTTGTCAAATTTTAATATGAAAATTTGGAAACAGCTTCAATCGAAAACTGGAACTTGCATTCATTAATCAATCCAGCAATTAAATTCACTAATTCAATGCTTTGCTATTCTTCGTTATATAAGCAATTGCGTTCGCTAATATGAATATTTGTATGTTAATGCAGCAAATAATTTAGGCGGCGCAGTTTTAGCAAATATAATTGCTGAAACTGCTCCGACTAATTAATTTGCAGCATTGACGTACTAATATTCATATTAGCAAACGCAATTGTTGATTTAACGAAGAATAGCAAATGTTATCATTAAATTAGTGAATTTCAATGCTGGATAGATTAATGAATGCTATTAAAATCGTATGCTATATTTTCGTCGATTATTTTTTCTGTGCAGTTTTTTTATCTAAATAAATTGCCAATTTTTATGCTGAAGTACCAAGTTTAATATGATGAATTTGTTTAATATGATCCAGTTTTTCAGTCACATTTTAATTAAGTTTAAACTAGGTGTAATTTCATATATAGTCAACATAATTTCATAATAACAGAGTAGTATTTGTCTATCTCTCTGTAAATTTTAAAGAAATTCTGATTTGGAAATATAGATTTTTGAAATATGTAAAAATTTGCACTGAAAAATTGGACTTTAATAAATATAGCACTACTTACTAATGATGAATATTTTTTCTCAATTTATGTCTGATAAATGCATTCAAAAATTAGGGAAATAAATGAATAAATAAAAAAATACTAAATGGTTAAAAAAATAATAAATGGGATATTTCGATTTTTATGAAAAATGTAGTAAAAACACTATTAATTCTCAGTGTGTTTAAATTATATTCGTTCGGGGTATTTTATATTTAATTGGAGAATTTTGTTATGAATATCGGGGACAATGAAAATATGAGTTGGCATCACTGTATAACATATATTTTTCTAATGATGAAGTTGGAAGCATAATTAAATATGCAACCATTGCCATCATCACCATTTTTGATGACACACTTAGAGGATGATCAAGCTCTATAAGTGTATATCTTGGCATATACCAAATGAGAATAATATGCGCGGAACCTAACGCGCAAACAAAAATTCCATCGTTTGCTTTTTTGCCGGCGTTCATGACGCCGCGCCGCATCGTGCGCTCAGCGATTGTTAATGCAATTAATTCAATAGTAAATTCAACAAAATATTTAATTGTTTTTCTGTTAATTTATTAATTAAGATAATTAAATATTTAATTCTATAGTCGTTTCATAAAATATTTGAATTGTATTTTTGTATATTTTCTGTTTATTTATTAATTAATATTATTAAATATTTAATCAATATAATTATGGGTAGTATCGGAGATGAATTTTTTGCTATATTTTTTCTTTGTAGTTATTTGAAATTGGATGTATTTGATATATTTTAATTTTTTTATTCTCTATAAATTTTAAGGATTTGAAATTTTTTAATACAAAAACCGAAATGAAACTTGATACCTTAACAAAACAAGGAAAAATCCTAAATCGTACTTCATTGTGTTTTGAATTAACTCCTTGTTGAAAACCCCATCGAGATTAGTTCGTTTTGAGTTAAAATGCATAAAAGTGTTAATAGTTTTTATAATTAAATTCGTGTTGAGATTTTAACATTTTGCACAATTTTGCAGACAGACAATAACCAATTGAAATGCATTTTACATGAGTAGCTAATAAATTTACATTTCGCCTGCCGAATCCTAATTTGGCATAAAGAAGATTAATTACCTGCTAATCCTAATAGCTGGCACTGCATGCCTCACTTGCATGCCTCACTTGCATCAAGCTGCAACATGTGACCGCCAACAACAACAACGATGACGACAACATTTATGTTTAATGAAAATTGTTGCACATTTTCTTTTCATTTGAATGTAAGTAATTCGACAGCATTTATTGCGACGGCATTTACTTCTTTGAATATTATTAGGACTTTGTTGCGCAACATGTTTTCAGTTTCGACTTCGATTTCGTTTTCATTGTCGGTGATCATTCGATGCGGTTTTAGCAACATGCTGCGCTTGTTGTGCAACTTTCACAGGTATTGTGTCCCAATGGCAGAGCGTAGACAAAGAGATGACTTTGTGGCATTCACTCCCGTTGTTCTGTGGGAAACGACGAGATGATTTTATTGTAATTACTTGCGAACATTAAATATTTTCAATTAAGATTTTTTTTTTAATATATTAAATAATGAAACAGTACACTTAAAGACAAAATTGCTTGTCGTGTAGTTGTTTCAACGCACCTATCAAATGTAGTTTGATTCAACTGCGAAATCAGATGTTTTTAGAAAAACGACGCCAAATCTTTCCATCATGAAATGGCAAACCTTACTGAAGAGAAATGCCAAAAGAGCGGCAAGAAATATGGCGTCGTTTGCTGTCCCTGTCGCTCTACTTTTGAAGCGTTCCTGTTGAAAAACCCTTGAAAAAAAAACTTTTGTAGCGCTCTTATTGAAAAACCCTTTATGAACATTGGAATTTTTGACATGTATATAGTCAAATGACATGTTGATAGCCAAATTTTTTTCATTTCTCTGCAGTCATGATTTCAAAATATCGACAGACACACACAGAGAGATTTGTTACGCCAACCAACTCTTTTCCCAACCAACTTATTCGGTTCACACAACCGCTTAGTCGGTTGTTATTGTCAAATTTAAAACAGTTATAGTTTGTACAGCAACCAATTTCGAACTGTTTTAGAACAATTTAGTACAGATTTATAGCCATTAGGAGTGTGTATAGACTAATGTATATAATATGGCAGTTACGCCAGCATATTTGTAAACCATACGATTTTACGGAATGAATTTAGTTGGTACAACTAACAGTTTCATTCTTCCAACCACATGTCAAAAAAAGATTTTTCTGTATGCAGACACAGCCATTTTAGAAAATTCAATATAATATTTAATTAATCATTCGTCACATATTGGCTATGGCAGCTTTTCGTCAAATGTAGTATAACTCAAACCTTAAACAGCCCACCTTCAAATTAGTTGGAAAGAGTCTTCTTAAGGCCATATTTTTGTGGAATTTCCTTTGTATATTCTTTTTTCAACTCCAAACCAGCACAAAACACGATCAACTCTTTTGCCAGAACTCAATTCAACAACAATATTTAAGCCTCTCAGACTGCAGTCTATAGATTGAAGTTGGTGAAAAGAATGATGGGCATACGTAGAATAGGTAAACTGTACCTTATACATACTTTCAACAAAGTTGTTATCCGCAGCATAGACCTCCACGTCAACAGCAATAGCAAGAGACACAGCAACAGCAATAGCAATAGCAACAGACACAGCAACTGCACTTATATGGACAATTTGTTATGCAAACCCCTGGAACACGACCTCTGCACTGAAAATGTTCAGTTTTCATGAATATCTTTTACATATTATGAATATACATAAAACATTTAATAATATTATGAACATAATAATAATAATAGTTTGGCACTACAGTCCTATAAAAACTAAGGCCGAACTCTCTCACCATTTTGAGCTGTGCTTTTTATTTTTAACTCAAAGTGGTTGGACCTACAGTTTATTGCCGAATCCGAACGGCGGGTGAGAGCTTTTCATAGGCAATGTTTTACTCTCGTAGGTTTGCCATTTACTGCCGAGAGGTAGCGCGGTATAGAAAAATGTTTCTATGAAAAGATGTTCCAGACTTGAACCGGGATCTTTCGGCTCGCAGTCCAACGCACTAACCACTGTGCTACCGCGGCTACAACATGAACATAATTTATATATATTATGTATTGTGTTAATTAATGTAATTAATCTTTCAGTATATAAAATGTCACAAAACATATACGAATAGAAAAATAATAGCATTCATAGATAATATGATTTCAGTTCATGATCAACATTTAGCTTGTTTCCTTCACTTTAATGTTTAACAAAACCGGTACGCAATAACGTACACCTTTTATGTGTATTCTCAAACATGAAAGTGTTGGATTGGTGTACTAGGCATATGAGATTTGCGTGAGCATAAAATAGAAATCAATAAAGAGTAATATATATTTCTCATTTGCTTTTAATGCATTTCGAATCTCTATGCTTCCTTAGTTCATGTCGCCGTTTTTACTTGAGGATCGCATCAATTAAACACATCGCATCATAAGTAAACTTAACATATTTATGTTTCCCTTGTTATTTCTGGTCAATTATATACATATATCTTTAAGGGTCAAGATGAACGTAAGTTTAAATTCGATTTATGATTTTTTTATCTGTGTACAAGGAACTGAGCCCAGCTTCGAGAAATCCCAAGAGACAGGCAATACATACTACAAATGCTGCAAAACATTATTAGAAGATACGCCCGTTAATTCATCTGCATATAAGGATTTGACTGCCGACTTCCTCCGTGGCCGGTCTCATGGCTCATGGCCCATGTTCATCCTCTGCGAAGGCAGGCAGTCTATAGGCTACTGGTTAAATTCTAACATTGTGTCGGACGGTTGCTGCTCCAACGAGTACAACGACGACTACGTTCGTCTAGTTGGGAGTGTGACCAATTTAGTGAAAATTTCTAAGCAGCAGTCGTGATTTTGAGGAGGTTCTAAATTTGAACTTTGCTGCCAGCCTGCTGCATTTACATAGCAAAATTCTCAAGAAAATAAACGAAATAATTGAAATCCATGGTTCGTGTACGTAAAATACTATTTGAGTTAAGAACTTCGTTCTTTTTCGATTTAATTAAAATGTTTATATAGACTGCAGCATTGCTGTCTGATCATCGTTGAAAAATATTTTGCATTCTCACATAAATAAACTGGGTTTAATTGAATTATTGAGTTTGACAAATAGTCACGTCAACGTGAAATTAGCAGCCCTCGTTCGACGTTGACGAATTTTGCATCATTTGTCAATTGTCAAAAATGTATTTGCCATGCATGCGGCTTGTAAGACAAAACGCATAATGGCCATAATAACATGTTGTGGTTGGTTGGTAGGTTGGTAATGGCATGTAGGACGTAAATTGCATTTGGGTGTAGCTCTTGAACTCGTGTCACCGTGCATAATTCTTTGCTGCCAAATTAGAAATATTCAATAGAAAAAATGCCAACGCATTTGCGGCGCGGCATAACTTTGAAATTAAAAAGCTCAAAGATGATGACTAGGGTATCTGTTTGGGGTTTCAATCAGTGGACAAAAAATATTTTTTTTATTTTTAGTTTTTATTATTTTTGGATTTTCTGAATATTAAGGCAATCTTTGGTACATAATTCTTTTAAATCTACCTACTGGGACCGAAGATATGAACGTTTGAAAAAGTTTTCCTTAAAAACTTCATGTCTTTTAAATGAAGCGTCCTAGAGGGGTCAAAGTCTGCATACATTTTTTGGGTTTTCGTGATTTTGACATTTTCATAATTAATGCTGAATATTAAAGCAGTTTTTTGGTACGGAATTCTTTTAAATATCCCTACTGTGACCGACGATTTCAATGGTTGAATCAAGTTTTTCTTAAAACCTTCATATCTTTTAAACGGAGCGTCCTAGAGGGGTCAATGTAGATAGATTTTTTGGATTTTCGGCATTTTCTTAAAACCTCCATAACGTTTAAACAGAGCATCCTAGAGTGATGAAAGTCTGCATAATTAATGCTGAGTATTTAGACTGTCGTTTGGTACGTAATTCTTTTAAACATTTCTACTGGGACCGACGATATCCATTATTGAAAAAGTTTTCCTTAAAACCTTCATATCTTTTAAACGGCGGGTCCTAGGGGGGTCAAAGTCTGCGTAGATTTTTTGATTTTTGGGATTTCGGCATTTTCTTAAAACCTCCATAACGTTTAAACAGAGCATCCTAGAGTGATGTAAGTCTGCATAATTAATGCTCAGTATTTAGACTGTCGTTTGGTACGTAATTCTTTTATATATTTCTACTGGGACCGACGATATCAATGGTTGACAAAAGTTTTCCTTAAGCCTTCATATCTTTCAAACGGAGTGTCCTAGAGGGGTCAAAGTCTGTATACAATTTTTGATTTTCGGGATTTCGGCATTTTCTTAAAACCTCCATAACGTCTAAACAGAGTATCCTAGAGTGATGAAAGTCTGCATAATTAATGCTTAATATTAAAGCTGTCGTTTGCTACGTAATTCATTTAAATATCCCTACTGGGACCGACGATATCAACGGTTGAAATTGTTTGTCTTAAAACCTTTATATCTTTTAAACGGCGTTTCCTAGAGGGGTCAAAGTCTGCGTAGATTTTTTGATTTTCGGGATTTCGGCATTTTCTTAAAACCTCCATAACGTTTAAACAGAGCATCCTAGAGTGATGTAAGTCTGCATAATTAATGCTCAGTATTTAGACTGTCGTTTGGTACGTAATTCATTTATATATTTCTACTGGGACCGACGATATCAATGATTGATAAAGTTTTCCTTAAAACCTTCATATCTTTTAAACGGCGCGTCCTAGAGGGGTCAAAGTCTGCGTAGATATTTTTTGATTTTTGGGATTTCGGCATTTTCTTAAAACCTCCATAACGTTTAAACAGAGCATCCTAGAGTGATGTAAGTCTGTATAATTAATGCTCAGTATTTAGACTGTCGTTTGGTACGTAATTCTTTTATATATTTCTACTGGGACCGACGATATCAATGGTTTACAAAAGTTTTCCTTAAAACCTTCATATCTTTTAAACGGAGCGTCCTAGAGGGGTCAAAGTCTACCTACATTTTTTGGATTTTCGGGATTTCGACATTTTCTTAAAACCTCCTTCATCCTAGAGTGATGAAAGTTTGCGTAATTAATGCTGAATATTAAAGCTGTCGTTTCGTACATAATTCTTTTAAATATTCCTACTGTGGCCAACGATATCAATGGTTGAATCAAGTTTTTCTTAAAACCTTCATATCTTTTAAACGGAGTGTCCTAGAGGGGTCAAACTCTGTATACATTTTTTGATTTTCGGGATTTCGACATTTTCTTAAAACCTCCATATCTTTTAAACAGAGCATCCCTAATATTCAGCATTAATTATGCAGACTTTCGCCCCTCTAGGATTCTACAGCCATTTGATGTTAAAGATGTGATTTCTTGATTCGTAATAAGTCTATCCCAATGATTTTTATACCAAATAATCACATTCCATGTGGGACAAAAAGTGCAAAGTTTAACCCATTGACGACGCCTTTTATATAACGACGTTTTAAAACTCTTTAAATTTTATTAAAAAACGTGTAGGCATAATTGTGATTTGGAGAGGACTTCAATTTGTAGTGATAAATTGCATTCTATGGAAATATATTTTATCTTTTATACGGATTTTTTAGTTTTTAAACTTTGTAAAAAAAAACACATTGTATTAGGAATAGCTGTATTATGTGTTGTCGACATCGTTAATTATAAAAAAAATGTATCTCTGGAGCGACATAATTCCTCACAAAACAAAACGTGAGAAAGAAGAAAAAACTATTTTACGCGACAGACGTGCGTAGCGGTCCACGGAACAGACAGACGAACGGACGGACCAACGAACAGAGAGATATACAGACGGACGGTCAGGCAGCCTACTCATCCATATAAGGTCGTGTATTCGTAATAAATCTAGGTCTCTGTAGAAAAATTCAAAGTTTTTTTTTATCGGCTTCATGCAACGAATAGGCATCAAAAGAGCCAGATAAAACTTAAGACGCTTGAGCAGAAGAACCATTTACATACTTTTGCTGTACAGCATGTTTTACCACTTCAATTTGCCAGTTAATAAGTGTAATTTTTAAGCTGACTGTCTCTGGAGCAGTTGACGTTTAAGAGAATAAAAAATAATACCAACGGGTAAAAAAAACAAATGATTTATTAACATTTTCTACTAGTGCTCGTACGTAGAGCACAAAGTATTTTTTTATTATATTGGGGTCACTTAGTTCATATCTGTTGCAAACCCATTGTCACTACGCGGAACACATGGCCCCATAAGGAGGTCAACAAACAGAATTAATGCTTTGTTTTTGGAGGCTCTGTTTTTTCGTGGTAATTTTTGTTTTTTTCTTTTTTTTTTTTTTGGCAGACAAAAAGGTTTTATTGATCATTGAAGCATGACTACAACTAGTTTGCTTCGGTAACGAAAACTCGTAGATAACTTCATGCCCAACGTTGCCCGAATGAATTATTGTAGGTTTTCAATTATGGAACCTATTTGGCCCACTTTACGTTGGGCGCAGGCTGTGACCACGACGTAGATCTACCAAGTTATTCTAACAAATACTACAGAGCGCGTTGTGGGTGAAACTTAGTACATGTTGTTTTGTGGGATTTTTGCGATTTTCTTCGATGAAATTATGATTATTGCAGTTGACCCGATTCATTCAAAGTCAACAATACAGCATCTAAAAATAGAATTTTAATAGGCAGTGATTTTGCTATTGCAATTATTAACTAATTTATTGCAATCATTTTGAGACTCAGTCACTTTTGCGATTTTATTTTATGCCTGTCTGTGACAATTGAGTTGTTATGGCAAATATTTTTATACTACGCATAAAAATTGTTATAGTTATAGGTTTATATTTTGCGATTAGGCTTCAAAAGATTTTGTAACGCGTGCAGTATAAACTTAAGTCATGCCACACCTTAATACAAGGAATTTGAACGATTTTATTGTGCAGACATTAACAGCCTATCGACTTGGGCACCTTTTAAATTACAAAATAAGTAAAACTTTATTAGGTTATGAAATGAAATTTTACGATGTTCAAATTCTGCTTTAAAGTTTAGAAATTCTGCGCTTATTCTGTGCGATTTGTTTTAGATGTTTCTGGAATTAAAGTGCATTCTATATTTTTTTTTGTAAATGCAACATGCGCGAAGGAATTGGCTTAAATTTCTGAAATACAAAAGGCACTAAACAGATAGAAGAACAGAAATAAATGTCTAAAATTGTCACCGGAAAAATTTTCTCTGTCAAGAATTGTCTTGGGAAAGAATGTACCCGATATAAATTTTCTCATGTTCGAATGAGGAAGAATTCATTAAAAAAATGTATTTAGGTAGTATGTATCGGAATAATTTACCGGTTAATAAATTTCCAAGATAGGATTTTCTCAGAGAATAATTTTTCTTGAGCATAAATTGATTTCCTCAGGCTAGATTTGTCTGAGAAAGAATAGACCTGGTAAGAATTTTCTGTTGGAAGATTTGTCACAACGAAAAACTATCCGAAGAAGAATTGCGCGGGTAAAAAATGTCTAAGGTAGAATTTTCACGGGGAACAAAATTGTCTGGAAACGATTGAGATTGTCTCTTGAAATAATTGTCTCGGGGATGAATTTTTCGAGTAAGAAATGTCCGAGGTTTAGTTGCCTCGGGGAAGAATTTTCTGCGGACGAAAACGGGAAGAGACGGGTTCAGTTTAGATTTGTATGGGATACTTTTATTTTAGGATGAATCGAATACGTATAAATTACGTCCAAGAATAATTGTCTCAGGGAATAACTATTCAAAAAGGATTTGTCCTGGTAAGAAATGAAGGGGAAATTGTCCGCGGAACAATTTTCTCTTGGAAAAATGTTCTCGGAAAATTTATCCAAGAAAAATTTATCAGGTATAAAATTGTTGAATTTTCTCTTGGAAAAATGGTCTCGGGGAAAATTTATCCAAGAAAAATTTATCAGGTATAAAATTGTTGAATTTCCTCGGGGAATTATTAAGAAGAAGAATTTGCTGGGAACGAATTCTACCTATAAAGAATTGTCTAGAATGGAAATTGACTCGGAAATATTTATCTCTAGAATGAATTGTTTCGGGGAAACATTTTTTTTGGTAAGAAACATTTGTCTCGTGGAAAAATTGTTTAGGAACAAAATAACAGAATTTTCTCTTGGAAAAATGGTCTCGGGGAAAATTTATCCAAGAAAAATTTATCAGGTATAAAATTGTTGAATTTCCTCGGGGAATTATTAAGAAGAAGAATTTGCTGGGAACGAATTCTACCTATAAAGAATTGTCTAGAATGGAAATTGACTCGGAAATATTTATCTCTAGAATGAATTGTTTCGGGGAAACATTTTTTTTGGTAAGAAACATTTGTCTCGTGGAAAAATTGTTTAGGAACAAAATAACAGGTATGAAATGGTTGAATTTACTCGGGGAAGAAGAATTTTCTGTGGACGAATTGTATCGGGAAAGAATTGACTCGGAAATTTTTATCTCTATCCACAGGAATTATTTTCTATAGGGAGAATATTTTCTAGGAAGAATTGTCCGGTGAAGATTTTTATTAAAAATAGTTTACCGGCTAAGTTATTTTTTAGGGTAGATTTCATTTAGGAAGAATTAAATATGGAACCAGTTGGGAAGGTTAGATCACATGGGAAATTTTAAAGTAGGTGTAATTATGATAGTTAGGATTATCAAAATTATAGTCGGTCTAAGCCTACTATAAATACCCTACACATATGTGTGGTTACCATTCAAAGTGATATATAGGTCACCAGGGTATACGAATCCTGAAAATAACTACAAACATTCAATCGCTGAAGAATTTCCATTCATTTGATACCCATATTTACAAATGGGTAGGTGTACCGAATTTCGATTTTTTTTTTTTGTGAACCACAAGTCTTTTTGCCGGAAAATTTATTATAATGTATTTGAGCATGATATCAATATATATTTGACCAAAAAAGTTTACCTAAGCACGTATACATAAAAATTGATCTTTATATGTACATTTTATATGAGGTATTTGAACATAAGTGGTCGGATCATAGGTCACAATGGACCGATCTCGCCATGTTTTTCGCACATACAGCGTAGGTATATTAGTAATCTAATTTATAAGTTTCATTTATCTAGCTCTTCAATTTTAAGTAGTAGGGATTTCAACAGACAGACGGAGGAGGTCATGCTGATCAAGAATATATATACTTTTCCATACCGGAGATGCTTCCTTCTGGGTGTTACAAACGGCGTACCAAACTGAATATACCCTTTCACTCTTAGTGTAGGGTATAAAAAGAATTGTTCTCGTAGGATAAATAATTTTCTCGGGGAAAAATTCACTGAAAAGTATTTTCTCTAGAAAAAAATAACTCGTAGAAAAATTGTCCAGTAAAAATTTATGATTTTATGAAGTATGAATTGTCCCAAGAAAACATATGAAATGTGGGAAGAATTGTTTCATAGAAAATTTGTCCTTGGGAAATTGATTGCATGGGAAAGAATCGACTCCGGTAAAATTTTTTTAGGGAATAATTGTCTTGCAAGAGAATTTTCGGGGACAAATTATTATGAATTTCTTATGAAAAGGATTGACTGAGAATGAATTATCTTGGAAGAGTTTTCTCTTGAAAATATTGTCTCAGGAAGAATCGAATAACAATTGTCTGCGGAAGATTGTCCTGGGAAGAATTGTTTCAGGAAAAATGTGTCCATGTTTATAATTGTCTTGGAAGAGATTTTTGGGGAAAAATTATTATAATTATCTTTGAAAAAGGAATGACTGGGCATGTCAAATTATCCTGGAAGAATTTATGAAGTATGAATTGTCCCAAGAAAAACTATGAAATGTGAAAAGAATTGTTTCAGAGAAAATTTTTCCAGGGATGATTTTCATGGGAAATTTATCGACTCGGGTAAAATTTTTTTAAGGAATAATTGTCTTGAAAGAGATTTTTCGGCGATAAATTATTATGAATTTCTTAAGAAAAGGATTGACTGGGAATAAATTATCTTAAAAGAGTTTTCTCTTGAAAACATTGTCTGAGGAAGAATTGTCTCGAGTAACAATTGTCTGCAGAAGCATTGACTCGGAGAATGAGAACGAATGTGTACGTTCCATTTTCTTGGTCAAGAATTGTTTGGGGACTAGGAATAGAATTGTTGTGTGAAAAATTGACTCAGTTAAGAATATTCTCTAGAAAGAATCGATCGGGGAAAAATTTAAGATTTTTCTTGGTGTATATTTCTTTAAGGAAGAATTGAAACTGGAAAAATTGCCTGTAACAAAAATGCTCTTTAGGAAGAACTGTACCATTCAACGGGTAGTTTTTCTGAGAAATAATTATAGGGTAAGACTTGTCTGAGAAATAATTGTTATTGAAGAATTGTACGTCTCCTTTAAATCCAGTAGTCAAATACATCACATATATATTACGTTATCATTCACGTTTTAAAATGTTGATGATAAAAAAATATTTCTTGTAAATTGGGATTTAGTAGGTATAATTTTGTTAATATCTGTTTTTTTTTTCGTTAATTTATATTCGTCTTCAATACTACTTTAGATTCTTAACTTTATATATAAAATTTTAAAATCAAAAATTTGCCTACCAACCTCCCAAAAGCTGATGAGCACAACACATAGTTTCTATATTTTGTAAAAAAAAAAAAAAAATTGAAACCGATCTCATAAATTGCGCTGCACGAGAACGGTAGCTATGTTTCTGTGGCATGTGGCATCCAACAGGTCCAGCCATCGTCCACAAACATTTCTTAAACTCAGCAACATTGTTGCACTCACAAGATGTGCGACACGGTCTAATTGCCAGGTACACAATCGCACATATTTACTACGTGTGGGGGTTGCGTGTTAATCGCCCATGTTTCGTGATTCATTCAAAGACTCCAAGTATCTATATCCTGCATCTCGTGCGTTATATGTATATTGAACATTTTGCAATTGCTCTTTTTCTAAATGAAGTTTAAAATTTTGTAAATTTCGTTGTGCACCAAAATAAATTTTAAATTTTCATTTAAAGTCACCATGAAGTTTTTTGAGTTTATGTTATTATTATTGTGGTTGGCCGCCGGCAATGCATCGTAAAATCATTTATAGTTTTGCACTTTGGCAAAGATTTTCCAGTCATTGTAGCTGTAGCTGCTGCTGTTGCCGCAAACATTAAGATGTGTGTCTGTAGTTGCCCCCTACAATAAATCTAACATTTTGCTAATTCATATTTGTTTTTGCAAGATTGCTGCTTAGTACGCGATTTTATTGAATTTTCACACGAGCTGCGTGTCGTTGTTGCGCCGACGCGACGACTTTCGTGTCGTGTTGTGTGTTATTAGAAGTCAGCCAGATGTGGCGCCAAGCATTCACATGGTTGGTGCTGATGATTTAAACTGTTTTGCATAATTCTACGAACAGTTTGATAATGCTGACGATGACAAATTTAATATTTTTTATTAATTGCAGATCAATCTTGAACATAAGGGGTTACATTGCTGGCGTAGTGCATGAATTTGTAATTAAAAACTTATTTTATTTAAAACCAAAGATTAGAAATAAGTTGTTAATTATAACTGCAAAATATAATAAATTTTCTTTCATTTCATTTCTGTGTTATAGGTACTATTTACTATTTTTACTGTTTTATTTTTTTTTTGCTTACACACTTAAAAAATTTATAAAACAGAATACAAATGCTACAGTTTCAGAAATATGTAGAAACTGAGTACACTATGTATTAATATTAATCCAAATCAACAAATGTAGTTAAGGCCCAGTTTTTCAGGCACTTTTTCAAATTAAACGTAGTTTTTGAAATTAAACGTAGTTTTTGAAATTAAACTAGATATAATAATTTCGTGCATTGGTAAAATATCACATATAATAAAAATATCATATTAACTGATTGCTAATTGTTTTTCTGTCTGTAAAATTTAAGGACATTGGCCGATTAGATTTCGAACTATAGACGTTTTAAAAATGTGGACAAGTTTAAACTCAGTTTAAATTTGCACTGAAAAACAGGACCTTAGAAGAACTACATTTTTCGTATTACGCTCGATTGTGTTCACAGTTTACAGTTTCAGAAATATGTAGAAAACGAGTATCTCATACATTGTGTAGTAAAATTAAGTCAAATCAACAAATGTACACGCTGCAACAAAAAAAAATGCTCTCCCAAACATAATTTTGCAGGCATTACATATATCTTTGGAGCTTTATGCAAACAAAAGTCATTGGCAAACATTATTATAATAACAGCCAAACATATTTTTGTTTTCATTCAAACATATTTATGTTCAGAATGAATAATTTTCGGCGTTCTTGCCAACATATATATGTTTGAATGTGAAAAACATTTTATTTATTAACATATATATGTTTACACTTAATTTTAATGTAAAAATAGTAAATTTAGTACTAATATCTTATTTACACAATATTAATTTTTTACCTCTTTTAAATTACATTTTTTTTATCTATATATATAAAACTCTTGGTCCGTCTGTCGGTCTGTCTGTCTGTTTGTTCCAGCATCACACTAAACCGCTGAACCGATTTAACTTGCACCAGGATACTATAGAGTCCGGAGGGTGTCATAGGCTATATATTGGCGGGATTGGACAAAGGGGCGTGGCACCTCCCATACAACCTAAACTTTCAAAACGATATAACTCGGCACTTTCACCAGCTATGAACATGAGACAAAAAACTCAAATACAAAAAAAAAAAAATTAAAAGCAAAAACACAAAATCAAAAGCAAAAATCAAACACAAAAACAAAAGTAAAAGCGCAAAACTTAAGCAATAACTCAAAAACAACAGAAAAATAAAAAAGATGGAAAACAAAAACAAAATCAACCACACTAAAATTCACCACACAAAAATTCACCGCACTAAAACTCACCACACTAAAACTCACCACATTAAAACTCACCACACCAAAATTCACCACCTAAAATTCACCACACTAAAAATCACCACAATAAAACTCACCACACTAAAATTCACCACACTCAAATTCACCCACTTAAACTGACCACACTAAAATTCACTAAAACTCACCACATTAAAACTCACCACACTAAAATTCACCACACTAAAATTCACCACACTAAAATTCACCACACCAAAATTCACCACACTAAAATTCACCACACTAAAACACACCACAATAAAACTCACCGCACTAAATTTCACCACACTCAAATTCACCAACTTAAACTGACCACACTAAAATTCACTACACTTAAACTCACCACACTAAAATTCACCACTCTAAAACTCACCACACTTAAACTCACCACAATAAAACTTCTACTGGTACTACGGGGAAGAATTCTACGGGGAAGGACAGTCTGAGAAAGAATTGTATGTGAGAAAAGTTGTTTTAGCGGAGAATTAGTTTGGTTTTGGTTACTACATTTATAGAACCAATAAAAAAACGTCCACAGCGAAGCACGGGTCCCTGATATTAATAATAAAAATGTTATTTATATTAATAAAATTGCTCCATAACATTGCATTCACAAAATCTTTGCACGAGTCGTGTACGGGTCCAGCTAGTATTTATTATGTAATTATAAACTTAAACTTCATTTTTTTTATTACACATCTTTTATTTATACTTACTAATTTTATTTCCATCTATTGTTGCTATTTTGAGTTCAGTGAATTACGGATGAATTGGATATTTCACAAACTATCTGGTATTAACAGTCAGTAATTGGCGGTACTTAAACAAATTCTTCCACTAAAAAGAACTTTTGAACTATATGAAAAGTATGAATGTGAGTGTTACTGAGTGCTAAAAGTAGGCAGCATTGTCATTTAATTGTGATATCGTAATGGCAAACATAAATATAATCAAAATAATGCTATTATTTTTAAATTCGTTGTCACCCATTAACAATAGCGAATAACCAAATACATATAATTCAAAGAACCTTTTTTATTGACGTTGGGTGTGTTAAATAGCGGAAATATCAAACATACATATATTAATATCTGATAAAAATATATATATTTCTACAGATACATTAATATAGTAAATTCATGTAAATCCGCGATTAAAGCCATTTATGTTTAAATATCGTATAATAATATTTCAATCTGAACAAAATAATAATAGAATTCAATTATAATGTAATTAGATATTACTCCCAATATTTATATGGTGATTTCGAATTACGTTATAGTTGCATTCAAACATATTTAAACAAATCTTTTCTATTCGAAAAGATCTACATTTTTCGTATTACGCTCGATTGTGTTCTTTACATTGAATTCATATATTATATCTAAAAGATTCAAACACAGAATAGAGATTTGTTGCGCCAACCAACTCCTTGCCCAACCAACTTATTCGGTCCTCCCAACCACTTAGTCGATTCTTATAGTAAAAACTAAAAACTAAAACCACTTGCAATTGTTTGCAACAACTAACTTTTTCGTTCTTCCAAAATACGATTTTTTTGAGTGCATACATTTCGATTACGATGCTTTCGATTATCTGTGAACTGTGGTATGAATGCAAGAACTGATTTCGTGGATTGCCTTACAAAATTATTTTCGTAAAATTATAGAATATTATGTTTTATATCGTTCCACAAACATATAGATCCGTTTTTGGATGGTGTTTGATGTAACAATCAATTTAATTTTGGTAAAACTGATTTATTTGGTTTGTATTTGCAATATTATCATATACAAACTCCAAATTGTTCTAAAACACTACTATTGTTAATTGCATTCATTAACCAATCCAGCAATGAAATTCACTAATTTAATGAAAACATTTGCTATTATTCGTTAAATCAGCAATTCCGTTTGCTAATATGAATATTTGTACGTCAATGCAGCAAATTAATTAGTCGGCGCAGTTTCAACAATTATATTTGCTGAAACTGCGCGAACGCGATTGCTTATAAAACGAAAAATAGCAAATGTTTTCATTAAATTAGTGAATTCTATTGCTGGATTGATTAATGAATGTAATAAATATCGGTTGCTATATTTACGTCGAATATTTTTTTGTGTGTACACACTGCATAGATATTTTTTACGCGAAACAATTTATTTTTTGCGCGAAACAATTTATTTGGTTCTCTCAACCATTTAGTCGGTTCTTATAGTCAAAAGTTGTAGTTTGAACCAACGTACAAGCAGTTTGGAACAGTATTAGTACAAAAACAACAGTTTTATGGTAGTTTGGAGAATGTATATGTTAAAATTTCAAGCGCGAAATTTGTAGAACTATCGTTTTAACGCAATGAAGTGGTTTGTTGCAACTAATGTTTTCGTTCATTCAAACTGATGCCTAAATAGGGTTTTTCTGTGTACAGCTGAGAATAGAGTAGCTGGTGGGATTAACATTGGACTTCTGGTTTATTTCGATGGCCTTAGTATCGATTTAGATTTTTCTCTATAGTATAAATTAAGCATCCAAAATCTCCCCTACTTTAATGCGATTCGGTTCACCAGACCACACATATGTGCTACTGGCATTGTCACTAAGCGACAAGATAAAGAAAAGTAAAACGAAACATATTTCCCAATACTAGATTCTATAATAAGATATGTATTTTATTTTTCTCCAAGTCTATAAAATTATGCAAATACCTCAAACTATTTAAACAACAGATTTATATTCATTGATAAAAAAATGAATAAAAATTTATTGATTTTACTACTGCATGCCGTAGCATAACCCCTTAGGTCCAACGATGCCATTCACTGATCAAGTCTATAATTAAATTATTTACAAGTACCAACAGATAATTTAATTATAGAACTATAAAAAATTATAACTTGACATGTTGTTGTTGTTTTTGTGTTCGACTCAAATAAATTAAATCTAGATCTAATCAAGAATTCTTTTTTTACATAATACTGAAAACTGTTATGGCGCCAGTTGCATAGTCAGTCAGTCAGCGTCATGTGGCTACAACTATTTTTTGTTGTTTTAGTTTAAATGTCAAATATTTTATGTTTACGGCGACAATTGGTCGTGTGCTATAATTCTCGAAAAGTGTATCAGTGACATGACAGAGGAATTCGCAGTTTATCTGTCTGCGGAAAAAAAAATTAAAAAAAAAAAATGAAATAATAAAATCCAGCAAAAATTTGCGTGGGACATATGATCTGTGTTGTAAACCACATTTACACTCATTTTGGACATGTTGACAACGTTATTTCTTCCATTCTCGGACCCACTCAGCACATAGTAACTACTTGCATAAAACGAATAGCAGAATATGACCAATGAGGTATGGCTGTGGCATTCTATGGGAAGAAACGCACTCTATAGCCTTGTGTGAGTATTTCTTTTTTCTTTTCCTAAATTTTTTTTGTGGTTTGTTATTGGAACTACGATCATTCGTACCCTATAGGGGTGTCCGATACGAGCAAGAACTGGATAACAGTTGGCCCCAGTTGACACTGAACGTTGCGACGATTGCGTGTCTTTAGAGCTAAGCACAGAAATAAAACTGCGTCCATTTTGGTTGCTGTGATAGAGGGCATCTGGGTCACAGTGCCGTTGGCCGACTCATTCCAAATTGGATTTCAGGAAGTGCGGTAGATCTCTACAAAAACATGACGATTTCTAGTGTAAGCTGCCAAATAACTAAAGCCAAATTGCTGGGATGTATTCAAAAATAACTACACGGATAGAAAAGATTTGTTTGAATATGTTTGAATGTAATTAAAAGGTAATACGAAATTACCATACATATATTAGGAATGAAGTGTAATTAAATTATAATCGAAATTGAATTTATTTTTGTTCACGTGTAAACATTATTATATTGTCCAGCAGAATCTGTCAAATTTATCATAGATATGTTACAATACCAACATAAAATTTTAATTGCATTTGAATAAACTGTTTCTTGGAAATTTACTTGGTTAAAACTATGTTTCGAAACACTGAAAATGCAGTATATAAATCTAAATACAACGTCAGTTCGCAACGCTCGTCTTAATTCGATAATTTATCGACTGACGAAATTGGCAACGTTGTGCAGCATTTTCTACCTACGCCATCTTTTGCCATCGTTTGAACATATTGATGTTTAAAAACTAACAAAAAAGAAATTGGATTTAAATAAGTGTATTCATGCAACATTCTTCTTGTATACGAAGTTGGCACTCGTTGAGCAGAATTTTCTACCTACGCCTCTTTTGTCATCGTTTGAAGTATGTATAGGGTCATTTTAAACATACTGATGTTTGAAAACAAACAAAAAATGAATTCTTGTATATAAAGTTGACACTCGTTGATCGGTATTTTCTGCGTACGTGTCTTGTTGTTCGTTGAGAAAACGTGTTCGCGTCGTTAAAAAATTTGTTATTTGTAAACTAAATAAATATATAAGTTGTGTTACAAGAAGTACAAATAGTAACAGAGTATAATATAGTGGAGTATATAATTTCTGAAACTAATGTGAAAAAACCACAAATAAAAATCAGTGTTTCGATTTTCAAACAAAATTTGGAATTTTTTTTACAAAAGCCTCCGTGAATTCCTTGCCTACGCTATGTGTTGTACTGAGACCAACTGTACCAAATATAAAGCGAGCCTGGATCGTCTGGTTTAGCGTCTGCTGATGTGCATTCATTGATGCTGTCACTTGTACTTTCATTTTTAAACCAATTATTTATTTATGGATTTAAAAATTTGTATATGAATTCTATTATTATAATTTTCCACTGTGCACGTTTTAAGATTTTTAATAAAAATAAATAAAAAGAACAACATTTTATTTTTATTTTATTTTCAGGATTTTTTTCCAAAAATATTTAAATATCGTCGTTGTAGAACTAAAAGTCACCAAATACATTTTTATGAAAATCTTAAATTTCAACTTTGTTGGTAATTATTAGAAAAAGTAATTGATGCATTTTTAAAATTTAAATACCAATTGATAGACTCACATTTTCTTATCATTTGATACAAATATTGAGCTCATCGATTAAAAGATATATAAAGATTTTTGTAGGTGATCAATTGGCATGTTGAAAATGTAGTTGGTGACATTTAGTTCTACAACGACGATATGTTTCTATGCAAACATACTACTTTTTGTACTGAAACAACTGATATGTTTCTCTGGAAACGTATTTATATTCAGGTCGTTCAAAATCATGTTTTATTTTGAACATATTTATGTTTCGGTTCAAATATTTATTTTGTTTGGATGTAGTAATTATTATGTTTCCATTAGAACATACACCATTATAAGGGGCAACATTAAAATGTTTCCGTGATATTATCATGTAAGTCAGAGCTCATTACAACACTGTTCAAGCCTCAATACAACACTGTTTACAAATGATTTATCAGTCAATTATATATTACGTTTACATAAAATTCCAAACATACATGTTAATGCCTGCAAAACTATGTTTGGGAGAGCCCCCTTTTTTTTTGCAGCGTGTAGATAGTTAAGTTCTTTACATGAATTAAGGAATTTTTAATAGTAATCTAAGTCATTTTGATATTTAGAATTCGATAAAATTAATTATCTGCGTATCACCACATGACATTTAAAACCAGTTCAATAGCAGAGAGGTGGTTTTAAAGTTTTTTTATAGTTTTAAAAGCATCTACATTTGTAATTCAAATTAAAACTAGCATCTGTTTCATTTTTACAAAATGCACATTGTTGATCGTAGGAAGGGATGATAGTTTAAATGGATGCATTTTTGAATTTGCCAATATTAAAACTGTCCGGAAAAACAGACGCATGGAGATTATTCCACAAACGTATCGTGAGACTGCAGTAAGAATTTTCTCTGAAATTCGTAACTCTGCGTAGAACGAGAAAACACAGGATCTGGTGGAATGAAGAGACTATGTATTTCCCTCGAACACTTATCATTGAAGGGTTTATTAATTACATTGAAGACACAAAATAAATAAATAATAAAAAATGAAATAGAGCATGAAATATTTTCATTTCCTATTAGATATATCGCATGTTGTTGAATTCGGTCTAGAAAATCAGAAGAGGATTTTGAAGCCTCTGCCCAAATGTGCGAATTGTATTCTATCTTAGGCCGAATATCAGGTGTCTTACCTCAGGTCAGGTGTTTTACTTCATTTTAGTAAACCTAGGCACTTGGTCAATTTTTTCGACACATCAAATATATGATCGTTCCAACAGAGATCACATTGGATTGATATGTACAGAATTCACACCCCTTCGTAGTCCAACCGGTTCTCAACAGAATCCAATAAGGTTTGGCACTGGTTTACGTAATATGAATGACAAATGTTACTTTCATCTGTTAAGGAATGAATTGTATTATGCATCAATGACCGAAGTACATTGATAAAAATCAAAAATAGGGACGGGGATAGGACGGAACACAGTGGGTGTTCAAAATTAATGAAATCTTGTTCTGAATGAACAATATCCATCGCAACTCGTGTTGAAAGACTCTGGAGAAAATTCGATATTTAACGAGTTAAAGAATCACAGGCACAATATGCAATTAGTTTTGATATGAGGGCTTCATGTCACAATTTGACTTGCACTTAGAGATATATAGAGCTACAATCTTGCGCTCCCCGAAAAGGTGAATACAATTATTTCACTTTTCAGATAGGACTGCCATTAAGTCACCCGTGGATCACGTTCTACGAAAACCATTTAGCCGGTCACTGAGTAATTCGTAATTCATCAAAAAATCGATACACTTACCATTTCATCCATTTTCAGGATTCGTATTAACTGGGACTACTTTAACTAGCAACCGCAATTTCTTTTTTCATGTCTCCATATCATATTATAGAATGTATACCAGAATTATAACGGATATAATATATATAAACCTTCTACCAAAATGTCGCTACTTCAACATTTCTCATGTGACCTAATCTTCCTTACTGGTACATATTTTAAAAAGGTTTTTCCTGAAATAGACTATAGCATTTTTGTATCTATCTATTAATTTAGTCCCAATAATATTCCCTAAAACTTGTCTTATATGGAATTATTGCCGACAAATATATTAAAAGCTATTTGCCCATGAAAACACTTCAGAATTTCCTGCTCTTTTTAATTCGTTGGGGGTATTTAACACTGAAATATGTAACCCACCTTTTTGGAACCTAAGAAAGAATGAAACGCTCTATGGTAACTGGTTCTATTGCACCAGCACGCATCCTGTGCTTGAGCTGCAGGCAACGTTTGTCACGCGTGTGAGATAAATCCAGGTTTTGGTTTTGGATCGCCGCCACCAAGTGGAAATGTGAGAAAATTCAACTAACGTGTGACCTCTTCTTGACCCACTCGTCATTTATCGCACACTTCGGTTGTAATTCAAGCTGGAAATCGGCACTTAATGGCATCCAGTTGCCGATGTCGAACAGAGTTTTAGCTGATTTTATGGCTAACTATTTTAAGAATGCTCTAAGCAGCAGCAACGTTATTTTATCGCGCAGTTGATGCTTAAGGCGGCAATAACAACATCTAAAAAATACAAAAAAAAAATTGTGTCCGGCGCCATGCATAAAATTCTTAGCATTATTGCAACAGCGATTGTTGCTCTGTTCTCGAGCAATATATATTACTGCTGTTCACATCGATTGCAGTTGCTGTTGTTGCGTTGTCTGTCGTTTTTCGCAGACAACGCAGTTGCAGACAGTCGCTAATAAGCCATAACTCATCGAAATGCTGTTGCTGTTGTAGTTGCGCAAGCGTCGCTGGGCGTTTGCTGACGATTTTGCATACGAAAAATTTGAATACGTTATTCAGACGCCCACGCAGCTGTCGTTCGTTCGGTCGCCTTCATTAAAAAAAAGTCTGCGGCAACAGCTACAGCATCAGTACCAGCAACAGTTGCTGTCGCTAATAAGCATAAAGTGCTTTGACAACATGCAGCCGTGAAGCGCGCTCGATTCATGACGCTCTTAACAATTGCGACAATTATTTGCGTTGTTGCCGTTTTCATTCACACTGCAACAGCGCGTCCGTTGACACTCTGAACCGACTCTGTAGCAAGTCTGTGCCAACTCTCTACCAACTCTGTACCAACTGAGACTGACAACAACCCGAACAGTTTGAGTTATTGTCGTTAATGATGCCGCAAGTCAACTTTATGGCCCCTGCTGACAGTTTTGCGTGGGCGGATGTGTAAAACACGACCAGAATCGGTGAGACGTCAACAAATGGGTACTTTTCTGTTTCTGACGTTGATGTCATCTCATCTTTTCACGATAAGTGCAGCGAACAAACTTTATGCCAACGGATATTGTACTTAAATGGGATTTTAAACTGATTTCATCTTTTATAGATGCTCTAATCATCTGAGTCTTGTTTTTAGTCTAAGAGTTAATATATGGTCCACTGATCTATTGCGATCTTCAGCCAACATATCTAATTTGAACTGTGTGCAGGTGGAGCAATTATTCTTCAACTTATTAGGGGTGAAATTATGCTCACAATTACCCCTGCACAGAAAAAAATGTACATCATAGTGATGAATTCCGTTCTTCAAACCATGATTCATTGTATTGAAGAGCCATTCATAATATTAATGACTAACGCCATCAATGTTGGTAACTGTCGAAAAAAGTGTTCTTCAATACGATGAACTGTATGTGAAGAATACGTTTCATCATATTAATCAACCAAAATATAAAATACAACATATATGTTCTTCATATTGAAGAACGTTGTTCATTAAACCAATTTTCTATGAAAATATTTTTTTTTTCATTTTTTTTGCCATACTTCTCAGTTCTCAAGTAGTTCAAATTTTTTTTTTCGAATTTTTTTTATGTTTTAATATGTCATTTAATGAACGGTGGTATCAATATGATGAATCTGGTAGTTGGTGAAAAAATTCATAATATTTATGAATAAATTCATCATATTGAAGAATTTTTTTGTTCTGTGTGATTGATGCAAATTTGTTTATAACATTTCCAACTGTATATAATTATTAGTTGTATTATGATTATGTAAATGGGGAGAACAGAGGCACAAACGAAAAAGATCGAGGTGACGAAGGTGGACTGGGTCCAAGCTCACCATTATCCCTTCCATGTGATTCTAAGTAAAGAGGAATCACTTGGATCGTCTTATCCCTCTGTATTACCATTATCCCTTCCAAGTGATTCCATGTAAAAAGGGAATTACATCGTGCCTATGTACAGACGGACGAGATCCATGTTCCCTCCACAGACGGGTAATATTGAGCTGAGACACGGTCCCTCTTGTATCTCAGCTCAATATTACCCCATTCTCTTGGTGGTGTTGATATTTTGAGTGGTTAGTACGAGCGAAGATATATGTATTCCTTGCTTTGCATGTTTACGAAATCCTGTATGTATTGCTTTATGGCAAGATCACTGTGACATTTTTCGAAGTCGGATTTAATTTGTGGTATTTATCTGGGACAACGATGGAACTGGTAACTTCGACGAATTTTCACGTTGAAATTCATCTCGAAATGTTGGTTTTTACTGTAGCTGTGCCCAGATCATCGTAGAACCAGCCGATCACGTTAAGGATCATGCTGGTTCTGAGAGGAATTGGTAACTTTTCCTTCATTCTTTCTAGATGAAATAATTGTTTTAAGCAAAACTCAACATCGCATGATCTGATTTAATTGGATATATTAGTCCTATATATATTGACCATGTAGTTCTGGACCATCAAGAAAGATATTTTTTAATAAAATATCTGGCGGTTCACTAAATCTTAAACCAGTTTCGTAAACTTCTTACTGACTGTAGCATTTACTATCACCTCTATTGATTTTCTTGATTTACCATTATCAAAAACATTTGTAACACGAGACTGGCTTCTCTTAAAAAAAAAAACATCCGACATTAGACATGCTTCCTAGAGAGAAACCCCGATCTGGTGGAATTAGGCTATGTATTTCCCTCAAACACTTATCATTGAAGGGTGTATTAATTACAATGATTCAGGATTTTCAATCCCCTGCCCATTGCGACTTTTATTTCATCATAGGCCGTTGATATTTAGGTGGTGTAGACAGACTGTGTGTAAGTCTGGTGTCCTACACCGTTTTAGAGAATTTGAGTACTTGGCTGCTTCTTTCGACACATCAAATATATGATAGTTCCAACGGAGATCACATTGGATTGATATGCCCTGAATGTCAATATATATCTTAGTTTATTCAGTTCTCAATAGAAGCCCGTCGTATACTTAAAATAAACTTGGAAGGAAATGAGTAGGCCAATCAATCTGGGTATTCCCTTATCAACTTGAAAACTCATATTGGTGCAAGACACTATAACGAAAACAAATAATAAATGAGAATTATTTAGATCTCTTTGAGTCTAGACTCAAAGAGATCTAAACAACTCCTTATGATAATCAGAAAAGATATCAGCACAATGGTTGGCGTTATTACTGTCCACTGTATAATAGGCAGACACGCAACTAGATTGGGTATACGACCTCCTAACTTTTGTAGAAGCTGTATGGACGAGAAGAAAGAGAAAATCACTCTGCATCCCATTCGCACAAAAGGAACAAATGTTTCGGCTATCACTTCCTAGGAAACCTGCCCGATATTTCCAACATCGACATAAAACATATACTTACGCAAATGGGTTCAACGAGGAGTAATAAGAAATAGATCCCTGTTATCACAATGGACATATTTTCGTCTAAGTGTGCTTTGAGAAGCCATTACAACCTAACCTATCCTATATATAAAATAATGCAAGTGAAATATTCTCAATCCATTCTTCCATATAACCCTTTCATCGGCATTTTCGTTAGTTATCCAAATTAATATAACATTCGTTTGATTATTTTGAATTTTTATTATTCAACAGTGAAATAATTTTTCAGTTATTGAACTTAGAAATCGAGAAATGAATTGAGCCAGACAGCAATATTATGGAGAACATACAATTTATTTTTTAATACCGCCACAGTGAAAAAGTTATTGCGCTGGACTTCTTGTACCCGATTCGAATAGGGAGACTGATAACATAAAAAAACGAAATATAACTCTGACTCTGTGTGGTCCTTCGTTTAGAGTCGTCAACGGACAATGCCATGTATTCGTACTAAGTACTCTGCAGGGATGCGTTGGCGATATTTGGCTATTTGCATCCTCATGATGACCATACGAACGAATGTTTATTTGCGCATAAAAATTAAGACAAATGTGTTATTTTGTAAAGCTATTTTTACAACACAAAAAAAAAAAAATAGCCGCTCTTATGTCGTCTACTGGCAACGTTCTGAAACGATGCATGTTGTAAAGTGCTTTTAAAATGGTTTTAAATCATTTTTAAATTTTATTACACGTCGCTTGTGAGAATTTGTGGAGGGTCTAGGCAAGATTTATTGGTAGTTAACTAGTGCGACAAACGAGCACTTACAGGCGCTATATGACATTTATGCTAGACGTACGTTGGGAAATAAAAATCTAAGTTATAGATCGAGTTAAGTTATATTATTTTAGTTAATTTTACAAGGATTTAACGGATTTTACTATGTTATAAATTTTCTAAGTATAAGATGTACCATGTATCACGAATACGTAGAATATTTACGGCATTATGACATCAACCGAATCGATTCCTTTAGAGATCGGTTAGAGTAAAATTAGTATAATCTAATATTTTTGTTTCATTATTCAGTAATCCAACTAATTACTTTCCTGGGATAACTGTCAGATAAAGAAAATATTGTATCAATGGTCTTTATTTTTATTTGTATTCAAAACATTTAATATCTATATGTACAGTCAGTCAAACACTTCAAACATTTTCTTATCGCCATCAAATATCCACGTGCAAAATATGTCGATACGAATAATGAGCGTCATTGCTGAGATCGACATGTAATGAGAAGGTCTGCCCGACTGTCTGACAGACAACCATTAGTTCCCCGATATGAAGGATGTATTTGGACAGGTTCTTTGCCGTTTCGACACGGCACGAAACCGAACGACCCACAACGGACAGATGGGCTGAACAGCGTTAAAGTCTAATTGCTGATTTAGTTGCAGCATAGAAAAAATATTGCTTCGCACCACGATCGATGAAGCGACGATCGATCGATGAAACGACGACTCACAGGATTTATGAGATGCGACCGAAGCAAAGTAATCGCCGACAAAGGAACTGCAGTAACTGCAAGTCCAGTCGACTAATAATTTATTGATCATGACATTTCCTCATGTACCACTCGTGAGGCTGGCGCTATGAACGGGGCTCATGTTGAAGTCGTTCAATTCAGCGCATTGGGGCTGACACAGCAATAATAGAAGACGACCACGAAGAGAATGTGGCATGTCCTCGATTGCATTGCATTGCGTTAGAAGGCCACATTGGTTTGCAAGATCGGCGATTACATGAAAGCGCTGGACAAACATCAATCGATTGGCAGATCGCTCGATGGTGTTGCCAATAACTTGTGCAACTTTGGTGGGGAATCCTTAAGCGCAGGCATTCGCACAAAAATACTATGTATTTTATGTTTTCTATAGAGTTAGGCAGACTATGGGGTGCGGATATAATGTGACGGCAGTTTGCGCACCAACGTTGAGACATTTGGCTCTGACTTGTGATTTGAATGGTTCCTAACTTGTCGCTTAAATGGAGTCTAATTGCTTTCGAATCGCCATGTTTTGAAATTTATGGCCTAGTCGTCAATGTTGACTGACTGAACCGGTGTAAGGAGTGGAAACTCGTTGACCATATGTAATTGGAGTTGTCGATTGCATGCGATTAGTTGTGATATTCATGCGATGGGACTGCGGTAACTGAAATAATTCAGACCATTTATGTATTTTTTTCAACTGCATAACAAATCCAAGTTTTTTGGTATATATTTTATTAAAAGTAAGGATATATTCATGTTGATCATCTGATTGTGACATCCAAAAGGAGTAGTAATCGGAATGGAAAAGTATATACATTTTCATACCGATCACTCTTCCCTTTGGATGTTACAATGAGATGATTAACGTAAATATAGCCTTAATTTTAATATAGTGTATACCAAAATACGTGGATTTGTTAGGAGGGTATATCCCACCTAATACAAAATAAAAAAAAGAAAAACATGTATATTCTTTTTTTGGATTCTATATATCGTAATTTCTTTTCTGCTAAATTTTGTTACCTATAGTTTTCTTGAAAAAGATATATATTATGTTATTCTTTGCGAAACAATAAATGTGCTTTATATCGTAGCTAAATATAAACGTGTATCTTTTCTTCGCTGAACCAAAATTATGCTTCGTGGCAAAATAATGATATGCTTCTTTTCGTGGATCTAATAAAAATGTGATTGCTTTCGTGGACAAACTGAACTTAAGCTTCTTATTCTTACTTCTAGGGAATGAGAGGTCGATCTATTCTTTAGTAACGTCACATCTTACTTTAATCTATTCATTTTTAAAAGTCTGTTCGTATCTCTGTTAGTATGTATTTCTATTGCAAACACGATTAAAGGCAAACACGTTTACGATGTTTGGGACCGGTGTTCCGCCCACTTTTGTATACAGGGTGGTCCGCTTTGGGGTGCAAATATTTTAGGGGCTTATTCCTTACATGAAAAAAAATTGTTCTAGAGTTAGGGTCTATTTGGAACACCCAATGATTTACAGGGTGTTTTCAAAATTTACTTTACAAAAATGGATACAACCGTATACTTTATTATAACTTCTACAATGTATAGCCCAGAGCCAAAATATTACATTCATTTTAAAGATAATCGATCACAGTTTCTAGTTTAATATTTGCATTTTATGTGGTGCGCTTGGAGATTTTTGTTATGAAAGTAAAAAAAAAAATATTTTATTACAACTTTTTTTTATAAAACACCGTCTTTCTCGAAATTTCTATCTATTATTTTATTTATTTATCTTTTTTTAATATTTGAATGTATCATAGTGTAATAAACAATTTCTTCAGACACTATTTTTATCTCGCACTTACCGTTTCTCTTGTGGAGCACTCCTTGTAGTGCTCTCAAAATTTTAAAATACCTCAAAATACCATTTTATTATAAAAAATATGTAGTTTTTAAAGAATTTTATTTTGTATTTATTTTACAAAATTTTCATTCAGTTTAGTTGTTAAAAAGTGTTCTTTACTTTTGTAAAGTAAATTTTGAAAACACCCTGATAGTAATAATAGTTTGGCGCTACAGTCCTGTATAGAACTTCGGCCGAGCACTCTCACCATTTTGAGCTGTGCGTGTTATATTTGTACTCAAAGTGGTGGGACCTACAGTTTATTGCCGAATACGGTGAGAGCTTTTCATAGGCAATGGTTTTTACTCTCGTAGGTTTGCCATTTAGCGCGGTATAGATAAATGTTTCTTTGAAAATATGTTAGCCCCAGTCCAGACTTGAACCGGGGACCTTTCTGCTCGCAGTCCAACGCACTAACCACTGTGCTACCGCGGCCTGTATATCATTGGATGTTCCAAATAGACCCTAACTCTAGAACAATTTTTGAACTGGGGATGGGCGCATGCCGTGCTTATTTCGTGTCACTCCCGAAAATCTAAGTTCGTGCGTGCAAATCTCCGTGCGTGCTAGTTGCTGTCGTGCCCGTGCCTCCAAAATCAGGCACGCGCCCATTAAATTTTTTTTGTTTTTATAGTTTCTAACCCAATTTAAAAAAACCCTTCCAGCTTCATTACAAAAAAATTTCGTTTTCTTAAAAATCAGTTGTTTTAGTTTTACTTATGGATTTAAGAGAATAAAACAGTATCAAACTTAATTTTTGAATTATTTATTACAGGGACTAAAACCTATTTGAATGTCGGTTCCAGTTCGGGTTCCAAGATTTTTAAAATTGTTGATTTTTAAAATTGTGTAAATGGGTTTCGATTCCGGTTCCATACATTTTTAATAACGGTTCTGATTCCGGTTCTTTGCGTTCCCTGACAGGGAATATGATATCTGTTCCGGTTCTGGTTCCGATATTTTTAAAATACCTGTACCGATTCCAACCAGAAATAAATATATATGTTTCGATTCCAGTTCCCGTTCAACACATTGTTAATAACGATTCTGGTTCCAAAAGTCTAAACGGTTCCGATATTATTTTTTTCATGTTTTTCCGTGCTTTTTTCGAGTTTTGTCGTGTTTTTCCGTGTTTTGTCTTGTTTTTCCATGTTTCTTCGTGTCTTTTAAAACCCCGTGTTTTATTGTGCTTCTCGTGCGTGCCTGTAATTTTACTCGTCGGGATCGTGCATCTCTAAAATGACTCAAGGAATTAGTCCCTAAAATATTTGCACCCATACGAATATATGGGTACTAAAATGGAAGTAAATTGTCGTTTAAGGGCTATGTTATATTTAGGATTCGAAAATCCTAGTGACCTCTGAAACACTTTAAACGGTAACCTCGTATTGTTTTCATCGTCTTAGTCTTAGACCATAATAAATCTTTAAAATCTTAAAAATTTCAGTGCACCAAATTTCAAAATGTACCGACTTCAAATTTCCCATGTGACCTAGCCTTTCTCACTGGTTCGTATGTATTTCGAATGCTCTGTAGCTAATCTAAGATTACCTTGTCGCATACGTAGATAATTTATTTAATTATAATGTCAATTAATCAACATGTTCGGTAGTCGGTAGCAATTGTAGCTGTTTCTTTCGGCGCTTTAACTACTACAATCGCCTGACTTAAATTGCTGCGGAAAAAATGCACTTTTTTATGCCAACTGACTACATGTCGCCGATCTGCATGTCGCCGCTCTAGCTGCAGGGAGTCGCTCTTACGCGCTGCGCTGCACAAGCTACAAATTGCAGACAGCGGGTGGCAGCAGTTTTGAGTGACGCCACGCCTACCTGGCATACTACCCCAGCGCTCCCCTAAAGCAGCTTTCTTATCGTCGATCTGCTCTGCTGCTATAGCAGCAATGGATAAGCGAAGCTTTGAGGCCAAAGGATGTTGCAAATATATTCACATAAAAGTTTTAACTGCCAACAACAGAGCAACAGAGCAACGAGCACAACAGTTTAGGAATTTTTATGATCTCAGAGCTATTAAATTATTTTTAGCTGCATGTTACTGCCCCATGTGCTGCGACAACAACGACTATGACGACCTTGTGCTAGGACGTCTACATCGATCGGCCAATCCTTCGAAATGCAAAGTTGCAAATTGCAGACAATTGTGCAAATATCTTTTCAAAAAAATGCACACACATTGGATACAGGAATAAAAAAAATACATAATCCGAAGAATACGAAAACACTTTGTAACATCGCCATCGAGCACAACAATACGAGCACGAGAACAACGAGACCGTCAAAGATCGACCACAACCAGTCAAGATCACGTTTTAAACGATTCGAGATGCAGCCATGTTAAACGTATTTGCATTGCATTCGCCGATGACTCGGGGATGAGTCCACTAAAGCGCGTCCATTTGGGCACGGTTCGCCTCAATGTGCATTTTGCAATTTTGTTTTGCGATTTCTGATTGATAATCTGCCTTGCGAATCAATCATATTTCACAAAGCACCAAAATAGCAATGAAAAATTAAAAAAAAACTTGGACTCGAAGGCATAATTTGCAACGATTTTTATTCAAGTTGTACTCAAACATTAAGCGTACTATATATAACAGCGTTGTTTTCAATTAATTTACATTGAAAATAGAAATTATTGCTTAGATCTTTTTTATATTTTCTTACTAAAACGGGAAATTACTTATTTAGGATTAAAATAATTTTTGTTTACATCCCTTAATTCGTAAATTTAGAGGTACTCGTAAAATTCACAATAGATAGGACTTCAAAAATTACCATGATTCATTCTATTTATATTTTTTCCAATATATACATTAATATGGATATTTGTAGTATAATTCTGACTTTATAGTTTTTACTTAAACACAAATGGGGACTACGCATTGTCCAACGAACTAATTTGATATTCAAATTGTTTACACACAATAGAGATTTGTTGCGCCAACCAACTCTTTGCCCAACCAACTTATTCGGTTCTCTCAACCGCTTATTGTCAAAATAAAAAGAGTTGTAGTTTGTATTGCAACGAATTTCGAACTGTTTTAGAACGATTTAGTACAGATTTAGAACCATTAGGAGTGTGTATACACTAATCAGTGATGCCAACTCATATTTTAATTTTCCCCGATATTCTTAGCAAAATTCCCCAATTGACTATCAAATTCCCCACACAAATATAATTGAAATACACTGAGAATATATGGTGTGTTTACTACTGTTGAGTGTCAATAAAACATCGAAATAAAACATCGAAATAATCTATAGTTATTCATTTAATATGCTTTTGTTGTATTTATTGATTTTTCTATTTTTCATATGACATTTATTTATAAGCCATTATAAATTGAGAAAAATTATTTGTTATTACCAAGTGGTTCTATATTTATTAAATAAGGTCCAGTTTTTCAGTGAACATTTAAAATCAGCTTAAATAAATATTTCAAAACTCTATAGTCCCAAATCAAAATGTCCGAATTACTTTTTCGATTTTTTTTTTAGTTTTGATAATTTTTTACTACATTTTTGCGTTGATAAATTTTTAGTTTCGGAATTTTAAATTCCCAATAATGCAATCTTTAAAATAATAAAAACAAAATTTTGCATGTCAAAGTTGCAGGTCTTACATTAAGTTAAAATTTATCCTTTATTTAAAAACATAACATCAGATACATTCAAAAAATGTTAAATGAATTTATCTAGATCTAGAAATCGTATTTAATAGATTATGTTTATTAAAAGCGAAATTATGATCTTTCACATGATTGGAATATAGTGGTATGTTCCAGTTTTCGATCGAATCCGATTCTACCAAAATTCTAAACAAACGATTTTTAATTTATTATTTTCCAAACGAATTGAAAGCGTTGAATTCAAAGCATGCTGTTTACATTCATTTCAAAAATTATTTCTTGTACTACGATATCGAATCTAAAAGTGTAAACGTTTGTTTTAAATGTTTATAAGAAATTCGATCAAAAGTTGGAATATGCCCCTATATACCAATTCCTAAAAATGCAGAACATGTAACAGATACTAATTTGAAATTCCCCGCCAAAAGTGGACCATTACCCGATTACCCACTAAGACTAAAATTCCCCACAAATTGGGAAATTCCACTTCAGTTGGCATCACTGACACTAATATTTCATGTGTATAGGCTAATATGGCCGTTCCAAATTTGTAAACCTTTCGATTTAACCGAATGAAGTTAGTTGGTACAACTCACTTTTTTATTCTTCCAACCTCTGTTTGTTGATTTTGTTTCCTTTAGTCACAACTTAAATGTTGTAGTTTTGACTGTGAACTAATTCTTTTCTTAGAGTCGTCCAACTAGGCAGGACATAACGGTTTTGCAGTCAATACCATCAAGACGTAATTGATTCTCTTCACGATGAATGCAAAGATATCATAGTTTAGTCCACCAAAAATAAACCGAGTTAGGCTAGGAGTCTTGTCTGATGTTATATATGTGAAAACAGTTCTGGACTCGTGATTATTTTAGAATAGAAACACCGAAAAAATAATGAAAAACGGAAAAAGTTTGTAAGAAAACAGAAATCGTACATCATACACTTGTACACTTAACTCATTATATATGGTGTGATAGACCGCTACCAATGTAAGAAGCCATTTGGCTATGTTGCAGTGTCAACAACTAGTGCCGTGAAAAGTACACCTCAAGTCGAATTAGAAACTTCTTCATTCTCATACCAATCGTTTGAGCAATCTCATACCAATAATTAAAGGCTTGCAGCAACAGGGAATCCAAGGATCCAAGGACAATTGGATTCCTTGTTTATGTAAACACAACATGGTCACTTCATGATCCAGGAAGCGATACAAAAAGAGTAGCCAAATGGAAATACGTGTGCATATCGGACTACATTTACCCGAAATATGATTTGAATATAGTCATATCCTACCTGTTTCCCATAAAGTATGACAGGTTATTGATCGAGGAATTACCAGAGATGTTATCATCTTTACGTATGGATCCAAAATTGCATTGGAACAGGTGGTGGAGCCTGCACGGAGGAACTATAAGCACAGGAACCAATGTGTGCGTTTTTCAAGCAGACGTTTTCGTAATACAAAAGGAAGCACTGTTTATCAAGGACAAAGTTCCACTGAAGTGCAATAAAATCATTGGCTTCAACAATAAACCAGACTAATAGACTAAAGATCAGAAAGAATGGCTTGACCTACACTGAACCCTTAATTCAGGGGTCCTTACTGGACACTACGATATAGGCTCAATGCTAGGCTAATGGCAACGTAGATCAAACGTATCAAAAGTATGCAAAAGCAGTGGTGACAAGGAATTCTGAAACGCATTAGAAAGTTATTCACTATGGTCTTCTAGGTCTCCGAAGGAAGTAGTGGTACTGCCATCATACACACTTCCTTCCTAACCAATTCTATAATATAAGAATATAAGAATCAAAGAGCAATTTATGCATGTGGCATCTGAATTTAGCAGTTCTAACCTCATATAAGTATTCTACTTTTGATAATCATAAATAACCGTTCGTTAGTCTAATCCCCTGGCAGTTGAGTTTTTTTTCTGTGTAGAGTTAACATATAATAAGAACCCGAACTATATAATTTGTATATTACCATTATTGAACATTAGATCTGCACAGTTAAAGAATTGAAAAAGAACTCTTATAAAATTAAATATCATCAATTGTTTTTGTTTTACGACCTCTTTTGATTATTTTAAGATATTGTCTTAACGTGCTCAAGGTCCAGTCGGTTCAAATTGGGAGTTTTGTACCAACAAATATTACAACAAACAATTGGCAAAATGCATTGAGTGGCAGATCGTACAGCTGTTTCAGAGGCAGCCAAGCCCCTTCATCAGCGATCTTTCTCTGCAGATTCTACATTTCAAGTCGCCTAAGTTTTCCTTCTCCAATAAACACAATAAGAATTATGTGCATTAAAGAAAGAACCAAAAGCAAAAATGTGCAACAACAACTTTGGCAAAATCTTGAGTGTACATTTTTGCTTTTGGTTCTTTCGTCAATGCACATAATTCTTATTGTGTTTATTGGAGAAGGAAAACATAGGCGACTTGAAATGTATAATCTGCAGAGAAAAATCGCTGATGAAGGGGCTTGGCTGTCTCTGAAACAGCTGAACGATCTGCAACTCAATGCATTTTGCCAATTGTTTGTTGTAATATTTGTTTGTACAAAACACCCAATTTGTACCGAATGGACCTTGAGCACGTTAAGACAATATCTTAAATATTATCCTTAAAAGTTTGAGTTACATGAAAAAGTAAATCATAAAAGTCCCAGTTCTTAAGACATTTTAGTTATTAGCTTTTTCTCTGTTTGGTTTTGATTTGGTTTCAGTCATATAATCAAATCCGCATTGTTCTTCCTAGAAGATACAATAGCTTGATTGCAAAGCTACAATTTTTCTTTTGATAAATTGCAAGTGTTAAATATTAAAACAATTTAATTAATTTATCTGTGGCCTAGTCTCAGTGCAACAATCGTTATAATACGAAAGAGTTGGCTCCCTACCTACCTCTGTTGTTGATGATGTTGAAATATGGACATCGATGCGATAGTGCATCGTTCGCGTCTCGTTATGCTTATTATCGCAGATTTTTGACAAATGGCCCAAAGGTACGCTCACAAAGTGTCAACGATGTACTGCATCTGCGACCGCAACCAATTCTGCGGTACATTCCCAGCCAACAGCCTAATCTCGAATAACGTGCCAACTAGTATTCGAAGGATGCAGACTACGGTGGTGGTGGTGCTGCTGCAGCAACCGTTGTAATTGCAAATAAATATTGAGATAATAACTTTGACAAATATAAATCGAGCTCGTTAAGTGAACGCACGGTGTTGTCGCACTCGCAGACACAACACAGGTTTGGGGCACAGTTTGTGGCCAGAGTCCGTATCGGTTAGGCTTGGTCTCGTCTGGTCTTGTCTCTCGTCTCGGGCAGCATAACCCGCCTACATGCCATGCGACCAATTGGCCAGGCCATTCGTCGTGCCACTCATGATGAAATAATTAAATGTGCTTGCAATTCAAATTGATTTCCGCGACAAATGGTTCATAATTTTTTAACAAACATAGTCTGACGTATGTGAAATTAACGCTGCGCCAAGGAAAATCAATGCCTTGACATGTCTTTTAAAAGTTACACATGTCCAAAATCTAATAATTAATACAAAACGTTGACAAAATCGCTCAACAAACAAATTAATTATAGAATTTTGTTTGTTGTTTGAGTGTTTTTCCATTAAAACTAGTTTTGAGAAATGATACATTTTAACGAGGATTTGTAAATCTTGATCTCGATAATTTGCGAACGATCTCGTTCGTAAATACTGTTTCTTTCTCTGTATCGTCGCAAATCAAAAGATACGATCGAACGGTATCTTTAGTTCTATCGTACCGATCACAATATATTCTGTATGTAAATCTGAGACCAATGATCTGACCAATGATCTGACCAAAAATCTTTTTAGCAAGAAATCGAATGAGATCGGAAGAGAATCCTGATTCGATTACTTAATACAGTTTCGTTCTGATTATCTCCTCGAATTAAGAGAAGCGACTTTCAGTGCATGAAGACGAATCAGATTGGACGGAAATTAGAAATCCCGTTAGCTGACGACTCATTCTAGAAGCTTGTGTCGACTTCAGATTACTCTTGTTTTGAATATCTTCTTGAATTAAGATACGATCTTTAGTTGTGGTATTTCCAGTTGTCTTATCCGAATCACTATCCTTTTGCATATACATCTGAAACCGAAATTCTCTTCTGTATCACTAATTGTGATGAAAATGAATGATATTTGACTTAATTTTTTGGAATCTCGTAATAAATCTGAAATCTTGTTTCGACTATCACGAATTTCGAGACGACGGGAATTTCCGGCTCTTCAGGATTTTCAGGTCTCTCGTCTGAATCAATGTACGGGACTAACTAAAATATGCACACGAAAATCTTTTCTGTATGAAGTTGTTCACCATTTTTACTTTCACCAATGACGAGCCTATAAATTAACTCGATTTCAATCGAAATATGCATAGAAACGACTCGTTTTCGGATCAAGTCTGAACTACCGAATCCAGTCTTTTTCTGAATATCTCGTCGAATTATGAGACGACCACGTGAGATTGAAGGCTGGAGCTCCTCTGTACAGGACTGTACAGGCGCTACAGTCCAGTACAGAACTTAGGCCGAGCTCTCTCACCATTTGAGCTGTTATATTTGTACTCAAAGTGGGTCCCACCTACAGTTTAATGCCGAATCCGAAGGGAGGGTGCGAGCTTTTCATAGGCAATGGTTTACTCTCGTAGGTTTGCCATTTACTGCCGAGATGTAGAGCGGTGTAGAAAAATGTTACTATAAAAAGATGTTGTTAGCCCCAGTCCAGGCTTGAAACTGGGACCTTTCGGCTGGACATGAAATCTAGCACATTATTATTTTATTCCGAATATGGTAATTTCTAAAAAGTTCGAGACTTAAGATTTTATCTCGCTCCCAAGAAATATAATTTAGTATTATGAAAATCTGGAGTTTGACCCGATTAACAAAATTTTATTTTCACAATCTTAACATTTATGGTAAAATTCTAAAACTCAATTTCAAAGTTTTAAACTCGTATCACATTCATTAGAACCATTTTGTATCGATTGTTTTTTTTATCAATTGTACTTTTCCATCTACATTAGTTTTATCTGAATTACGTCTGACAGCTGACACATGGACTTATGAATTATAGGTGTCAAATAGAACACAACGGCAGCGTTAAAACAGTACAAACGACAATAATGACAAAAAAAAACAATCTTTGCGAGAAGCAACAGCCTTGAATGACATTGAACGTTTACCGTTATTATTTAGCCTTATTCTCACAAATAGCTTTTCCCTCTTAATTTCATGGCAACTTCACGGCTTTGCGCATGGCTTCGTGTGGCTGCACAGAAAAAAAAAATGTTCAATATGACGAATTTATTCATAAATATTATGAATTTTTTCACCAACTACCAGATTCATCATATTGATACCACCGTTCATTAAATGACATATTAATGAATGCATTCATTATATATATAAATAAAATATTCAATACAATGAATTTGAATTGTCATATTGATGAATTTGTTCATAATATTTAAAAAAAAAAAAAAATTTATAAAATAATTAGAAAAAAAAGTTTTGTAAAATTTTTATTTTAAAAATAACAGTAAAAAAAATTAAAAAAAAAAATTTGTTCGAAAAAAAATGTTTGAAAATTTTTTTTTATAAAATAATTAGAAAAAAAAGTTTTGTAAAATTTTTATTTTAAAAATAACAGTAAAAAAAATTAAAAAAAAAAAATTTGTTCGAAAAAAAAAAAATTTTTTTGTCGAAATTTTTTTGTTCGAAAAAAAAACAAATTTTGTTCGAATTATTTTCCAAAAAAAAAAAAATGTTCGAAGAAAATTTTTTTTATAAATATAACTTTTTATATTTTCTGTGTGTCTACGTCAACATTTTTGCAGAATCGAAAAAAATTTTTTGTTCGAAAAAAATTTTTTGTTCGAAAAAAACAAATTTATTTCGAATTATTTCCAAAAAAATTGTTCGAGGAAAAAATTTTTTTTTCGAAAAAAAAATTTTGTTTTTCAAAAATATATTTTTAATAAATATGACTTTTTATTTTTTCTGTGTGTCTACGTCAACATTTTTGCAGAATCGAACAACACCGAGAGCATTGCCACTTTGCAAGCGCAGCAACATATAATCAAGCACTTAAATGCGCGGAAATATCTGCGCTATCTGCAAAGTGGAAATCTGTAATCCATAAAATTGATTTATAATTTATTTCAGAAGGCAAACGCGAGCCGTTTGTTTCGTCCCACCGCGGCATTGCCGCCAGCACCAACATTTATACATTTATAGCCGCTGCGGCAACTTTAGCAACAAATGCAACGACAGCAAATGCCAAAATGCAAAATTCCGCCAGAACTCGACGTTCTGCATGGCTTACAAATCGGCGCGTATGCGCAACGCCACGCATTATAAATGCTTTTAATTATGGAAATCGTTGCATCGTTGCTGCTGCGTGGTTTGTCTGCAACTAAATTCCGATTCCGAATGATGGATGACGCGCACGCGGAGTGCGTAATACGGCATGGCGGTAGCTGTGTGTTGAGCACGCGTGCGTGCGTGTGACTTGACAGTCTATGCAATCAATGCCACTGGAAAGAGTGATGAACATGTGTTGAGAATATTTTCGTTCACGAGCTTGTTCAATGCTGAGGAATGCTTGAATACAGAATTTAGAAATGCTCTTAATTTCGTCTCTAAAGTATTACGAAGTACAGCTCAATATTCACTCTGAAAGTTGAATTAAGATTCCCACTATATTTTTTTCCATGTTGTGCTTTAGAAATCATGATGTACTATCTCATTTTTAAAAATTGGAATAGAATCGATGGTGAATTCGAATATCTGATAAATATTTCGAATATAGAACGCAAATAATATTTAAACATCCTGCTGTAAATAAATAATAAAATCCTTAAATAGAAATGAAAATAGCAAGTACTACAAGTTCTACATTTGTAATTCGAGATTAGATTTACGACAATGTATTCGTTAACTGTCGTATTAACTGTATTAGAATCAAAAGCTATTCCGACTTTTGAAATAGGAATTTAAAAGTCGGAATAGAAGCAGTGAACAATTACTAATGTCATTCGAGATTTCAAACAATCGGCCATGTTACGGCTTTCGATCGAATTCCGTTCAAATTTCAAATAAGAAATCGGTGTCACAATGCAAAAAAATGTGTTTTTCAAACCAATACAAATCGTTCAAGTCAAAGCAAACGGATTGAATTCATTAATAAAATAAATGATCGAATTCAAAACCGTTTTTTTACATATTTTATATAAAATTCGTTTGGATTTCAATCAAAAGTCGGAATAGGATCGAATATTTCAGATGTGATGCAGTACCCAGTGTGTCAATCGTTATGATGTCATTATGAGATCAACACGAGAATCAGAAGAATTCAATTCAAATGATTTTTGGGAATGTTCAACGTTGTGAAAAATGTTTAAATATCGTATCTTGTCATAAAAGTTTAATGTAAGATAAATTTTAAAAATGTGTTGCGATAAAGCAACGAGATCCAAATATATTATCGAAATTAGTTTGAGAAAACTTTGAGACATCGACTGGGTATAAATACCTAAAGCAAAACGGTATTCTATACCTAATTTAATGACACGAATGAGCGCTTTAAAAGTCTATAATAGAATCAATGAAAAGGATTATCAACTATGGCCTCCGAAGTCGAGATCAGATTTGATATTTATAAAATTATCGAAAGTGAAAGTGGGATCTTAATTTTAAAAAATCTTTTTTTAATATTCTCATTAAATGCATTCTCTTTAACAGCCTTTAAATTTCTAAGGTCAAAAGAATATTTGATTTGAAATTCAAAAAAATATTTCAAGAATCGATTCAATTAGAATCAAAAGCTAAAGATTACAGTACAAGTTTTAGCCAATATTGGATGCATTTGTGATGCTGATTCCGAAAATGACATCAGTTTTGTCAAATTGGCTCTAATTTTTGAGAAATAGCCCATTTCCCATTATGTTGGTCTTCCTTTATTTTTAAAATTCCAACAGAAGAAAATAATGACATTATCTTTTCGATATAAGATGCAGAAAATATCGCACTGCAATGCTAAAGTTTGATTTTATGCGTAAAAAAAATTGTTTGCAAGATATAAGGAAAAGAAATTCAAATTGGTTCAAAAAGTTAAAAATTTTGATAATAAAATACGTTATTACTTAGCGCACAAAAATGTTTAAAATTGTTTATGTAGGGCCATGTATCCTCTTCGTCTAAGAAAATAAATTACTACTCTTGGTTATAAAGTTTAATTATTATATAAAATAAATACAACATTATGTAATCTACTAATTATAACTTTTGAATTAATAGTAGTAATTTATTATCTTAAATAAGGGTTTAAAGAGAATACGCTATATAACTGGGCATAAAAATCATTTTTATCATTTTTGTCCATTATGTAATAACGGTTTTTATTCATAACATTGAAAAGTTTTGAACTTATTTTGTTTATATCTCGCAAACAAATATTTTCACGCATAAAAGCAAATTTTTGTATTATATCAAGATGTTTTCTGCGTCTAATATCTGTAACGACATACTATTTATATTATTTTAGATTTATATTTCTGAATGATGTAGGCCAAATTTCCGTATTTTAGTCTTCCAGCCCACCATCAGCCGTTGGACATCATTTCTTCTAAGTTTTTTGATAACGGTATCCAATTATCGCTTATTTTATTTAATCTGGACCAAGCTTAGGGCAATTTGAAGGATTACATCCTTTTGACAAAATGTTATCATATGGTTGAATGTGAAATGTGAAATATATTAAATTTTTTTGCCACACCTCTTATTGATTGTTGGGCTTAGATCTAACACTTTACTTTCGCCACAAATTGCCATTTAAGAAGATGGTCTTACGAAATCGAATTGTAATATTTCTATCAGTTTCCCGGGATACACATGCTAAACTTGCAATAATTGCATGCAATGTAGAATGGTTAGCTAATCAAAATTATTTTTCCCATATTTTCGAATTTTTTGTTTTGATGTTCGATCACTTATAACAAAAAAAATTGTTAATTTTTTTGATTGTCATAAATCAGAAAATGTTTGTATTTTCTAGATTTTTTTTGCATTTGTTTTGACCACAATATCTACATTTGAATTTGTAAAAATAATTTCGTTTACACCCTTTAGTCAATAAAGAATTCGAAATACAAGAAAAAGTTTAAGAACGGTGTTAGTGTCTAAAGTATCGCTTTGAAAGTCGAGAATATAATTGCTGTAGAGATTTTTACGAATATTGTTAGTCCAGACTTGATTTAAAAGACGAGATTTGATTTAAAATTTGAGCAAATATTTCTGACAAAAGTCTAAACGTATTCGATACCATAACCTAATTGATTTATTTATAAATTTATTGTATAAATTGTATAAATTACTTCTTATAAGTTAATGAAAGTATATATCAGATCTGCAGCCGTCATTTTATATCGTTTGTAAGTATCGATATCCTATATTTAAATTAGTGAAAATAAATATGAGACTAAGAACGGTATTAATAACTTATGTCGATTAGTATTTGCTAGTTTATATAATCAATAAATATACACACAGAAAACTGATTTGTTGCGGCAACCAACTAGGACTAGGAGGTTACTGTACCAACCTCCTAGTCAGCACGAATGAGATTGTGCTAACCTCCTAGTCAGCAAGCATGAGGTTGTGCCAACCTCCTATTCAGCAAGCATGAGGTTGTTTAAACCTTCAAGTAAGCAAGCATGCCGAAACCTCCAATTGAATTTTTATTTGGAGAATATTTTTTTATATAGAAAACATATTTATGTAAAGTTTTCTATATGTATTTTGTGATGCGTAAATATGCCACGCACACAATTTAAAAAAAAAATATATTAATTCCTGTTCCCTAAAAAATAAAAACAGTATGAAGACACATTTAATATTTTATTTCATCATAATTAAACAAAATAAAAAACTATTTATAATGCCACATATGATCACATATTCTTATTATATTTCACTAGCTAAACAGCAATTTGTATTGAATTCATTCATTATTTAATTAATATTCATATATTTAATTCATATTCATATATTTATTTCGCATTTTTATTTAATTAATTAATTTCCTATTGTTTGCCACTTGTGAAAATTTTTGACGTTTATTTATTTCTGCATGTATCCATAATTGTTTGGCAAGAAACTGGCAACCGAACTGCTGATAGACATGAGGTTGCCGTTTGTCATTTATTTTGATGATACAACAACTCAATCGCCGTAACAAATGCACAAAAGTCAAATTTTGGCAGAATGAAAAAATGCAATCATGAGGTTACTACAACCGAACGTGCAGTTGCGCGGACTAACATTTCGGTTAGAGTAAAAAATGGTACGTTCATTTTACAACAAATGTTTTTCGGTCGCAACACTGAAACGTTGGTTCAATTAACCTCAAGCCAAAAGATGATTTTTCTGTGTGTAACTTACATCATTTAATTAAATTCGTTGCACTTCGATTTGAAAAATTGTAAACAATAAAATGAAAATGATATTTGGACATTTTGTTTTAAGAGTCACAAAACAGAGCTGCCACATAAATTTTTTTTTTTTTTTCAAATAACAATCGCATATTGTGAAAAGTAACAATAGATTTCTATGCGTGTAGCTAATGAGCAATTTATATTGAATAAATATATTATTTTATTAATATTTGTATATTTATTTCGCATTTTAACTTAATTAATGAATTTCCTATTGTTTGCCACTTGTGAAAATTTTTGACTTTTATTTATTTTTGCATGTACCCATAATTTTTGGCAAGAAACTGGCAACCGTACTGCTGATAGACATGAGGTTGCCGTTTGTCATTTATTTTGTTGATACAATAACGTACTCAGTTGCCGTAACAAATGCACAAACGTAAAATTTTGGCAGAATGAAAAATGCAATCATGAGGTTACGACAACCGAACGTGCAGTTGCGCGGACTAACATTTCGGTTAGAGTAAAAAATTGTACGTTAATTTTAATGACATGAGGTTACAACAAATGTGTTTCGGTTGCAACACTGAAACGTTGGTTCAATTAACCTCATGCCAAAAGAGGTTTATTCTGTGTGTAACTTACATCATTAATTAAATTCGTTGCACGTCGATTTGAAAAATTGTAAACAATATAATGAAAATAATATTTTGACATTTTGTTTTAACAGTCACAAAACAGAGCTGCCACATAAAATTTTATTTTTTTCAAATAACAATCGCATATTGTGAAAAGTAACAATAGATTTCTATGCGTGTAGCTAATGAGCAATTTATATTGAATAAATATATTATTTTATTAATATTTGTATATTTATTTCGCATTTTAACTTAATTAATGAATTTCCTATTGTTTGCCACTTCTGAAATATGCAATCATGAGGTTACGGCAACCGAACGTGCAGTTGCGCAGACTAACATTTCGATTGTAGAAAAATAAGCTACGTTCATTTTAATGACATGAGGTTACAACAAATGTGTTTCGGTTGCAACACTGAAACGTTGGTTCAATTAACCTCATGCCAAAAGAGGTTTTTTCTGTGTGTAGAATTAATAAAATTAAAAATCAAAGATCAACGCTAGATTTGAAATACGAATATCAGAAAAAAATATCGTTGCGATACTGCAAAACCGCATGTGAAAATGACGCCTATTTTGTCTTATAATCCAGTTTTAAATGATATGTTGATCGGATAAATTAGATAAATGCCATTATAAGTTATAAAATACTTAATTTTGTATGAAGTAAGTGCAGAATTGAGACTCAAAACAGTACTTTTTTTTCTTCCCAAAAATTAATTTTCGAGAATGTAGATTAGGCGGTTTTGCAGTACCATCATTAGTATCAGTATTAAATTAATAGTATTAAAATCCGAATGGTATTCGATAATACAATTCATTTCAACTTTCCCTAGTAGAAATTGTCCTTATGAGGGTAGACTTTATCATTTCCAAAACACACATCAGACAAAATATTTGGCAGGGTCGAGGCAGTTTAGAAACACTTTTTCGACATATTTCAAACCGACAAAGGCGGAGGTTCTATCGCCAGTTCTTTATTTACTGTCCCTTACCAAAATATGCCGTGAATCTGCCAATCAAATTCCAAAAAATGAAACAACCTGCTATACACTGCCCAAAATATTCCATCTATCTGTTTGTTCGCCCGAAATATGCTGGAAATATTCCTACAAAATGCCAAAAAAATTTTCTCGGTTATCGGCCATGTTACTCAGATCCCCATCACGACCTTTAAACAATTTCTACGAAGGTTAATCCGCTTTCAGAGTTAGGCATATAATAAAGTAAAAATACCAATAATGACGCCAAAGTTCCAGCCGAGATTTTTTTTGTATCAATAAAGCAGCCGCCTTTTAAAAGGTCTACAAATCTTAAACATTAACTCAAAAATTCATTACATATTACTGAACATTTTATGCGCACACATGTAAAGCAAAAACACAGCAGTAAATATAAATTTTTACAACCATATCTTATTTTAAAAAATTACACATTTTTCGACCTCGGGTTAGTTGGTTGAACTCTATGAAAAAAAAAAACATAGGTTTGGTCTACACCCTATGGGCAGTCATGAAATATTTCCAGTTTGTTTCATGTTTTGCAATACGTCTTTTATTTTAACTAATTTGTTCTTTTTAAAAATTAGTTAAAGGACCCAAATTGTTTTAAAAAGTTTTAATAGACACAACCAAAAGTTGTTGCTCGTAGTACCTATAACCAGAAATTGAACGATAGCAAAAACTTGGTTTTTATCAGTAATCGCATAAAAAAAACACTGCGAAAAATAAATTATGTGATGACGTAACAACAACAACATGATAAACTATTGCAAAAACAATACGCTGGAAACAGACCCCGTGTTTATGTTTCTCATATGAACGTAATATGGGTGAAAAAAAAGGCTTGGTCTTGACTTGAATTCGGCTAAATTCGAAATGCATATTACTCACTCATATGGTGAGATATATATATAGTTGGAGTTCAGGCAGCAGCTGTTATTACTACTGCTGCTGCACCAGGACGGAAAAGTGGTCAGCACCAACATTTAGTCAATTTAAGCAGCTAGTTTTATTATTGTGTTTTCGGTTGATGTTGAAGTTGCCTTTTTTTTTGTTGCATTTGAATATATTATTGAGCAATAAGCGCAGGCGCAGCATGCAAAAAAACCTATTAAATTAATCATGCTTTTTGTTTTGTTTTGTCTTCTACCGAAAATGCGCACAATTATTGTAGAACAAAAAACATAGTCGAAACAAATGCGTTGAAATAAGTGGAAAATTAAATCCGATATTTTTGTAGCTACATTTTTTATATAGCTAACTGTTTTTTATTACCTACCTTGTTTATTTTTATGGATTTCCACTATATAATTGGCTTTTTTTTAAAACAGTTTGATGATCTCGTGAGCAGCGTCATCGAGATGCAGTAATTCACGTTTTTTTATCAAATTAATGTTGGAAGTAACCTCCAAATATATAAAAGAAGTACTATTCAAGTGATTTTCAATTTTAAAACAAAAAATTCTTCGATTTTGATAATTATATCCACGAAGCAGAAAACAGTTTCTTAATAATAAGAAAACTGAAGTCGAAATAGCACTAATCCCCTTGTTTAACTTTCGGTTGTCACATAGGTACCCAATGGGTCCAGCCAGACCCGCCATATAATTTGTATGAAAAACATAATAATAAAAAATACGATTTTGGTTGAAATTTTTGCTTTATATAATTCTTACTTGATCTACAGCTAAAGGGTTTTTTAACAGGGACAACAAACGACGCCATATTTCTTGCCGCTCTTTTGACATTTCTCTTCAGTAAGGTTTGCCATTTCATGATGGAAAGATATCGTTTGCTGTCCCTGTCGCTCTACTTTTGTAGCGTCCCTGTTGACAAAAACTTTTGTAGCGCTCTTATTGAAAAACTCTGTATTTGTTGACCTGGTTTTTACACCCTACACTAAGAGTGAAATGGAGGCTTGTTCGGTTTGGAAATGTATGTATAGTCTTGATCAGATTGACATATCCTGAGTCGATTTAGCGATGTTCGCCTGTTCTTATGTCCGTCTGTCTATTACACTCACAATTACAGTTAAACTAGAAGAGCCAAATCAATAAAACTTAGAAGCCAGATTAAATACACATCTACACTGTCTGCTATTGAAAATGAGCGTGATCGTTCGATTGTATCCTTTAATCCGAACACTTATGTTCCAATACCTCATATACCACTAACATCTACGGGTGAATTATACATTATGCCGGCCAAAGTAAACTTTTTGGGTGAAACCCCTTTTATTTTATGATTATATTGTTACGAAAATTCAGTCTACGGAAAACTGTACAAAATAAAAACACACTTATATATGGTTTTATCTAGTATTATTTCAACTAGTATTAATTAACTTTATTTAATTAAATAACAACTTAATAACAATCACTTATAACAACTGCTGTATTACTACAATTAACCTTTACAATGTTCGCGCACGAGTTGCACTAGTTCACTATCAAATCACAACTGAAGTGCCGTGCCTCAGATGCGGCTACCTTATATTCTGCATGCATCAGTTCGACACGTTTCGACAAGCTTCGACTTGTTTCGAAAACCTTCTACTCATTTCCTGAATGACGCATGCTATTGGCTCTCATTCGCACTCATGTGTTTTAATGTGCTGATCTTCCATATCTTTCTCGCCAATTGCTCTGTACGCTGAATAATCTTCCGTCTCTTTCTAACACATTGCTTAGTGCTCTGAATTGTCTTGCGTCTCATTTATTATTGTTGAATGCTTGCACTATGGGGAAAATTACATCTTTTCGTAACAATATATATAAAAATGATATTTTATGAGAAAATATAACTGATAAATAAATAAGACTGCGTTTTATGACATGTCCAGGATATATTCCGTCGTGCACTTTCATTTCATTTTATTATTCATAATCATAAAACCAACTCTTGACCCGAGTTGGCTGATGAACAACAAAAATGTTCAACTCCGGTGTGCGTGCTAGCAACTTTAAAAATGCACATGTAAAGGTTTGAGATGTATAAATGAAGCAGAAACTTCAAGTACCCATTTAGGATCAACGCATAGTACTCAACTCTGACCCAAGTGTAAAATACAGACCCCACGTCTGGTGAAACCTTAGGATGATAACGCAATACTGCAAAATAATATTGGCCAGTATTGCGATCGAAGGCTTGGCACAATGGTAAAAACATATTGACCATAGAAGGTCCAGTATATGTAGTCCCTATATCCATAAATACACATTGGGAAAAAATCAAAATGCATGGCCAAAAACCTACTATATGATATCGTCATAAAATTACATTCTATAGATAATAAATAGGTAATGAATCATAGCAGATATGCACATATATATTTTTTTGTATTAGATAACGTCACTATCATGCCAAAGGGGCGAATGTGTAAATCTTGACATTTGCGTTTTTTACATTTTTTAAGCATACCCAAGCATACTGTCCCAAAATCGTGTATGGTTTTGTTGGATATTTCTAGCCACAAAATACAAAACGAAAAGGCCGAATTCGAGAAATAAAAAATGTTATGCCAAAACGGCGAATCTTTTCGTTTTTATGCCATAACTTTTTACTGATATAAGATAAAATAGTAGTGTAAAGGCATTGATTGTTTGTTTTAAACCAAGAAATTATTCGAAAATAATTCGAAAAAAAAGTGTTGTTAAAATGTTATTTAAAAAAAAACAGTAAAAAATTAAAAAAAAAAAAAAAAAAAAAAAAAAATTTCAGACAAAAAAAAATTCCGACAAAAAAAAATTGTCAAAAAAAAAAATGGATTAAAAATTTCTTAAAAAAAGTATAAAATATATTTTTTATAAATATAACTTTTTATTAATAAAAAGTTGTAATTATAATAAATATATTATAAAACATTTTACTTATTTATGCATGTCGAGCAAGCATTATATAAGAAATAACACACAAGAACTACTTGAGAACTGAAAGGTACGGCAAAAATTAACGAAAAAAAATATTTTGATAGAAATTTGGTTTAATGAACAGCGTTCTTCAATATGAAGAACATTATATTTTGTATTTTATATTTTGGTTCATTAATATGATGAAACGTATTCTTCACATACAGTTCATCATATTGAAGAACACTTTTTCGACACTTACCAAGCGTTCTTCATATTTATGAATCATTGCGTTAGTCATTAATTTTATGAATGGCTCTTCAATACAATGAATCATGGTTTGAAAAAGGGAATTCATCAATATGATGTACATTTTTTTTTCTGTGTAGGAAAAAGCAGTGCAGTTTCTACGTGGAGAAAGGCAAAGTTTCTCTCCGTCTAATATCGAAAAGAATTTCAGATAACCTTTAAATAAATAATTATTACAAACATTATAGAATCATATTTTTTATTGTAGCTGCAGGTTTTCTGTAATTAAACCGAAAAGATAATTTTATTTTTGTACTTGAATGGAATTTTTAAAATAAAACAAATTATGGAAATTGGATAAATGAGCTGAATCTCAAAAAACTACCATACAAACCATTTGACGATAATTTTTAAATTCGATATAATAATTAAAAGTTTTAGATATAAAACTTAAAGTATTTGAAAATTTAATTGCGCGTTCTTTATACTTTTGGTCAAAAAATAAAATTTTCTGAACAAATAAAATTTGTTTATCGAAAATAAATCCATTTATGATATCATCTCGATATCTATAACGACAAAAACAACGATATCATTTTAGATAGGTTTATCGATTTGTTTATCGAAAATAAATCCATTTATGATATCATCTCGATATCTATAACGATAAAAACAACGATATCATTTTAGATAGGTTCGTTTTTATCGAAAACCCTATCGTTTTCGTATCATTATAGATGATCGAAAACGACAATTTGAGGCTATAAACGATATCGTTTCGAAATCGTAAAATTATCGTCTGGTTTGCTGGGCAGAGCCAATTTAAAAATTTCGGAATCAGGAATTCTATATTTTTTTTTAATTTTTAGCAAATATTATGCAAAATAAGCAGTTGGCAGCTAAATAAGCAGTTGGGAATTGTTTCACTGCTCTTGGACTTTGAATTAGAAACACTTTCTAGCAAAATTTGAATCGAATCATTTGATTTTTTTGTTATTTTTTTGTCTATACCAATAACCAGCATAACAAAAGATTTCGAGCACGAACTTGGTTTTAAAAGAAGCACATATTCCACAGACAAAATCATCATTTTTCTGTCTAACTTAACATGGTGCTGAATGCATCGACGACGTGCATAAATTTCAGATGTATTTTTGGATTTTCTTACGAGGCTGCTTTTTCACAGCACTGTTTGAGCCAGCCGGCAGCTAATCAGGCGGGAGATATTGAAATCATGAGCTACATATGGGGAGCTGCTGTGCATTTCAAATGATTGTATCATTCAGTCATTCAAGTGCAGCAGTTTGAAGTTATTATGTTGCTGCTGCTGATGATGCACATAGCAATAATACTAAATGCAAAGACGACGACGACGACGCAGCAGAACAAAGCCAGTAATTGCGGCATGCAATCATTAATTTCACTAACGAAATTGGGCCTATTAACGTGGCCGAACAAAATACCTTCCTTCTCGGCTTTAATGATTTTGAATCCAATGTCGATTAGTGAGTGCTATGCAGCATTATTTAATTTTATAATTTGAAGTGTTTGCCACACACTGCTGGCATACTTAATGCTAGGTGGTCTTCTACACTTTTTCTAATCCATAAAAAAACCTATTAGATACTGGTGTGTCTCATAAATAAATGTCCGTCTAGTCGATATAAACTCTGTGCTAACATAAGAAAACTTCAAACTTGTTATGGGTGCAGAACATATCCGCAGAGTACATGTGGTTGGGGCAACACATGAATTCTTAACACAAAAAAAAAATATATATATATGGCGATTATATTACTGCCCTCTTAACTGACCCTACGATTAAACGTCAATTTCTGGTTTCTTAGCCAATATGCAGCAACGCCAATGAAAGAGTGCGAAAATTGAAAGAACATGTTTCTGTACTTAAACTAAAGTACTTGGCAAGTGGAAGGAATATGACTTGAAAGATCATCCAGGATGATGCACCAGGTGATATTCACTTAGACCGTTCTTCCTCAGCCTCACTATGGGTCTAGCTATATTTTGTGAAAATTTATGCAAATCCCGAGACTAGAGTTAAACGGCGTAAAATACAAATGGAACATTGGGCCATGGTACTTGATGGTTGGAATAATAGAAACCATAAACCACGTTGTCTACGCAGTAGATTTTAATGAAGCGGAATAAAAACGATCATCATACAAACGAATGGGCTTGCTTGCGAGGGAATTGATTGACGTTCTGGTTGAGAAGACAGGCATGCGGACAGACAGAGAGACGACAGACAGACAGATAGACAGACATACAAACAGCCAAGCACTTCCAAGATAAGTTAGTGGGGATGCTTAGCAAGGAGCGGCTCTAACCAGATTGCATGCTGTGTTGACTCCTTTGCGGGGTCTGCTGCATCAGATATTTAAATGACGTCTGTCAATCATTGCCATACGCAGTCTGTATGTGAGTGAATAGTAGGGGTTTTAATCCCAAAGTGTTTTGAAAATTCCGATTTTTCAGAGTACAAAATATTAAAACTACACCAGACAAAATTTTTGGCTGGGTCGATATATTTTTCGATATATTGCAAATAGACAACGGCGGACTATGTATCAAAAGCTGTCTGTTTTCTGCCCGTTTCCCAAATATGGCGTGAATCTGTCATAAAAATTCCACAAACATTTACAGCCGGTTGTACATATTCTATATATCTGTGAGTTTGCTGAAAAAATGTCCGAAATGTCCCCAGTCCCCAGCAAAAAATGTTGGCAGCTTAGGAACATTTTGTCGACATATTTCAAACAGACAAAGGCGGAGTTTGTATCAGAAGCTGTCTGTTTTCTGTCATTTCCCAAAATATGCCGTGAATCTGCCATTAAAATTTCACAACATTTTACAGCCTGCTATATACTGCGCAAAATATTATATTTATCTATGCGTTTGACCGAAATATGCCCGAAATATTCCAGAAAAATGCCAAAAATGTTGTCTCGGGTATGAATATTAAGCGTCGTTGGTTCAGTTGATTAGTGCGTTGAACTTCGAGACGAAAGGTGGCGGGTTCGAAACTCCGAGAATGCAACATCGACGGACTACAAATTGCTATAAATTGTGTGGTTTTTTTACTTTACCCATTCGTTTCGATATCGTTATGTGATCAATGTGAGATGCCCGATAATTCACACGATATCGAAAACTTTCTCTTAGCGATGTAAAACGTCAATGTGGACTTAAGTTCGAGAAGACTCCGAGGATCTATTATTGCAGTCGAATTAAAGACTGTTTCAAACTCTCCAAATGTTTCCGCAGGTTATCAAATATGAATCTTTTAGTAGTATTAAAAGTCTCATAAAAATGGCGATTTTTGGGGCCTCAAAGATCCAGGTTTCGGAAACCCTTTTGGCTATTTTAATAGGAGTACTTATTTAAAGTCACATAAATGAGGGTGGAGGATTCATAAGATTGTGCCATCTACCCAGATTTCGATAATTTTTTGTTTGCCTCTTTGAAGTGTTCATAAATGATGGTTTCAGTGAATTATAGGACTCATTTAAGAGTCATAAAAACTCAAAGTTACTTGTCTTTATCAATTCAAAACATGTTTCAGTTGTATTTAAACCGTTTAAGTACAAACTGGCACCCCAGTTCTATCGATTTAGATTCCTCTATAATTTTTGTTCAAAATTACAACAACTGAAAATCAAAAATTGCCTATTTAAATATTCTCATCAGGGACACACAATTGAAACATAACTAATTCAGAATATGCTCGAATATCTTTTAATTATTCCAACCAAATCATATTATTGGAATAAGCCATATTTTGGTATATGTTTAGTATTTTCGAGCGAAACTCTTCCGGAATTCCACCATTAATACCCCCTACTATGAATGAGCGAAGTTTTCTTGTAGCAGCCATGTTGGATTTTTAATAAAGTGCGCAAATAGCAATGTTGCTCATTGTGTTGTGGCCTTTTTAAATATTAATGCATTGCTGTTGTTACGTTCTTCGTAGGCTGGGGTTAATTCAGGTTCGCGAAAGTCGTAAATAACCGCGTGTTCGGTCGAGGCTTTTTCTCCGGCTAAATTGCCTATTAACTGAGAATAATTCACGCAAATGAATGTCGGGATGAGCTAAGACTTCGCTGTAAGGTTCTTGTGCGCCCTTTGCTCGCACTTAAATGATCTGCTCTGGACGAAGCTGCCTGCACAAAGACCCAAAACAACCCAGTGAACTGACTTTGGGATGAGTAACATCTGCACAATTGATACCGAGCACTAACTAAATTTAACACTGGGTTGTGGAGCGATTAGATTATCGAGAACAACAATAACAACAACAGCTCGTATATCCATCCATATTCCATCTGCCATTCACTCGCTGGCAAAGCTCGTTCGTTGGTCATTATTTTTCATTGCTTTATTCGCCAGCAACTCATCGGGAAATTGCGCAAATTCAGAAAAGCCATAAAAAACGAGCAGCCAAACAAAACAAAATTCTAACAAAAGATAGGTACAGGAAACCCGTTCAAACACCGATTATGGAAGAAATTGTTCATAAAACTCAGCAGCAACAACATCAGCAGCGGCAGCAATAGCAATAGCAGATGCCCAACTTCGAAAGAGCCACAGCACAGAGCATATGCATCATGTTGCACGAAACGAAACGCAGATCGTGGACCCAATAAAGGTTGCAACTTTATCGCGCATCCAGCGAACGTACGTGTGCTGCTTTATGCCAATTTTTATCTAGGAATGCTTTAGGATTTTGGCGTGCAGAATGCAACCACCAAATTGCCGTAGCCTGACATTGCACGTCGCGATTGCGAAATTATTCCCCACATTATTCCAAAGGTTTACTTCCCCAATGTCTGCGCCTACTGCTCTCTCCCTACATCTTCATCATCGTCTTTATACTTTTCTTCAATCTCGATTCTGCTTAGATGGTCCGTTTGAATCACAATTCAAATTTGCAACCAAATCCTAGCCCAATGCGTTCCCTTTAGGCATGACAAAGAACTTAATAAGGCCGCAGTACCAAAGTCTCGCGGAAATTCTATGCAGTCTCCGAAATTGGAAACGAACGAACGAAAAAAAACAAACTAACAGTCCGTCAGTCAGTTTTTCTGCTTGTCAGTCAATAATTTCGATCAGCTCGTCAATTTTGCTTGTTGCCTTGGTATTTTGTGTATTATATGCGCTCCATGAATTCATTCGCAAATGGTAAAAGAAGCCAGACGTTGCAAAATTGCAATGTTTGCATCTGTGATATGCAAATCCCATTGAGTCGACCTTTAAGGAATTCTCTTCGGTACAGTCCAACATAGACAGTAGTCGAAACTATGCTCTGGTCACAAATTAGAGGTTTCCCACTTTCCCGCCATTCTCTTGGACATCGATTCTAACAGTTCTTTTTGTTAAGAAAAATTACTTTATGCTTCCAGTTATTATTTTCTGCTATATTCTTTATGTGGAAATAACCATAAACAGTGAAATATATGGCGATTTTTATGTACGAAATAAATTAGGCATCTTTGGAATTTACGAATTCAAATATACTACCTACTAATTAAAAACTGAATAGAACAAAATCGAGTTTTTATTAGAAAACATTAAATTAAATTATCGTACACACACAAAAATAATTCTAAACTCAACATTTATAATATTTATAATACCTACTATTCAAAACGTTATATATTGGACATTATCTAATCGATTATGATAATGTAAATATGGGGGAAGAGAGCATTTCGACTGACAAATAAAATACTCTAATATATTTGGTTTGTTTGACATCTTCAAATTGGGCATCTCAACATTTTAATTTCCCTAGAATTAAAGTTTTGATTATCCTTTTTGGAAACAGTAATTAAAAACATTCGATATGAAACTCTAAATATTTTAAAGATGATGATTCTCTATTCATTAAAACAGAAATATAATTTGTGGTATGATACTCTAATAGAAATTATTCTAGGACCATCCATAATCGGGAAGTAATGGTTGACTTTTTTTTTCCTTAGACTTGATGATCGCTCTCTAATATCTCGAGTCTACTAAGATATATTTAGAATATAATTTTTGCATCAGTATTGATTTTTGCATCAGTATACTGGCAAAATGCCTCCAAATAAATATCGTCATTATATCGATAATTTCTGAACGTTATAAAATGGTACTAAGTGGGTTCTCATATAACTACAAACATTAATTTGAAGTAATTTGAAGAAATCCAACAAAATCCTAGAAGTTTAGGAATTGACTAAAGTTAAGTGGACAACACAAGCAATTAAGAATTTAATCTGTTTTACGAACAGATTTTGTCTTCGCTTTTTAAAAGTCAGAATAATGTATCTTGCATACTTACATGACAACCACGAAAAGAACTTCTTTGAATACAGTTGAAAATATCGACACAGTATATATTAGACATCTGCACAAATGTTTTTGAAGTTCACTCTGCAAATATGCACTACTGCACTCTACAGTCGACAGTATTATGGTGAAGTCTCTCGGCCGACTTCACTTCACTGCAGTATTTGTTTCATTGGTGTCAAGTACTGTGAAAACATCAAGCAATTCAATGTTTTGAAAAATTACACCAAATCACATTACTGTTGCTGATCATGCAACGAATACAGTGAGTGCAGCGGGTGAGCACAATAACATTAAGGAAGCCAAAAAACCGACACTTTCAAAAATCGGTTTTTATTGCACATCGCCTCTTCACTGCAGTTTTGTTTGTGTTTTGACAGTACTTCGTGTTTTGTTGTTGTCATTTAATTTTCAAGCATAGAGTTTTGAATGCTTTTTGCAAATGACAGTCGACAGTATTACTTATGGTGGTCTCTCGGCCGACTTCACATCACTGCAGTATTTGTTTCATAGGTCAAGTACTGTCAAAACATGAAGCCAATGTTTTGAAAAATTACACCAAATCACATTACTGTTGCTGATCATGCAACGAATACAGTGAGTGCAGCGGGTGAGCGCAACAACATTAAGGATGCCAAAAAACCGGCACTTTCAAAAATCGTTTTTTATTGCACATCGCCTCTTCACTGCAGTTTTGTTTGTGTTTTGTTTTGACAGTACTTGGTGTTTTGTTGTTGTCATTTAATTTTCAAGCATGGAGTTTTGAATGCTTTTTGCAAATGACAGTCGACAGTATTATGTTGATCTCTCGGCCGACTTCACTTCACTGCAGTATTTGTTTCATTGGTGTCAAGTACTGTCAAAACATTAAGCCATCAAGCCATTCAATGTTTTAAAAAACCACACCGCAGTGAGTGCAGCGGGTGAGCGCAACTACATTAAGGATGCCAAAAAAGTCACTTTTAAAAAACCGGTTTTTATTGCACATCACCTCTTCACTGCAGTTTTGTTTTGTGTGTGTTTGGTTTTGACAGTACTTGATGCTTTGTTGTTGTGAGCAAGACAGTAATTTAATTTTCAAGCATAGAGTTGACGACAGTAAATGTTATGAAACAAAGTGAATGTCTTGAAGAGGGTTTCAAATGCACTTGTGCAGATGTATAATATATATTATTTGTGTCACGTGTGGTTAAATTTTTTGATTAAAGAAATAGACTTTCTTAATATTAAGAAGATGTAAACTTAGAAATTATATACACATACATTACAATTCCGAGCAAAAAATATATCCATTTTAATTTGGTTGACATGAAATATTTTAATGATGATCGTTTGTATTTATATAAAACTTTAGCTATAACTAAAACTAGCACACAACATAACTGAAAATGAGAACGTATACTGGGAAAAACACAGAAATCAATGCAACTTTTCATCAAAACAATATTAATCGTATTTTTCCTCGCAAATCCATTATACATTCTGTTTTGCATACCGTGTACCTCCCATAGATCCATTTTCATAACTCACAAGCTTAATCTTTGACACAATCGCATGGCTGAACATCGCGGCTTCACGGCCATCGATGTCTTCGCATCGAGCATCATCAAGCCAACAACAATCCGCCGAAACACCACCGCTGCACCACCTTATGCCTGATACCTTCCAACCTATCTAGCTATTGGAGCCGCCAACAGGCTCTACTATAACTTGAATGCCATGGTTAAGAGCAAATTTGAATCTTAAGCCCTGATTCCGTTACATGACCCCAAGAATTTGAATTTTTCCACAGCACCACACCACGGTCGCCTTGGTTGGTTGTTTGGTTGAGCTATGTTGATTTGAGTAGTAGTTGAGTTGAGTTGAGTTGAGAGGAAAAACACAAAACAAAAATAAATCGTTTGCATCCGACGGCATCACCTCGATGTCACCCTTTACACCGCCCAAAAATTTCTTATTCTGGTTTTCTTCAATTTCACTCCCACTGCTTTGCAGCGCAGTGCAGCGCAAGAACCAAAGTGCGCTGCCGATGCACAGATGCAGATACAGATGTTCGATGCCTCATTCAGCGCAGCATTGTCCCATCTACCGCCCCAATGTACTCGCGGCTCTGTGTCTGAATTCCAAGGCACCAATTGTTTCTATTCGACTGAAATGACTGTTAGAAATGTTTGGAGCTCGATGGGTTTGCCCTAGTAGAAATTTCAAAAGGGCATTGATTTCATAAACTGATCGTGACATTATTTATTCTAATCGGGAGATAATGAGGTTCATACGAGAAAACTAGAGATATTCGATAAATGTCCAATATTAATTCGATCCAAATACGTGTTCGATGGCATGGTTGTGATTAGGGCTGTGCTATATACGAATTATTCGAAATTTTGATTAATCAAAATTCTAACACTTTTTGAGACGTTCATAAAAAGTTTGTTAATACAAAGGCGGATTAATCAAAATAATGATTAATTAGTATATCACAATTGATTAATCAGAATTCTTCCTAATCGAGTAATCTATGTTTTGATTTATCGAACATCTTGATTAATCACTTAATCAAAAAGTTTGAATAATCGATTAATCGCACAGCCCCAATTGTATATCATAATTTCTAAATAATTTTCAATTTAGTTTGTGTCATAATAGTCACCACAAGTTGTATTGACTAAACATGAATCTTAATATTGGGTATCTTCATCTGCTTTTTGTCACAAATTAACAGTTTCAGATATTCTTTTTGATCATCAGAATTTAATCGTTTTCATAAACACATTTTTCAATTATTTATATTATTCTCATCGACTAGAGAATTTTAATAATAATTGTACTGGTATTTACTATTAAAATCAAATTGATTATAAATAACAAGGAAAGTCATCCATGACCGGGTCCATTAATTGCAGAAAACATGTCGGACTTTTGTCATTACGTTGAAAGAACTGAAAAGTTTGTTTTTGCAACCAAATTCATTAGGTTAATGCGAAATTTCTACGAATTAGTTGATTGAACTGCCATATTGCATTTGAAAAAAATGAGGTTCTGCTATACAAACGACTTAACAGTTGAGAGAACCGAATAAGTTGGTTGGCGCACCATATTTATATTCTTTGTGCAATGAAGCAATGACATATCAAGTCAGTGATCTAATCCTACTACTGTCCACGCGACGGTATTCCTATCATTTCTCGTTCATGCATCTGGCAAATTTCTACTTGGGTGCTAGATGTTCTTCTGGGGTCTGTGTTTATTTTGAAGTGCGGTGCTGTTCATGAATGCCGTTCGTAAAATCATCCATGCATTCAAATTATTGGATTTTTCTTTTTTTTTGTCTCTTGATTTTTTTTTATTTTGATTTTTAATTTTGTTTGCGGTGCTTGAAATAATGGAGCACTCTTACAGAGCCCAATGATCACAATGACGTAGTAAGTAGAAAACTTATTTATTCGTATTTTTTTCATTTTTATTTTTCTTTTCAAAAAAAAAAGCGTAGGTACGTACTTCGATCGAACAAGCCAAGATTTTTCAATTATTTAAATGAAAATTTGTTGTGGAATTTAAATCGTGTGTTGCACAAAGTTACACATCCATCGTTATTTTTAATTATATACCTTGCGCATAATTACGGAGTCATGAAGGAATGATTTAATAAATGTTCATTTAATAAGTCTATATTGTAGTAAAACGAAAAACTGAGGGTCATGGTAAATAAATTTAAGTTAAGCATTAATAATAATAATATTCTAAAACATTTATATATGCAAGATATGGGTGCAGAAACAAAACATTTTTATTAATATTTAATCATTTTTTATTGATTTTATTGCTAGACTTCATTTGATAGAATTATACGATACTATAGAGTATTATTTAGAATCAGAAATTATAGAAATAACATTCAGCAATTGCATATTTAAACATTTTAATAATAGATGTACAACATACGGGACAATTATGGGAGACTTCTGATCGGTGTGTTTCAAATAATGAGAATCTGCTAAAAATTTAATAGTGCCAAGTTTCTCGTAGATATTTAAATAATATAAATTCGACAGTGAAAACTAGTCAAAAACTGTTTGGTTACTATTTGAAGAGAATATCCCTGTTAGTAAATGTAATGAAAAGCTGGTCTGTCCCTATTAATACTAGTCAAATACTGGTCGGTTACTGGCTGAAGAGTAGATTCCTACCAGTACAACCGGTCCAGAACTGGTCGTTTACTGGTAGGTAAATGCCCAGAAACCGATGAGTTTACTGGCCAGTTTTTGGTCGGAAAGTGCGTGACATCGCTTGCAAATTACTAGACAAGTGACTAGTAAAACTGGTCGGAGACTGGTAGGAATTGTTACTTGGGTAATTATCAGGGATAATAACGTCACTGTAATGCCAAAGGGGCGAATATGCATTTTTAGAAATGTTGAGAAATGTTTGAAGTGCTTTAAAAATTAGAAAAATTTATTTTTTTCTTTAATTTATTTTGTTATTTTTGTTTATTCATCAATTATTATAACGTATACTAAATATCTTTGGATTTGGACAACTTACTGAATTAAAAATATGAGTTTTGTGAGTTGATAGTGAAGAGAATATCCCTGTTAGTAAATGTAATGAAAAGCTGGTCTGTCCCTAGTAATACTAGTCAAATACTGGTCGGTTACTGGCTGAAGAGTAGATTCCTACCAGTACAACCGGTCCAGAACTGGTCGTTTACTGGTAGATAAATGCCCAGAAACCGATGAGTTTACTGGCCAGTTTTTGGTCGGAAAGTGCGTGACATCGCTTGCAAATTACTAGACAAGTGACTAGTAAAACTGGTCGAAGACTGGTAGGAATTGTTACTTGGGTAATTATCAGGGATAATAACGTCACTGCAATGCCAATGGGGCGAATATGCATTTTTAGAAATGTTGAGAAATGTTTGAAGTGCTTTAAAAATTAGTAAAATTTATTTTTTTCTTTAATTTATTTTGTTATTTTTGTTTATTCATCAATTATTATAACGTATACTAAATATCTTTGGATTTGGACAACTTACTGAATTAAAAATATGAGTTTTGTGAGTTTATAGTGATGTAAAGGCACCTATCGATTGGCAACATTATTTAAAAATAATTTTTCAAATATTAATTTGCCATTTGTTGTTTTCAAGATAAATATATGGCAATTTATTTTTAAGTAATGATGCCAATCGATACGTGCTTTTAAAACAAACAATTAATGAAAAATTGAAAATCTAGTCATGCCAAAAGGGCGAATCTTTTCGTTTTTTTACTATAACTTTTTATTGGTGTAACATAAAATACTGATGTAAACGCATTTATTGTTTGTTTTCAAAGCACCTATCGATTGGCATAATTATTTAAAAATAATTTGCCAAGCATTTTTCTTACAAATGATAAAATTCATAAAAAAAATGTTTTAAAATAATGATCGATAGGTGCTTTAAAAACAAACAATTAATGTAGCCGCGGTAGCTCAGTGGTTAGTGCGGTGGACTGCGAGCCGAATGGTCCCCGGTTCAAGCCTGGACTGGGGCTAACAACATCTTTTCATAGAAACATTTTTCTATACCGCGCTACCTCTCGTCAGTAAATGGCAAACCTACGAGAGTAAAACCATTGCCTATGAAAAAGCTCTCACCCGCCGTTCGGATTCGGCAATAAACTGTAGGTCCCACCACTTTGAGTACAAATATAACACGCACAGCTCAAAATGGTGAGAGAGCTCGGCCGAAGTTCTATACAGGACTGTAGCGCCAAACTATTATTATTATTATAATGTCTTTACACCAATATTTTATCTTGCACCAATAAAGAGTTCTGGCAAAAAAACGAAGAAATTTGAAAATCTAGTCATGCCAAAAGGGCGAATCTTTTCGTTTTTTTGCTATAACTCTTTATTGGTGCAACATAAAATCCTGATGTAAAGGCATTTATTGTTTGTTTTCATCGATTGGCATCATTATTTAAAAACAATTTGCCAAGCATTTTTCTTGCAAATGATAAAATTCAAAAATATATTTTAAAATAATGATAATGATCGATAGGTGCTTTAAAAACAAAAAATTGATGCCTTTACTTCACTTTTTAAACCAATCAAAAGTTATGGCAAAAAAACGAAAAGATTCGCCCTTTTGGCATGACAACATTTTCAATTTTTGGAATTCACCCTTTTGGTTTTGTCTTTTGTGGCTACACGGATAGACAAGATTTGTTTGAATATGCTTGAATGTAATTATAAAGTAATTCGAAATCACCATATAAATATTGGGAGTAATATCTAATAACATTATAATTGAATTGTATTATTATTTTGTTCAGATTGAAATATTATTATACGATATTTAAACATAAATTGCTTTAATCGCGGATTTACATGAATTTACTATATTAATGTTTCTGTAGAAATATATATTTTCATCAGATATTAATATATGCATGTTTGATATTTCCGCTATTTAACACACCCAACATCAATAAAAGGTTCTTTGAAATATATGTATTTGGTTATTCGATATTGTTAATGGGTGACAACGAATTTAAAAATAATAGCATTATTTTGATTATATTTATGTTTGCCATTACGATATCACAATTACATGACAATGCCGCCTACTATTCATATAGTTCAAAAGTTCTTTTTGGTGGAAGAATTTGTTTAAGTACCGCCAATTACTGACTGTTAATACCAGATAGTGGCTGTTTGTGAAATTTCCAATTTATCCGTAAAGCACTGAACTCAAAATAGGAACAATAGCTGATAATAAAATTAGAAAGTATAAATAAAAGATGTATAATACAAAAAAAAAAATTAAGTTGAAGTTTATAATTATATAATATAAATAAAAAAAAGTAATTTAAAAATAGGGAAAATCCAATATTGTGTAAAGAATATATTAGCACTAAATTTACTATTTTTACATTAAAATTAAGTTTAAACATAAATATGTTTACATGTAAATAAAATGTTTTTCACATTCAAACATATATCGACGCCCCTTACGAAAACTATTATGTATTTTTTCCCTTACGACAATAAATACGTTATTTTTTGAGGTTCAGAATAAAAGTATGTTATTGTTTTTGATGAGAAAAATAATACGTTTTATGGTTTTGCCAGGAACTCTATTATGTTTTTGATATTTCTGAGAATATGCATATGTATATCCGTGTATCTACGAATATAAAAATGATTAAAATTTTGCGAAGAAGATTGGAATCTTTCGTTGAACATGAATAATGCATTTATGATTGGGGCCTTCATATAAAACCTGTACATATTACAGCATTTAATAAATATATGTAATCGTTTTATAAAGACCACAGACCATTAGGAACTTATATCAGTCCTGAAATTAAACCTAAATTTTCTGTAACAGTCCAGATTTCTTAGGAGACAATAACAAATGAACTCGAAAATCCTAAAAATGGACATGTCCTACGGTCCTAATAATAATTACAATAATACTAGTTTAGCGATACAGTTCTGAAGAACTTAGGCTGAACAGTTTCACCATTTAAACATGTTACATTTTTACTCAAATAGCGGAACCTACAGTTTAACGCCGAATCATAACTTTTCATGGGTGATGTTTTTACTCTCGAAGGTCATCTACCAAGAGGTAGCGCGGTGAAAAAAAATATGTTCTATTTATTTTTTTGATGTTGCCTTCGCTGGTGTTTGAACCAACGACGTTTCGGCTTGTATTCCAACACACTAATCTTCTGAGTCACCTACATAGTATATGGTAATGCATATTTTATATCATTATAGCGTAATTATTTTGAATTTTGTCAAACAAATTTTACAAATAACATATATCAAAACATAAAAGCAACGCAATATGATTTTGAAAAAAAAATCTTTTTCAATAAAAAGCTCTAATTTTCGTCTAAAAATTTGAAACATAATAATTTTCCACAGAAAACTGTTTGTTGTACTAATTTTCTGTGAGATTTTGAGAACATTATAATATTCGTTATTTAAGTAAAAATGAAATCGTATTCGTTTAAAAGTGATATGTACTTTTTTTCGTAAGACAATTTTAATATAATAGTTTTCGTAAGGGGCGTCGATATATGTTTCCAATCACGCCGAAAATTATTCATTCTGAACATAAATATGTTTAGACGAAAACAAACATATGTTTGGCTCTTATTATAATAATGGTTGGCAATGAAATAATACTTTTGTTTGCATAAAGCTCCAAAGATATATGTAATGCCTGCAAAATTATGTTTGGGAGACCCCTTTTTTTTTGCATCGTGTAGAAATATCCAACAATACTTGAAAAATACTTGAAAAATGTTAAAAAAAACACAAGTGTCAAAAATTACACTTTGGCATGATAGTGGCGATAATATACTCATAAAATAGATGTTCATTATATATAGATGTTCTTCTAAATCTTCAAATTTTATATAAAAATTAATTTTTCACTATAAATTCCATTTTTCACTAAAATTCAATTTTTCACTCAAATTTGAATATGTTACCAAACATTTCTTTTTTTTTATGGAAATTCAATTTTCCACATAAAATAATATTTTCACTAAAAATTTAATTTTTTCACTAAAAATTAAAATTTTTCACTAAAAATTCAATTTTGTCACTAAAAATTATTATTAGAATTCATAGTTTTGTTAGAGAATCTATTTTAAGCAAAATTTAATACACTGAATTGAATTTTTTCATGATACCAAAAAAATAGAACATAGGATCTGACTCAGATAATAGACCTTAACAAAAACAAAACAAAAAAAATATATATCTATCTGACCTTTCACGCGAATCCTATTAACCCAAAGATCAAATATAATTGAATAGAATGCTGCTATTATTCTGCAATTGTAAGCAAGATTTAAAGCTATATAAAATATTTTCAGCAGTAAATAATAGAAAACTAACTACCAAATTTATATATAGAAAAAACATGACAATTCGATCGTATCAAAGTACAATAAATTTTGCGAAAAGAAAATGTTTGTCTGTCCTGTCTACTTTTGTGAGTGGTTAAAGCGAAAATGAAAACCCAACGAACTGTTAACAGAGTTAAATATAAAATTAAAAAAAATAAAAATAAATAGAAAATAATAAGGAAAAACTTGATACAATACTGGACCAAAGACACAGTGCTCAACCATTTCCAGGTGTTTGCAGTTTATATTTGTAGGTTTTCAAATTGGCCGCAATGTAAAAAAAAGCAGACACCGAATTCAAACCAAACAATTCAGCCTCATGCCGTAGATGACTAGGAAGTAAATCAATTGCAGATCGCGCGAAAAAAATACGTTCAAATTTGCAATCTTGGTTACAATAAGCTTCCATTGCATAAGACCAGCATATAAATGCGCAGACGACCGAGGTAGGTAGATAGGCAGACTGGCAGACAGAAAGTAAGGGGAGTATCAACCGCAGAGGCCTCGAATTGTATGCTGTTTTGAAATGTGTAGAAATACCAATATTTATTTTGGTAGCCGCAACTAGCAGCGATTGCTACTTGCCACAGCCACACTAGAGTTTAATGAAGCATTTATGGCGACATATTAGGGAAAAATTAGGGAAAAACTATCTTTTGGCATTCAGTACATGTCGATGACACAGAAAAATTTAATTATGCCAAAGCTCTATTTCAATTGAATCTATATTATTTAAATGTTCTAGAAATATAAACTGCAAACAGCAATCGGTTCTAATTCTGACACTTTTATATCAAACCAAACATCAGTTGTACCTAAGCAGTGGTAAATAAACACGTAATCACAATTTATACTGATCTTTAGACCTATACAATGAACTGTTCTTCAATTGGAGAACTTCAAATCGTTCAAAGTTCTCCACTGAAGAATAGTGCTGTCTAAAGGCATTAAGTACTTATAATAATAATGAAATGATGTTGTTAGCCCCAGTCCAGGCTTGAACCGGAGACCTTTCGGCTCTCAGTTCAACGCACTAACCACTGAGCTACCGTGGCTTCACTTAGTTATCCATTTTAAGACAACTCCAGGTAAATTAGCCAATTAGTTGGTATGACATAAATATGGAATAACTAGGAACGTATAATATAATTTTACCGTAGAGCAATTACACAGTGCCATACGATTGTGTAATACGAGATTCTACGTTTTGAATGCGACATTCTATACCAGGGGTTCATACTCATTCTGCTGTTTCTGGGAGATTGCCGATACCAAAAAATTTTACCTGCGAAAAAAAATTCCGAGGGAATTCACAGTTTAATGGTATTGGTACGACATGTCGACATAGTAAAGGGTTTTTCAATAAGAGCGCTACAAAAGTTTTCTTTTGCATGGCCACCACGGGCACGCTTGCAGAAGTCAAGACGCTGAACCCAATTTTCGACGGTTTTCAAGCATAAATCGGCCGATACTGCTGCAATTTCACGTTCGATATTCATACGAAGTTCATCAATCGTCGCTGGCTTGTTGGCATAGACCATAGACTTGACGTAGCCCCACAGGAAATAGTATAACGGCGTCAAATCGCACGACCGAGGTGGCCAATCGACTGGACCATTTTGTGAGATAACACGTTCTCCAAACTTGATTTCCAATAAATTGATTGTGGCATTCGCTGTGTGGCTTGTGGCGCCGTCCTGTTGGAACCACATGCCCTCCAAGACCATATCATCCAATGGGGGCCAAAAATATTCGGTTATCATTGAAAGGTAGCGATTCCCATTCACAGTAACGTGCCGGTCTTGATCATCATGGAAGAAGTACGGCCCAATGACGCCGCCGGCCCATAAACCGCACCAAACCGTAATTTTTTTGGGATGCAATGATGACTCATGGAGTACGTGTGGATTGCTGTCTGACCAATAACGTATATTTTGTTTATTGACGAAGCCATTCAGCCAGAAATGAGCCTCATCGCTGAAGATGATTTTTCGATGAAAATCCGAATCATTTTCAAGTTGTTGCTCAGCCCAATTCATGAACATACGATGCTTCTGGTGGTCAAGCGGCTTCAGTTCTTGCGTCAATTTGATTTTGTAAGGATGTAGGCCAAGATCTTTTCGCAAAATTCGCCACAAGGACGTCACAGTGATGCCGAACGCTTGAGAACGACGTGTGAGAGACACATTTGGGCTTTCTTCAACTGAAGCCTCAGCGGTAGCAATATTCTCGACACTACGGGCACTTCTTTGTCTCACTGGCACGGGAACATTTTGTACTGTGCCTGTGGATTCAAATTTGTCCACTAGACGCTCAATTGTTGATCTGCTAGGACGATTATGACGACCATAAATTGGACGTAGCGCTCTTAACGTTGAGGCCACTGGCTCCGAAGTAAATTTTAATAATTTCGACTCGTTGTTGGCTCGTATATCTTTCCATCATGAAATAGCAAATCTTACTTAAGAAAAATGTCAAAGAGCGGCAAGAAATATGGCGTCGTTTGCTGTCCCTGTCCTACTTTTGTAGCGTCCCATTTGAAAAAACCTGTATATATACGACAGTACAGCAATTAAATTAAATAAATTCAGCTGTTAGAACAGTTGTGGTATTTTACTTTTTATAAGAGATGTAACAACACATTGACATTTCTGTTTTATTGTCTGGTACGAATACCAGACTAAAATACGACAAATTACCCAGTATGTCATGTCGCGAAAACCATCGATGAGTCGAATTTCTATCATAACTTCGAGAAAAAAGTTCGATTTCGTTGTTCGTATCGATTCTAGTTTTTACACATATTTCTCGTACATTCAAATTCATTGACAAGATACGATATATAATTAATTAATCGGTACGATATATAAACATAAATCGATATCGTAATATTTTCGAAGCAATTTCGAACTTTGATCGTTTTTTTTTGTCTCGTACCGAGAAAACTCTGACAAAACGCATCGATATCTACTAGACATCTGCACAAATGGTTTTAAAGTTTCCTCTGCAAATACGAATTACTACACTCTACAGTTTTGAATTCATTTCGCAAATGACAGTCGACAGTATTAGGATGAAGTCGCTCAGAGCTAGGACGATTTGGGCTTTCTTCAACTGAAGCCTCAGCGGTAGCAATATTCTCGACACTACGGGCACTTCTTTGTCTCACTGGCACGGGAACATTTTGTACTGTGCCTGTGGATTCAAATTTGTCCACTAGACGCTCAATTGTTGATCTGCTAGGACGATTATGACGACCATAAATTGGACGTAGCGCTCTTAACGTTGAGGCCACTGGCTCCGAATTTCGGTAGTAAATTTTAATAATTTCGACTCGTTGTTGGCTCGTATATCTTTCCATCATGAAATAGCAAATCTTACTTAAGAAAAATGTCAAAGAGCGGCAAGAAATATGGCGTCGTTTGCTGTCCCTGTCCTACTTTTGTAGCGTCCCATTTGAAAAAACCTGTATATATACGACAGTACAGCAATTAAATTAAATAAATTCAGCTGTTAGAACAGTTGTGGTATTTTACTTTTTATAAGAGATGTAACAACACATTGACATTTCTGTTTTATTGTCTGGTACGAATACCAGACTAAAATACGACAAATTACCCAGTATGTCATGTCGCGAAAACCATCGATGAGTCGAATTTCTATCATAACTTCGAGAAAAAAGTTCGATTTCGTTGTTCGTATCGATTCTAGTTTTTACACATATTTCTCGTACATTCAAATTCATTGACAAGATACGATATATAATTAATTAATCGGTACGATATATAAACATAAATCGATATCGTAATATTTTCGAAGCAATTTCGAACTTTGATCGTTTTTTTTTGTCTCGTACCGAGAAAACTCTGACAAAACGCATCGATATCTACTAGACATCTGCACAAATGGTTTTAAAGTTTCCTCTGCAAATACGAATTACTACACTCTACAGTTTTGAATTCATTTCGCAAATGACAGTCGACAGTATTAGGATGAAGTCGCTCAGAGCGACTTCACTACACTGCAGTATTTGTTTTATTGGTGTCAAGTACTGTCCAAACATCAAGCCAATCAAAACATTCAATGTTTTGAAAAACAAACGAACATGCAACGAATACAGTGGGTGCATCGACGCAACTAGTAACGAGTGAGATGCAGTGTTCACACTTTTCGCCAATGCAAAAGGAGTAGATTTGAAAAACTTAGGGAGTAGAAATGTGTAAAAAGGAGTAGAATTGAAAATATTGCAAAAAGATGTAAAAGGAGTAAAAAATTAAATATATGTAGGAGTAAATTTGATGGAAATGGCGTAGAAATATGCATTAGTGTATAAGATTCCAAATAAATTAATAGATATTTTAATTTTAACATATTTATTAATTCCCGATTTTACGGATGCTGATGTATACAGAGTGGGTCTGTTCTAGAGTTGGGGTGTATCTGCAACACCCGAAAATCCGAATTTTGTTCTGCACAAAGCAGCCAGAAGGCAAACAGCGAAAACTGCACCAAGTTTAAATTTTGTCAATTACTGTAGTTGTGTTTGCAGCAAGTTTGTGCTTTGTGCAGAACAAAATTCGCATTTTCTTCATTAAACAAAGTAATGTTATAGGTTTAGCTAAGCACAAACTACATACAAGATCGCTGATGAGGAAGCTTGACTGCTTCCGAAACAGCTGTACGGTCGGCCAACAACTTTTTGAATTTTTGGTCAATTTCTGTTGTTGTTTTTCTGAACCAGTGCAAATTACATATTGCATTTGGTAGACCCAGAGCGCGACAAATTAGTTTTTACAATACTCTATTTTAAAGTCGTCTAAAAACAAATCACATTAAATTTTCTTATACCTTTTGAATTTTTTATATATTTCAAATTCCTTAGAGTAACAATGATAAAAAAAATTAATAGTGCACTAAATACTCTGTGTCATAAGCAGTTCATTTCAGTAGTTTAATTTTTATTGAACATCATCATAAACCTCTTCACTGCAGTTTTGTTTTGACAGTACTTGGTGCTTTGTTGTTGTAAGCAAGACATTCATTTGATTTTCAACCATAGAGTTGACGACAGTAAATGTTTTGAAACGAAGTGAATGTCTTCAAGTGGGCTTCAAAGGCACTTGTGCAGATGTCTAATACTACCTACCATGGAGGTCAAATTTGACGCTCTATACAGGTCCTTCTTTTCGAATGACATACTGTGTATTAATGCGCTATATGTTTTCTTGGTGTAGTTTAACTCAGTTTGTGGTTTTAATTTAGTTTAAACATTCTAATAATATGAAAAAACTGTAATAAATTGGTTGTAGTACAAATAACTTTTTAATTTCGGTTAAGGAGAACCGAATAGACCAAAAAAATATTAAACCAATACATTGTTATTAATTAAAAAAAAAAAAAAAAAACGTTTTTTAATTTTTTCCATAAACCTTTTCTATAAACCTAGTAACACTGCTGCAACATGCAACTAAAATATGAATTTATGATTACTTCCTGACAACGGAATCAGTTCCACTTTCGGAATCATTTAAAAGTCTAAACAAAAACGATCATTGCCTAAGTCTGTGGGCGTTTTCGTTGATGCAAGTCACAGATATTGTAAAATGAAAATACTCTAAACCAAAACTGTTATAAATATGCATTATTATTATTGTTATTTTTTTCAATTTCGTGGAGATGTCAATGCGCTTAGTTGAGGTCTATTTGCCTTAAGTTTATTTTTTTCATCTGTCTGCCTATCTGAACTGTCTATCTTTACGTCAAGTTTTATTAAAGTTTTATTATACTAATATTTTGTTTTTTTTAATACAATTTGCAATTTTCTCTGCCACAACAAACCCGATAATTTGCAATTTTAGGACATTGACGTTGCTGTCTGACAATTTGCCGACATTTGCAATAACCGGCTATGTGCCAAAAGTCAAATACAATGGCCAACTCCTCGAACAATTGTGTGGCAAATTGACATGTGTCAAATGGAATGACACCAAATTCATGTGAATTATTGTGAATTCCAATGGGTAATAAACACGAATTATTATGTAGATACTTGCAAAAAAAATATAATTTCGAAATATATAGAGATTTAACGCAGAATTAAGTTGATGCAATGTTGGATATTTAGAATGTTAAATTTTTAGCATTAATAAGGCAGTTGGAGAAAAATTATATTCTTCAAATATTTCAAAACTTGGTACACGGATTTTGGGGTATATAGATATTTTTCATTTCATTTTATTCATCTACTGGGATATTTTATGCGTATATCGAAATTGAAAATCTATAATACGAAGAAATAATTCATCCTTAAAATTGCTTACTTAAATTTTGACTTTGTACTTTAAAAACTTTTCTGCAGAGGGTCAAAGTAAAAAAAAATTGTAACTTGAAAATTGTAACAGTGTTGCCAGATAAATAAAATATATTTTGGATAATTTTTATGGTTTAAAATATTTTCAGTAATATTATCTATCAAAAAAATGTAAGAAAAATACTTGTTACTGAAGAAAAAAAAAGTATTGCGGAGATTTGCATACGTCTAATTTTCCAAAAAAACTAAAATAACTGGAAAACAAACAAAATTACAATTTTATATTTACTAAACCACTTGAGATATTTAAAAACGGATTTCAGTTTATGATTTATGTGTTAATTGTTTATAAAAGTCTCATACAAACATTTTGATTTCATGATAAAATGTACAATCTATGTATAAATATGTAAAGTAAAGTCTTTAAAAATGAAAAATGCATGTTCAAGTCTATATCTTTAAAACTAAGCAAGATATTTTCTCAAATAAGCACATTTTCTTTAGATCTCAATGTAAGCTTTTCATAAACAAAAGAATTTTAAAAATCTGATAACTTTTGGATTTTTACAATTTTTGAAAAATTGTTTAAAAAAAAAATCACAACTTTACTGATTTTATCTCCATAACCATTAAAATTACAAACTCCAATTTTAAAACTTAAGTTCTCTCTGTACTCACATTTTAAATTTTTAAAATCGGTTGAGTGATTATTGAAATACTGAATTTCACCCGATTTAAGAGCGTTTGAACACACGGTGCGATATACCGAAAAACGACCCGACGAACTGAATAGGCAAGCACGCGTTGCGTGAACCAATGTCAAATAAGATCGGTACAACAGTACCTGTAATGAATCGGAAACTGTAATGAATTTAAAATGAATTTAAAACTGTGCGAGGCTGTAAACTGTGTAGTGCCTCTTCAACTGTCGGTTGGTGTAGATGCCATATATGGCCCAAAACGCAGCCTATCACTTGGTATTTATACGCATTTTTCAATATATATTGCTCCGAAAACATATGAAATCAAATACTTTTAATATTTTTTATAAATGTATCTAAAAGTACACTTCTGTGGTAAGATTTTCTATGTATATCAAATTTTTTGTATGCCTTGTTATTTAGGAGTTATGAACGTTTAAAATTGTTTGCTACGTTTCAACATTTTGGAAGTAGGCTTTAAAGTGGCCTTACATTGTCTTAAAAGTCTGCTCTTCTGGTGGACTATTTTTAACATGGAATGCACAATTTCTAAGCTCTCGAATATAAGTAACATATTACATTTTAATTATGTAGATTTTTTTTTTTTAGTTCCATATTAGCAAAAATAATGTGTTTGCTACGTTACACGAAATATATATTAAGCTTCCTGTCCGATCTACGTTAGTATAAAATGTAAAATTAAGCATAACAAATGGATTTAATTCTTTATTTTAACAAAAGATAACACGACTGGTCTTACGACTGGACTGTCAAGAAGTTCGAAAAAATCGGAATGCACTTAAATTGCACTTAATATTTTTTTTTTAAAACAACCCAGTATGCCATTCGTATCGATATCGTTACGAGATCAATGCGAGTAGATGGAGAAATCACACGACATCGGAGACGTACTCGTAACGATATCGAGCGTCAAATTGTACCTAGATGGTAGGTAGATATCGAAACATTTTGTCGGAGTTTTCTCTATACGAGACATTTTTCGAAATCGGAACGATATCGAAGAAAAAAATCAAAGTTCGAGATTGCTGCGAAAAATATTGCGATATCGATTTGATAAATCTTTAAATATCGTATCTTGTCAAAGAATTTGAATGTACGAAAATTTTTAAAAATTAGAATCGAGAATGCAACGAGATCGAACTTTTTTATCGAATTTATTCGAGAAAGCTTCGAGGCATCGAAGGTCTCCGAGACATGGCAGACTGGGAAGTGTGGAAAGTTAAGTCACATGGGCAGTACTTACAGTCAGTCGGACCCGACTATTGAATACCCTACACCTTGGTGGGGATAGTAATGTGGCATATTTATTTGAATACCTAACTTTTAAAGTTAATAATTACGATCATCGCTCTCAAATATATTACAAAATGTAGGCGTATCACGCCAATTTTTGAACATATATTTTTATGTGAATTATAACAATTATTTTTCAATTTTATAACTATATCTTGAATACTTTTCGAGGTATTGGTTCCTCAGCTCATTTCCGTACTCAGAATCATTTTTTCGCATTCTGACCAGTATTTCTCAAGCTATCGGACAGACAGACGAACATGGCTAAACGGACTCGCGTCATGATGCTGATCAAGAATATATATACTTTTCCATACCGGCCACGTCTTCTAAGGGGCGTTACAATATCTGCACAAACTTATTATAACCTGTACCTCATATGTGTAGGGTATAATTAATTACAAAGTGCAATGCGGTACAAATTATAAATCGTATCCTTGGTTTTATGTGTTAATAGTGACGATTGCTCCATCAATCACTTGAATTTGGTGGAGCGACGCAATATCACGGATACTTTTCGCACTATCCCTACTTCTTTTTCTTTCGCCGCTCCTTCTGGGCAGATGCACTTTGTTCCTTGAAATCTTCAAATTTCTTCAACCTTTTCAATTTGTCGATGTAATTCTTGTTTCTCTGAGCCTTGCTCAAGTTTTCCTAAACATCAAACGTATGTTAAAGGTTTGAAAATCAAAATTGTTATAATATTTGTTTATCGATAAAAAAATGTTTGCTACGTTACAAATCCTTTTTGGCTGTGTACACATACACTAATAATTACACTGCTAGTTTTTGATTATCTTTAGAAAATAGACTAAAATTACTCGAAGTTAATTTCACTTATGGGCATTTCCTGGGGTTCCGGACGGGACATTCGTACGCTTAAAACTTTAGTATCTCGAAGGAAATGTAATGAATTTTTTTTGATACATGTTGTATTTAAATAGGACTAAACATCTGCAATTCTATATGGTAGATCAAAAGATATAAATAAAATAGTGGGAGTTCCGGACGGGACAAACACGGAAGTGCATGTCGAGGTTCATATGGAAATGCCAAAAAGTCAGCAAATTTTGCATAATAATATTTTTTTTTGAAATATTTTAAAAAATAGCTGAAATCATGTGCTTTCTTTGTATATTTACACTTTGTTCCTAAATATTATAGATTTTTCAAAAAAAAATCACAGAAAAATTCCGGACGGGACAAAAAATTCCGTATTGAAATTATCAGTACGATTTGTATTCTAAAAATACTTTTTTTCGTATAATATATTTTTTTGAATTATCTCAAAACATAACTGATACAATTTACTTTATTTTTGTATATGTACATTTTGTTCCTAAAGTTTACAGTTATTTCGTAATAAATCGCAGAATAATTCCGGACGTTCCATATGGAAATTTGCACTACGATTTTTTACTAAAAATAATTTTGTATATGACAATATTAATAATCATTATTACGAAATGAAAAGTGATGTACTATCCAAATTGTCAGATTTTTTTTAGATTTTGAATTTTTTTTTATTTTTAATGAAAAAAATTATGTTTTTTTATACTGTAATTCCACATTTTTGGTACTCAAAGTTCCGGACGGGACAGATTTCAATTAGCTGTCAAAATTTTTCTAGAATTACTAGGAAAATGATGTTTACATTTTTGGAAATACCGAGGAAATTCTGCTTTAGAAACAACGGATTCAACTTTAAAAAAATAAAAATCTGTTTACTATTGTAATAAATGTATCTTTTTGGTAATGTTTTATTTAGATTTTTAATATTAATAAAATATTGGTAAAAAGGTATAATGAAAACAATATATAATATAAATGTTCCTTTGAAAATGAAGAGGAAAACTGCGTTAAAAGTTTTGTGCGGTTCTACAATTTGTTATGCTAAAAAGTGTCTTAAAAAGTGCCTGAAATTTCGAATGCAATCAGAATCAAAATCAGCAAAACGAATTAGTTGTATTATAGAGTAGTGTAATTGTAAGTAATTTATTATTATTAATTTGAAATTTCTATCTAAATAGAATCACTATTGATCATAACTATCGACAACACAATTTCTATTTTGCCAATTCCAATAGGATTTCTATTTCGATGTCAAACATGAATTATTGACACAATATTGACAGAAAGTAAAAGTTTCCGGCACTCGTTCACTCACTCAGCACAGCACAGCTCAACTCAAAGGACTGTCAGGACATAGAACCTAAACGCACCCGAAGTTCACGTGAATATGGCACAACCTACATTCGATTTCTATCACGTGAATTGAATTCAATTGCGAAATGTTCAATAATTGACGAATATACTTTTGGTATTCGAAGGAGAAGAAAAGGTGTAGAAGTGAAACGAAAAAGAGCCAAAAAAAAAACATTTGTGAAGGTAAAACTTCACTCATTAATTTGTTACTTTGCGAATACATTGCCAATAAAATATTCTAAAAACAGTGGCGGCACTTTTTTCGCAAAATTAATTTAAATTTTAATAAATTATTATATTTTATAAATAACTAAAAACGGTTTAAATTGTAGATAATACAGAATATTATTTATTAAAGCATGTTTTAGTTGGGAACTTTTAAAATTTTTAAAATTTAAAACGTCAAATACGACGCTACAGCACTATAATCCGAGGCCAACTAACGCATACTTGCTGCCTCGCAGCACTACCGTCTCGAGGTGTTAAAAATTAATGTTGCCAGGATACAGACGTCAACCCGGAAAGTTTGTTATTTTATTTTACTCAACGCGCATATAATTCAAATGGCGTCAATTTAGTATTTAAGAGTATGTCGTTACTGAGTGTGCTAAAAATGTTCATTTTAAATCTTTGATCTAAAAAAAATATAAAAAAAAATTAATTTGAACATAAAAAAATATATATATGTTTGGCTAATCAAGTGCATCACAATTAGAATAAAGTTTTTATTATGCGACTTGTATTTGACAAGTACTCTTCAAAGCACCCATTCAGTCGTAGTACGTACTGATTCGATATTTATTTTTTTTTGGATTTCTCACTCGTGGTGGCAACGTAAACAGCGCGTCGGAACGTGATGAAGTGCTTTATGAGTTTCAATTACAATTTCTCGCCGGGGCCACAATTAATACACAGCGGAAGTAGGGAACGTGGTGTGTTGTGGTGTAATTTGTGGTACTACAGGCCCAGTTAAAATTGCACAAACCGCATGTGAGACATAGTGCAGCATTTGAGCATTTGATTTGTGTGGACATTTTAAAGAGGGTAAGTTAAAAATAAAATGCAAAAAAGCCCAAATGTCCCCATTGTTTTCCAATAACCGACAAAAGCTGTTGAAATTATTACATTTCTTTTTGACTTTAAGTAACTCCTCGCATGTCATATTTTCCCCCTTTATTTAACTGACTGACTTTGACTTACTTAATGTGGCCACATAAGTTTTCTTGCAGTAAAAATACCAGAAATTGTTCACGTGACTCTGTTCAATTGTCAAACAGCAAGTGTTATTGTTGTCACTTTGTCACATTAGCAAATTTGCCGAGTTGTAGGAATTCTTTGGTATGTTGTAAAATGAATAAAGTTCATTTGAAAACACTTTAACTACATTATAACTACACTTAGCTGTTACCAAGTCTATAACTTTTAGGCAACAACCAAGTAACTACATCGGTATTAGACATAAAATTATTTTTAATTTTTTAATTAGTAATTTCATTCTTTATAATTTACTCATCACAATTTCAATTTTGACAAAGTATTTCTCTTATATTATTTTACTAATTAAAATTTTCTATTTTTTGTATTTTTAGATGTCGAGAGTAATTTTCAATTTATGCAGATAGTTTTGATCTGCTGGTGGAGTTTGATTGTACTGCGAAGAAACAAGAAATTTTTCTACATGTGGTAAGTTCGCAATGTAAACATATTAATATACGTACAGAAGTCAAAATAATATTATTAATCATTATGAAAGACAGGAAAAAACATAATTGTTAGTATCATGTTAAAGACTATCAAGTTTTAATCATTCACATCATTCATATCACACCATAATTGGGAAATAAAGTAAAGACTCAATCATATTTTTGTTTCTCAAATGTCTGTATGTCAGGTTTCTATGATCATTTTCATGATTGATACAAAATGACAACTATTATCAAACGAAACGCAGAAAAAAATCGAAACCGTTATTCGTTTAGGTTTCAATCCTCGATTTTAATTATTCGATTGGACAGACGACGAACGTACTAAGAAAAGTCGGAATTTCAGAAATTGCGAAAGTGATCAGGTATAAAACCAAATCCAAGCTTATTCCAAAAAAATGTTTTATTTTATAACGTTTTTGACCATGGTATGGTAGAACTTAAGAATCCCAAACATAATTTTGCAGGCATTAACATGTATGTTTGGAATTTTATGTAAACATAATATATAATTGACTGATAAATCATTTATAAACAGGGTTGTATTGAGACTTGAACAGTGTTGTAATGAGCTCTGATTTACATTATTATATCACGGAAACATTTTAATGTTGCCCCTTAAAATGGAGTATGTTCTAATGGAAATTTAATAATTACTACATCCAAACAAAATAAGTATTTGAACAAATAAGTATTTGTTTAAATTAAAACATGATTTTGAACGACCTGAATATAAATATGTTTCCAGTGAAACATATCAGTTGTTCCAGTACAAAAAGTAGTATGTTTGCATAGAAACATATTTAAATATTTTTGAAAAAAATCCTGAAAATAAAATAAAAATAAAATATTTTTTTTTTTTATTTATTTTTATTAAAAATCTTTAAACATGCACAGTGGAAAATTATAATAATAGAATTCATATACAAATTTTTAAATGCATAAATAAATAATTGGTTTAAAAATGCAAGTACAATGCACAATTGCATCAGCAGACGCTAAACCAGACGATCCAGGCTCGCTTTATATTTGGTACAGTTACAGTTGGTCTCAGTACAGCACATAGCGTAGGCAAGGAATTCACGGAGGCTTTTGTAAAAAAACATGCCAAATTCTGTTTGAAAATCGAAACACAGATTTTTATTTGTAGTTTTTTCACATTAGTTTTAGAAATTATATACTGCACTATATTATACTGTGTTACTATTTGTACTTTTTGTAACACAATTTATATATTTATTTAATTTACAAATAACAAAATTATTACCGACGCGAACACGTTTTCTCAACGAACAACAAAAGACACGTACGCAGAAAATGCCGAACACCCAGTGTCAACTTTGTATACAAGAATTCATTTTTTGTCTGTTTTCAAACATCAGTATGTTTAAAATGACCCTATACATACTTCAAACGATGACAAAAGAGACGTAGGTAGAAAATTCTGCTCAACGAGTTCCAACTTCGTATACAAGAAGAATGTTGCAAGAATACATTTATTAGAATCCAATTCCTTTTTTGTTTGTTTTTAAACATCAATATGTTCAAACGATGACAAAAGATGGCGTAGGTAGAAAATGCTGCACAACGTTGCCAACTTCGTCAGTCGATAAATTATCGAATTAAGACGAGCGTTGCGAACATACGTTGTATTTAGATTTGATTAGCATTTTCTGTGTTTCGGAACATAGTTTTAACCAAGTAAATTGCCAAGAAACAGATTATTCAAATGGAATTAAAATTTTATGTTGGTATTGTAACATATTTATGTTAAATTTGACAGATTCTGCTGAACAATATAAAAATGTTTACACGTGAACAAAAATAAATTCAATTTCGATTATAATTTAATTACACTTCGTTCCTAATACATGTATGGTAATTTTGTATTACTTTTTAATTACATTCAAACATATTCAAACAAATCTTTTCTATCCGTGTACAGTTGGTTTTATAGACATGGAAAATATTTCGAACTAGTTAAATAATATAAAAGCACTGGAAGTATAAAATTAGTCGTTTTGGATCGTTGTGATATTCTGTATTTTAATATATAGTTCTTGTAAAAGTAAAACTGACAAAATATTTTTTAAAATTGGAATACCTTTGTAGTAAATTTAAAAATTGAGATGAAAACCTTATTAGAGTAAAAATGAATATTGCCCTGGTATACACTTCTCTAGACAACATTTTTGGCAGAGTCGAGGAAGTTTAGAAACATGTTTTCGACATATTTGAAAAAGGCAAAGCCGGAGTTTGTATCAACAGCTGCCTATTTTCTGCCCCTTCCCCAAATATGCCGTGAATCTACCATTAAAATTCCACATAAAAGGTTTTTCAACAGGGACGCTACAAAAGTAGAGCGACAGGGACAGCAAACGACGCAATATTTCATGCCACTCTTTTGACATTTCTCTTCAATAAGGTTTGCCATTTCATGATGGAAAGATATACGAATTCGAATTTCGGTAGTAAATTTTAATAAATTTGACTCGTTGTTGGCCCTGAAAGAATTTGTGTAGCGCTCTTATTGAAAAACCCTTTATTTTAGGAACGAGAAAAAAAACAGACTGCTTTTGATACAAACTTCGCTTTTGTGTTTTTGAAATATGTCGAAATCATGTTGCGAAACTGCTTCGACCCTGCCAAAAATTTTGTTTAGGGTGCTATACACTTCCCAAATTATTTTATTTATCTGTGTGTTTTTCGAAAATATGTCCGAAATGTTCCTCAAAGATGCCAAACATACTTTTTACAGTGGGAATGTTTCAGTTATATAGTTGTTATGGCCTTCAGTTGACAGACACAATATAAATAAAAAAAAAGTTTATTTCTTAAAACCCCTTTCTATAAAATTAATTAAAAGTCAATATTTTTATTTCTGAGATTTCCCAATAGATTTTATTCAGTAAACAATTTAGGGCAATCATTGGTCTTTAGATACATCCATTTTGAACAGTGTTAACCAGAGGCTCCAAATAGAAGCCATTTTGTACCAAAACATTTCTAGCCTTATCGACGATTTCACTTGAAGGCACACGTTCGCGGGTCAGAATCCAAATTGTAGCTGCAAAAATTGAGTTATATATATCATATATAATATCATAATAAATTAATTTCAACTGTGGTACGTACTGCCATGAATAGCGCTGTCAATGGGCTGGCATGAGTAGACAACACTATATGTTTTGTAGTCGGTATCAAGTACCCAGTAGTTGGTAGTGGCATTATATGAAGGCGATACGGGGAAAGTAACCATCAATTTGGCATTCTCAACGGGTACAGCAATGCCATTAATATCGTAAGGAACTTCAGAGCTATTTAAAAAGTTCATTAATTAATAAATAAAAAAATATTTTTTTAATATTTTACCTTTCATTGATCTGGGAATTGGTAACATTGATATTTCCATCGCTACGCAGTGTGTACATGGCGGTAATGCACTTGCCACCCTGTTCGAAAGCGGTAGAATACTTGGCATTTTCGTACCACAGACCAAGATACTATAGAAAAATGCTTTAAACAACTACAATTTGAAACAGAATCGATTAAAACTTACATCTGTCGCATCAAAATTGTCTTTGACTGGCACAGTTGTGGGGCAGGATCCTCGTGAGATAAATTCGGTGTTTGCAATGGCAAAACAGGCCAAAACCAAGACCACAATAACTCTGTAGAAATTTAAATAAACGTTATTTTTAATTAGTTTCCCCCCCGTAAATTGTATTTAATACTTACTTATTGGTGCACATTTTAGTATTTTTATTGGAAAGTTCTTTTCGTTTCTATAACTATAAATGTACTAATGGTGTTCATGCATTTTCCCAGTCTATTTAAGCATTAAATATGGTCTATAGTTTTTTGATGGTTTATTCTATTGTAACTGATTACCATATATTTGTAGCATACAATAATTTGATAATATTTTATTCTTTGCACGTGGGTGATAAGATTTACTTTAAATTGTTTAGGAATTTATGATGTTATCTTATCGTTAAGTGTTCTATTTAAAGTATAAAGAAACCAATTATTACAAAATCAAGTGTATTACTTTTTTGTTTATGATTAATATAATAATAAATATCACATATTTTTACCAAATATTTTTGAAGAGTCATACTGGATGATTCAACAAAATACTTCAAGCATATCTTATGGAAATTTTTTTTATAATCTAAATTAAATGTAAAACGCGCGGTATCCCCCCATTTTGGGAAATATATGCATTCTATATACATTAGACTGGTGCTTATTTTTCGAAATTTGATATTTAATACTGGTACCCTCTCATATTGTTTATTTATATGAAAGATTCATTTTACCAAAATTTTAAATCGATTGGAAAACGGTCCCTCACGAGTCTTTTCGATTTAATACTTCCCAATAAACACCCAGATTCAAGTTAGGCTCAGACTCACGAAATTAGATTATAAATTGAATGTGAAAAGTAAAAATAATCAAAATAAAATTGATTTTAATTCCATATAAATGAATTCATACATATTTAAAACCAAAAGACTCACTTTATAGGCTGATTCAAGATTGAAAATATAGCATTTTGTCAACGATCTTACTTGAATGACGCATTTTGCTCAAAACGTTTTTCTGTATGAAACTGAGACACTCAGAATCTTGAAATGATACTGTAAAACGCTCATATAAGAGCTTCAGTGTTTGCTGGGGTTATTCAGAAAAAAAATTTTTTTTTCATAGTTTTACTTTTCATACAGAATCCAACTATTAAAGTTTGGAACAATCTTAACAAATCGGCGTTTACAGTTTTTTGATCAGCAGTTCTAATTAAAGACAAACCTATAAAATGTATGATTTTCTGCTTTAACATCCTGTAAATGAATTACATTATATTCTTATTAGTACCAGTAATATACTTCGATGATTCCACAAATTTATCCATACAAATTCTGTGCTTATCTTTCTTGATTGTAAAAATTAGCATTATAATGACTCTTAAAAATAAAGAACTAACATTTACAGATATCATATCGTTGTCGTACAGTGAAAAGTCACTAAGTCCAAAAATTTTATTATTGAGATAAATGATTTTAAATACCCTACACATATGTGTGGTTACCATTCAAAGTGGTATATTGGTAACCAGGGTATACGAATCCTGAAAATAATTACAAACTTTCTATAGCTGAAGAATTTCCATTCATTTGATACCCATATTTACAAATGGGTAGATGTACCGAATTTCGTTTTTTTTTTGGGAACCACAAGTCGTTTTGCGGGAAAACATTATTTTCATGTATTTGTGCATGAATTCAATATATATTTGACCAAAAAAGTTTACCTAAGCACGTAAACAGTAAAATTGAGCTGTAGATGTAAATTTTATATGAGGTATTTTAATATAAATGGTCAGATCACAGGTCACAATGAACCGATCTAGCCAATTTTTTCGTTATCAGTTTCATTCATCTAACTCTACAATTTTTTAAGTAGTAGGGATTTCAACATACAGACAGACGGACATCGCTAAATCGATTCAGGAGATCATGCTGATCAAGAATATATATACTTTTCCTTACCGGAGATGCTTCCTTCTGGGTGTTACAAACGGCGTACCAAACTGAATATACCCTTTCACTCTTAGTGTAGGATATAAAAATAGTTTGGACAAAACACATGACCGTTATTGGCTTCTTTTCTTTATCGTTCAGTGAAAAATCACTAAGTCCCATATAAACGGTAATAGCGCTCCAGTTTATCCAAATATTTGTATCGGATTTCAGTTTGCATTGGTGATCGAATATAATTAAATTTAATTTTGCAAAGAACTGCAAAATATCTATCATTTAATCCAAAAAATGTTGAAATCAGACCATTTTTGTGAACTCGGCACCGTTTAATTCATATTTCGACGATTGTCGTTCAATGAAAAGTCCCATATAAACGGTAACAGTGCTCTAGTTTATCCAAATAATTGTATTGAGTTTGAATTGGAGATGAAAGAACTGCATAAAATCCATCATTTAATTAAAAAATCGTTGAAATCCGACCATTTTTAAGGACTCAGCTCGGTTTTATTCAGATTTCGACGATTGCCGTTCAGTGAGTACTTTATAAGTCCTTTATAAATTTGACTGAATTTTTACGCCGCTATTTGGTAATATTATATTATTTTTTGATAAGGAATGTCTATGTAGATCTTCATGGACTTAACGACTCACTGAAGGACGACGATATTTACTCATTTTGGTTAGTCTGATCGATTCTCTAAGACACCACCATATAAGTTTTTTTTTTATAAAAAATCCTTTACAGACCAAAAATGCCCATATGAAAAAGGTATTTTTTTGGTTTACTCATTTCGATCTGCATACTCATTAAAATCTATTTGATATATATGAATTAAAAAAATTTCTACGGATAGGTTTACGAGATTTCGGGCAATAACTTTTGTACTGACCTCCTGAATCGATTTGGTGATATCTGTATGTTTGTTAAAATCACGCTTAGATGAAAACAAAAAGACCTAGAATACTGAGAACCTAAACTTAGATTACTTGTATGCCAACGCTATCTGGTATTGAAAATGAGCGAGATCACCCGACCTGTAATTAAGAAATTTTGGTATACTTATTTACCTCAGCCGCGGTAGCTCAGTGGTTAGGGCGTTGGACTGCGAGCCGAAAGGTCCCCGGTTCAAGCCTGGACTGGGGCTAACAACATCTTTTCATAGAAACATTTTTCTATACCGCGCTGCCTCTCGGCAGTAAATGACAAACCTACGAGAGTAAAACTTTGCCTATGAAAAGCTCTCACCCGCCGTTCGGATTCGGCAATAAACTGTAGGTGCCAAACTATTATTATTATTATCTACCTCATAAAACACTTAAATATACTCCTGTATCTTTACCATCCGAAGTGAATTTTCTTTAACAACCGCTTTTACTTTATGGTAATTCGTATAAAAGTATTGTACTGAAAAAAGTCATGTATTATATTACACAATTATTTGTTTTGAAAAAATGTAGTACTTCTACATTTGGTTAGTTATTAAATACATTTGTATTTATTTGACTTCATTTTGCTACACCATGTATTGGAAATCCGTCTACATATTGCAGAAACTGTATTGTTGTTTTATTTTTATTTCATCATATAATTTAGCGAATAAATAATGATTTGTTTTAAATTATTTATCATAACAAAGTAAAATAAATACAGATTAGAGGCATCAAACTATAATAATTTTGGACGACTCGGGTTTCTGAAAAAAATCTTCAATATAATGATTTTATTCATCAATATTATGAATTTTTTTCACCAACTACCAGATTCATCGTATGGGACATTTCATTCATTGAATTAAAATTTATTGTTTTGAATGTTTAATATGATATTCTGAAACATCAAATTTACAAACAAAAATTTGTTTGATTTATAAAATAAATATTTTTGATAAACTGACATTTTCCTTCGTGTATTTGAAAAAAAACAACAAAAAAAAAAAAAATTGAACAAACAGAAAAAAAATTGAAAAAAAATAAAAATGTATGATAAATTATAGTCGAAAATTTATCCAATATAAAAAAATTCAAAAAAAAAAATTTAAAAAAAAAATCATACTTTCGAAAAAAATATTTTCGAAATAAAAAGTTGTATTACACGGAGGGAAAAAAGTTCTAAAATCCAGAAGTAATCAAGAAGTATACGAAGTGATATACAGCTAAACCAAAAATTCCTTAATTTCAAGAAATTAATTTTCTTAGTTGTCAAAAAAGTAACTAAGTAGAATTATTCTTGGATTCAGTTATTAATTTCTTAAGTATCAAAAAGTAACTAAGTAGTATAAGTCTTGAATTCAGTTATTAATTTCTTAGGTATCAAAAATGTTCTTGTTGTTTTCGTCCCAAAATTTAATGAACACGTGTTCGTATAGTTGTTGTTTTTTCGATCTTGTTTTGTCGCTATTATGTTTTGTTTTACTTTGTCCGTCTGTCAGCCCCATCTGTTTGTTCGTGTGTCTGTCTGTCGATATGTTAAAAGTAACTAAAAACAATTATTTCGAAGCTAACATAAAATAAACCAGTTGGGAAGGTTAGATCACATGGGAAATTTTAAAGTAGGTGTAATTATGATAGTTAGGATTATCAAAATTATAGTCGGTCTAAGCCGAGTATAAATACCCTACACATATGTGTGGTTACCATTCAAAGTGATATATAGGTCACCAGGGTATACGAATCCTGAAAATAACTACAAACATTCAATCGCTGAAGAATTTCCATTCATTTGATACCCATATTTACATATGGGTAGGTGTACCGAATTTCGATTTTTTTTTTGGTGAACCACAAGTCTTTTCGCCGGAAAACATTATTATCATGTATTTGAGCATGATGTCAATATATCTTTGACCAAAAAAGTTTACCTAAGCACGTATACATAAAAATTGATCTTTATATGTACATTTTATATGAGGTATTTGAACATAAGTGGTCGGATCATAGGTCTCAATGGACCGATCTCGCACATACAGCGTAGGTATATTAGTAATCTAAGTTATAAGTTTCATTTATCTAGCTCTTCAATTCTAAAAGTAGTAGGGATTTCAACAGACAGACAGACAGACAGACAGACGGACAGACAGACAGACGGACAGACGGACGGACATCGCTAAATCGACTCAGGAGGTCATGCTGATCAAGAATATATATACTTTTCCATACCGGAGATGCTTCCTTCTGGGTGTTACAAACGGCGTACCAAACTGAATATACCCTTTCACTCTTAGTGTAGGGTATAAAAAAAATGTAGTCGAGTTAATTTATTGTTTATTTAGAACTTTATTACCTATATGCATTTTTGTATAGTAAATGACTTCTTTGAATACTTAATGTAATTGAATTGTTTATTTTATTTTTATTATTATTATTATTGAATTTAATCTCTGTATATTATTCTGAAACTGTTTACTTATCTTATACCCTGTCTCCTCTTCTGTTGGTTATGTATAAACCGTCCGCACGTTACCCATAAGCATTGTATAGTGTATTTAGATAACAATGGAATGAAATCAACTTGGTATTTATGCAAAATTGAACTCAAATTTATGTTTACGAACTGAAACCATACCAATATTCGTAGGAAAAATCGTTTATTCTATTTATATCTTTAACATTCATACATACACAGACGCTTGCTTGTCTGGCTGTGCTTTGTTGTTCTATTCGTGAAAACACACACATGCAAACATTGTATATCATGCCGTTTTTTGATACCTAAGAAGAAAAAAATATGCAATCCAGACAAATTGTACTTAGTTACTTTTTTGATACCTAAGAACTTAATGTCTGAATATCTAGAAAAATTTGGCTTAGTTACTTTCAACAGACAGACTAACAAACAGATGGCGACCTCGCAAAACAAAGCATACAGACAGAGCAATATCGATGAAAACAACAACAATACATGAACACGTGTTCTTTTTGCGATGAATACAGAAACAATTTTGCGTGTTCTTTTGGGTTTTTAATTATCAATAAATTAACTTCTGAAAATCCAGTTGAATATGGTTCGTTTACTTTTTTGACTACTAAGTAATTTACTTTCTTGATATCCAGATGACAAATTCTTGAATTTTAGTAGTATTTTAGTGATATTAGTCAAATTCTACTATTTTTCTTTCTAATCGAATTCTTCTCGAGTTTTAGAATTTTATTTCCCTCCGTGTAATCAACAAGGTATTCGCTGCAAAGTGATATATTAAAACAACGATTTCGAACTAAAAAAAAGATTTTTACAGAAAAGTTAGTAGCAAATACATACTACCCCTTCTGTCCTACTCCTTTATTTTGTGAATTTGGATTTTCTACTGTGGCTTTAAATCTAGAAATTACTTTCATGTTATTACGTTCTGTTTTCCTCAATATTAGATTAATTCAAGTGGATTAATATATAATATAAAAATCATATAATGTAAAAAAGGAATACATTTCACTAACATAAATTAACTGCGCAGACAAACAATTTACACAACGAGATCAGTAAGTAAAACTTAACGCAATAATTTTAAAGAACTTGTTATATTTGGTTTTCTCTTAAATATAGGCTTTATATAGTAACAACGACTGCAATAAAAATGAGAATTAATTGTTTAGAAATGTTGACAGTACATTGAGGTTAATGACAAATAAAAAATTATACTTTATATAATTTGCCAACTATTCATCAAAAGTGTTTAAAATACTTAAGTTTTGTAGATTTCACGACAGTCTTCATGAAAGATGTTGATATTAATTGCTGGGGGTTTCAAATTGCAGTCACGCCATTCAAACCAAGTAATAATTTAGCTTTTATTGTAGAAAACGCGTAAATGAACTAAATCAAGTAATGATGTGACCCAGTTTAGGCGGCACTAACTAAATGAAAATTTATAAAACAAAAATTAAAATAAAAAAAAAACTAACCCTAGTCCACAAAATGGTGAAAGCCAAAAATCACAGCCTATGCAAATGGTCCCCCGACGCATAAAGTAATTAAATCAGCTCACATCGTCTGTGAATGCGTAAATATTTTTATTGTAAATAAAATCGCAACAAGTTCTTTAGGTGGCGGCACAGGGTGGTTTTGTGGTGGCTCATTATGCCTCATCGCATATAACGTGCACCGAACGCATTTCAGCGAAAGTGTGAATCAGTGCGAGGAGTATCGCGTGTAAATTTCCAAAACCACAGGGAAAAGAAATCGAGTTTTGTATATGGTCAACATTCAACCAGTTCAACGGCGACAAACATTTCGAAAACATTCTTTGTGCGTGTTGATATTTGAATAAAATTTATTGCACGAGAGTATTGGAGAATAGAAGAAAATAGTAATTAATTGTTCTTGTTACTACTATCCCTGCTAGAAATTCGGCCCATGCACCTTTGGGAAATAATTTGGTTTTCTTCGAGAAAATCCTATTAGAGTAAAAATTATTATTGCCCAGGCATACACTTTCCTAGACAAAATTTTTGGTTGGAGTCGAGGACGTTTAGAAACATATTTTCGACATATTTTAAAAAGGCAAAGACGTATCTTGTATCAACAGCTACCTATTTTCTGCCTCTGCCCCAAATATGCCGTGAATATGCTATTAAAATTCCAACAAATTTTACGACCTCCCCGAAACAAAACTTCTGGCATTTTTTAGGAAACATTTCGGACATATTTCCTAAAACACATAAATAAATGGAATATTTTGGGAAGTGTATAGCAGGTAATGAAATTTGTGTGGCTTTATAATGACAGATACACTGCATATTTTAGGAACGAGGAAAAAAACAGACTTTTGATGCAAACTTCGCCTTTGTCTGTTTGAAATATGGCGAAACTGCTTCGACCCTGCCAAAAATTTTGTCTAGGGTGCTATACACTTCCCAAAATATTTCATTCATTCATCTGTATGTCCGAAATTTTCCTCAAAAATACCCAACATTTTGTCTCGCAAGTTCTGGAATTTTTCAGTAATATTTTCGGAATACGGCCTACATTTCCGGATGTTTATGGGAAGCGTATGTCAGATTGTCCAACATTAGAAAAATTTCATTGGCAAATTCTAGATATATTTTTGCCTCGGACTGAAAACAAACAGCTTTCGATACAAACTGCGCCTTTGACTGGTAACAATATTTCGAAAAGATGTTTCTAAATCTAACTCGACCCTGTTAAAAATTGTGTCTTTCCGAGACAAAATTTCTGGCAAATTTCTGCCAAAGACACAGATAAATGAAATATTTTGGAAAGTATGCCCGAAAGCTGTCTTTAATGAAATTTGAATGGCAGATTCCTGACATATTTTAGGAACGGGCGGAAAACAGACAGCTTTTGACATAAACTCCGTCTTTGTCTGCATAAAATTTTTCGAAAAATGTTTCTAAACTGCCTCGACCCAGCCAAAAATGTTGTCTGGAATTGGGAAGACACAAAGAAACAGTACACCCGATTGTTAACTCGTTTTGCCATTTTCAGATTCCGTTAATTTCAAAATAATGATAAGACTAAGAAATTTCTACTAGGAATATGTAGTCCTTCGAATTTATGCCTCTTCGTCCCTGAACATTTTTCCTTTTTTTTTTATTTGCTACCAAGAGTGAAGTATAAAATTACTAGCTATTGAAAGAGCTACTACTCCATGGAAGAACCTTTCTTCAACAAACGCACGCTACAAATTTCTGGAAGTCTGGAAAAGTCATTGGCATTTGTTTTGACCACGCCTGTTGCTATGGTCAACGCCACACCGCTGACCAATTAGCATGAGCGAGTGTGGATGTTGAATTAACATAACTGCTATTTTTATAAGGCCCAAGTACCCTTCAGTTAACCGCAGTCCACAGTCGAAATACCAAGAGTTCTTCGCCGCGTACGAGGCGTACATTTCAATCAAATTGAAATCGCAAAATGAAAACGGTGTCAACTTTCAAATGAATCCAACAGCCAACACTTAACTTCACCATTGCAGTGAAGCGTGTCAGTGATTGGAGCAGAAGGATCCTCTGTGAATTGTCGGCGTCTCGTTAGACAACACACCAAAAAGTCATCGGTGCAGTTCGTGTTTCCCAACTGACAGTTCGTTCGGTTGCCATGTCTGGAAATGAGCGTAACTCTTTTAAAAGTTGCCATAAACAATTGTAAAGTGCAAGCAGCCATAAAACCAAACCCCTCACAGACACTCATTGACAGGAAGCATTTATCATAACCGCGCAAATTGTGCGGTGCCGCCGCCACCGCCAAACGTCAAGTAAAAAGAGAAATAGAAAAACACAAAAAATTGAGTTATGCCCAAGAAAAATAGTTGTCTTCATATTAAGAGTCGTCCTACGGAGTCTACGAAATACAGCTTTAGATCCTGTTCCCACTTTTTCCTTGACATCTAATTATAGACTGTTTTTAGCTTTTTAGAACTCTTTTGGAAATTTCGCTGAACTAGATTTACATATTAGCAATATTCATACTTTTTCACGTTTTGTAGGTATTTCTTAATAATTCGTTATAATCGTTACCCTGCAATATTAAGAAATCTGCCTAATTCTAATGTTTTTGTTTTTTTTGGAACAGTTATTTGAATAATACTTATTACCCTACAAAAATATATGTCCAAAACTTGTATTTGGTATGGGTACAGCCTATTTTAAAACATGCTTTATTTTCAATTTAAATAATGTTCATTAGTAAAAATATCTGATTTTACTACTGTTTGAGTATTTGTAAAGACCCAGTAAAGGTCTGTTCTGAACTGAATTCAGGCCTGAAATTCCCTTCCCTCCCTTCCGATAAAAATACAACAGAATTCTTTTTTTCTAATTTCCATACAAATCTATGCCAATTCATACATTCAATTTTATAATACTTTTTTTTATAAAAAGGCATCAGAGTTTTCAGGTGTGAAATTTCGGTACAGCATATTTTTAAACAGGCTTTATTATCCATTAAAATAATCTCAATTAGTACACTTTTCTGATTTTACTACTTTCTGAGTATTGGAAGAGACTCACTAGAAAATGTCTGGTCCGTTCAGAATCGAATTGAAACCTGAAATACAACTGAATTCATTTTTTCTAATTTCTATTTTAAACGTAAAATGTTTATCACATTTAAAAAAAAAATGATTGGAGTTACCAGATCTTTAATTTCATATGATAATTCTCTGAAATCCTTTTGCTGAAACATTCGCATTTTCAGAACTTTACTCTGACAATAATTTCACTTCAGGCCTGTAATGCTGCTTTCTAATTTAAAAAGTTTAGTTTTTTTCGGATTTTTCGGGAAAATTCACTATGAATTCGCTAAAGTTCCAATCATATATTTCAAAGTGCGTAATTTGAACTTGGCTTGAGATTGCTCGCTTATGGGCATTTTCTGGGGTTCCGGACGGGATATTCGTACGTTTAAAATATTAATATTTCAAAGGAAAATAAATGAATTTACTTGATGTGCTCATAGTATTTAAATAGGACTAAACACCTTAGCGAATTTTATACGGTAAGTCAAGAGATATAAATTAGATAGTAGTCGATGCGGACGGCACAAAAACGGAAGTACATGTCGAGGTTCATATGGAAAGTTCAAAAAGTCAACGAATTTTGGATAAAAATTATTTTTTTGAGTTATTTAAAAAAATAGCTGATATAATGTGCTTTGTTTGTAAATTTACAATTTGTTTCTGAAATGTTTACTTTTTTCATAACAAATCACAGAAAAATTTCAGACGAGACAATTTTTTTTCTTTATTTTTTTTTTTAATACTTTTTGCATACCTACATATATATTTTTTTGAATTATTTAGAAAGATAGCTTAATGTTTATAGTTATTTCGTAATAAATCACACAATATTTTGGGACGTATGAAAATTTGACTAAAAACAATTTTATATCTGACAGAATTATTAATCATTATTACGAAAAAGCGATGATCGAATTTGTTGATGTTTTTAAGTTTTTATTTTTTTTACTTTTTTGCGAATTTTATTTTGTTATATATTTTTACACTTTTTGTACTCAAAGTTCCGGACGTGACAGATTTCAATTAGCTGTTAAAAATGTTCTGGAATTACTAGGAAATCAATGTTTACACACAGAAAAATTCTCTTTTGGCATCATGTTAATTGAACCAACATTTCAGTGTTGCAACCGAAACACATTTGTTGTAACCTCATGTCTTTAAAATGAACGTACCATTTTTTACTCTAACCGAAATGTTAGTCCGCGCAATTGCACGTTCGGTTGCCGTAACCTCATGATTTCATTTTTCATTCTGCCAAAATTGACATTCGTGCATTTGTTACGGCGATTGAGTAAGTTGTTGTATCAACAAAATAAATGACAAACGGCAACCTTATGTCTATCAGCAGTTCGGTTGCCAGTTTCTTGCCAAAAATTATGGATCAATGTAGAAATAAATAAACGTCAACAATTTTCACAAGTGGCAAACAATAGGAAATTCATTAATTAAGTTAAAATGCGAAATAAATATATGAATATTAATTAAATATATGAATATTAATTAAATAATTAATGAATTCAATACAAATTGCTGTTTAGCTAGTGAAATATAATAAGAATATGTGGCATTATAAATAGTTTTTTATTTTGTTTAAATATGATGAAATAAAATATTAAATGTGTCTTCATACTGTTTATATTTTTTAGGAAACAGGAATTAATAGATATATTTTTTGAAATTGTGTGCGTGACATATTTACGCATCAAAAATACATATAGAAAACTTTACATAAATAATTCTATATAAAAATATATTCTAAAATAAAATTTCAATTAGAGGTTTCGGCATGCTTGTTGACTTGGAGGTTTAAACAACCTCATGCTAAATAGTAAATAGTAGGTTGGCACAACCTCATGCTTGCTGAATAGTAGGTTGGCACAACCTCATGCTTGCTGACTATGAGGTTAGCACAATCTCATTGCTGATTAGGATGTTGGTACAACCTCCTTCTACTCTTTAAGAAATTTGTTTTTTTGGTTCCGTACATGACAATAGGACACCATTATACAAAAATCAAATTTTTTCCCTTATTTTAATTTCAATGCTTATTTTTAAGCCTTTGAAATAATTATTAAGGTTGTCTGAAAAAACAAAAAATAATATTTTGTATCTGTATGTTTTTCAAATTATTCAATTTGGTTACTGAAAGTACATAAAAAATTGGTATATTTACAAGTTGTATAGTAATGTAATAAGTATTTTTTAATATGTTACCGTTAACAACATAAAATTTTATTTAAGATTCCAAATCCAAATATTTTAAAAATGTGAGCATTTTGAATTTTTTTGTTCGTGATTGAGGTTTTTCTGGAAATTCCCATATGCCTTATTGTAATTCAATTTAATTTAGTTAGAAACAAATTACAAATTAAATGAAAAAGTCAGAAAAGCTAGTTTCATATGAAATGAATAGAATACTGAGGAAAATAATACTGAGTTGAACAATTTACTTCCAAAAGGATGTGAAGTCCAACTAGAGTGTGACATCACTAAAATTTTTGGATTTGAGGCACTTTGCTAATCAGGCATGAGTGATTAGTCGATAGGGATTAGTTCAGAATTCAATAATTAGTTAAATTCAGTACTGAATTCAGTCCTCAGACAAACTTCAGTACTGAGGAGTCATGTCTGAATAATACATAAATGTCAGAACTGAATTCAGCAGTAAATTCTTTAGGTTTGAATATTTTTCAGCTGGTAATTATTACTGATTCCAATTTTATAAATATGGAACAATAGAAAAATATTCATATTTTGAAATGCTTCAAATACTGTTTTCTTTGTGGTACCTTGTGACCTGTTTTTTGAGTATTACAAGGAGTAAGACATTCTGTCCTACCATCCCATCATATATATTTCATGATGAATTTATTCATAAATATTATAAATTTTTTCATCAACTACCAGATTCATCATATTGATACCACAGTTCATTAAATGACATATTCATGAATGCATTCATTATATATATGAACAAAATATTCAATACAATGAATTTGAATTGTCATATTGATTTTGTTCACATTATTTAAAAAAAAAAAAAAAAAAAAAAAAAAAATTTAATATAATTCGAAAAAAAAATAGGCGAAAAATTTTTTCGAAAAAAAAAAAAAATTCGAAAAAAAAATTCTTTGAAAAAAAATATTTCCAAAAAAAATATCTTTCGAAAAAAAACTTTTTTTTTTCAAAAATATATTTTTTTTAAATATAACACACAAAAAAATATCAACAAAAATTTCACCAACTACCAGCATTCATCAATATGATTTCACTCATTGAACTAAAATCGTATTTTTTCAATGTTTTTCACTTTTAATATTTTTTATAACATCAAATTTCTAAAAAAATTTACACATTTATGTATTTATAATTCTTATAAGATTTATGATATTTAAATTAATGTGGTTTGATGAGCAAAATTCATCAATATGATGTAAATTATTCATTAATATGATGAAATGGAGTCTTCGCATAATTAACAATTTAATATTATAACTCGTATAAGAATTATAAAAACATAAATGTGTAAATGGAGAAAAATTTTAGTTTGAAATTTGATGTTAAAAAAAATATTGATAATGAAAAACATTTAAAAAATACGATTTTAGTTCAATGAATGAAATCATCAATATGATGAATACTGGTAGTTGGTGAAATTTTTGGTGATATTTTTTTGTGTGAACTTTTTATTAATAAAAAGTTTTAATTATAATTAATATATTATAAAACATTTTACTAATTTATGCATGTCGAGCAAGCATTATATAAGAAATAACATACAAGAACTACTTGAGAGCTGAGAATTACGGCAAAAAATGAACGAAAAAAAATATTTTGATAGCAATTTGTTTTAATGAAACGCGTTCTTCAATATGAAGAACATATATGTTGTATTTTATATTTTGGTTCATTAATATGATGAAACGTATTCTTCACATACAGTTCATCATATTGAAGAACACTTTTTTCGACAGTTACCAAGCGTTCTTCATATTTATTATAGCATTCATAACATTGATGGCGTTTGTCATTAATATTATGAATGGTTCTTCAGTACAATGAATCATGGTTTGAAGAACGGAATTCATCAATATGATGTGCGACTTCTAATAATATAGATTCTAACTTTTAGTCCTTTACCTCATATAAGACTAAAATCATTACTTCAAAATTTGCCATATGATCTAACCCAGAAAAAATATGTTTGCAGCAAACATAATATATTTACAATCATACATTTGATGTCTTTAACTGGATTTTACTTTTAATTTGAAATTTTTAAAATTTTCATGACTTATGGTTATAATTTGTTCATAACATACTTATTTTAAAATCCTGGAAATTCATGTATGTAACGTGTAACATAATATGTTTGCAGCAAAACATAATTTCCGCCTGTGTGTACTGATTATATTTTGTGTAGAGCTACACATATTGTAGAGCAAAAATTTATCAAAATTGGAATTGAAACTATTGGAATTGTGTTCCTCCATTACTGTTTAATCTTTTCGGAAAAAAAACTTGATTACTCGTTTTATTGAATAGTTTTAGTCGATAGTAAAAAACGTTAATTATTAAGCATATCGAAAAGTGTAAAATTAAAATTATTCGAATTGTGTGTGTTTTCCTATTAAAATATTTAATAGTTTGACTAATCAAAGTCACAGTGTCGACTGACTGACTGACTGACTAGTCTACTGTAAGATGCGCGGAAAACTCACACAAAAACTATTATTGGCTTTGACGCCGTGCCGCACTTTTTGTCCCGCTTTTTGGTATTTTCCCATAAGATTATTTTATTATTATTTTTATTGTTTTTGCTGTTGTTGTCGTTGTTGTTGTTGTGGTCGTTCTTGTATTCAAATGAACAAAACATGAGTTTCCACTTTCCAGTGAGCCCCACACGTTCGTTATTCTTATGCCACAACTAAACTAAAAATATACAGCCCGCGCCACATATATTAAATGTTCGTTTGGGGTCGCATGCAAATTGTCCTTTAGACGTGGTCAAGACTCTGTGCCTAACGGTTGCATTTCATGCAACTAAAGAAAAATAAAATTCCAATATTTCGTTCTCCAATTTATTTTTACCTGTCATGTCTAAGAAAGCGCGCTCGTTTTTTCGATATTTAAATTAAACTAATTAAAATTATTTTTTTTTAAGATACGCCGCATTATATTTTCCAATTATTCACACGGTGTTTAAGAAAACAGTGACAAGTGCAGGAAATATTGTTTGAAAAATTATAAAATTAAAAACGAAATACCTATGACAAGTGCTTCCGTTAGTGAATTTATGAATAATATTTGTAATTTTTGAAATGGTTTTTTACAAAGCTCAAGTGCCGTGCAATCGTGACTGCAATACCAGAAAAGGATTACGTTCGAGGCTGCATTGAAATAAAGTGAGTGGGACACAATTTACATACACGGAAACAATAAAAAGGTCACTGTAGACAAAAATATAAAGATGAAAATATTGGTGGCACATTAAACCGATCATAAAGATAGAAAATTTGAATACAAATATTTATAAATTTTTTACATATAAGATATACGTTTTTTAAAAATTAAAAATAACTTCATCATTGTAATTTTTAAAATAGAGTTCATAAAACTATATTCGTGTAGCAAAATTGATAATTTTTTATTCTTATTCATTCGGATTATGTATTTTCAAATCAATATAATTCCAGTTCCAATAATCCAGTTCAAAAAATTTCAATATTTCACGAATAACTAAAATGAAAAAGTTTTTTCTACAAATATGTAAATGATATCGACCCTTCCATATTAAAAAACCAAAAAGTGATAACTCTACTTTAAAAATTACAAAATTCAAAAATTTCGAAGTAAAAATTTACTATTCCAATATCGATTGGAAGTTTTTAAAATTTTGCACTTATACTAAGAACGTTTTTGGTTATAATTTGAGGTAGAATCGACCGATATACAGAATCCATAAATAGAATAACATTAAAAACATTCTAAGTCCAATTAGCATATTATGGAATGGGATGGTGTATTCTCATTTATAATTTATAATTATATATAACTTTTATAGAGGGAAAAGAAAATCAATGGGCATATTAAATTAAATAAAATTAAACTAGGATCTGAGTCATTGGATATTATTTTGGACTACCAGATTCATCATATTGATACCACCGTTCATTAAATGACATATTAATGAATGCATTCATTATATATATGAACAAAATATTCAATACAATGAATTTGAATTGTCATATTGATGAATTTGTTCATAATATTTTTTCAAAAAAAAATTTTTTTTTTGTAAAAAATTTCGAAGTTTTGTAAAAAATTTATTTAAAACATAACATTAAAAAAATTATCAGAAACAAATTTTTTAGGGAAAAAAATTTTGTTCGAAAAAAAATTGGTTCGAAAAAAAATTTGTTCGAAAAAAAAATGTGTTCGAAAAAAAAATTGGTTCGAAACAAAAAAAATCGAAAAAAAAATGTTCAAAAAAATTTTTTTTTTCAAAAATATATTTTTTAGAAACATAACTTTTTATTAATAAAAAGTAGTAATTATAATAAATATATTATGAAACATTTTACTAATTTATGCATGTCGAGCAAGCATTATATAAGAAATAACATACAAGAACGTGAGAACTAGGAAGTACGGCAAAAAATGAACGAAAAAAAAATATTTTGGTAGAAATTTGTTTTAATGAACAGCGTTCTTCAATATGAAGAACATATGTGTTGTTTTTTTAAATTTTGGTTCATTAATATGATGAAACGTATTCTTCACATACAGTTCATCATATTGAAGAACACTTTTACGACAGTTACCAAGCGTTCTTCATATTTATGATAGCATTCATAACATTGATGGCGTTAGTCATTAATATTATGAATGGTTCTTCAATACAATGAATCACGGTTTGAAGAACGGAATTCATCAATATGATGTATATTTTTTTTCTGTGTAGTTATGCAAAGGATAATTATAATATTAAAAATATTTGTTTTAAAACGAATACTATTTACAAGAATTTTAAACCCATATTTTAAAATTAAATATAGAGAATAGTAAAAATAAAAAATACAAATTAGTATAAAATAAAAAAAATAGTTGTGAAAGCACACAACAAAATATCGACAAAAATTTCACCAACTACCAGTATTCACCATATTGATGATTTCATTCATTGAACTAAAATCGTATTTTTACAATGTTTTTCACTTTTAATATTTTTTATAACATCAAATTTCAAAAAAAAAAAATTGTCTCCATTTACACATTTATGTATTTATAATTCTTATAAGATTTATGATACTTAAATTAATGTGTTTTGATGAGCAAAATTCATCAATATGATGTAAATTATTCATAAATATGATGAAATGGAGTCTTCGCATAATTAGCAATTAAATATTATAACTCGTATAAGAACTATAAAAACATAAATGTGTAAATGGAGACAAATTTGTGTTTGAAATTTGATGTTAAAAAAAATATTGAAAATGAAAAACATTTAAAAAATACGATTTTAGTTCAATGAATGAAATCATCAATATGGTGATATTTTTTTGTGTGAGGGACAGAATGTTTCTGTCACTTCGAGTTTTTTTTTTACCATTTTAACCATTTCTTTGTGTAAATTTTCACTTTCGTATCTAGAGTTACCTACTTAAGTATTTATGTATCCGATTTTCTGACTTACTATTTTCTAAATAAGCAACACATAGTAAATAAATAGTAATTCTTTTCCGATGCCTATACCAATATATAGGTCTGATTTATTTTATATTTATGCAGAGAAAAAAATTCTTAACATTTATGTATTTGTAGATTTAATTTATGTGTTTTGTCGAGTTCCTCAACAAAGGACCAATTTCATTGTATTAATGAACTAAATCCCTAAATTTTATGAACATATTTTCATAACTTTTATGTACACAATCTTAACACTTACGTGTTTTTACATTATGTATTCATTTTTATTAATAAAAAAATTATTGTATTTTACCTGCATCATTTCTCCTCCGACGCCAACCAACGATTTCTTCTTTGCTTCTATAAATCAATTTCTGTTGTTAAGCATTCGATTTATTAACATATATTCAATATTATTTATATATGAATAATTTTTTTTCCAAAAAGCAACCCAACGAATTATATCACTTCCACTTCGAAAGAAAATTCACCAAATACATTTTCAAAATACCAAATATTCATTTACAAAAATCTTTATAAATCTGTCAATTTTTAATCGATAATCTTAATTTTATGTACCACATGATAAGAAAATGTAAATCTATTAATTGATTTTTCAACTTTAAAAATGCAGCATTTACTTTTTATAATATTAAACAACAAATTCGAAAATTAAGTTTTTCATAAAAATGTATTTGGTGACTTTTCGTTCTACAATGACGAAAATTCAGTCTACGGAAAACTGTTCTACAAGTTCTTATCTCTGGATTGTGTACAAAATAAAAACACTCTTATGTTTGGTTTAATTTCCAATGGGACGAATTACATCTTTTCGTAAAAATCTATATTCGACTATATAACTGTATAAGTTTATTGCCAAACCTATATTAGCTTATACACAAACCGAAACACAAGCCTTTCAAACCCTAACCAGAAACATAAAATATATGTACGTGGTTGTTAAATTAATGTCCTTTATATATTTCGAATATTTATTACTATGTACAATTCATAAATATGAGAATTTATACATAAATATTATGAAGCCGCGGTAGCTCAGTGGTTAGTGCGTTGGACTGCGAGCTGAAAGGTCCCCGGTTCGAGCCTGGACTGGGGCTAACAACATCTTTTCATAGAAACATTATTCTATACCGCGCTACCTCTCGGCAGTAAATGGCAAACCTCCGAGAGTAAAAACATTGCCTAGAAAAGCTTTCACTGCCGTTCGGATTCGGCAATAAACTAACTGTAGGTCCCACCACTTTGAGTACAAATATAACACGTACAGCTCAAAATGGTGAAGAGCTCGGCCTATGTTCTTAAAGAACCGTAGTGCCAAACTATTATTATTATATAACTTTATATAATAAGCATCTCGTAGCCGCGGTAGCTCTGTGGTTAGTGCGTTGGACTGCGAGACGAAAGGTCCCCGGTTCAAGCCTGGACTGGGGCTAACAACATCTTTTCATAGAAACATTATTCTATACCGCGCTACCTCTCGGCAGTAAATGGCAAACCTCCGAGAGTAAAAACATTGCCTAGAAAAGCTCTCACTGTCGTTCGGATTCGGCAATAAACTAACTGTAGGTCCCACCACTTTGAGTACAAATATAACACGTACAGCTCAAAATGGTGAAGAGCTCGGCCTATGTTCTTAAAGAACCGTAGTGCCAAACTATTATTATTATTATATAACTTTATATAATAAGCATCTCGTTTCTTTAACTTTATTTTAATTATATTATTATTCGAAAAATCGTTACTTTGACGGCAAATCTATAATGCTCAGACGTCAATGTCACGTTATTTCTATTCAAAATTGTATTATTTAGTTAAAATTTTATTAAACTTAAAAAAGAATTTTTTCGATTGCATACACATCTTATAAAACAATCGATTATATTACTGAATTTATAAACATTAAACAAATTCTCAAATTGATCATTTAGTATTATGTGTTACAGACACAAAAGAAAGTGAAAATTGTTATCGGTAGTCATTGTAGTGATTGTAAAAATCGTCATTGCTTACTAGAATAAGCATATCAGGATTATTCTAGAGGCTTACTGATTCACAGAGAAAATAATCGATGTAAATATAGCAACCGATATTAATTGCATTCAATAATCAATCCATTGTTCGTTATATAAGCAACTGCGTTCGTTAATATGAATAGTTTTAGCAAATGTAATTGTTGAAACTAAGCCGACTAATAAATTTGCTGCACTGACGTAAAAATTTTCATATTAGCAAACGGAATTGCTGATTTAACTAAGAATAGCAAATGTTTTCATTAAATAAGTGAATTTCATTGCTGGATTGATTAATGAATGCACTTAATATCGGTTGCTATAATTACGTTGATTATTTTTTCTGTGTACCCTAAATCATACTAGATTTTTCTGTTTTAATGATTTTATTTGGGAAAATGAGACTGACCCTATTTCAAATTAAATATAAGTCAAATCTAATAAATGACTCATACAAATTCGCAGGTATTTCATTAATTAAGCCATATTGCGTCATTTTATGAATAAAAACTATATAAATTCTGTTCATGACCTTCACTGTAATCAGATTCGAAGAAATATCGAAAAATTGCGTGTCAACTAAATGCATTAAAACAATGAATGAATGCTTTACATTTCGAATATAATTAAATAATTTCCATACTATTAAAGTACATTAAATAAAACGGTATAAAAAAGTGACTCTATATTACTAGGAATTTAAATAGAAAATTATTATAGATCGTTAAATATTATATTTCGTTAGTTTAATAAAAATAAGAACTTTTTAAAGGCCTCATTACATGAAGTATACTTGTACAATATTAAATAGTTATTTTGATTTTATGCTGCCATAAAAGCATTCAATAGATGCGAATGTTTTTGATTTTTTATTATTATTATTTTTGTTAATTTTCCATAAGAGCAAAGTCGTCTTCAAAAGAACAACGTAGTATCTGTTAAATTTAGAAACTTGATTGAATCCCAAGTAGTGAAGGAAGAGAGGTCAGCAGAAGCCGACGCGAATTACTATGGGAAATGAGCTCTCCATGCCCCATTGATAGCGGCCGGCCTGCGATTGATGGAAAATATTTTCAACACACAAAACGTATTAATTATGCCGACGCATTTCGACTGCTGCGAGTTTCTCGTACAGTTGAATGTACTCGAGACTGGGTTTTATTGAACAGTCATAAAGTGGTGTGGTAGAGGTTAATGTACTTGGGCCCCATAGTACATATGTGTTCGACAGTTTTATTAGTTGGCTACAAACGGAGTATGTAAAATACGTTATACAATTTGTTATATTTTGGTAGCTAAATATTTTTTAGAGATTTTTGTATAATGAAAATTCTCACAATTGTTCTGGTATGTTTTAGGATAGAATGAGGTAAAATTTAAAATTTCGCAATGCGGAAATTGCAAATTTTTAACATGTTTATGGCACTTTCAGACAAAATAAATAACTTCTGTGAAATGATGATTAATTTTTCTTTATTTTTTTATTATTTCAGAGTTTTATTTATTTTAATTTTCTTCTTCTACATTTTCTGAATTGTGAATTTAGTCTTTTTTCGAGTGCATTCGTATTTTTCAGATATTCTTAATTTATTTTTTTCAACTGTAAAAATTACAGAATTGTTCTACAATATGAATGATGAATTTTTTTCACTATCCTATTTTTATTATACAGGGTGTTTGGATCATGGATGTCAATAATTCAGGGGATCATTCTATGACTCAAAAAAATAAGAAAATTTCAAATCAAATTATGTCCTATTTTGCACCCTGTTTTAGATACTGTGTGTTTTGTAAATGCTAATTACTGACATAAGGACTGCGTCGAATAAAATTGTCCGCTACATAAATGAAAAAATCTAGAAATCTAGTAATCGAATTTTTATAGAATAAAATATTTTATTTTGCAAATTATTTTTAGATTTAAAAAAAAAAAATAAAAAACCAGAAATTAATATTTTTTAATAAAAAGTTTTAATTTTTCCGGAACCCAGCGAGGTCAGACCAAAAAAATGTGGACACTTCATGTTGGCGTAAAAATGGAAGCAATCTCTTTTGCAAGCATTCCTTCACATATATTTCGCTATTAATTGTACCCGATGTCACGAATGAGCTGCTCCTTTTTCCACAACTGCAAATTGCCTGCCAAACAAGGAATTTCTTTGGGAATTTTGTCATTTTTTTTATTTGAATTTTTCAGCGACATTTCCTCGAGAATCGACTCTATAAAATTCCTGCCCAGGTAGGTGAGAAAAGTCCGCTAAAACATAAGTTTCGTCGTCCATTATGCAGCAATCGAATTTTTTAAAAAAATCTTGGTTCAGCTGTTTAGCTCGTTGTTTTGCGGTTTCATTCTTGACGGCATTTCTATCCGGAACTTTTTGGACCTTGTACGTCTTCAGCCCAGCTTCTTTCTTAGTCCTGCGCACGAAAGATTCTGAGCAATCCGCCTTTCTCGCCAATTTCCTTCCGGATATGCTTGGATCTTTCTTTAAAATATTCACAACCTTCTTCGACTTTTCACGATCATGTGGGCCTTTTTTTTACCAGAACCTTTCTTCCGATCAATACTCAGGTCTTCCTTAAAGCGGTTGAGAAATGGTCTTAGGTTTAGCCCCTACCTCCTTGGCAATTTTTTTAAAAGATCAACTAGGTTGTTTTTGAAAAATTTTAATTATATTTTCTCGCACTTCCACTTCGTTTGCCATTTTCGCATTAAATAAATTTTGTATTGACTATAACTGACACAAATTATTTTCTGCCATTTAATTCAGAGCTACTATGATCAAATTTTTTTTAATTTGAATCTTGCAATAGCACATTATGGGAAGATATGTAACGGACAACTTTATTCGACGCAGTCCTTATCCTAGTCAAGAAAATTGGCTATAAAGTATAATATGTTGATAAATGAATAATAATGCTTTAGAAAATTAATTTACCTCTCTAAAGTTATACCTAACACATTTCGAACCCCAAGTTGAAAACGTACGTAAAGTTCAAATTTACAAAAATAAAAATTCAAATTATTACTTTGCCATTGAATTTCTCAAAATGTTGTGGTTATCGATTACCCCGATTGGACATGTACGTGAAACTAGGGATCATTCTGAGAATTTGTGCGAAAACAGTTTTTTTTTAGATTAATTCGTTTAGGGTTTTTATTTGCATTGGAAATGCAATTGCATAAAAATATATAAATTTTTGGTTGAATATTTTAAAAAAAGTTGGATGTACTTCATAGCTGACACATCTTTGAATATGAAAACGGTTTTCCAATACCAATTCGGTTATGGCTTTTATTTGCATTTTAATTGCGAATGTATCATCTAATTTGATTTAATTAAGTTTTAATTGGTTTTTAAAATATATCATAGATTTTTTTCAAATTGGAATAAAACTTTTAAATGGATTGATATTGGATTGACATTTTTAGATTCATAGTTAGAGAGATTACAGCTACAATATGCATTAAACTTTTATTTAATTGTGCCACGAAAAATAATATATTTTGAATTATGAAAATATCATATGCACTTGCATTTCAAATGCAAATCATAACCGGAAACAAATTCTCAAAATATTCTCTAGTTCCACGTACATGTTGATTTTTTCCAGTGTGCAAAGTACCGTCGCACAATGTAATAGGTACGAATGAATTTTCTTAAAGTTACGAAATGTATTTATGGATGCTATTTGTGTATTTTAATAAATTTATTTCTGAAAATAATGATCCTCGAAATATTTCGGGCATCTTACGGAAAATGAATAATGAACTCTAATATCGTTTTTGTAGAACGAAAAGTCTCAAATACATTTTCAAAATGCCAAATAGTAATTTACAAAAGTCTTTCTACATCTGTCAACTTTTAATCGATGATTAAATTTCTTTTTAACACATGATAAGAAAATGTAAATCTATTAATTGATTTTTCAACTTTAAAAATGCAGCATTTACTTTTCATAATATTAATTAACAAACTCGAAAATTAAGTTTTTCATAAAAATCTATTTGGTGACTTTTCGTTCTACAACGACGATATATTCTTTTAATAAATGATGCACTAATAGCCGCGGTAGCTCAGTGGTTAGTGCGTTGGACTGCGAGCCGAAAGGGTCCCGGTTCAAGCCTGGACTGGGGCAACAACATCTTTTCATAGAAACATTTTTCTGTACCGCGCTACCTCTCGGCAGTAAATGGCAAACCTACGAGAGTAAAACATTGCCTATGAAAAACTCTCACCCGCCGTTCGGATTCGGCAATAAACTGTAGGTCCCACCACTTTGAGTACAAATATAACACGCACAGCTCAAAATGGTGAGAGAGCTCGGCCTAAATTCTTATAGAATTGTAGCGCCAAACTATTATATTATATATTATTATAATAGCGTCGCTAGCTCGTCTGGTTACTGCGTTGGACTACGAGCGAAAAGTCGCTGGTGCGTTCGACTACGAGCCGAAAGGTCCGCGGTTCGATCCCCAGCGACTACCAATATCTTTTTCATAGAAAACATTTTTCTATGCGACGCTACCTTTCGGCAGTAAATGGCAAACCTACGAGAGTAAAACATTGCCTATGAAAAGCTCTCACCCGCCGTTCGGAGTCGGCAATAAACTGTAGGTCCCACCAATTTGAGTACAAATATAACTCGCACTGCTCAAATGGTGAGAGAGCTCGGCCAAAGTTCTATACAGGACTGTAGCGCCAAACTATTATATATTATTAATAGAAAAAGGTTCTGATATCGTCACATTCAAAATAGTCAATGCGACAATTGACGATATGAGGGGCTAAAACCCATTGGATTATCGGTTCCGGTTCCAACAAACTTCCTTTTTCACACAATTTTTAATAACGATTCCGATTCCGATTTGAAAACCGTTTAAATGTCGTAAAATAGATATAATAATTGTTTATTTAACACAGATTTGTGATTTTGGATGTCATTTTTTTTTATTTGACAATTTTTTCATATATTTAAAAAATTGTTAGTCGTAAAACGAAAAGAAGCAGAAAACAAGGACTCAAAATAAATTTAGTGTTCAGCGTCGGCCTGTTAAAACAATCTATATTACAAAACTAAATTTATGGAAAAAAATGTCGTTAATTGTCGCTTTGATTATATTGAGTGTGATGCTTTCTCGACTTATGAAACAAAAACATTTTCTGATATTTTGTTATTAAAAAAAAAATATTTTTTTTCTTGCCGAATATAAAAAATAATATTTATAAAACAAATAAAATTAAAAAAATTACTCAAAAAAAATATTTTTTATAATTTTTTCGATTACAAAAAGATAAACTATTTTCATTTTATTTAACAAATGACATATCCACTTTTTAGTTTATTGCGTTCAATTCAATTTTGAAGTTGTCGATTTGACTATCAAAACGTGAATGGGTCCCGGTGGTGGGTCCATTTTCAATATACAGATTTCGCTGAAAATTCTCCCATATCGATTTTCTCATCCAATAGAGCATTTTGAGGTGTTGCCATTTTCTAGATTTAAAATCATAAAATCATTTTTCCAAAAATGGACTTTCCATATTCCGATTTTCATGAAAATTCTCCACATCGACTTTCTCATCATATAGAACCTTTGTAGAGGTTGACCTATCAAATCAAATTCTATATAAAAATTTCATACACAGCCATTGTCAGTCTAGTGTAAAGCTAGAATCACACATTTGACTAAATTTTATCAATTTCATTTGCATCAACACAAACGTTGATGTATGTGGTTGATGCTCGAGTAGTCAACAAAAATCGGCGCAATTTAGTTGATACATTTTAAATGTGTGTACTGAAAATGACATAAAAATAATATTTCCTGTTAATACAAATTTGCCCTCATTTATTGATATTCGAAAAAATTGTTTTGATGCTGTGCATCAATCGTGAGACTGAACTAAATAAATACATTTGATTTTTGATAAAATTTTTTAATTATTGACAAATTTAACATTTTGAAATAGTTCTGAAAACCAATAGTTTTGAAAAATCTCCCAAAATCGCATCAAAAGCATTTCAATAGTATTTGGAATCATGGTTTCCACTTTACCCTGTGTTTCCCTACTAAGTAAATTTTATTTTTATAATTTTGTTCGCATTAAATACTACTATTTTTGTATTTTATGCATGTTGCGCATATGCAAAATATAAAACAAAAACAAAAAAAAGTATTATTTTGGTTTTATTTTTATTTTGCACACATGGCTAAAATGATTTGAGCCGAATTACAGGCGAAATAATTGTTTGCCTGCCTGCAAGCAATAACAACAACAACATCAATAATAATAATAACAACAACAACAACCTCGATGCATCTACTACTACAACACAATTACAACAACATTGTATTCCTCAAATAGTAGGTGTGTCAACCGTGCAGTCGTTTCGCAGTGCAGCGCAGCGCAGCCGGTTTTCGTAGTTATATCTGGTAGATGCCGAAAATAAATCAAAACTGCAGCGCCATGTTGCGGCTTCGAAATGATTGTAGTTGTTGTATTAGACTAATGTCCTATATTCGTCAGTTCGTACTTGTTTCGGTTTTTATTATTATTTTTTTATTTTTTAAAACCAAGACGAGCGAGCGTTTCAATAAAAAAAAATCAGCAACAACTAAAGTCACAAGTACAACAAAAGCATTTAAATGGCATGTAAGTAAAAACAAAAACAGTGATAACAAAAATACTATTACCAGCAACAACAACTACATCTACACCCAGAGAAATCAACTGCCGAGAGGTAGCGTCGCATAGAAAAATGTTTTGTATGAAAAATATGTTGGCAGTCGCTGGGGATCGAACCGCGGACCTTTCGTCTCGTAGTCGAACGCTCCAGCGACTTTTCGCTCGTAGTCCAACGCACTAACCAGATGAGCTACCGACGCTACATTATTATTGGTTAGTACATATCGTCACTGTCATGCCAAAGGGGCGAATGTGATTTTTAAAAATGTTGGGAAATCATATTTTAAAGTTTGAAGTGCTTTAAAAATTAGAAAAATTTATATTTTTTTTAAATTTTTTCTGTTATTTTGGTTTATTCATCAATTATTATAACGTATATAAAATATCTTTAGATTTGGACAACCTACTGAATTATAAATACGGATTTTGTGGGACTATATCCTGATCAAAACGCAAATATTTTTGTTTTTTATGCTATAACTTTAATTAGCGCAAGATAAAATAGTAATGTAAAGGCATTAATTGTTTGCTTTTAAAGCACCTATCTATTGGCATCATTAATTAAAAATATTTTGCGAAACATTAATTTGCCATTTGTTATTTGCAGGACATTTTTTTTGGCAAAATATATATGTAATTTGATAGGTGCTTTGAAAACAAACAATAATTGCCTTCACATCACTATTTTATATTGTACCGTTAAAGAGTTATAGCAAAAAAACGAAAAGATTCGCCCTTTTGGCATGACAAGATTTTCAATTTTTCAAATTCGCACTTTTGGTTTTGTAATTTGTGGCTAGAAATATCCATCAAAATGACACGCGAATTTGGCACAGCATACTTGAGAATAAACTGCATTCAAAATTGTAAAAAAAAGGTAAATGTCAAAATTTGAACATTTACCCCTTTGGTATGATAGTGACGATATCATATTTATGAGAATCATATTTAAATGTTGGCACCACCATGTGTATCATTTTTGAAGTAATAATGTTGAGAGAAGTATGATGGTCTAAAACATATTACTCTCGAATACCTTGTTTTTTGAATGTTCTAGTCATTGACACGATTGGCACTCATCGACAATTACTCATCGGCAATTACTATGCAGAATTTCAACAATTATGTTTTTTTTTACTCTATCAATTGTTCGGCCAATTACTATTTTATTTTCCAGAAAAATCCGGAGAGGATCATTGTGTAGTAATAAGAGCTCTCTCCTAACTTTCGTTTGCTGCAATTTTTGAATATGTCATGATTGACAGTCAATTGCAACAATTATTTAGGAATTATCAATTAAACTACCCAACACGATTTTTGCCATGGACATTCCATATATTAATTCTAAATCACTGGTACTGGTTTTGACTGCATACTAATTTTTTTTCCTATAATGTAACGTTTTTTGAGAAAACTCCAATCGTTATTTTAAGCAGTTCTCAAGCACTACTTAGAATATACAAAAAATAAAGTACTATTGAAAAATAGTTATACCAAAAAATATGCATAAAATACGCGAAAAAGTTAGTGTATTTGACGAAAATATTCGTGAAAATGATGCACGAAAAGATTCGTACAATCAACTTTCGCTAAGTTATGAAACATATTTATGTTTAAATTTGTATATTCTACGAAAAGCATTTGTGAAAATAATCCACGAATTAATACGTACATTTGACGATTAATGAATAATGAATTTACATACTCTGTCTCCCTCTCTTATATTCTCACATATATCTGTCCTCTTGTAATAAATGAAAATGTTTCGACATCGTGATTTGATACCCATATTTACAAATGGATAGGTGTACCGAATTTCGATTTTTTTTTGAACCACAAGTCATATCGGCGGAAATCATTATTTTCATGCATGATTTCAATATATATTTGACCAAAAAAGTTTACCTAAACACGTATACAGTAAAATTGATCTGTAGATGTAAATTTAATATGAGGTATTTTTGAATATAAATGGTCAGATCATAGGTCACAATCGACCAATACCTACGCACATACAGCGTAGGTATATAAGTAATCTAAATTATGAGTTTGATTTATCTAACTCTTCAATTGTTTAAGTAGTAGAGATTTCAACAGACAGACAGACAGACAGACATCGCTAAATCGACTCAGGGAGTCATGCTGAATATATATACTTTTCCATACCGGAGATGCTTCCTTCTGGGTGTTACAAACGGCGTACCAAACTGAATATACCCTTTCACTCTTAGTGTAGGGTATAAAAATAACTTTTCCCATAATCTGCAAGTATTATTACTTCATATATGCATACTTAGTGCCTCTTTCTGTATTTTGGAACGAAAGACTATTAGACGAAAGTGACATTATTTAAAATAAACACTAAAGTTCTAAAAATCAAGTACCATGAAATAAAATTTGTAACGATATTTTGACGTAAAATTTATGTTTCGTTGTTCGTTTCGAATTACAGAAAGTGGATATTAGTCTTTCTGGGAAAAATTCGGGTAATCACTGTTAATTTTCAGTAATTTTCATGTTAAATATTTTCAAGTTTGAACTTTTTTTTCACTGAAATTGTCTTGACAGGGAATATTTTAAAAATAAAAATTATATTTAATTGATGTACGTGAAGTTTATGACAAAAGTTGTTGTCTTTTTGTTGAGTCGTGTTTTTATTGTAGTTTACACAATTAATAATAATAATAAAACATAATTTCAAAAATCATATCATTAATACCCAAGTAGGAATTAACGACCGGCACAAGTCTGAGCATTGGCACAAGCTTGTGCCAACGCTGTTATCCAAGCTCGTTCCAAGACTGTGTCAAGATTGGAATGATAACTATGTTACAAGCCTGTATTCCAGACTTGTACCCACGCTTGTTGACAAATTTTATGCCAAACTTACTTCTTAGTCTAGTGCCAACACTGTGTTTTAGGCCTGTGCCAAGACTGTGTCAAGGCTGAAATGATAACTATGTTACAAGCCTGCAATTCAGGATTGTACCAAGGCTTGTGTCCCAGGCTTGTGCCTCAGTCTTGAAACAAGACCTATGCCCCCGACTTGCGACAATCCTTGTAATACGCCTGAAGATTCAGGCTATTGGGCATAATTTGTAATGGGCATTGCATTCATTATTCATGTCATTACACGCCTGTGTGGAGTCCTGTGTGGAGTAAACTAACGAGGCTTGTTTGAAATCTGAGAATGAAGAATGTGCCAGGCTTGTGTCTAGCTTTCAAGGCCTGTGTAGAGTCTGCGCGTGACGATTGTACCAGGCTTGTGTCTAACCTAAACTAACAAGGCTTGTGTAAAGCCTGGAACTAACGATTGTGTCTTGTGTCTATCTAAACTAACGAGGCTTGTTTGAAATCTGAGAATGACGAATGTGCCGGGCTTGTGTCTAGCTTGATATATCAAGGCATGTGTTGAGTCTGTGAGTGACGATTGTGCCAGGCTTGTATCTAACCAAAACTAACAAGGCTTGTGTAAAGCCTGGTAGTGACGATCGTCCCAGTCTTGTGTCTAATCTAAACTAACGAGGCTTGCTTGAAATCTGGAAATGACAAATGTGCGAGGCTTGTGTCTAGCTTGATATATCAAGGCCTGTGTAGAGTCTGTGACTAACGATTGTGCTAGCCTTGTGTCTGGCCCGATATACCAAGCCTTGGTAGTCAAGCTTGAAACAAGCCTGGTACTTTTGTTGCAACCTGGAAATTCCTACCTGGGTATGAACAGTAATATTGTCGAGAGAAAATCATTATGGGTTCAATTATAGTTCACTCGAATCTTTTTTTATTGAATGTTTGATCATTGACACTTGATTATTTATGGTATTGTTCATGGATATTGCAATTATCCTTATTAATATTATTTGCACAATCATTTAATATTCCAAATTATAAAATACAATCATAACATAATTTCAGATTCATTGCAGAAATATCTTAAACATAGACAATAACAAAGGATTATGATATATGATTGGGACAAATAAATTGATTGTCACAACTAACTATTTTGCAAAAAGACAATGATCAACAAAATTCAATAATCGATAGATTCGAAAAAAACTCTTGATCATTAAATGTGGTTGATCATTGTCATTTTGCAAAATAATTAGTTGCGACAATAAATTTATTTGTCCTCCTAACCATATATCATAATACTTTTTTTCTCTGCGTGTATGTGTGTTCATTTATATGCAGATTAGATGAAAAGATAAAGATATGGCTGCGCCTGGCATCGAGCTGGAGTTGGAACTGGAGCCTACTTTGAAGCCAAACGCCCTGCGTGCCAGACCATGTGGAGCTGCAGTCAGTCGCAACCAAATTATGCCAATATATCGCTGGCCCCAAAAACTAAAAACTAAAAAGGAACAAAAAAATATATGTGGTGTAATTTTATCCTGTGATTGGCACGGACCACTTTTTATTTTATTTTATTTTTTTTTCATCAAGTTGTTACTATATTTCGCTATTAAATTTATTTTCTATTTTTTTGCTTTTCGTGGTAACATGAGGGGTCGCACAGCCATACCCTATGCGCAAACTACAAATTACAATAACAAATTGGCACACAAACATTTTCAGACAGTTAACCAAGAATTAATTAAAACAATTTATTCACTTTGTCTTGTTGTCAAAAAAGTTAATATTGCGCTTCAACAGACAACTGATAGATAAATTGGTGATGTGAACTATAGACAGATTTCTATAGAAATATGTAGAAAAGTAGTAGTAGCCGCTCAGTAGCTCAGTGGTTAGTGCGTTGGACTGCGAGCCGAAAGGTCCCCGGTTCAAGCCTCGACTGGGGCTAACAACATCTTTTCATAGAAACATTTTTCTATACCGCGCTACCTGTCAGCAGTAAATGGCAAACCTACGAGAGTAAAACATTGCCTATGAAAAGCTCTCACCCGCCGTTCGGATTCGGCAATAAACTGTAGGTCCCACCAATTTGAGTACAAATATATCACGCACAGCTCAAAATGGTGAGAGAGCTCGGCCGAAGTTCTAAACAGGACTGTATCGCCAAACTATTATTATTATGTTGAAAAGTATAGGGAAGTTGTTTGATAACATTAAACTAAATATAGGTTTACTATAAATGAAATTTATAAAAAAGTTATAAATTCTGTCAGTCTTTCCTTTCTAATAACCCTTTACTCTGGAAAAGAGCGATTCCAAATATCAAAAAAAAAAAATCAATTTTAATCTGAAATTTACAGTTTAGAATATCTTTTCGATAAATTTTCAAATTCCAATAGAGGATTTTGTATTAAATGCACATATTCCTAACCATTCCCAAAATATGACAGAAATATACGTTTCAAATTTCAAGAAATGCAATATCTTGCTATAGAGTTTCGAAATACTTTTATTTATCTGTTTGTGTTTGCCAGAGATATATCAGAAATATACTTAAGAATATATTTCGCGCATTTTCTGAGATTAACTTTTGATCAAAATTTAGATAAAGTGTGACCAGATAGCAATGATAGTTTTTCCAATTGTTAGTTATAGCAAATGTCAAAGTTACCAATGACAACCAGCTTTCAAAATATTTATTAAGGTTCACCATTATATTATTTTTACAAATTAACCAATGCTCATGAGATGCCCCTATATAAATAATAGTTTTTTACTATTAAAAATAGTCAATAGGATAAATTATTATTTTATTCGGAAAATACCATTAAATACTAGAAAATACCATGAACTTGCCATTGAGTTTATATGAAAAGATTAATTTTTTGTATACTATTAAATCAATAATTGTGCTACTGACCAATTTTAATGAGATTTGAGGGAATATTTTTCTGGGTGCATATTGTTGACCGTAGGAAAGAATTCTCTAAACTATAAGATAGCAGTAGTCTCGGTGAGTGTTTGTTTTGAATTTTTCAATATTGGAAATGTCGGAAAAAACAGACGCAGGCAGATTGTTCCACAAACGTATCGTTCGACTGAAGTACGAATTCTCTCTGTAATGCGTGGTTTTCTGTTGACTGAGTGCACTAAGAAGAGGTGCACGACAGAGTAGAAAGAGAGAACATACGACCTGGTGGCATAAGTCATGTAATTCCTAATAACATCTTTACATAGAGAACATTTTTTTTATACCTCTCTCTTCGAAGTGGTGATGAACAAATTTGGCGACTGTGTTATCTCACAGTGAGTGTTCACACACAGGAGAAAATCAATTTTGCAGGCAACATATTATGTTTGCTATAATATTTTTTTGAATTTCTGGACTTTTGAAATAAATCTATTTATAATAATAAAGAGCAATAGTTATGAAATGAATACCAATATAATTTTAAAAATTTTTATTTAGAAGTAACAGCCAATTAAAGTCGGAAAATGTATGGCTGCAAACATCAATATGTTGCCTGCAAGCTGATTTTGCTTAGCGTACATCAATCGACGGCGGCGTGATTTGAAATCAATACTGAAAATGGTTTGAACTCAATACTTTCAAAAACTCAATACTATTTAAAATTATCACATAAATTTCTTCAAAATTATCCATTGTACTGTGTTTTAAAAACAAAACAAACAAAAAAATACCTACTCGAAAAATTCGAACTGAATTTGTTCTATCGTATCTTTGAAAAACTCTACAACAAATTGTTGCTTATACTGGATCGCGTGATTCATTTATAACGTGTTGCCAATTTGTAGCAAGTCAAATATAAAATATGTGTAAAATGCAAAGAATATAAAGCCGGTATAAAAATGCGATATAGCTTTTATATAGATTATTTTTTTTTAATTTGAGTTTAAATTGTGTGGGGTATAAGTTGAATGTTAATAATTGTTCAATAACAACACACTTCATAATTTTAGTAAGGAATTCCTGACATGACACTTCCAGGAGATGTTTACATCGCATGTTTTGTTGGTTCTTTGTGATTTTTAAAATCAGTTTTGTTCCTTATAAATTCGATTCCTGGTCGATTATATCAAAAATATTCATACAATTCGCATGTATTCGCATTTACTCGTATCAAATGGAAGGGAAATACAGAAACTAAAAATGCATATCTAAGAAATTTGAGAATTTGTTCCATTAAATAAAGAGTTTTTCAACAGGGATGCTACAAAAGCAGAGCGACAGGGACAGCAAAAGACTCCATATTTCTTGCCTCTCTTTTGACATTTCTCTTCAGTAAGGTTTGCCATTTCATGATGGGAAGATATACGAATTCGAATTTCGGTAGTAAATTTTAATAATTTTGACTCGTTGTTGGCTCGTATATCTTTCCATTATGAAATGGCAAACCTTACTGAAGAGAAATGTCAAAGGAGCGGCAAGAAATATGGCGTCGTTTGCTGTCCCTATCGCTCTACTTTTGTAGCGTCCCTGTTGAAAACTCCTTGAAAAAAACTTTTGTAGCGCCCTTATTGAAAAACCCTTTAAAGTCTTTAATCGTAAAATTAAAAAAAAAGTGTATTCTTTTAAGAAATATTGATGAATTTTCAGTATAAAAATCATCATTTTCGACAATTGTTTTTAATTTATAAAATTAAATAAGTCAGTTATACTTTTACAATCGAATTTTATATCGAATTTAACACAGCCGTCATCTATATTTATTTAATTAATATATACGATTCATTATAAATTAATAGATTTGTATATAAATATCTATATATTTGATGACCACATTATTAACATACGCTGTTCAAACAATTTGGATTAAAATCAATTCATATTGTGCTGAACACATGCTTTTGGTTAAAGCTAAATTTTATTGATTTACATTGTCAAAATAATGTCTGATTAATATCTTAATGACAATAAAAGTGACATGTCTGTAATAACGTAATTAGTTTTTAGAGGGAACAAAACGTCACTATTCCAATAAACATTGGGGTGTATTGTGAGTCAATGGAAATTTAGTAAAATTGTAATCGATATAAATATGTTTTTTTACTTGAAGAATTTCCTTACATTTTGTAGTTTACTTTGATATTCTAGATTGTACACAGAAAAAAACTTTGAATAACTACTCTGCAAACCTTTGACAATAATAACTGACGATTTTCACCCATATTCCGTTTTGATATCGTTTTTAGAATACTATGGGGTCGCTGATCTCGAATCTGAATTTTGTTTTGCTCCATCTCCTCTGGATGGAGCAAAATTTGTCATATTTTTTGTTCTACTATGTAATTTTTGAACTCGAAAGTTTTTTTTTTGTAATGTTTTTAATTTGAATTTGAAATTTTTTTAAAATTTTCTGAACAAATTAAATTTATTTATCGAAATTAAAAGCATTTACGGTATCATCTCGATATCGTTAACAACAAAAACAATTATATAATTCTAGATAGGTTCATTTTTATCGAAAATATTATCATTAAGGATTATTTAAAACTGCAATTTGAGCCTATAAACGATATCGTTTTGATATCAATAAAATGTCGGATGGGTACTACGCAAAAATTAATTATTGCAAAATATTTATTATTGGTATATATTTAGATTAACAATATTTTTTACGAAAAAATAAAAATGAATTGAAAAAATGTAAAAAGAAAATTCTTTGAAATTATTCTTTTGGTTTGATAAACAAAGTTCTTCAATATGATATACATTAGACTAATTCAAAATACTAAAATGTTAAAATGTTTCGCTCTGCGTCAATTTTCTGAAACTAGAACCTCTAAAAGTAAGAAAAAGTCCTTTAAAGCCAAATATGATCCTGTGATGTTGCTCAAAGAGCTATAAGGACATTTTTGAACTTTTAACGACCATTTTCAATTAAATTATTATGGATTCAAGAATAAAAAATATATCACTAGATTTGCTTTTTTACTTAACTTTAAATCATTAAAATTATGATTTTTAAAATGTAGATTTTTTCTTACTATGGCAAATTTAATTGTCGACATTTTTCTGATTTTATTCTAACGAGTTTGGAATAACGTTTTTGTATTATTGCACATACAATTATCTTTAAAATCACACATATATTTTCAGATTTTCAGAAAAATGTTTGTTTTTAGTTCATCTTTGTAGTTGGGAGACTTGTCAAACACAAAAAATGCTGACTGTTTCGTAAAGGGTTTTTCATATTTCCATTTCATGATGGAAATATGGAAAAAAGAAAATAAATTATCCTATTGACTAATTTAAAGTAAATTACCCTATGAATGAAGAAATGATCATGATCTGATCATATTGTTCTTGTAACTGATCGGGTAAAACGAGGAAAAAAAATCAATAATCACTACCTAATCATTGCCATACCACAATTTCTACTAGGCATAGGCCTTAGGTTTTTTGTACAACACTAGTTAAATTTAACCTTGTATGTTAGACAAGAATATCACGTAACTGGTTGGATTATAACAAGGAAAATATTGAATTGTCTTTTCCAATTCGATTACACAATTTCTACTAGAAAAGAGGCAGATTTAAAGTTAATTTTGCTTATAACTTTTAACTTATAACTTTATTTTTCTAGATTTTTTTAAAATATGAATACAGACAATACCGTCCGACAAAATTTAGCTTTAGTTGCGAACATGAAAATATTATATATTCTAAAAGTATGCCATAAAATACCCGATATTTATACCCTACACCTATGAGATACAGGGTATATTAACTTTGTGCATATATTGTAACGCCCCTAAGGAGGCGTGTCCGTTATGGAAAAGTATATATATTCTTGATCAGTATCACTACCCGAGTCCGTTTAGCCATGTCCGTCTGTCCGTCTTGCTGTCTTGCTGTCCGAATACAGAATAACTTGAGAAATACTGATCAGAATGCGATGAAATTTCGACTCAATATATTTTAGCCAAAAGTAGGAACTGAGTTTGAAAATGAGCCAAATCGGTCAACGGACACGCCCATCTCCCATACAAGTCACTTTTATATAACTCTTTCGGAACTAATAACTCGATAAGTATTCAAGGTATAGTTGTAAAATTTAAAATGTATTGTTATAATTCACCTATAAATATGTGGTCCAAAAATGGGCGTAATCCGCCCACTTTTTTTTCATTATTTCCCGGGTTTTCATAGTGGAAATTTGATACGTAAATTATTAAAATCAAATCTATGAAATATTTGCCTTTCAAAATTTTAAATATAGGCGTGGTCCGCCCAATTATATTTTTCAATTTTTTTTTAGTTTTTTATACTTTTATATAATTTTTTTAATTTATGGGGATATAAGAAGTAAATTTCTGATTTATGAATAATATTCTGAGGGTGGGGAGGTTCAGCATAATTAAAAACTTTAAAATTAAAGTATGCAATTAAATATCCCACATTAATATCCCCACTAAAGGTGTAGGTAGTCGCGGTAGCTCAGTGGTTAGTGCGTTGGACTGCGAGCCGAAAGGTCCCCGGTTCAAGCCTGGACTGGGGCTAACAACATCTTTTCATAGAAACATTTTTCTATACCGCGCTACCTCTAGGCAGTAAATGGCAAACCTCCGAGAGTAAAAACATTGCCTATGAAAAGCTCTCACCCGCCGTTCGGATTCGGCAATAAACTGTAGGTCCCACCACATTGAGTACAAATATAACACGCACATCTCAAAGTGGTGTGAGAGCTCGGCCAAAGTTCTATACTGGACTGTAGCGCCAAAGTATTATTTATATTAAAGGTGTAGGGTATTCCATAGTCGGGCCCGACCGACTATAAAAATCCGCCCCATGTGACCGAACTTACCCATGTGACCTAACTTTCCCAACTCGTTTTCAATTGAATTCAACCTTCAGCTTGGAGTTTTTGGAAAATAATTTTCAAAATCGAATTCAAAATCACTTTGTTTATAAAATGTTTATAGAAAAAACTAGGAACCTGGACAATACAACTAAAGGGTTTTTCAATAAAAGCGCTACAAAAGTTTTTTTTTTTCAAGGGTTTTTCAACAGGGACGCTACAAAAGTAGAGCGACAGGGACAGCAAACGACGCCATATTTTTTGCCGCTCTTTTGACATTTCTCTTCAGTAATGTTTGCCATTTCATGATGGAAAGATATACGAGCCAACAACGAGTCGAAATTATTAAAATTTACTACCGAAATTCGAATTCGTATATCTTTCCATCATGAAATGGCAAACCTTACTGAGGAGAAATGTCAAAAGAGCGGCAAGAAATATGGCGTCGTTTGCTGTCCCTGTCGCTCTACTTTTGTAGTGTCCCTGTTAAAAAAAACCCTTTATTTCTCAAATTATATATAACAATGGGTCATATTTATAAAAATAGTATTTACTTTTGCGCAAACTTACATTTTTTTAGAAAACTGTTTACTTTATTTCAGAATTTCTAAAGTGAATGGTCAAATCAATGTTTTTTTTAATACCTACCAATATAAAACTTTATTTTTCGAACAATAGCAAATGGTTTTTAGCATTGAGATTGAAGGAAATGCGGAATATTTTGACAGTTCTAAGCATTTTCTTCAATGTTTGAGCAAAGTCGTTTTTTTATTTATATAACCTAATATCTCAGTAATCGTAGCGCATATTTTCTGATATTGTTTTTTTAGTTTGATAAAATAAAATTCTTATTTCGCATATTCCTTTTTATCTACTACATAGCTAGAGGTACACATAAAAACTTGATTAAGTTTTTGACCTCTGATCGACCTAAAATCCGGCATTCATTAATTTTTATTATCACATATTGGATGAGCTGAGCTATTTGTTGTAGCTGGCATTAATAATGAAGCGTCCGTGTCAGTAAAAATCAAAATATTTTCGTGAACGTAGAAAACCCCCAACTGCTTGCTTGGCTCTGTCCCGTATAGAACCTAGGTGTATACACTACCATTAATCATGAGACAGACGTGTACTCAACACATGTACTTACATACGCTAAAATTATTTCGGATTTTTAGTTTTCTTTTTTCCATTGTTTTATTTTTCTCTTTTATAATGGTATGGTGCGAAGTGATTACTGAGACAGACACCACTGGGTCAAAATACTCAGAATAAACGCACTACAGAGCATGGCGCATGTACATACGTCATACACCGGGACAGACTCCGAAAATCAAATTAATTTCACATTTTGTAGATGCGGTCGGTTAACACGCGCTCGCTGCGACTCTTCTGCAAAACCTTAGGGCATATTTGAAGCCACAAGTTGGGTACAAAACACATCTGTGGTTTGCAGTTGATGTGGTCTGATTGATTTGTTTATTAGAGGTTCTATTCAGGAAATCAACTCAACAGCGTTTTATTTTCTAGGTCCAATGTAATAGATAGAAAAAACCGTTAGTAACAAATTGTGTACGTATTACATAAATCTATCTGTTGGGTCTGTGCGGCGGCTGTTGGAGATTGCATCGATGTTTAGACCTGCTTCTTTTCTATTGCATCGATCTAATGATTTGGACTTAGTTTAAAAGCATTTGACCCTCAAGGTTATAAATGATTAACATTTATAAAGTCTAAATATATATTTTAGAAGGAAGTACACAACAAAGGAGAAAGAGGTAAAGAATATCTGAAGTCTGGGAAACAATTGGATGCCGTCTTGTATGCCAAACTATAGTTTATAGTTTTGTTAATGAGGTGTAAAAACTTGCGGGCTGCCTAATCGATTTAACACTCTCTCTCAAATATTCTAAACCTATAGCCCAAGGTAAATTTAAATTACTAAATGGAAGCACATTTGATATAGTTCTCTGCGTATGTCTGAAGTCGTTTAAAGTGCTGTCACTTACTTATTAGTGGTTTCTATATTATTTATTTTAAATTATTTACATTTAGATTAGTTTAGGCTACCTTATGGTCTTCATCGGCATCTATCGTCCTGTTGCATGTCATTAGAATTGGCCCACGGCCTCTTGGTTTACTTTCCATCTATGACAGGCGGCCTTCTCAACCTAACCAGGTTGGTTTGTCTCGATGTCACAACAGTAACTAGGACCAAATCTCGTAGCTATTGCTCGCAACTATCATGAATACAAATTCAGTCAAGCGCAAGCAATGTATGACTCAATAATATTTTGTGGCCAACAGAAAAACCACATTTTGGCAAGGAATACTTTATTTATAATATTCGATCTGCCACAGTCCGGTGACTGTCGTCAGTCGTTGTAGTTTATTTTTTCTTATCTTTTTTTTTATTTATTATGTTATTTTTTAAAAGTGGTTTATTTACAGAAACTGGATTTGCACGTGTGCAGTTTTGGTTTGGTTTGCTGCGAGTTCATTGCGGAATGTTGTTGCGGGTTCAGTTTTTGCTCGAAATTACCACTCGAAAGAAAATTTGTAAGGAAGTTGTACAAATTATTTTTAGGTTAATACTATTTTCTATATATCTACCTATTTGATGACCATTTGATAAAATAATGATAAATAGGTGATATGAAAAATAGAGATAGTTTGAAATTAAACAGTGTGTTTTGTAAAAAAAATTAAATTTTATGAATTATTAAGATTTGGTGAACAAAAAAAAATACTTGTTCGATATCAACTCGTTCACAGAAAAAAAAACATTCTTCAATATGATGAATTTATTCATAAATATTATGAATTTCTTCACCAACTACCAGATTCATTATATCATATCGAAATTTGTACATAATATTTTTAAAAAAAAAAAAATATATATTTAGTTTTATTTAAAAAATAACAGTAAAAAAAATTAAAAAAAAAATACGTAACTCAAATTTTCGGACAAAAAAAAAATTGTTCCGAAAAAAAATTTGTCAAATTTTTTTTTTCGATTTTTTTTTTAATATATATTTGTTGTAATTATATAATAAATATATTATAAAACATGTTACTAATTTATGCATGTCGAGCAAGCATTATATAAGAAATAACACTCAAGAACTACTTGAGAACTGAGAGGTAAGGCAAAAAATTAACGAAAAAAAAATAATTTGATAGAAATTTGGTTTAATGAACGGCGTTCTTCAATCTGAAGAACATATATGTTGTATTTTATATTTTGGTTCATTAATATGATGAAACGTAATCTTCACATACAGTTCATCATATTGAAGAACATTTTTTCGACAGCTACCAAGCGTTCTTCATATTTATTATAGCATTCATAACATTGATGGCGTTAGTCATTAATATTAAGAATGGTTCTTCAATACAATGAATTATGGTATGAAGAACGGAATTCATCAATATGATGTACATTTTTTTTCTGTGTTATTTTTATCGACCAAATTAGCGAACCTACCAAATAGAAAACACTACACATAGTATACATTATATAGATGAATTTGTTTATTAAAATACAAACAACTACAAATTATAATTATGAATATTACATAATTTTAATGAAGAATTCATGATATTTATGAATACTACTTATGTATTTGTTCATTAATATTATAAATCTGTTAGTTTGAATGACGTGTTACTTGAAAATTATAATTTGAGCATAAAACGATATCGTTTGGACCCCTCTTGATACCTCTTATATCTAAAGTTTTATCAGATATAGAGGGTGCTTGATTCAACCAAACAATTAAAAAAAAAATTTAAAATAAAAATATGTCTAATATTGCACCCAGTTTAAAATACAGGGTGTTTAAGAAATGCGTATTACTGACATAGAATAAGGACTGCGTCGAATAAAATTGTCCGCTACAAAAATTAAAAAATCTAGTAATCGAATTTTTATAGAATAAAATATTTTATTTTGCAAATTATTTTTAGATTAAAAAAAAATATAAAAAAACCAGAAATTAATATTTTTTAATAAAAAGTTTTAATTTTTCCGGAACCCCTTCCATTAATGTTGTAATGGTAGTGTCCGACACCCTCACAGCTGCTGAAGACCACTTTCTTTTAAAGTCTTGAAGGTCTTTGGCCACTTTTTTTGTTGTCTTCATCTCCCTTTTTACTAAAGCCCAGCATCTCTCTATCGGCCTGAGTTCTGGACAGTTTGGTGGATTGGCTTCTCTAGGCACCAAAATCAATGCATTTTGTTGGATCCACTCTAAGGCCGTTTTGCTGTAGTGACATGAAGCGAGGTCAGGCCAAAAAAATGTGGACAATTCATATTGGCGTAAAAATGGAAGAAATCTCTTTTGCAAGCATTCCTTCACATATATTTCGCTATTAATTGTACCCGATGTCACGAATGAGCTGCTCCTTTTTCCACAACTGCAAATTGCCTGCCAAACAAGGAACTTCTTTGGGAATTTTGTCAATTTTTTTTGATTTGAATTTTTCAGCGACATTTCCTCTAGAATCGGCAGTATAAAATTCCTGCCCAGATAGCTGAGAAAAGTCCGCTAAAACATAAGTTTCGTCGTCCATTACGCAGCAATCGAATTTTTTAAAAAAATCTTGGTTCAGCTTTTTAGCTCATTGTTTTGCGATTTCATTCTTGACGGCGTTTCTATCCGGATCTTTTTGGACCTTGTACGTCTTCAGCCCAGCTTCTTTCTAAGTCCTGCGCACGAAAGATTCTGAGCAATCCGCCTTTCTCGCCAATTTCCTTCCGGATATGCTTGGATCTTTCTTTAAAATATTCACAACCTTCTTCGACTTTTCACGATCATGTTGGCCTTTTTTTTTTACCAGAACCTTTCTTCCGATCAATACTCAGGTCTTCCTTAAAGCGGTTGATAACGCGAGAAATGGTCTTAGGGTTAGCCCCTACCTCCTTGGCAATTTTTTTTAAAAGACCAACTAGGTTGTTTTTGAAAAATTTTAATTATATTTTCTCGCACCTCCACTTCGTTTGCCATTTTCGCGTTAAATAAATTTTGTATTGACTATAACTGACACAAATTATTTTTTGCCATTTAATTCAGAGCTACTATGATCATTTTTTTTTAATTTGAATCTTGCAATAGCACATTATGTGAAGATATGTAACGGACAATTTTATTCGACGCAGTCCTACTTAATATTCATATTTTAGATAATTAAATTACCTTGCCAATAAGACTACCCAACACGATTTTTGCCACAGACATCCTATACATCAATTCTATAAAATTCGCTGGTGCTGAGTTGGAGAGTTTTTTATTAGGCAGCGTTTTTGAGAAAATTGCAAAAGTATTTTTAGCCGTTCTAACCTATACTTAAGCTCGAATCACACGATTGAATAAACAGTCAACTTTTGAATCAATTTTCAAAAAAATTTAATATCAATCGTGTGATTGCCCAATTTTTGTATGGAAAATAAGGCAATCACACGATTGATATTTAAATTGTTTCGAAAATTGATTCAAAAGTTGACTGTTTATTCAATCGTGTGATTCGAGCTTTAGAATAAAAAAAAAATATAGTTCTGTGGAAAAAAAGTTTAACAAAAAAACTTAAACGCAATTTTTCTTTTAATTGTCTAGGATAATTTTAATATTCATTTGTATTTTTTTTTTCCTTGTCATAACTCGAAAACACTTTGTATGAAGAACATAATCTGGTCAATGGTCATGTCTACCCTAATAGAGTAAATGTCTACTAGGGATTACCAATTTTATTGTTTTTGTTCATATTATTATTATTTTTGATTTGATAAGTAATGAAATTCGAATAGTTGATTTTTAAAAAGCGTTATACGTATAGCTGATATTTGTGGTTGATGGAACCAATATTAGTATTATTGTATTAAAACATGTTTCATTCAATATCATTCCAACTATTCAAATTTAAAAACCATTTTTGTACTAAAAAATTGGATTTATTTCCTTAAATATTTTATATTACAAAAAAACAGACAAAAATAAACGACGTAAATATAGCACCAGATATTACTTGCATTCATTAATCAATCCAGCAATGAAATACACTAATTTAATGAAAATATTAGCTATTTTTCGCTTAACCAGCAATTCCGTTTGCTAATATGAATATTTGTACGTCAATGCAGCAAATTAAATAGTCGGCGCAGTTTCAGCAAATAATATTTGTTAAAACTTCGCCGACTAATTTCTTTGCTGCATTGACGTACAAATATTCATAATAACGAACGCAGTTGCTTATATAACGAAGAATAAGACATGTTTTCATTAAATTGGTGAATTTCATTGCTGGAATGATTAATGAATGCAATTAATATCGGTTGCTATATTTACGTCGATTATTTTTTTCAGTGGAACATGTTTGGTTTTAATATAGCAACAATCCTTTTAATCAAAATATCTAAGAATATTAATTTATATCTATTGTTTTATTTTTTTTGCACAGTGTATAATATATGGTGTTGATTATGCAAATGAAATGACTTACTTGATTAAAAAAGTGCCGTCTAATTGAGATTAATAGATAAGTAGGTTAGATTGAATTGATTGTAGCCGGCATCAAGTTGCTAAGCCCAAAAAAAATGTTAATATTGACGGCTAATAGAATGATTGAGGGATCAAGTAGATTTGGGGCTCGGTAACAGACTGAGAGTTGTCACTAGAGAATCTATTAGTTGAACATTTGTATTGCTATGCACAAAATTGTGAAATAATTTGGAATTATGTCATTCGGAGTGCACATAATTTGTGGTTAATATGAACACAATACAGGCAGGCAGGACTAGGTAATGTTGGAAAAATAATAAAAGAAAAAACTTGAAACTCTAAAATTGCAAGTTGAAATGTAACTAAACAAATAGATATACGTACCACTGACCACCAGCACCACATAGAGTCAAAACACTCCCACAATATGGCCAAAATATAAAATGGCTTCATGTTGGTTTGTATGACTTTCACTTCTACCGAGTATCAAAGGTAGATCGATAGTATCACAAGTTAAACATTTGTATTAGATTACTGCAGGATAAATGAGGAAAACATCGTCGTGGCACAACAAGTCAATTGTGATCTTGGAGTCATATTATATAATTTACATTCGAAAAATGCAGTAGTCAACTAGGAAATGTTTAATAATATTAAAAAAATTAACATTTTTGAGTTAATATGTCAGGGTTTTTTTATTGTAATTTTAGATATTTCGCATTCAACAGCGGTTATTATCATTTATACACAATGAAAAACGACATTTTTGGTATTGTTTGGAAAATATTAATTGTTACAATTTCAAAATTAAATTGAACATTCTTTTCTTTTGCTAAATTTCCTAACAGATGATATACATATATACCCACTCTAGTTAGTTCATGGCGGTTTTTGATTTCAATTTTAAAATTCTCGATTTAAGTATCAAAACTCGAACTTTGAGGTTCCGACCTATCCATTTTTCATATTCTGATTTTGTTGAAAATTCCACAGTATGCCTTTCGTTTCGATATCGTTACGAGATCAAAGCGTGTAGTTGGAGAAATAACACGGTAACGGACCCATTCTCGTAATTATATCGAGTGTCAAATTAGACCTACATGGTAATTGGAAATTTTGAAAATTCTAACGATATCGAAGAAAAAATGATCTCATCCAATGGAACCTTTTCTCGATTTGAAATCATGAAAATCCATTGTCAGCCTATAGTATGAATGAGATTTTTATTACCTCTTCTTGAGATGATTAATCCCTTGGGTAAAATTTTCACATAATTTTCATCAATACTCTAATATCTTAGACTAAACGAGTTCCGATCTCCCGATTGCCAGTGTTCCTCATTTATGAATCTTTTTTTTCTTTCGATTTGTATTTGGATTCAGTCACATCTTTGCAATAACTGGCATCATCTTCAGCATCTCAATCAATCAAACCCGAACCTATTTAGGTTGGCTGCGTTGAAGAATTTTCCGCACATGCGACTGGCTGGCTGGCTGGTAAATGGAGAAAAATCGATTTTAAAATGCAACTCGTCGCAATGATCTGGAATAAAAATGACGCTGATGCCGATAAGAAAGATATTGCTACATTTGGTGCCTCTTCTCTTGTCAATCAAATGCCATTGCGAATTGTATGACACAGTTATTTGTGTAGCGTCTTGTTCTTGTCTTGTCTTCTTATGTGAGAACAAAAACCTGGATATGTTGTTTCTTCAAAGCCTTATAGATGATCGATCGCAAGAGTTGTCTGTCGTTTTCTTGGGTGTCTTTCGTGAGCTACAGAATACAGCACAGCCTATTTCAGGGAACTAATAGTTATTTTATTATAGTCATTATATTTTTTTTCTTTAATTATTGTAGAAGTTTTAATGTACTATCAGCTTACTTTTTTTTTTTATTATAGTGCATTTGTAAGTCGAATATATTTTAGTCAAGTCACCACTAATCACATCATTTAAGTGTCTTATAAAAAAAATGCTATATGTTGGGTGTTATTACTTTTTTACTATATTGTTAACTATATTGAGTTAAAAGAATTAAAATCATCAGAAACTGCATCAGCATTAAAAGTGGAGCTACAGATTGTGGGTGGACGGAAAGTATTGTGTTCATGTCTATGTCCGAAGCACTTATATTGAACATGTAACGCGTTCTACGATTTAAAAGAACGTCATGCCACTTAATGAGTTGTTTTGTAACGATTTGAATATTTTTTACTAAATCGACGCATGAAAATATCTCGAAAGTGCTCGAGACTTGGGACCCTGAGACCACGACAATTATCGCACCAAAGTTTCAATTTAGCAAAGAATGAAATTAATTTGCGGTGAAATTTCGAATGAAACAAAGTCGTAAGAAATAATAATTATAATGATTATAATCAATAATATAGGTTAGGTTTTTGAATTAGGAAAATTGTGATAGTTGGTGTTAGAGATGGGCGCTTGCCATGCTTTTTTCGTGTCACGCCCGAAAATCTGAATTCGTGCGTACAAATATCTAAAATCAGGCACACGCCATTAAAGATTTTTTTTTAGTTTCTACTCCAATTTAAAAACCCTATACTTCCAGCGTCATTAAATAAAAAATTCGTGGCATTTTGACCAAGGACAAACACACTTTGGAATATCGGTGTCGGTTCCACACATTTTCCCCGACATATAATTTTTTTGTTGAAACCGGAATCGGAACCACTATTTTAAATATCTTGGAATCAGAACCTATATTCTAAAGGGTTTTACCTAGTTTACCGTTTTGCCTAGTTTTTCATGTGATTCCGTGATTTTTTCGTGCTTCTTCGTGTGTTTATATATCCCGTGTTTTATCGTGCTTCTTCGTGCGTAATAATTTTTAAAAGTGTTGAATCCTGTTTCTTATGTAAAATTGCCTTGGTATTTTTAACAATGCAATGTAGTAATTCAAGAACATTTTTAAAAGCATACCGGATATGCTTCATGCTGGGTGTTATAAACGGCGTACCAAACTGAATATACCCTTTCACTCTTACTGTATGATATAAAAAGCGAGAATGGTCGCATGAACTTGAGAAGTGGGTTTCTGTACAATGTTCCTAATTTTAGTATTTAACCGAGAATTTTGAAAATAATCTGCTGAATCTTATGTGATATAAGAGAATAGTGTGAGATATTTTCAAATGAAAATTTTATAAAACAAAGAGGAAATGAGTTTTTCTAGTATGAATTATTTCAAATTAAAGAAAAATCGAAAAAATAAATTTCGAATCATACAAAGTCTTATGAAAAAAAAATCATTCGACCTTAAACAATGTTCGCCTGATTCTCGAATCAGTATATATATATGGGCCATTCCACACCAAATCGACAAGCGGTTGGAACTCACCTTCTTCGATTTCAATGAAATTTTGGCAACTGATAAAGGGTATCGAGACATGCACTAAACAATTTTTTTATTTTATCCGACCACTTCTTCCAGAGATACAGTGGCTCAAAGTTGGAAAAAAAAGTCTTGAACTAGAAATGCTAGAAACTCCGTTAATGGCTCGTTTTAAAGCTAATAGAACAAACTTTTAGAAAAATTAAGTTGTAATTTCCAAACGGTAACATGTGGCCCGTGGTCATTATCCTTGCACTTCAAAATTGATGTCAATCAAAAGGACCCTTTTTAAAATTCTGAAAAAAATCCTAAATTTTCGTCAATTTATTGTTAATGTTCATTCGAAATTTCAAGATGGTATTTTGATTGCATCATATTTTAAAAAATAATTTTCTAAATTTTTTTTTTTTGTATAGAAATTTTTTTTTTTTAGATTTTAGAAAATAATTTTTTAAAATATGATGCCATCAAAATACCATCTTAAAGCTTGTTCTATTAGCTTTAAAACGAGCCATTAACGGAGTTTCTAGCATTTCTAGTTCAAGAGATATTTAAATATGAACAACAGTACAAAAGTGATTTTTGGCACTTTTTTTTCCAACTTTGAGCCACTGTATCTCTGGAAGTAGTGGTCGGAAAAAATAAAAAAAAAAATGTTTAGTGCATGTCTCGATACCCTTTATCAGTTGCCAAAAGTTCATTAAGATCGAAAAGGTAAAATCTCAAATTTGACTTTTTTTTGGTCGATTTGGTGTGGAATGGCCCATATATAACTCATTTTCCGTTTGTTTGTTTGTGCGCTATGCAAACGTACACCTGTGCACGGATTTTCTTAAAATTTGAAATATATATCCTAAAGACCCACTACATAGTTTTTATTGACCACGTCTACTTTAACGCCCGTTTTTATTTTTGGTGTATAATTCAGATTCATAGCAAAACCACTGAATGTATTTTTCTGACAATTTGCATTACTATGCTATAAAGTCCATGGAATATCCTAAACCATATATAAACTAGATTAGGCAAAGGGGAGTGGCACCTCCCATGGAACGCAAAAATTCAGTACACTATATCTCAGCCCTAATGATATCGATTTAAACTAAACTTTAAAATTGGATGTTACTCATCTTACTTAATCTCACCACATCAAAACTCACCGCACCTACGCTCACCAAATCTAAACCCACCACACCTAAACTCACCACACTAAAACTCACCACACTAAATTCATCACACTAACACTCACCACACTAAAACTTCTACTGGAAAAACACTACGGGGAAAAATTGTACGGGTAAGAATTCTACGAGCACGAGTCGTGCACGGGTCCAGCTAGTAAAATATAAAAATATAATTTTTTGAAAACTTGAGAATAATTACGAATCCATATTAGAAATTTAGAAATATATAAACGGAGTAGAGTAAAAATTATCATGAAAGAATTCGAAAACCGGTCCACGTATTAAAATTGATTAAATATTTGTTCTAAATTTGTATGTCTTAAAACTTCTATTTTACAATTTTACTTGAACATAACAAAAATAGTAATTAATGCGGAGTTTCATAATTACACCTCAGCTTCGTACTTCGAGACTCGAAACTCCACGAACGACAACATGTCGCACCAACATGTTGCTCCCAACTCGCACACGGAACCGCAGACTCTTTAAACGCCTGATTTGATGTGAAATCGAAATTCTTCCCACTGCATACGTCTCCTCTCTGTGTTTTTGCATTGATTTCAAGTGCGAGCCGATCAAGTCGTTGCAACCAGAACCACGGAACGGATCGGACCGCATTTTAGACAAAGACCGGTTTCGAACAACAACAAAAAAAAGTAAACAAATCGATTGATCGCACGACACGACACGATAGTGGTTCGGTGTGTACCTACCTTTGTAGTGCTCCAGCGCATGGTCGCGCTCTCGCACCGAACGACGACGCTATTACCAAGACGCATAACTTTGTCTTTGCGTCTTTAAACCGGTGTTTTATAAGCTGATCTTGTTTAAAATTTTCCCATAATGTTGGCACTAGGTAGACTACCTCCAAAGAGAGCGAGAGAGCGGTTAAATAGGAAGAGCGAAGTAGAAGGCGAGCAGAGAATGGAGCCGGCGCTGATCAGAGTCTGGGCAGCAGGCGTCTTTCTGGTCGATTGGCTGCCAGTTCAACCTCGAACCTCGTACACGATCGATGTAGCGCGCGGATAACTATTGCGATCAAACTGAGGAAAACACTTGGATTACAGACGTTTGTTTCTTGTTGTTTCAGTAGTAGTGTTTGTTGTTGTTGTTGTTTGGAGGGGCTACCTACCAAATAAACCATTGGACAACTGAAAACTGCAGTGAAGTGCGATCCAGAAATTTATTTTTTCTGCATCTGTAAAGAATTTTTTTCTGGTTTTGTTTTATTGTGTTGCACGTTCTACGAAATACAAGAAATATGTGAGCATAAAAAAGGAGATAATTGTGGCTTATGTTGTGTTTTTAAGTGGTATTTTGCAGAGGAGTGAAATACAAATAAAAATTAACGGAGGCGTTTCCGTTTTACCACGGTACCGGACGGAGTCTTGTAAAACGAAACAGTACAACAAAAAATTGTGCAGAACCTTAATTAAATTGGCATTTAACAAGATTGTACTTTATTTGCAATAAATATAAAAATAAGTAATAAATAAAAGCAAAAATAGAAACAAATTTAAATTAAAATATTTAAAACTAATAAAAAAATATATTTCTTTTAAATTAAGTGCCATTCAAAAAAAATTAAAATATCATCTTGTAGAGTAAATCTTTTATTATTGCTGCATCATACACTAAACAAAATATAAAAAGAATTTACTAAAAAAGAAATATGAATAATACTACATGAAAAAATACACTTAAATTGTACACCTTAAAAAAATTATAAAACTCGCAACTCATTGTCCACTTCAGCATCCAGCTATACTACGTACTTGACAAGGTCAGGCTAACGTATTACGCTACACGCAGCATAATAAACACTTGAGCCACACTGATTTCAAAATAATATTACAAATATTTTACGTGCCTACAACGCATAATAAGTTTTTTTTTTATTGAAAATCATATTTTTCTGTTTCGTCTGGACGAAAAGATAACAAATAAAATATTATAGAGTGCATATTAAACTCAAAAACCTTTAAATATATTAAAAATAAATAATAAATAAATAAACGCAAACATTGATCAAAACTATTTAGCTCAGCAATAACGTATTTGGAAACACGTACAAACAACATGTGGACTACTTCAGATACTTGATACCTTTTCTCGAGATACTTTATTGAAATTGAAATTTTAAGTTTTGTTTATCTTGCCTCGTATAAATAAACACATGGCGGAATCAACGCATCAGCATCCAGGCCACATTTGATGTATGTTTATTCACCTCAAGCGGATTTAAAGCGTTAAGCAAGCAGAAAAAAGGTATTTTAAATATAGTTTTTGAGCTCGAATTTAGCAGGAATTATGCAATATTTTTTTCGTAAAAAATTAGTTTTATTTATTTTTGCGTTTAGTCCAGATTGTTATAATAGTTTCTTGGAAAAAAACTTTTGAATATTTGGAAATTATAATATATATAAAATTAAATTGAATTGAATTAAATTAAAAAAAAATCACATATCTTTAAATTGATTTCATTATTCTTATGTCATATTGAATATTAACATCTTTCACGAGAAAACTTAATAAATTATGATCGTTTTTATAAGATAACCATGAGATTAAACCAAAGATTTAAATGCAAAAGACTCTCGTTTAAACCCAAGATTAAAATGCAAAAGACTGCCACGCTTTAATCTTTCATTTCGGTCTTGGTTTAAAATTTTATATCGCAACGGTTTCGGTATATCGATCAGAGTTACGGTTCGAGTTTTGATTTTAGTTATACCCTACACTAAGAGTGAAAGGGTATATTCAGTTTGGTACGCCGTTTGTAACACCCAGAAGAAAGCATCTCCGGTATGGAAAAGTATATATATTCTTGATCAGCATGACCTCCTGAGTCGATTTAGCGATGTCCGTCTGTCCGTCTGTCTGTCCGTCTGTCTGTCTGTCTGTTGAAATCCCTAAGACTTTTAAAATTGAAGAGCTAGATAAATGAAACTTATAACTTAGATTACTAATATACCTACGCTGTATGTGCGAAAAAATTGGCGAGATCGGTCCATGGTGACCTATGATCCGACCACTTATGTTCAAATACCACATATAAAATGTACATATAAAGATCAATTTTTATGTATACGTGCTTAGGTAAACTTTGTTGGTCAAATATATATTGACATCATGCTCAAATACATGATAATAATGTTTTCCGGCGAAAAGACTTGTGGTTCACAAAAAAAAAAATCGAAATTCGGTACACCTACCCATTTGTAAATATGGGTATCAAATGAATGGAAATTCTTCAGCGATTGAATGTTTGTAGTTATTTTCAGGATTCGTATACCCTGGTGACCTATATATCACTTTGAATGGTAACCACACATATGTGTAGGGTATTTATAGTCGGCTTAGACCGACTATAATTTTGATAATCCTAACTATCATAATTACACCTACTTTAAAATTTCCCATGTGATCTAACCTTCCCAACTGGTTTTTGTATTAAATTCGGTTTTTATCAATATTTTGAAAAATGATTGCAAAAAACCAATTATTTTATTCAAACTTGGAACTATAAACCAATTATCTAAAAATTCAATTAAAGAAATATATATATATATATTTTAAAAAAACCATTAAAGTATTCAAAAATATCTTGTACCAAAATTTATTTTTTTTATTAGTTTTTCTTTATTTTTTAAAACCATTTTAAGACCAGTTTTTATACTTTCTATATTGATTTAGGATATCGGTTTCGGTTTTTAAATAGAACAGTTTTAACAAATATCTGTTTTAATCTTTAGATAAAGATTTATGTGAGAATTGGACCATAAAACGTTGTTTAATTTGTTGTGTAAATAGAGATTAATTAAAGAAAACCGATATTTTAGCAGTTTATGTTTTAACATCTATTAATAAAAATAAAAAACTATACTTCTATTTAAAATATTTCCATGACAAAATTTCGGAAAATGTTCTGGATTGTTCGAGACATATTTTGAGCAAAAACACAGATAAATTAAAGTAAATCAATAGTTATCAAAACGTATTTTAAAGGCAGATTTCCATTACATTTTGGAGACTAGACATCCTTTGATCTGCTTTATAAATTGGATTAACTGAAATGTCAAGAGTGTGCATTTTTATCTGAGAATATCTTTAGAAATACGCTTTTGCTAATTTATGCAAAAATCATGGATACGAATAAAAAAAAAATTATATAAAATCGATTCACTATCTATAGTAGAAATTGATTAAGATTAGCATTATTTCACATTCTCCCCTGATCGTAATACGATAACCTGAAATGATCCTTATCAGGGTCAACTGAGGTAATACTAATTTCAAATCCACATAAGGTAACCTGATCCATGCTTTACAAAGAATCCCTTTCTAAATTTACTTAATGGAAACTGATCTAACACTTAATAATATGATAGAGATGTTATTAAAAATATTTTATAATAACATTAGGCAACCTAATTAGGATAGCTACTTCGAATAGCATCACGTTTTGAATCAGGCACTGATGTGGAAATCTAATCATTACCTTATTTAATGTCAGACATGTCTGATTAGTTAATGAATTCATTCTGAACTTCAATTTCCACTGAGGTAGTTTCAACTCGGCGATTAGTCACAATTGTCACAATTTCATATTCTGTCAATTTAGTATTCTGTTTTATATACGTAAAACAATATGACAATTGTCATAACTCGTTGGTACACATAAAAAACAATTCTATCAACAACCCATATTCATCATATTGATGATTTCATTCATTGAATTAAAATCGTATTTTTTCAAAGTTTTTCATTTTCAATATTTTTGTAACATCTAATTTCAATCTAAAATTTGTCTCCATTTACACATTTATGTATTTATAATTCTTATATTCATCATATTGATGATTTCATTCATTGAATTAAAATCGTATTTTTTCAAAGTTTTTCATTTTCAATATTTTAGTAACATCAAATTTCAATCTAAAATTTGTGTCCATTTACACATTTATGTATTTATAATTCTTATAAGATTTATTATATTTAAATTAATATGGTTTGATGAACAACATTCATCAATATGATGTACACTTTTTCATTAATATGATGAAATGGAGTCTTCGCATAATTAGAAATTAAATGTTATAAAACTTATAAGTATTAAAAATACATAAATGTGTAAATAGAGACAACATTTAGTTTGAAATTTGATGTTGAAAAAAAAATATTGAAAATGAAAAACATTTAAAAAATACGGTTTTAATTTAACGAATGAATTCATCAATATGATGAATACTGGTTGTTGGTAGATTTTTTAATTATGTGTAGGCTTTAGATTTGATTTCTTAATAAGGCATCGATCAGGATGTTTTCTCTAGTAGAAGTTTATCCCATTAGGGTAGAGGTTATCATGACAAATCATGTTTTTGACTGATTTGACTGATGAGGTATATGATGAGAAAAAAATGTATGTTTAGTTTCTGACCATGGCCTAGAATAATTTCTCCCTGGGATTACGTATATTGAAAAAATATTGCTAAATTCTATGATGTGACAATTGTTAGGGCTGTCTTATCATATTTTGGTATAAAGGAGTATAAAGAAGGTTTGCCATTTAATGATATACGAGCCAACAACGTGTCGAAATTATTAATATTTACTACCGAAATTCGAATTCGTATATCTTTCCATCATGAAATAGCAAACCTTACTGAAGAGAAATGTCAAAAAAGCGGTAAGAAATATGGCGTCATTTGCTGTCCCCGTCGCTCTACTTTTGTAGCGTCCCTGTTGAAAAACCCTTTATATGGATGATACAAATAACTAGAAATTGATAGTTTTTCATTGTATTTCCTTATATGTATAAAACAGTTTATTGAGATATAATAGTTTGGCGCTGCAGTCCTGTATAGAACTTCGGCCGAGCTCTTTCACCATTTTGAGCTGTGCGTGTTATATTTGTACTCAAAGTGGTGGGACCTACAGTTTATTGCCGAATCCGAACGGCGGGTGAGAGCTTTTCATAGGCAATGGTTTTACTCTCGTAGGTTTGCCATTTACTGACGAGAGGTAGCGCGGTATAGAAAAATGTTTCTATGAAAAGATGTTGTTAGCCCCAGACCAGGTTTGAACCGGGGACCTTTTGGCTCGCAGTCCAACGCACTAACCACTGAGCTACCGCGGCTATTGAGATAGCTTAATTGAAAAAACAAATATAATTTTTTTCGTAATAAAACGAGAAATGTATTTCTCATCTATATTGGCTAAATTAAATAAACGCTTTTTTCATGATGAGTAGTATGATGTATTTATGTATTAAAATAATTGTATGCCTCGTATCTTAGAGATTATCAAAATATGTTTATGTTCGTGGTGAAACTGAATTTATGTTTTTTATTGAAGTTACGAAAATCGTGTCTTTATCGTAATTAAAAAGTTTACATTTTCTTAAGAAGCCTCGATTTTACAACTTTGCTGTTTAGCAACTTATTATAAATTAGATAATTTCTAATTTAGCGTAATATTTTTCAAATTTAACTATAATCAAATATGAAAACATTTTAAATTTCTAATTGATGAGGTTATGTATAGACCGCCCAAAATACAACCCCAACAAAATATTTTTAATGACTTAACGAATATTTATGACGCGCCACCATTTAAATCGCATTATAAGCCAATTTGATTGCCAATCATATAACGGTGCATGAAAACAATTTAAACTATAAATATTTTACAAAATAATACCAAATGGTGCTGTTCGTGTCTTCAGTCTTTCGTTTGATACAGATCAAACAATAGCTGTGGAAAAAAATCGAAAATCAAAAATCAATTAGGTCAACAAAACAAAATGCCGAAAAATTTCAATTCGTAATAGCGCTAGTTCAATAATCATTAAACTAATTAATCTTATTTGCGAGAGATCTGTGGCAAGTTTTGAGCGAATAACGCGCCGCATCCGCTACGGCAAGGTTGCTGCAATTATAAAGATTACAAATAAAAAAAAAAAACCTCAAATATTTGGTGCAAAAAACTGTGCAAAAATTATGCAAAATACCTAAAGAAACGATAAAATGTATTAATTTGCATTTGGTTCAAATGCGCTTGGCAACATTCCAGCGACCAGCAGCGAGTTCAATTCCAACAACCCATTCACAAATTTGCAAAATACCTACGTTGTATGTTGGGCTTTCGCTTTGGGTTTTTCATACCGATTACGCATTCGCATAATACATATGACAAAAACTGAATAAAATAAAAATTAAAAACCTGACAAGCAGTGGCAGCTGTGCGTTAACAACAAACTGAAAATAAATTAAAATCTACCTTAGCGATTTAAAACACTATCGCATCGGCTGGTTTCGCATGTTGCTGGCTTTGGTCGCATGACAAACGGCCTTGTCTGACCCACTTATGTGGCATCGACATCCACAGCGGCTGTGCTCCTTGTGAACAAAAAAGAAAATCCGTATATTGTATAAAAAAAAATTCAATAAATTTGTTTAAGATTTTTTAAGCAGTTTTTGTGATTTTATGGCATTTGTTGCTACACCAACTGCCTCTTTAATTGGTCAAGTGTAGCTGGTAGAACGTACGAACGAACGGTCTCTGGCCTGGTCGCCTATCTGGCACTACTAAGTATATGGTGGGCACTACTTTTAAAATAACAAATAACAAAAAAAAAATTCAAGTAATTCAATGTAATTGGAATTAATTAATTGCGCATAGTTTGTAAAGGCGCCTGGGCGGCGGCGACACCCAAAGTGTAAAAGTTGCTTTAATATGATTTTTTTTTCATTTTGCTCTTTTAAAATATTTCATTTAATTAGTCGTTGGCTCGTGTGGCAGATTGATTTAATTCAGTTTTGATTTGTATTTTTTATAATATTTTTTTTATTTGCTTTTTTTTAATTATTTTTATTAATTATTTGCTTCTTTTTTTATTAATTTTACAAAAAATATATAAAGGGTTTTTCAACAGGGACGCTACAAAAGTAGAGCGACAGGGACAGCAAACGACGTCATATTTCTTGCCGATCTTTTGACATTTCTCTTCAGTAAGGTTTGCCATTTCATGATGGAAAGATATACGAGCCAACAACGAGTCGAAATTATTAAAATTTACTACAGAAATTCGAATTCGTATATCTTTCCATCATGAAATGGCAAACCTTACTGAAGAGAAATGTCAAAAGAGCGTCAAGAAATAAGGCTTCGTTTGCTGTCCCTGGCGCTCTACTTTTGTAGCGTCCCTGTTGAAAACCCCTTTATTACAAAACTAACATAAAATAATTATAGTAATATTAATTAAAAAAAACAAATTTATTTTTAATTTTATAAATTTATAAAATCTGTTGTTTTGTTATGTGCCATAAAGTCGATAAACAACATCTTTTATTATTATGGTACCAATAAAATGTTGTTAATATTAACAAAAACAACGCAAAAATACATCATAAATATGATTTAAAGAATATTGCATTCAACCTTAAGAAACGTGCCCACTGAAAACATAAAAAGCGATTCATTATTTATACTTAACGCCTACAAGAAGCCTATGAGACTCTGTTCAACAAAGATGTATCTTGTCGTCAAAATAATAAAAGCGCACTATTAAAAAAAAATACGTTTTTTTATATTTTACAATGCTTTTTTGTGATATATGTTGCTTTTTTTTTGTTGCTATTAGTTATAATATGTGTGACGCGCCTAAATTGTCATTAAGTGAAGCTTGGCTACATCAAATGTCTTTGGTTTGGCAAACAAAACCTACACATCATTTTTAGATGTATCCTCATTATTGTTGAGTTCAAAAAATAATGTATTTTTTAATTTTCAATTTTTATCATTTTCAATATGTATACTCAAAAAAAAGATACTATAAAATTAATAGTTTTTACTATTGAAGTTAATCAATAGGATAAACTATAAATTAAAGGATAAATCCCATTAAATACTACAAAATACTATAACACTATGGTTTTTAATACTATTAAATCAATAACTGTTCTATCCCTAGTAGAAATTTTACCAATGTCATGATCGGGAACTGATCATTGTATTTTTACCTTGTCATAACCCGACCATTAACACACCCAGAAAAAAATTCCCTCAAATACCATTAAAATTGGTCGGTCAATAGGACAATTATTGATTTAATAGTATATAAAAAATAAAAATTCAATGGCAATGTCATGGTATTTTCTAGTATTTAATGGTATTTTCCGATTAAAATAATAATTTATTCTATTGAATATTTTTAATAGTAAAAAACTATTATTTATATAGTATTTTATTTTGGGTGCATGACAAACATAATTTGGTCATTATCATGTCATCCCTAATAGGGAAAATTCCACTAGGGATTGACAAATTTTAATGGAATTTTATGAGATTTTTTGTGAGTGTATTAACAATTATATATATTATATGTGTTGCTATTAGTAAGCATTCTTGTATGCAAATGTCCCTTTGAAAAATAAAATTTTAATAGTACAATTATTAATAATGCAATAAAAATCTTTAAAATATCGCACGTCAAAATTAAGTGTTTTTCTACTACAATCATTTCAAGGTACTACGTTCATATTTACTGTCTGGCAAAATTCTGTGCAGAGTGGTTTGTTTGCTGTTGTACCCCTGGTCTTATGACGAAGTATTTATCTACATATCCCACGCATTATATTTTATAACACGCTTTTTTAAGTGTTTTTCATATGCATCGCGTGGTTTGTGTCCCAAACACAATTCGACAGTGTAGAGCTTTGTTTATAGTTTGTAAAAAAATAATAAACATTTTAATTTTACTAACAAACCCTACAACTCTTTTATGCGACATTAGAAATCTGAATTTTGGACAAAGGTATAAAGTCGTTGTCAAAATAAAACTAACTAAATGCAGTAGCCGCTCAGTGGTTAGTGCGTTGGACTGCGAGCCGAAAGGTCCCCGGTTCAAGTCTGGACTGGGGCTAACAACATCTTTTCATAGAAACATTTTTCTATGCCGCGCTACCTCTCGGCAGTAAATGGCACACCTACGAGAGTAAAACATTGCCTATGAAAAGCTCTCACCCGCCGTTCGGATTCAACAATAAACAGTAGGTCCCACCACTTGAGTACAAACACGCACAGCTCAAAATGGTGAGAAAGCTCGGCCTAAGTTCTTATAGGACTGTAGTGCCAAACTATTATTATTGTTATAAATGCATTTTACAATAATTGAAATCGTTTTAGAATGAAAATAGTATTAATCAAAAGTAAATTACATAATTTTTCTAATTACATTTTAGATTTTAAAAAGCAGCAAATACATTTTGCAGTATAAATCGATAAATCTTAGTAGAAATTCAGCTATGTTTACAGTGTGAACTTTACATACATGCCCAACATGATCTAACCATGGGTATATTTTTACTACACTCATAAAAAAAGTCCATAAAATCCGATCAAAATCGGTGGATAGAATAATTATATGCAATACAGAAAATAAATATTTGTATATAAACGCAGTAAAAATTTCATGGTCTTATGTAGTATTTAATGTCATTTACCCATTAAAATAATATTTTATACAATTGACTAATTTTAATAGTAAAAAAAAACTATTAATTTTATAGTATTTTTTCAGTTTTTACTCTGTCTCGATAATAACTGAATAAATTTATTTAAACAATATTTATCTTTGTTGTAGAAATAAAACTAGCCAAATACCATTTTCGAAATATTTTGAATACTCCAAAAACGATCGTAATTGTATTAAAAACTATTTTTATATTATTAACTGCACCCAGAAAAAAATACTATATAAATAATAGTTTTTTTACTATTAAAATTAGTCAATAGGATAAATTATTATTTTAATCGGAAAATACCATTAAATACTAGATAATATCATGACATTGCCATTGATTTTATATGAAAAGATTTATTTTTTGTATACTATTAAATCAATAATTGTCCTATTGACCAATTCTTTTCTGGGTGTGAATATGAAAATAGTTTTCCTCATTTTCATTCTCATTTCATATTTCTCATCAAACGAGAATAGCGCCTCTGAAAAGAAAATGTTTTCCTGATTCTTTCATGAAATATATAATTCTCTCATTCAAGAATTTTTCGACAATTTTCACATGAAAATTGATCGAATGCTATTTTTATAGTGAGACTAATTTCAATAAATGGAAAGTCGAACGAAAAATAAAAAGACAACTCGAGATTTAAGTAAAAGTGGAATGAATTGGATTCTGTTTTTATACTCTACACTAAGAGTGAAAAGGTATATTCAGTTTGGTACGCCGCACGCTGCAAAAAAAAGGGCTCTCCCGAACATAATTTTGCAGGCATTAACATGTATGTTTGGAATTTTATGTAAACATAATATATTATTGACTGATAAATCATTTGTAAACAGGGTTGTATTGAGACTTGAACAGTGTTGTAATGAGCTCTGACTTACATTATAATATCCCGGAAACATTTTAATGTTGCCCCTTAAAATGGTGTATGTTCTAATGGAAACATAATAATTACTACATCCAAACAAAATAAATATTTGAACCGAAACATAAATATGTTGAAATTAAAACATGATTTTGTACGACCTGAATATAAATATGTTTCCAGTGAAACATATCAGTTGTTTCAGTAGAAAAAGTAGTATGTTTTGCATAGAAACATATTTAAATATTTTTGGAAAGAAATCCTGAAAATAAAATAAAAATAAAATGTTGTTTTTTTATTAATTTTTATTAAAAATCTTTAAACATGCACAGTGGGAATTTTTTAATAATAGAATTCATATACAAATTTTTAAATGCATAAATAAAAAATTTGTTAAAAACTGCAAGTACAAGTGACAGCATCAATGAATGTACAATTGCACCTGCAGACGCTAAACCAGACGATTCAGAATCGCTTTATATTTGGTACAGTTACAGTTGGGCTCAGTACAGCACATAGCGTAGGAAAGGAATTCACGGAGGCTTTTGTAAAAAAACATGCCAAATTCGGTTTGAAAATCGAAACACTGATTTTTATTTGTGGTTTTTTCACATTAGTTTAAATAATATACTTCACTATATTATACTCTATTACTATTAGTATTTTTTATAACACAATTTATATATTTATTTAATTTACAAATAACAAAATTATTACCGACGCGAACACGTTTTCTCAACGAACAACAAAAGACACGTACGCAGAAAATGCCGATCACCGAGTGTCAACTTTGTATAGAAGAAGAGAGCTGCAAGAATACCTTTATTTACATTTGAATTCATTTTTTTTTTGTTTGTTTTCAAACATCAGTATGTTTAAAATGACCCTACACATACTTCAAACAACGACAGAAGAGTCGTAGGTAGAAAATCCTGCTCAACGAGTGCCAACTTCGTACACAAGAAGAATGTTGCAAGAATACATTTATTTAAATCCTATTTCTTTTTTGTTTGTTTTTAAACATCAATATGTTCAAACGATGGCAAAAGATGGCGTAGGTAGAAAATGCTGCACAACGTTGCCAATTTCGTCAGTCGATAAATTATCGAATTAAGACGAGCGTGGCGAACATACGTTGTATTTAGATTTGATTAGCAATTTCAGTGTTTCGAAACATAGTTTTAACCAAGTAAATGGCCAAGAAATACTTTATTCAAATGCAATTAAAGTTTTATGTTGGTATTGTAACATATTTATGGTAAATTTGGCAGATTATGCTGAACAATATAATAATGTTTACACGTGAACAAAAATAAATTCAATTTCGATTATAATTTAATTACACTTTATTCCTAATACATGTATGGTAATTTCGTATAACTGTTTAATTACATTCAAACAGATTCAAACAAATCTTTTCTATCCGTGCGTTTGTAACACCCAGAAGGAAGCATTTCCGATATGGAAAAGTATATATATTCTTAATCAGCGATGTCCGTCTGTCTCTCTGTCTCTAAAATTAGAAGAGTTAGATCAATGAAACTATAGATTTAGATTATATTATATCTAAGCTGTCTGCACAAGAAAATTGGCATGATCGGTCTATTTTGACTTGAGAACCTAAAAATATTGAAGTAAATTTTCAAAATATTCAAACAACAAATATTAAAAAAAAAAATGAATCCGGATTTGATTTAAATTACATTTGCTCAAATTACAACTTTTTAGTTTGTATTTTGCTGGAATTTGCAAATTTAATAAAACATTTAAATTCGCACGCACTAAAAATCAACAGAATATCGTTATTTCGCAATCTAAGCAATGCCGGCCGAAAAGACCACTAAATAAATAAAGTGCTGACTTTATTCATCCATGTCGCTGTTTGTAAATGAGGCAGCACATTTAATACGAACGTCGAATAATAGTTTTTTTTTCCATTTTTTTTTTATTATTCCCCTTGTAACGCAATCGCTCTGTGTTGCGCATGCGGCGGCTGTTGTAACCATTAACACTTGGCCCGGACACTCGACATCGTCCAACACAACACGGCTATGATTTTAATTTGTTTGGAAGTCTGCGAGTGGCTGATGATTTTTATTTCGCTTACTTAATATTAAAAGTTCGTTTTTACTATTCTGGCCTGTGACAATAAATGAAATTTTTTGGTTTTATGACCTGTCTGTCAGTCCGTGTTATTTTGTTTTATGAGGCTTTTAAAAAAATGCTTTTAACGTAAATATATAAAGCGCTTTATAACATAATATGTTACAATAAATGTTTTATTTGAAGAATAACATTTTTTTTGTAGATTTGTTATTTTTTTAACTATTTAGTAGTTAAATGAAAGATTAAAATATGTTTGGATTTCGAAAGAACCTAAAATTATTATGTTTTAACTATTTCGAAATTATTTAAATGATTTTCCGTTTATTAAGCAACATTCTTAACTAAAATTGAAAATAATTAGATTTGTAGTTTTGGTTAGAATTTGGAAATGTTTGTTTTGAAAAACTAAAATTAGTTAATATTATCTTTTTAACAGTTAAATGAAGAATTTATATATTTTTTCATTTTAGAATTGTATGTTTTTATAGGGAATATGCCTAAAATAAAACTTTTCAGGAATATTCCTAGTCGAAATTTACCCTATATGTGTAGACATAATCAAGACTGTAAAATTTTATTTTTGTGGAGGATTTACAAAAATAAAATTATCACATTTAAAAAAAAAAAAAATTTATAAAATATTTCGAAAAAAGTGTTGTACAAATTTTATTTAAAAAATAACAGTAAAAAATTAAAATAAAAAATTATCCGAAAAAAAAAATTTTCGGACAAAAAAAAAATTGTTCCGAAAAAAAAATTAGGACAAAAAAAATTAGTTCGAAAATTTTTTCGATTTTTTTTTTTTTTTTTTGCAATATAATTTTTAATAAATATAACTTTACTAAAATATGATAGGACTCATAACATTAATGGCGTTAGTCATTAATAACGGGGTTTTCAATAAGAGCGCTACAAAAGTACGTTCGATGCCATTATGTATGGAACTCGATTTCTTTTGTATGACCACCACGGGCACGCTTGCAGAAGTCCAGACGCTAAACCCAATTTTCGACGATTTTCAAGCATAAATCGGCCGATACTGTTGCAATTTCACTTTCGATATTCGTACGAAGTTCATTAATCGTCGCTGGCTTGTTGGCATAGACCATAGACTTGACGTAGCCCCACAAGAAATAGTCTAACGGCGTCAAATCGCACGACTGAGGCGGCCAATCGGCTGGACCATTTCGTGAGATAACACGTTCTCCAAACTTGGTTTCCAATAAATTGATTGTGGCTTGTGGCACCGTCCTGTTCGAACCACATGTCCACCACAAGTCCATATCATCCAATTGAGGCCAAAAATATTCGGTTATCATTGAACGGTAGCGATTCCCATTCACAGTAACGTGCCGGTCCTAATCATCACGGAAGAAGTACGACCCAATGACGCCGCCGGCCCATAAACCACACCAAACCGTAATTTTTTCGGGATGCAATGATGACCCATGGAGTACGTGTGGATTGCTGTCTGACCAATAACGCATATTTTGTTTATTAACGAAGCCATTCAGCCAGAAATGAGCCTCATCGCTGAAGATGATTTTTCGATGAAAATCCGAATCATTTTCAAGTTGTTGCTCAGCCCAATTTACGAACATACGACGCTTCTGGTGGTCAAGCGGCTTCAGTTCTTGCGTCAATTTGATTTTGTAAGGACGTCACAGAGATGCCCAACGCTTGAAAACGACGTGTGAGAGACACATTTGGGCTTTCTTCAACTGAAGCCTCAGCGGCAGCAATATTCCTGACACTACGGTCACTTCTTTGTGACGGGAACATTTTGTACTGTGCCTGTGGATTCAAATTTTTCAACTAGACGTTCAATTGTTGATCTGCTAGGACGATTACGACGACCATAAATTGGACGTAGCGCTCTTAACGTTGAGGCCACTGACTCCGAATTTCGGTAGTAAATTTTAATAATTTTGACTGGTTGTTGGCTCGTATATCTTTCCATCATGAAATGGCAAACCTTACTGAAGAGAAATGTCAAAAAAGCGGCAAGAAATATGGCGTCGTTTGCTGTCCCTGTCGCTCTACTTTTGTAGCGTCCCTGTTGTAAAACCCTTTATAAGTCAATTTGATATTTAATATTTTTTCGTAGGGTGCTTTTAAATTCTAATTTACGCATTTCGAATGTTCAAGTCTACACTCAAACGCATTCAAGGATTATAAATGTTTTCCCAATACTTTACTAGAACAATCCACGAATAGTTCAAAAACGAAAATGAATTCAAAAACCTTGAAATCTATTTCCTTGCATTTAACACCGACACGTGATCTGTTTAATTTTATGTATAACGTAACTATATTTGCCGAACGTAGAGGAAAGTATTATCCCTACATCAGGACAACACTCGATGGTTGCAAGACAATGAGAGATGCCCATTCCTCAATATTCCTGAGATTCGTTCGGTATGAATTTCTGCATAGGATTGAAATGTCCAATAAAAAAAGTTTGTACATATAATTTTTAACAATATTTTTTTAGTATAAGGGGTTCCCATTTCAAGGTGTATAAGTCTCGAAAGTGGTATATGCTGTATTGCATAAGATATTTGTGTGGAAATTGAAATACTCAACCCTGTACGACATACACAATGAAATTGACTCGTTGATCTCGTATCTGATCTTCCATGAGCACTCGATGTCAACGATTAGAAATATAGTATGACTATTCATACTATACGCAATTCTAACCCCAGACCCTAAATAAGTGCGTTTGCGTCGTTTTACTATCAAACTCGGCACATTTTCAATGATTTTACATAGAACCTAATGAAATATGCATCATACGAACTCAAATCTGAAAATGCGTGGATGCAGAATCGGTGATTGTATGAGCTAAATTATCAAGACGTATTTATTTAGGGTGTATGGCTAATACTGTCATCAACTTTACGAGATACGCACACACAAAGTAGAAATATGGACTCTCTTATTTTTAATATTATGTTATACATTTGCATTGCAGAATTGAAAATAGGATTTGAAAATTGAAGTTAATAATTACACGCTTAATGAAAAGCTTATTCCGAATTTTTTTCCATCAATGAAGTGGATAGCAGATTTAGTCATTACACACTTTAGGCGCAATTCAGCGAATTAATAATCTCTAACTGATCATGAAGTTCATTCAATTAATTATATTCTATTTACTACCACCATTTTGTGTAACTAAATAAAATAAATTCAAATAATACTACTATTCCAAGCATAAATCTAAAAATAATCTATTTTTATTACTAATTAAATCACATGAAAAAATATAAATTTCGACTTTATGTGTAGAAAGGACCTCACTTAAAACATATATGCAGATTTGTAAGATTAATATATGTATTTCATAGATATGTTTTCAATAATTTAGGACTAAAGTATCATACAAAATCGGGAAATAATAAAAATGTGTGAGAATATCGCTAATTCGGTGTTGTTCCCACTTTCGATCGAATTCCAATTGAATTTCAGTTAAAATATGTAAACAACCCATTTTGAAATAAACTAATTGATGAATTTTTTTTTTAGAACGTTGTTGGAAAAAATTGTATTAAAAAAAATTCGAAAAATGAATTATCAGAGAAAAAAAAAAATTTTTTTAAGAAAAAGTTGTCCGAAATTTTTTTTTATTACATATATTTTTTATATACATACAAAAAAAAAAAAATTCATCAACAACCAGTATTCATCATATTGATGATTTCATTCACTGAATTAAATTCGTATTTTTTCAATGTTTTTCACTTTCAATATTTTTATATCATTAAATTTAAATTTAAAAAAAAATAATTTAAATTTAAAATAACAAAAAATTTTCTCCATTTATACATTTATGTATTTATAATTCTTATAAGATTGATGATATTTAAATTAATATAAAATTAATCATTATGATGTACACTAATTCATTAATATGATGAAATGGCGTATTTGCATAATTAACTCGTTTAAGAATTATAAATACAAAAATGTGTAAATGGAGACAAATTTGTATTTGAAATTTGATGTCAACAAAATATTGAAAATGAAAAACATTTCATCATATTGAAGAACACTTTTCCGACAGTTAGCAAGCGTTCATCATATTTATAATCGCATTCATAATATTGATGTCGTTAGTCGTCAGTCATTCTTCAATACAATGAATCATGGTTTGAAGAACGGATTTCATAATTATGATGTACATTATTTTTTCGGTGTATGTATCCTGCAAACCAGATATTTCGCTGTGAGTATACATTAAACATCTGCATGAATGTACTTGAAACGCGTTTCAAACCACTTATGTAACAATTACAATTTTTAATATGAACCTTTGTTTCGATTTCTACAACTGTGCTCTTTGCAGGTCAGAAATTATAGCATTTTTATTATAGTTTTAGTTATATAGTCACCTCCCACGCCCAATGTTTAATATGATCCGTTTTATTTATTTTTTATTTTTACAACCCTGCTCTTAGTAGAGGGTTTTTTAACAGGGACGCTACAAAAGTAGAGCGACAGGGACAGCAAACGACGCTATATTTCTTGCCGCTCTTTTGACATTTCTCTTCAGTAAGGTTTGCCATTTCATGATGGAAAGATATACGAATTCGAATTTAGGTAGTAAATTTTAATAATTTCGACTCGTTGTTTTTTGCTCGTATATCTTTCCATCATGAAATGGAAAAACCCTTGAAAAAAACTTTTGTAGTACTCTTATTGAAAACCCTTTAGGTCAGTAGTTATAGCATTTTTAAAGTTTTTATACCCTACACTAAGAGTGAAAGGGTATATTCAGTTTGGTACGCCGTTTGTAACACCCAGAAGGAAGCATCTCCGGTATGGAAAATTATATATATTCTTGATCAGCATGACCTCCTGAGTCGATTTAGCGATGTCCGTCCGTCTGTCCGTCTGTCTGTCTGTCCGTCTGTCTGTCCGTCTGTCTGTCTGTCCGTCTGTCTGTCCGTCTGTCCGTCTGTCTGTTGAAATCCCTACTACTTTTAAAATTGAAGAGCTAGATAAATGAAACTTATAACTTAGATTACTAATATACCTACGCTGTATGTGCGAGATCGGTCCATTGTGACCTATGATCCGACCACTTATGTTCAAATACCTCATATAAAATGTACATATAAAGATCAATTTTTATGCATACGTGCTTTGGTAAACTTTTTTGGCCAAATATATATTGATATCATGCTCAAATACATGATAATAATGTTTTCCGGCGAAAAGACTTGTGGTTCACAAAAAAAAAATCAAAATTCGGTACACCTACCCATTTGTAAATATGGGTATCAAATGAATGGAAATTCTTCAGCGATTGAATGTTTGTAGTTTTTTTCAGGATTCGTATACCCTGGTGACCTATATATCACTTTGACTGGTAACCACACATATGTGTAGGGTATTTATAGTCGGCTTAGACCGACTATAATTTTGACAATCCTAACTATCATAATTACACCTACTTTAAAATTTCCCATGTGATCTAACCTTCCCAACTGGTTATTATATGGGGAGGTTCCACGGCGCTTTGTCCAATCCATTCCCACATTTGACAAAAAGATAAACAACGTTCAATTTACATCAGTGTACCAAATTTAATGACTGTTGCTATCTTCAGTACACGCAGTGAAAAAACATGTTTATGGTGATCATATATGAAGGGCATCATACTATGATTGGGGTTTACAGTGGCCATATTATGATTTCGCATAACAAAACTATGGTACTCAGTGGCCGTATGCGATTTCACACAACCATTATGTGATCAACAATGAACATATTTGTACTTAGAACAACAAAACTATGGTTGTAATTAAACATATAACGATTTTACATAACGATTATATGATACTCAGTGACCGTATTATGATTACTAACATCAATACTGTGGTTGTCAGTGACCATATCCAGAATTTCACATAATATGGTCCTCAATGACCGCAGAAATTATAATTATCGGTCCTAGTTTTGACACTTTTGACACTATGATACCAACCGGGTACTTGAACACGGAGTATTGAATACCTTAAATTCTTCAATCAGAGATCGTATTGCGCTGAAAGTTCTCTAATTTAGCAACAGTTCAGTGATAGGTTTTAATTTACCACATTCTAGGACAATTCTGTGTTAAAGTTACTGGTTGATTTCAGCTGTAAAAAAATAGTAGATCCATGACCGATTAATATACCATTCTCGTAAGGTCCATACTGTTTTTAATATGACATTCTTGTCATTTCTTCTGATTTTAGATAATTAATTCTGTATGTCTCTAAAATGCAAGTTCGAAAAAGATATTAGCAAAATAAAGTATGTATTTTAAGCTGAGATATATGTTTGTGGTATTTAATTTAGTAAACACTTCCCACTACCTCGAAATTAATTAAATGATTTCTATTTATTGAGCAACATTCCTAACTATAATTAATTCAATAAAAAATACAAAAGTCTAACACATTTGTCAAGCCATCAAGATATCACGGCATGAACAAAAGACTCTTGGTGTCTGATACTGCAGACAAATGAATGGCTATAATTTTCGCGCAGACGGCAATGATTCAGTTGAATTCGCATTGAATTGATTCGCTTTGAATTGATTCGCATTGGCTGCCTGGGAATCTTTGCAACTTTAGCGCAATTTAAAAGCTGTGTTAATTCATGAACTTAAGCAGCTGGAATAAATTTATGAACACGCGTTTGTAATGAATGCGATGTGCATAAAACCAATCGAAACTTTGCATAATAAAACGTGCAGAAAATGAAAGCGCATCGAAGAGGGGTTTTCAAGTTTTTTTGATGTTATTGTTTAATGTTTTTCTGATCAGCAGCTAATTTATGTTTTTTATTTTTAGCATGTCTTAATTTTAACATTTCCTTCATTGTGCATAACACACACAACCACCTACCTACCTAATTGATTTCATTTTAAGTTTTGGCTAAAATCTTTGGTTTCATTCGTATCGCTTAATGAGTCGTTTTCCCAGACGTAGCTGTGACGCATATAAAACATGATTTAAAATCGCCAAACTAACGAATTTGTGCTCCCCTAGGGATTGACTGACTGGGTCGTTGGACGGACCGAACCGATTGCGATTGCGATTGATTGTGGTGTTATTATGCGCACGTTATGAGCGTTGCGGTTGCGCTTGTCAAACTCAGCTGATTTATTAGCAAATTTACTGCTCCGCATTTGGCCGGCAAAGTTATGGCTTCAATAATTGTTAAATTTGTATTTAATAACACCTTTAAATATGGAAGTTCATGAGAAACCTTGCTAGAGAGGATTTAGAAACTATTTGAAACATTTCAACATCTTTATTGATTACTGGGAGGCAGTGTTTAATGATTTTCAAAGAAATGCTTAAAAAAGGTTTTATTTTGAAATAGCATAAAATAAACGAAATAAGAATTAGATATAAAATATTTTCTAGAATGATAGGAATTCTAGCGGCAAAAGATCAATTCTACACTACCATAAAATTAATAGTTTTTTTTTCATATTCAAATTAATCAATAGTATAAACAATAATTTCAATCAGCAAATACCACAACAAAATATTTTTGAGTTTATATGAAAATTTAATTTCTTGTATATATTCTATTGACAAATTTGAATTAGATTTTATGAGATTTTTTGAGTGTAGATCTACAGTCATCTATACGAGGCAGCTACCTAACTTCGACAAAAAGTTCAATCTTGATTCTAATTTTTAAAAATGTTCGTATATTTAAATTTTATAACAAGATACGAAATATATCTGATATATTGAAATATTGTTTGAAACAATCTTGATCTTCCATTTGGTTTCGTAAATTATCTCGTACCGAGAACACTCCGACATAACGCTAACTACAGCCACTGAAAAACATGATTACCACAATCATATTTTAACGGCAACATTTAATTATTGTTGTAATAGTGACTAAGTGACTTTTTTTTAGAAATTATTGCATGTATGCTGCAATCATGATCCAGCCTTGTTTGAGGCAATCATGCAATGATATCTAATTCAACACTGAATCTGTACATACGCTGAATATCAATCAATTCTTCGAGGTTAACATAATTGCTTCAATAATAAGCTATATGTGATGATTACGGCTATCATTTATATTTGAATCATGCCTTTGCCGCAATTATTTAATATGTTTTTTGGTTAATAAAAAACAACTATGATTCTGGCAATCATTTATACATGAATTACATTTTTGTCACAATCATTAGCTTTATAATCATAAAATTTAATCATATTATGATTATATAGAACATTTAATGAATGACACTATCATTAAAACTAAATGGCAATGATTAAGACCAAACTTTCCAATATAACTAATAATTGTATTTTTCATCCACAATTTTTATTTGCCGATTGTTGACCGATTTGGTTCATTTTCAAACTTAGAATTACTTTTTGGCTAAAACATATTGAAAACAACTCTTTATTTCATTCAAACTATTATTTTTCGAGTTAGCGTGTATGCAGACAGGCAGACATGCCCAAATCGACTTGTAAAGTGATGCTTTTGCCATACCATACAATGTCCGAAAACTTATCATATCTAAAGGGTTTTTCAATAAGAGCGCTACAAAAGTTTTTTCAAGGGTTTTTCAACAGGGACGCTACAAAAGTAGAGCGACAGGCACAGCAAACGACGCCATATTTCTTGCCGCTCTTTTGACATTTCTCTTCAGTAAGGTTTGCCATTTCATGATGGAAAGATATACGAGCCAACAACGAGTCGAAATTATTAAAATTTACTACCGAAGTTCGAATTCGCATATCTTTCCATCATGAAATGGCAAACCTTACTGAAGAGAAATGTCAAAAGAGCGGCAAGAAATAAGGCGTCGTTTGCTGTCCCTGTCGCTCTACTTTTGTAGCGTCCCTGTTGAAAAACCCTTTACTAATCCATGGAAATAAATCACTTCTTACTGATTTATAATTTCCGATTTCGGTAAATCCTATTAAATACTACAAAATACTATAAAATTTATTTGAGTTTGTATGAAAATTTTTATTATTTGTATACTATTAAATCAATAACTGTCCTATTGACAAATTTTAAATGGGATTTTATGTTTTTTTTTTTCTGAGTGTAATAGTATATGTTAATTTGAAACCAAACGATATTTTGATTTAAAACACAACTAAAGCTCAAATTGAGATAAAGCAATAAAACTGCACCATTGACATTATTTTATACAACGACAGTAATAACTCTCTCATTATTTTTAATCCCACATTATGGTATATATCCTGAACTAATAAAGAGGTGTGTAAAATGCGCCAAGGTAACGTCAATTGTCTATAAATAAAAAATAATTTATAATTTTTTTCTTTCTGTTTAAAAAGACTTAAATAAATAAATAACTACATCTGATAATATTTGCACTATTAATGACAAACCGTACTGAAAACCAATAGTATGAATCATTTTAATGCGTTTTGAGTTAAGTGTTGGCGCCAGTTGAAATAACATGAAATAAACATTAGACATTGTTATGCAGCACAAAATACTGTATAACTTTAAGTCTAAATTAGCAACAAAAATACAACAAATTGTTTTTTTTTTTATTATTTTAAATCAAACGCGGCGCGCAAATTTACAAAGCTTTTGATGGAGGTCATAATGACGAAACATTGATCGAGCAGCTTAAAAATAGTTGATGCTGCGAAATAGCTTAAACTACGATTGATCGATAGAAGTTTTTAAAAATGGTCATCGTGAGACGAAGGCGTCGTCTAGAAATCTCATTACGCGGCAAAGCCTTGATGGTCAACGGTATGAGGACTGAAATGTAAAAGGTCAATTATTTGGTACTCAAAAAGAAGTGTTTTAGGAGGAAGTGTGTCCACAATGGAATACATATTAGTGTTTATTCTATTTTTTTAAAACAATAACTGAAAAGTTATTATTATTATTATTATTTTTAATGAAAACTTATCTAAATTTAATTAAAAACTTAATTAAGATGTACGAGTCTCCACTCTCAAATCACAAATAAAGTTCTGTTCCTTAAATGCGGCGCTCTTATATACTACAGAATCGTATTCTAGAAGTTTCCCCAAACCTCTACATTTCATGATAATCCGTATTTGCTCAGAGATATCTTTCAACTCATTAATGCTCAGTACAGCACAAAGACGGATTCTAGAAGCTTCTGTACACTTCTACAACAAACGAGAATCCGTGATGCTTATACGCAATTTTCGTTTCAATCATTGTTCTTTAATTGCGCTGATTTTCCGACTCTCTCTTGCTACTTTGCCTCAGTGTGCTGAATGGTCTCTCTTTCTAACACATTAGCTCAGTACGATGCATTAGTTTACGTCTCCTTTACTCTTATTTTATTAGCAGCACTACTAGCTGCAAATTGGACATCTTTAAGCTTTCCTAAACGGGCATCAAGTTAAAGTTGCAAAAAATATTAATATTTATAATAGTTGTTGATGTACTCTTTCAAATAGAGCAGACATTTGTATGACTTTATGCCAATCTTAACGGCTACTCATTGAATAGTTTGAATTAATTCCCACTGGAAACAAATCAATTTTTAAATACTGTCCACATTACTAATTTTTGACGTATTCAGCATATAAACACACAAATAATAGAATTTCGTTGCGGCTACCATTTATTCGGTTCTCTTAACTGTTAATTCGGTCCTAATACACACTAATCAAAGGTTGTGGTTTGGAGTGTAACTAATTTAGAAAAATGTAATAAAGATTTGGTGTGTGTATATGATAAAACTTAAAGTAGCAACCGAATATAGCAGCTCCATCAACCAATGTGAAGAAATGTCTTTTTAAAGAATGAAGTTGGTTGTTACAACTAACATTTTCGTTTTTCCAACAAAAGAGGATTCGTCTGTGTCTATATAAAAAGGTCAAGTTATAACTTCTTTGTCTTGCATTATTTTATTGCTCGAGCCCAACTAAAATAATATCTTGCAATAGTTTTATGCACAATAATTCCTGTCACACGTACGTACCTCTAGCTACGCATAAATAAATATATTAAATACATTCTTATTATTGGCCAAGCCCACGCCGGAAGTGTGGCATAGCTGGTTAACACCTTGATGGAGCCAGTTGCAATAGTTGCAACAATTCGCAAATCGTAAGGCGTGGGTGTAACAATTTTTCCGTATTTAATTCGTTCAGTTAATTTTTGCCACATCCACACATAATAGGTGCGCGCAACTCCTAGATGAAAACTTTCGCTGCTCCAGAGTGGCGCGTCTGTTGTCTCGTAGAGTCCCATTTAAGTGGTCCTCGACTTTATTTTCTTTTCAACAATGTTGAGCTCAAATTACATCAGAGTTAACGTCGTCGGGTTCAATTTCATTCACGACTATGCGATCGAAATAGTGCTGCTGCTGCTTGGCTGTTATGTGGAGTGTTGTTGTTTCCTGCGAGCCGTCAGGAGCGACGACGATAAACTACTTCGAATCCAACGAAATTTGTTAAAAGCCATGCAGTGTAAACAGGCCAAACGGCACGGCACAATGGCGTCGAGTATTTTCAGTGGTTTCTGTTTTTCACAGTCAGTCACAGCGCCAGCTGAAATCCAAATTGTGGCAACACGAAAATTGTGCATTTTCCGCCATGTAACAATTTCAGCGAACAACGCCCAAAATCTTGTTCCATGCGAAAGTTGTACTCACGAATTTTTCAGTTTAGACGTAGTTTTGTTTTCTGTGGTTTTTTCTACATTGCTGTTGCTATTGTTGTTAGTTTGATTTCACGACAGCGAAGTCTGGTTAGCCATAGTAATGGAAACTGGAACACTGTTCTAATGTTGCAACCGAAGATCCCTTTTTTTTAATAAATAACATGATTTGTTTTAAGTCGTGTATATTGCAGTACACAGATCGACAAATGTGCTGTTTTTAACTGGAGTTTTAAATTTGTAACACTACACAACAAAATGAGAAAAAAAGTTTGCGCAGTAAATTCCATTATTTTTTTATTATTGGAAATGACTCGCAGAATTTGAATATATGAATTAAAAAATGTTCTACGGATAGGTTTACGATATTTCGGGCAATATCTTTTGTATTGACCTTTAAAAATGTGGTCACATATATATATTTTAAAGTTTACAAATTATTCAGTTTTTTTTATTTTAAAAATTAAGTCAATACATTCCTACATACAGAAAAATGTTCTTGAGGCATAAGGTTGAAAGAAAACGAAAGAAAGAATGAAAGAAAGAAAGAAAGATAGATAGAAAGAAAAAAAGAAAGAAAACGAAAAAAGAAATAAAAAAGGTAAGACAAAGAAATAAAAAGCAAGAAAAGAAATAAAGAAATAAAGAAATAAAGAAAGAAAGAAAGAAAAAAAAAAAAAAGTAAGAAAGAAAGAAAGAAAAAAAAAAGTTGTAACAACCAACAGTTTTGGTGAAAACTAAAATTCTACAAATTGGTTGATGGAGCAGCTATATTCGGTTGCTACTTCATAACAATCATTTTAGTTTTGGCTATAATAACCAAATTAGCAGTTACGAGAATCGAATTAGTTGATTTGTAAATGATTTAGATTGTTTTCTAAAAAGTCAGTATTTATTTTATATTGTGGTCGGGAGATGTTGTTTTATGAGGTGGTTTCTTGTATTTTTAGTATTTTAGCATAACTGCATTCACCTATTTAATCCTTTTTATACCCCTGTTCGTCTGTCTGTCTGTTGAAATCACGGGTACAGAAAAAATAAAAGAGCTAGATCAATGAAACTCCTAATTTAGATTACTTATATACGCTACGCTATCTGATATTGAAAATGGGCATGATCGGTCGATTATGAAATGTGCCCCGATCATTTATGAACAAATAACGCATATAACTCAAAACATCTATTTGTGAATTTTAGTTTATACCGGACGAAGTTAACTTTGTGCGTTAAAACCCTTTACCTCGTACATATTGCTAGTCAAATGAAAGGAATTTGTTTCACGATTATTAATTGCAGTTATTTTTAGGATTCATACACCCTGGATATCACTGGACCACTTTAAACGGTAACCATAAACGTTATCAGATATGTGTTGGGTATTTATGGTTGGCCTAGACTATATCCTTCATAATTCTGAGCAACTCATTACAGCAACTATCAAAATTTACATAGTTCAAAATCTCCCAGGTATTCTAAACTACCTTTCTGGATAATTTTTTTAAATTTACTATTTTTTTGGGTTACTGGTTTTTCTAAATCTCAGTATTTATTTTATAGTGTGGATCAGAGGTTTTTTTTCTAGGCGTAGTAGTAGTAATATAATTTTTTGACCTTATTTTAAAATAAGAAAAGGGTTTTTCTATTTGTTGAAATTTTTAGTGAGTAAATCTCACGTGGAATCAATTTTTTATATAGCTAAATAATTAAACTAACCAATCAAGAAAATCACAGTAACGGTTCTAAAGCTCATGTTAATTTTATATTTAGTTCCAAAACCATCTCTAACTCCTAAATGAGCATGAAATCCAGTTTTTTTTTCCATCTCTTGGTCAGCAATATTGTTCATTATGTACATGGTTGGAAACGTAACAAATTGAACAAATGCTGCCGTTGTTGTAGCCGGTATCTCTGCTGCTATTGCTTTTGCTATTGCTGCTGTTATTGTTACAGTTGTTGCGTAATACCTCATGTCCTCAGTCTCTGGTTACTGTAACTGGTGGGTGTCGGTGGGTTAATATTAACCCGCCATAAACTATTGTCGGCGGCAGCCAGTTGTTTATCTAGTTGTTTTTGTGGTGACTACGTTGACGATGGCTACGTGTTCGCAGCAACATCTAAGTGGCCAATTGCTTTGCTGGTTACATAGCTGTAACGTGCACGTTTAACTCTTCAAGCGGCGGCAGCAATAGTAATAGCAACAGCTATAGCTACAGCTACAGCAGCTGCTGCTGCAGCAACCAGATTCGCTACGGACTTTTCCTCAACCAAACGAGGCTGTACTTAAGTTAATTGCAGGGTATGCGAACGCGCACTCGCGGCTGTCTGTCCCTTTGTCTGTCTGTCTGCCAGGCAGCTAGTCAGCGAGTTAGCCTGACTACTGGGCATCCACGAACGACGGACAACGCATCCCTATGACCAACAATGCATTATATTGTTTATGCAACATGTTGTTTAGCATCTTTTAAAATCACATTTCAATAAATCTGCCATCATCGAAGTGGGCGCTCAATTAATGTCAGTGGAACGAACACAATATCGAAACATTTACGATGCCACAATTTGCACCTACTTCGTCATATTGATCTATGACATTACATTACAAATGACTTGACTTATTAAAATGCGATAAAATAATAACACAGTACAACGAATAGACGACTTTATTCTCACTATTAATGGTAATACGGGTACGCTAAACTTGAGTCTGAAGTCATTTTAGTTCAACCACGCCTGGATTATTCTCAATTTATAGTCAATTTAGTAAAATTTTCCTGCGTCATTTTTGAATTTGCAAATTTAAAGCAAACATTCATCGACACTATTCCATATTTCCTTCCTTTAATCTTCACTCAAAATAAAATCTGCTTATAAAGGGTTTTTCAATAAGAGCGCTACAAAAGTTTTTTCAAGGGTTTTTCAACAGGGACGCTACAAAAGTAGAGCGACAGTGACAGCAAACGACGTCATATTTCTTGCCGCTCTTCAGTAAGGTTTGCCATTTTATGATGGAAAGATATACGAGTCAACAACGAGTCGAAATTATTAAAATTTACTACTGAAATTCGAATTCCTATATCTTACCATCATGAAATGACAAACCTTACTGAAGAGAAATGTCAAAAGAGCGGCAAGAAATATGGCGTCGTTTGCTGTCCCTGTCGCTCTACTTTTGTAGCGTCTCTGTTGAAAAACCATTTATAAAGAAATAAAATTAAAATCGTTCGTTTATTACGAAAAAATCTTTAAATTTATCTACGAAATATTTCGTAATATATATGAAAGAACTTTCGTAAATTTATGATAAAATTACGAATACTGTTTGTGTATTTTACGAAACTGTTCGTAGATTTTATCTACGAAAGTCATTCGTACATAATACGAAAGATTGTTATTTTCATGCGTAATTTATTGAATAATTTTGTTCGTTTTGTAAAAATTTTAATAGTGTACCCTGAACGTTACCTAATTAATATAAAAAATTAAAAATAATCCAATGTTTGACTAAACATTTAAAATAAAGCCAAAAAAATTGATTTGATATCGAGTTCATCGTACTAAATATTAAAATTTTTTGTCCAATAATTATGTTTTTACGACATGGATTCGATATTTGTTACCACAAAATTAGCGATATCAGGTTGGATTTTATCAAATACCCTATTTTTTAATATTGTTGATAATACTGCCGGACAAAATTCAGGTGTAGTACAAATGGCGAGAAAAAATTTCTGGCAGTTTTCAGGAATATTTCCGGTCAACACACAGATAAATATAAGTTTTTGGGTAGCAGATTTCCGGAATATTTTGGGAATAGACAGAACACAGACAGACTTTTATATAAACTCCGGCCTTTGTCTTCTCAAAATCTTTCGAAAATATGTTTCTAAATTGCCTTCCAAATAATCGGTAAAATCCGATTTGGGATTCTACCGAATATTTCTGTTTAACTTTTGATTGCTCTCCATGCTTTGAAAAAGTCTGATACATGATTTATACTAGACATCTGCACAAAGGCATTTGAAAACCACTTCAAGACATTCATTTTATTTCAAAACATTTACTCTTCCCAATTCTATGCTTGAAAATCAAAAGAAATTTGTTGCTAACAACAACAAAGCAATAAGTACTGTCAAAACAAAACACAAACAAAACAAAACTATAGTGAAGAGGTCTATAATGATGTGCAACAAAATTCAAATACTGAAATGAACTGCTTATGACACCGAGTACTTAGTGTATTTTACATTTTTTTTTATCATTCTTACTCTAAGAAATTTTCATTAATATTGAAATATAGAAAGAAAAACAAATGGCAGAAGAAAATCACATAATATTTTATATTATGCATTTTATTTGTCAAACAACATTTTTCCCTTATTTATTAAAAAAATAATGGATTTATTGATTTTCGATCATTTTTAACAATTTTTCTTTTTTTTTTTGAAAAAAATAATGTTTATAAACACATAAATACCGACAACCAACATTACTGCCGTCGAACACCGAGCGGCAGATTTTTTTTGTTGTTTTCAATGTTCGTCTTCTCACTCGTTGCTAGTTGCGCTCACTCGCTGCACTCACTGTATTCGTTGCACGTTCCGCAACAGTAGTGTCATTTGGTTTTGTTTTTCAAAACGTTGAATGTTTCGAATGTCTTGATGTTTTGTCAATACTTGACACCAATAAAACAAATACTACAGTGAAGTGAAGTCGGCTGAAAGACCACCATAATACTGTCGACTGCCATTGCAAATTGCATTCAAAACTTTAGAGTGCATATTTTGCAGAGCTAACTTCAAATACATTTGTGCAGATGCCTAATTTATACTTTTAATTTAATATCTAAAATTAACGTTTAATTGGTGCTACAGATTTTTACATATTTTTTTTTTATAAATTAACCAACGCTAAGGGGATGTCCCCTATTCGTACAATGCACAGTGTTGATCGTAAGAAAGGATTATAGGTTAAAGTGAGGAGGAAAGATGGAGTAGTGTCGGTGGATGTTTGCTTTAAATCGATAACGGTGTAAGAACCTATAATTTTTAAAACGGATACGGATAATCATAATCAATATACCAAAATTATAAATCAATTGGAATACATCCAATACCGTTTAGGTTTAAAATAAAAATTAAAACAAACAAAACAAATTTAATTTTATTAAAAAATATTTTTAAATTTATTATTTGTTTTTAATTTATTTTATTTAAATATTAAAGTATTTAGTTTTTATTTTTGCGTAATTAAAGTAATGCATTTTTCTTTGTTTAACCCTTAATACAAAACATTAATTCAAAAATCGTAAACATAATTAGGAGCCGGTATACCGAAAACATTTCATTATAAAACTTTAAACCAATATCGAAACCATTATTCGTTTAGGTTTCAATCCTTACTTCAATTTTTTTAACCTTTTTGTTCGTTTTTTGCAATTTTTTGTTTTGAGTAGTATTTTTAAAAAGTTTTGATTTATGTAATATAAAACTTGGAATAACACGGAGGGAAAAATGTTCTAAAATCCAGAAGGAATCAAGCAGTATACGGAGTGATATACAGCTTAACCGAAAAATTCTTAATTTCAAGAAATGGATTTTCTTAGTTGTCAAAAAAGTAACTAAGTAGTGCCGTTTTTTGATACCTAAGAAGAAAAAAATTTGCAATCCAGACAAATTGCATTTAGTTACTTTTTTGATACCTAAGAACTTAATGTCTGAATATCTAGAAAAATTTAGCTTAGTTACTTTCAACAGACAGACAGGCAGACTAACAAACAGATGGCGATCTCGCAAAACAAAGCATACAGACAGAGCAATATCGATGAAAACAACAACAATACATGAACACGTGTTCTTTTTGCGATGAACAATTTTGCGTGTTCTTTTTGGTTTTTAATAATCAATACATTAACTTCTGAAAATCCAGTTGAATAAAGTTTGTTTACTTTTTTGACAACTAAGTAATTTGCTTTCTTGATATCCAGATGACAAATTCTTGAATTTTAGTAGTATTTTATTGATATTAGTAAAATTCTACTATTTTTCTTTCTGACCGAATTCTTCTCGAGTTTTAGAATTTTATTTCCCTCCATGAAGATTTGTAAATGATGATTATGTACTCTTTAAATAACACATTATAAAATTCACATCTAATTGTGGAATAATTGTGGAATATCTAATTGTGGAATTTGTGGATTTTGACGAACAATGTATTAAATGCATTTAGTGAGTTTTGCTGCAGCTGGAAAACGTTAAAAATTTATAAAATGTGGGTTAGGCAGTTAGCAGTTAACAACAAAGGCCTTTAAAGGTCATTTCATGCATTTAATACATAACTTTTCAATGCATTTCGACGTTTGTCAAAACAAACTAACTAAACTTTCTAAATAATTACCTATCAAAGCAACTACACATTTGTGCAATCATAATACATAGTAGGTATTAATAATGACAAACATAATAATAATAAAAAATATTTTATAAACCATTGAACATGAAGTAAGTCAGCCATTCAGCCATTCGAAACGAAAGTCGTCTTGGTTACATGAGCGGCAGACTGCGGGTACAGCTGGTCGGCAGCTTCTGGCTGCGGTTCCAAATATCTTGTTTAGGGGTTTGGTCATGAGTGGTTGCTTGATTTAGTTTTCTTGTTGTCCGTTTCGATTTCTGGTTTTTCACATAAACGTAAATGCCGTCCGTGCAAACCACTTTTGACGGGATTTTGCCAATACCACGGACAGACTTATTTTATTTTAGCCACATTTAATGCATTTGACTGAACTCTTGGTCTTTTTGTTATGCTTTAGACCGACAGCATAGAGTAAATACGTAAATACAGCTATGATTGTTGTTGTCGTATTTAGTACTTTGTTGTAGTCTACTAATGAAAATATTAAAATTACTACCGTATGAACCATGTGTTGCTGCCATAGCCGAAATGAACCCATTTCGTAGACAATTAAGCGATCAATAAGTGCCGCCGCGTCGCTATGCGCTTCGTGCTCTACAACTCCAAACAGAGTTTCGTTTTCATTTATAATTCGCATTAGTATTTTGGTAAATTACATACTTAACTATTACGACTACTTATAACATAGTATAACAGATACATCTGTGCATTTCATCATGATGTTGTTATGACATTCGAATCACATTAGGGGCGCCTTTAAGTGCAACGCGTTGGTTCGGATCGGTTTGGCTCAGTTTTTTAATTACACACACATATTTTTGTTGTTATTTCGATATGGCATGCTGTGCTAATTACAACAAATGCTACCAGGATTATGTAAACTTTTAGTTCCGTCTTGGTTATAAAATTGCATTAATGGCTTCAAATTATGACGTTTGTAAAATATTCAATTAGGTAAAACATTTCCAGCATAGTCATTGGTATTATTACTGGTTTTATTATATTTTCATTTGAAAGTGTTTTAAAAATACTTATTACAAATAGGTGAACGTTTGATTTAGATATATTTGTCTATACATTAGGCATGTAGATCGCGGAAGCAAGATCTGGCAAAATTTTGCGAATTTTTTGTGGTTTTACCCCACTTATTTTGTTAAACGAAACGAAAAGTGATTCGTCAAAAAAAAAAAAAGTCAGAAAATCCAGTGACAGAATTTCTTTGCATTAAATGAAATAAAAACGACGACCAACAAGTAAGAAAAAACAGTCACTGGACGACTCACTTTTCGTTTCGTTTTACAAAATATGAAGGTTAGTCTTTACAAAATACCCAATTTGTCCTCATGGACCGAAGCAATGATCAACAAAGATCAATGCATCAACAATACAAAATCTCAAATACACATAAAAAATATTCGACGTAAATATAGTAACCGATATTTATTGAATGCATTAATCAGTCCAACAATGAAATTCAGTAATTTGCTATTATTTGTTAAATCAGCAATTGCGTTTGCTAATATGAATATTTGTACGTCAATGCAGCAATGAATTTAGTCGGCGAATTTTTAACAATTATAATTGCTAAAACTTCACCGACTAATTAATTTGCTTGATTGACGTACATAAAGGGTTTTTCAATAAGAGCGCTACAAAAGTTTTTTTCAAGGGTTTTTCAACAGGGACGCTACAAAAGTAGAGCGACAGGGACAGCCAACGACGCCATATATCTTTCCGCTCTTTTGACATTTCTCTTCAGTAAGGTTTGCCATTTCATGATGGAAAGATATACGAGCAAACAACGAGTCAAAATTATTAAAATTTACTACCGAAATTCGAATTCGTATATCTTTTCATCATGAAATGGCAAACCTTACTGAAGAGAAATGTCAAAAGAGCGGCAAGAAATATGGCGTTGTTTGCTGTCCCTGTCGCTCTACTTTTGTAGCGTCCCTGTTGAAAAACCAAACACTAGTACTGCTTTAACGACAAATAGCAAATGTTTTCACAGTATTACTGAATTTCATTGCTGGACTGATTAATGCATGCAATTAATATCGGTTGCTATATTTACGTCGATTTTTTTGTCTGTGTAGATTGGATCCAGTTAACGACCGATAATTGATTAAAGGTTAACACATTTTGTACACATCTTTGTAAAGCATTCACATAATATTTTCATTTTAAAAATGTTTACATATCTTAAATGTTGTATTTTAATTAATTAAAAATGTTTGTTTTATTTTGTTCAAATCTCTGGTCTAATATTGATAGTAATTTTGAATTAATAATAATAATGGTTTGGCGCTACAGTCCTGCATAGGACTTCGGCCGAGCTCTCTCACCATTTGAGCTGTGCGTGTTATATTTGTACTCAAAGTGGTGGAACCTACAGTTTATTGCCGAATTCGAACGGCGGGTGAGAGCTTTTCATAGGCAATGTTTTACTCTCGTAGGTTTGCCATTTACTGCCGAGAGGTAGCGCGGTATATAAAAATGTTTCTATGAAAAGATGTTGTTAGCCCCAGTCCAGGCTTGCAGTCCAACGCACTAACCACTGAGCTATCGCGGCTACAATTTGATTTATAAGTAATTTTGGATTATAAGTTTTAAATACCAAAATCCTAGGATTAAAAGCAGCTCGGATGACATCCTATTATTAATTATGAGAACATATTGGTTTAAAATTATTAGTTCCATATAAAATTCTTATTAATCTCTACTACACTCAGAAGAATTATACCATAAAATTAATAGTTTTTACTATTGAAATTAGTAAATATGATAAACTATTTATACAAAAGGAAAATCACATTATAAACTACAAAATAATATAAAATTATTTTTTTTTAGTTTGTATGAAAATATTTATTTTTTATATACTATTAAATCAATAACTTTCATATTGAAAAATTTTAATGGGATTTTATGACAATTTTTTCTGAATGTACACACACACACTCACTTAACATCAATTGAGTAAATTATGATTGCTTATCTCTAGTCTAAAATGTGAATTTTATAAGAGAAGATTAAAGTTTTTGGAATTATCCAAGGTGTCTCAAAAATATAGATAATATATATTATTTTATTAGATTTTTTTTCAAAATCAAAATCTTCCCAGTATACATGACATTCGTTTCGATATCATTACGAGATCAATGCGAGTAGATGAAGAAATCACACGATATCGGATACGTACATGGTAGATAGTTATCGAAACGTTCTGTCGGAGTTTTCTCGATACGAGAAATGTTTCGAAATCGGAACAATATTGCGATATCGGTTTCATAAATGTTTAATTATCGTATTTGAATGTGCGAACATTTTTAAAATTTAAAATTGAGAAAGCAAAGAGATCGAACTTTTTTATCGAAGTTATTCGAGAAAGCTTCGAGGCATTGATGGTCTCCGAGACATGGCAGACTGGCTTCTTATAATATTAAAAAAAATTCAACAATTTCTAAGTACAATTATGATTGTAATTTTTTTTACATTTTTATTATAACTTTTAATAGGATTGTCCGATCTACACCAAAACTTGAGAGCATATTAAAAACATGACTAGTACACTAAATCGCATGGCTTGCTGCGTATTCACCAAAATTTAAATATTGGAGTCAAAAAATATAATTTTTTCATAAATTTCAAACTTTACTATTAAAATGTAACAATATAATAATATAATATTTTTGGCACTACAGTCCTAATAGGACTGGCCGAGCTCTCTCACCATTTTTAAGCTGTGCATGTTATATTTGTACTCAAAGTGGTGGGACCTACAGTTTATTGCCGAATCCGAACGGCGGGTGAGAGCTTTTCATAGGCAATGGTTTTACTCTCGTAGGTTTGCCGTTTACTGACGAGAGGTAGCGCGGTATAGAAAAATGTTTCTATGAAAATATGTTGTTAGCCCCAGTCCAGGCTTGAACCGGAGACCTTTCAGCTCGCAGTCCAACGCACTAACCACTGAGCTACCGCGACTACAATATATACATTCGAAATAAATGCGAACTCAAATTTTGTGTATCGCCTTTTAAATTATCTTTAATTCTGTGCAAATCTTTTTTGGCAATATCAATAAAACATTGTAAATTACAAAAAGAAATCATTAAAAAAATACTATTTTCATTTCATTTTCGGTTCTAAAAAAAATAACATAATAGTGACGGTATGGGTTCTAAAATGATTTGAATCAGATACTGAAATTGTTAACATTGAATGTCAAGAATTCGCATATTATTGTAAAGTAATATATAAAGAATTTTGTTATTGTTATACTAAAAAAATACCAAATGTATAGTACTATTGCAATACTCTTGAATAAAGACGTCATAAAACAATTTGTGTTGACTAATACAAAGCTTTTTATTAAATAATTCGACATTTTTTTAATATTATTTTATACAAGTAATTGTGAAATTTATTTGACGATATTTAAAGTTTAGAATATTTGATTTGGCTTCGAAAACAGTGGACATATTTGCGGGCAAACTTTGATAAAATTCTAAAATCAAAACGTATTTTGTGTGATTTAAGTAAAGCTATGTATCAACCAATTTTGTACATTTATTATAATTTCATAATATTATCAAACCATGACGATTATCCCAATAATATTTTTTATATTTTGTACAGCAATTAAAGATATTAAAATGACTAAGCATTTGTAATATTATATATATCTTTCAATATAGTATAAATTATATCAAAATTAAATAAGAAACATAATTACACCACTCATCACATTTTTCAATTAATTTATATATAATGCGCGTGTATTGTTTTTAAGTGCGTACTTATTTTTGGATTGCTCAATGTTTTTGAGAAAATTGCAATCGAAAAGATAGATAGGCCCTTTTCATGCAAATCTTAAAATATAACAAAAATGTACTTAACGAAACTAGTTTTTGAAAATACTTTAAACATAATTATTCTCAATACTAATTTTAATTTTCAAATTAGTGTCAATATTCCAAAACTCAATTGATATTTTTTTAGTTTAATTTTGTTTGTAGGATTATTATAGTTCGTAGGACTAATAATAATAAAGGTAATCAGCCCAATTCTAAATAAATACTCCCATAAATATTTGGGGGAAATTTTTGGGAGAACAAATCTTTGTATTGAATTTACATACAAAGCTTTTTTCTTTCAAACAATTTTTCCCAAATATATATGGGAGTGTTTATTTAGAATTGGGCTGATTTTATTTATGACTAGCTGGATCCGTGCACGACTCGTGTCAAGTTTTGTGAACTAAAAGATATGGAGCGATTTTATTAATATAAAAAAAAATTATATATTATTTATATGAGGGGCCCGTGCTTAGCTGTTGAAGTTTTTTTTATTGGTTTTATAAATAATTGGTTTTATAAATTTTATTTGATTAATAATTCTCCGCCATAACAACTTTTCTCAAAGACAATTCTTTCTCAGACTGCGCTTCCCCTTAGAATTCTTCCCCGTAGAACATTTCGCCGTAGAATTCTTTCCAGTAGAAATATTCCCCGTAAAATGTTTCCCTATAGAACGCTTTCCCGTAGAATTCTTCCCGGTAGAATTCTTCGCGTAGACTTCATCCCGGTAGACTTGTTCCCTGTAGAATTATTTCCCGTAGAATTTGTTCCCGTAGTGTTTTTCACAGTAGATGTTTTAGTGTGGTGAGTTTTTGTGTGGTGAATTTTACTCTGGTTAATTTTCGTGTGGTGAATTTTTGTGTAGTGAGTTTTAGTGTGGTGAATTTTAGTGTGGTGATTTTTATTTTAGTGAGTTTATTGTCGTGAGTTTTAGTGCGGTGAATTTTTGTGTGGTGAATTTTATTGTGGTGAGTTTTAGTGTGGTGAGTTTTAGTGTGATGAATTTTAGTATGGTGAATTTTTGTGTGGTGAATTTTATTGTGATGAGTTTTAGTGTGGTTAGTTTTAATATAATAATATATATATAATAGTTTGGCGCTACAGTCCTGTAAAGAACTTCGGCCGGGCTCTCTCAACATTTTGAGCTTTGCGTGTTATATTTGTACTCAAAGTGGTTGGACCTACAGTTTATTGCCGAATCCGAACGGCGGGTGAGAGCTTTTCATAGGCAATGTTTTACTCTCGTAGGTTTGCCATTTACTGCCGAGAGGTAGCGCGGTATAGAAAAATGTTTCTATGAAAAGGTGTTGTTAGCCCTAGTCCAGGCTTGAACCGGGGACCTTTCGGCTCGCAGTCCAACGCACTAACCACTGAGCTACCGCGGCTAGTTTTAGTGTGATGAATTTTAGTGTGGTGAATTTTAGTGTGGTTAGTTTTGGTGTGGTGAGTTTTTGTATGGTGAGTTTTAGCGTAGTGAGTTTTAGTGTGGGGAATTTTGGTGTGGTGAGTTTAAAGAATTTTGGGTGGTTGTTAACCTGGTGTGTGATATCTTGATATCACTATAATAACTGTTGACAGACACGTAATGTAAAATGTATCTTCTATGGGGGGGTGCCACGCCCAATGGTCCAATCACTCCCACATTCGGCGAAACTGTTTAGAATGGTTAAAAATAACGCTGACCAAAATTTAATTAATTTTGCAATCCCAATTTCTGATATAATGTGTTTTTAATTTTTGGGTTATATGGGAGGTGCCAGGCCCAGTACACCAATCTTACCGAGATTAGCATATACTATGCCCAGGCCCAACATACATATTGTGCCAAAATTTTATTCCGCAATTTTGACGTCTATTAGGAATTTAAAAATATATATATTAGACAAAAAAAACAATGTTCGAAAATTTTTCGAAAAAAAAAATTTGGTAAAAAAAATTTTTGGACGACAATAAGAACGCAATGGTCGAAATCACCATTTTCCAAAAATAAAAAAAATAATATTCGCCAAAAACAATGTCGAAAAAAAATTTGTTTTTGTTTTTGCTTTTGTTTCTTTTTTTGTTTTTCTTTTTCTTTAATGTTTTTGTTTTTCCTTTAGTTTGGATTTTTGTTTTATGTAATTGCTTTTTTTTTGTGCTTTTGTGTTTTTGTTTTAATTTTTTTTTGTATTTAAGTTTTTTGTTTCATGTTCGTAGTTGGTGAAAGTGCCGAGTTATATCGTTTTGAAAGTTTAGGTTGTATGGGAGGTGCCACGCCTCTTTGTACAATCCCGTGCTCCTTCCAGATCATTCAAAATCAGTAAAAATATCAAGAAAATCGGATAAGTCGTTTAGACGGAGATGTTGAACAAACCTACAAACCGACAAACAAACCAACAAACATTCAGATTTAAAATATTAATAGGATTTCATCAAATATCCCGTACCGAGAAAACTCTGACAGAACGCATTGATATCTACATATCATACCATGTAAGTTGAATTTGATATAAGTAGGAGAAAGAATCGGAGATCGTGTGAATATTCCACTTCATCTCTCATTGATCTCGTTATCGATATTGAAACGGGTTGTTTGATTTTGTATTATAGAAAATATGACTCATTTTATCCAATCTGTCATATCTCGGAGACCTTCGATGCCTCGTTCGATCTCGTTGCTTTCTCGATTCCATTTTTTTTAATTTTTCGTACATCCAAATTCTTTCGATATTTAAACATTTATCATATCGATATCGCAATATTTTTCATAGCAATCTCGAACATTATTCATTTTTCTTCGAAATCGATTCGATTTCCAAAAATTTCTCACATCGAGCGAACCTCGACTGAACGTATCGATATCTACCTACCATGTAGGTCCAATTTGACGATTGATATTGTTAAGAAAACGGGTCCGTTATTGTGTGATTTCTCCATCTACTCGAGGCGATATCGAACGAATGGCATACTGTTTAAAGGGTATACTTAAAAAAGTAGAACAGATAGAGCAAAGTTAAAAATTTGTTACCATACACCAGTTTCCTATTAAGCATTAAATCATAGTTAATACAAAATAATCCAAAAATAATCCAAACTAATTCTGAGTTTATAACCAAAAATCTTGAAAATATATTGGAAAATTTCAATTAATTTTTATATTTTCTTTTCTTGCCAATGAAAAGAAAACTAGTTTTGTAATGTAAAGTATTTTCTGTATTCTAAAAAGTGTCTGAAAAGAGAGTATAATTTCTAATGCAATGATCTTAGAAACGCAATGCAATGATCCATAGGAAAAAACTGAGTATATAGTTAAAATCAGCAACCGCGAATTACATAGAATTTATGTTGGGTAGTGTTATTAATCACTGCTTTTTACAAAAATATACATATGGCATATGATAACAAAAGATTTAAATCGACTATAGTCGGCATATACTTATATTTTATTAAAAGTATTAATGATTAATGTAATGGTTTATATTGGTCGACTTAGATCGACATTAATTTACGACTTGTTCTTGGATAGCATCCAAACTGTAGAGGGTTGCGATAATATTTCTAGAGTTCAGTACTTCGTTTGCTGCTGGAATGAGAATAGTTCAAGAGTTAAAGATTTCAATATGCGTTTAATACTTCTAGTAATTTTCGTAACGCTGCAATACTTTGCTCCTGTTGCCCCCGGCACCGTCAAGTGTGAACTGAAGCTTGTGAACGGGGTCTATAAGAAGACCTGCACCAACATATGTAAAGACAACTGTCCGACGGGCATCTGTGACCACACACTGAACAAATGTATCTGCAAAATTGGTTTTAAAATGGAACGTGAGAGATGCATCAAATGTGCGGAAAATGAATGTGGCACCAATGCCATTTGTTCGGGACGTGGTACATGTTCGTGCAATGAAGGTTTTGAAGATACAAATGGAGTTTGTAAACCATATTGTTCGAAGGGTTGTGTGAAAAACTCCCTTTGTGTAGCGCCCGATACTTGTCTCTGTGGCGCTGGTTATTCTATGCGGGATGATGGACAGTGTCATCCGCAGTGTTCAACGGAGTGTACCGAAAATTCTGTCTGCGTGAGTCCCAATAAATGTGAATGCAAAGAAGGCTATAAACCTCAGGATGAAGGTGGTTGTCATCCTATTTGTGCAGTGCAGTGTGCGGAAAACTCTCAGTGTATTGCGCAAGAGAAATGCCAGTGCAATTTGGGTTATACGGATGTGAATGGAAAATGTGAGCCGATCTGCACAAAATCCTGTGCAGAAAATTCATTTTGCGAGAGTCCTGATAGATGCGCATGTAATGAAGGATTTACGGAATTCTCTGGAGTATGTCAACCGATCTGTGCGAAGGGTTGTGGAGAATATGCTTCTTGTGTTGCACCGGAAACATGTCGTTGTGACGAGGGATATACGCTGAAAGAGGGAAAATGTCAACCTTTGTGCTCTACAGAATGCGGTAAAAATTCGCATTGTGTTGCACCGAATAAATGCGAGTGTCTAAAGGATTATGAAGCAGTTGAAGGAAGTTGTCAACCCGTTTGTGCGCTCAATCAATGCACCGAAAACTCCAAATGTGTGGCACCCGAATCGTGTCAATGCAATGAAGGATATTTGGCACACGAAGGAAAATGTGCACCGATCTGTATAAAACACTGTGACCATAATAGCTATTGCTCCAGTCCAGGCAAATGTGCCTGTAAACCAGGCTACAAAGATTTGGATGGCATCTGTTTTCCAATATGCATCGAAACATGTGGCGAACAATCATACTGTGCAGCACCCGAAATGTGTCAATGCAAGGAGGGCTACTTTAAGATAAACGGAAAATGTGTAGCAATTTGCACCAAATCATGTGGCGAAAATGCCTACTGTGCCAGCCCCGAACATTGTGTGTGTCAGAAGGGATATCAGGAGTTGGCTGGATTATGTCAACCCATTTGTTCGATGGGATGTGGTGCGAATTCTATTTGTTCGGCACCAGAAACCTGTGTGATGGTGCTGAAGAAGACCAGCGAAGAAGAGTGCTATAAGCCGGTTAATTTGCTGTTTGGCGAATTTAAAGTTGCCTGTGAATTAAGCTATTTCATTTTATATTTCTTTTATATATCGTTGGCAATAATAATTTGTGTTATTTGCTGGATGATCTACAAGGGATGCAGTCGGTTTAAGTGTTCAACTAGAAGAAGACAACGCAATCAGGAAAATGTTCACAACTACACAGTAACTTATCAACCGACTACTCAGCCATTGGATGACGAAGTTTTAGAATATTGCGGAGCACCGCCAACGTATGATCAAACAAATCGAAGTAATACTCTAAACAGGAAACACTAAATTAAACTAAATTTATTTTATATTTGTATTTTATATCAATAAAAAAAATTATAATAAAAAGAATATAATATATATAAATATATTTTTTAGTGATTTTAGTCTATTCGAGACCGTTTTATTATTTGAAATATAAAAAAAAACTAATAAAATTTGAGATTTTTTTGTGTATTAGATTATGCTATAAAACGAGTACACCTTTTGCCTATTGAACTGACTTTCATAAATTCTATATAACACACGGCTTCTGATTTTGACTGCATAGTCAATTTTTTTCTAGGATCTAACATCCGTTTTTTTTTTATTTTTTTAGACAATTAGCTCTTTAATTCTTTTAAGATCTGATTATAAACCGGAAAATAATTTTGGACATATGATTTAGAACATATTTCAAACTATAGATCAAAATTAATAACTTTTTTCTCTCAGTTATATTGTATATTATAGTATAAAGAAGCCATAAGGTCCCCGGTTCAAGCCTGGACTGGGGCTAACAACATCTTTTCATAGAAACATTTTTCTATACCGCGCTACCTCTCGGTAGTAAATGGCAAACCTACGAGAATAAACATTGCCTATGAAAAGCTCTCACCCGCCGTTAGGATTCGGCAATAAACTCTAGGTCCCACCACTTTGAGTACAAATATAACACGCACAGCTCAAAATGGTGAGAGAGCGCGGCCTAAGTTCTTATAGGACAGTAGTGCCAAACTATTATTATTATAGTATAAAGAAGATGGGTAGGATAAAGAAGAGGCTCATAGGAAAAATCTTGTTGAATAATGTAATTATAAAAAACTTAAGACTTAGGACGGAAAATGTTTGGATTTTCGAAATTTCTTAAATCATTTTTATAAAAAAAGTGTAAAATTTATTGATTTTTATCTCCATAACCATTAAAGATATCATCTCCAATTTCAAAACTTAAGTTCTTTTAAGAATTCTCCATACAATACTTTTTAAATTTTAGAAATCAATAGAGTGGTTCCGAAAATAATGAATTTTATAACTTTTCAGAGCATTTGGGCATATTTATGCCTTTATTTATGCCACATATCAATGTGTAATTTTTTCTACAAATTCTATTTGAATAATTTGCAAAACAAAACTATGCATAATGTAATAAATAAAAAATAAAAACCATTCAAGTCGTCCGTTCAACTAAGACGTGTGGCTGATTTAATCAATTTGCTGGTTCAAAATTTATTCTGATTCATAAATGCAAAGATACAAATTCAATGTTAAAGCAAAGATCAAATAAATCTAAAAATGCAGCTGTTGATGCCATTAAAACTAAGCTCGATTACATAGAAACCAGAATAGTAATAATACCACCGGTATTTATCATGTAGACCAGCAGCAGCACATTAAACGTTCGTTCAAACCAAGTTTAGAATAATTTACGCGATTAATAGACGTAAAACATTTAAGCGCAATTAACGTTGCTGGGAACAACATATTTTCATTGCTTTATATTATGCATTTATTTTTATTATTTTTTTTATAAAAAACCATTTATAGAATTCCAAAAACGGCGCCACAAGTCTATCAACTGATTAATGACATAACTATTGATATTGCATATGTTAACAAGCGATTATTACGGTCATTTATATAATAGACCTATTATTTGGATACATCTAGGTATTTAACTTAAATTAGGTTTAATTATTTGATAGTTTTTAAAAGTACGATCAACTGGTATTTGAAAGGTTATCTAATAGAATAGAATCTTAAATATTAGGAATACTAAGAATCTAGAATACCTAAATATAGAAATATTTAAAACAATAATTTTTGATTTCCTGCTACTTCATGGTGTAATAATAAAAATGATAATTTTGAGTTTTAACCCTCAACTTTTGAGTAATTCACAATAAGCTCAGAAAAGTGGGGATGCTAAAAAAGATTCACCAATTTCATTGAATTACGATTTCTCTTTTTATAGTGTGAAGTGTAAGTCTTCGGTGAAAACATTTGTCTTACGAACAGATTTAACTCTGATCATGTATTTCGTCGTGATAACGATATCTTCTACCAATTGTTTTAAAACCGTTTGTATACTCTGTGACTTCAGCTTTTTTTTAGATGTTGCATGATCTCTTTTTGTAGTATTTGTGTATTATCCCAGTATGTCATGTCTCGGATGAGATCTTCGATCGCGAACTTACTTCGATACAAACAGCTGTCATGCTCGTTGCTTTATCGCTCCTAACTACACTAAAATATAGTTGGGTAGTGTTATTAAACATTCTCGAACATTCATTTAATGACGAAATACGAGCTATGCCGAATTTCGACTATTATTCTTTTCGATATCGATTCGACTGTGAATTCTTCAGCATCTCGAATGGATCTCGTAACGATATCGAAATAAATGGCATACTGGCATTTTATTATCAGCACTCATTACTCATATATTTCGTAATACATACTAAATATGCTGTCGTAAACAAAATATAGATCTGCGTTCAAAAATATGTTCTATGAAAATTTAATACAAAATGTGGATTATTTTTTATCAATGAAAAACAAAAATCACATAATATACATAACTCTATATCATATCGTACGGTTACATGAAATGAGACCAAAGGGATTTTATATCAAAGTAGGGGCTGTCCCGTATTCTAGCGCTTCGATACCGATGAGTCATAATATAATATTCATATTGTTAAAATGTATATTGAATTCGAAAAGATTAATAATTTTGTAGTACAATACAATTATTTATCATTTAGGTATGCTGAATTCAATGACCAAAAGATTTAAAAATATTTTATATAAAAACTACAGTGAGTCATGGTTAATTTGGAACTTATCTTAATTCCTATATTTGTATTAAGAGACACTATGCGTTCAAATTTCTTGAAGAATTCTGCGACGTAAAGTAATGTGATTCACCGATTGCGATTCATCGAAATAAAAATCCGTCCAGAGGCATTTGTTCAGGAATATTTCGAACATATTTCCGGCAAACTCAAGTATAAATGGAATATTTTGAGAAGTGTATAGCAGGTTGTAAGATTGTGTGGATTTTTAAGAGCAGATTAACGGCATATTTTTGGAAAAGGCTAAAAACAGACAGCTTGTGATACAAACTTCACCATTGTCTGTTTCAAATATGTCGAAAAAATGTTTTTAAACTGTCTCGACCCTGCCAAAAATGTTGTCTGCGAATTTATCAAAATTTATAAAAAAGATTTTGTATCGTTCAATAAAACAGCAACCACCAGAAGTACAATAATAGAATACATGAATACATTCAATAATGTGATACATGGTTTTACAACATCTATAATAAGTTGGATATTAAAGGGTTTTTCAATAAGAGCGCCATATCTTGCCGCTCTTTTGACTTTTCTTCAGTAAGGTTTGCCATTTCAGGAAAGCCAACAACGAGTCGAAATTATTGAAATTTACTACCGAAATTCGAATTCGTATATCTCTCCATCATGAAATGGCAAACCTTACTGAAGAGAAATGTCAAAAGAACGGCAAGAAATGTGGCGTCGTTTGCTGTCCCTGTCGGCCTACTTTTGTAGCGTCCCTGTTGAAAAACCCTTTATAAGGGCTCATACCCCTAATAGAAATTATTAAGGTGATGATAGTGAACTGAACATTGAATGCTTTCCTTGTCATAAACTCAATCAGTTACACCAAGGATATGATCTCAACTCTGATAGGGTAAATTTTTACTAGGGACACACAAATTACCATAAATAATTTAAATAATTTATAATAATTATTTTATTTTCTTTGTTTAATTTGCAGAAATGGCTTCCACCAGCAGCAACAGTAGAGAAACCTATTGCAATCGACATACACGCAGTCAACATAATCAAAATTACGTTACCACCTATGATACATCACCACCATCGTCATCGTCATCATCATCAACTTCCTCCTCTTCCAGTCGATCCATGGCATCTCGCAAATGTCGAACCTCAACAAAGACTACAACGACGACGACATTGAACCAACTACTTTTAATTAGTATCGTCGTCGGGTTGTTTTGTCCCACGCATGTGCACTGCGTCGATCCAAAATTTGATCCCTCGACACGCATGCGTCTGGTTCTAGTGCCCGCCGATGCTCAGGTTGGCTCTGTTATATATCGATTGCGCGCCACCGACGAGGAGTTTGACTATCCGCTGACGTTTGAGTTTGTCGGCGATGCATCTGCGTCGACGGTGAAGATCGAATCACTTCCATGCACGAAGTACAATTCTGTTTGCCAAGCGAATGTTATACTGCAACGTCGACTGGAACCGGGTCGATACTATGACTTCCAGGTGTCCGTGAAAGACACAAAGGGCGGCATGGCCACACAGCTCTGTTCGATAACAGCGACTAATTTTACGACACCGCATGACCTCATATTTCCGCACAAACCGGGCATTATTATGATTCCAGAGGTGAGTAAAAAAAAATATCTTGTAAAAGATTTTATTTAAATATTTCTTCATATAAATTGTTATTTTAAATCAACAAAATATAAATATTGTATACATGAATTTTGGAAAATCATTTTCACTGAGTATATGATTTGAATGTATTAAATATATGTCAAAGCTCAACCGATCTTGCTCATTTTCAATATCAGGCAGCGTAGTTATAAAAGTAAGCTAAGTTCTGAATTTCATTGAATTAGCTCTTCTAATTGTTATGTAGTCGTAATTTCAATAGACAGACGGACTTAGGACTGCTTATCGAGAATATAATTTTTTTAAACCGGCCACGCCTTCTTTAGGGTGTTACAAAAGTATAATCACATTGAATATACCCTTTCACTTTTAGTGTAGGCTGTAAAAAAAGAATAATACATTTAGACTAATTTTTGTACGCACTGATCTCATCGGCCTGTCATGTTCGCTATAAAAAACCTTCTGTAATTTAATTTTTCTTTCAATAAATAACCTAAAGCAGCTTCTTTTAAAGCTCTTATAAAACCATATACATTGTGGCAAAACAATTGCACAGAGTCCGAACGTGCGAAATCTGAAACATGTCTAATGATCTATAATTACATCGATCAAAGCCACACTTGAACTCTACACATGCCACTGCAGTCTAATGACCGAATAATTATGGCCTATGTCTAATAACCTTAACGAAGAGGGTACGGGGCCCCCATACCATTGACTGAGTTTGAGTGAGTGAATGAGCCGACGAGTGGTTGTGGCATCGAAATATAATTATCTATCATTTCATGATCCATGTAAATCAAATCAAATAGGTACCAAAATGTTCATGTCTATTTGATGGTAGACAATAAAGAAATACAAAATATTTGGTGTCGAAGACTAATTATGCTGTCGGCCACATTTTAAGTTTGACTTAATGGTACCTGTATCAAGAAAAAAAATGAAATTGTGCGTGAAGAGTTAATTAGAATGTTTGGCAAATTAATGTATTATTAAATAATACAAATTAAGTTTTAGATAGCGTACATTTTATATTTTTTTATAAAGTCAGCTTAATAATTGTATAGTTTAGCAAATTAATATATAATTAAGTATTAAAAACTTTTATTAATAACTATTTAATTCTTTTATTCGCATTTCAGGATGCAAAACGTGGCACCGAATTGGATTATGTAATTGCTCGTAAAAATCCGCTATTCCAAAAACCAGTCTACCTCGAATTATGGGTAAGTTTCGCGTAATGCTAATTTTAATTTGTTATTTTTTTTTTTTTTGTATTTTAATAAGTACTTTTGTACTTGTATAAGAAATACATATCGTCACCTGAGAATTTGTGTGGCTCATACGCCATTGAGTCGTTTTCGAGAAAAAAGGTAAACAATATTTTCATTTGTGTTAAGATAGCAAATTTGCGATTTGGAACAAAGTCGATGCTGAATATCTCAGATTTGATACGAGATACGAGATGACGGCATTAGAAAGTGAATATGTCATATATATTTAATTCCTAACCTCCAATCACCCAAAAATGGCGTTTGGGTCAAACAAATTCTCAAGTAAAATCGGGAACAAAACACATTAGGTATAAAACAAACAAACAGTCCGTTAAATAACACAAATATCGGAATTCTAACCGACGTAATTTTAAGTTATACCAATGAACTTCAAGAATGTGTCTACACTATTTCCAGATTGAATTCAGAAAGGGCCAGGTTGATTTCAGTAGTTGTCATATTGAATTCAGAATAGTCAAATTAAATTCAGAAACGAACAAATGGAATTCAGATTAGTCAAATTGAATTCAGAAAAGGTCATATGAAATTCATTATAGACAAATTGAATTCAGAAAAGGTAAAATTATTTCAGAAACGGTCAAATGGAATTCAGATTAGTCAAATTAAATTTAGAAAAAATCAAATAAATTCAAAATCGGTCATATGGAATTCAGAATAGTCAAATTAAATTCAGAAAGGGACAATTAAATTCAGAAACAGTCAATTAGATTTCAGATTAGTCAAATTGAATTCAGATAGAGACAATGAAATTAAGAAATGGACAAATGGAATTCAGTATAGTCAAACTGAATTCAGAAAGGTCATATGGAATTCACGATAATCAAATTGAATACAGAAAGAGACATTTTGATTTCAGAATAGACAGCTTTATTTCAGAAAGAGTCAAACTGAATTGAGAAACGGACAAATATAATTTAGAAAGAGTCATTTGAAATTCAGAAACTGGCATATGTAATTTAGAAAAAATAAAACAATTTGCTTACTGATAGGGGTCCTTTGAAATATATACTGTTTTGAAAAAAACAAAGTAGAAATTGCATTTTTTGCGTTGCAAAAATGGAAAGACCAAGCCAATAATCTCAATGATCGTGTGTGACAATGCTCCTCGTCACACACATATCGAGGCTGCTGTAAATGTCTATTCAGATGGTATGGCCAAGGTGCTGCGCTTGAGCCCATACTCCCCCATGCTTAATCCGATAGAGACGATATAGTCTAAAATAAAAACGTATGTTAAGATGCACATGGGCTTGCCACACTTACAAGAAACTGAATTAATGGAGCAACAGCTACAGCACGTCGAACGAATCATTGATGAAGCAAAAACCATTATTACAGGTGGGGCAATGCAACACAGCACAACGATTCATTCCGATGCCGTTAGTCAACTGGACATGCCAGTGGGTACCTAAATAACATATTGTATTGTATTATTTATTGTATATATTTCTTTTAAATAGTCCTACTTCATATTAATTATATTAATTTGATTATTCTATAGTAAATAAAACACACAATAAAAATTGTTCTGAAATCCAAATGTCTTCAATTCGACTCTTTCTGAAAACAAATTGACTATTCTGAAATCAAATTGTCTCTTTCTGAATTCAATTTGACTATTCTGAATTCCAAATGTTAATTTCTGATTACAATTTGACTATTCTAAATTTCATTTGACTATTTCTGAAGACAATTGTCGGTTCCTGAATTCAATATGACTATTCTCAATTCCATTTGCCCTTATCGGAATTCAGTTTGGCCCTTTCTGAATTCAATTTAACTATTTTGATTTCTATTTGACCATTTCTGAATTCAATTTGGTCCTTTATGTATTTAATTTGACTATTCTGAATTCAAATTTTCCCTTTCTGAATTAAATTTGACTATTCTGAATTTCATTTGACATTTTCTGAAATAATCTGACCTTTTCTGAACTCAAATTGAATATTCCAAATTCCATTTGCCCGTTTCTGAATTCAGTTTGACTATTCTGAAATTCATATGATCGTTTCTGAATTCAATTTGACTATTCTGAATTCAATCTGACTGTTTTTGAATGCAATCTGTAAATGGTGTAGACCTGATACTCAGTTTGCCAAATGTTTTTGTGTTCACTCAGAAAAAATCCTATTAAAATTGGTCAATAGCATAGTTATTGATTCCATAGTAACCAAAAATTAAATATTTTTATATAAATACAAAATCAATTTAATGGTATTTTTTAGTATAGGGTTTTTTAATAAGAGCGCTACAAAAGTTTTTTTCAAGGGTTTTTCAACAGGGACGCTACAAAAGTAGAGCGACAGGGACAGCAAACGAAGCTATATTTCTTGCCGCTCTTTTGACATTTCTCTTCAGTAAGGTTTGCCATCTCATGATGGAAAGATATACGAGCCAACAACGAGACGAAATTATTAAAATTTACTACCTAAATACGAATTCGTATATCTTTCCCTCATGAAATGGCAAACCTTACTGATGAGAAATGTCAAAAGAGCGGCAAGAAATATGGCGTCGTTTGCTGTCCCTGTCGCTCTACTTTTGTAGCGTCCCTGTTAAAAAACCCTTTATTTAATGAGATTTACCTATTAAAATAAAAATTTATTCTATTGACTAATTTTAAAAGGAGAAAACTATTGATTTTATGGTATTTTTTCTGAGTGTTATTACTTACAACAAAATAAATTTCAATTATTTTGTTTTTTTTTATATAAACTTAAACTTAGACATTATGCTTGATTCACGATCGTAGTTTTACCTTGCCATAGTATACATTGTTTTCTTTATAGAATAATTTTCTACTTGCGATAATCTATTTCTTAATTTAATTCTGCTTTCTTTAATAGGGTTCGCCTCTATTTGCCATAAGACAAAAAATAGTTTCACCCGAAACGACCGAAGGCACCGTTTTTCTGCTGGGCCCCCTTGATTTTGAAAAACAAGCCATGTACCATCTGACCATACTGGCCAATGTAAGTATTTCTTTTTTTTTTTTTGTATTATAATTAAAACCATGTTGTAATTATAATTTTAATTTAAAGTCGTTTATTTTTAATTTTGTACAAACATATTATATATTCTCACAACTGTGATAATTCATGATTTTACACAATATTCATATTTTTCATAAATAATATTAACGCTTCATTTCTAAATGTAATCAATAAATTGTAAAATTTTCTTCTTTACTTCACTCATTGCAACATGCAAGAGACAGAGAGATAGATATAACGCAAATTATTTTTCATGTTAACAAGTTACAAGACCGTCGAACATTGCCAACAGGCGATCAGAATTTCACAGCAGACGATGCTGTTTTTTCTGTGACTACTGCTGCTGCCGCCGCTGCTACTGCCCACTTGCATTTGCTCGTATTGCTCTCTGCCTGCCTGCCTTGCTGTCGAGTGAGTGCATTCGCCTGTTGACTGAGTCGAGTGACGCCATGCAATGCATTGCACATCGGTGTGTGGTGCGACGCGGTGGTGAGCAGCCTGCGCCTGTCTTGGCAGCAGTGCGATTCATTGCACAACGTTGTTTTTGTTGTCGTTTTGCATTCTTTTGTATCGTGCTGCTGTTTTGATGTTAGTCTCTCTGATACACTCTCTGTCTGATGTTCATTATTGAGACCACTGTTTTAAATATCAACAACACTTGCGGATCGTCATAAATAATTGGCGTTTATTTCAAGTGTTTCGTATTTAATGAGTGTATTTATAAAACTCAATTAAATAAAATCAAATTGTACTAATACTGTTTAACAGACAGTTTCAGTCAGTCAGTCAGTCATTTATATAAAACGGGTAACTAAAAATAAAAAAAAAAACATTTTACAGACTTTAAATAATGTTTCAAAATTTATATGTAGTACAAAATGCACGGTTCTAAAGTTTAAAATGTTAATGATCTCTATTCGAATTAACGGTGAATATATTAAAAACATTTATAATTATTTTTATTTGAATCTTACAAAAAATAAAAATAAAAAAATGTTTTCAAATAAATATTTTCGATAACAACGATAATTACAAACAATATATTCCCTATGGGAAAACTGGTACTACTGGTACTAGACTATGCACGTCACTGGTTCCTTGGAGATAGTGAATACGTTCTATTTCTGAATTTTTACATGAAACCAACCGGCAACTTTTACATAGCGTTGTCCTAGGGTTGGTTGAATTAATACCTCATTGAACTGGTATTTAAGTTCGTACCTAATTAACTGGTTACAGAACTCGCACCAAAGCAACCAGTCACAGATCCCTTTTAGATTTTTAAATAATATTTAGCTCTTCCTAAAAAATATAACAGACAAAACTGCAAATTAGAAGAGTGACGGTTGTGTGGTTCTGTAGCCTAACACTTAGTGTGCTTGTCTACCAACTCCCATCGTTTCTGACGACATGAGTTCAAATCCCAACACTTCGTGTTCATACACCCAGAAAAAAAATCCCTCAAATCCCATTAAAATTGGTCAATAGGACAGTTATTGATTTAATAGTATACAAAAAATAAATCTTTTTATATAAATGTCATGGTATTTTCTAGTATTTAATAGTATTTTCCGATTAAAATAATAATTTATCCTATTAACTATTTTTAATATTAAAAAACTATTATTTATATAGTATTTTTTTCTGGGTGTATATACGAAACATTTGATGTTATCACAACGTCATCACACAAAGATCACTGATGAGGTTGTATCCGAAACGGTCCGTATGATCATTGTGTTTTCAATTTGTTTTTATTCTTTTCAAATCATTTAAATTAAAAAGCCTTTAAGAGTGGAAAAAAGTCTTAAAGATGTCGGCTCTCTTTCAAAAGAGTACACCAAAATCTCACACGAAAAAATGCATAAAAATGCACGTTATATATTATTTTACCTTATTCTTAGTGCATTCACATTTCACTAACGAATGTCCCCGAATGTATTACGCGGAAGACATACTTCTTTTAAATATTAAAACAAAAAACAGTCTACGAATTATACACGCATAACCTGCAGCGTACAAACTAGTCTCGTGACTATTGCACCGTCTAGTACCTTTTCGTTTCACTAGCGATAGGTTTAGCAGGGACACGATCCGTTCTTGTACACATGTCTTGTACCAACGTGGAAACGAACTTGTACTAGACTAGGCACGTGACTGGTTCCTCGGAGATAGTTCTGTCTCTTTTATATGAAACTAACCGGCAAATTTAACATGACGTGGTTCTAGGCAGGGATGAATTATCACCTCATGCATACCTCAAGATCATGTCCTTACACTCAGGGAAAAACATTGTAAAATCAAGCAAAAACAACCTTAAATCAAGCAAAAGCCGTCATGAAAGTCGAGTAAGGTTGATATTTTTTAATTCACCAACGAACAACGTTGATTTAAGATTGAAATGAGAACGCGTTGCATTTTTAATTTTTTTTTAAAGTTGATATAATCTTAAATCAAAGTTGGTGCAATCTTGATATTAGATTGCTGCAACTTAAAAATGGAAATGCATTTTTAATTTAAAGTTGTAATTTTTGATTCGATGTATTTCAACCTAGTATTAAAATTTTGCATTGTTAAAACATGGTTGTATGATCAAAAGTTGAAAATTTTAAAAACAACTATGACTGTGCTTGATATTAAAATGTGTTTTTTCTCTGAGTGTAGTCGGTACCAATTGTACCGGTTACAAAACATATATAATACTTACGAATTGTCCCCTTCCTGCTTACATTTGAACTAAAGGGTTTTTCAAAAAGAGCGCTACAAAAGTTTTATTCAAGGAACGCTACAAAAGTAGAGCGACAGGGACAGCAAACGACGCCATATTTCTTGCCGCTCTTTTGACATTTCTCTTCAGTAAGGTTTGCCATTTCATGATGGAAAGATATACGAGCCAACAACGAGTCGAAATTATTAAAATTTACTACCGACATTTGAATTCATATATCTTTCCATCATAAAATGGCAAACCTTACTGAAGAGAAAAGTCAAAAGAGCGGCAAGAAATATGGCGTCGTTTGATGTCCCTGTCGCTCTACTTTTGTAGCGTCCCTGTTGAAAAACCCTTTAGAACAGTGGCAAGTCCTCTGTTCACCATTCACGTGATAGGTAATTTTAGATCACGGTATTTTTCCCGCTGCGTTTTGCTGGACACACATTTTTTCGATTTTTTATTCTTTAAATTGTCTTTATATAAAAAATATTTGTGGTTTTCGAACACTTTCTGACTGAATTTTTGATTGTTGTAAAGCGCAAAGTGCACGACTCCACACGATTTGTGCCGACGTAAAGAAATAATTTATATTTCATATTGTGTCAAATGTTTTTGGCTTCGTTCAATAAAATGTTCAAGAAAAAAACACTAATTACACCTAATAAGGATGTATTTAGACCAATTTAAAATAATTTTTTAATACACCACACATTTCTTTGCATCCAAAAAATCAATTTACAAAGCAATTTAAAAACAAATTGCAAAATTATGAAATTCACACAAACTAATATTTGACATCTTTCTCAGTACAGCTGTTTTTTTGTTTACTTAAAATCTAAGTTCTATCTATGTTTTTCTGTTTTCCAAACCAAATTTTCGCAAAATTATGAATGGTTTGCGTATTTGCTAAAATAAAATGGATTAAATGGATAAAATGGATTTTAGCACTGCCAGATTAAAACTATTTGGTAATTTTAATGCATGTCTTAGTTATAATAAAAAAATTCTTTTATATACCGTCAGACTTATTTTGAATTTCCCTAAACAACATTTCAATTTTTTGAAGAAGAAAATATTCATTTTAAAAAATATAAAGTTCTTTACAACCCCGACTTGTTTTTTTTTTAGAAACGATTTTAAAATGAATACCAATTATCGAGGTCTCCAATATTTTATTATACAAATTCTAAATGGCAACATCCGGCAGAAAATAGGCAGTTCTTAATATAAACTTTTTCAATACTACCTTGGGCCTATTAGTAATTTGTCTGGGGATGTTCAAATTTTTCTAAAAATTTCCGTTTTTTTTTGTTTCATTATCGGCAATTATTACCAAATATTTGATAGAAATGCAAAAAATGAGACGTAGATAATTTTTTAGTATCAAACAAGCAATCAAGAATATTCTTCTTGATTTGCGTCCGTTATTTTCGTGAACTCGACAATAACGAAATGAAAATTACATGTGTTCGTAGTTCGTAGTATTTTGTATTTATTTATTTACTTATTTATTTAAAAATAAGATACAATTTCGTTAATTGTTCTTAATTTTGTTGGTGTTTTATCTGTCAAAATGTTAAAATCATAGTACTTAGTCGCAAAAGTTAGTTTGTTCGTTTGTTTGTTGGAAAATATTCATAACTTCTGTGTTCAAATACTATTGTTTATATTATATAGGTAGTCTCTATAGAAAACTTGTACGGATTACAAATTTAACTGCTTTTTGCCTGACTTCTGGATTGTAACGCTTGAACCTAATCACTTGAGAAACCAGTTAGATATAGATTTTAACATATGCAAATTCAGATCAGGTCCTACAATTCAAGGTCAACAACACTAAAGATGTGTCCAGTTTTTTTCCTCTTTCTCTAGCAATTATTTAAAAATACATTTTGCGTTGATTCTGGATGCCATGTTCGAGATTGATCGTTTTTCTATCCCTTTTCATATTTATGGCATAATTAATTTCCAGTGGGCATGTCTTCTTTAGGCAGTGCAGCATTTTAAGATTTTCATAATTCATGGCGATGCCTACTTTTACTGGGCTGTACAAAAATAAGTAGTCGAAGAAAACAAGAGAAAAATAGCGTATACAAGATTAATGGATTCTTTGGCAATGTCATAAATTGTTTGAAACGCCGTTTAGTAATTTTTGTTGTACAAAACCTAAGCCTAAGGTTATAATTAGAGAATATTGCGCAAGTTGAGTGTGTGGTTGCCTTCAGTAATTCGAGCCAATATACATTAAATTATACTTATTCTTTTATTTTTGTTAACTTGAAATTATAAATGTAAAGTATAAAAAACAAGTAATGAAACTACTTAGGTACTTAAAAATTTAAATGCTGCATTGAATTTTAATATTTTAGCAACACTGAGAAAATGCAAGAAAACACTTTTTTGTATTTGTTTGGAAGAAATGTAGTTCTACTACATTTAGTTATTTTTAAGTGAATTTGTATTTATTTAACTTGATTTTACTACACAATGTATTAGACTCTAGTTTTTTACATATTGCGGTAAAAATAAATCCAGTTGTATTAATGTTGCTATATTTTTTGATATTTTAATAAATACAGTTGTTGTAATTTTTCTACATATTTCTGGAAGTTTAAATAAATACAAAAATCTAGTTATTTTTTAATACAAATTTAGTACATATGTTGTACAGAAATGCAATCAATTTGTATAACAATACATATAAAAACAAATGCAAAATGTAGTAAAAACAACAACTTTATTTTTTAAGTGAATTCATATTTATTTTACTACACAGTGTATTAAAAACTAGTTTTCTACATTTTGCAGTATTTTTAATTTTGCTATATTTTTGGAAATTTTAATATATACAGAATACAGAAAAATAAATTTAGATGTAGTAATTTTTCTACATATTTCTGGAAGTTTAAATAAATACAAAAAAATTAGTTATTTTTTAATACAAATGTAGTGCATATGTTGTACAGAAATGCAGTCAATTTGTGTAATTATTTTCCATATAAAAACAAATACAAAATGTAGTAAAAACAACTACGTTTTTTTTTATTATATGTAAATCAAAGACGTATGAATTGATTTCATATTTTTTTCGGTGTACTTTCTTCGTCATAATATCAATCATTATTTTATGACTTCATTCGATATGATGCCGCAATGCAATTAGCAGCAACTGATGTAGTTAAAAAGCTCCGTTAAGGAGATAAACTGGTCCGTTTTCCAGTCAACTGAATTTTAAAATGTAAACAATTTCGAAATTAATTAACTGCGATTCGATCAGTGTGCGCCGCAGTGATAAACGTTTCCGCTGATGCTCATATCATGGTCGGACGAACCAACCAACCAGCCAGCCAGCCAGCCAACGTTTGGTCATTAGGCGAAGCCAGGTAATGTAGGCTCTTAACTGCAGTGAGTGTAAATGCGACATGTGCAATAAGGCAATAAGGAAATCAGCGCAATGTCTAAAACTGGCTCACATAACTAAGTATTTCGCCAAACCAGAAATGCCGCAAGAAAAGCCGCCACAGTCCTTTCACTCTTATTCGTATCGTTTTGCCACTTTTTGTGTTTATTTATTTAGAATTTTTACTCTATTTCTAAATTAATGTTGGTTTTTACTTTTCAGGATGCCTATGCCGAACCCGGACAAGACAGTCGCAACATTGCCGGCATGGAAATCGTTGTCATCGTGCAGGACGTGCAAGATCAGCCGCCGGTCTTTACGTTGGCTCCACCTGTTACGAAACTGCCACCTGGCATTCTTCCTGGTGACAAGGTGAGTGCAACCAATCTCGTTCAATCATTAGTCCGGGATTTGTACTGATTTCGTGTTGATGGGTTTGCGTTGCGATCACAAGAAAGTCAGTTGGCTTGGCTGGCTGTGTTCCCACAAATTCTGAGAGACCCCCAGACAACGGACTGTAACTCGAGACGACGACGACGTTGGTCTTCGTAATAATTTATCAGATTAGTTGCTGCCGATGCCGCATGAGGATCGCTCGTTCGTTCCTTCGTTCATTCGTCCAATGTGGAAGCAGTATCGAGTTTAATAACAGTTAGGAATGCAAATGTTTTAATTACTTTCTGAACGGCTTTCATGTAACCGAGAATGGGTATTACGCTCTACTGCCTACTGCCAGTGGACACAACACTGTTAATTACTGTTGCCGCAACGTCGATCTATCGTTAATACTGTTAACTTTTATGATTATGAATGATTTCAGTTGTCAGCGGTAGAATATTTTAACTCGCTCTTTGATTTTGATCTATCCATTAAATTATATATCTATTTTTATATCGTATATTGTAATGCGCACACAAATCACAATTTGCAATCGACGTATCCGATTATCGATCGCAAAGGTCTAACACGAATATTCCATTTCGGAAATATAATAAAAGCAATTTACGTAATTCACTTCGGCTCAGCTGCCCAATTCGTACAATTCCAATAAAGATACAACCACCACCAGCACCTGTACAGAGTACCAACATATGTACTATGTCGATTGCGAAGCTGCACCGCAATTATTTTTCATTATCTGCTGCCATTAGACACTTGTTGATCGTCCTAATCTGGCTACAGCCAAATGCATACATAGCCCGATAAAGTAGCAGTCATGAGTTCTAGCAATAAATATATTCCTCAGACCTGTGGCCGTAATTTTTGCTCGATCGTTACTACGATCATTGTGTTGCCGATAAGCAATACCGCTTCTCAGGGCATTGAACGAACTTCGTACTGTGTTGAATATGCCTAAATATCGCATAGTAGTCTTTGTGAATCACGGAGATGCGCTGGGAGGGATGCGATGCCGTGCTAATTCATGTAGAAAATAAAGCTCCGATATCTGATTAGAGTCGACATTTATGGAGATGATAAAATTCAAGATTATTTGGAGGTGCTTGTTTACAAAGTACACTGGAAATTTGCGGTAAACTAAAAAATGAGAAATGATTCTTTGTTATATTAAAGATATACGAGCCAACAACGAGTCGAAATTATTAAAATTTACTACCGAAATTCGAATTCGTATATCTTTCCATCATGAAATGGCAAACCTTACTGAAGAGAAATGTCAAAAGAGCGGCAAGAAATATGGCGTCGTTTGCAGTCCCTGTCGCTCTACTTTTGTAGCGTCCTTGTTGAAAAACCCTTTATTTTTTAAAATAATTAAAAAAAATAATTTATAAGCAAAATTTGCTGATTTTTTGGCATTTCCTTATGAACCTCGACATGCACTTCCGTTTTTGCCCCGCCCGGAACGACTACTATTTAATTTATATCTTTTGATCTACTGTTGATCTAGAATTATCTAATTTTTTGCAAATGTTTAGTCTTTCCATCATGAAATGGCAAACCTTCTAAAGAGAAATGTCAAAAGAGCGGCAAGAAATATGGCGTCGTTTGCTGTCCCTGTCGCTCTACTTTTGTAGCGTTCCTGTTGAAAAACCTTTGAAAAAAAACTTTTGTAGCCCTCTTATTGAAAAACCCTTTATGACAAATCATTTGCTTTCTTTGTACATTTACACTTTGTTCCGAAAATTTATTGGTTTTTCATAAAAAATCACGGAAAAATTCCAGACGGAACATTCCGAACATGACAAACAATTCCGAATATAAATTATCAGTACGATTTTTATTCTAAAAATACTTTTTACGTACAATATATATATTTTTTTTGTATTGTCTCAGAACATAGCTGAGACAATTTACTTTATTTTTGTATAAGGACACTTTGCTCCTAAAGTTTACAGTTACTGCGTAATAAATCGCAGAATAAATCCGGACGTTCTGTATGGAAATTTGCACTAAGAATTTTTGCTAAAAATAATTAATTTTGTATATGACAATATTAATAATCATTATTACGAAATCAAAAATGATGTACTAATTTTCAGATGTTTTCTAATTATTTTTTTACAATTTTTGAAAAAAAAAAAAAATGTTTTTTGATATTTTTTATACTGTAGTTTTACACTTTTGGTACTCAAAATTCCGGACGGGACAGATTTCATTTAGCTGTCTAGAATTACTAGAAAATCGATGCTTACATTATTGAAAATGTCGATGAAATTCAAATTAAGGAACAGATGATTCAACTATTTAAAAAAAAAATTAGTTTAATATGATAAATGTAAATTTTTGATTCCGGACGGGACAATAGGGGACCCTAATACAAAAATCCAAATTTTTCCGTTATTTTAGTTACAATTTTAAGCTTTAGAAATATTAATTAAAGTTGTCTGAAACAATTGAAAACAAAATTTTGAATCTGTATGTCTTAAAATTTGTTAATTTCGTTACTCAAAGTACATGAAAAATTGGTATATTTACAAGTTGTGTAGTAACGTAACGTTATACTTTACCATATTTGGCAAAAACATACAACAACCACAATATACAACACTAAGCCAAATTTCATGACTGTGGATATCTTAATACACAGATATTTTGAATTAAAAGTTAAATTTTGCCAGGCATATTCAAATTTCATGTTCCTACGGTCAAATTTAGATTTTGTCCGACTTTTCTTTTTTCCTAAACCACTCATGCTTTCACACGAACAAAATAAAAAAAAAGACTCAGCCAAACCGTCGATTCGTTCTCTCGTGATGCTCTGACACACACAGGACATTTCATTTTTATAATTTAGCCTCGTATATTTTGCATCCATAAAATTCGCATTCTATTTTTTGTTTATTCTTATATTTTAATCTTTTACAGATACTTCAAGTACACGCTGAGGATGGCGACAAGGGTAATCCTCGTGAGGTGCGATACGGTCTTGTGTCAGAAGGAAACCCTTTCACATCGTTCTTCGATATAAATGATACAAGTGGTAAGTTCAAACTTATTTAATGCAAAAAGTCAAATACAAACATTGACTGGTCTAAGGTGGGGGAAAATAATTTCAAAATGCGAACTCATGTCTTTAAATGCGAGTTAGAAACTGAGACTAAAATGGTTTTCAAATGTGTGTTAGCAGTTCTTTATGACTTTGCATAGACAAGGCCGTTCGAACCAATTTTTTTAAAAATTGTTTAGTACTTTTTTTGTAATTCGTTAGTTTTCTATACTTAAAAATAAGCCCCTTTATAAAACAGATAATCGATTTACATATGATTTTGTAAAAAGGTTTAAGTGGATTTTGTGGAAAGATTAATACTATAATTTTTAGAATGCGTGATTAAAAATCATTCGCTAGTAGAAATTTCGATATGTAATATTCTGATAATATTTCAGATAATCGGGCTCTGACGTGAACGAAAGGTGGAAATAAATGGAGTGTATGTATAAACATATAAAAGACCAATCATTTCCCGATTGAAAATTACTTAAGGGGGTCTATTAAAGTTGTTTTGGTTGCGCCCATAAAATGTTTAGTTATGATACACCCCACTATGTCGAGAATTATGAAGACAAGAAGGGGGCAAACTCTAATAGAGTTTACCCGACGTTGGATCGACAAATTTGTACTAGAATTCAAACAAGAATATTTTCCGGATGCCGAGTTCAATTTTATACTCCTGATAAATTTAATTTTTTTATTTCGAATTGCTGTCAGAAAAGGTTTTGTGACGGTAACACTTTTTTCAACCGGCAAAATCATGTAGTAATAAACAATCGCTTGATTTGTTTGCTTATTTGTCTCTAACAATTTAGTCTCGTTTCTATCCCTAGTAGAAATTTTGGTAGGGCCATGATCATGAAGTGATCATGTCATTATTTGAGGTGATCGGGATATGACGAGGCCCAAAATGTCCTTGTAACGCAGTGTTCTGATCATGTATTGACCTCAGGCCATGATCATGTACTGATCGGGCAATTCCCCATTTTAATATTTACCCGATAATTGCCTTGTCTGAGCTCGAGCATAATAGGTTTCTCTCATTAATCTCGATCATTGCCTGATACTAATTTCGTTATGAGGAACAAATAATGTAGCTATGATCGGGAACATTGACTGTTTAGATAATGTAAACCCTGCTATGGTAAGCATGATAAGGGCATGCAAAGGCAATGATCATATTTTCTCTAATAGGGCTTACCCAACGAAAACCCGATCATTTCCCAATGGCGCATCGGGCAAATTTCTACTAGGGATATTAAGCAAAATATTTATTTCAGTTCTCCATGAATACATTTTGATGTCGTTTTAGTATAAAAATTAGTTTCAATTCTTGTACTAATTAATTCTATGTTCTTTTCATTAGTTTTATTACCAATGGAAATTTGAAAAGATCTGAATTATTTGTATTCCCTTCATCTAACGATGAATTCTTTTATCGCTCAAAGTAACCCACAAATTTATTATCAAAACATTCACTTAAAATGTTTAAATCGCCCATAAAGTAAATTGCCCAAATATTTCCAATAAATTGCAATATATATCGCATAACAGTACATGAATTCTTAAAAGTGAACCTACCTTTGTCAACAGTAGATCGTAGAAAAAATGTCAAGAACATAAACCCAAAATATATAGCATTGCTAAGCCCCAGTTCAAGGTTATTGTCGTGTATTGGTTGGATTGCTAGGGTGCTGTTCATTAATATGCAATGCATGTCGACTAACTTTTTCGGCTACCGTATAAAAAATATACATATCTGGTGTTTAACTCCTCATGCCCATTCTCATCTTTTGTGCTCTGTCAGACATCACTTGTCAGCAATAAATGAACGTTGGAAATAACGTTCGAAACACTTGATGGTTCATTTGATTGACAACAAAATTTACGTTATTTTCACAACAAAACAAAACCCCAAAAGAATTTTAACAAAAACCACAAAAGCAGCAGTAGCAGCGTAACTTCAGGAAGCAAAGACAAAATAATAATATTTCAAGAAAAAAGATCTGGAATTTCAGTCTACATAATGTGTTGTGTGTAGCTAATAAATATTTCCCACGTTTGCAAAATGTTGCTCGAAATGTTTGTTAAGCGAGGCCCGGAGAATACATAAAAGAAAATATGAAATAAATGGAAAAAATCTGAAAATATTTAAAATGATATTTTTTATTTATTTTCGTAAAATATCGTTTACGGATTTCCGAACATAAAAATAATTTCATGTTTAATATTTTGTATGATTTATCTTTAAAATTTGAAATTCAGTAAATTTTTTAATTACTTGTGTCATAGTCGGAATATATAATTATTTTTATTTCTTTTAATTTTGGTTGTGAACAGCAACAAAAACAAATGTCACACAGGTGCTTCCGTTGTATTCGTAAATGTCTGCAGCTGATGATTTTTAAATGAATTATTTTTATGGGTTACTTTATAAGTGAAATATTTAAATTGTTGGACATATTTTATGGTTTTAGGATATAATATTTATAATTTTGTAGAATCTACAAAAAAATTCTTGGCGTCTATTTATATCTCTAATATCTATGATTGCATATATCAGAAGTCATATATCTAATTCATGCAATGATTATGTTTTATAATTAAAGTAGTTACAGATTTTTGTAAAAAAAAAAAAGGTTTAACCATTATATGACTTGTAATCGTACAATTGATATGTTTATAATCAAATTTCCAAAAGTACATTGTAAGAGAGATTCGATAGAATACAATGATTAAATTTAAACAGTGTCGTAAATATTCAAACATTCCATAAGTAAAACCATTTGGGAAGGTTAGATCACATGGGGAATTTTAAAGTAGGGACATTTTATAGTAGGTGTTATTATGATAGTTAGGATTATCAAAGTTATAGTCGGTCTAAGCCGACTATAAACACCCCACACATATGTGAGGTTACCATTCAAAGTGGTATTTAGGTCACCAGGGTATACGAATCCTGAAAATAACTACAAACTTTCAATCACTGAAAAAAGTCCATTCATTTGATACCCATGTTTACAAATTGGTAGGTGTACCGAATTTCGATTTTTTTTTAGGAACCAAAAGTCGTTTCGCGGGAAAACATTATTTCCATGTATTTGAGCATAAAATTAATATATATTTGACCAAAAAAAGTTTACCTAAGCACGTATACAACAAAAGTGATCTGTAGATGTTAATTTTATATGAGTTATTTGAATATAAATGGTCAGATCACCGGTCACAATGGACCGATCTCGTCAATTTCGCACATACAGCGTAGGTATATAAGTCGTACTTTTCAATTTTTTAAGTATTAGGGATTTCAACAGACAGACAGACAGAACAATTATTCACCGGAAAATAATTATTCCAAATGGTAACAAAACATTTTTCCTGGCAAATTCTTTCCCAGACTATACTTCCCTGAAGAATTATTTCCAGAGCCAATTTTATCATTCCATTTTAACAACACATAGAAAGAAGGTGTTTCACATTACCATCTCCGTTAAAAATTGAGATATATTATATCATAATTAATTTAAGGTCTATGTTACCAACTCCAAATTTGAAAAAGAAACCGTTCATTTAATGACATTTTGATGAATGTTTTCATTATATATATGAACAAAATATGCAATACAATGTCATATTAATGAAAATAATCATAATATCTATGAATAATTTAATTTTTTTTCAAAAAACCAAAAAAATTGTTTTTTTATATAAATCTATAAAAACAAAATTCTTTTTCAATTAAAAATTTAGTCCGAAATAAAATATTTCGAAAAAAAAAATTCCCGAAATTTTTTTTTTTTCGAAAACAAAAAAAAATTCTTAGAAAAATGATATTTTTTGGAAAAAAAAAATGTCCGAAAAAAAAAATTTGGTTTGATGAACAGCGTTCTTCAAATTGATGTATATATATATGGTGTATTTTATGTATTTCTTCATTATTATGATGAAACGTATTCTTCACATACTGTTTATCATATTGAAGAACACTTTCCAGAACAGCTACCAAACGTTCATAATATTTATGATCGCATTCATAACATTGATGTCGTTAGTCATTAATATTATGAATGTTTCTTCAATACAATGAATCTTGATTTGATGAACGGAATTCATCAATATATACGATATTTTTTTTTTGTCTGTGTAGCATCAGTCTTCCGCATTAAAAACGCACCTTTAACACAACATTTCTCAAAATTTAAAAGTGTCGTTATTAAAAAAAGCGGTAACCTTAAAAAGAAAGTAATGAAAAAAGAAGTTACGTAAGTATTATATTTAACATTATTTTCTCACCATATAGTCAACAGAACACATTATATCTATCAGAATCCTGAAATAAACTAGCGGTTTCTTTTGAAAAAGTATCAAAGAATCTAAAATAAGAAAATACGAGAAGTTTGATTTCTTAATACATGATGACCTGATAAAGAACGATAAATTTAAATAAAACAACAACGGTGTGAGATATCGCATTGATTCTGGCTTTAATTTGACGCTACACAAATCATGATTCATTTAATTGAAGTACCATGTATAATATTAACTAACGTCATCAATGTTATGAATGCGATCATAAATATGATGAACGCTTGGTTGCTGTCGAAAAAGTGTTATGCAATATGATGAACTGTATGTTTATTAATATTATTATATAATATTATAATATTGTTATTAATAAATAAAAAAATTTGTTTGAAAAAAAACATTTTTTTTTCTGCGATATATTTTTTTGAAAAAAAAAATGTTTCTGTTATTTTTTAAAAAAATTTACCACCCTTTTTTTCGAATTATTGTATAAAAAAATTTTAGATTTTTGAAAAATTCGTAAAAAATTATATTTATAAATATTATAAACAAATTCATCAATATGACGATTCAAATTCATTGTATTGAGTATTTCGTTCTTCACTTTGATGTTCGATAGTATGAATAATCAATATATCATTTAATGAATAGTGGTATCAATATGATGAATCTGGTAGTTGGTGAAAAATTCATAATATTTATGAATAAATTCATCATATTGATGGTTTTTTTTTCTGTGTACACTCATGTTTATGAATGGAATAGCACATCATTGAAATGGCCTCCTCGGCTTCGCTGGCAGTGCTTCAAATGGTCGGTTCAATTTTTGATGACTCAGTGTTTCCTTTCTGATTTCGCAAGAAATCAGGTCCAATGATGCCGCCGTGCCATAAACCCCAGCAAATGAAGCATGCTAAAATGGTAAACCTTACTAAATATTTTAAAAGCTGAATGTCAATGGTAACTTTGACAGCTGCTGGAAAATAATAATTGGAAAAACTATCACTGCTATCTGATCACCCTATAGTAAAATGAATTTCATTCAAAAAAGAAGGACAAATTAGATTTTGGGTAATTTTAAGGAGGGCAGCCTTTGAAAAAGCAGTACCGTCTTCCCAATAGCTATACGGTTGGTAGCCTTAGTTATGCATATGGATGGTGCACACACAGTGATCCAATTCCATTTTATTTTAAATTTAGAATATACTACGACGAATATTTTCGTGATACAGAAGAATAAAAGGATCATGAAAAATCCAGTATTCGTGTGCTCTAAAATATCGTTTGTTCATATAAATTGAAACAAATATTAGACTCCCTAAAGTTTCCTTTACCACTAATTATGTATCATTTTACTATCGTATGACTGAGATTCGTTTCCAGTACCCTTCGTTAAAAAGGAATGTAACGTAGTTCAAACGTTTCGTTTGTAGTCACTCGTCGATTTCAATTGATTTTGGTTAGAATTATAGACATATTCGTTGTCACGGGGTAATACATAGTCAAAGAGTTACTATTCTGGAATTCTCTAGATATAGTCTTCATTTATATTGCTGCTGATAAAATATTCAGGCAATATGTAAAACAGAATTACTTTAAATTGAAACTGCATTTTAATATGTCTGCAATACACGATCATACGCAGAACCTTAAGACAGTGCTACGACGAATATTTAAAAGAAAAAAAGTTTAACGAAAATGTTAATCAAAATTCGAAGTATCATTGATTGCAAGACCGACCACCCACAGAAAACCAAAGTTCAAGGAACCAACGACTGCGTAATTTTGACAAAAAGGAAATATTTTATTTTTCATTCATTTTTTCATGTGATATTGTTACTTAAATCAAAGAAAAAAAAATCAAAAATACATAGTGACAACACGTTCGGTAGACGAGGGAGTTGGTAGAGTTCGACAACCGTCATAGAACAACAACAGCAATAATGGCACCATCTACAGAAAGACAGACAGACGGACATACCAATGGATGGACAGACCGAAAGACAGACAGACAGACGGTGAGTTTATTAACATATTCGCAGTCTGCAGCGAAGGAACGGCACGGTCTTCGTAGTCGTCGTCTACAACGTACCGCACGTTTTTACAGAACGATGCACCTTAGCTGCTGCTTCTGCTGCTGCTGGTTATTGCAACCACGTTATTATAAAATATTCCAAAAAATTGTTGTTAGAGGCCTCGTACACTGCTAGTAATTTCCTTGTTATGCTGTTATTGCTTCGTGCAACTGGAACTGCAACTGAGGCTGAGACTGAGACTTCGACTTCACTTCGACTTGTTAACGCATAGACGTTAGTGCGGCGAGAGCTGGGCGGACAGGACTGAATAGAACTGAACAGACTCGAGTACTCCAACTCTCAAAACAACCAACTGACTGTGAAACGAACGTGTCTGCCTGCCTGCGCAGCGAAGTGCGTTCTTTCGTTCGTTTGCCGTGGTATTGACAACATAGAAACCAGAATCTATTAGCTGAATATTATGCTGACGCTGGGAAGTATTAGCTAACGTGCCTGACGGAAGCTTCTTGCGCAACAGTTAGGTGCTGCCATTGAAATTAAAATCGTCTCCGCATGTCGGAGGCCAAGTTTCCGGGCAACTCATTTTAGAGCCTCTAGCACTGACATCATCTCATCAAGCGCTTCATAGTGATGCAGATGACAATCATGCACTTGTGCTGTGCTGGGACCAAATAATAAAATTCTAATTCCAGCGACACAACGCTATGCTGCGTACAATGTTCCACTTTAATAAGATGCTGCAACCACCATCACCACCATCACCACCACCACTAGGTTGCATGCGAAGGTGCAATGCATCAAAATATGTTATAAAGCGCATGTGTACAAATTGTTCACATCTTGCTCTGGTACACGAGACCAGGGGCCAGGCACCAGCAACCAATCTGTTCTACACTTGGATAAAATTACAGCGACTTTATAGATTTTTCATATTACTCTAGCAGAAAAGTTTCCTATTAGGGAAGATATTAGCAAATGAAATGTTCATTTTAGTCAGTTTCTGATTGGGCAATGACAAAATTAAAATACAATTTACAGTTTTTGATTATGACCCTATCAGAAGGGAATTGATAGACTTTTCAGGTCTTACAGCTCTTTTCGAAGTATTCTTTCGACAATTCTTTTCAAAGTAATATATAACAAGAGAAATTTCATTGGGACAATTTTATTCTTGTAGCCCCGGTAGCTCAGTGGTTAGTGCGTTGGACTGCGAGCCGAAAGGTCCCCGGTTTAAGCCTGAACTGGGGCTAACAACATCTTTTCATAGAAACATTTTTCTGTACCGCGCTACCTCTAGGCAGTAAATGGCAAACCTCCGAGAGTAAAAACATTGCCTATGAAAAGCTCTCACCCGGCGTTCGGATTCGGCAATAAACTGTAGGTCCCACCACTTTGAGTACAAATATAACACGCACAGCTCAAAAATGGTGAGAGAGCTCGGCCTAAGTTCTTATAGAACTGTAGTGCCAAACTATTATAAATTTTATTCTAAGACTATGTTTCTGAGAGAGTTTCTTCAGACCATTTTGTCCTATATATATCAGGACTTGGAACTGAGGTATCAAAAATTGTCTGTTTTGGTATTGTGAAATGTGATCGTTTAACATATAGGGTTTTTCTTCTCCATTTTCGAGAGACCAGATCAATTAGATAAAATTACCGGAATTTAACAGATTGTTAATATTACCTAATACGAAATTTTCCCTAATTGGAATAAATTATCAATTGATGAAATCATGTAAGCCAGATAACTGATTGGGAAATGATAAGGTTAAATTGCATTGATCAATTTTTGATTAGTTTTTGATTATGGAAAGGTAAAAATGAGGAAGAGCTGGGTCACAACACAATATGAGTTCTCCTACAAAAAAGAGATTATTATTTTGTACCATATATACTAGTTTTACTAAAACTTTATTCGTTTTACATAATATTAATAATAATAATTGACGCAATAGCTTTGAAGACATTAGGCTGAGTTCTCTCACCGTGTAATATGTGCTATATTTGTACTAAAATGGCGGGACCTATAGTTTAATGTCGAATGGCAAGGTGAGGTTTTTTTAGTCAGCGGGGTTTACTCTAGGAGGTTTGACAATGTCTGTCGAGTAGTAGCGGGTGTAGAGAAACATTTTATTTAAATTTTAAATTTAGTTTACCCTGTTAGTACCCTGGACAAAATTTTGGACAGGGTCAAGGTGGTTAAGAAACCGTTTTTCAGGTGAGGTTTCGAGGTGTCGGGAATCGTTAAGTTGTCGACCACTTATACCAGAGTTGATCCCTCTATATGGTGTCCTATAGACGCGTTTCCATTTTCGTCCATCCAGATGCGCGGATGAAATTCATGATTTTTAGCGGATGTTTGTTCCTGATGTCGTCTATTTCCTGGAAGAAAAAAGAGTCTAGAATTTGATTAAGTTTGATTGATAATGCAAGGCAAAGAAAGTGATAGCTGTTTTCTTCGGCCTCTATATCACCGAATCACCTACACAGGTCGTCTGTTCTAAAACTCATTTTTCTAAGATGTGATAGTAATGTTTTATGTCCTGTGATAATTCCTACTAGTAAACAAAGTTTTGTCTGTTTAAGCTTTAATATAGTCTTTCTGTAGCCTTTTTCTATGTCGTTCCGTATTTTTCCTGGAATATTGTAATGTCCTGGTACCCAGCACAGTTTTAAACGGTGTTGTTCATCAAGAACCTTGATCTCTCTGTGACAACGGCTTGCTACCTCCGAGCTAATATTTCTATTCTGTAAGGCTTTAATGGTTGCTTGACTGTCGATGAAGATGGTAATACCAGTTTTTAGTATTGCCCCCATCGCGATCAAGCTAGATGTCTCTGATACTGCATAAATTTCTGCTTTAAATATCGTACCTAAGTTACCCAAGTAACCACGGCTCGACAATTGGAACAAACTTTTGTGGAACAGATAATATATTATGATAATGGAACATACACAATAATTGGCGGAGCTTACATTGTTGCTATTAGGTGACAAAATAGTGGCAATTAGTAAATTATTATTCTCGATATAAGTTGCAAGTAGAATGAAGAATCATATAAGAACCTGTTTATAAATAATATAGCAAATTATAGGTTCGTAAAGACCATAGAATATTATTGCCTTTATATCCTATAAAATCTGAGTTAAAACACAACAAGCATGACACTGCTTAGGATCTTTATTATTTTTAATCCAAACAGTTTAAGTTCCAAATGTGTGGACCGACACTTCTATAGATCCAAATTTGTGCCTCGCCCCGGGGCTTTTTGGTTGGCAAATAGGGTCGCAAATAAGTATATTTTGCATGATTTGTTACAAGCACTTTAAGAGCAATTGTGTGGCTACCACTTAAGTTGCCACAAAGTGATTAGTTGGGTAGGCTATATTAGTTTTAATAGAATTATAAATCTACAAACTTTTATATAGAATTTATATAGAATTATATTAATATATAGAATTAAAAAATAGAACTATGCATTAAATCAATGATAACAGCAACACATATATGACAAATTTGCAGTTAATATTATTTTTTTCAAGTGTATCTCTTAATTCTGTGCAATGCTGCTGTTTGGATTACATTACATGAAGTGAACAACAGCAAACAAAAAAAAATATAAATATAATTTAAAAGTCAAATTGTTCCGAAATGAAAACAAATTTATGTGCACAACTCTGAAGGCTCTCTCGATTAGTTCCTCGTGCATAGATCATGGCACACAGTAGAGTTAGCCAGGAATGCATAGTTGCTGCTGGCAGCAGCCATCTGCAAGATAGCAACCGCAATTTTTAGTTTTCTGTTTTTTTTTGTGCATGAGCTCCGCAGGATCTTATCTAGTTGCAGGGTTCATGTAAATCATTTCGCAAAAGCGCAACTTGCTGCATAACTTGGAAAGTATACTAACGACAAGTCACGGCTTGAGGGACAGCCACTAAATAACATGACAATTTGTCTGTAACCCGTATAGTTTTCTGCAGCATAAAAAATCAAAAAAAAACTTTGCTTAAAAACTAAAAGTTTTTCGTGCTGGAAAAACAGATTAGCCCAGCCGCAAGCTGGTAGCTGCATTTATACTATATAGAGACTGCTGTCTGTTTGCATATTTGGTTTCCTTTTTGCTCAGGTCTATTTTCTCGGAAGGGTCTCCTTAGGTTCTACTTCAGACAAACTGTCAATACTACATGTTCTAGACAAATAAGAAAAGGCCTTTTTGCATACAGCATAATTTCTGATGCCCTTAAGCAATACAAAAAACTAAACCGTTTCAGCTGGTTTGTAGTTCCCACAATTATTTGCTGTATTGTTGTATAAGAAATGTCGTCTTTTTTCAAGTCATTAAGTTGTAATAAATATTGTGGTAAACATATAAAAAAAAGCAAATACTTAATGTGTGTTAATATGTCTTTGGCTTGACAAGATATCATTTTTTTTTTACGAACTCTAGTTATTTCTGGATTAAAGGTTTTTGTTACTTAAGTCATATCCTGTATTTTGCATAAATTCTTAAGTCTTTACGTGTTTGTTTTTCCCCAACATTTTGCAGTCCTTTTTGTGCTTTTCTTCAGTTTTTTTTCCCTTTAATATCGATCCATTACTTTGGACAAGCTTGTGTTGACTAAAGTGTCTAGAATCTCACGACATATGCGAATTAAAGCATCACTGTAACTAATCCGAGTCGGTCTCCTTTCGACCTTCGTACGATTACTCACAGTCGGTATTACTTGAGAAGACGTCATATAGAAAATGATTTAATTAAGCAAAATAAGATTTTTTGTACCCTCATTTGAACAGTATATACTCTAGTTCAGCGTCACATTGTGAATCGTTTGAGTTGTCCGCCTATGGCCGTGAATAGGTAATTGGGACCTGAGACCCGTCCACTCTAAATATATGTGTTATTTACTGACAGTTGAAAGTACCTCTGTATCTCTGTATCTAAAATATATTCGACTGTTTCGATTGGGACACATAGTCATTTAAAAAATTAAAATTTTAAACATTCACCGAAAAACTGAACCAGACCCAAAGACCTTATTTACCCCTGACAAAATTTTTGGTAGAGTTGAGGCAGTTCAGAAACATTTTCTTGACATATTTAAAATAGACAAAGGTGGAATTTGTATCAAAAGCTATCTGTTTTCTGCCCATTCCCAAAATATGATGTGAATCTGCTATTAAAATGCCATCAAATTTTACAACCTGATATACACTCCCAAGAGATAGCTGTGCGTTTGCCAGAAATATGCCCGAAATATTCCTTAAAAATTCAAGTAATGTTGTCTCGGGTACCCCAGATAAAATTTTTGACAGGGTCAAACAGTTTGAAACATTTTTTCAACATTTTTCAAACAGACAAAGGCGGAGTTTGTATCACAGTTTTGTCTGTTTACTGCCCGTTCCCCAAATATGCCGGTAATCTACCATTAAAATTTCACAAAAATGTACAACCTTCTACACATTTCCACTTGTAGCCGCGTTAGCTCAGTGGCTAGTGCGTTGGACTGCTAGCCGAAAGGTTCCCGGTTCAAGCCTGGACTGGGGCTTAACATCTTTTCATAGAAAACATTTTTCTATACCGCGCTACCTCTCGGCAGTAAATGGTAAAACATTGCCTATGAAAAGCTCTCACCCGCCATTCGGATTCGGCAATAAACTGTAGGTCCCACCACTTTGAGTACAAATATAACACGCACAGCTCAAAGTGGTGTGAGAGCTCGGCCAAAGTTCTTATAGGATTGTAGTGTCAAACAATTATTATTATTATTATACACTTGCAAAAATATATTTATCTGTATGTTTGCCGGAAATATGTCTGAAATATTCTTTAAAAATGCAAGAAATATTGTCTCGGCTACCTATTGAAAGAAAGCAGACAAAGGCGGAGTTTGTTTCAAAAGCTGTCTGTTTTCTTCTCATACCCAATGCCGAAAATCTGCATTTAATATTCCACAAAATTGATAATCTGCAATAGACTTCCCTAAATGTTCCAATTAGCTATGTATTTGCCGAAAATATGTCCCAAATATTAAAGACAAATCCTATCGAAGGAAAGCAGACAAAAGCGGAGTTTGTATCAAGAGCTGTCTGTTTTCTTCCCATACCCAGATTATGCCGAAAATCTGCAAATAAAATTCCACAAAATTTGATAATCTGCAATAGACTTCCCTAAATCTTTCAATTAGCTATGTATTTACCGAAAATAATACCCAAAATATTACAGACAAATTCCATAAATAAAGAGGCAATTAAAAATAAATAAAATTCTTTCCAATTTATGTACATTTTTGTCCATGACACCAAAAATCTCCACTTTCCGGAAATTTTAACATTTGTCGCTTAAACGTTAAAAATGTTGAACACAATATAAATTTCTTATCATTGCCAAATGGTCTGATACACAATATTTAGCCAACATTTGCCCCATGTTCCACCCACACCAAAAGGCGTTACTCTGAAGGTAACAAGAATCTGCAATGCACTTAAATACGAGTCTACCATGTACAAGTTCCGCGATAAGTTACGGTTTCTGGTTTATGTGCAAGTCCAAGTTCTGTAGCATATTGTAACTAGTAGTAGACAGTGCAGCAAACAATGGAGACTCTAAAAGTAGTTGTTGTTCAAAGCCTTCCGTACAGTGTTGGCGGTAAACAACAGTTGGCCATAATGCTCGCTTAAACCGTTGAGACGTTGGCTTTTCTTTGAACGTTGATTGCAACCAATATATTTTAGTTTCTTTTATATGCTGTTCGCTGTTTGGACTTGTTTTTGTTTGAGTACTTTTATAGCAACAAAAAATGCATATCTAACAGACGACCCTTGTCTGTAGTCAACGTTGCCTGCACTAAAGGAATAAATTAACGAAATGAATCCATGATGTTCTGGGCCGTATTGCAAAAACATTTCTAACGACCCACCAATGTCGTCGTCACATTTATAGACCAGGGCCATTGAACTGTTATTGACCGACCCACCGACCGACCAAATGTACGGTCCAACGAAAACGACCAAACAACAGAACGACACTTGTGTTAGTCTTGACAGACTCTGGCGACGTTATAAACTACACACTTTGAAGCACATTAATTACAACGTTGACCACCTTTTTGAAACCAAATATAGCCCCAAACATACACTGATTTCTCTTTGCAAGTTTATTTTGCTTTGAATTGAAATTATTGCTGCACGTGTTTCATGTACAATGTTCTTAGTTATGCCATGCCAATCTGATGGCATCAGAATTTTAACAAACCGCAACTGACGACCGCATACTAATTGATTTTGTTTCATACGTTTCTTGTGTTTCACTATTTTCTCAACAGGCGAAATATTCCTAATGCGACCTCTCGAAGATATCGCCGCGATCACGCATGTGGGCGATCCCGTCTTGCTCACGGTTATTGCCGAAGAAGTTAAGGTTGGTCGTGACGAGCCGCCAGCCATGGCATCCACGGTGCAATTGGCATTCTTTCTGCCCGAACGAACCAATTCGGCGCCATACTTTGAGAACGATCAGTAAGTACATAATATAGTTGAAAGATATATGAATTGGTTGAGTGTGCTGTAGAAAATACTACGCCAAAATCATGTAGTCTCTGTTGGAGTAAAGCAATGACATTTTTCCCATCTTGTCTCTTTTCCTGTAGTTACATTTCTCGCGTAGATGAAAATGCTCCCCAGGGCACCGCATTGACATTCATCGATCCTTATGTGCCGCGCGTCTACGACGATGACACTGGCAAAAATGGCGTCTTCTCGCTGACGTTGCTCAACAATAACGGCACATTCGAGATCTCGCCAAATGTCGCCGAACGCAGTGCCTCATTTCTGATACGCGTACGTGACAACGTACTGCTGGACTACGAGGAGCGACAGTCGGTGCAATTTCAAATATTAGCGCAGGAGTTGGGTCCGGCTACCAATCTCTCTGCCATTGTTAATGTAACCGTTTATATTAACGACGTCAATGACAATCCGCCAGTATTCACTCAGCCGGTCTATACCGTAGAGCTTCCTGAAAACATCACAGTTGGCACAAAGGTCGTGACAGTGCATGCGAACGATCTGGACACAGCCGATTTAGGTGGACGTGTGCGCTATACTGCGATACTTGGTTACTTAAATACCTCGCTCAATTTGGATGCCGAAACGGGTCTTATAACGGTGTCGACGAACAAACATGGATTCGATCGCGAGGTGATGCCAGAGTATCATCTGTATGTCGAGGCGCGTGACAATGATGGCACCGGCAACAGGGCTCAGGTGCCATTAGTCATAAAGATTATTGATGTGAACGACGAGAGCCCCGTCTTTGAGAAAGATTTGTACGAGTTCATATTGTCGCCGGATTTGCATAGTTTTACATCGACCGCTGTTATACACGCTGTAGACAAAGATGCTACGGCGCCAAATAATGAAGTGCGATATGAAATAATTAATGGGAATTATGACAACAATTTTGCTTTAGACAAAGTGACTGGCGAGCTTACAGTGCCCGAAAAGATTAATTTGCGTGCAAAAAAAGAAATAAATTCACGGCATCGCAGACAGACGGCATCGGCGCCAACTGATGATATATTCCTGTTAACGGCAAGAGCCTATGATTTGGGCGTGCCTGTTCGATTTAGTACAACCACCATCCGAATTTATCCACCGGAGAGTCGTACGCGCACTGTAACTTTTGTCGTTCCTGGACTAAATCCGGACAAAGCTAAAACTGAGGAGACTCTCTCCACCATCACAGGGGGCAAGGTGATCATACACGAGATAAGACCATTGCGCCCAGATGAACCCGGAGCAAAGAATATACCCGGTGGTGGCGGTGCAGATAATAAGGACCGAAGTGTAGTGACCGCAACGGTTTTGTACGACAGCTCTTCTGTGGTTGATATATCACAAATTCAGCAGAGGCTGTCACAGCACAACAGTTCCTATGCTATCATGACTCGTGGCGAGACGGAGGAAACCGATGTAAGTGTGGCGTAATGCACCGTGTGGAGCTTTACATTCTTAATATCTTAATAGACTCTAACACCATTACAGACCCTCTACAAGGCCGAAAATAAGTTACTCTTTTGGCTGCTAATACTGCTGGCCACGTTGGTGGCATTAACCATTTTGATTTTGTTGATGTGCTGCATTTGCTCATGGTGCCCGCTCTATGGTGCGGCAAGGTAAAGAAAATATTTGGAATATTTTTATTATATAACGCTTTACAACACTTCGAAACAACGTTTTTCGAATATCTCAAATATTTAACACTAAGAACTACTTCTAGACAAAACGAACTTTCATGTTATCTAAAATACGTAGCCGCCTATCATGTTCCCATCGAAGCAAATCATTCTATCTTAATCCTCTCTTTTTCTCTTGTAGCAAAAGAATAGTTAATATCAGTAGAACTGAGGACGATGTTCATCTAGTTCATAGGGAAATGGCAAATGGAAAACAAACAAAATCTGTTCAGGTAGATTTTGAACATGGATAAAATTTTGCTATATTTTCACACAAGTAGAGAAACGTAGTTCTTATTTTGCAAATAAACTATTTATATCACTCTTTTGGCAAATTTTATGTCAGCGCTAAAATGCACAGTTTTTAAGTTTTTCATTTTTTGTTTCCTTATCAAACGTAGTTGTTGTTGGTTCTATTGTAATTGCATTAACCATTTCATATGTATAGAATTAACACACTCCTGAGGTTATTTGTGAAATATAAGTTCCAAGGTCTCGTCTTCTGCTTTTGCTTATCAAACCTAGAATATAAGTTTTTGTTTAGTTTTTGTTTAATAATAACTGAATCAAACTAACCCCATATAGGTCGCCGAGTGGATGGGAAGAAGAGAGGCCTGGTCCGCGGAGAAACCACCAGATCCACGAACGAAACCTACCCGTTGGGAATTCCGCGATGGACGTGAACAGCCTGACGAAAGCATAGAAGGACATCCGTCCGGAGTGGCAGAGAATGCTGAAGTCCCAGAAGGACATCGTGTTCGATCTGCCGACGAGCAACATAGACGTGTTAGAATAAAGTAAGTGAAATTAACTCAATATCATATTCACATCTTTTGCACGTTTTTCATTATTTTCATGTTTTCAGAAATACCCGTACTGCCAAAGACGATACTCATCTTAGTTTTCATAACTCTAGAACTAATTTAATTAACGATCGTGATGTTTACATTGAAGATGTGATCGATGAACGAGAACTAGTGGACGAAGCCGACGAGCATTTTCATCGTAGTAAAGCCACAACCCAGATGGCACAGCAACAACAGCAGCAGCAGCATCAACGCAAACGTTATGCTGCCGACGAACGACACGTTGACGACGATTCAATGCGACGTCACGAAATTGATCGTGGCAGTGACATTGACTACAACACCGCACGAAGCAGCCTCAAAAACAAACGCGAATACTTTATAAAAGATGGAAATGTGGAGATTCTTCAGCTAATGACTCGCGATAAGACTCGTGATGAGGGTGTTGCGGATGAGGACAACATTTATGTAAACGTGCCTCTCAAAGCGGCAAACTTAACGCACCCTCATTTGTTGATGGTGGACAACAGTGGAAAGGAGATTCTCATGCGGCGGTTTATCGAGGAACAACCCGATGGCAAGCAAATCATACGTGAACACTATCAGATCGTTCCGGGTGCCACGTACATTCAATCAATGCCTAACGAAGTGCAACAGAACTCCACACTCAAGGGTGACACATTTCCATTGGGTAAATCGGGACCGAATAGTGTCGTGTATTCGCAAACAGAGCCAGAGGTGAAGGTTATCCACACACAGCCGGCACAGGGAGTCGTGAGTGTGCAAGTCGAAGATTATCCACATCAAATGGAGCCTGCAACGTCGAATCAATCACTTACACACGAGTTGGAGAGCTCATTAAAACAGCAGAATGCCCTACTTAGACAGATTCTGCTGGAAAAGGAGAAATTAGAGGTGCGCTATACACAGCAGGAGGTGGCACTTGAAACACAAAGCCTTCCAGGTCAGTCCATGGCAATTGCAATAGCTACACAAACAGATTGCGATGCCGGCACACAAACCGACGTAGATGCAGACTTTATGCAACGCACCTCGGTGACTTCGCAGGGCATTACAATGCGCCGCAGAGCACGCAGCGAGAACGATGACTCCGTGTCTGAGGATGAGTACGAGTATGTGCGCTACAGTCCACCAAACAGTCCCGAAGGTGTCTACTGGATTAAACGCAAACGTCAGAAGAAACGCAGTAAACAACGCTACGAGAGTCGTCCGCGCAAACGTATTGTTATGGTGGAAGAAGTGAAGCGTAAAATAAAAACACCAATTAAAGAGGAAGACGATGAGTTCTATGAGTACCGCAAGCGCTCGCCGCCGAAAAAAGCTGTACGAAGTCATGGGGAAACTAAAACGAGTATTTTGCGACGCATGAAAAACGAACAAAATAAGCGACCAGCGGCTTCGAAACGTAGTACGGAAATGCTAAACCGAGACGTGCTGATGGAAATATCCGATTCACTGGACGAGAAAGCTAGTCCCGAAGAGCGTAGAAGGCATAAGATACGTGTGGAACAAGTAGAATACTACGAGCAATCCGGTGAAGAGGAATACGACGAAGATTACGATGAAGAGGGCGGTAACTCGGTTGACTCAGATGCCAATGAAATTGTTATCAAAAGTAATGCATACACACCAAGCCATCACGAAAAGGAGCAGTACCAAAAGGATGCAAACACCCAACAGAGCAGATATGAAATTCACGTCACAGATGTTGCCGCTGGTGCTTCCTCGCGCTCATCATCTGAACAGAAGGATCAGCACTCTGGCGCCAAGTCAAGACTATCACGGAAAGACAGTGTCAGAGGAAGTAACTCTGGCCGAATGTCACACGGCCAGACTACATCCGAACCGCCGCATAATCGCAATTTCATAGCCAAATCCATGTCAGATGACAATACTGCTGCTAAAAAAGCTGCATCTAACAATGAGGTACGCAATTCGAAACGCATAATCAAGGATCGAGTATATCAGAGTGAAACAGACTTGATTGATCGCTATGAAGTGGCGGAACAGACAACGCGTGGCGTGCCAAAATACATGGAATGGTATTATAGCAAAAAGAAACCGATTGCGGTTAGTGGACGCACATCGACCGATTCGTCAAGAACACAACCCGTGACCAAGAAAAAGAAGAATGTTACTGGTGCGGTGAATCGCATTTCCAAGACGCGCATCAATACACGCCCGGAAGAGTCACACTTTGCAGAGGAGGGTAAATATAAGCCAGAGCCTGCCCCACGTAAGTCGCCTCCCAAGGGAAATCGCATGCTGAAGGAAGATATAGTAATGAACAAACAACACAAACCCAAAATAGAAACCGAGACAAATCATCCACTAGTGCAGCATTCCGAACATCGTTTCGAACGCGAACACGCACCGGAAGTACCAATTGCACCCACTAAACTGCCACACTACATGTACCCGGAGACACCACCCTTTGCCACAACCACGGACCAAGTAAGCAAAAAACTCAAACCAAAGCCCTCACCTATCAAGGAGAACGAAGTCAAAATGACCAACACCAAGATAAATCTCTACATCGAGGATCCGAGTGCGTCGAATGCACTGGGGCACAGTGCGCAAAAACAATTGAACGTCTCGACGCTGGAGGACGACCATGACTCGGGTATCGCTATGAATTCACTGCTCAACAGTATGGGTCGCCGGAATCCCATAGCCGAGAAGAAAAGCGTCTTTGCCATTGCATACGACGATGTGAGTCGCGTTAAAAGAATCGCTTCCGGCGGTGAATCTCCGCAGTACTCATAACAATCCCGAACGCTACCAGTTGAATCCGATGCTATAGCATAAGTAGACGGACGTTATATTCAAAAATGAACACATGTGATAGCCTAATAATATTTAATATTTACTACTCTGTTAATGCTTTTAAAGTATTCTTAATTTAAACTGTTATGGTTGAGCAACTAGTTTTCATGCAGCACACGATTGTAAATAAATACATCTTTTTATATTTATTAAGTATATTATATATTAAGTATACATATCGTATATATATATATATAGGTGGTGTGCAGTATATAAGGCACATATTCTAGAATAATTAAGAAACCATTGTAATTTATAGCTAATAAAACTTTATGTTTTAACATTCCTACTATCGCTATTAATTTGTAATCATTTTATAATTTCCATTTCAACACTCACAGACTAACCAAATGGAAATTCTGATTTTTGTTTAAACTCGCCAGTGAAAGAAACTCTCGTTAGTTAGCATGTTCTAAATATTGTTTTCAATTCTGTTGTATGTAGCTGTAAAATATTTACCATTTATTTAAGATAACTGCCATATCAGATATGAAACAAATAGACAACTAATAAACTACAATTCATTAAATCAAATATGTATATTAGCAGCCCACATAATCATTATAAAATAACCTACTGTCGTATCGTATGTAAATATTAATATTAAGATTAGTTAAGCACGTATTTAATACATTTTGAAAACGATTTATAGTCTATTTTACATTCTAGTGTTACTTACTGTATGCATGTATTATATTTATTTTAAGAGTTACAGAACGCAACATTCTAGAATTTTTATGAGAAATAAAAATAATAAAAAAATGATACAGTCTACTTGGTTTTTACTTCAGTTATTCTATTCCATATAGGGCAAGTATAGTTTAGATTGTGATGTTTTGGTTTTTTGTAGATCTAGTTAATTATTTTGAATGTTGGAAGAAATGCACAGTGGCTTTAAATTAGTATTTATTTTTTTCTTTATAATTTTATTTAAAAACCATAAAATAAATTTTACGTTAAAAATTCAAAACTTTAGTAAAAGATAAATATTGTAGTTAAAATGCAAAACGTTTTTACAATTTTGAATTTTAAATATACATTTTTTAAAAATCATAATAACTTAGAAAATAAGCTTCCAAAAACCGTAAATAAAGCAAATAATTTAGCGCATACATAAACCCATGCGCATCGGTTGAGTTATGCCAGACACAAACCCGCGCGATTTTGCAGTGTATTTGTTGTTGCTGCTTGCTGTTGATTCTGGGCGCCTGGTGTAAAAGAGAATTTTGTGATTTCGTGATTTCATAAAGTCAAGAAAAAATATTTTAAAGCGAACCAAAAACTATTAAAAATTCAAATACGCATTTAATCTAAATAATCATTATCCAAAAGAATAAATTAAATAAAAAATCATTTTTGTAGTTAAAAAATTATTTTTTTTCTTTCAAATTTTATTAATCGATTTTTTGTTCAAAAAATTTTATTTTGTAGAAATATATATAAATAAAAGTGCTCCGCAGTTTTACTAATTATTCTCTACAGAAAAAACATTATCTCGTTTAGCGCATTCACAATTATTTTTTTATCGTATTTTGAAAGTAAGTGGTTAGCCCATCCTAATTATTGATTTTTGGAAAATTTAAAATTTTCGAGTTTTGAGTCATTTTTAGATGATTTTTGCCCGCTGAGCTCGAATCTGCAAACAGTTTTGCAATATCTCGACTGGTTTTCTCATAATATGCATTTACATTTAATGAAGAACGATGACTGAAGGGAATATGTAAAAATTAAAAGAAAAATTTCTATGCTTATGAAAAAATTATTTTTTCAGTTAAAATGCAAATTTTTTTATAAATTTTTAGTTTTTTATTTATATTTTTTTTTAAATCCGAATAACTCGGAAAAAACCTCGAAAAATCGTAAATAATTAAAATAAAAACTGTAGCAAGTACACACACCGAGGTGGATTTGGTGAATTATGTAATACACAAACCCGTGCGTATTTACATAATATTTGTTGTTGTTGCTTGCTGTTGATTCTGGGCGCCTAGTACAAAGAGTACTGTGCGATTTTGTGATTTCAAAAAGTCGACATTTTTTATTAAAACATATATAAAAATTATAATAAATTCAAATACGCATTTTATCCAAATAATATTAATTTCAAAGAATTAATTAAATTAAAAATCATTTTTGTAGTTAAAAAATTATTTTTTACTTTCAAATTTTATTAATCGATTTTTGGTTCATAAAATGTTATTATATAGAAATATATCGATATAATTATGCTCCGCAGTTTTACTAATCATTCTCTACAGAAAAAACTTTATCTCGTTTAGCGCATTCACAATTATTTTTTTATCGTATTTTGAAAGTAAGTGGTTAGCCCATCCTAATTATTGATTTTTGGAAAATTTAAAATTTTCGAGTTTTGAGTCATTTTTAGATGACTTTTGCTCGCTGAGCTCGAATCTGCAAACAGTTTTGCAATATCTCGAATGGTTTTCTCATAATATGCATTTAAATTTGAATGCGAAATAAAAAAAATTGTGAATGCGCTAAACGAGATATAGTTTTTTTCTGTAGAGAATGATTACTAAAACTGCGGAGCAAAATTATATCGATATATTTCTTCAAAATTAAATTTTATGGACCAAAAATCGAATAATAAAATTTGGAAGAAAAAAATAATTTTTTAACTACAAAAATGATTTTTTATTTAATTTTTACTTTTGTATAATCATTATTTAGATTAAATGCGTATTTGAATTTTTAATAGTTTTTGGTTCGCTTTAAAATATTTTTTCTTGACTTTATGAAATCACGAAATCACAAAATTCTCTTTTACACCAGGCGCCCAGAATCAACAGCAAGCAACAACAACGAATACTCTGCAAAAACGCGCGGGTTTGTGTATTGCATAACTCAACCGATGCGCATGGGTTTATGTATGCGCTAAATCATTTGCCTTATTTACGGGTTTTCGATGCTTTTTTTCTAAGTTATTACGATTTTTTAAAAATGTACATTTAAAATTCAAAATTGTAAAAACGTTTTGCATTTTAATTACAATATTAATTTTTTTACTTAAGACTTGAATTTTTAACGTAAAATTTAATTTATGGTTCTTCAATAAAATTATAAATAAATAAATAAAATATCGACTATGTAATAAAAAATGTAATATATTTTTAATATAATGAAAAACCATATCTCGTTTAGAGTCTGCCCAAACTATGTCTCAACCAGAATTTGTTTTTGTTTTGATTATATATGTTGTGTAACTATATAATAAAAATATTAATATATGTTTAATGTACTGAAATTAAAACACAATAATACAAGTTTTACAATATTAACATTATTTTGTAAGCTTTTATTTTAATTTTTCTCAGTACAATGATGTATTTTTTTTTTGTGTATATTTTATAAATATGTTTAGTACTTTCAGTGATGTATGCGAAAATTATATCTGTCCATTGAAATAAATTGTGTACAAACAATTAAAAATTGTTTACAATATTATAAAAGGCAATTTTTACTTTTACACAAATATATAAACTAGAAATATATGTAATAAATGCATTATATTTGGAGCAAAAATAGTTTTGTTTGTCCTTAATATCTATAATAAATGTAGAGATTCATTTTGGTGTATTAAAAACATAGACGAACTGCAGTGTGTTTCGCGAATACAATATCTGTAAAAGAAGTTTCTAAATTATAAAAAAAATCAAACATTTTTAATAAATTTGTAGTACTTACCAATTCCTAACTTTATTTACCATGTCCTTTAGTTTATCAAAATTGTCCTCTATTTGATCTTGCATCTTTTTGGCGGTACTATCCTCCTCATAATAGTAGAAATAGTAGACAAGTCCACCGACAATAATGAAGACCACCAGCAACGAACTTATAATAGATATAAGAACGCTCAGTGCGCAGTTGAAGCAGCTGTGGAAAATACATACAAATTATTTTTTATTATTATTTATTAATAACATTTTAAAATCACTGACGTGTTGTTAGTAATACTTTACAACAAAAAAAAGAGATCGCATAATAACTATGGAACCGAGTTCATAAAATGACCCTTAGCCATGAGGAGATAGCGGTTGTAATAACACCTACAACCGCTATCTCCTCATGGCTACGGGTCATTTTATGAAATGCTTAATATTTGAATACAAAAAGAAGCCAGTAGGAAAGGTTAGGTCACATGGGAAATTTTGAATTAAGAATATTGTGATAGTTGGTGTTATGATGAAGTTAGTAAGAATCATGAAAGTGATAGTTGATCTAAACCGACTGTAAATACCCTGCACATATGTGATAATGTGTGTGGTGACCACTTAAAGTGGTAATCCCCGGTGACCATTTAAAGTGGTCACCAGGGATTACAAATCCTGAAATTACCTACAAACTTGAAATCGCTGAAGAATTTCCTTTTATTTGATACCCATATGTACAATTGGGTAGATATAGCGAATTTCGATAACTTTTTCGAGAACCACAAGTTTGTTCTCGAGAAAACATTATTTTCATATATTTGAGCATAAAATCAATATATAATTGACCAAAAAGTTCACCTAAGCTCGTATGAAGTAAACTTCATCTGTAGATGATGTTGTTGAACATAAGTGGTCGGTTCACAGGTCACAATGGACCGATCATGCCAATTTTCTTGTCAATGACAGCGTAGATGTTCAAGTAATCTAAATTAAAAATTTCATTTAGCTCTTCTATTTGTTATGTAATCTTGATTTCAACGGACAGACAGACGGAAATCGCTAAATCGACTCAGTAGGTCATGCTGATCAAGAATATATATATACTTTTCATACCGAAGATGCTTCCTTCTGGATGTTACAAACGGCGTATCAAACTGAATATACCCTTTCACTCTTTGTGTAGGCTATAAAAATCAGAAACTCTTAATACCATACTGCCGACTGACTGACCCAAAATCTACACTTAATTTTAATTTTTCAAACGATAAAAAATAAATTAAAAATTTACTAAAACCATATATTGAAATTAAACATACATTGAACACAGACAAAAATAATTGACGTATATATAGCAACCGATATTAATAGCATTAATTCATCAATCCAGCAATGAAATTCACTCATTTAATAAAAACATTGGCTATTCTTCGTTCGCTTATATACGTTAATGCAGCAAAGAATTTAGTCGGCGGAGTTTTAGAAAATATAATAGAATTGCTGCAACTGTACCGAATAATTAATTTGCTGCATTGACGTACAAATATTCATATTAGCAAACGGAATTGCTGATTTAACGAAGAATAACAAACATTTTTTATTAAATTAGTGATTTTCATTGCTGGATTGATTAATGAATGCAATTAATATTGGTTACTATATTTACGTCAATTATTTTTTCTGTGTATAGCACACATGAGAACTATTTAATGATTCCCAGATACTTAATTGAATTTGTCTGGAATTATAAGTGACAAATATAAATAAAATAAGCCAATAAACGTACTCTAGTTTCAAATTGTTAACTGTGTGCGTTTATTTGTGCGTTTAATTATAACTTGGACTCACAAGACATAAACACTGTATCAAGTGTCTGTTGAATAGACAAACAGCGATCTAATTGCAGAATCGTTTATCTTCAGCTGTTGTTAAACTGATAAACGCTATCAAAATACGATGATGTCATGATAATCTTTGCAAATATAGTATAAATACCGCATAGGGTTGCGTGAGTCGGCATTAATATGGTATATTCGACTTTTCCGGAAGCTACACATTCAAAATATGTACATTAAACCTCACCCTACTTTTTGCTGAGACTATGTCTCGTTATGCGTCGTTGAAGACGAGATACCCTCTCGTATAAAAAAATATATAAATATAAACAAAAAAAGACCCTTTACAGGACGAATGGCGCCAGTTGGAAGGACGATAATGCTATAATTTATCACTAGTACCACCGTATGATAATAAAACGAACGAAGAAACGAAAGTTTGTTAAAAGTAGTGGTTGTGATGGTTGCGTCACCGCTTTACTACTCCATCACGCATTGGCGCCAAATAAAAATTATTTACGTCTGGTGCTAATACTCCTCCTCCACCCCAAGTACACATAACTATTTCATTTATTTTTATTAGAATTTTGCATATTTCTTTTAATAACTTAAGTGTGCCGCACCCATTTTCGACATACTTTCATGTGGTACAATTTGTTTTTTAATTTGTTTAAAATACAATTTAAAAATCAATGAAGTTGTAGGATGTTGCACTAGAGGAATTAAGGGATAATTGCAAAATGTGCATGACGTGCCACATTCAATTTAGTGTGACATTCGGTGACACAAATTTGCTTTTAATGTATTTTTTAAAGAACTTAAAAAGTTTAGTTTCTAGTTTATGCACATCCAGTTTAATTGTTAAACGTTGGTTGTAGTGACTAACTAGTTTTAGTCACTTTATGACTTTGTAGAATAAAACCGAAAATATAAAAGTGTTTTAACCGTGTGGCACCTAAAAATCTTTATTACAACTTAATGCCACATACATTTTACTAATTTATTCTGTTTTACATACAGTTCTGTTTTACTAAACCGCTTTTTTTTGCTCACAATTTCAGTTGTCTTATTATGGCTTCACAAGACAAAAATTTCACTGTTCTATAGAAATTGTAATTTAATGAAGTTCATTGACGCATTTTTGCCATATTGTGTACGAGCAGGTAGAGTAAATTTTAAGATTATTTTGATAGCAGGTGTCGGTGTTAAGACTGTTACAAGAGTTAATCGAAATAGGGTTTGTACAAATGGTTAGTTCAAACTTCTGTTCTACACACCTTAATCCTGTTATGTTTAGGTAGAAAACTAGCTTCACAAAGTTATTTTTTTCAGTGCAACTTTAAAATTTGGTACTTTTCAAAACGACTACAGTCCTGAATCGAAATATTTCAATAGGGACAACAAATTTGGAATAAAAATTACATTTCAAAAAATTCGAATATATTCACCGAAGGACAAAATGATCTTGAAAACATGGATAAGAGCACTAATCGTATACTCAAAATAGAAGAAAGAAGAAATCGTTTGTGTATTTTACGAAAATATTCGTGAAATCCACGAAATATCGTGTATATGAATCGTTCGTAACAAATATTTTGGAAAAAATAAAATTTAAATCACAAAAAAATCGAGTATTCTACGAATTATTCGTATTATATTTCGTAAAATGTCCTAGAAATTATTTTGAGTGTATGCGACTTAAAAGCTACACAGGACCACAAATATTTTGCAGTAAACATATTATGTTACATGGTGTTGAGCGTAAGAAAGAATTATAGAAGTAGTTTCGGTAGATGTTTGCTTTAAATTTCCCAATAATAACGAGTTGGGAAAGTTAGGTCACATGGGTAAGTTCGGTCACAAGGGGCGGATTTTTATAGTCGGTCGGGCCCGACTATGGAATACCCTACACCTTTGGTGGGGATATTAATGTGGGATATTTAATTGCATACCTTAATTTTAAAGATTTTAATTATGCTGAACCTCCCCACCCTCAGAATATTATTCACATATCAGAAATTTACGTCTTATATCCCCATAAATTAAAAAATTTATTTAAACGTATAAAAAACTAATAAAAAAATATATATATATAATTGGGCGGACAACGTCTTTATTTAAAATATTGAAAGGCTAATATTTCATAGATTTGATTTTAATAATTTACGGATCAAATTTCCACTATGAAAACCCGGGAAATAATGAAAAAAAAAGTGGGCGGATCACGCCCATTTTTGGACCACATATTTTTAGGTGAATTATAATAATACGTTTTAAATTTTATACCTATATCTTGTATACTTTTCGAGTTATTAGTTTCTAAAGAGTTATAAAAAAGTGACTTGTATGGGAGGTGGGCGTGTCCGTTGACCGATTTGGCTCATTGTCAAACTCAGTTCCTACTTATAGCTAAAATATATTGAGACGAAATTTCATCGCATTCTGATCAGTATTTCTCAAGTTATTCTGTATTCGGACAGCAAGACAGCAAGACGGGCAGACAGACAGACAGACGAACATGGCTAAACGGACTCGGGTAGTGATGCTGATCAAGAATATATATACTTTTCCATACCGGACACGCCTCCTAAGGGGCGTTACAATATATGCACAAAGTTAATATACCCTGTACCTCATAGGTGTAGGGTATAAAAATGTCGGAAAAAAGTAAGAGGGATATCAAATATGTCATAATTCCAAAGTAGGTTACATTGAATTGTTATGCCAGAAGTCAAGAGCAGCATACTACTCAATATCCACATCGTCCATATGTTGTCTGTTTTGTGAAATAACAGACAACATTGGGTCTTGCTTGCATTAAAATCAACTCTATATATATATATATATATATATATATATATATATATATATATATATATATATATATATATATATATATATATATATATATATATATATATATATATATATATATATATATATATATATATATATATATATATATATATCTTTTTTGAGATCTTTTAAACCAAAATAGGTTGATAAGTCAAAAATTTGTTTCAGAGTTAATTTAAAATTTTTGTAAGTCCACATAGGATATTTTAAAACATTAAAAATGATATGTTCTGATTCATTGGGTCCTATGACTTAAGAATATATTAAACTATCGAAGAGAATTCAACAGGACTTCTTACAGGTCATTGTCGGCTTGCTAAACATCTGACTAGGATGGGTATACAAACGGACAGTACATGTAGATTCTGTCTAGAAGACGATGAAGATCCAGAACACATTTTAGAAACATGTCCAGCGCTAACGCGTACAAGAATGCAAATACTTGGAAATGGACAACAAACGATATTAGAAAGATGAACCCTAACCATATAATCAGGTTTTTAACTGAGATAGGCTTGACGGACATCCTATAGTACTATTAGAACCATAACCCCCTATAAATAGTATAGGGAGATGCCAAAGCTGAGAATGGCTTCAGTCATGGTATCAAGAGGGGCACAATAGATCTATTCAGGTCGCAGTGCATTATCCCGAAGCAATAATAATAAATAATAATATGTTCTGATATCGAGTAGGTTGAACGAATTAAAATGGTTATTTAGCTACAAAAATTCGTATTATTAAACAAAGTAACAAATAATGGATACTAAATGTGACAGCTGATTTATAAAATTTGTTGATAGAAATTATTCGCATAACTAGAGAGCTGAATATATAAATTAAAGTGAAAAATATGTATGCACCGGAAAATTCGTGTCAATTTAGTTTACAGCTCTAACAAGTTTGATATTTGAAAGACCCATGCTATATAATTTATAACGTATCAAATGTACCCTAATTTAAAATGCCAATAACGTCTAAAAAAAAGTATTTTATATACCAAAAAAAAAAGTTTAATTAAATTATAAAGTCAGTTAAACTGAGATTAGTTTGATTAAACGCTGTACAAATTTACTAAACACAGCAAATATCAGCGGATATGCGTTGTATCTATTACGTATTTCGACGAACATAAACAAAGGAAACGTTCGTTCGCTTGTGTAGATTTTTATTTGGGATGCCAAGTTGTGGAGTATTTCAAGAATTGTATTCTTAAGATACGAAATGAAAAATACAAGTACAAGTTTATTTTGTGGGTAAACAATGAAAGATAATTACACTGTGCAACTGACACAAGCAATGATGACAATGAATATAAAATGAGTTCAAGTTGATAAAGTGAATTCCATAAATTCAAGGTACTTTTTCGATTCTGATACTATTTAGTAGTACTGCTTAAAAATAGGCGTCATACAAAGAGATCTATCGATGATGCATTATGCAGTTATGTAGTTTTTTTATATATTATTTTACATATTGCAGTAAGTATTTTTAATTCTATATCTAGTTTGACCTAATTTATTTTTTTGCTTTATTTTAGTATAAATGTCTTAACATTCATAACTTCTCTGAGAAACTTACCAACAGACTACGTTTTCAGCTAGACACTTGCACATTTTAGTAGATGCACTTTGAGGTCTGTACGTTGAATTAAATTTTATTAATATGTGCTACTGCTCCGTGAAGACTTTACAAAGTATCGAAGAAACAACCAACGGTGGTGGCAGACGGCAAACAACTGACAAATAAAATAAAAACACTCGTCTGCCGGGTTTGCAATTATGAAACGACGTAGAATAGAACAAAAACCACGACAACAAAGTGTTTTTTTGTTGTGAATGCGCACTACTATGCGCAATACTACATAAATCGGGAACGAACGGAAATGGAATTTGGAAAATCAACTTTAATTTATTAAATAGCTTTGCGTAAAACCATTTTCAGAGTGTTTTAGTAACAGGGATGCAACGAAAGTAATAAATAAAAATTTTTACTTGTACATACAAACTTATCTATTAACCCTAAAACTATGTGATAATTAAAATAAATGTAAAATAATGTTCATTTCGAACCAAAGTTTACGAATCTTAAACAACAAGCTTCATATATGTGGAATTACCCGAGTGGAAATTTCTTAAGTTTAGTTTTTAGCCGAATCCGTCTTTGATCAGAAGGTCATCTGAATTGATCCTGATCAGGATGGACTCGGTTAATCCTAAGTTCAAATCCACGTAAGGCCTAATTCGTCTTTTACATACAATTCTGATCTAAAGTCTATTTAATGGAACCTCATCTGACACTTATAAAAACATCTGATTGTAAATTGTATTATTATAATATGATCGATATGTTTCCGAGTAGAAATTAATTCAGGATAAGAAAAGATCATGTTCAGGAAATCCTGAATATGAATCAGGTTGGGATCTCAGATATTGTTATCGCACACAGAAAAATCCTCTTTTGGCATGAGGTTAATTGAACCAACGTTTCATTGTTGCAACCGAAATACATTTGTTGTAACCTCATGTCATTAAAATTAACGTACCAATTTTTACTCTAACCGAAATGTTGGTCCGCGCAACTGCACGTTCGGTTCTCGTAACCTCATGATTGCAATTTTAATTCTTCCAAAATTTGACGTTTGTGCATTTGTTACGGCAACTGAGTACGTTATTGTATCAACAAAATAAATGCCAACCGGCAACCTCATGTTTATCAGCAGTTCGGTTGCCAGTTTCTTGCCAACAATTATGGATACATGCAGAAACAAATAAACGTCAAAAATTTTCGCTAACAATAGGAGATTCATTAATTAAGTAAAAATGCGAAATAAATATATGAATATTAATAAAATTATGAATGAATTCAATATAAATTGAAATAGTTTTGTACTTTGTTTAATTATGGTGAAATAAAATATTAAATGTGTCTTCATACTGCTTTTATTTTTCAGGGAACAGGAATTAATAGATATACTTTTTGAATTTGTTTGTGACATACTTGCGCATCAAAAATTCATATAGAAAACTTTACATAAATATGTTTTATATATAAAAAAATGTCATAATATAAAATTTCAATTGGAGGTTTCGGCATGCTTGCTGACTTAGAGGTTTAAACAACCACATGCTTGCTGACTAGGAGGTTGGCACAACCTCATGCTTGCTAACTAGTAGGTTAGGACAACCTCATTCTTGCTGACTAGGAGGTTGGTACAACCTCCTAATATATATTGGTGTGGTGAGATTATGTGAGATTAGTAACATCCAAATTTAAAGTTTAGTTGAAATCGATAACATTAGGCTTGAGATAAAGCGTACTGAATTTTTGGGTTCTATGGGAGGTGTCACTCCCCTCTGTCCAATCGGGTGTATTTGTGGTTTAGGCTAGTCCATGGACTTTATAGCATAGCAATGCAAATTTTCAGAAGAATACGATCAGAGGTTTTTCTATGAATCTGAATTATACACCAAAAATAAAAATGGGCGTTGTCAACGAATACTATATAGTGATTTTCTCCTGGGTCTGTTGAATATATATTCCAAATTTTAAGGAAATCCGTGCACAGGTGTACGTTTGCATGGCGCACAAACAAACAGACAAACAAAAAAATGTAAAATTTCAAATGTGATCACCTACAAAATGTGAACTACACTCACAGTTATAATTGCTTGGCGTGCAATTGTTTCAAAGAATATTCATTTGCATCTACCAAATGTAGTTTGCCCTAACTTAAATACATTTATGGCAAATAATAGAGCGAATAACAAACTATTAGTTGAATAATCTTTAACATTGATTGGAGAAAACAACTCTTAATCCATTTTCATTTTTTTATTTACATTGCTACGACAACTAAATTTAAGATGAGACAGAATCATATTTAGTTGTCTCATCAGATAGTTGGTTATATTGACTAAATTATATAACATAAGGTTGTAGCAATCAAGATTTTTTTTAGAAAAACGACACCAAAGCAGAACAAGAGCAGTCGCACAAGCTTTGTATTTTCTGCTGCTTACGTGCCATGTGTGAAAAATGTGGAATTCTTTTACATATTAGTTTTATATTACCAAAAATGCAAACTTAAACAAAAAAAAATAATAAATTAAATGGTTAAAAGGAAGAGTACAACTTTATATGACAAAATCGTATATGGGAGTTGCCACGACTCTCTGTCTAATCGCGCCCACATTATTCGTAACGATTGGAATTTTTAATATGAACATTTATTTCGATTTTTGAAACTGTTTAGTATGTCAGGAAATATAACATATTTAATGTTTTAGTTATATCGGAGGTGCCACACCCAATTTTACAAACACGCCCACCATCTATGTGACGATTTTAATGTTCAATAAGTTCACTTCTTTAGATTTTTATAACTTTGCTTTTAGTAGGTAGAGTTCTAGCAATTTTAAAGTTTTGCTTATACGGAAGGTGGCATGCCCCTTTATCCAATCTCTGCGACGATTGAAGTTTTTATTATGAACCTTTGTTTCCACATTTATAACTCTCTTCTAAGGAGGTCAGGAGTTATAGAATTTATAAGTTATGGTTATAGGGAAGGTGCCACGCCCTTTATCAAATTCCGCCCACATTTAGAAATATGATAAACAACAACAATATACATTTGTGAGTCAAATTTCATGACTGTGGCTATCTTAAATACACAGATATTTTGAATTAGAAGTTCAGTTTTGCCACACCCATTTTTGTATCTTAAGAGGCGAATTTCAAAAAATCATTTCGCAATGTGCTCTTACGTCGGGAGAGGAACCGGTGTTCCAAATTTCCAAAGTTATCTCGTGATGCTCTGGCACACACAGAACATTTCATTTTTATACATATATCGTCGGGATACTGCAAATCAGCCTAACTGCATCTGAAAATTGCGCCTAATTTTGTGTTACAATCGGGTTTTTAATGATATGTTGATCGGATGAATTGTATAAATGCAATTATAAGTTATGGCAAACTTAATTTTGTATGAAGTAAGTGCAGAATTGAGACTGAAAATAGTTTTGTTTCTTCTGTAAAATTCATTTTGTAAGAGGTATTCGAAAATGTAGATAGGCGGTTTTGTAGTAGTACCGACGATATATAGATTAAAGTTTAATTTAATCACAAGTCTGCTTGGAAATTTGCTATAATTTTGCTATAAAAAGTCGTTACCGACCAAATTCATTCATATCAATTTAATCGAATTCGCACACACCCTAAATACGCGCGTAATATTTTTTTGTATGGAGTATTACTTTTTTTTTTTATTACGATAGTATTTAAATCAAATTTTAATAGATTTTATTTACTTTAAAAACGTCACTTTTTTCTTAGTGTACTGATTGATTTCAATATCTATTAATTATTTAATATTTTAATAATTTTAAATATTTTATTATTTAAAACAATTAATTCTAAATTACCTATTTTTTGATAATTATTTCAACATATGATTTGAGCCCTGTAATATTTTGATTTCATAGTGATGCCAACTTCAGTCAATGTGCCTGTGTTTAAGTGCTACCCAGTACACTAACCGATGCATCCAAGTTCCACTGAAACCGTGAACAGAGTTTTTGGTTAACTTTTTTCATTATGGCCAACAGGCGCCCAGCAATGCACAGCACAACGATTTATGATAAAAATGCCAACACATTCACTGAAACGATACGTTTAAGGCGAAATGTTTATAAACATTGAAAGTGCTCTTGGTTGGTTGGTTGGGTCGGTTGATTCGGTCGGTTGATTGGTTAGTGCTGCCATTTAAACGAATCACATTGCAATAGTGGCCAAGCCACCAGCAGCGGTGACACAACGCGCAGTCAAAGCAAAACTCTGGCCAAGAAGAAGAAACGTTTGCTGCTTATTGGAACAGGAAAACAAAATCTCAAAAAAAAATTCATTACTCAATTAAATGCAATAAATGTTGCTGGTGCATGTTGCCCGGGCAACATTTGATGATGTGAAATGTGAACATTTTGTTGGTGGTTGTTGCAAAGATGTTTATTCTATCCATTTCTTAATGTGCACGACTGAGACGGCTAACTGATTGTATGTCTGTCCTGCCCGTCCGAATGTCTGTCCTGCTGCTGGTGGTAACTTTTAGACCAGACCTTTGAAGCAAATAATGCGCTCCGAAACTAAAACAAGTGATATTTTTAGACAGGCGCACAGAGACTTTTGTTCTGCATTAATTGTACTTGAAAATACTGTGAAATTTAACCACAGACAAAAGCTGGCTACCAACACTACATAGAAAATGAGAATAACAAAGATTAAGAGGGAGGTAAAAAACACAAACAGAAAAAGAATATTTTTTTTTATAACAAAAATGTATCAAATGCACAGACTCAAACATAGAGAGTGAGCAGTGTTTCTTGTTGTTAATGTATGCAAATTTGTTTGTAATATAACAAATACATGTTTTGCCTTGGTCGTTGTTATTGCTGTCGTCGATTTGCGTCGTACTACGTGTGAAAGCAGCTACACAGCAAGCACCAGAACTGACAGCAGAGCCATCAACTAAGTTTGCTGCGCTCCCAGCAACATAAAAGACGGTGCTCCGTTTGATGAGGTTACCTCAAATCGACGTGTGCCGTTGGCTGTTAAGTGGAGCTTTCCATAACAGAAATACATAATACTTTTAACATTTGGTGTTAGTTCGTTGCTGTTTGTAATCGCTCTTTTGGTGATTGTTTTTGGCTACTTAAATTTTAATGATTTCTTACAATCAGTGTTTTGTTTGCGTAGTATTTAATATTATTTAATAAAGGTACACTCGACATAAAATATGCTTAAAATACATGAAAAAGTAAGTGTATTTGATGTCAAAATACGTGAAAATTATCCACGAAGTAATTAGTACTGAGTAATAAGTTGGAATTAGAGATGGGCGCGTGCTTGTTTTTGATGTCACGGACACGGACGGGCAAGGCGATAAGTGACACGCACGAGCACGCACCTTTTAGATTTTTGGAATCGGAATCGTTATTTAAAATGTGTGGAACTGGAATCGGAACCCATCTATTTTTCTGGTTGGTATCGGAACCGCTATTTTAAAAATCTAGGAACCAGAATCGGAACGTATATTATAGTCCCCGTCAGGGACCGCAAATTACCGGAAGCGGAACCATTATTAAGAAATGTATGGAACCGGAATCGAAATCCATTTAATGTTTTGGTTGGAATCGGAATCGAAACCGGAACTACAATTTTAAAAATCTTGGAACCGGAACCGATAACAAAGGGTTTTAGTCTCTGTAATAAATAATTCAAGAATCAAGTTTGATACTGTTTTATTCTCTTAAATCCATAAATAAAACTAAAACAACAAATTTTTAAGAAAAGGTTTCAATACCACGGATTTTTTTTCTGAAGCAGAAAGAAAGGGTTTTTAAAATTGGGGTAAAAACCAGAGAGTATATATTATTCTCGGACAGATCTAGTTTTGTGCCCTGTTTTCATCTGTTAACTCCAATCTGTAAAATTCCACTTCCACATAACCAATGTTTTCGTCAGCGACGCCAGCAAACTCGGAAGAAATCTCTATTATAAATGTATACTCTCTGGTAAAAACTATAAAAAATCTTTAATGGGCGCGTGCCTGATTTTGGAGGCTCGGACACGCACGGGCAAGACAACAACTAGCAAGCACGGAGATTTGCACGCACGAACTCAGATTTTCGGGCGTGACACGAAAATATCACGGCACGCGTCCATCTCTAGTTGGAATATAATTCGCACATTTGGGCAGAAGCTTCAAAATCTTCCTTGGAGTTCATGGACTGAATACAACTACGTACGATATATATAATAGAGGATGAAACCTGATCAGAATAACAGCTACGAATAGCGTAATGTTTTGAATCAGGCACTGATGTGGAAACCTGACAAGGCAATAATCGCTTTCTGAACTTAATTTTCGCTCGTTCTGTTATCTTGTACATAATAAATATTGTGCCAATCAGAAATTTTTCGTCAGGGACGGTTTTACCTTGTACATGTTAAATATTTTTTACATACAAACATTTTTAAACCAAAAATAATAAATTGAACACACAAAGTTGTGCAAGTAATAATTCATTACTTTTGTAATGTCAGATATATTCCCGAGTGGTAATTTAGTTCAGGATGCAATCAGTTTCTGATCAGGATTCTACATCAGTGCCTTATTCAAAACGTGATGCTATTCTTTTATCAGGATTCTTTGTAAAAAATGGATTAGGTTGTCTTAAATAGATTTTATTACACCCAGAAAAAAATGTCCTCAAATCCCATTAAAATTGGTCAATAGGACAATTATTGATTTAATAGTATAAAAATAAATAAATCGTTTCATATAAACTCAATGGCAATGTCATGGAATTTTCCAGTATTTAATGGTATTTTCCGATTAAAATAATAATTTATCCTATTGACTATTTTTAACAGTAAAAAACTATTATTTATATAGTATTTTTTTTCTGGGTGTAGTATTACCCTATTCGATTCAGCATCTATTCCGGTTTCGTTTTGTAGGGATGCCTTATTTTATTCTTATCTGTAACGGATGCAAAAAAGGCTCCGAGTGGAAATTTACCCGAGTAGAGTAATTTTAACTTCAAATCCACGTAATGCAACTAATCCATCCTGATCTAAAGTCTACATAATGGAACCTGATCTGAAAATTATGAAAAAAATCAGATTGTTAATTGTATTATTAAAATACCACAATTATTCTAATGATATAAAATATTCCAATAAAGAAATGTTAAACACAAATACAAAATAAATTCTAATTCAGCATTTTTTTTAATTTTTTTATATTTCATTTAGACCCAAAAATGTTGACCTTTTGTCACTGCAAAAATTATAAAGACGTCTTACGACATTATTTACTTATTTATTTGAAAGGGCTCGAATTTGTTTAATGCAATTTCAGAAGAACCCGAATATAAATTGGTTAAGGTTAGCCTTATTTTGCATCCATTCCTGATCAGAATACGATAAAGCATCCCTAACAAAGGGTACCTGAAATGATTCTGTACAGTGTCGACTAGAGTAATATAATAATATAATAATAGTTTGGCGCTACAGTCCTGTATAGAACTTCGGCCGAGCTCTCTCACCATTTTGAGCTGTGCGTGTTATATTTGTACTCAAAGTGGTGGGACCTACAGTTTATTGCCGAATCCGAACGGCGGGTGAGAGCTTTTTCATAGGCAATGGTTTTACTCTCGTAGGTTTGCCATTTACTGAGAGGTAGCGCGGTATAGAAAATGTTTCTATGAAAAGATGTTGTTAGCCCCAGTCCAGTCTTGAACCGGGGACCTTTCGGCTCGCAGTCCAACGCACTAACCACTGAGCTACCGCGGCTACTTAGACTAGAGTAATACTAATTTGAAATTCACGGGAGGCATCCTGATCCATTCTTCATAACAAATCTTTAATAGAACCTAATCTGATACTTATGAAAAAACCTGACTGGATATCGTATTATTATAATTTGATTGAGATGTTATTAAAAACCTTTTATATCCAAATTTGGTAACAAAATTGTAAAAAAATTCTCTAATAAATAAATGTTAAACTCAAATGCAAAAGAAATTAAAATTCTCAAGATTTTTAAATATTTGAAATATTTCATTTAGACTTAAAACGTTAACTTTTTGACATTTGCAAACGTTATTGTGATAACTTTGTTTACAAAACTAATTTTTGTTTGAAAGGGCTCGAATTTAGTAAAAGCAGTAATCAACAACAAATTCGCAATTATGTGAACTTTTCGTAATAGATGAGTATTTTTTTAAAATATCGAATTACAAAACAAGTAAGAAATTCGAACGCCTTTTCAATGTAATGTTTTTGAAACAATTTTTTTTTTCCCAAAATATAGGTTTAATATTTATTTATAATTGAACTTAAACAAAGCTCTCGGAAATCTTTAAACGTTCTACCAGCGTCAGAGAAGGAAGCTGTATAAAAACGAAGAAAACTTACGAAAAAAAAGCTCAAAAAACAGACCGCTCTGCGTGTGCTTTTGTTAATCAGCCACTTAACTGCAAAACACTCAATTCAATACTCTTATTAAATAGCGTAAATCTTAGAAATTGGCAAAACGTGAGCTTAATTTCAACCGGCGCGCATCCTTTGACACCATAAAACTCGAATAAACCTTTGTTTCTGCAGCCCGGAGAAAACCCAGAAAAATAATACTATTCAATAAAATTGCAAAGCAACAACAACTATAGCGTCTCCACATCTGTTTATTTAATTTGTTTTTTTGCATTTTTTTTTCTAAACAATTTCTAAACAATACATGTGTCTGTCCGCGTGGTCGACGCGGCGCTATCGCCATCTGACGACTGGCATTAGAAAACTGTGAACATGTGAATTTTTGACCAGGTCTCCAGCAACGACAGCAAGCGAACTACTAGCTTCTAATGCCAAACAAATGCTCACATCACCACACAGCAAGATTAGGCGACTCGCTGCACGATTTGAAAACTGCGCAAGACTGCTTACCACACCCCACCACACCGCAACATCGCCCAGCGACATCTTGCACGGAACAGCTGAGCTTTGCGCATGTTCATCGCTTTCGGTCTTGCATTCACCTTGTGCGGCGGTGGGAAAGAGTTAGCGTTACCGACTCTCAACATTATCAAGCTCATTTATTGCCAACTAAACAATCACAGTTTTTTTTTTCTATTTCATTTGTTTTAGTTTTCTCTATACACAGAAAACCAAAACAAAATTGTCTAATATAAGGTTTATCAATTGATTAAGATTATTTTATGGTTCAATATCACAATCGTTTTTAATACTTGATACCAATAAAGACTACAATATCCTTCTGAAATATTAGTCTAATACATTCCACCCAGCAAACATTCAAAACCGTTTTATATTCAAAATTGAATAATATTTCCATGTAGTGAAATATTGAATTTTTAGTGAAAATTTGAATTTTTAGTGAAAAATCTAATTTTTAGTGAAAAATTTAATTTTTAGTGAAAAATTTAATTTTTAGTGAAAAATTTAATTTTTAGTGAAAAATTTAATTTTTAGTGAAATATTGAATTTTTAATCAAAAATTGAATTTTTAGTGAAAAATTGAATTTTTAGTGAAAAATTGAATTTTTAGTGAAAAATTGAATTTTTAGTGAAAAGTTGAATTTTTAGTGAAAAATTGAATTTTTAGTGAAAAATTGAATGTTTAGTGAAAAATTGAATTTTTAGTGAAAGATTGAATTATAAGTGAAAAAGTGAATTTTTAGTGAAAATTTGAATTTTTAGTGAAAAATTGAATTTTTAATGAAAAATTGAATTTTTAGTGAAAAATTGAATTTTTAGTGAAAAATTGAATTTTTAGTGAAAAATTTAATTTTTAGTGAAAAATTGAATTTTTAGTGAAAAATTTAATTTTTAGTGAAAAATTGAATTTTTAGTGAAAAATTGAATTTTTAGTGAAAATTTGAATTTTTAGTGAAAAATTGAATTTTTAATGAAAAATTGAATTTTTAGTGAAAAATTGAATTTTTAGTGAAAAATTAAATTTTTGTGAAAAATTAAATTTTTAGTGAAAAATTTAATTTTTAGTGAAAAATATAATTTTTAGTGAAAAATTTAATTTTTAGTGAAAAATTTAATTTTTAGTGAAAAATTTAATTTTTAGTGAAAAATTTAATTTTTAGTTAAAATTTGTATTTTTAGTGAATTTTTAAATTTTTAGTGAAAATTTGAATTTTTAGCGAAAAATTGAATTATTAGTTAGCGAAAAATTGATTTTTTAGTGAAAAATTGAATTTGTAGTGAAATATTGAATTTTTAGTGAAAAATTGAATTCTTAGTGAAAAATTGAATTTTTAGTGAAAAATTGAATTTTTAGTGAAAAATTGAATTTTTAGTGAAAAATTGAATTTTTAGTGAAAAATTGAATTTTTAGTGAAAAATTGAATTTTTAGTGAAAAATTGAATTTTTAGTGAAAAATTGAATTTTTAGTGAAAAATTGAATTTTTAGTGAAAAATTGAATTTTTAGTGAAAAATTGAATTTTTAGTGAAATATTGAATTTTTAGTGAAAAATTACATTTTTTTTTAGTGAAAAATTAAATTTTTAGTAAAAATTTTAATTTTTAGTGAAAAATTTAATTTTTAGTGAAAAATTGAATTTTTAAAGAAAAATTTAATTTTTAGTGAAAAAATTAATTTTTAGTGAATATCGAATTTTAGTTCAATAACATCTCAAATTTTTCATTCTAAATATAAATATGTTTTATCGTAAACAAAAATATGTTTGACTGTGATTAATAATAATGTAATAAGAATTAATTTAAGGCAAAGCTTCAAACATACATGTTATAGCAAATTATGTTTTGGGAAAGCTTATTTTCGTATGAAGTGAAGAACTATTTAATATATTTGAACATTGTCCCAATCCTACCAGTTACAAGACAAACCAAATGATTTGGTCATGATCAGGTCTTTCCTAATAGGGTGAATTATTTAAGGTTGAAATTTTAATTGCAGATGCACATTCTGAATAAATTTCAATATAAAAAAGTTAAGAAAAGAAAAGTCTGCTAAATTTTTAATAGAATTTGGTGTGCAAAAAATAATTCTACAATTAGAGTAAATTGATATCATGCATTTTAGACTTCAAATTGTGTCACACGTATACACCAACATAGATCATTTCAATAGTCGACTTTGTAGATACTAAAATGCGCATTCTTCAGATTTGATTGCGAATAAAGTCGAACTTATCCTGTGTGCACTGTCTGTCATTATGTACAAATAGATCTGTGGTGCGCAAGCAGCATTTATGACATTTTCATCGTTCGCAACTACTTGACTAGGTCTCATATCTCGAAATGCTTAAAAAACAATAACAACTACTATTATTTAATGTTCTACTGAACAAATTGAGTAGGTATCGTAATTCTGCCGTAAGCAGTTGAAGTGCTTCTATTCATGTGGACCTGTTAAGTCGTATGTATTCCCATATATATAAATTTATGCTGAATAGGAGTAGCTCTAACCTAACAGCGCTCCATCTCATAAATATATCTGCCATAATAAATGAGGCAGGCCAGGCCAGGCCGCCTTTGCTATAGTTTTTTTGTAGCTCACTCTCTGCTATAAGTGAAGGCAGCCAAGTAGTACAAAAATTGTAGTGTACATGATTATAATATGTTCACAGATAATGTTTACATCTTTGGCCTCCATAAATAATTGATCTACATCGAATATAAAAATGATATTTTTGAACATTTAAAACTTTTCAATAAGTTGTTTTTTGTATATGTTAATAAAAAAAAAAATTAAAGCAAGAATTATTTTATACTAAAATTCTTTCTCATATTGTGCTTGGGTGCACACTTCAACATGTTAACTATTCGTATCTCTGGTTCGTACGCATACCTTTACGAGACACTTGAATACAACATGCAGAGAAACGTAAGAAAATCGCATTTGTGTAAATAATATAAATAATGTTTAACAGCGAAATTGCGAAAGTGTTGGCCATTCATTCGTATGTTGGATGTTGCTGTCATGTTAGTGACATGACATGTATAGTATGTGTATCACAGAGAAATACGTATTGCGCATTATGAGAACCTATTCTCAGTTTCACATACTAAATCCATTGCTGAACACAGGCCACCCATTCGTTCACTCGATGATGTTGTATTTTATTTTCATTCATATGTATTATAATAAAATGAAATAATACTTAAACATACCAGTAGATAACAATGAGCGCTAATCGTCGTATTAGCTAACAGACAGATGTAAGTTTACACAAGTTGTATAAGTTTTATTTTAGTACATACAGAATACATTTCGTTTGCATTTGTTTAATACAAAAACTATTTGTATCGTTTTATTTATATTATATTTATATTTTCATTGTATCGAAATCATCTTTAAATACCATGTATTCTGTTTAAATATATATTTATACTCAACACTAAAGATGAAGTTGTAATTCAATTTGGTCTGTTTGTAACACCCAAAAGGAATCGTGGCTGGTATTGAACTTGGAAGTTAGATTACTGAGTTATAAATTCATACTCAGAAAAAATACAATAGTTTTTTTGTACTATTACATTAGTCGATAGAATAAAATGATTTATTAATCGGTAAATATCATTTAATATTACAAAATACTTAAACATATTTTTTAGTTTATATGATAATTATTATGTATAGTATTAAATCATTTGCTGTCCTGTTTTTTTCTGAATGTGTGTTTTTTTCTGAAGTAGGTTGTGAAATATCTAAGAATTTTACTTTACCAGCTTAGGGATGTCCAAAATACATCGATATTTTATAAACACTCGATATATTGCTTCGATACATCGATGTTTTCCGGTTCAATATAAGCCTCCGAATCTATTCAATACATCGATGTATTTTTTCGATATATCGAATCACTGTTAAATTCATATTTGCCAATCGAAACTGGCTAAATTTAATTAAATTTGATTATTTTTGGAATTCTTTTTGAAATTAAACATTGTTTTCGTGTTTTTCTTAAATTGACATATCATAAACTTTGATATTTTGATTCCCAACGCCTTATTTATTTTGAATAATAAGAAAATGTTTCAAGTAAAACACTTATTTATTTTAAACTATTATATTTTATGTTGGTTATTTTACATATTAAATCTTATTAAAATTTAAATTATTTACCTTATCATTTTTTATTCGATGCATCGAAAACATCGATGTTTTTGTTCGATAAATCGGAAAACAACGATGTAACGAGTCGATGTATTATATCGACCAAAACATCGATATTTTTTTTCAAATTAACATCCCTATACCAGCCGAATGTTCCCACTAAACGTTGTTTAATATTAAAAAATTCCATGATCAAGTTCCAAAGCACCACATTTTTCAAAAACAAAATATATCGAATGATGTAATTGGGTTCTGGCCAAAAACCCAAATGAAGAAATTATTTAAAAAAATTCCATTAACGCATTTGTTTTTTGGCCACATCCCACAGAAACAAAAATTTCCAAGAAAATGTCCAATGAGTTGGATTCTGTGCAAATCCACATCTCAAAAAAAAAAAACAGTAACGCAGTTGGGTTGTGGTGAAATCACAAAGGAACAAACTTATCCAAGAAAATATCCAATGACGCATTTGGGTTCAGACCAAATCCAAAATGAACAAATTTTTTCAAGAAAATGTTCAAAGACGCAGTTGGATTCTGACCAAATCTCAGAGGAATACATTTTTCCAAAAAAGCGTCCAATGACGCAGCTGGGTTCTGGCCAAAAACCCAAAGGAATAAATTATTCAAAAAAAAAAAGTCCAATGACGCATTTGTATTCTGGCCAAATCCCCAAGTAATAAAATTTTCCAACAATATGTCCACTGACAATGTTGGTTTCTGGCCAAATCTCAAAAACCAAATTTGCTGTTGGGTTCTATCAGTTCCTGATCATGACGTAAGAACAATTCCTACTAGGGACAATCTATAAGACACATTTTTATCATGTAACCTTTTGCCACAATCATTTCAACTTTTCGTATATGTGTCGGTCCTTGGGATGTGTATTTTTATTTTTGGAAAGCAGCATCTACTTACTTCGCGATTTATAACACGTTGTCTGATAAAATTTAAGAGTTTGTTGCCTTATAGGGTGGTTGTTGAGTATTCTCCTACGCACAGAGATTATTCGGCAACAGCAATAGATGGATGCACACATAGAAATTCTTTGTATTGCGATTTGAATTTGTCTAGTACGCATTTGTTTCTTGGTGTTGAACCACAAGGGTACCGAATAACACACATCCATGGATCTGGATTTGAGTTGACTTTCTAGAATTGCTGCTGCCCTAATTCGAATTTCACACACAAAATTTCGGGTAATAGTATTGTTCCATAGAAGTATATCCGTGTACCATATCCGTATACGTTGAGGCACCACACAGACTCTCTATGAAGTACGCGCACGTGCCATTGTAAGTGGTGGCTGCGACAGTGTGGTTGGATAAATATGAATGAATGAAACGAACGAATGAACTAACGACTGAATGTTTGTGGAAGAATCCACACTTTTATGTGACCTTGTCTTATGTGTGTACAAGCAGAGACATACAGATGTACGTACATATGTGAACAAGTAGTGACATAGAAATGTATAGATTTACATACATATATTGTGTTTTCAGTGGTGCGAGTACAACTACAAAGAAAGTTTTAGACGGCCCTCGCCTGAAATTCAATCTCTGGAAGAAAATTGAAACGCGCTCAGAGGATACCATAATAGTGGAAACAAAATGGATCAACTCTAGTCCAAGTAGTTGGCAATTTAATATTTGTATACTCCTACATAACCTAACCTTTTAATCAGGAAACATCGGCCATTGATCATGGTCCCTATAAGGTACCCGTTATGAAAACTGCTTTATAAGAAAATTGCACAATGTGATTCTTACCTCCTATGGGCCTAATTAGAACATGGTTATAATAAAAAGTAATACTTTAAATCAGCTCGTAATATAAAATTAATGAATTTCCCATTAGCAAAATTATATAAACTATTCAAGTTCTCCTACGAGGACCTAATGGTATATATGGCCCAAAACGCAGCCTATCACTTTACATTTATACGCATTTTTCAACATATATTGCTCCGAAAACATTTGAAATCAAATACTTTTAATATTTTTTATAAATGTATCTAAAAGTACACTTCTGTGGTAAGATTTTCTATGTATATAAAATTTTTTGTATGCCTTGTTATTTAGAAGTTATGAAATTGTTTGCTACGTTTCATTATTTTGGAAGTAGGTTTAAAAGTGGCCTTACATTGTCTTAAAAGTCTGCTCCTCTGGTGGTCTATTGTCAACATGAAGTGCAGAATTTCGAAGCTCTAGAATATAAGTAACATATTACATTTCCTTTTTTTTTTAGTTCCATATTGGCAAAAATGTTGTGTTTGCTACGTTACACGAAATATCTATTACGCTTCCTGTTCGATCTACGTTAGCACAAAAAGTAAAATTAAGCATAACAAATGTATTTAATTGTTTATTTTAACAAAACATAACATGAAGCCAGTGGTCTTACGATTGGACTCTCAAGAAGTTCGAAAAAATTGGAATGCACTTAAATTGCACTTAATTATTTTTTTTTAAACAAGTGGGAAAAGTTAAGTACTTTTCGAGTTATTGAGTCCTCAGCTCATTTCTGTACTCGGAATCATTTTTTCGCATTCTGACCAGTATTTCTCAAGTTATCGGACAGATATGGCTAAACGGACTCGCGTCATGATGCTGATCAAGAATATATATACTTTTTCCATACCGGCCACGTCTTCTAAGGGGCGTTACAATATCTGCACAAACTTATTATAACCTGTACCTCATATGTGTAGGGTATAATTAATTACAAAGTGCAATGCGGTACAAATTATAAATCGTATCCTTGGTTTATGTGTTAATAGTGACGATTGCTCCATCAATCACTTGAATTTGGTGGAGCGACGCAATGTCACGGATACTTTTCGCACTATCCCTACCTCTTTTCATCAAATTTCTTCAACCTGTATAATTTGTCGATGTAATTTTTGTTCTCTGAGCCTTGTTTAGGTTTTCCTGAATATCCAAAGTATATTTAAGGTTTGAAAATCAAAATTTTTATAATATTTGATTATCAATAAAAAAATGTTTGCTACGTTACAAATCCTTTTTGGCTCTGTACACAGACATTAATAATTACACTGCTAATTTTTTTATTATCTTTAGAAAATAGACTAAAATTACTCGAAGAAAATTAGGTCTGTCACTTATATTGACGTGCTAGATTTTATGGTAAAAGACTTTTTGGAATTTTTGTTTGCTACGTTACTTTAAAAAATGCGGTCAAATTCTTTATTGTTTATTTGTGTCGATCGTTACTTTGGGATTTGTACAAACTACAGATAATAAAAAAACATGCGAAATTTGAAAAAACATTTTTTTTCTGTGAATTCGTTTTTTGCGTTTTGGGCCATTTGAGGTGTCAATATACCACCTTCTTATGGCAACGCGAGTTGGTTTTATATAAATGTCACAGAACTAGGATAGTTCATACAATTTTCCCGTAAGGATATTGTTGTTTGGTCATAACCGTATCAGAATGTCTATTCTAGGGTAAACATGATCACGCCCAGATCATATTCGTAATTGATATCTGGTCGTGTTATGACAAGAAAAAAATTCAGTAATCAGTCCCCTATCATGACTCTAGAACAATTTCAAATAGAGTTTTGGTAAAGGCCTGCGGACACTACACATTTTGTGTGTGTCCAATAATTGTGTATTGACTATATACATAAATGGTAGCAATGAGGTGTATGTCGGTAATAGTTTTGTTCACTGTGACTACACACAGAAACCACGACAGTAACAATCACTTAATTATATTGTATTAATGTTGTTCTGTACATGTTTTACAAATCCATCGATAGAATTTTCTGATGTCGGGGTGATACCTGCACGTGTGACCTCACCACACGATGCCCACTCTCTCTCTGTCTGTCTGCGCTCTCTGCTCTTTCTCAATGTAGTAGGCCATTAATTCAGCCAACACTTGCGATGGTTCGGTCGTTCGTTCGTTTGTTCCTCTGTGATTGGTGATACCTTCACGCAAGCACATGTCCGCGTGTCCAATACGGACTTGTGACGTATACGTATACAGTATATGTGCACATCGAGATTGTGATATAAATTTGTGCTGAAATTTAGTAGTGAATTTTGACTAGGGTTTCAGCATTGCTCACAGGTAGCCACAACACATCGTGCTAGATTCTACGTGTACAGATGGTGTACAGCCGTTCGTTAGTCACAATGATAGTTCCAACACCAGCGAACTATAGCAGCACGACACGGCAGGCACATTGTTGCATAGCCGCACCGACAAAGAATGTTGCAGAGATACTCATACTAGTGTGGAACAAAATCACGGAAGTTTTCCAGTGACATCGACGCACGATGTGACGTCTGCAGTAAATGATTGGAGTATAACAAGTGGTAGCTGAGTCCAACTGCGCGTTGTTTTCATATTGAATACAAAATTATTTTTTTAGAATTTAAGTGATTCAAATCGTCACCGTATCGCATTTCGTATGGCATTTCCAGTGTTGATTTATCGATGCTCGTCTGTTAAAATCACGATTCCAGGAAAACCACAAAAATCTAGATTAATGAAACTCCGATTTTAGATTACTTATACATCTACGCTGTCTGGCATTATAAATCGGGATGATCGGTTTATTGTGTTCTTTGATCCGACTTTTTGTATTCAAATACCTTATATATACCTATTGTAACGTGTATTGTGACGGTATGGCGACAAAAGGAGGATAGTGGAAGATAATAAAATACTTAATATATTACTGAATATAATACTTTTAAAATGGATTAAGTAAATGGAAAATATCTTCAAATGTAAACTATTATATACTAGCTGAACCCGTGCACGACTCGTGTCAAGATTTTGTGAATGCAAGGTTATGGAGCGATTAATATAAAAAAACATTTTTATTACGCTTTCCCGTAGAATTCATCCCGGTAGAATTGTTCACGATAGAATTATTTCCCGTAGAATTCTTCCCCGTAGAGTTTTTCACAGTAGATGTTTTAGTGTGGTGATTTCAGTGTGGTGAGTTTTAGTGTGGTGAGTTTCAGTGTGGTCAGTTTTAGTGTGGTGAATTTTATTGTGGTGAGTTTTAGTGTGATGAATTTAATTGCAGTGAGTTTTAGAGTGGTGAGTTTTAATGTGGTGAATTTTTGTGTGGTGAATTTTATTGTGGTGAGTTTAAGCCTGGTGAGTTTTAGTGTAGTGAGTTTCAGTGTGGTGAGTTTTAGTGTAGTGAGTTTCAGTGTGGTGAGTTTTAGTGTGATGAATTTTATTGTGGTGAGTTTTAGTGTGGTGAATTTTTGTGTGGTGAATTTTATTGTGGTGAGTTTTAGTGCGGTGAGTTTTAGTGTGGTGAGTTTTAGTGTGGTGAATTTTGGTGTGGTGAGTTTCATTGTGATGAATTTTAGTGTGGTGAGTTTAAAGAATTTTGTGTTGTTGTTACCCTGGTGTGAAATATATTGATATGACTATAATAACTGTTGACATACAAATGTATCTTCTATGGGGGGTGCCACGCCCAATGGTCCAATCACTCCCACATTCGTCGAGACCGTTTATAATGGTTAAATATAACGCTGACCAAAATTTAATTAATTTTGCTATCCCAATTGCTGATATATTTTGTTTTTAATTTTTGGGTTATATGGGAGGTGCCATGCCCAGTCCATCAATCTCCGCAATATATAGCATATACTCTGCCCACACCCAACATGCATATTGTGTCAAAATTCGGTTCAGCATTGTTTGAAAATTTTCGAAAAAAAAAAAATTTTAAAAAAGAACGTTTGAGGATAAAACGAACGCAATGGTCGAAATCACCTTCTGAAAAAAAAATTTATCGACAAAAACAAATTTGGAAAAAAAAATGTTGTTAAAAAGTTTTTTTGGACGACAAAAACAATGCAATGGTCGAAATCACAATTTTCCAAAAAAAAATATTCGCCAAATACAATGTCGAAAAAAATGTTTGTTTTTGTTTTCGTTTTTGCTTTTGTTTTTTTATTTTTTTTTTGTTTTTCTTTTTCCTTTAGTTAGGATTTTTGTTTTATGTTATTGCTTTTGTTTTTGTATTTTTGCTTTTGTGCTTTTGTGTTTTGCTTTTGTGCTTTTGTGTTTTTGCTTTACATTTTTTTTTGTATTTGAGTTTTTTTTCATGTTCGTAGCTGGTGAAAGTGCCGAGTTATATAGTTTTGAAAGTTTAGGTTGTATGGCAGGTGCAACGCCTCTTTGTCCAATCCCGCCCATATATAGCCTATCATTCCTTCCAGACCATACCGCATCTGTGGAAAAAATTTCAAGAAAATCGAATCAGCCGTTTAAACGGAGAAGCGGAACAAACAAACCAACAAACGGACAAACCAACAAAGAGATTTATTATATAGGATATGATTCCTTACTAACTTACAATCAACATATCCCTACTTAAAAATGTCCAATGTTAACTGACCTTCTTTGATGGTTTTGTTTCGAAAAAACCTATTAAAAAATTGAATTTCAAATTAAAAATATGGATTTCAAGTAAAAAATACATTTTTAATTTTGAACCTACACCCAGAAAAAAATTCCCTCAAATCCCATTAAAATTGGTCAATTGGACAATTATTGATTTAATAGTATACAAAAAATAAATCTTCTCATATAAACTCAATGACAATGTCATGGTATTTTCTAGTTTTTAATGGTATTTTCCGATTAAAAAAATAATTTAACCTTTTGACTATTTTTAATAGTAAAAAACTATTATTTGTATAGTATTTTTTTCTGGGTATATTTGTTATTTACTTGACTAAATTGCAAATACGTTAAAATAAAACATGTTTCAATTTGTTGCTCAATTTTTGTTTATTTCAGATATATCTGCTAGCTTGTAGCCATTCACAAATAACCACCACCGCCGCCGCCGCCACCACCTCCACCACCGATCCCACCACCAATATATGGCTCTGGCTCAGGAAGGGGAGTTGCTGTAATTTGAAAAATTATAAATACAATAGGAACTAGGATTAAAAAAAGAAATTATATTTACCCTGTGCCAAGGCGAACAGTGCTAGTACAAAACCCAGATAGGCAAAGATTTTCATTTTGATGTATTTAGTCAAATGACTGAAACTACAATGTTTTTCGAAGGCACTGTTTGGACTATTTATACCCGATACCTATAGTCTAGCTAATCAATATTGTACGTATTACACAAATAATGCGCATTTAATAGATTAAAGCGATACATTACATAATTCAATGCCATCGGATTATTTGCATCCATCCTAAGTATTTTTATATACTTTATTAAAATATAAAAAAAAAGTTATGAATTTTTAGACTGGGTTTTGAGTGACATATGGTCAGGGACCGAACATTCGTTACAAATCGGTTCACAAAACGAACATGTTTCTATTCGTGTTTAAGTTATAATATGCCACATAGTGAGGTGTTTATTATTTTAAGAGAACAAAATATTAAAACAATAGTATTTGTCCCTTTATATTCAACGATTTTGAAATTATTAAATTAAAGGTATTGAATATTTTAAATACTATCGAATTCATGAGAAATCTTTTCAATTTATATGAAAAAACAATTAATACATGAACCATAAAATCAATGGTCGTATCATTATACACTTAATGGGACATTTCCTCAGATCAAAAAACAAAAAACAAAAACAAAAACTCAAGAGTTATTTTTTTTTTAAATACAAATCGTAAAATTATAATTAAACAAAATGAAACACAAACACAAAAACAAAACCTAAAATTATAAACAAAAAAATGCAACACAAAATCAAAAATAAGAAAAGAAAACACAAAAACAAAAACAAAAGTACAAACTAAAGCAAAAACAAATATCAAAAACAAAAGTTAAAACAAAAGCATAAGAAAAAAACAACAAAAAAAAATAAAAATAAAAAAAAGCTATAAAAGTATAAACACAAATACTAAAGCAAAACACAAAAACCCTAAAACAAAAGCAAAACACAACCAAAACTCAAACTAAAGCAAAAATAAAAAACAAGAGCAAAAACATAAAAATACAAACCAAAAATAAAACTAAAAAAAAAAAAGCAAAAATAAAAACAAAAACAAATGCAAAAATATAAAGAGAAAAAAAGAAAGAAAAGAAAATCGCAAAAACAAACACAAAACACAAAAACGAATTTTAAAAAAGCAGAAACACAAAAACAAAAGCAAAAAAAAATAATCAAAAACAAAAAATAAAAAGAGAAAACACATACACAAAAATGCAATAACAAAAGCAAAAACACAAAAAATAAAATAAAAGCGAAGGCGAAACCACAAAATCAAAAACACCAAGGCCAAAACAAAATAAATTTGAATAAAATTGAAAACACAAAAATAAAAACAAGAACCAAAACAAAAAGAACAAGAATATAAACAAAATAAAATAAAAAAAAGTAAAAACAGAAAAAGAAACCAAACACACAATAAACGCAAAAAAGGAAAAAAGATCAGATAATCAAAAAAAATAGTAAAAAAAAGTAACACAAAACAAAAAGTAAAAACACGAAAACAACACAAAAAATCATAAATTTCCGCAACAATTGTTCTGATCTGGAAAAAATAAGGTTTCGCAACATTCTGTAGGACGTCGCTTAATATAGACTAAATATTGTATCCAATTTTATCGCCATTTTTTGATCTCTACAATTAAATTTAGTTTCGTGATACTTTCAAAGATCCTGGACTAATACAGTACATCTTAGGGAACATCGCTATTTAAACAACAGGAATACCGGGAAATTAAGTACTATAAAGAGAAGTACGTTATATTAAAATATCGTCAACATAAGGTCATATCATTCTAACCATGCGTTTATCATTATAATAAACTAACTGGACCGGATTTGTACAATGACTAATTTTTAAGTATCACTAAATATATACATTAAATGGATTCACATTAACCGATGGAGACCGTTCTTTTCCTCTCTGGATCAAAGTTAATATTTTCTTAAATAAAAAACTACAATTAAGAGTCATTTTATATGCTTTTAATTGTAGTTTAACATAATTTAACTTCAATATGTATTTGCACAACACAAAGCAGTTTTATCCAACAACACTGTTAGACATTTGGCAAAACATCAATGCTTTGCAGGGGGAACATGCTATCGGTCATCGATGTTTCTGACCTGACATGAGGAATTATTGGGGACAATTCCTGCAGGGACATATTATTGTATTTTTGTATTGCCCTTAATTTTTTTCTGAAACTCATGTTTGTAAAGTTATGAAATCAAACCTTGTAAACCCTGCCTTTTATTATTTTTACAGGTGTTTATGAGAACAACTGTGCAATTTGTCTATTAGTAGCCGAGATAAGACCTATAACACATGACCAGCCTATAGAACAATATTCTCATCACTTACTCTATTGAACGTTTTATTTGCATTTTCATTGTAAATAGTAATATTTGTGTAGATATTCACAGAACATTTTACATTTATTATATAATTTAATTATCGTCGGCAATTACCAGGTTGTTGTCCATTTCTTTATGAATAATATAATAATAATAGTTTGGCGCTACAGCTATGAAGAACCTAGGTCTAGGAGCTCTCTCATTATTTGAGCTGTGCGTGCGTGTTACATTTGTACTCAAAGTGGTGGGACCTACAGTTTAATGCTGAATCCGAAATGCGCACAGTGTCATATTTTCACTTTTAGATTACCAAAAGTCATAACTTGAAAACCAATAGAGATAGGATATTGAAATTTTAAATATACGTTATATTTATAGATACAACTCTTCTGGAAATGGGACGAATTGCGTAACTACCACGCCTACCTCCCATACAAATGCTAAAAAATTATCGAAAATATCTCAAAACTTTTTATATTTTGTATGAAGACGCAAATATAACGTTCTACATTATGGTCCGTTTTCACAATATCTAGTTAATTCGTTTTCACAATCATTTCTTATATCTGTTTATCATTTAAATTTTCTTTAACCGGCAGATACTTCAACTGATAGAACATGTTTCCGTTATATTTATAACCGACAGATTTTGACAATCCATTGACAAAATTATAAAATTGTTCCTAAAATACCAAAATGCCGTTTTTGTATTTTGTACTCGAGCTGTGCAACGGTTTTTTTTATATTTATTTTAAAAACAAAGAAGTTTACAAAATAACGTGTAACGTGATATTAAATAAAATATTTTAAAATTACTTAATTAGTTTTTAAAATATTAAATTAATATACTTTATTCAGTTCATTATTATTAAATATAATATTTTATGAATGTTCGTATATAAATCATTATTCTTATATTGATCTTGACTATGGAAACGACCATGTAATGTTTGTTACTTGTATAATCACAAATTTGGTCCCGTTCGTGAAATCATTTACATACTAAAAATAATTCGCTAATCAACAACTCTGCTGGAGAATTTGTGATTATATGATAGCCGGTCAAACACATATTTAAGAAAGATTAACATAACTTCGGTCCAGAGAGGAAAAAAATGGTCTCTATCGGCAAATTGAACCCATTTTACAGGCTATGTTAAGTAATACTTAAAATGTTGTCATTGTACAAATGGATGTCTGGTTAGTTTATTATAATAATAAACGCATGGTTATAATGATATGACCTTTCTGTTGACGATATTTTAACTATATAGTACTGAATTTCCCGGTATTCCCGTTGTTTAAAATGTGTTGTTCCATAAGAATTACTGTATTAGATAATAATGGAATTTTGACTTCTTTTAGTCCAGTATCTCTCAATGTGTCACGAAACTAAATTTGATTGCAGAAATAAGCAAATGTGCGCCATCTGGAGGTAAAATTAGTTACAATATTTAGTCTATATACTCGCGAAACCATATTTCGTCCAGATCAGATCAATTGCTTCAGAAATGTATGCAGGTTTTTACTTTTTGTTTTTGTGTTGCTTTTGTTTTTACTATTTTTTATCCTTTTATGTGTTTTTTGTTTGTTTCTGTTTTTGATTTTGTTTTTGAGATTAACTTTGTGTTTTTCTTTTACTTTTTTGTTTTTGTTTGCCCAGTCTGCCACGTCTTGGAGCACTTCGACACCACAAAGGTTTCTCAAACTAACTTCGATACTAAAGGTACATCTCGTTGCTTTATCACAACTAATTATTAAAATTCAGTTTTTTTAACATTTTTTTTTTTTTAAATTATAAATTAAATTTTTCTCCAAAACATTACTTATAGGGAAAAAACTAAAAACGCAGTTCGAATCAGCAGAATTAAAATTATGTAGAAATGATATGAATAAAGACAGGGAGGAACAAAAGTGCTAATTTTGCCGAACAGTGTTATTAGTCGAAAGTGAAATAATTTCGAACAATTGTGAATTTGTTAAAAGTCAAAAAGCATGTAATTCATTATTATTGACGTAAGTGTTTTATGATTTTAATCCATTAAATGTTAGATTTACTTTTTCATGAAATGTGTATAAAAACATTGAAAGACTTTTAAATAAACTATTAAAAATTGATCTACTAGCGGGATGAATTTTTCGGGACTGATTTGACTCAAATCCCGAGATTGACATCCCTAAACGGTATGTTAAACTAAGTTTAAACTACGTTTAAAGTTCACTGAAATACACGATTCTAAGTTTAAACTACAAATGGAGTTTAACTACCACTGAAAACTGGCCCTTAGACTATCAAAGTCATTAGAATAATACAAAAGGGTTCTAAGTTAACTTCAGCAAATGAAATTGTACCAAATGTAAAAATTAAAGATCGAAAATACTCAATAAAATGACTTACTTACTTGACTAAATTGCAAATACGTTAAAATAAAACATGTTTCAATTTGTTGCTCAATTTTTGTTTATTTTAGAAATATCGGCTCGCTTATTGAAATATCTGCTCGCTTGTGAATGGCTTACTTGCCGCCACCACCGCCGCCGCCGCCACCACCACCGAATGCACCACCACCGCCACCGCCGCCGCCACCACCTTGTGGCTCTGGCTCAGGAAGGGGAGTTGCTGTAATTTTATAAATTATAGATTACAATAGGAACCAGGATTAAAACAAAAATAACAATTTATATTTACCCTGTGCCAAGGCGAACAATGCGAGTACAAAACCCAGATAGGCAAAGATTTTCATTTTGATGTATTTAGTCAAATGACTGAAACTACAATGTTTTTCGAAGGCACTGTTTGGACTATTTATACCCGATACCTATAGTCTAGCTAATCAATATAGTACGTATTACACAAATGATGCGCATTTAATAGATTAAAGCGATACATTACATAATTCAATGTCAGCGGATTATTTGCATCCATTCTAAGTATTTTTATATATTTTATTTGAATATAAAAAATGGTATGAATTTCCAGACTAAGTTTTGAGTGACATATGGTCAGGGGCGGACTGCGAAGGAAAGGTTTACCTTACCGAACATTCGTTACAAATCGGTTCACAAAACGAATAAGTTTTTACTTGTGCTTGTGCTCAAAACATCAACAAAATAGTACCTATTTATACTATATATATATTCAATAATATTGAAATTATTCAATTAATGGTATTGAATTTTTCAAATAGTTACTATCGAATTCATGAGAAATCTTTTGAATTTATATGAAAAAACGATTAATACATGAAACACAAAATCAATGGTCGTACCATTATGCATTTAATGGGACATGGAAAATTCTTATAATATTTCAGTCGGATCAGTCGTATGTAACTACATTTGGATATATTTTTCAGTATATTTGAAACGATTAATTATGGGCGAACAGTCCGGTGGTTGGACAAGATCTTTAAAAAATATAAGTCAAAGGCATGAAAATGTTGTTATTGAATGGCCTTTATTAATGTAAAGACATTTTCTAACATTTTTTCTATGTAGAAAATTCTTGAACTTTAAATAAATAAAAAATCAAATAAACGTGTGTTGGACCACTCAAGGTACGAAGAAGCACTCTAATTTTTTTGCAAATAATTGTTCAGATGCAATTCCTCTACTATAGACGGTCAACTCATGTTACTTTTAGTAATTTTTTCAATTTCGGATTTTTGGTTCCCATCAATGTTTATTAATGTTAGCGATTTCGACAAAACTCACCAATTTAAAACTAAATATCAAACATCTTCACAGATTGCCTTAAAATGTGGAATATATAACCTACTGAACCAGGAGAAGGTCACCATATATGTTTCGTTTACTATACACACTTATACGCCCGCCTTTACGCCCATTTTTAATGTTGGTTCATGTTTCACCGTATTTACAGCAACTCTGCTGAACGTATTTTTTCTGAAAATTTGCATTAATATACAAGGTTTCAAGAGTATCCTAAACCCTAAACACAACCGAAAAATTTAAAAATGCACTTTTTTATATTTCAGAAATTAGGCTATATTATTTTTTTCTATGTGACTATTAAAGTTCTTCTACAAGTTCATAAGTTCACATCCGAATGGAATAAATTTACTTGTAAGATTATTTAAAACATATTTCTTTATAGATGGGCCCACATAGGTAACCACAATTAGTTCAGTCTGCCCCTGCATTTAAGTACTAAGCATATTAAATCAATCAGGTTTGAAAACATGTCAGACTGATAATAAAATGATAGAAATTTCTTAGAAAAGTTATTAAGCTGTTATAGCAATTGACATATATTTCCGACATAAAATTATAATTAATCACAATGTACAATTCAGTTTCTATTATTAAAAACGCATTTTTGATAGGGTGTTTGGTTCAACCCTGTCAATAATTCGGGGTATAATTCTATGGCTCAAAAAAATAAAAATATATAAGTATCAGAATACAGAGTATTTAAGAAATGCATATTACAGACATAACCTATAGGTAATACTGTAATATGCGATTATAGTCACAAAAATTGGTTATTAGGTATAATGTAATGAATAACACTTTTATACACATGTTTAGGATAATTAAATAACCTCTCCGATGGTGTATCACATATTTGAAACACATGACTTTTTCCTTTTTAAAAATATAATCGAATCAGAGATGATGGTCAAGTGATTTTGTTCCGATGTTCCTATATTTTTATTCTTTTGGTTTGTGGATTGCATTTTTGTATTTTTTTTTTTGTATTTTTCGGAAACTCATGTTTGTAAGGAAAGAGATCAAAACAGTTAGTTTTTCTGTCTCTGCGGCGGGAATGATATCGATCGAAAAATATAGACCGATATTGTGACTATTGCCTAACCATTTTGGTAAATTTGAGTTTATCTCATTATTTTAAATAAAAAACGAGTTCGGAAAGTTAGGTCACATGTGTAAGTTCGGTCACATGTGGCGGATTTTTATAGTCGGTCGGGCCCGACTATGGAATACCCTACACCTTTGGTGGGGATATTAATGTGGGATATTTAACTGCATACCTCAATTTTAAAGTTTTTAATTATGCTGAATCTCCCCACCCTCAGAATACCCTTCATATATCAAAAATTTACGTCTTATATCCCTATAAATTAAAAAATTTTTGGACCACATATTTATAGAATTCACCTATAAATATGTGGTCCAAAAATGGGCGTGATCCGCTCAACAATACCTTTTAAATTTTATAACTATACCTTGAATACTTTTCGAGTTATTAGTTCCGAAAGAGTTATATAAAAGTGACTTGTATGGGAGGTGGGCGTGTCCGTTGACCGATTTGGCTCATTTTCAAACTCAGTTCCTATTTTTGGCTAAAATATATTGAGACGAAATTTCATCGCATTCTGATCAGTATTTCTCAAGTTATTCTGTATTCGGACAGCAAGACGGACAGACAGACGGACATGGCTAAACGGACTCGGGTAGTGATGCTGATCAAGAATATATATACTTTTCCATACCGGACACGCTTCCTAAGGGGCGTTACAATATATGCACAAAGTTAATATACCCTGTACCTCATAGGTGAAGGGTATAAAAACACAGACCATTAACTAAAACTTAACTTTTATATAAATAATTTATATAAAATTAATGCCTATCTAAATTAGGATACATGTCGCACTTATAGTATTTGCAAACACTGAGTTTTATTATTTTTACAGGTGTTTATATTTCAAATATGTCTATTAGTAGCCGAGATATGCCCTTTACCACATTACAAGCCTATACCACAATATTCTCAAGTATTCTATTAAACCTCATATTTGTATGTTCATTATAAATATTTATATTTGTGTAGATATTTACTGAACATTTTTCACATTTACACGTTGTCTTCCATTTTTCCAACTTTTAACGCCATTATCAATTTAATTGTAAAGACTAATTTTAATATACAAATGAATACTAATGGTCCAAAATGGTTTCAAGTTTTTTGGAATAATTTTTTTTTTTTTAATTTTATTAGACTAATTTTGAATTATTTGTTTAGTATTTAGAATCTCATTTGGTTTGTGGTTATGCAGCACATAGTCCAAAACAGCTAACAAAACGCAAAAGAATAACAATATTTTGAATATGAGGCAATAATATTTTCAAATTACACAGTGCAGCAAAAGCCCACTTCTTTTTTGGTGCCACAGATTTGATAATTTTTATATAGTCCTTGAGAAACCTGAAGAAATTTCAACTAAGAAACTTATGCCCTATCACGTCAGGTTTACGAGATATATGAGCATAAAAGTCCTATAGTGACCACAATATTACCGTTGGTTTATTGAGAAAACTGTAGTAGTTATGGATTTGTTGACTGAGAACCAAATGTAGACACTATCCAAGGCTTCATATCTGTAGTACAAGTTAAATTTCTATCTCGTCCTTTTAATACCAATATTAATGATTTTCAAAGGATCAATCTACATAATCGACTAATTTCATATTAAGGAGTTGCAAATGTATTATATTGTTCATGGATAAAATATTCTACATAAAAAAACATAAAAAGTCGCCAAATATGTCAAAGCCGTACGAACTATAGTTTCTCTAACACTGAGCACTGTAAAGTATTTTTTATTTTATATGAAACTGCAAAATACTAAAGTTTTTCGTAGCTTAAAATCGAATGATCCTTTATCGGTGCTAATGATTTGGCTTTATTTTTAATATCCAGAAAGTGTGAAAAATGTTATCATACTATAAAATTATGTTCTATCACGTCAGGATTTCGAGGTATTGACCCCCAAATATCTGGTAAATCCTTAATTTTCATAAAGGGGTTTTCAATAAGAGCGCTACAAAAGTAGAGCGACAGGTACAGCAAACGACGCCATATTTCTTGCCGCTCTTTTGACATTTCTCTTCAGTAAGGTTTGCCATTTCATGGTGGAAAGATATACTAGCCAACAACGAGTCGAAATTATTAAAATTTACTACCAAAATTCGTAACATTTCTTGAAAACTGTATTAGATATGGATTTCTAAATGTAGGTATTTCTGTAGTACATTTTAATTTTCTATCTCGTCCTTAAACCACCAATATTAAGGATTTTCAAAAAATCTCTGCAGTTAATTGGCCAAATTTATACGAAAAATTAATAAATGTATCATTATGTCTTTGGGAAAAATATGAAGCATATCAAAACAGTAAAAATTGCCATAGAAGTCAAAGCCATGCGAGTTACGATTTCTATTATATTAAGCACTGAATGTTTATTTTTCAAATTTTCATAAGTACAAAAACTAAAACGATTTTCATTTTTATAGTAAATTAAATTGCCTACAATGTGGCATCACTCAATGTATGTCATATGTATACAACTAATCCCCACACTCTCTCAAACACAGACAATTTTTCGCAACAATTGCAAGAAAAAATATTGTAAAATTTAAAACTTTTTTTGAAAACCATAAAAATCAGTTTTTTTGTAATGCAGCCATCTACATATGGTATCTATAAAGCGTTTGCAATATTTATGTTTTAGAAAATGTTCATACTTTCGAAAGAAAAAATACTGGAGTAAATTCACTTTTTTTTATTTCTTTTTAAATTATTTTTCATTTACAAAGATCAAAACAAAAACGTTCCGGGCACGCTCCAGCAAAACTGATTATATTGTTACTTAGCACACATATTATATTTTACAAAACACTAATGAAAATGTTGCCTTGTTTTTCCTTTTCAGAGTTATTCACATTACAACGACTGACCATTTATAAAAATAACACAATTTGAGCTTTTCGCCAACTTTTGGTACTACCTGCCCCACAGTGCGACGTCTAATCCAAATCGATTTCGATCGATTGTTTGAACATACCACAAAGTTTTGTTTCTTTTTTAATTGTTAAAATAGTTTTCATATTTTTTTATAATTTTCAAAAGTTTAATTTATCTAAAACATTGCAATGTCTTGATACATTTGTCTTAAAACAATTTTCTGCATTTTAAATAATATAGAATGACATTTCAAATAACATAACGACGGCTCTTATAAAATAACTTTAAAATTTGTTTATTAGAATTATTATATAAAACATTCAAACGTGTTAGTCTTAGTAAGTGGCATCGTTATAATGACATCTCAAATAAAATAAAAGATCATTTAGGTATTTTTATGTGTGCCGCCTTAATTATTTATTTAATGCGTATATTTTTTATTAAATCGTCTGCCTATAATGTTTATTTTTATATTTTAGAAAAGTTTTAACCTTGTTTACATGTGTGATAACCTGTGGGTTTTCCAGCGTTCATATCAGCAAAACATTTCAAATTAATTCGATGACCGATAACATCAAACGTGTAATAAAATATACGTGTTATTGGCCCCAATAAATATTTAAAAATTGTATTTCAAATCTGTCTTTCAATGTAATTGGGTGGGAATCAATTCTTGTGTTTCCGAAATAAATTCGGTATATATCGACGTTGTAGAAGTAAAAGTCACCAATTACATTTTCAAAATGCAAATTATTCTTTGACAAAAATCTTTATACTTCTTTCAATTTTTAATCGATGAGTTCAATATTTGTAACAAATAATAAAAAAAAGTTAATCTATCAATTGATATTTCAATTTTAAAAATCTATTAATTACTTTTTGTAATAATTACTAACAAAGTTGAACTTTAAGATTAGCATAAAAATATTTTTGGTGACTTTTAGTTCTAGAAAGTCAATGTATTAAAAATAGTATTTTTTTTTTAAATTTAAAATTGATTTTATTTATTATAATAATAAAAAACTAATATAAGAATCTTTTCTTTCATACCATTATTTCAAGGATCAAAGTGTTTAGATACATCAAAATTAAATACAACTGCGGTTTATAGGAAGGGAAACTGAAATTAAGACAACTATATATCCAAAACGGATAAGTCTAAAATATGATATGCCCTTCTCTATGAATAAGCGGATGCGCACTATGTCATGGGAATATAGAAGATAATATTTGTTGGCATGGCTACTCCAACAATTTATGGCGAACGGCGCGATTAAGTCGTTGTAAAATTTTACCATCGAAAACTTTATAAAAGAGAAGACGATTATTTAATTTCAATTCTAAAATATAAAAATAAAATTCAATAAGAATTCTCGAATTCAAATGAAGTACCGAATTCGAAGGACGTAACTATCTTTATGTTTGTAAGATGTTGGCTATAAGTAATGAAATGTTTGAAAGACCCATATTTATCACATTTGTCAAATGTTTGCAAGGTGCACCCAGAAAAAATATTATATAAATAATAGTTTTTTACTATTAAAAAGAGTCAATAGGATAAATTATTATTTTAATCGGAAAATACCATTAAATACTAGAAAATACCATGACATTGCCATTAAGTTTATATGAAAAGATTTATTTTTTGTATACTATTAAATCAATAGTTGTCCTATTAACCAATTTTAATGGGATTTGAGGGAATTTTTTTTTGGGTGTGTTAGTTCAAATACGATTTATGTAATTTGTAATTGATGATTTGATAAACATTTTTGTTATCTTAGTGTAGAATCATACATAACTTTTTTTATGTAATATAAATATTTAGCGTATTCACAGTTCGTCGTATTTTAGTATGGTATAAGAATCAGTTGCATTTATTTGTCGAAATATTTGAACAAGAAGAAAAATGTTGCTCTCAGTTTAATTGCCGTACTGTCGTATTCATACAATGTCGTACTAATACCATGAAACTGTGAATACGCTAATTGTTCTTTATTCTTAAAGTGGCAAAACGGTTAGATCTAAATTTACCTTCGAAGACAAATCAGAAACCATAGTATTATAATATTTTGGCATGAACAGAAACATTTTCCTTATTTTCGACAAACAAAAATATTAAAAAATATATGCTTAAATAATACTTCGTACATTTTTAAATAATTTTTTTTGTTCGATACCAAATTATATATCTTAAAATGTATTGGTTTTAATTTAAATGTAAAATATAAAAAATCTTTTATTATTGCAAAAAGGTAATAAATGTTTAAAAATTATTAATGGATAAATGAAAGAGATTTATTTCCTAGATTAGACTTTAAATTTCAGACCAACATCAATAATTGTATTATTATTACAAATGTCATACTGCATATTTTAATACACATTTATTTTATACAAAATATTTAAATAAAATTCTTTTGTATAAAATAAATGTGCCATTTAATTCTTTGAATCCACTTAAAAAAAATAATGGCATTTTTACTAAGGTATATTCCTGATTTCACTCTGATATATTTGAAAAGCTTATCTTTTCCGAAAAGGTTTCATTAAAATGAGGAATGTTTTACGAAGTATAAATTATTAAACAATAATAAATCTACATATTATTAAGCAAAAAGAAATACAAAAACGGTAACAAATCGTTTTTATTATTAGAATCAAATTTATTTTTAAACATATTTTTAAACACTTTTAGATAACACAGTTACATTGTTATCCAATATCACAAATAGTTTTAATATAGTATTTTAACATTTCATCCAAGCTGGTAAAACACAATCAGGTCCTTTAGCCCCACCAGCACCTCCAGGACCGCTGCCATGTCCTGCTCCACCACCACCGCCGCCGCCACCACCACCACCGGGTTCACATGAACATCCACGCCCACCGCCACCTCCTCCCCCACCGCCGCCACCTCCTGGCATGGGAGCAGCTATATTTAAATTTTAAAATTTGTATCAAAATTACTAGAAAATTTCTTGAAATTAAACTTACCTAGTATACATGCAATAGCACACAGGAGTATTGCAATTCTAATCAAGAGATTCATGATTTATATCACTCTGATCGTCAATAACAACTGACTTTGAATATATATTTGAAACTCATTTATATATGAGAACTTGGCACTCCCCATAATAACAAAATTATTTACGTCATGCAAAATTCTAATAATTTCACTTGGTTTGCTAGTGCAAGCAATATGGTATGGGAAGCCAATAGATGTTCCAATTTGTAAATAGCGAATATAGTTTTTGTTGGAAAAAATATAACGACGATCGGTATAGAACTAAAATTCACTAATTTGAATAATTAGTTTGGAAAAAGCTTTGTATTAGCTGGCAAATCAAGTTTTTTTTTTTAAACCTTCATATCTTCTAAACGGAGCGTCGTAGAGGGTCCAAAGTTTGCGTATATTTTTGAGATCATTCATTCCAATGGGCACGCGCCCTATTGAATATTTAGAATTTCGGTTCCGGTTCGGGTTCCGAGGTTTTTAAAATTGTGGTTCTGGTTTCAACCATTAAATTAAATGTGTTTCGATTCCGGTTCCATACATTTTTTAATAGCGGTTTCGATTACGGTTCTTTGCGTTCCCAGGACAGGAACTATAATATCTGTTCCAGTTTTGGTTCCGAGATTTTTAAAATAGCGATTCCAACTAGAAAAATATATATGCGTTCCGATTTCAGTTCCGGTTCCACACATTTTTAATCCCAGTTCCATAAATCTATACGGTTCCGGTATTATTTTTCATGTTTCGCCTGCTTTTTAATTTTGTCCGTGCATTTTTCGTGTTTCTTCGTGTCTTTTTATATCTCGTGCTTTATTGTGGGTGCCTGTAATTTAGTCGTCGGGCTCGTACGTGTCACCTATCGGCGTACCCGTGCGTCAAAAACAGGCACGTGCCTATCTCTAGTTGAAAGTTAGCGATTTTATAGTGATAACAAAGTATATCCCAAGAAACAATTCGTTCCGCTTATGTTCCGTTATCGGTACAGCAAAACGGAATCATATTCCGGAAACGTATTGGAGAGCGGGTTTTAAGGAACATCGAAAACGTATTCGAATCAGATGAAAATCCGTTATGGCGTGCCGAAAACGTGCCATTGTATCGTACTTTGTATCGTACTTTAAACTTTATAGTACGATTGAACCGCACCGAAAACGTGCTATTATCGTACCGTATTTTTTAAGAAAAACGGAGAGGGATACAACAAAACGTACCATAAACGTGGTGTAAACTGAGTTTAAAAAATAAGCTTACTTAAATATTATTTATATTTGTAAATTAAAACAAGTACATTATATTTTTGTATGTTATTTTTAATTGATTATTTCAATAATTAATTATAAACAAATTTCATTATAATACTAAGTTAATTATTAAATCAAGATGGTTTACAAAGTAGCAATTTCCATCACACTAACCGGGATGATCGGTTGACCACCTGAGACTCTTAATGTGGGCGTTGAGATCTCATCATTTCCATTGAATGGTGAGCCAGCTCGTCCTTTCTGTAACAATAGATTCAAATATTTCGCGATCTAAATGGGTAACCTTGATGTTGGGCACCACCTCGCCATGTGGCTTATCAATGGCTACGCTTATGTTGTGCGAATTCCTGTACATAATCATAACCTTTCGGCATCCTAAAACTGTTTGTAAACCGCGGTTAAGGCTTCTGCAGAAAATAGATGCAAACGTTAATTGATTCGTTTGTATTGAAGACATTGATTGTTGCTTCCATGATCCATGGCTTTGTTCCACCATTAATAATCCAAAGTGTTCTTTGCTAGTCTGCAATGAAGAATACAATATATATTAAGAAAATGGTAACTATATTTAATGGTACTTATCTTTCAATGTCCTGCTGCATGTCGGCTCTCTGCGCCCAGCTTCGCAATATTTAATGATTTTTGATTTCATGTTTCAAACAGTCAGGCTACAACGGAAGAAAATCGGTACCGGCGAGACGGTGTATTAACGGGAAGAAAACGGTGTAACCCTTCTCCACCGGCACGAAAACGGCACCGTCAAAACGGAGTTCAAACGTATTATTTTCGAAATACCGAAAATGCCGGCATACAAACGAAATCGTGCGATTTATCGGCACGTTATCGTTCCGTTTTAGTTCCTGCTTGGACGGATACTTGCTCAATGTTTCTTGGGTAGATTATTAATTAATAAAATCATTACGTTTTGGTAAATCTTGATTTGACAGACAAACATAATCCAATTTTGAATTCTCTACTAATTTTCAAATTGATGAAAACGTTAAAATCAGTTTCAAAATGTGCGTTTATTTTGATTTGAGAATAAGAGACATTTCAAGTTAAGGTTAAGCCCCGGTTAATATTGAGAAAACTATTATTCTTATATTTAAATTTAAGGTTTTTCAAACATTTACCTATTTTTTAACTTACCTCAATTTTTTAACTTCACACAGAAAAAAAATGTGTAAGTATAACTAAAATGTTAATCAATCCAATTAATTTTTAATTGAAACTCAGCCGATGTAACTTTTAGTACCATTGAATCCCATATTCGTAATAATGAGAATATGTTAATTGGAGAACATTAATTAATGTTTTTGTCATATTGATTATATTTTTTATTGGGTATTTTTAAATCATTAATTAATTAATTAGTAACATCAATTCAAAATTTCATTCGATAGAAATTGGATCAATTAAATATTTTGTTAAATTAAATAAAATATTTGTCGAATAGATAACATAAAATAAATATTAAATAAGTATTTATACTGTTTGATATGCTTTGTAAAATTCTTTCAACAAACATAAAATTTGATATTCGCTTTTTAATGATTCAATATGCAACAAAATGAGCATCATAAGCTGTTTGTTCAAATTCTTGACCTCAAAAATAAATTGAGCCCTTTAATACTTTAATAACAGAACATACACTAATAATGGAATATTCTGTTTTAAAATCGCAACGTGGAAGAAAATATTGTTAGAAGAAACTGAACGACGCCGCCGACGCACGAGACGCACAAACAAAAAACAAAATGAAATCCAGAAGAAAAAAACAGTGTTGCAATTTAAGAAAATGAATAAATAAAAAGTAACAAATTAAAGTAGTTAATACTATTAAAGATTTAGTTGTATTGAAATTATATTAAATTAATTCCTATTAATATTTTAATTAAAAAAAATTGTAAATACAATTAATTAATTAGTAAATACATTCATATATTTAATTGGAATACGATTTGGTTTGCTATTAATACACGCATAGAAATATATTGTTAAATTTAATAATATGAGATTGTCATTTAAAAACAATAAATAAAAATGTGGCATCTCTGGTATGTTATGCCAAAAATTGTTATTGTTTTGAAAATTTTTAAAATGACGTTCAACAAATTAAGTAAAACAAATGTAACCCAAGAAACAAAACTTACCGTATACGTGCCGTTAACGGTACAGCATATACGGAATCAGATTCCGTAAACGTACCGTATTACGGAGCCGTATACGGTACAGAGAACGGATAAAACGTGACATCGAAAACGGTGTTCGAAACCGTTTTTCATACAGTATCGACGACCCTTAACGGACCGTATTTAAAAAAAAACGGAGTGACCTCCGTAGTCTACGTTACGTTTCAGTGCCGTATACGGTCCGTATTTTTGTTATAAAACGGAGTGGACTCCGTTGAGTACATTGAAAAACATACCGTATACGGTACGTTTTTACGCCGTAATTTTTGAAAATTGCGGATTGCCATATTTATTGATTTACTGCAAATTTTAACTGACTTAGAATAAATCCAGTAACATAAGTTTTAATTTTATAATACATTTATTTGTAACTCAAATATAGGATGTATTAACTAATATTTAAACAAATTAATTAAGACAATATCTCAAATTAAAAATAATTACAAAAGAATTTGCTATTAAAACGTGTCCGTTAATTTGCTGTGCATATTTGAATTTGATATAATTTATCTGTAAATAAATAAAAAAAAAATTCAATATTATGATCATTTTTAATATAACAAAAATAACATCAAAACCTTCAAAAAAATAGTTATTAACCAAAACTTGAATCAATTAAAAAATAATAATCCCATCAATTAATATTATACTACAAAATTACCCTTTTCCCACTTTAATTAAAAATTCCACAAATGGGAAATATACCACATAAATGGCAACCATGGAACAAATGTAAAAAGTACAAAAGTCTGGCCACTATGATTATAAATGTCAATTTGACTTACATTTGTTGATATTTAATTTCGGTTTCAAATTTCAAATCGCTATATATTTCGCGGGGCGATGCAATTCCGGAGTATCAGAATTTCATAATTGGATCGAATATTGTGAGCAGCATCTCGTCGCTTCCATATATGACAAGATGTTCCTTTTTATGACCAGATTCGCGAAATTGCTTATGCCGTTTCCCACTGACGGCGCTTCTGCTTCATATAGGCGGTCTTTATTTTGGGTGCCCAAGTCACTATCTGCAGACATTTTTAAAGTTAATTATAAATTCAAAATTTTTAGTGTCAACTACTTGCAACTATTTACACCACACAGTTAAGCCACATCGTGTTGAGCTATTCCTCCGCAATTCGAGCTTTTCCTCCGCTATCTGAACGCATAACCATTTCAATTGCTAGCCTCTAAAAGTTATATAAATTTAATTAATGTTGAAATGCTCATAAATCATATTTATGTTGATGGCTACTTACACATTAGATGCACATCGAACTGAATTAAAAATTCTAAACGAATAACAACCGGAAAGAAAACGTAATGAAAACGGCATTTGATGCCCGTATAAAACGGAGTGCAAACGTTACAAAAACGGTGTGCTCCGTCGCAAACGGAATATAAACGTATACGTCACTTCGGAGTGAAAACTGAATAAAAACGGAATATTCGAAATACGGACAACAAACGGCATTTGAACGGAGTGAAATATTTTCACATGCCGTAAATTTTCCGTTTTCATTCATGTACGACGGATCCGTCTTGTACATATCGTAAACGTACCGTTACAAACGGAATTGTGATTCCGTTTGTTTACGGAGCTACGTTAAAATGTTTCTTGGAAAGTTACATATAAAATTAATAAATATAGTTATTAATAGTTATGTTTGATTGGTTTTATATGGTTTATTTCAGCTATGCTCCCAGACGCCTTAGAATCTTTCGATGATTAACATCAAGATGCATGGCATACATTGTGTTGGAAGCTGCCAACTGTTATTGTGACCTACAATTTATATAACTTTTGCGAACCGGAAGTAGGGATACGAGCCACCCCTACTTGAACGCCTAAAGATGATGCAGGGGTCATTTGTTTGACCGTATAATTGATCTTCAAAGCAGCGTACAAAGCGATCGCCGACAGCTTCCGTTCACATAGCCGTCATGCCACTTGGCTTAACCCAAGGCTTGAACAAATAGCCTTTACTGATAATGGAGCAATTTTAAATATCATGATAAAATAAAATAAAAATATAAAAAAATATACAAAATAATGTTTTGGTTTATTGAAATTTGGCAATAAAATATTTAAGTTGACAATTTTATTATATTTATAAATGACAATATCCAATGTTACCAGCAACAATTTCATAGTTTTTAAAATTAACAATACAATTTTTAAAACCGACAATAAATTCACAATATTATAATGGGATCTATTTTGAACATACATATTGTTAATTTATTGTCGGATGCAATTTAAGAAAATTAATAAATAAAAAGTAACAAATTAAAGTAGTTAATACTATTAAAGATTTAGTTGTATTGAAATTATATTAAATTAATTCCTATTAATATTTTAATTAAAAAAAAATGTAAATACAATTAATTAATTAGTAAATACATTCATATATTTAATTGGAATACGATTTTGTTTGCTATTAATACACGCATAGAAAGATATTGTTAAATTTAATAATATGAGATTGTCATTTAAAAACAATAAATAAAAATGTGGCATCTCTGGTATGTTATGCCAAAAATTGTTATTGTTTTGAAAATTTTTAAAATGACGTTCAACAAATTAAGTAAAACAAATGTAAGTTACATATAAAATTAATAAATATAGTTATTAATAGTTATGTTTGATTTATATAACTAACAATATATTTCTATGCGTGTATCAATTGTTATATATACGTACAATATTTTTTTCTGTGTTATAGATGTTACCTTAAAACTGGAATTTTTTTGTTTAGTGTAAATTGGCGTTTGAAATGTGCTAAAATGCTAAAACTAACATCCTATTTTTGTAACGGCCAGCGTCTGTTGCTTCCCAACCACAGCATTCGATATCGATCACCGAAAATATCGAATACAAAGTTTTGGGTACCCAGAAAAAAGCCATCACTAATTTTTGCACTGCACTTCAAAACGGACTTGTTTCATTTTTGTCATTCAATTTCATTCGTCGTTTGAATATTGCTGAGTTAACGTACCAAAGCGTAGAAAAATATAAAATTTTGTGATTTTATCGAATTCTAAAATCTCACTAAATTTATGCAGTTTTAGCATTGTGATTAAACCAACAGATATTTTACAAATAAACAATAATAATTGGAGAGTGCAACAAAATGTTAGATGCAAATGTTGGCCTTCGTGCCATTGTTGTAGTAGCTTTTGGTAAGTTTCAACCATTCCAATTTTTCAATTATATTCAATGTTTGCATATAGTATAAGAGCTCTACTAACTACGTATTGTTTTATATTGTTTTGCAGTCGCTTTACTGACAAATGCAACGCCGCTGGGCGGTGGCGTCGACAGTCAACATCTGCTCGGTGCCCAGAAGTGCACCTGGGGTCCCTCATACTGGTGCAGTAATCTGACGTAAGTACAAAGAGACTGGTGGAAAAATCTTTGAACTGTTGGAAAATTGTTCAGTAATTGCGTTGTCATCTGCTGCTGGCGTTGACGTTGACGCGCACCGAAAGTCGCAAGTGTCAACGCTATAGAAAAAGCAGCACAACGCAAAATCGAGAAATAACATTTCTTTCCCCGTTTTTCATACCGACTGTCTTGTAGAGTGCAACCAAAACAGTGTTCGTCTTTATTATTTTATTTTTTGTTATTAACCCATTTGTTGTTTTGCAAAAACAATTTGCTAGAAAGATTACGTACCGCTATTTTGATAAGAATTCTGCTTGTTTGCATTAGTTTATTTGTTGTTGTTGCCGTCGTTGTTGTTTTTACGTTTTAGTATCTGCTGAAAAGAAAATAAATAATACATTGAAAATTAGCTTTAAAATGGTTGATACTCTGATAACATTTGCTGTTGAAATTGAACTCTTTTTTAAAGTGTTTATATCAATACTTTGTTGAGATATATAATGTACAGTTTAAATGCAATTTTTATTTTTGCCTTCTTATTTTCTAGCTAATTAAATTAAGTTTTATTGTATATATTTTTTTTGCTCCATTACTCAGCCAACAACCACATGACTAATGCAAGCGGTAGTGAGTGTGCCTCACCAACACAAGCGTTTGTTGTTCATTTTTTACACATTTGCGATTTCCTCGGATGATTAATCACGTTTAAGCCGTAATCAGTAATTTAACAGATTTTCACTAAATATTTTCTATATTATTAGTCTTCTCGTTTTCGATAATCTATAATGATACGAAAAAGATAGGATTTTCGATAAAAAAAAAAACGGACCTATGTAGAATGGTATCGTTTCTTTATATTACAGATATCGAAATGATATGGAAAGGTTTTTATTTTTAATAAACAAATTATTTTTGTTCAAACAATTTTATTTTTCGACAAATATTCTAAAGAACTAAATAAATTTTCAATTATTTTGAGTTTGATATCGAAAATTTAATATTATTAAGGTATAACAACAAATTTTTAACTAGAGCGGTTAAAAATTCTGCAAAATTTTTTAAAGCTCAAAAAATTAGCGAGAGTTTTTAAAGTTATATTTTAATTTTAAAGTAAACTATATGGTGTAGTACTTCAAATATTTTTCAATTACTTTGACTAGAGCGATATTGATCATATTTTTTTTTTCAAGTACCAAAAATATATTTTTTAAATATTGCCATTTATTAAGTACATAGATTTATGTGAATTTATTTAATAGTTGAGAAGATGATACAGTCAATTTTCTTGTAACACTTCAAACATTTGAATTCGATAAAATACTGACAAGTATTCCATACAAATATTTCTTATCTAATACTTTCTTAAAGAAATTTGAAATTAAATATATTTTCTTTAGAATTTATGTGAAAAAACAAAATTTTTAGAACAAATAAAATTGTATTATTAAAAATAAAAACTTGTTCGATATCTATAATGACAAAAATGGCAATATCGTTCAAAATAGATTGGATTTTATAAATAATTTTATAAAATCGTTATAGATTATCAAAAAGGATCATATGAGCTTTTAAATGATGTCCTTTGATTTATTGGAATTATTTAGCATTTATATATATTTAATTTACATTTTATAAAATATATGCTGAAATCAAAGGACAGTTACTGGCTTAGATATTTTCAAAGATATTGTCTCTGCGAATGCCAGCTGCATAATAGTGCGATATCTCTCAAAAAAAAAGACACAAATAAAATATATGTATTCCATTGTTTTGTTTTTCTTTAAAACATATTGTCACTATCATGCCAAAGCGGTGAATGTGCAATATTTGTAATTAATAATGCAGATCGATAGGTGCATTAGTCGGCCAACCGTCCCTATTTAATCGAAGTAGAATTTTTGTATATTCTTATGAATTATATTTATTAATTTATATCACTGTGTCCTTCATGGCTAAAGCTGGAGTAGGGCTCGATTTTAAATTTAGTTTTTGGGCATAGAACGTTAAAGAGTAGTTCTATCCGCATTTGAAATGTTTTTGATTTAATTTTTGTGTAGATGTCATAGAAATGCCAGAAAGTAACAGTGATGCCAAGTTTGTCAAAATAGAACCGTTGGCGTTCCCGTGAAACAGATCTGGTTCAACTGCCACGGGAACACAGCTATTGGGCGTTTTCGTTTATTAGTTCTGAACTGAGCTCGAATTGTCAAAAAGAGATCTGCATTTGTTTTTTAACTCTGAACACTCAGATTCACTAAATTGCGTTTGTATATTCGTTCAGATTTTCGAAGTCGGTTGTACAGAGCACACTCGACGTGCTCGATTTTAATTTAATTTAACAATACTGATTTTGACGTTCATTTTACTTGACAAACACAAGTCTTAATAGGAATTTGACAACTGCTGCTCAAATTGTTTGCAATTTAAATCAGAGTCTTCAGGTTGAGTTCAGATTGCGTTCAACTCTGACAATATTCGGAATATTCAGATCATGTTTAGAACTCTGCTCTGAAATGATTTACGAAAACGCTCGCCTATTGTATTTATTTATAAATATTATCAACGGCTCGTTGACCTTTAAAGATTACGACAAATAATGCTAAGTATATAAACCAAAAAATACAAAAATAAAACAAATTTTAAAAATTAAATATGAATTTTTTGAGAATTTCTTAAAAATTTGCAATTTTGTTTTTTGTTAATAATATTTTGGATCCCACAAGACTTAAAAAATAATCTTAAACACGCTGAAACTTTAAATATTATTTTTTTATGCAATTTCTTTTTATTAAAAAATTCATTCTTGTAAAGCATTTTAAGTCATATCATGAAAAATGACTTAAAAGTTTTTAGGTTAGGTTTGTAAGGGGGTGTTGCTGAACTAATCAGCAAACACTCACGGGGGCCTAGTGGTCCATTGTGTTCCCTTTGTATCTGTGTGGTAACTATATTTTGTTGACAACGATCTTCTTACGAACCCTAGTAGATTATCAATTGGAACTTCATTGGAGTTCGATTGATTCTACTTCCTCAATATCTTTACAGCTCCTGCAGTGGTCGGGCGCGGGGATGCCCAGTCTATGCGCCATTGTGCCGATTGCACAATGTCCTGTCAGGACACCGCTGAGGATGCGGGTAGCTTCTTTACTGTTATTTTTCAGGCTTTTTGTTCTTTTTTCATTGGTATGTGGCCAGAGACGACGTGAGATAATGCAGTCGTCTCTGGATGACCAGTTTGCGTTTGTTTTTACCGTCGTTTTAAGGTCAATATGCCTTCTTAGGACACCTAATGGAATCCTAGTCGAAGAACATTTATCCTCTATACTACGTGCAGAACCCTGTCGCGCTAGCTCATCGGCTTGTTCGTTCCCTTCTATATTGCTATGTCCGGGAACCCAGCATATGGTTATCGCATGGGTTTGATTAAGTGTGTTGAGTGATCGGCGACAATTGAGTACTGTGTTTGATTTTATGACCGCATTGTCTAGTGCTAGGATGGCAGCGCCTGACTATCCACAATAATTGTAATCTCCGATGGATCCATGTTCTTTGTTTGATGGTCTGTGCTGCTCTTATATCATTATGCAATTTCTTTTACATGCGTTTTAAGTTTAATTTTACTAAAAACATCGATAACAAAATAACTTTATATGTAGTTATTTCACAGTATTTTACTTTTTCCAAGGGTGAATTTTGACACATTGGTCTGCTAATATATGTCGTTGTTATAAATGTAATAAAAAAACACTTTTATTAATAATTTGATTTGATATCAATTAAAAATTTGCCAGATATACTAGGCTTTCAATCGTTTTTGAATTCGAATTAATTGATCTTCATTTGACACTATCGTGGAATACTGAGACAAGCCGATTGCAAGTAATAAATTTATGGAAAGCGGAATTCTACAGATTAAGGATTATTTTGGATTTTCTTTGAATAATTTACAGACAACTAAATTATATTGATTAAAAGGAGCATCGAAAAATAAATTTAAACCAAAAATCGTATATGTGAATTTCTCTTTAATCTGAGGACTAAAATGGTAATTTGCAAAAACAAAATGAAAAAAAAACATAGAATTGTAGATTATTATTATGAATATCATAAATGTTATGCATTAAACAAAAGGTAAACCTTAACATTTTTTGCATTTGACTTGGATCCACCCAAATTTGTTTTATTTTAAAATATTAGCTTAAATATTCCCAATGAAATACAATATAAATCAGACTAAAATATGTAAAAAGTTGAAAATATATAGAAAAACACGAATTGTCATATATTTGTTTTTAGTAATAACTCTAAAACTTTAGGTAATATCAAAAAAACTAAGTATGATGTCTTGATTAGCATCTAGAAGTCCATCGGAAAATTACACTAACATTGTAGATAAATAAAATAGTTCTTCATTTGTTCTCTAGTGTAGTAAGTAAGTTTAATAATTCTATAATTTTGTAGATTACTTTTGTTGTTCATTTTATATATATTTTTCAAATAAAAACAGTGCATTGTCTCAGCTTCCGCTTAATCAACAATGTTCTAGAAATATTTTATACTATACTCTATAGAAAACCAGAACTGTTTAAAGATAGACCTAATATACATGTTTTCTTTTACAAGTACAGTAAATGATAATACTATATAAATTATAAAAAAATACCCTAGAACTAACAAAAGAAATTTTATAAAACAGTAAAATAATTATTGAATGCTTATCGTAGAATTTGCTGCAACGCCATTGCATTATTTATTATTAGAGTACAGTTAAAATTAAGCATGACTCCAAAACAAATATCAGCCCCCAAAAAAAAATGTCCAATATTACCAAAATCCAGTGCAGAAAACTGTTATCGCAACAAAAATTCGACGCAATAAAGAAATAATATAAAGAAAAAAATGCCGTCGGAGGCTTTTTTTATCGTTCATTTCAATTTCAACCCGTCTGTTTAGATTATTGTGTTGCCATTCATTCGTATCGTAATTCTTGTTGCAGTCTTCACTAAAGATTTGTTGAAATATTATATTAAAAAATAAATACGAAACATTTTATAGAAAGCGATAAACAAATGTGTTGTAATTCATCACCGCCTTACATTGTGTTTTAAATATGTTAACCACATAATTTTATTTAATTATGTTTTATCAGTTATTACTAATGCTTAAATTCCTTTTACTTATCATTTTAAATATTACAGCGAATAAATTAATATCGTTTATATTGAAAATACATAAAAACATGAGTCGTCGTTTTCCGCATAATTTGACAATAGCTGGCAGTTGGAGTCAAATGCGCTGTAACATGAATTCATACGCTGCACATGTATAGCATTTACACGAAATCTGTTTTGCTGTTTGAATCAGCAATAAGGAAATACGAAGTAAAGGGGTAACTGATCATTTTATGCTATGACATATTTAATACAGTTTTAAAGGGTTATTTTTTTTGTGAATCAGAAATTGGACTTTATCTTTTGCGGTCAATGTAGCTGATCAAAGTTCTAATTGTTTGTTTATATATTATTTTGATATCTTTATGTTTTGTTTGTCATACTAAATATCGTCGTAGTAGAACGAAAATTCACCAAATACATTTTCAAAATGCCAAATATTCATTTACAAAATCTTTATAAATCTGTCAATATTTAATTGTTGATCTCAATTTTTTTTTACCGAATGATAAGAAAATGTAAATCTATTAGTTGATTTTTTAACATTAAAAATGCATCAATTACTTTTTCTAATATTAATCAAACAACTCGAAAATTAAGTTTTTCATAAAAATGTATTTGGTGACTTTTCGTTCTACAACGACGATATATTTATTGATATAATAAATTTATTTTTTAAATACAAAATAACTTTTGTTTACTTTGTAATTATTGCAATTATATTATTCTTCTTATCGTTTAAGCGCTGCTATCACTCGATAAAACGATTTGTGAAATTGTATGCGTATCATATTTTTCTGTCAACATGAGAATCAGAGGTCCGTACGATATGTCGAAACCTAAAAATGTCAAACTTTTAAAAGCCTTATAATACCGATACAATTTTTGGCCGAATTTTTTTTTTTGAAAAATAACATATTTTTCTACAAGCTAGATAATGTCGAAAACAAAACTTTGAAAATAAATATATATGCACACATTTTTTTTATAGGAGCAAAAAATGTCGAAAATTAAAAAGTCAAAATACCAATATGTTGAAATACAAATTTAAAATCTTATTTGAGAATTTGGATTTCGTGTTACTTGACTTTTAAAACATGTACATTTGTCAAAATGTCGTCACAATTTATAGTTTTCAATAGAAAATAATTTAGAAACATCCTTCGTTTCACATTCTAAAAAGAAATCCCCAATTGAACGTATTTCGGTGGTTGCACAATTGTTAGCATTGTGAAGTAGGCTATATTGAATGCGAATTTGACTTCACCTTCCTATAAACTGCCGTTAGGCATCCGTCAGCCGGTTTGTTCTAGTGCAGACAACTGGAAATTTCTGCTAGAAACTCCCTCTATGTTTTCCGGAAACCTGCCTAAAATCTGCTTATTTCCAGCATGAGAACTGCTGTAATGTCTGACTGTTGCCCGCCTGTTACCTGTTTGTATATTTTGTCTCGGGAATTCTAAATAAATTATTCTGTTTTTGATTTTAAACGTTGCGAAATTGGTTCACATTTCATGGGTTCACATTTTTCATATATCGTCGTTTTATTCATTGAAATCATGAAATACATTTCATAAATTTCAATAATTTGTTTATAAAGGGTTTTTCAATAAGAGCTCTACAAAAGTTTTTTTCAAGGGTTTTTCAACAGGGACGCTTCAAGAGCTACAGGGACAGCAAACGACGCCATATTTCTTGCCGCTCGTTTGACATTTCTCTTCAGTAGGGTTTGCCATTTCATGATGGAAAGATATACGAGCCAACAACGAGTCGAAATTATTAAAATTTACTATCGAAATTCGAATTCGAATATCAAAAGTGCAATCATAATTGTTAAATTCTAGGATTATGCACTGAACTTAATATACGAAAAATTTAACTTCCGTTATTCCGATTCCTTCCATTTTTCAAACATAGTAAGGTAAGGTACTATCAATATCTAAGTAAATCAAAAATCATTTATATCACGAAATACAAAAGTTATAGATAAATAACTTCAAAGTTTCGTTCATTTATCTCTTAAACTACAAAAGTAATAGTGCGAACATTCTTTGTATAACATACATATATTATAGTGCCACGCCCTTTTCCTTGGGCAAGCACGTGTGAGAGTCGAGCGGCATAGGCTTGTTCGGTCTGTTGTGTGTGCAGCTTACTGACGTCTAGCTTTCTTTGCGTGGGTTTCCGTGCGTTTTTCGCACAGCGCATAAGCATGTGAGAACCTTGGCTGCTACAAGGAAGTGATTCGAGTCGATGTTGGCATTTCGGATCGAGCGTACATCCATCACACTAGAAGCGTGCCTTCCGTCAATTACAACATGAATAATTTGGTTGCGCGTGTTCTGATCGGGTGACCGTGGCCTTGTGAATATTGAGATGCTGGAATCTAGTACTACTAATTACCATTTTTCGTGCTGCGTCGAAATGGATCAGTCTCATTACATTGTCATTGAACCAAAAATACCCTAATGGCCCATCTTGGCATTAAAGTCGCCAATCACAATTTTGATGTCGTGACGGAGGCAGCGCTCATAGGCTTCGTCGAGGCGCTCATAAAAAGTCTCTTTAGTTTCATCGTCCTTCTCATTCGTCGGAGCGTGCGCACAAATTAGGCTGATATAGAAGTATTTAGCCTTGATGCGGATAGTTGCTAGTCGTTCGTTCACGGGTGTGAACCTAGAGACAAAGTGGCGGAGTCTCTTGCCGACTACAAATCCACAACCAAATTTATGCCTCTCCGCATGGCGGCTGTAGTAAATGTCACAGGATGCCTGTTTAGAGCAGTCCTGCCCTGTCCTGTCCATCGCATTTCCTGGATTGCGGTGATGTCAGCCTTGTATCTTTCGAGGACATCAACCAGCTGGATAGTGGCACCTTCCCTATAAAATGTTCGGACATTCCAGGTGCATATCCGTAAATCATGGTCCTTTATACGTTTGCGTAGGTTGTCATCGTGTTTTCGGGTCGGTATCCGAGGGCATTTTTTCTGTTTTCGTTGAATCAGCTTTTTTATATGGCGGGTCATAAGCCCAACGCACAACCCCCATTTTGCAGGGCCAATATCCCCGTCTCGTTTGTCCCCGCCCAGACCTCCCACCGGGGTTGAAACCCGATCTTCAGCTGGTTGCTCGGGTTAACGGGGTTCATCAACGCGAAGGTGAGACAAGGAATTGTGTAGGAGAGGCTATGGCAACTAACATAAGTCGGTTAATGGCTTGCGTGTGCACTACACCATTCTGAACCCCATATCATTCGGTTTAATTTAATGCGAGAATGATAAGAAATCTGCTTTTAATGAAACAATTATATTGATGTCATATATAGAGAGATACTTCAACCAAATTGAAAACGATTTTCTTATCAACTAAGACGTGTCATGTAACAATATAATATTAAAATAAATATAGGTTTATTGCAAATATAATACCGCTGAAATCTATACCACTTTCTATATACAATTTGTAGTAAAAAATATATTTTCATTGTAGATATTAAGCTAAATTTTTAAACTTTTAAAAAATAATTTATCAAAAGCGTAACATTTCAGATAAATTCGATTAATTTTATCAAATAGCATTAAAACTTTTGATATTTCTAACGTATTTTTAAAATAATTTGTTTTGGGTCGAAACTATACCGAAATACGGGAAATCCACAAATTTAATGACATTTGAACCGTTTGTAAAATGTTTTCGATCATTTAAGCAAACCGTTTAATTGTTATTTCCGAACACATTTTTATCTATTTAGATGGTATAAATCATTTCAGTTGAAATGATTAAATGTATATATGACAAATTATTTCATTTGATTTCTATACATCAAAAATACAAAATATGTATCATAAATTTTAATTTTAATGATTTTTTCAATATTTTATCTATAGCAATGCCAAGGGTTGCAATGCCGTCGGCCACTGCATTCAAACCGTTTGGGAGAAACAACATGTACCCGTCGACACCGACTCCATCTGTCAGATTTGCAAGGATATGGTGACACAGGCACGCGATCAATTGCGCAGCAACGAGACCATGGAAGAGCTGAAGGAGGTCTTTGATGGCTCCTGCAAACTGATACCCCTTAAGGTGGTACAGAAGGAATGCATGAAGCTGGCTAATAACTTTATACCCGAGCTGGTAGAGGCTTTGTCCTCGCAAATGAATCCGGATGTATGCATTTTATTTTTGTTTATTATTTTATATGTCCTATTAAAATATTCTATTTACAGCAAGTCTGCTCGGTAGCTGGTCTCTGTAATAATCGCGAAATCGATGAAATGCTCGAGGACATGTATAAGCGCACCTTGGAAGGCACACTTACTGAGAAAGACGATTTAGTCGTGGCACCAACGAAAGTCATCGATGAGCCCACAAAAGCCGTCGCTATGCCAGCAGCCAATGGACAGCTTTCTTGCGGTAAATGCAACGCCATTGCTGGTCTAATGACCTCCAAATTCCAGGCTGTCAATCGTGATGACCTCTTGGAAAACGTGCTACATCTATGCGGTGAGATGTCTTCATTTTCCGATGCTTGCGCCAACATTGTGCTCGTCTATTTCAATGATATCTATGCGCACATGAAGGATAATTTGCATGCCGACGGCGTTTGTCACATGACAGGCGTTTGCTCTGCCAAATTCCATCAACACGAGGATGATGTAGTCGCTGTCGAGGAGCCAGTTGATTTGACAGGTGATGATATTCCATGCGAATTGTGCCAACAGCTGGTGAAACATTTGCGTGATCTGCTGGTGGCCGACACCACCGAGGAGGAGTTCAAGCAGGTGCTCGAGGGCCTGTGCAAACAGACGCATGGCTTCAAGGGCGAATGTCTCGGCATTGTTGATCAATACTACGATGTGATCTACAAGACATTGGTCAACAATCTCGATGCGAATGGTGCGTGTTTCATGATGGGCGTTTGCCCGAAAACCACTGCCATGCAGACGGGCATTTTTGGCGCCGAAATAAAGCCGCTTTTGCCTGCCATACCACCAGCTGTGATCACAGTTACCATACGCAAGAAGTTAGGTGCCAACGAGCCCAAGTTCACACAAGAGCAGATCAGCTCGATGCAGCTGCCAATTGATCATTTGATGGGCGCTGCCAATCCGGGACTCTTGGTAGATGGCGGCAGTTTGTGTACCGTGTGCGAATACGTTTTGCACTTTGTGCAGGATGCCTTGGCGACACCAGCCACCGATGTAAGTTGTTATTGATATATTTTTTGCTTTGAAATATTTTTGTTATTTCAATTTTAATCAAATTTGACTTAAATTTGTTTCTCTCTAGGATGAGATTAAGCAAACCGTTGAAAAAATCTGCGATAAAATGCCTAAAAGTGTTTCCGGCGAGTGTCACAACTTTGTCGATATGTATGGCGATGCTGTGCTTGCGTTACTGGTGCAGGGTCTAAATCCTCGTGCAATCTGTCCCAAAATGCAACTGTGTCCGCCCAACCATGAGAATCACGACGACATGGAAGTGTTTGCGCCAAAGCCAGTTTCAGATTTCTCCGAAAAGCCCACGTGTCCATTGTGCTTGTTGGCTGTGGAACAAGCGCAGCAGAAGATCAAGGATAACAAGTCGAAGGTGAGTTCAACAAGATTTGTTTATGTTTACCTTAAATTTACGATAGCAAATTTAGTGAACATTTTTTAATATGATTTGAAAAATTCTAAAATTGATAGTAAATAGTGTTTTACGTGTCTGTCTGTCTATCTGTCTGTTGAAATCACGATTACAAGAAAACCAGAAGATCAATATCAATAAAACTATGATTTTGGATTATGTATATACTTAGGATGTCGGGTATTAAAAATGAACGCGATCGGACGACTACGATCTAGAAACATTAACGATTAAGAACAACCGTGATTGACAATTATAGTGAAGATCATACAAAAGAAATAAATGCTAGGCATAAACCTCAAGCATTCTCAAATAATAAACAAGTTTATTTTGCACAAATTAATAATGTTGGTCTTATATGTTAAAATAGAACAAAACTTTTTGTAATTTGAAATTTAATATTTTACATCTTTTTTTTTTTTACAAAATATAGAAAAATATTCAGAATGTATTGAATCATCTGTGCGTGCATTTGCCTAAGACCCTTCAAGCCGAATGCCTTGATTTTGTCGAAACCTACTCAAACGAACTCATTGACATGTTGATTGCTGATTTTAAGCCACAAGAGATTTGTGTTGCCATCAAATTGTGTCCCAAATCAAGAAACTATCTGCTCGATATGGGCATCAGCACGGAGGATGATGAGGATATGCATAGCAGCGAAGAGATTAGCTTCAACGAAATCGAAGATAGCGAAGAGTTGCCCGTGCAATTTGAATTCAAACAATACGAGACAGCCACACCGAATTGTTTGCTGTGCGAAGAAATCATTAAAATTGCCGAACAGAAAATTGGAAAACATACAACAAAGGTATTATATGGACAATTTTTAATTGTAGTTTTATGTATAATTTATGTATTAATATGGCAATCAAACGGCGAATATATATAGGAGGAACAACAGGTAAGAAAGGAGAGAACAAAAATGCGCATTTTGATAAATTTTAGAAATCATTTAGTCAATATTACTATTTCTTCCATTTATATCGTCGGTTTATATATTTTTAAAAAGTTAAATTTAATTTTTGTGTCATAAATTCATGAAGCTAGTATTGAGGAAAATTGTATGTACATCTCTTGTGATATTTGAGTTTTGTAAATGCAGCAAATACTTTGTATAAAATATATTCTGTAAATAATATTGAAAAAGTGTTCTTGAAAAAACTCGAATTGATTAGTTTTACCTCTAGAACCAGAGAGTATAAATTTTTAATAGAGATTCCTTCCGAGTTTGCTGGCGTCGCTGCCGAAAACAATGGTTATGTGGAAGTGTAATTTTACAGATTGAAGTTAACAGACGAAAACAGTGCACAAAACTGGATCTGTCCGCGGATAATTTGCAACCAAACTGACCAAGATATATTGCAATCCAGAAAATTTTTCATTTGAAATAATCATTTGATATTCAGAAACTTCCATTTGAAATTTTGAAAATTTCCATTTGAAGTTCAGAAATTTCTATTTGAAATTCAAAAAGTTTCCATTTGAAATTCAAAAGACATCAACTGAAATTCAGAAATTTCCAGTTGAAATTTAAATGGAAATTTCTGAATTTCAAATGGAAATTTCTAAATACCAAATATAAATTTCTGAATTTCAAATAGAAATTTCTGAATTCAAAATCGAAATTTCTGAATTTCAAATGAAAATTTCTGAATTTCAATTGATGTCTTTTGAATTACAAATGTAATTTCTGAATTTCAAGTGATGCGTTTTGAATTTCAAATGGAATTGCTGAATTTCAAATGGAACTTTTCTGAATTTCAAATAGAAATTTCTGAATTTCGAATAGAAATTTCAAATGAAAATTTCTGAATATCAAATGGTTATTTCTAATGAAAATTTTCTGAATTTCAATTCGTGTCTTTAGAATTTCAAATAGAATTTCTAAATTTCAACTAATGTCTTTCGAAATCTCAAATGAAATTTCTGAATTTCATTTCTTTTCTGAATTACATTTGTAAATGGGGTAGTGATATTCATTGGGAGAATATTTTACATATTTCCGTTATCATGAGATATTAATTGGTAATTTGTGCTCTATTTTGTGAGAATTTTGAGTATATCGTTCATTCCACGTCAAACCTTACCTTTGAGATTTACTATTTTTGATTTGGTCGAAACACTGTACTTATGTTTTGTATCTAAAATGCATTAATAATATAGAATTATGATATCGTTTTTTTAATGCAATGAACATAAATTTACTTTTACTAAGAATCTTCAACTGTTTTATAGGCTGATATTAAAGCAGCGCTGGAACGCTCATGCGACAAGATGCGTCACAGAATGCAAGCGCAATGCCATAAATATGTCACCAGATACGGTGACAAAATCGCTGATTTGCTGCTGAAGGAAATGGAACCGAAAATGATTTGTCGCGAATTGGGACTGTGTCTTTGGAGCGATCAGGAAGATTGTAAGTACAAAAAAGATTTATATAAAAAGCATAACAAATACAATTGCTATTCGTAACAGTGGAAATCGATGAAGCACTCAAATACGACGTTATTGCGATGCCCAACGAAAGTGCGCCCACATACGCTGAAATTTCCACCGAGTTGCTGCAGGATCCACCATCGTGTGTGCTGTGCGAATTCGTAATGACCAAGCTCGAGGCCGAGTTGCAGAACAAATCCACACAGGAGCAAATCAAACATGCAATTGAGACAATTTGCAATAAAATGCCGAACACGGTTGCCAAGAGCTGTGACAAGTTTGTCGATCAATATGCCAATGCCATAATTAGCCTGATTGGTGTTGTGCCACCCAAGGAAATCTGCCAGAAGATAATGTTGTGCGTTTCGGCCGCAGAACTGGCTGTTGTAAATGGTAAAATCAAATTGTTTAATATTAATTAAAAGTCTGTGATTAAATTTTTACACACACAGATGATGTCATTGAATGCGGTGTTTGTCATGGTGCCACCATGGCGCTGTTGCCGTTCTTCAAGCAACATCTCGAGCTTACTTCGGTGGCCAAGCGTGACATGATTTATGTGGCCTGCGAGAATTTGCCTGCCAAATACTATCAAATTGTATGAATTTTGAATTTGCTTAATTTTTAACTTAAATGCTATAATTGACTTTTTCCAGTGCTCTGAAATGATTCAGACCTATGGACAGAGCATTTTGAATCTGTCCCAAAAGAGCTACGTCGATGAGGCGCACATTTGCGGCGAGATTGGCAAATGTTTCGAGGGCGAAAAGTCAGGTTTGGCTTTTGCTAAAATTTCTGGTAAATATGCGTGATATTCTAGACCTTTTTAACATTTATTAATTTGAGTTTTATTAAAGTTTAAGCAGCAACTGTCGTTTGAAGTGGGGCGACGTCTTTTTGGAATGTAATTGTGATGCAGTTTCTCTCATATAACTTAAACCTCTCTCATATAACTTTTTTGCGCACTTATTAAACGTTATTTTGTAAAATGTGTTAAGAAGTCAAAATTCTTAAATTTTTAGTTAAGCATTTGCTTCATTTGCCGTGTGGTTTTTCGAAATTCAATGAAATTACAGGAGGACGAAGAGAAAGACGGTGGTGATAAGAAGAAAAAAGCAGCAGATCTTGTAACAAATTTGTGTAGATGCTGCTGCTGACTTAGTTTTTTTTAAGAATTAAATAAAATGTAATTGAAGATGAATTAATAAATAAGCGACTATTAAAAAGAACTATGCGTGGAGCAAGTGTACGAAGTATAAATAAATAAACAAATGAAATAAATATTTTAATATATTTAGCTGTCTTGTTTTTTTTTCCTCTGTTTGTTTGTGAACGACTGGAAATTTAAGTTTTGCTGGCATTTCATATATAATATATATTTTGTGCAACATCAACTATTTATCGTGTTATGTTCGAGGACTCTTTGCTTATACTCAAGTGCGACTACTTGCACAAGCGTAAACAGGTGCTGCTGACCCTGCTGCAAAAGGAGTTTCAGCTGCAGGGTCATCGACGGCTGCTCTTCTCGCCAGAGCACGCGGCCGAGTTTTATCAGGAACGCGCCGATGAAAAGTGCTTCATGCTGCAGGTGATTCTACTTTCGAAAGGCAACTCGGAGGCTTTTATTGTCACCAAGGAGAACTGCGTCGAGGAGCTCATGAACAACATGGTCTGCTATTTGTGAGTTGTCTAAGTTTATTTTTTACATTTCATTCAATTGTAAGTCACACTTCTAACTCACATTGCAGCGGCACCTCCATTGAAATGGAACGCAATGTCCACGTGAGCAGCAACGTGGACAATGCCCGTCGTGAAATCACATTTATTTTTCCCAATTGTAAGTTATCACTTGGGAAAATTTAACATATTTCATAAAATATCAACTCTAGATATACATGAGCCCATTCCCAGTTTTCTGAAGCCCAAGTTCTGCCAGAATCCCTTGCTTAAGGATCTCATAAATGAGGTGTATGCGCTGCTAAGTGATGCCAATCGCGACAACTGGAAAGTTAAACTGGCCGAATGGCTGATGCTCAGCAATAAATCGTTGCCGCGCATCACCAATCAATGCAGTCACAAACCGTTAATATCGCGCGACGACAAATCAACAATGGCTCAAATGCACAAAAAGGGTCCGTGTCCCGCTACGCATGAGCCCGGCGAAACGCCGACTGGTACGTGCTCAATGTCATCGGCGGGCTCGTCCATGGTCATGACAACATCGTCGTGCATAACATGCTCTTGTTTTGATGGCGAAGAGACGTGTCTTAAGTCACCCAAGCAGCAGGATTCCTTTGAACGTTTGGTCAAAAAGAAAGTGGCACCGCTGAGCGGTAGCACTTCAAGCACAGAACCAATTGAGTGGCAGGAAGTTCTGGAGGAGATCGAAGAGGAAATGGGAGAGGAGGAGCAGACAAAAATACAATCGGCACAGGGCAGCGCTGCTGCTATAATTGACGAAACAGTGGAGGCACCAGTAGAGGAAGTAGTGCCAGAGAAGGTCGTTGAAAAAGTGGAAGCGCCGCCACCTGTAGTAGTTGCACCACCACCACCCCCACCCAAGGTTGAACCACCACCCCCACCAAAGGTTGAACCACCACCGCCGCCGCCAACAGTTGTCGAACCACCACCACCGCCGCCACCTGAAGAGATTGTCCCGCCACCACCAGCTGAAGCACCCGCTGAGGTTGCAGCACCTGAAGAAACTGTTGCTGAAGCTCCTGCTGAGCCAGCAGAGGAGCCACCAGCTGAATAAAATCATCAACAAAAGTTGATTATTTAAAATATTTATGTTATATTCAATGTATAAAAGACAACCTTGCACACAAATTATAATATTTTTGATTTTTTTACTATAATACAATATTTTTTTAAAATAAATTGGTTTTTTCATTTATTTTTAGTGGGTTTTATAGAGATATTAAGATGTAAGGTAAAATAAAAACAAAATTAGAAATTTTTGCTAATTACTTAGATTGTAATTGAGAGAAACAGAATTTCCGGCCGGAAATTAAAGTACAATAAAGGCGAACTATAGACAACGGTTTTTTGTAAATGAATATAACTGTACTTATATTTTTTTACTTTTAACATCTGCTTAACTTTATACATTGCTAAAATACATTATTAGGTAATGTATTTTAGCAATATTAATCTTGCTACATTACTCGGTTCCAATACTACACCATTTACAAATGTAATTCAGAAAAGACCAATTGAATTTCAAAAGACATTAATTGAAGACAAACAAAAGACATCACTTAAAATTCAGAAATTCCATTTGATATTCAGAAATTCAATTTGAAATTCAGAAATTCCATTTGAAATTCAAAAGACATCAATTGAAATTCAGAAATTCCATTTGGAATTCAGAAATTTCCATTTGAAATTCAAAAATTTCCATTTGAAATTCAATTTGAGAATTGAATTTCAAATCAATTTGAAATTCAAAAGACATCAATTGAAATTCAGAAATTACCTTTTAAAATTCTGAAAACATCAATTGAAATTCAGAAATTTTAATTTGAAATTCAGAAATTCCCATTTGAAATTCAGAAAACATCAATTGAAATTCAGAAATTTTCATTTGAAATTCAGAAATTTACATTTAAAATTCAGAAATTTACAATTGATATTCAGAAATATCCATGAGAAATTCAGAAAATTCCATTTGAAATTCAGAAATTCTTGATTTTCAAATGAAAATTATTATTTAAAAAGATTAAATGGCGACCGAAATTTGAAAGATGACTTAACCTGTATATACTTCAACCATGATTTATACTATTTTTTTTATGATGAATAGGATGCGTACCATTAGTTTAAAAATATTCAAACTGTTAATACAATATATTGTTTTATCACAATGTACTCTTTTAATTACAATAAGCAAGACCTATACATTTTGTATGATACGTATTATTAAATTTATGGTATAGTCTAATCCAAGCATCCAAGACTATTTTTGTATTATGTAAAATGGCTCCCTGATTCCGAAGATATGGTTTAAAAACATTTCTTTGGATAGGTTTACAGAATATCGTCCAATAACATTTGAACCGAGCTTTTAAAAAGGGGTGAATATGCACCCAGAAAAAAATTACCTCAAATCCTATTAAAATTGGTCAATAGGACAATTATTGATTTAATAGTATACAAAAAATAAATCTTCTCATATAAACTCAATAGCAATGTCATGGTATTTTTTAGTATTTAATGGTATTTTCCGATTAAAATAATAATTTATCCTATTGACTATTTTAAATAGTAAAAAACTATTATTTATATAGTATTTTTTTCTGGGTGTATGTGTTTGTATCTCGAGTTCCAAATAACTCACATGATCAATAGTTATATCAAATGAAAGATATTTAAACATCCAATAAACATTTCTCACTACATTTATAAATTAATTTACTAGTTTAAAAGAACTCTATAGAAGAATTAGAAAAATCGTAAATCAACAAATAATTTAATTAAAAAATGCATTAAAAAATTTAAACAGTCTGTAATATTTCAATATTAGTCCACACTCTTCCAAAGAAATTGAGCTATCAATGACAAAAATGTACGGATAAAATAAATTATGTGAAGGCATTATAATTGATTGCTATATAAATAGGCATAAAAAAAAGAAAAAATGTGGGCCATGTGGATCGACGATAATTTGTACCTAATTTTCATTTTTATAACTTTATCTTGAATACTTTACGAGATTTGGGATCCTAAAAATTAAATCCACATCTTGTATGGGAAGTAGTTGAGTACGTTGACTAATTTGACTCATTTTTGAACGTACAATTACTTTTATACTAGAATATAATGAAGATAAATTTCATCGCGTTCGAAATAGTATTTATCAAGTTATCGTGTATAGGCGAAAAGTGATGCTGATCAAGAAAATAAATACTTTTCATACCGGTAACGCCTTCTAAGATGCGCTAAAATATCGTTATATACATAGTTTAACCTGTAACACATGGGTGCATAAAAACACAAAATGGGATTTTTTTTTTAGTTTACACCCAATTCTAATGCTTTCACATGATTTTTTTATGACCACAAAATGTATCCATATATTTATTTTATTATACCCTACACTAAGAGTGAAAAAGTATATTCAGTTTGGTACGCCGTTTGTTACACCCAGAAGGTATGGAAAATATATATATTCTTGATCAGCATGACCTCCTGAGTCGATTTAGCGATGTCCGTATCTCCGTCTGTCTGTTGAAATCACGATTACTGAAAAACTAGAAGAGCTTAATAAATAAAACTCCTAATTTAGATTACTTCTATATCTACGCTGTCTGCCAGTGAAAATGGGCATGATCAGTCCATTATGACCTGTGAACCGACCACTTATGTTCAAATTTATCATATAAAACACATCTACTAGTGAATTTTACTGTATACGTGTTCTGGTAAACTTTTTTTGGTCAAATATATATTGACTTCATGCTCAAATACATGAAAACATTGTTCTCCCGCAAAACGACTTGTGGTTCCCAAAAAAAAATCGAAATTCGGTGCACCTACCCATATGTAAATATGGGTATCAAATGAATGGAAATTCTTCAGCGATTGAAGTTTTGTTTTGTCTTTTCTGGATTCGTATACCCTGGTGACCTATATACAACTTTGAAAGGTAACCACACATATGTGTAGGGTATTTATAGTCGGCTTAGACCGACTATAATTTTGATAATCCTAACTATTATAATAACACCTACTATAAAATGTTCCTACTTTAAAATTTCCCATGTCCATAGACATTTTTTTAATTAATATATTCGAATTCTGTGGGTCATTGCCAATAATACAGAAATACTGCCATTTACTGCGAAAACTTCTTTCTCATTTAGTTGTGTAGTGTAATAAATCAAACGAAAATGGTTTTTAGTAATTTTTTGTATAATTTATTTTATTTTAAAAATTTACCTACACAAAAAGACACTTCTCGTTGCAAAAGGTTATAACACAACATATAAACCCTAGTAGAAATTTTGGTAGAGCCATGGTCATGAAGTGATCATGTCATTATTTGAGATGATCGGGATATGACGAGGCCCATAATGTCCTTGTAACGCAGTGTCTTAATCATGTACTGACCTCAGGCCATGATCATGTACTGATCGGGCAATTCCCCATTTTATTATTTACCCGACAATTGCCTTGCCAGAGTCCGAGCACAAAAGGGGTTTCTCTCATTAAATTTCGATCATTGTCTGATGCTAATTTTGTTATGAGGAACAAATAATGTAGCTATGATCGGGAACATTGACTGTTTAGATAATGTTTACATTAGCGCATCGGGCAAATTTCTACTAGGGAAGACGTATAAAACGAACATGTTTCTATTCGTGTTTATTCATTTAAGCCACGTTTATTTTGATAGGCGAAAACAATTAAAACAATAGTATTTATACAATTAAAAATAATAATATTGCCATTTTTAAACTAATTGTACTGATTTTTCGAGCACTATCAAATTAATTAGAAAAACTTTTGAATTAATATGAACAAAACTATTAATACAGAAACCATAAAATCAATGGTCGTTTCATTAAGTAATTAATGGGACATTTTCTTCTGAGTGTACTGAATGTAAATCAAAATATTTTATTTTTCATTCTTCGGGAGAACAAAATATGCTCAGTGCACCTCTGTAAACGAATTAATGAGACATTAAAAAAATGTCAAAATTTAGTTTAATTGGCTACCTGTTGTAATATACATGCTATTAAAAGGTTGTGCTGCATAGAATTGATTAGTGCACAATCATGAATAAATATATTATGTTGTCCTTAAATAAAATATTTGACTGAAATAAAATTTAGAACTGAAATAAAATATAGAATTAAAACATTTTTAGTGCACTAAATATTATTAATTTTTTCTAATTATATCTCTTGAATATTTGAGCACACAGTTAAACAGCCTTTTGGTGTATTACAGAAGCCGCATATACTATTTTCATTGTTACTCCATCGTCGCATTGCTCTCTGGCACCACCAGAACCATTCCACGACATCAACCATTTCTGTCACGCGTCTCTTCCGGTTACAGCAGCGCGCATGTTCGCATATTACATACTATATGCGTGAAGCACCGTAGTCAGAAAGAAGTCACGTAATTTTGACAAATTGGTTAATGGTTTTTGACAACGTCCTGTCAGGCGGCGTTGTAGAGCGATTTTAGGCGCTCGCACTTGAAGTTGACTCAATGCACGGGGTTTTTGGTTTTCAGTGTAGCAGTGACCGACTGAATTGCAGTGCAGTGCAGCGCAGTATACCCGATGATAATGAGGGTTTGAGAAGCGAATAAATTTTCATTTAAATGCACAGCTAAAAAGAGGCCAATCCGAGTGAAATTAAAATAAGTAAAATATAAAAACATCAAGTGAAGAGCAGTGCAGTGAGTTAATCGACGAAACAAAGTGCGGTCTTGGCTTATAAAAAAAATAGAATACAAGTGTAAATAAATGCAACAATTATTGTGCATTTTGGACAAAAATGTGATGAGTTTTCTTAAGAGTTTTTCTTGCGTTTTGTAAACATAGTGCAAAGGAATTTTTGGTGGGAAAGCCGAAAATGTTTGTTCGCCAATTGAAGTTTGCTGGAAAACACAATGAAAATTTCCTTTTGAATGAAAAAACTTTATTAGGATTCATGCGATGTTAGGTGACTGCAGTGGCACCGGACGATTGCACTATCGATTTTTCCCAAGGTTAGTGGGTGGTCAAGGCATGAGGACTCGATTGAAGTGAATTGAAGTGAAGTCGAAAACAACTACAACACCTGGCAACCCCTGTGCGTGATAGTTTACAAAGTGTTGCATTGATACACGGTAAAAAATAATAATATTAAAATTAAAAATTTTAAATATTTTTTAATTTCTTAAATAAATTCATTTGTAGCGCCATATATTTATTATATTTCAATATGCGCCACAAATAAATGAAAAACATCAAAGTTTGCCGTAATGTTGTCGACCGGCAACCAGCAGCAGCAACAGCACTCACAACAACAACAACAACATCATGTGGCGCAACAGCAGCAGCAGCCGTACGACAGCGAGCTAAATTTCTCCTCGTTCTCGGAGCTGTGCCGCCTCTGTGCCGTACAAAATGGTCCCGCGAAAATTCACATTTTCGACAAGGAGGCGGAACAGCGCAATTTGCTCTTTAAGCTGCGCTCTTTGTTGCCGGCTAATGTAAGTCGCCTGCAAGTATGCAATAAAATATGTTTATGTCCGTCCATTGACAAAGTGCTTTGGCGGCAACAGAAATACAAAAGAAAACATTAACCACCCTTTAAGTTCTACATTGTTTCGTTGGAAAATGCATTTGAGTTTGTTTATTTTTAGTTTATTTTGTATTTGTTTGTTTACCGCAGATATCCAAGGACGACTATCTGCCCAAGAAAATTTGCGAACCTTGTTTGTTGCGAGTCGAGCACTGGTTCGAATGGCGCAACTCTTGTCTGCAGTCGGAAAACATACTGCGTGGCTATGCGGACGCAATGCGAGCGGTTACGGCAACTATTAATTTTCAGGTGAGTCCGTCTGTGGATGGGTTACAATTTTTGTACCCCATATAATGGCGAAAAAATATTTTAATAATACCCAGAATTTTGAAACCTCCCAGCAAAGCAAAAGATATCTTATCGATACGTTTATGGCACAAATTATCCCTTTCGTTAATCTATAATGATACGAAAATGATAGGGGTTTCGATAAAAAACAAAACAATCAAGTACGATGGAGCAGTATTTAACGTTTTAGATATTGAGTTGATATCAAAAAAGGTTTACATGAAAAAAAATATATAATTCCTCAGAACAAACATTACAGTTATGAGTATTAGCACAGACAAAAAATGTACATCATATTGAAGAATTCCGTTCTTCAAACCATGGTTCATTGTATTGAAGAACCATTCATAATATTAATGACTAACGACATCAATGTTATGAATGCAAACATAAATATGCACACAGAATAGAGATTTGTTGCGCCAACCAACTCTTTGGCCAACCAACTTATTCGATTCTCTCAACCGCGTAACCGGTTGTTATTGTCAAAATAAAAAGAGTTGTAGTTTGTACACAGAAAAAAAAATGTACATCATATTGATGAATTCCGTTCTTCAAACCATGATTCATTGTATTGAAGAGCCATTCATAATATTAATGACTAACGCCATCAATGTTATGAATGCTATCATAAATATGAAGAACGTTTAGTAACTGTCGTAAAAGTGTTCATCAATATGATGAACTGTATGTGAAGAATACGTTTCATCATATTAATGAACCAAAACATAAAATACAACATATATGTTCATCATATTGAAGAACGCTGTTCATTAAACCAAATTTCTACCAACATATTTTTTTTTCGTTCATTTTTTGCCGTACTTCTTAGTTCTCACGTAGTTCTTGTATGTTATTTCTTATATAATGCTTGCTCGGCATGCATAAATTAGTAAAATGTTTTATAATATATTTATTATAATTACTACTTTTTATTAATAAAAAGTTATATTTATAAAAAATATATTTTTTTTTTTCGAACCAATTTTTTTTTCGAATATTTTTTTTTTTTCGAGCAAATTTTTTTTCGAACTAATTTTTTTTTCGAACATTTTTTTTCGGACAATTTTTTTTTTCGAAAAATTTTTTTTTTCGAACCAATTTTTTTTTCGAACAATTTTTTTTTCGAACAAAACATTTTTTTTTTGGAAAAATGTTTTTTCGGAACTATTTTTTTTCCCTAAAATTTTTTTTTCTGATAATTTTTATAAAATTTTTTTCTGTTATTTTTTAAATAAAATTTTTACAACACTTTTTTCTGATTTATTTTATAAAAAAAAAATTTTTTTTGAAAAAATATTATGAACAAATTCATCAATATGACAATTCAAATTCATTGTATTGAATATTTTGTTCATATATATAATGAATGCATTCATTAATATGTCATTTAATGAACGGTGGTTTCAATATGATGAAACTGGTAGTTGGTGAAAAAATTCATAATATTTAGGAATACATTTTTTTTTGTGTGTACTGCAACCAATTTCGAACTGTTTTAGAACAATTTAGTACAAATTTAGAATCATTAGGAGTGTGTATAGACTAATATTTCAACTGTATAGGCTAATATGGCAGTTCTGCCAGCAAATTTGTAAACCATTCGATAGACCCGAATGAAGTTAATTGGTACAACTAACTTTTTCATTCTTCCAACCTCATGCCAAAAGAGGATTTTTCTGTGTGTGATGAACGCTTAGTAACTGTCGAAAAAGTGTTCTTCAATATGATGTACTGTATACGTAGAATACGTTTCATCATATTAATGAAGAAAAACATAAAATACAACATATTTCACTTCATATTAAAGAATGCTGTTCATTAAACTAAATTTCAATCAAAATAGTTATTTTTCGTTCATTTTGTGCCGCACTACTCAGTTCTCAAGTAGTTCTTGTATGTTATTTCTTATATAACATCGAGGTGCACCGTACGACAAAATTCAACTTTTGGCTGCACACATAAGAAAATTCTATATATTATAAAAGTACGCTACAAAATAAAATACACGCGTATCCCAGTTTTTCTGAATCAATTCGTTAATGGATTTTATTTGCATTTGAAAACCAAGTGTATATCAAATTTTTGGTTGAATATTTGAAGAAACAATGATGTATTTCAGATCTGAGACATCACTGAGTTTGAATATGATAATTGGAGTCTGATATCAATTCGTTTACAGCTTTTATTTGTATTTAATAAATTTGAATTGATTTTCAAATATCTCAAAGTACCATTTCAAATGGAAATAAAACCATTAAATGAATAGATATTGGAAAACCTCTCTTATATCCATACTCAGAGAGATCTCAGCTACAAAATATGTTCAGCAAAAAAAATAAAATAAAAATTTATTTTGAATATAGGATATGTATTTGCAATTCAAATGCAAATAAAAACCGTAAACGAATTAATCTACATTTTTTTTTTTGAAAAACTATTTTTTTCGAAACATTTTTTTTCGGATTTTTTTTTCTTCTAAAATTTGTTTTTTTTTACATTTTTTTTTCGAAAAATATATTTTTTCAGATAATTTTTTCTTTTTCATGTTTGTTTTTTTTTTTAATATCAAGGATACAAAGAATGATAAATAAGGAAAAAAATAAGAAGAAAAATAATTTAAATTTAGAAACATCTCAGTAGTAATATTAAGAAAATACGAAACAAAAATTGTGCATTTACTCCAAGTCAGAATATTCTGAGTGAGAATGGAGCCATATTTAATTACTGGTCGTCTAGTTCGTATATTTGAAGTATACAGGCCATTTGCAGATATTGCAGTTCACTGAATTGTTGAAATTTAATTTTTTCTGCATTTTAATTATGTAAATTATACAAAATTCTTCTTCTCCTGATTAAGTTAAATAAGATTTACCGATGTATTCTTTTTGCTCCTGTTAAATGTTCGCTTCTCAGCTTCTTTTGCAATTTAGATCTAATCTCAGGCGAAGTCAACATATTGTTTTTCATTAGTTGTAGCAACGATTTTTCTAAATTAATTAAATAATTCATATAACATGACATTTAAATTAAAATTACAACAAACATTGCTTAATTTACGTTTCCCACTTTACCCAAGAATATGTTTCCGACGTTACCATTTCAGAAATGCTAAATTATTTGAAAAACGTTTGTATTTCAAAAGATATACAATATGAGATCATTTTAAACATACCATCTTAATTAAAAACGATAAAATTTACCACTTTTTGATAGCAAACACCACCCCCCTAAAAAACTTTCAAAACATATTTTTTACATATGCTCGAAATTGTTTTCGAATTGTTTTTATTTCACAAAGTGTAAAAATATGCCCAAAATTGCAATTTCCCATATTACACCATGTTCCACTTTACCCCAGGTTCCCCTATATAGTATATATTTTTTTGTTAAAATAATTATTGTTACCAGCAACTTGTATAATTTGTTGGCAACGCTATAATACTCTCTGTCCGCTCTCTCACGCTCAGTGCTCAATTCAATGTCGGTCTTCTGACAACCCCCATTAAACCCCATGCAACCCCCAAAAATAAGTTCTTTAATGTAAATGTTTCATTTTCACATCCTGCTGCGCTGCGCCGCGTTGTGCGTGCCAACAAAAAGCTTTTGTTTTTTTGTTCCTTGTTCTTTCGACCATATACCATATATTACTAGGTATGTCTGCCTGCTCCATGTTTGTATCCAAAGAATTGCTTTTATTTCCGATGCCGATTCCAATCCGAAGGATACCATAGTGCGTTGCGTGGTGGCGTTCGTTGCGTTGCGTGGAGTTGTTTTTTTCCATTTCGCATTTCGGTCGTGTTCGAATCCGTGCGCTTCGATGCGAGTCGTCGATACGACGAGTCTGATACTCTGAAGTCTGAGTCTCTGAAGATACAATTATTACGCAAATGTGAATTAAAAGCAGGAAAACGGAAGCAATGCCATGAGTGGCAAATCAGTTTCGCAATACATACACAAAACACAAGGTGCAGCAGCAGCGCCTCTGAGACGCATTCGTAAATTGCTGTTTCCCACTAATAAATTAATGAATCTTGAAACAAAATGATTTAGATCATACAAACGCATAGAACTGAACGAAAACGCGCATCTATTAATACCGTCATCGAGTTCCGAACAAAAGTTTTAATTATCGATTTCTTTCGGTGCAGTTTATACGGCGGCAGCAGCCAGCAGTACGAGATATCAGCAAAATGCTAAATCGTGATTATTAAATCTGGAATACGGTTCATGGTTTACTAAAAAGTGCGAAAAGTTATAATACTACTATAGAAATTTAAGAACTTTGAAGCAAAAAGTGATATTTATTGATTTTCGGTGTTTTTTTTATTATTTTTTATTTTCTTTGCAAAAAGTCTCTCAGTTCTTATGGTATTGACTCTGACAGACTTGCGGCACAGTGTGACGAATAAGTGATTTAGTCATTTAATTTAAAATGTTAAACTTATTAATTATACATACGAGTATGTTGTGATAAAAAAATTCGTATACAATAAAAATTGAATTGAAACCGTTCGATTAAAAAATCTAAGGAAAAAGCATATTCGATCGACCAAAGTTGTGACAAAATACTACAATGTTTACAATTATGTAAAAATGTGCTTCAAATACATATAAAAATCAACGTTACAATAAAAGTATTTTTTAATTTTTTTTGATTTTTTTGCGTGTTTTTAAAAGCGTCTGGTACGATAAGCCAAATTTAAAACATTGAAAAAAAAAATACCGAAGAAATAATGTAAAAAATAAAAAATGTTGAAACCTAAAAATTTCGAAATCAAAAATAACGAAAAAAGAATCTTGAAAACTAAAATGTGAAAAAAAAATCAAAAACTAAAAATGTTGAAAACTAAAAATGTCGAAAATTAATATGGCGAAATTATTTTTTGTCAAAAAATAGAATGTCGAAAAATGCAAAGTAACAAAACATTTTTTTTTTTGTGTAAGAAAAATATTTATATATATTAGTTAGCAAAACATCTACAAATAAATATATTCGAAAGTAAAAATATTAAAAAAATAACATATTTGTAACAAACACAATAATTCTGAGTCGCGGCGTAACGAAAATCTGAATCTTCGCTACGAATTAGAATTTATAGCTACTCTAGGATCTGTGCGGAGATTTTTAAATATGATGCTCTCAAAACCATATAATGCGATTTGGTTCGAACATTTATAACAAATCAACAAAAATTTAGTTTTTTTAAAGAATTTAATATTTTTTTAAGGACATAAAATTTGAAGTTCAAGGACAATGCCATATGTTCGTGTAAAGAAGACATGCATTTTCTAAATGATTGTTTTTCTAACGAGAGTTTTAAAACGAGAACTTAACGGAGTTTCTAGCATCAAGAGATATTTTAATATGAACCAGCATACAAAAGTGATCTTTGACAAATATTTGGAGTGTATCTCTGAAAATAGTGGTGTCTCTAGTAATAGGGGTCGGAAAAATATAAAAAAATTATCAAATATTGCGTTGAAATCGTAGAGGCTGAGTTGCAAATGCTGATCGATTTGGTGTGGAATGACTCAAATACGTTTTCAAATTTGTATTTCGACATTTAGACATTTCGGCATTTTAATTTTCAACATTTGTTTAATCCTTCAACAAAAATGTTTGCGTATTTATAGTTTCAAAGTTTTTTTCGATATTTTCTAACCCAACTAGACAAATTATGTCTGAAAGATGTCTTTAAGTTATCTTTTAAATGTTATAGATGCCCAAAATTGGTCCGAAATGTTACGAGAAAGATGTCTTTGTAATACAAAAGATTGATAAAGGTGCCTTTTTGATTTGTCTGACTGATGTCCTAATGGTATACATAAAGATGTCTTAAAGTAATTGTCTAAAAGAAGTCTTTTTAGCGACTAAAAGCCAACCGGAATAAGTCATCCAAAAGTATACAAAAAAAATATTCTACTTGGGGATAAACGAACACAAGTCCAAATAAATGTTGACTTTCTTTCAAAAAATCATCGAAAAAGTTTTTGTACATTTTGACCACTGTGTCGCTTAATATTTGTATCCAAAAATTCACATTTATTAACTCTCAAACTTAAACTGAGTATAGCGGCCGGCGTACTTTTGGCTGATGCCACAAACCCCAACTGGAACCCATACAAACACAGACTCCACCAACACATGAATTTTGTTTTTTTTTCGTTCTGCATGAAAATTTCGTTAGCTGGTTGAAATGACTTTGAAATGAAAAATGTTCCAAGAAAAAGCTCAATTTTTTCAATGGTGCAATGGAATCAAAACAACTGCAACAAAAACATCGACGCGCGTGCTCTCCAAAAGTGTTTCAATGCCAAAGTGTTTCGCAGCGAAGCTCTTGGTTCTTTCTCTCTTATGTTTTGTTACTATTAACGATAGAATAGATTTGAGTTTTTTTTTTACTTATCGTCAAAGGGGGGTCGTTTTTTGTGAATTTTATATATTAAATTGTGTTATTATCAATTATTTATCATTGTTATTGTTGACTTCAGTTGACTTTTGAAAAAAACGAGAGAGTCAAAAGAGAGATAATAAACAAACCATTAATTTGTGTTTTCGGCAGGACGGTACCGTTAATATGGATAAAATGACGGTTGCCCAGAAAAATGCGTATCTCGAGGCCCACATGGCGGTGCAGCAACATATGGCACAGGCTGCCATACAATTCAAACAGCAACAACAAACGTCCAACCAGACCCAAAATGCGTCGCAGCAACAAACTTCACCCGGTGGTTTAAACGCCAACAATAATAACCAACAACAACAACAGCAGCAACAACATCAACAACAACAGCAGCAACAACAGCAACAACAACAGCAGCAACAGCAACAACAACAGCAGCAACAACAGCAACAACACTATTCGAGTACAATCAAAGTGCCTCAAATCAGTTCCTCGAGTTCTGCGGGCGCTGAGAGCACTTTCACCGTACCCGATGATGTTGGCATGGGTTTCGAGGGTGGCGTACGCGTGTTGCAAAGTTTGGGCACATGGTCGCCGGACAACATAACCTACAATATACCCAAACCGAATCTGATACCGTTCACCGAGCCGTATGTCGAGGGCGGCTCCATGCATCCGGCCAGTCGACTGAAGGCGCTGCAACAGGTGCAACAGGCTTCCTCAGGCATTCGGAAAACGAATCCGTCGAAAAGTAAGTATTAACATTTCAACTACATTTTGAAAGTTTAAATTGATTGTTATGAAAAGAATTGAGCCCTATTCTGAAGGTCGTAACGAAAATAGGAAAATGTAGAGATATTCTATTTAATATTTGTAATATTTGCAAAAATTCTATTCCGCACAGATCGTGAGATGAGATTCTAATATAGGAATCAAATGATGTCGTATTCGATTCGTATATTAGAATTAATCCGAATTCGAATTAAAATAACCACTACGTGTTTTAGAATAGGGATTGACTCAACTGAATACCAATGAAAGGAAGCAATCTGTGCAATTTTTAATTTATTTTCCAAAATCGGTTCTTTCGTAAATAAAATGCTCCTAAGAGGAAACCTTAATAAAAATTTTTGTTTGGAAATTTAAACCTTTTCTTAAAAATCTGTTGTTTTAGTTTTACTTATAGATTTAAGAGAATAAAACAGTATCAAACTTAATTTTGGAATTATTTATTACAAGGACTAAAACTGATAGGAATATTGGTTCCGATTCCGGTTGTTTGCGTTTCGTGACAGGGACTATAATATCTGTTCCGCGTTCTGTTCTGACACGCGCCCATCTCTAGTCCAAACCAACGACTAAAATTACTCATTTTTTTTCATTTGTTATAAAAATTGAAGAAATTTTAGTTCTTCTACACTTCGAAAAATTTGGAATCAGTATAGATTTTGTTGAACTAGAATAATACACGGTTATTTCATTAGTATCGATTCAAAATTGTATTCTTCAATTTCGATACCTTTGGAACTGATATGAAGTTCTGAACTATGAAGTGGCACTTTCCAAAAATGAACAGTACTAATTTCTGCTCAAAAAGAAGACATAATTTGATTATGGCTTTCAAATAGCCCTTTCTTTAAATTAGTATCATTTATATTTTCAGTACCTATTTAATATTTTTTTTTCTCCTTCAGCCACAAGCAAGGCTTTCGAGTGCACCGTCTGCGGCAAGGGTCTGGCGCGAAAAGACAAGCTCACGATTCACATGCGCATCCACACCGGCGAGAAGCCATACATTTGTGAAGTATATTCAAAACAGCCTCTCCAAAGGGCGCTTCGCCACTATTGACTCAACTAACTAATACTAAATTCTTCCATTTAGGTTTGCAATAAGGCATTTGCGCGGCGCGACAAACTTGTGATTCACATGAACAAATTCAAGCACGTGACACCGACGAACATTGCGCCGCTCGGCAAGCGACTCAACAATATGGTGAAGAAAAAGGAGCCCGAACCGGAAGACAATAAGCAGAACATCGAGCTGCAGCTGCAGCAGCAGGCGGTGCAGGCGGCTACACAAAACATTATCGTGCAGACAACAAGTGGGCAACATGTTGGCGGTGGTGGTGGAAGTGGTGGTGTTCAGACGACGACCGCAATACCAGGCATCATTATACCGCATCATCACCAACAGCAGCAGCAGCAACAACAACAGCAGCTGTCGTGGACGTGCGAACTGTGCGGACGCATGTTCTCGAATCGGGACGAGTGGACTCTGCACGCAAAGAGCCATTTAGAGGTTAGTGGGTGAGAATTGTATTGGGGGACGCAGTGAGAGACGTTGAAACTAAAATCGGTTTAATTTTAGTATTGACATCAGGAACGGACAGCAACACCAAATACAGCTGCAGCAACAGCAGCAACAACAACAGAAACAGCAGAGTCTGCCGCAGCAACAACCACTCTGGCCGCAGCAGCAATGAAACATCGCAGCGACTATCAACACGTGGTTGTGCAGGATACGTCGCAACAGGGACACAGCAACAACAGTCGCAAGGAAAAAATTATTATACAGAACCAAATGATCATCAATGTGACGCAGCAGCAGCAACAACAAGAGCAACAACAGCAACTACATGAGCAACAACAGCAAGTGCAACAACAACAGCAAGTGCAGCTACAACAAGCGCAACAACAGCAGCAACTTATTCATATTGCTCACTGTCAGACAGCAACATTAACACAGCCCGCAGCAATATTCACTACGAGCGCAGCACCAGCAGCAGCAACAACAGTCATCAATCATATAAACAACAGCAGCAGCAACAGCTTAAATCACAATAATCACGATGTAAATAAAACATTTTTAATCTGCACCTAATCAAACAGCAACAACCAACAACAACAACATGTCATTTCAACAAAAAAAAAAAAAAACATTTCATTGTCAACAACAACAGTTTAGCGTTTAATTTACGAACAATTGCTCATGCGAAAATAGTGAGAGATAGCGAGAGCGTAACAAACTCAAATGAGAGAATTGGCAGACATCATCTAAATTATGTTCGTGAATTATATCGCAATTATAACGACAATTGTTGGTTAAAAACTGTCGTGAAATTTAAACCACATTACTCTATCTATCTCTTTTCCTCTGTATTGGTATATCTGTCTCTTTTACACATACGCACACACAATCACACAAACATCAACAGCATCTCGCAACTATGTCGAGTTTGTTGATAGCTCCTGACTTTCACTGCATCCTTTCGCAGATGAGTAACTTGATTGCCGCCTCCCCCACAGCAGCCACCTACTTCCAGGCGCAGCTGGCGAACAACACCAACAACAACAATAGCAACATCAGCAGCAGCAGTAGTAGTAGAAGCAACAACCTCAACAATAACAATTCAACAGTCAGTTTAGATCATGCAGCAGAAGCAGCAGTAACAGCAACTGACAGAAACAACTTCCCAGTCGTCACATATAATGGCAGCAATTATTGCGTCATCACGCGCGGCCCTGGCACCGAACAACAACAGCAGCAGTCGCAGCAGCAACAACAACAACAGCTGCAGCAACTAAGTCCAAAGCAAGATGTCATGGTGCACTTTCGTGGTCACCTTTACGCAGGTTGTGAGGTGAAGCCAACCAATATAATTGTGATGTCACCGGTGCAGTCAACAGACGCAATGTTGCTGGCAAATCGTAAGGCAATTGGTGCAAAGTCAGCCGTGAGCAATTAGAGGGAATTTTTTCGTTGTAAAGTTATATTTCATTTCAAATATAATTTATTAAAATAATATAATAGAATCCTTGCCGTTCAATATTCATAAACAGAGAGTAGAGCTTGGTTGCGACAACCAACTATTTGCCAACATAATCGGTTCTCCCAACCGCTTAGTCGGTTCCTATAGTAGAAACTAAAAAAGTTATAGTTTTGACTAAAACCAATTTCCAGCATTTTTAGTACAATTTGGATTGTGTACATGCTAATATTTAAAGCGTTAACCCAATATGGCAGTTTTACTAAAAAATGTGTAGAAAATTATTTTTTACTGAATGCTGTTACTTGTTACAACTAACTTTTTCGTTCTTTCAACCTATTGCCAAAAGAGGATTTTTTGTTTTTACAGTACTGCATTACAAATTGTCACAAAATGAAAAATTACACACAGAAAAAACCTCTTTTGGCATAAGGTTGGAAGAATTAAAAGTTATTTGTATCAACTAACTTCATTCCGTTAAATCGAACGGTTTACAAATTTGCTGGCAGAATTGTCATATTAGCCTATACACTTGAAATATTAGTCCATACACACTCCTAATGGTTCTAAATCTGTACTAAATTGTTCTAAAACAGTTCGAAAATAGTTGCAGTACTATCTTTTTATTTTGACAATAATAATTGACTAAGCGGTTGAGAGAACCGATTGAGTTGGTTGGACAAAGAGTTGATTGGCACAACAAATCTCTATTCTGTGTGTAGAGTTCATAATTTTGAAGTTTATATCTTCTATATTCAATACATACAGTATGTAAATTTTGTTGCGCCAACATTGCCAATCGATCATTCTTATTCGGTTTTCTCAACTGCGAAGTCGGTTCCTTGAGCTAGTTGTAGTTTGTAATTTGAACTACAATCGGTTTATACCAGTTTTACAAAAATTTAAAATTTCAACCGTATATTGCACTTCTGTCAACATATTTACAAAGATTCCTTTTTTACCAAACGAAGTTGGTTGTTAAACAGAATTTTTTATGTCCAGAATTAGGAAGCAGGCATTTGGCACGGGCGTGATGTGACAGGATAACCTTCACTCTCTATCACCAATCACCCAATAGCCTATTAAATTAGGACACTGGGACAATCCTGATAGGCGAAATGAAACTATTTCTAACATAAATAAAATGTTTTTCATTCTTTTGGCATTAGGTTGGAAGAATGAAAATGTTAGTTGTAACAACTAACTTCATTCGGTTAAATCGAATGGTTTACAGATTTGCTGGCGGAATTCCCAAATTAGTATATACACATGCAATTTTAGTCTTTACACACTCCTAATAGTTCTAAATCTGTACTAAATTGTTCTAAAACAGTTCGAAATTGGTTGCAGAACAAACTACAACTCTTTTTATTTTGACAATAACAGCCGACTTAGCGGTTGAGATAACCAAATATGTTTGTTCGGCAGAGAGTTGGTTGGCGCAACAAATCACTACTCTGTGTGTATAAATGAATTCATTATAAAGATGAATTTGTTTATAAAAATTCAAACAAACTTTATCAAAAATATGTATAATTCATAATACTAATGAAGTATTCATAGCATTTATCAAAAATATTTTTGAATTATTCAAACTATTTATGAAATATTCATATAATTTATAAAGTATTTAGAATAATTGTGTAGATTTCATACACACAGAAAAATCCTATTTTGGCATGAGGTTGGAAGAATGAAAAAATTAGTTGTACCTACTAACTTTATTCGGTTAAATCGAATGATTTATAAATTTGCTGGCGGAACTGTCATATTAGTCTATACACTTGAAATATTAGTCTATACACACTCCTAATTGTTCTAAATCTGTACTACTTAAATTGTTCTAACACATTTCGAAACTGGTTGTAGTACAAACTACAACACTTTTCATTTTGACTAAGCGGTTGAGAGAACCGAATAAGTTGGTTGGGCAAAGAGTTGGTTGGCGCAACAAATCTCTATTCTGTGTGTAGTTGTTATGAATTTGTTCATCAATATTATGACTTTGATAGTTGATTGTGTTTGAGTGATTGTTTTCATTCTATTCACTTTATGTGTACTTTTTATGTGTACTATGTACTGTTTGATTGTGTGATTTTAAACAATAATTTTTAGAATTCATTTCTATTCAAAATTTTTCAAAAATACTAAATAATTTGTGCCGTGTTTTTAAGCATACAATGGACATCCACATAATTCGAAGTTACTAATTGGCACAGATCAGTTTACATATAACGTAACTTTTATTGTATTGTATTTAAAATTTCAAACCCTTTTTAGACACTTTTTACCATAAAAATGACAGAAGACAGAAGAAATTACTTTATTAAGAAAAATACTAAGTGTTTCAAAGGCTCTTTAAAATATTCAAGCATTTAAGTGGTAATATAAATATTTATGACGACAAATTGGTAAAATAGTTTTTTTATTCATTTCAAAAGCTTGAATAAATATTATTTTTTCGTAATTATAATTTCAACAGATTTTCGGGGCTTCCAATATATTTTTATTTTCACAACGACGTTCTCAAGAATCTACTTTTTCTATACATAATAAATATATATCTGTAGTGGAGAAACATACAATTTCTGTAAAACTTAAAAAACATATTAACTAATTTTACCCATTCTTTTAAAGCAAATCAAAACAAGTACCATTGAAATAAATTCTTACAAAAATATAAAAAGTCGAATAATTTATAAGAGTATTTTGAAATTATTAAATCATTTTCGTGTGCAATAGTGCGAGATTTTTCAATTTAAAAGCTGTTCTGACATTTTTAAATGCTGTTGCAAATATTTATATGTTCGATTTACCAAGGCTGTGTGCGAATTCGATTAAATTGCTGACGAACGAAACTAAATTTTGTCGATAAAGCATTTTCGAGTAAACTAAATTGAACAAAGTTGGATGACAGAAAAGCAACAAATGATAACCGATTGATTACCGGTAACCGAATAGAAATCGAATGAATTTAGTTTAGACAGCAATTTAGTCGAATTCGCACACATCCATAATCTCTAAATTTGCAGCTGATAATGCAATAAAATAATCACATAAAAAATAAAAAGAAAAAAAGGCGTCATTCAAAAAAACAAACTGTGTAGTAATTAAAAATTACTTTAATTTGTATAGATTTTTAAGCAGATACAACAAATACGTGGCGAAAGTAAACGAGAAATGCATGAAATGCTTTTCAAGTATTACTATTTTAAATTTTACAATAAATCAATAAATCTTTAAATTTATATTGTATAATGAATAGTAAACCAAAGTATATATTAAGCTATTGTAAGATGAAAAAACACATATCCTGGAGGCAAGAAATCACAACGGGAGACGCGATGCATGAAGATCAAATTTTAATACAAAAGAAGATGAAGTGTTTTAATACAGAAAACTATAAGCTAAGGGCAAAAGTAATTGTTAGAATATACAAAAAAAAAAATAACGATAGACATATGCTGGATATAATTAATGTGTAGTAATGATGACATTGCAATGTACCCTACATTAAATTGTTTTCTTTTTTTGTTATTTGTTTGCTTAGTTTTACTAAATTAAATTTCAGTTTAGTGCGATAAAATAATTGATTAATTCAAATAATTATAATTTTATTGTTATTACAGACTAAGAATTATTTTAATACACATTTATTATTTGCAAAAGTATACGTTTGCAGCTGTTTGTACTCCAATGATAAGTATAATTGTAATAAAAAGAATTAAAAAATAAAATAAATTAAAAAAAAAACATATGTTAAAAACTTTTAATGAATTTTTGCTATTTTGAAATTGTCAACAGTGTCAATTCTCTCCGAGATAGTTCTCCACATAGAATTCTTCCTCACATACAATTATTCTCCGAGACAGTTCTTACTCGAAACGTTTCTTTTCCATACAATTTTTCCGCGATACAATTCTTCCCCGATACAATTCTTAATCGAGACATTGCTTCACCATATAATTCATTTTCGAAATATATTTATTCTGAGACAATTATTTCCCTCTACAATTCTTTCCCTATATAATTCTTTCCCTATACAATTTTTCTCTGAGAAAAGGCATCTTCGAGAAAATATTTCCCAACATTTCTTTCTCACACACAGAATATAGATTTGTTGCGCCAACCAACTCTTTGCCCAACCAACTTATTCGGTTCTCTCAACCGGCTAGTCGGTTGTTATTGTCAAAATGAAAAGTTGTAGTTTGTACTGCAATCAATTTAGAATTGTTTTAGAAGAATTTAGTACAGAATTAGAACCATTAGGAGTATGGACTAATATTTCATGTGTATAGGCTCATATGGCAGTTCCGTCAACTAATTTGTAAACCATTCGATTTAACCGAATGAAGTTAGTTGATACAACTTACATTTTATTCTTCTAACCTTATACCAATTGAGGATTTTTATTGTGCAGACAATTCTTGCCCAAAATAGTTATGTTGTGAAGTATGGAATCGCAGGGAAGTACCTGTAATCCATTTTCCGTAACCCATTTATAGAACATATCACTATCATGCCAACTATCATGCCAAAGGGGCGTATGTGTAATTTTTGGACATTTGCGTTTTGAATGTAGTTTTTCCTCAAGTATACTGTGCCAAAATCGTGTGTGGTTTTGTTGGATATTTCTAGCCACAAAAGACAAAACCAAAGGGACGAATTCCAAAAATTAAAAATGTTGTCATGCCAAATGGCGAATCTTTTCGTTTTTTTTCCATAACTATTGACTGGTATAAGATAAAATAGTAGTGTAAAGGCATTAATTGTTTATTTTTAAAGCACCTATCGACCATCATTATTATTTTAAAATATTTTTTTGAACTTTTATCATTTGCAATAAAAATGTTTTTTTTAATAATGATGCCTTTGCATCACTATTTTACCTTGCAACAATAAAGAGTTATAGCAAAGAAACGAAAAGATTCGCCCCTTTGGATTGGCAAGATTTTCAATTTTTCCAATTTCTTCGTTTTATTTTGCTATAACTTTTTATTGGAGCATGATAAAATATTGGTGTGTAATTTTTTGTACTCATTTTTAAAGCACTTCAAACTTTAAAATTTGATTTCCTAACATTTATAAAAGTGCACATTCGCCACTTTGGCATGACAGTGATATATACACGGATAGAAAAGATTTGTTTGAATATGCTCGAATGTAATTATAACGTAATTCGAAAACACCATATATATATTGGGAGTAATATCTAATTACATTATAATTGAATTGTATTATTATTTTGTTCAGATTGAAATATTATTATACGATATTTAAACATAAATTGCATTAATCGCGAATTTACATGAATTTACTATATTAATGTTTCTGTAGAAACATATATTTTTCATCAGATATTAATATATGTATGTTTGAGATTTCTGCTATTTAACACACCCAACGTCAATAAAAGGTTATTTGAATTATATGTATTTGGTTATTCGTGATTGTTACTGGGTAACAACGAATTTAAAAATATTAGCATTATTTTGATTATATGTTTGTTTGGCATTACGAAGTCACAATTAAATAACAACGCTGCATACTTTTAGCACTCAGTAACTCTCACATTAATACTTTTCATATAGTTCAAAAATTCTTTTTGGTGGAAGAATTTGTTTAAGTACCGCCAATTACTGTTAATACCAGATAGTGGCTGCTTGTGAAATATCCAATTTATCCGTAAATCACTGAACTCAAAATAGGAACAATAGATGGAAATCAAATTATTAAGTATAAATAAAATAAGTGTAATAAAAAAAAAATAAAAGTTTAAGTTTATAAATAGAGAATATATAAATAAAAAAAATGTAATTTAAAAAAAGGGATAAAACGATTATTGTGTAAAGAAGATATTAGCACTAAATTTACCATTTTTACATTAAAATTAAATGTAAACATAAATATGTTTACATGTAAATAAAATGTTTTTCACATTCAAACAGATATATGTTTGCAAGAACGGCGAAAATTATTAATTCTGTTTGAACGAAAACAAAAATATGTTTGACTGTTATTATAGTAATGTTTGAAAATGAAATAATACTTTTGTTTGCATAAACTCCAAAGATATATGTAATGTCTGCAAAATTATGTTTGGGAGAGCCCTTTTTTTCAGCGTGTAGGTTTCGATTTAAATAAAAATACAAAATTCATATGTTATAATTTGTCGCAATTATATGTTGTTAACTTTTATTAGTTCTGAGCAATATATGGAATAATAAACATTAATTGGTGTTTGTTTTATATGAGTAGCGATATCCTGCTTCATAATTATTTAAAGAAACAAGTATTTGCAATGAGTCCCACCAACAAGACCCAGCTACAATACCAAATATGGATGCAACCAAAACTTGACTTTACTTCTCATTCATTAATTTGTTTCAATCATTTGCATTGCTTTAAAAAACCAAGTTGTTTTTTTGCGTTTATAAATATTATACGTATTCACAATGAAAACAATAAATATAGTTCTCAGTCTGGCAGGCCCACGCTGACCCGCTGTACCGCCGAACTGCGCACGTTGCTGCGACGATGTTGCTGTTGCTGCTGCTGATGTGATGTGGGAGTCGCGTAGTCGTTCAGAAAAATATTGCTTCGCAAATGCTTCTGCGCATTCGCATCAGCTGTATCGGGTGCTGTCATTGTTGTAGGTGTTCTTGATGTTGACAATTTTGGTGATGGCTTCCGCAAAGGTTGAATGTTGGGAATAGCATTATTGTTGTAATAATTTTTATTTGCATTGTTATTATCATATGTTGGCTCCAAATATTCCTCATTAGAAGTTATAGGTCTGCGTATAGGCCGCTGAATTGGCGAAACTACGCGCACTGCCTTTGGTTCGTCTTCGTTATGCAGAATACGTTGTTGTTCCACAACTGTAAAGTCCTCCTGGTAAGTGACGTGCTTTTTAGCCTGTGGTTTAATGCGCACATTTGCCATGTTATCTGAGATATGCTCCATTTCTGGCGTATATAAATCAACATCTGTATTTTTAAAATTTCTGTTATTTGGCGTAGCGGGTTTTATACTTTTCCGATTTGCATTCGGCGGCGCTTCTGTGTAAAACGGCGCTGATCGATTGTTATTATAATAGCCATATATATTTCCCTTTAATCGTCCCGTATTATTCTGCATTTCTGTCTCATATCGACTATTAATACTATTTTCCATTGGCATTCTATTAATATCTCTCTCATAATCGTTACGCACTTTTAACTCTGGCATATCCGCAATTTCGCGCAGTTCTCTAACATTTCGTTTCACCTGTAATTTCGGTGAGTTTTTCGAGTTTCGCTCTACCGTCTTTTTGTCGTTCATATCGATCTTTGGTTTTCGCGCATTATTTCGACTTGTCGCATTTAGCTCATCGTCTGTATAATCATAGAACTGTATCTTGGATGCATATACCTGTTGTTTCTTGGCATTCGTATATTCCTCGTCTATAATGGTTTCGGGCAGTTTCAATTTGGTGGCAGTTGGTTTGGGCGCAATATCCTGCTGCAGTCGTTTCGTCTTTGAGAGTGGCAGCTTTGTGCGTGTCACAGTTTCCGGCAGCTCCGGTATATTGTCGTAGAAATGTATTGAAGACTTTGCAAACTCCTTCTGAAACATGCCCTTCGTATCGACATCTGGTTGATCCACTGATATTTGCTGTTGCACCCTTGGCTTTTCGTGCTGTTCATACTGCAAACTGTTGCGTCTCTTGAGACGTGTCTCCACCACGGACTCAGCTTTCGAATCATCGGGCCAAAAGAAATGCGATTCGAGACGATTTTTCACTTCGCCACCAGCAGCACCACCGCCGCGACGATCCATCATATTGGCCGGCAGACCGGTGAAGAATTTTCCGTTCAGCATGATTTGTGTTACTCGTCCTACTTATCGATGTGACTCAATTGGTAGCACAATTAATCGACCGTTTCGTTTGGAACTCAGAGATCAACTGAAGTGTCGCAACGTTCAGAATACGAACGAGCTGTAGCTTCTCTGCCAAATAAGCGTCATCCACATCGTACTTGCAGCCGCCAATGTAGGCGTTTTATTTACTGAAATCGCTGTTGACGGCAAATGACATAAGAAAATTCGCAATTCTACTGAGAAAATCAGTCGGCGAACAGTCAGTCAGTCAGCCATTCAAGCAGCTCGCTCGCAAGGCAACAAGTGGAGTGAAGTGAACCATAATATACACTTGGCTTAATTTATTCTGATACTACTTTGGAACCTGTCTTTGCGTTTTGAACGCCGAGTTGCTCAATATGGCTAAAACTTCTTCTTGCTTCGCTGTTGTTTGTAGTTCTTGCTACATGTTGCGTTACACAAGCTCTGTATAGTTGAGGTTTTTTTTATTCGTTTGTTGTATTTTTGGTTAAAGTGCAATATTTTGAGCAGTAATTGATTCAAATGCAGTATTAAGACACGCTACAAAAATGACAAGAATTTAAAAAATTCAAAATCACTGTTCAAAATCGCTTTTTCGTAAGGTGAAGCTGCCCATGGCCGATTTAGTAAGTTGTCAAACTTGAAGTTGTGTGTGTTAAAATTACAATCTTATATCAGGTTTCCATTCATGGTATCAATTAAACCCTATGAAATCTTAACCATTTACCATTACTATATTTTTAATTATTTAATCCATTGCCCCGTAAGAAAGGTTAGGTCACGTGGGAAATTTTACCGTAAATACAATTCCGTTCTTAGTAGATCATATTGATGAATTCCGTTCTTCAAACCATGATTCATTGCATTGAAGAACCATTCATAATATTAATGTCTAACGACATCAATGTTATGAATGCTATCATAAATATGATGAACGCTTGGTAACTGTCGAAAATGTGTTCTTCAATATAATAAATTCTATGTGAATAATACGTTTCATCATATTAATGAACAAGAACATAAAATACAACATATTTTAATTCATATTGAAGTAACCAAATTTCAATCAAATCAAACCAAATTTCAATCAAAATATTTATTTTTCGTTCATTTTTTGCCGTACTTCTCAGTTCTCAAGTAAAGGGTTTTTTAACAGGGACGCTACAAAGTAGAGCGACAGGGACATCAAACGACGCTCTTTTGACATTTCTCTTCAATAACCATTTCATCACCATTTCATGATGGAAAGATATACGAATTCGAATTTCGGTAGTAAATTTTAATAATTTCGACTCGTTGTTGGCTCGTATATCTTTCCATCATGAAATGGCAAACCCTACTGAAGAGAAATGTCAAAAGAGCGGCAAGAAATATGGCGTCGTTTGCTGTCCCTGTCGCTCTGTAGCTCTTGTAGCGTCCCTGTTGAAAAACCCATGAAAAAAACTTTTGTAGCGGTCTTATTGAAAAACCCTTTACTTCTTGTGTGTTGCTCGACATGCATAAAGCAGTAACATGTTTTATAATATATTTATTTTTAATAACAACATTTTATTAATAAAAAGTTTATAAATAGATTGGTACATTTCCACGCCCACCTGTCATATAATTGAAATGGTAAAAAGACTATAACTTTTGTTTGGAATGAGATATTTCGTTTATAATAAATATTTGGATACATACTATAATTGCACATGACCATTCTTAATATGGGTGTAATTGGAAAACTGCCACGCCTACCATTATTCTTAAACTATTTAACTTGACCATCGTAAGAGATATACTACTAATATTAGAGATATACTACTAACATATCACAATTCTTAACTACCATACCAAATATGAGCCAGTTTTGACAACTATTATGACAGAAAAGGCAAAACTGACATATTATATAAACAAAATTTAGTTAAATTATTTTACGATTTTCGTATATTTCTCAACACATGAACTCATTTTAAATGACGTGTGGCAAACTAATACAGGCATGTTTAACACCGTTCGAATTTCAGACATTATGCCTGTAAAAAGATTTATGAGAGCATTTGGAAGATTTTTTTTCCCATGTCTACTTTTGTATAAAAAATATGTAATTTTTGTTTTATGTTTTTGACAAATAATCCGGAAAAATACGAAGAGCCATTTGAAATTTTTGATACACAATGATGATAGTTCTCTCAATTCCCAATAATATAAAACTAACACTCTGCATGTGGAGTACATATTGAAAGAGTTATGACATTTTTAATGTAACCCATTTTTATTTCTTAAAAAGCACTTGTTTTAATTTTTTGACTTTAAACAAGCCTACAAGAAGGATTTCTTTACTAGGGTAATAAAACAAATTAAAAACCAGTTGGGAAGGTTAGATCACATGGGAAATTTTAAAGTAGGTGTAATTATGATAGTTAGGATTATCAAAATTATAGTCGGTCTAAGCCGACTATAAATACCCTACACATATGTGTGGTTACCATTCAAAGTGATATATAGGTCACCAGGGTATACGAATCCTGAAAATAACTACAAACATTCAATCGCTGAAGAATTTCCATTCATTTGATAACCATATTTACAAATGGGTAGGTGTACCGAATTTCGATTTTTTTTTTTTGTGAACCACAAGTCTTTTCGCCGGAAAACATTATTATCATGTATTTGAGCATGATGTCAATATATATTTGACCAACAAAGTTTACCTAAGCACGTATACATAAAAATTGATCTTTATATGTACATTTTATATGAGGTATTTGAACATAAGTGATCGGATCATAGGTCACCATGGACCGATCTCGCCAATTTTTTCGCACATACAGCGTAGGTATATTAGTAATCTAAGTTATAAGTTTCATTTATCTAGCTCTTCAATTTTAAAAGCCTTAGGGATTTCAACAGACAGACAGACAGACAGACAGACGGACAGACAGACGGACAGACAGACAGACGGACAGACGGACATCGCTAAATCGACTCAGGAGGTCATGCTGATCAAGAATATATATACTTTTCCATACCGGAGATGCTTTCTTCTGGGTGTTACAAACGGCGTACCAAACTGAATATACCCTTTCACTCTTAGTGTAGGGTATAAAAAAATGTTTCAAGATTCCTTCAAAATTTCAAGGTTTATATATCATTACGGCGGCTGTAATTAAAACCAGTTGGGAAGGTTAGATCACATGGGAAATTTTAAAGTAGGTGTAATTATGATAGTTAGGATTATCAAAATTATAGTCGGTCTAAGACGACTATAAATACCCTACACATATGTGTGGTTACCATTCAAAGTGATATATAGGTCACCAGGGTATACGAATCCTGAAAATAACTACAAACATTCAATCGTTGAAGAATTTCCATTCATTTCACCGATCTCGCCAATTTTTTCGCACATACAGCGTAGGTATATTAGTAATCTAAGTTATAAGTTTCATTTATCTAGCTCTTCAATTTTAAAAGTAGTAGGGATTTCAACAGACAGACGGACAGACAGACAGACAGACAGACAGACAGACAGACAGACAGACAGACAGACAGACGGACAGACAGACGGACATCGCTAAATCGACTCAGGAGGTCATGCTGATCAAGAATATATATACTTTTCCATACCGGAGATGCTTCCTTCTGGGTGTTACAAACGGCGTACCAAACTGAATATACCCTTTCACTCTTAGTGTAGGGTATAAAAATAATAATTGCCACGGTACTTTAAATGGACTGCAAATGACCAATTAAACATTATTGTTTGCAGAGGGGTTTCGTGTTAGGGCCTAAAAATAGAGAATTGAATATCGACCGAAACAGTTTTTCTTTTTTTTTGGAGAAAACCTTTTGGTTAATTTTTTTTTCGATCGCACATAGATCATTATTGCGCAGTGTTGAAACGAGTTGCGTCGGTCAATTATTGATTTTTGTGGGGTACCTGAGGATCTAATTGCAAAAAAATTGCAACCATTTTTAATTTTATTTTTGGACCACGAATAATTACAGACGATAACTAGGAAGCTATCGTCGATTTTGACCTCGAAATCGTTCGTACAAAGAAAAAAAATGTACATCGTATTGATGAATTCCGTTCTTCAAACCATGATTCATTGTATTGAAGAGCCATTCATAATATTAATGACTAACGCCATCAATGTTATGAATGCTATCATAAATATGAAGGACGTTTAGTAACTGTCATAAAAGTGTTCTTCAATATGATGAACTGTATGTGAAGAATACGTTTCATCATATTAATGAACCAAAATATAAAATACAACACATTAGTTCTTCATAATGAAGAACTCTGTTCATTAAAACAAATTTCTATCAAAATGTTTTTTTTTTCGTTCATTGTTTGACGTACTTCTTAGTTCTCAAGTAGTTCTTGTGTGTTATTTCTTATATAATGCTTTCTCGACATGCGTAAATTAGAAAAAGTGTTTTATAATATATTTATTATAATTACAACTTTTTATTAATAAAAAATATATTTTTGAAAAAAATGTTTTTTCGAAGAAAATTTTTTTTCGAACACATTTTTTTTTTCGAAAAAAAATTTATTTTTCGAAGACATTTTTTTTTCGCACAATTTTTTTTTTCGGAACAATCTTGTTGTCCGAAATTTTTTTTCGGATAATTTTTTGAAATTTTTTACTTTTATTTTTTAAATAAAATTTTTACAACAATTTTTTTTCGAATTATTTTATAAATTTTTTTTTATTTTTTTTAAATATTATGAACAAATTCATCAATATGACAATTCAAATTCATTGTATTGAATATTTTGTTAATATATATAATGAATACATTCATTAATATGTCAATTAATGAACGGTGGTATCAATATGATGAATCTGGTAGTTGGTGAAAAAAATTAATAATATTTATGAATAAATTCATCATATTGAAGATTTTCTTTTTTTCTGTGTAGGCGACATACAACATACGCACAATTTGATTTCTTACGTTGTGTCGTCACATTGTGAGACGCTGTGCTATACAGTAAGTGATTTCTGTAATTTGGTCGATAAAGTTGTCGATTTGACATCAAAATGACGAATTTTTTTTCTTGTCGCTTAAATTTGTTGACATTTGAACAATATTGACGTCAGAAAAATCGACAATTTTATCGCTTGATTTATAGAAACGAGCTGCAGCATACAAAAAACTTTCTCACACGAAAGTCAGACCAATTCTGGTCGATCGTCGACATACAGCATAAGGCTATTAATGTGTAAAAGCGATAATGTATTACCGATTAAAATGATCCGGAGTATTGCCCATTCATTTGAGTCCCATAAATACATGTATAGTATTTCAATTATATAAGGCACCACAATTCAGTAGTCGAAAAATTTAATATGTTTTTCTATAAATATATTTAGACAAAAAAAAAGCGAAAATCAGTATTTAAACAAATACGAATTAGATAATTGAAACGCTACATACGTATGATATAAAATGTAATTGCTGAAAACTTCATCATATTTATGTTAAAATTTATAATATTTAATTTTTTAAACGAATTTGTATAATATGATTTTAATAATCCGTTGTACAAAATCGCATAATTTCTTCATTATTATCTTAATCTGCTTTGTCAGCTTATACACAATTTCAAAGTCAATGCCATTCCACAGATGAAATTAAATAATTGAATTGTCTCATAACAAATTAATCATTTTCGCACATTACCTATCCACTTTTTTTTTGGTCCAACACGGAGATATTTTTCATTGAAAAATATACTACACTTTTTCCTACCTCCTCTCTCCTCTTTCTCATGTTACTAACCGCTAGCTCGCTCTCTTTCTCTATAATAATATCCTTGCTTCTTATGCAATATACATAATTATTTCCCGTTTCTGTTAAAACAAACATTTTACTCTACTCAACTGATCTGTAGCAAGAAACCGGAAAATTAAATAGGAAAACCATCCATCGGACATGTCGCAACTGGCTCGCGCGCGCTCTATGGTCATAACCACCTACCAGACCCACAGCAACGCCTCTCAAACCCCTTCACGTACCCGCATTAATATCAGATATGCATACCACATAGTACGCCTTATAATGACCACCGACTAAATTGCCACACGGTCGACTTCCGTATGGTCCCACATCCTGACTCCAACAGCCGTTTGCTGCAACGTAGAAAGTAGTTCAAGCCCCAACAGCAAACGCCACAAAACAAAAAAATATCTCGCATCCAAGCGCACTTCCTGCAGCTGAACCTGAACTTCAACGTACGAAAAATAAAACAAAACTATTGATGCAACAAATAAAAATCGGGAAAAACACATCACATTCATCAGCGATTACAAAATATTTTGCAGTTTCAGCAACATGTTGCACACAACCAGTTGAGCGGCCTGTGAAGACGTTTTTTCTACTAGTTTTGTTTTTATTTCCAATTCCACATCCACATCCAATTCCGATTCAATTGTTGTATTGCGGTCGTTGTTAGCGACAATGCATTGTATGATGCATTCGACCAACATTTCAATGTTTTTTGTGTTGAGCTCTATGGATGGGTAATAGCAAAAGCAACAAAAATAAAACCACAACAAACTTATTCAGATAGGTAGTTGCGATGATCCAAGGTTATGGCACTTTTGATCACGCGAATTATGATGGATAACGCAAAGGTGCGATTGTTTGTTTTTCTTTAAAAAAATAAATTAAACGCAAGTGAGAAATTTTGAAAAATATTCAACTAGAATCGGACCTGAAAATTCTATGGATAAAATTCAACTTAGCAATCAGTGCAATTCTAGATTGATGAAATATAGATCATCTTTGTATTCCAAATATTCAAGAATTAAATTTAACAAAATCTCATTAACACACATAGTAGAAAAAAATCTTTTTTTATACCCTACACTAAGAGTGAAAGGGTATATTCAGTTTGGTACGCCGTTTGTAACACCCAGAAGAAAGCATCTCCGGTATGGAAAAGTATATATATTCTTGATCAGCATGACCTCCTGAGTCGATTTAGCGATGTCCGTCTGTCCGTCTGTCTGTCTGTCCGTCTGTCTGTCCGTCTGTCTGTCTGTCTGTCTGTTGAAATCCCTAAGGCTTTTAAAATTGAAGAGCTAGATAAATGAAACTTATAACTTAGATTACTAATATACCTACGCTGTATGTGCGAAAAAATTGGCGAGATCGGTCCATTGTGACCTATGATCCGACCACTTATGTTCAAATACCACATATAAAATGTACGTATAAAGATCAATTTTTATGTATACGTGCTTAGGTAAACTTTGTTGGTCAAATATATATTGACATCATGCTCAAATACATGATAATAATGTTTTCCGGCGAAAAGACTTGTGGTTCACAAAAAAAAAATCGAAATTCGGTACACCTACCCATTTGTAAATATGGGTATCAAATGAATGGAAATTCTTCAGCGATTGAATGTTTGTAGTTTTTTTCAGGATTCGTATACCCTGGTGACCTATATATCACTTTGAATGGTAACCACACATATGTGTAGGGTATTTATAGTCGGCTTAGACCGACTATAATTTTGATAATCCTAACTATCATAATTACACCTACTTTAAAATTTCCCATGTGATCTAACCTTCCCAACTGGTTTTTGGAATGAGATTGAATAAGAGATAAAGTTTAAACTAAAGTAACAATTCCTACCAGTATCCAGTTTTACTAGTCATTTGTGGAGTAACTCGCAAGCAATGTCACGTACTTTCCGATCAGAAACTAGTAACCGACGAGTTTTTGAATAGCTTTACTGGCAGGGATCTACTTTTCAATTCTCTATCAGACTAGGTTTACTGACGGGAATATACTCTTAAATTCCCTACCAGTCACCAAACCGATCTTCAAATTACTAGGAGAAACACAGCTATGTATAACCCAGTAGGAAAAATAAGTGTTCGTCTAAGAAGGTCTAGTTTTGAAACTACTACAAAACTAACTAAATAAAATTATATAAAAACCGACCAGTTCTGGACCTGGTTCAAAGTAATGAAGAACATAGTCAGTTCGAAAAAAATACTTCTGAGTCCGGGATTGGTTCCTGGTTTTTATGATGTAGTTCCGTACAAGTTCAGAACTACTTAATCATATTTCCTACTGGGTTATTCGAGTAGGAAGAAATTTCTCCAAATTGCAATATTCAATTGGCACAAATCGTTATTACATACACACACCAAATTGCTCAGAAAGGATTCTAAATTGGTTGTAGTACAAACTTGGATATAAGAACCGCCTTGGCAGTTGAGAGAACTGAATAAGTACACTAAGAAAAATATTTATTTAAATTATCAGTTTAAATTAACCAAAGTTAATTTTGGCAACCGAAATACATTTGTTGACCGGAATGTTAGTCTGTACAACTACAAATTCGGTTGCAGTAACATCATGTTCGCATTTTCCATTAGAAAATATATTAAGTATTTAAAAATTATGTGTCCTAATTGCAAATAAAAATAGTTTTATTATTTGGAATTATTAATAAATAAACGTCTAATTTTTAAATGTATATTTTCACGACTTAACAGGATTTTTACTATGAATATTAGACTGACAACGACTTTGTATGAAAAAAAAAACATTGAATTTGATTTTGAAGGTCATCACCTTAGAAATACTCTACTGATTGAGAAAATCGATGTGGAGAATTTTCAGCGAAATCCGAATATGGGAAAAGGACCCGGCAGGACCTCAAAGTGGGCGTTTTCGTACCGATATCAACAATTTCAAAATTGAATTTAAATGACGTCCCTCAAACGCAATAAACTAAAATTGTGGGTATGTCATTTGTTGGAAAATTTTATTAGATTTTTAACAAACTATAAATGAAAAAAATCGGATACAAAATACAAAAGCAGTGACTATTTACACAGGCATCCTTCGTTTTTTATTTTAGTTAGTTACGCCTGGCCCGAAACAAATTAATCTCAAAAGTAGATGCCCATCTCAAATTTGTGTTTGAGAGACATAATTTCAATACAATTTTAAAATTGTCGACTTAGGTACGAAAACGCTTACCTTGAGGTCTCGGCGGGTCCATTTCCCATATTCGGATTTCGCTGAAAATTCTTCACACCTTGATGATTTTTCATTTTCAGTCTAATGAACATCTTATACATCAATTCAATCTAAGGCTTTGACAGTATAATTAGTTTTTTTTTTCTATTACGAAATCATTTTGTAATTCTGGTAAAACTGCTATTTTTCAGTTATTCATATGTAAAATATAAACTTAAACTTATATAAATTTAAAATTTTTTGAACGGAACTGTGTTGATTGGATTTTTATACCCTACACTAAGAGTGAAAGGGTATATTCAGTTTGGTACGCCGTTTGTAACACCCAGAAGAAAGCATCTCCGGTATGGAAAAGTATATATATTCTTGATCAGCATGACCTCCTGAGTCGATTTAGCGATGTCCGTCTGTCCGTCTGTCTGTCCGTCTGTCTGTCTGTCCGTCTGTCTGTCCGTCTGTCTGTTGAAATCCCTAAGACTTTTAAAATTGAAGAGCTAGATAAATGAAACTTATAACTTAGATTACTAATATACCTACGCTGTATGTGCGAAAAAATTGGCGAGATCGGTCCATTGTGACCTATGATCCGACCACTTATGTTCAAATACCACATATAAAATGTACATATAAAGATCAATTTTTATGTATACGTGCTTAGGTAAACTTAGTTGGTCAAATATATATTGACATCATGCTCAAATACATGATAATAATGTTTTCCGGCGAAAAGACTTGTGGTTCACAAAATCGAAATTCGGTACACCTACCCATTTGTAAATATGGGTATCAAATGAATGGAAATTCTTCAGCGATTGAATGTTTGTAGTTATTTTCAGGATTCGTATACTCTGGTGACCTATATATCACTTTGAATGGTAACCACACATATGTGTATGGTATTTATAGTCGGCTTAGACCGACTATAATTTTGATAATCCTAACTATCATAATTACACCTACTTTAAAATTTCCCATGTGATCTAACCTTCCCAACTGGTTTTTATTATAACCGATGCAAACATGTAAATAATGTTGATCATTGAGTTGAGTTTGAACTATGCCTTGTATAATCATAAATCAAAAGACAATTCTATCCTGGACTAATCTTTCTTCATATTCCTCGTAGGATTTTACCCTGTCAAAATCTTCCTCGTAGAATATTAGCCCATAGAATTCCTTCCCGTAGACCTCTTCCCCAGAATTCTGTTTTGAGTGGTGAGTTTTGGAGTGGTGAGATTAGGTGTAGTGAACGCGGTGGTGAATTTCGGTGTGGTGAGTTTACGAATTAATTGCATTCTTTATATCACTATAATAGACATACAGCATCTTGAATATGTATCTTGTATAAGAGGTGCCACTCCCAGTGATCCAATCCCACAATTTTAAATTTTCCCACAAAAATATAGCCTATACTCTGCCAATTTACAACATAATTATTATTAGCCGTTTTGACGTATATTCGGGACATACATACATTTACAAATATTTAGTAGGTTGGTATATTGTAATTGGTCTTGATAATTAAAAGAAAACATGGCCGAGAAGGGCTTAAATTTCGATTACAAATTTCTTAAAACGCAATCAAAATCAGCAACCACGAATTATACGTAAGGATGTACGGGATGTCCATACGAAAATGTTTTTTTCGTTTTGTTCAGTAATGCAATATTTCATTGTTCACAATCTGAACAGAATCAAGGTCAAGTTTAATAGTTGCCACTACAAAGTATTTTTATGTAAGTACCCTACAAACCATTTGACGATAATTTTTAAATTCGATAAAATAATGATAAATTTTAGATATGAAACTCAAGGTATTTGAAAATTTAATAGTGTTTTCTTTATAATTTTTGTCAAAAAATAAAATTTTCTGTACAAATAAAATTTGTTTATCGAAAATAAATTCATTTATGATATCATCTCGATATCTATAACGACAAAAACAACGATATCATTTTAGACAGGTTCGTTTTTATCGAAAACCCTATCGTATCATTATAGATTATCGAAAACGATAATTTGAGCTTACAAATGATATCGTTTCGATATCGTAAAATTATCGTTTGGATTGCTGGGTAATAATTAAATATTTTGTAAACAATCAAATATCTACATTTTTTAATGAAAATCTACAATATTAAGTAAAGAAAATAAATGGTTTCAGATATTAAACAAAATAATTCATATTTTGAACTTTTTGTATTGCATCGAGTAACTTACACATTTTTCAGATTAAAAAATTAAAATTATATCCAATTGTCATAATATCAGTTCAATGATACGCAAATGAATATTAATCATTCAACTAATAGAGTCCAGTTTTTTCAAACTATCTCAAAAAATTTAAATATCATCAGTTAACGTTCGTCGATCTCTTTTCCTATAATAACGGCGAAAATAAGAAAACAATACGTTTCTTTTTTATTATGCCGATCTTCAACTCTTCGATCATTTACACCACAAACGCCTCATAGTGGCATTTTCCACAAACACAAGCGATGATTTTAGCTTAATTGGAGCCCGACGCTATTGGCATTCGGAAGTTAGCATAAAATCAAAGCGTACTTTGGAAAAACTTTCAGTTTCATTGAGACACCGATCGTGAACGAACACCGTGAAGCACAGTTGAACTAACGTATAAACAACACAATTTTAAATTGAAAATTTACAGAAAATATATATAAAATTTATTAAACTCTGTATTACAATGAAGTTGTCTGAAGTAAGTAAAGTTTAGTGAGTGAAATAAATAAAAATAATACATAATTCATTTAAAATGAAATCATGTAAGAAAGAACTGTGTCATGTGCTTAAAATAAAAAGTTACCGTCAGAAATCACGAAATACTAAAGTTCTATATTATTGCAGTTAGTTTTCCTATTGTTGCCTTGGCTAACGCATAGCTTAGAGGGTCATAGCTATTATAGACCAGCCCGATATACGTCAATCGTTAGTTCTCCGCGTAACTTCAGACAGGATACGCCTTTCGTACCTCTGACCTATTCCAGTGATCTGCAACCGGACGAATCCAAGCGCAAGGAGCAACCGACTAGATTCTCGTCCAAGAACAATCAATATAAAACTATTACATGGGTAAGTTTATTTTGAAAATAAATTTAATTTTCATAAACTATTTCTCTCACTCTGTCCAGGACCATGAGGAACCTTCTAAGGAGCGCTATGCATCTGAGGAGTATTCCAAGGAATTCAACGAAGCTTACACTTCAAATGAGAATGATAGTCGTGAGTTTACTATCGGCACACAAATCCGTGTACAACACCCTTTGACAGCACCAAAAAAGCCCCACGGTGTTACACATGTGAAGCCTACAAAATCGAGCAGTCATGGCGCTTACAAGACACCGATCTACAGCGATTATAATTTTTCAAAGGAGTCGCATCATGAAGTACCCAGCGGACCACCCGCCAAGAAACGTCCCACCAAATACATTGAACTCTACGAACATTCGGAACCGTTTCAAGTAGTGCCACCGCCGAAAACTACCATACCCGGCTATAATGTGTACGAACCCGAACAGGAGGATAGTTATCAACCACAGCAAAGAACAAAAAAACCCTCATACGATCGTTTCAAGGGCGTTGCATCTAAAAAACAAATCGAACAGTATATTGAGGATCAGCAAAAGTTATTGGATGAGGCTCTAAAGATTAAACTAATGAATGATCCAAAGTTTAAGCGCTACATTCATGCACAAGAACAAGAACGTTTGGAACACGAAGAGTTCGACTCGCAGGAAGGTCTGTCATTTGCACCGGCCGAATATCGTCCGAATTTTAATGAAAATCAAAATTTCAATGCAAATAATGGCAGAAGACGCCCAACACAAGCAGTGGAAGTGAAGCGTCCACTTAAGGGAAAACCACAAATTAAAAATAAACCAAAACCATTGCACAGAAGATTTCGTTCGGCTTTAGTTATCAATGTTTGATTTACAATTGTATTATACTATTTAATATTAGGTGTAATTACTTTAGTCAATAAGTTATTTATAAGGTAACATTTACCTTTAATGGATATATTTATCTTTTTTAACCATGTGACATTTGCTATTGTAGATATTTTATTATGTCGATTAGGTGCTTAATTATGAAATGTTATTATAATTTACATACCTTGATTAAAAACTAAAACTATAAATAATTCATTTGATTTAATTCACTGAACGTATTTTTGTTTGAACCAGTTTTTAATCTACATACCTAATTGCAGTTTGAAGAATTCTTTTGCGCACTAGAACAAGATCTTGTTATCATCTATCGGTCTATGAAAACTTGCAATCGATAAAGAATTGCCCTTTATTTGATACCCATATGTACAAATGGGTAGGTATACCGAATTTCGATTTTTTTATGGTAACCACAAGTCAGTTCGCGAGAAAGCATTATTTTGAAATATTTAAGCATAAAGTCAATATATATTTGACCAAGAAAGTTCACTTAAGACTGTACAAAGTAAAATTCCTTTGTAGATAAAAATTTTATATGATGTATTAGTGTTCGACTCTCAGGTCACAATAGACCGATCATGCCCGACTATTTTCTTGTTCAGACAGCTTAGATATATAAGTAAGCTAAATCTAAAGTTTCATTGATCTAGCTCATCTACTTTTACGTTAATCGTGATTTTAACAAGCAGACGGAGACAAACAGACATCGCTAAATCGACTCACGAGTACATGCTGATTAAGAATATACATTATGGCTGAACGTTTAATCAATTAATCAAAATCTTGATAAATCAGAATCCTGATTAATTGATTAATCGATTAATCAGAAACCCTGATTAATCTGATTAATCAGCATTTTGATTAATTTAAAATGAATTAATTTTAGTCAATAGCATTTGAATATTTTGTCAACTTAAATAAGGTGAAAATTTATTTTTAAAATAATTAAAAAATAAATGAAAGTGTTCTAAATGTCCAAGAAACACATAGTAAAGTATTTTTAAATACTTTGCGACGCAAAAGTTAATTAATCAGAAATTCTGATTAATCAAAATGCTGATTAAATAATTAATCACAATTTTGTTTAATCAGAATCCTGAATAATTGATTAATCAATGTTCTGATTAATCAAAAATCTTGATTAATCGATTAATCGCAAGTGCGCCAACTTTGACCCCAACTTTGACCCCTCTAGGACGCTCCGTTTAGAAGATATGAAGGTTTTAAAAAAAACCTGACTAATCAGACGACCACTGGACCGAATTTAATGAATTTTGCAGTAAGTAATCTTCTTTGAAATCACTATAAAGTGCGCCAACTTTAACCCCTCTAGGACGCTCCGGTAAGAAGATATGAATGATTTAAGAAATTAATTTTAAAATTCACAAAAATTGTGCAGACTTTGACCTCTCTACGACGCTTCGTTTAGAAGATATGAAGGTTTTAAGAAAAACCTGACTAATCAGACGATTTCTCCAGGACCACTGGACCGAATTTAATGAATTTTGCAGTAAGTAATCTTCTTTGAAATCACTATAAAGTGCGCTAACTTTGACCCCTCTAGGACGCTCCGTTTAGAAGATATGAAGGTTTTAAGAAAAACCTGACTAATCAGACGATTTCTCCAGGACCACTGGACCGAATTTAATGAATTTTGCAGTAAGTAATCTTCTTTGAAATCACTATAAAGTGCGCCAACTTTGACCCCTCTAGGACGCTCCGGTTAGAAGATATGAATGATTTAAGAAATTAATTTTAAAATTCACAAAAATTGTGCAGACTTTGACCTCTCTACGACGCTTCGTTTAGAAGATATGAAGGTTTTAAGAAAAACCTGACTAATCAGACGATTTCTCCAGGACCACTGGACCGAATTTAATGAATTTTGCAGTAAGTAATCTTCTTTGAAATCACTATAAAGTGCGCCAACTTTAACCCCTCTAGGAAACTCCGTTCAGAAGATATGAACGATTTAAGAAGTTTTATTTTCAAAAATCTAGTTTAAAATTCTCAAAAATTGTGATGACTTTGACCCCTCCACGACGCTCCGTTTAGAAGATATGAAGGTTTTAAGAAATTAATTTTAAAATTCACAAAAATTGTGCAGACTTTGACCTCTCTACGACGCTTCGTTTAGAAGATATGAAGGTTTTAAGAAAAACCTGACTAATCAGACGATTTCTCCAGGACCACTGGACCGAATTTTATGAATTTTGCAGTAAGTAATCTTCTTTGAAATCACTATAAAGTGCGCTAACTTTGACCCCTCTAGGACGCTCCGTTTAGAAGATATGAAGGTTTTAAGAAAAACCTGACTAATCAGACGATTTCTCCAGGACCACTGGACCGAATTTAATGAATTTTGCAGTAAGTAATCTTCTTTGAAATCACTATAAAGTGCGCCAACTTTGACCCCTCTAGGACGCTCCGGTTAGAAGATATGAATGATTTAAGAAATTAATTTTAAAATTCACAAAAATTGTGCAGACTTTGACCTCTCTACGACGCTTCGTTTAGAAGATATGAAGGTTTTAAGAAAAACCTGACTAATCAGACGATTTCTCCAGGACCACTGGACCGAATTTAATGAATTTTGCAGTAAGTAATCTTCTTTGAAATCACTATAAAGTGCGCCAACTTTGACCGCTCTAGGACGTTCCATTTAGAAGATATGAATGATTTAAGAAATTAATTTTAAAATTCACAAAAATTGTGCAGACTTTGACTTCTCTACGACGCTTCGTTTAGAAGATATGAAGGTTTTAAGAAAAACCGACTAATCAGACGATTTCTCCAGGACCACTGGACCGAATTTAATGAATTTTGCAGTAAGTAATCTTCTTTGAAATCACTATAAAGTGCGCCAACTTTGACCCCTCTAGGACGCTCCGTTTAGAAGATATGAAGGTTTAAAGAAAAACATGACTAATCAGACGATTTCTCCAGGACCACTGGACCGAATTTAATGAATTTTGCAGTAAGTAATCTTCTTTGAAATCACTATAAAGTGCGCCAACTTTGACCGCTCTAGGACGCTCCGGTTAGAAGATATGAATGATTTAAGAAATTAATTTTAAAATTCACAAAAATTGTGCAGACTTTGACCTCTCTACGACGCTTCGTTTAGAAGATATGAAGGTTTTAAGAAAAACCTGACTAATCAGACGATTTCTCCAGGACCACTGGACCGAATTTAATGAATTTTGCAGTAAGTAATCTTCTTTGAAATCACTATAAAGTGCGCCAACTTTGACCCCTCTAGGACGCTCCGTTTAGAAGATATGAAGGTTTTAAGAAAAACCTGACTAATCACACGATTTCTCCAGGACCACTGGACCGAATTTAATGAATTTTGCAGTAAGTAATCTTCTTTGAAATCACTATAAAGTGCGCCAACTTTGACCCCTCTAGGACGCTCCGGTTAGAAGATATGAATGATTTAAGAAATTAATTTTAAAATTCACAAAAATTGTGCAGACTTTGACCTCTCTACGACGCTTCGTTTAGAAGATATGAAGGTTTTAAGAAAAACCTGACTAATCAGACGATTTCTCCAGGACCACTGGACCGAATTTAATGAATTTTGCAGTAAGTAATCTTCTTTGAAATCACTATAAAGTGCGCCAACTTTGACCGCTCTAGGACGCTCCGGTTAGAAGATATGAATGATTTAAGAAATTAATTTTAAAATTCACAAAAATTGTGCAGACTTTGACCTCTCTACGACGCTTCGTTTAGAAGATATGAAGGTTTTAAGAAAAACCTGACTAATCAGACGATTTCTCCAGGACCACTGGACCGAATTTAATGAATTTTGCAGTAAGTAATCTTCTTTGAAATCACTATAAAGTGCGCCAACTTTGACCCCTCTAGGACGCTCCGGTTACAAGATATGAATGATTTAAGAAATTAATTTTAAAATTCACAAAAATTGTGCAGACTTTGACCTCTCTACGACGCTTCGTTTAGAAGATATGAAGGTTTTAAGAAAAACCTGACTAATCAGACGATTTCTCCAGGACCACTGGACCGAATTTAATGAATTTTGCAGTAAGTAATCTTCTTTGAAATCACTATAAAGTGCGCCAACTTTGACCGCTCTAGGACGCTCCGGTTAGAAGATATGAATGATTTAAGAAATTAATTTTAAAATTCACAAAAATTGTGCAGACTTTGACCTCTCTACGACGCTTCGTTTAGAAGATATGAAGGTTTTAAGAAAAACCTGACTAATCAGACGATTTCTCCAGGACCACTGGACCGAATTTAATGAATTTTGCAGTAAGTAATCTTCTTTGAAATCACTATAAAGTGCGCCAACTTTGACCCCTCTAGGACGCTCCGGTTACAAGATATGAATGATTTAAGAAATTAATTTTAAAATTCACAAAAATTGTGCAGACTTTGACCTCTCTACGACGCTTCGTTTAGAAGATATGAAGGTTTTAAGAAAAACCGACTAATCAGACGATTTCTCCAGGACCACTGGACCGAATTTAATGAATTTTGCAGTAAGTAATCTTCTTTGAAATCACTATAAAGTGCGCCAACTTTGACCCCTCTAGGACGCTCCGGTTAGAAGATATGAATGATTTAAGAAATTAATTTTCAAATTCACAAAAATTGTGCAGACTTTGACCTCTCTACGACGCTTCGTTTAGAAGAAAAACCTGACTAATCAGACGATTTCTCCAGGACCACTGGACCGAATTTAATGAATTTTGCAGTAAGTAATCTTCTTTGAAATCACTATAAAGTGCGCCAACTTTGACCGCTCTAGGACGCTCCGTTTAGAAGATATGAAGGTTTTAAGAAAAACCTGACTAATCAGACGATTTCTCCAGGACCACTGGACCGAATTTAATGAATTTTGCAGTAAGTAATCTTCTTTGAAATCACTATAAAGTGCGCCAACTTTGACCCCTCTAGGACGCTCCGGTTAGAAGATATGAATGATTTAAGAAATTAATTTTCAAATTCACAAAAATTGTGCAGACTTTGACCTCTCTACGACGCTTCGTTTAGAAGATATGAAGGTTTTAAGAAAAACCTGACTAATCAGACGATTTCTCCAGGACCACTGGACCGAATTTAATGAATTTTGCAGTAAGTAATCTTCTTTGAAATCCCTATAAAGTGCGCCAACTTTGACCCCTCTAGGACGCTCCGTTTAAAAGATATGAATGATTTAAGAAATTGATTTTAAAATTCACAAAAATTGTGCAGACTTTGTCCTCTCTACGACGCTCCGTTTAGAAGATATGAAGGTTTTAAGAAAAACCTGACTAATCAGACGATTTCTCCAGGACCACTGGACCTAATTTAATGAATTTTGCAGTAAGTTATCTTCTTTGAAATCACTATAAAGTGCGCCAACTTTGACCCCTCTAGGACGCTCCGTTTAGAAGATATGAAGGTTTTAAGAAATTAATTTTAAAATTCACAAAAATTGTGCAGACTTTGACCACTCTACGACGCTTCGTTTAGAAGATATGAAGGTTTTAAGAAAAACAAGACTAATCAGACGATTTCTCCAGGACCACTGGACCGAATTTAATGAATTTTGCAGTAAGAATCTTCTTTGAAATCACTATAAAGTACGCCAACTTTGACCCCTCTAGGACGCTCCGGTTAGAAGATATGAATGATTTAAGAAATTAATTTTAAAATTCACAAAAATTGTGCAGACTTTGACCTCTCTACGACGCTTCGTTTAGAAGATATGAAGGTTTTAAGAAAAACCTGACTAATCAGACGATTTCTCCAGGACCACTGGACCTAATTTTATGAATTTTGCAGTAAGTAATCTTCTTTGAAAACACTATAAAGTGCGCCAACTTTGACCCCTCTAGGACGCTCCGGTTAGAAGATATGAATGATTTAAGAAATTAATTTTAAAATTCACAAAAATTGTGCAGACTTTGACCTCTCTACGACGCTTCGTTTAGAAGATATGAAGGTTTTAAGAAAAACCTGACTAATCAGACGATTTCTCCAGGACCACTGGACCGAATTTAATGAATTTTGCAGTAAGTAATCTTCTTTGAAATCACTATAAAGTGCGCCAACTTTGACCGCTCTAGGACGCTCCGTTTAGAAGATATGAATGATTTAAGAAATTAATTTTAAAATTCTCAAAAATTGTGATGACTTTGACCTCTCCACGACGCTCCGTTTAGAAGATATGAAGGTTTTAAGAAAAACCTGACTAATCAGACGATTTCTCCAGGAACACTGGACCGAATTTAATGAATTTTGCAGTAAGAATCTTCTTTGAAATCACTATAAAGTGTGCCAACTTTGACCCCTCTAGGACGCTCCGTTTATATGAAGGTTTTAAGAAAAACCTGACTAATCAGACGATTTCTCCACTTTAATATATATACATTTCCATACCGGAAATACTTCCTATTGGGTGTTACAAACGGCGTACCAAACTGAATATATAGCATTTTAAATAACTTTTAACTAAGATCTTTGTTTTTCTGAAGGTTAATCTTTCATTTCTATCCAAGTTCATTGCACGTCGCAAAGAAACCAAGTGGTGCTTAATTTTGTGCAAATTACTGCGATAATAAAAAAATTAGATTGGCCATAAACTAGATTTGTACGCCACATAAACGTACACAAAGGTTTCTGAACTCCTAAAATTTTACTGCTCTAAAAATTAAATGGCAAATGAAAAACAAGCAGGGTGGTGTTTTGTGGGTTAGATTAGCATGGGCCAACTTTGTCAGATAAATCTACTTGTTAGATTTTTTTTAATTGCCGTTAGATAAATGATAAGATATTTTAATATCGTGTAATGGCAAACCTCAGCAGATGGCAAACCTCAGAGAGTAACAACCGCCCATGAAAAAGCTTTCATAACTCCAGTTAAACTGTACGACCACGGTTGGTAACTTTAACCAAAATTTGTAAACATTAGACTCTTTGGTAACTTTTCAATTAATGTGGTAAATTTTCGATGAGAAAATGATTTATGAAAAATATCAATATGAAATTTAGTTTCTTGTTAAACTGAATTGAACATTTTTGTTTGGTTAATGTTAAACCAGTTGGGAAGGTTAGATCACATGGGAAATTTTAAAGTAGGTGTAATTATGATAGTTAGGATTATCAAAATTATAGTCGGTCTAAGCCGAATATAAATACCCTACACATATGTGTGGTTACCATTAAGAGTGGTATATAGGTCACCAGGGTATACGAATCCTGGAAATAACTACAAACTTTCAATCGCTGAAGAATTCCCATTCATTTGATACCAATATTTACAAATGGGTAGATGTACCGAATTTCGATTTTTTGTTTTGTTTGGAACCACAAGTCGTTTCGCCGGAAAATATTATTTTCATGTATTTGAGCATGAGTCAACATATTTGACCAAAAATAGTTTTTCTAAGCACGTATACAGTAAAATTGATCTGTAGATGTAAATTTAATATGAGGTATTTGAATATAAATGGTCAGATCACAGGTCACAATGGACCGATCTCGCCAATACAGCGTAGGTATAAAAGCAATCTAAATTATAAGTTTCATTTATCTAACTGTTCAATTGTTTAAGTAGTAGGACAGACAGACAGAGGGACAGACGTGCATCGCTAAATCGATTCAGACGGTCATCCTGATCAAGAATATATCGTCGTTGTAGAACTAAAAGTCACCAACTACATTTTCTAAATTCTAATTATTCATTTACAAAATTCTTTATATATCTTTCAATTTTTGATCAATGAGCTCAATATTTATAGCAAATGATAAGAAAATGTGAATCTATCAAATGGTATTTCAACTTTAAAAATGTAGCAATTACTTTTCGCAATAATTACTAACAAAGTTGAAATTTTAGATTTTCATAAAAAAGCAGTTGCTGACTTTTAGTTCTACAACGACGATATATACTTTTCCATATCGGAGATGCTTCCTTCTGGGTGTTACAAACGGCGTACAAACTGAATATACCCTTTCACTCTTAGTGTAGGGTATAAAAAATGTATGGAATAAAAACTTACGAAATTGCCAACATAATGGGCGGTCCAGATAGTAACATCCGAATAATATTTTCATCTTTCAGTTCCTATTTACTATTTTGAAATAAACACTTGGAAGTGAAGTAGAAACGACCGAATTATCTCGAAAAGTATAACTAAATCTACCACATTCCGCCAATAACAGTTTAACTTTGAACACAAAAACCTAAATATTACAAACATTTTGTAACTTTTTTGTATAATTTTCAAGTCAAAAATCTACTCGAGTGCCAACGCAGCAGGAAATGTCATCAATGATTCCCCTATGTCAGGTCAAAACCATCGATGACCGAAAGCATTTACTATCGATGTCATCAATATCGAGATATTGATGACATTTTCATACATATGTTCTTCAATTCATGCATGATGTAGCATTAACGATGTCATGCACGTCATTCACCATAGAAGACACACATGATTGTCATACATAGGGGATATCGGGGCTAAGTCGACACTTTTTTTAAATACTAATTTTTACCACCATATCAATGACATAGGACGAAAATAATAATACAGTTGGATAGATTGATTTATTAGCTAAAAATATTCTATAAGTTAAAAAGATCAATAATATTTAGTTTCCACGAAACGAAATGCAAATGCGACTCAACCTCAAACCTGCTTCTGAAAATAGGCCGGAGTAAAGTCGACACTATCCACTTTTGCCGCGAATGCACAATTTTGCTGATATCTATCAGGACCATTCCACACCAAAGCGACCAGCGGTTGGAACTCACCTTCTTCGATTTGGGCAAATGATAAAGGGTATGCTACAACTTCCAGAGATACAGTGCTTCAAAGTTACAAAAAATGGGCAAAAAATCTCTTTTGTGGTTGTTCATGTTTCGATATCTCTTAAAGTATAAATGCTAGAAACTCCGTTGATGGCTCGTTCTAAAGCTAATAGAGCAAGCTTTTATGTTGTAACTTCTAAATATGAACATGTGGTCCGTGGTCATTATCCTTGCAATTCAAAATTGATGTCATTAGAAAGGACCCATTTTAAAATTCTAAAAATATAATGTTTGTACTAAAATTTGATGGCATCATATTTTAAAAAATAATTTACTAAATTTTTATTTATTTTTTGTATTGAAAAAGAAATTTTTTTTTCTACAGTAAAAGATAATAAAATTAACCTCGAAAAATTCAAAAATATATTTAAAATCCTAAAAGTATACAATTATTTGTTTTTAAGCACAGGGTGTTTCAAACATGGCTTTAAAATCATTAAATTATTTCTTTAAATGAGGGGACATATGGCAGATTTTTATATTTCGCGTCGTTTGGTACCAAAATCATCGATAATTGAAGTATATACAATGAGATACCACATTTGACAACAAAACATAAATGAATTCGTTCAGTAAATAACTTATTCTATCATAATGAATTTGATTTTAGTCATTTTTGTTTGTAATGTTTATTAATTTGTGTGATCACAGACCCACTTCTTAGAAAATAAAAAACGGATATGGATATTACGAGATTTCGATTTTTGGACATAACAATTTATAACAATTTTTGACCTCTAAAGATTTTTTATATATTTAGAGGGTTACAATTTTTTACAGGACGCTATTACAAATTTGTAATAGTAATGGTTTTATACTTCTTTTAAAAAGTTACTTTCAATTTATATTTCTCGCTAATTTACACGGTATTTTTTATCTTTGTTTGTATTTTTAATATCAGTCTACCCATTCAACCAAAATATGTATGAGGAGAATAAGTATGAGAAGACGTTTCTCGGCACTTCTCATCTTTTTGATTGACTCTAACCCAACGAGAAACGAGCACATAAGTACTCATATAACGGGTTTCATTACTTAAGCCCTTTGACAGACCCAGGACGCACAGAATTAGATATATCATAGTCCAGAATTATTTTTGCAGTATAAAGCCTGAATCACACAGTTGAATAAACAATCAACTTTTGAATAAATTTTCAAATAATTTGAATATCAATCGTGTCATTGCCCAATTTTTGTATGAAAAATAAGACAATCACACGATTGATATTTAAATTGTTTTGAAAATTTATTCAAAAGTTGACTGTTTATTCAATCGTTTGATTCGAGATTTAGTCTTTATAAAAAATCTATATAAAATAACGAAATGATTAATAGGACTACCATTTAATGCGAATTTACTATTTTTGTGCATTTCTCATTATGAGATTATAATATTTTTGAGACCTTATTTTTATTTGCAGGATCGGAGTTGTTAAATATTTGAGTTATTGAATAATTTTACTTTTTTCTTTCCTGAATTTTGTATAACGCCTGTAAATTTTTGTATTGTAAAGTCAGCATGTTTATTTATAATTGTTTTCCTAAAATAAGGTGGTTGTAATTTTCTTCGTTTCAAGCATTAATAATAATTAATATTTGCTTCAGTGGCATTTTATAATATAATCAGATGCATAGTACATAATTCTTTATTGAATATAGTTAATTTAACTCTTACTCAGAGTTCGTAAAAATACATTCGCGAATGAAAAAAATTCATTCTTTTCATTCTTATTCATTCAGAGAATGAATTTTAAAATCATAAATTCCTTACGAAAAATTCTCTCGCGAGAACTATTAGCTTTAATTCTTTTCACGAATTAATGAAACGACAAGAATGTTGCTTTTATTCTTCAACGATAAGAAAGATATGATAAATTCGCATGTTTTTAAAATTTGCGAATGAAAACAAATGTAAATAAATGTTCTTTTTCATTCTTTTTATATATAACTTTTATGGATAAAAAAGGAAATACTTGGAAGGTTTCTATGGACAAACTGGCTCGATTAGGATTTGGCCAGAACGTCATTGTAACTTTTTCGGGTGAATCTGTTCCAATGGGATTTGGCCAGAACCCAACTGCGTCATTGGACATTTTTTGGACAAATTGGGTGAATCTGTTCCAATGGGATTTGGCCAGAACCCGCTTGCGTCATTGGAACTTTTTTGGGTGAATTTGTTCCAATGGGATTTGGCCAGAACCCAACTGCGTCATTGGACTTTTTTTTAGGTGAATCTGTTCCAATGGCATTTGGCCAGAACCCAACTACGTCATTGGACTTTTTTTTGGGTGAATCTGTTCCATTGGGATTTGGCCAGAACCCAACTGCGTCATTGGACATTTTTTTGGACAAATCGGTTCCATTGGGATTTGGGCAGAACTCCCTTGCGTCATTGGAACTTTTTTGGGTGAATCTGTTCCAATGGGATTTGGCTAGAACCCAACTGCGTCATTGGATTTTTTTTTAGGTGAATCTGTTCCAATGGAATTTGGCCAGAACCCAACTGCGTCATTGGACTTTTTTTTGGGTGAATCTGTTCCATTGGGATTTGGCCAGAACCCGAATTGGGGTTTTTGGGATTTTTTGACAAATTGGTTCCATTGGGATTTCGGCAGAACCCACTTGCGTCATTGGAACTTTTTTGGGTGAATCTGTTCCAATGGGATTTGGCTAGAACCCAACTGCGTCATTGGACTTTTTTTGGACAAATTTAACGCAGTTGGGTTCTGGAATCAATTTGTCCAAAAAAAAGTCCAATGACGCAGTAAGATTCTGGCCATATCCCAATGAAACCGAATTGTTCAAAAAAATGTCCAATGACGCAGTTGGGTTCTGGCCAAATCCCAATGGAACAGATTCACCCAAAAAAAAGTCCAATGACGCTGTTGGGTTCTGGCCAAATCCCATTGGAACAGATTCACATAAAAAAAAAATCCAATGACGCAGTTGGGTTCTGGCCAAATCCCATTGGAACAGATTCACCCAAAAAAGTTCCAATGACGCAAGCGGGTTCTGGCCATATCCCAATGGAACCGATTTGTCCAAAACAATGTCCATAACGCAAGTGGTTTCTGCTAAATCCCAATGAAATAGGAATATAAAAGAATTATTCGGAATATTCTTTTTTATTCAAGAACATTTATATACATGAATTTATCATTTCATAAATTCGCGAGGGAATGAAATTCAAAGAATTTTAAACAAATTCAAAAATTCGCGAATGAATGAAATGAAAAATTCCCAGAGAGAATATTCTTTGGAGAATGAATGTATTTCAAATATTCTACGAACCCTGGTTCTGGCCAAAACCCATTGGAACAGATTCACCTAAAAAAAAGTCCAATGACGCAGTTGGGTTCTGGCCAAATCCCAATGGAACCGATTTGTCCAAAAAAAAGTCCAATGACGCTGTTGGGTTCTGGCCAAATCCCAATGGAACAGATTCACCCAAAAAAAAGTCCAATGACGCAGTTGGGTTCTGGCCAAATCCCAATGGAACAGATTCACCCAAAAAAAAAGTCCAATGACGCAGTTGGGTTCTGGCCAAATCCCATTGGAACAGATTCACCCAAAAAAGTTCCAATGACGCAGTTGGGTTCTGGCAAAATCCCAATGGAACAGATTCACCCAAAAAAATTTCCAATGACTCAAGTAGGTTCTGACTAAATCCCTTTGGAACAGATTCACTCAAAAAAGTTCCAATGATGCAAGTGGGTTCTGACCAAATCCCAATGGAAACGATTTGTCCAAAAAAATGTCCATAACGCAAGTGGTTTCTGCTAAATCCCAATGAAATAGGAATACAAAAGAATTATTCGGAATATTCTTTTTTAATCAAGAACATTTATATACATGAATTTATCATTTCAAAAGTTCGCGAGAGAATGAAATTCAAAGAATTTTAAAAACATTCAAAAATTCGCGAATGAATGAAATGAAAAATTCCCAGAGAGAATATTCTTTGGAGAATGAATGTATTTCAAATATTCTACGAACCCTGCTCTTACTACATCATAATTTCCGCGAAGATTCCCCATAACCTCACCCGCCACTTGGAGCGCTAGAGCAATAGTTTTTTTTTTGAGATCACTCTTTTGACGATTGCAAAAAATAAAAAAGTAAAAACAGAGTTTACTTACTTATTGTGTGATGAAGATCAATGCAACATTGCTGATAATGACTGTTATTTATTAATATTTCATTTTATTAAACACTTTTTTCTACGCGAACACTTTTTCCATTTCATTGAACATTTTTACTTATTTATTACCAAAATGAAACCATAAAACACTTCACAGAACTAAAGGCAATTATAACAACAATAAGCACAATTTATTTATTTAAATACATTTAATTTTTGCACAAATGAATAATTTAGCATTTCAATTTCTACGCACCATTTGTTTACATCTGCAACTGTCAAACAGATCTCCTAGCCACAGCATGTTAATCGGCGCGCGCGGCTTAGTCGCCGTCGCGACTATCTTCGTCGCCGTCACGCCTCTCTGCGTGATAATGCAGTGAGCATGTGCGGATTAATGCTTTGTAATGTTTCTCTTAATTCTAATATAAGAACACGTTAAATTATTAATGAACATATTAAATAATTTAATTATTGTATAATTATTGCAAACAAGTAACACTTTTAGAACCCTAAAGAATTGATATTTTTAAAATTATGATTACATTTTCAACATTCTTGTGATTGAAAATAAAAACATAAAAAAAAACATTGTAAAATTTTATTAAATTAATTTAAAATTTGCATTAAAATTTTTGTACATAAGTTTTTAAATTCTATACTAAGTTTGAAAGGTTTCGTTTGTTTGTCTGATTATAAGAAATACAGAGGAGAAATATTAATGAAATTAGAGTATATTGGCAGTAGGGTATTAAAAATGGAAGTGATGAATTGTAGATCGAACAATTCTGTAAATATCTCTACCATACATTTTTGAATTGTTGTATGTGTGTCTGTGCACGCAGCAAAAAAAAGGGCTCTCCCAAACATAATTATGCAGGCATTAACATGTATGTTTGGAATTTTATGTAAACATAATATATATTTGACTGATAAATCAGTTGTAAACAGGGCTGTAGGGTATTAAAAATGGGAGTGATGAATTGTAGATCGAACAATTTTGTATATATCTTTAAAATTTTTGTACATAAGTTTTTAAATTCTATACTAAGTTTGAAAGGTTTCGTTTGTTTGTCTGTTTATAAGAAATACAGAGGAGAAATATTAATGAAATTAGAGTATATTGGCAGTAGGGTATTAAAAATGGGCGTGATGAATTGTAGATCGAATAATTTTGTATATATATCTCTACTATACATTTGTGAATTTTTGTATGTGTGTCTGTACACGCTGCAAAAAAAAGGGCTCTCCCAAACATAAGTTTGCAGGCATTAACATGTATGTTTGGAATTTTATGTAAACATAATATATATTTGACTGATAAATCATTTGTAAACAGGGTTGTATTGAGACTTGAACAGTGTTGTAATGAGCTCTGATTTACTTTATAATATCACGGAAACATTTTAATGGAAACATAATAATTACTACATCCAACCAAAATAAATATTTGAACCGAAACATAAATATGTTCAAATTAAAACATGATTTTGAACGACCTGAACATAAATATGTTTCTAGTGAAACATATCAGTTGTTTCTGTACAAAAAGTAGTATGTTTGCATAGAAACATATTTAAATATTTTTGGATAAATCCTGAAAATAAAATAAAATGTTGTTTTTTTTTTATTTATTTTTATTAAAAATCTTTTAACAGTGGGAATTTATAATAATTGAATTCATATACAAATTTTTAAATGCATAAATAAATAATTGGTTTAAAACTGCAAGTACAAGTGACAGCATCAATGAATGCACAATTGCACCAGCAGACTCTAAACCAGACGATCCAGGCTCGCTTTATATTTGGTACAGTTACAGTTGATCTCAGTACAGCACATAGCGTACGCAAGGAATTCACGGAGGCTTTTATTAAAAACATGCCAAATTCTGTTTGAAAATCGAAACACTGATTTTTATTTGTGGTTTTTTCATATTAGTTTCAGAAATTATGTACTGCACTATTAAATTATATATTATACTATGTTACTATTTGTACTTTTTGTAACACAATTTGTATATTTATTTAATTTACAAATAACAAAATTATTATCGACGCGAGAACGTTTTCTCAACGAACAACAAAAGACACGTACGCAGAAAATGCCGATCAACGAGCGATTTTTTTTGTTTGTTTTCAAACATCAGTATGTTTAAAATGACCCTACACATACTTCAAACGACAACAAAAGAGACGTAGGTATAAAATTCTGCTCAACGAGTGCCAACTTCGTATACAAGAAGAATGTTGCAAGAATACATTTATTTAAATCCTATTTCTTTTTTTGTTTGTTTTTAAACATCAATATGTTCAAACGATGGCAAAAGATGGCGTAGGTGGAAAATGCTGCACAACGTTGCCAACTTCGTCAGTCGATAAATTATCGAATTAAGACAAGCGTTGCGAACATACGTTGTATTTAGATTTGATTAGCATTTTCAGTGTTTCGAAACGTAGTTTTCACCAAGTAAATTGCTTAGAAATAGTTTATTCAAATGCAATTAAATTTTTATGTTGGTATTGTAACATTTATGGTAAATTTGACACATTCTGCTGGACAATATAATAATGTTTACACAAGAACAAAAATAAATTCACTTTCGATTATAATTTAATTACACATCATTCCGAATACACGTATGGTAACTTCGTATTACTTTTTAATTACATTGAAACATGTTCAAACAAATCTTTTCTATTCGTATGTGTAGGGTATTTATATTCGGATTTTAAAATTCTTGAAGTTACTGTCGAAATGTAGCAATTTTAAAATTACTCATTTGCCCAACCATTCTTACTGATAATGGTGTTGTGTGCGGGTTTTTCTAAAAAAATTGCAATAAGAATAGAAAAACTTAATAAATGTATGAACTTTCACTTTTTTCGTAAGTTTAGCAACAATTCTACAAGCTGCCATAATGCAACCTCCCCTGCAGCCAATTACGGTTGGCATGGTGATTGGCTCCACTAATTATGTAATTACTTAATATATAATTTATGAGCTGGCCGCACTGCTCTGCAACAGGCTGAATAATACAAATGACCTTGGGCGAAATGAGCGCTTGGCATGTTTATAATGTTGCCAATAGCTGATAATTTAGAAAGACGTTAGTATTAAATGCGTTAATAACACTTACTGGTTAAATATTGTAGAAAATATATGTAAAAAAAACAGGTTGGTGGCAATGATTTTCCACATCAGCTAACACAAATACAAAAATCATATGTAGAAAAATAGTTAAAATATATAGAGTTAAATTATATAAACTTGTTATAATTATTGTAAAAGACTAAAAAGTCCAACATATATAGAACTCTATAAATAATATTTTTTTGCAATTTTTTATATTTCGAAAGATTTGTATGCTAAGAAAAGAAAAATTTAATTAAACTATTCATTATTCTCAAAGGTTTTCGTTCTTCCGATTAAAATTTATTAAATAATTTGATTAGGTACATAAAAGCTCTATTATATTATCAATATATTGCATAATTAATAGAATAATTTCGGATATTATCTTTTTAATTATAAAATTAGATCCGGAATAGATCTATGATTATTTTCAAAATATTTACATAATTAGATAGATTGATACAGTTTCCGGCATCAATCAAATGATCTTATTAAAGTTTCTCTCATGTTAAAACTATTTCTCATTAAACCTCTTTCTTAAATAATAAAATAGCTCCGTATCTTAAATTATAATAAAGGGGTTTTCAATAAGAGCGCTACAAAAGTTTTTTTCAAGGGTTTTTCAACAAGGACGCTACAACAGTAGAGCGACAGGGACAGCAAACGACGCCATATTTCTTGCCGCTCTTTTGACATTACTCTTCAGTAAGGTTTGCCATTTCATGATGGAAAGATATACGAGCCAACAACGAGTCGAAATTATTAAAATTTACTACCAAAATTCGAATTCGTATATCTTTCCATCATGAAATGGCAAACCTTACTGAAGAGTAATGTCAAAAGAAAAATATGGCGTCGTTTGCTGTCCCTGTCCCTCTACTTTTGTAGCGTCCCTGTTGAAAAACCCTTTAGTAAATCTAAAATTTGTCATACTAAACTTGAGCTAGAGCTGTTACTAAATACATTTTTGAGGAATCCGAGTTCAAATTTAAATTAAAATATTTCACGTAATGTTTCAATATAAGTTACAAATCATTTGCAAAAATGATAAATTTTATAAAACAGAAACTGCAAACGAAAGGAAAATATTAATCATTTAATTTTGAGCACAATTTACATAATTTTTACTTTGGTCAACCGTAACTCACACCTGAATGATAAAATAAATGGGGAATAATCATGGGCAGTTTAAAGATGACTTTAAAGCTAAAATCAGCATTTTTGACATATTATCCTATATGAAATTTGTCTTAAAAGTCGATTTTGAAAATTGACTTTAAATTATTTTTGATTAAGCGACATTGCAAATATATTCTATTTAATATAAGCCCCAAGTGTAAATAATTCCAAAACAAATCGATATAATTTTGTGTCTTTGTCCATATTAAAATTTTTATTTTTTTCAGCACACACTTAATATTAAAACAAAACATTGAATAGTCAAGATTTGATGTAACAGTACAAAAAAATAAAATTATAATTAAGAATGAAAAATAGTTAGGCACACCTAAGAGCACACCTCAGCGTACAATTCTAATACAAAATATGAAACAAAAATAAAATAAAAAAATATAAAAAGCGGTTTATATCACAAAGTAAATTCAAATGGAAACTTTAGGAAATGCAGAACTTACGTGTTTATGCAACAATTCGTATAATGTAGGGGGCTGGGGGATGTGAATATGGGTATAAAATATACGTAGAGAATTAAAGAATCATAGAAAACGTTTGAAACGGAACGGCAGACAGCTGGTCAAACAGGTCAAGATAATTGACTGGGTATGGATAGAGTTGGTGACAAAGATAGAAAGACAGAACGGAGTAGAGCAGGGCAGAGCAGCGCAGTGTGGAGGGTGTGTTGGTGACAGACATAACGTCAGCTCGTTTCGCACACTTAGACCTTATTGAAACTGTAGGTGAAACCGTCGGGTGTTCGGTTCAGCGAAAGTTTTCCGGGTGGCGAAAAACGATGTGGGTTCGGCGTAGTCGTCGGCTGATAATACTGCTGCTGCTGTTGTTGCTGTTGTTGTGGCTGATAGTTGTTGTATTGTTGCTGTGGTGCTGGATTGTAGGCGGGTTGTGGCGCCGGTTGGGGACGGTATTGCGGTTGTGGTGCGGGCTGTGGACGGTATTGTTGTTGTTGAGGCTGTCCTTGGCCAAAACCTGGATCGTTGTAGCGCTGATCGTATGAGCCGTCGTCGTAGTCGTTGCTGCGGTACGCAGACTGGTGCTGCTGCTGTTGATGGGCGGGTGCAGGCGGCTGGTATTGCGGTTGTGGCTGGTAGCCGGATTGTGGCACGGGCTGTGGTGGTGCAGGTGGCGCAACGGGCAAATGATCGCCAGAGGCCTGGAAACTGTGAGTGGATAATAAAAAAACAAACAAATAAAAAATCAATTTAAAAAATGAATTATAGCAAATGTAAAAAATATAAATAAAAAAAAAAATAATTTCAATTTATATATATTCAATAAAAAAAAATATTGTTTTCTTAAAATTTTAATTAAAAAACTGTTTTTTTTTCATAGATCACTTGTGGCGCTTTACTGGGTGGCACCGTTACCAACATTGCGCATGCGCACGATTGGTCAACGGTCACACCTGAATGCGCCCGGTTTTATTTGCAAGCGCTACACCAACTCCTTAGCCATTAATTGTATTTAAATAATGTAGAGCGTAATTCTTTCGGCACCGGTTTGGGCTGTGGTCGCATGCAACATGTTTTTGTCGCAATACATTTTTGTTTTCGATTAATTGCATAATTCTTACTATGTTTGATTTGCATTTAGGCGGTGCCACTTACCCATTTTTGCCTGCCGTATAGGAGATGGTACGCCGTTGTCCAGTGGGATCTACGTAGCTGTAGCTGCCGTGACGTGTACCATCGGAATCGGTTTCTTCTTTGAAATCTGTGCCGTCTTCTTGTGTATAGGCGGCACCGAATTTGCCATCACCCGAGAGGTAGCGCTGTTCGCTAATAATTGCCGCAGTCTGTGGGTTCTGATGGTAGCTCTGGCTGGCGGCCAAGGCAACGACAGTGGTTAAGAGCACCTACAAAAGACAAATTTATAGAAACAAAATTATAATAAATATGATCAATTATAATATTTTCTAGCTAATAAATAAATGATAATTTTACTTTTTAAAATTTATTTAAATTTTAATTCGATTTTCGTCAGGTTCTATATAGGCAGAAGACTAATTATGTAGTAGGACTAATAAATATACCACCACACGTCTGCGTTAGGCGCTATGACGTGTGGGGTGTTCAAAAAATTAACAAAGTTCTTTATTTTTTTATCGCGTTTGTGCCGCCTAAGGAACAATTATATAGGGCGATACCGGTTCCACACATTTTTAAATAATGATACCGATTCCGGTTTCAAAAATCGAAACGATTCCGGTTCTGAATCCGGTTCTGTGGACTAAAATATCGCTTCTGGTTGTGGGTCCAAGATTTTAAAAATAGTGGTTCTGGTTCCAACCAAAAAAATTATAAGAGTTCCACACATTTTTTTTAATAAAGATTCAGATTCCGGTTCCGGTTTCAAAAATCGAAACTGTTCCGATTCCGCTTCTTTGCGGTCTCTGACTAAGACTAAAATATTGGTTCCGGTTCTGGTTCCAAGATTTTAAAATAGCGTTTCCGATTCCAGTTCCACACATTTTTTAATAACGGTTCCGATTCTGGTTCCAATAATAGAAACGGTTCCGGTACCGAATCCGATTCTTTGCGGTCCCTGATTAGAACCCTCAAAGATTTCCGGAACTTATTTCTAACATTTTTCATATTTATCGAAGCAATTTCGATCTTGGATTATTTTTGTTTTGGATTTCGATTCGATTTCGAAAAATATCTCTTACTAAGAGAACTCGAACGTTGGATACCCAGTCTGACATGTTTCGACGACATCCGAAGCCACGAAACTTTCTCAAATAAATTGAACAATAAAAAGTTCGATCACGTTGCTTTATCGATTCAATTTTTTAAAATTTCTCATACAATCAATTTCTCTGAAAAGATACGATTTTTAAATATTTGGCGCATCGAAATCGGAATATTTTTCGAAGCAATCGCAAACTTTCATTATTTTTTGGTAGGATGTCGTTCCGATTTCAAAAAAAAAAATGTGTAGTACTGATAAATCTCCGACGAAACTCATCGATGTCTACCTACCATTTAAGACCAATTTGACGTTCGATATCGCTACGAGCATGTATCCGATATCGTGCGAATTCTGTTGTATATATCGCATTGATTTTGTAATGACATCGAAAATAATGACATATAGGGAACTTTTATCAAAACTTTAACTAGAATTATTCGAGAACTCGTAAAAGGGAAAAAAATAATCGACGTACATATAACAACCAATATTATTTGAATTCATTAATCAATCCAGCAATGAAATACACTAATTTAATAAAAACATTCTTCGTTATATAAGGAAAAGCGTTCGCTAATATGAATGTTTGTACGTCAGTGCAGCAAATCATTTAGTTTTCGCAGTTTTAGCAAATATAATTGCAAACGTAATAGCTTATTTAATGGAGAAAAGCCAATGTTTTGATTAAATTAGTGAATGGCATTGCTGGATTGATGTATAAATGCAATTAATATCGATTGCTATATCGTACAAGGGAAAAAATAATCGACGTAAATATAACAACCAATATTAATTGAATTCATTAATCAATCCAGCAAAGAAATTCACTTATTTAATAAAAACATTCTTCGTTATATAAGGAATAGCGTTCGTTAATATGAATATTTGTACGTCAGTGCAGCAAATCATTTAGTTGGCGCAGTTTTAGCTAATATAATTTCAAACGTAATGGCTTATTTAACGGAGAAAAGCAAATGTTTTGATTAAATTAGTGAATGTCATTGCTGGATTGATGCAATTAATATCGATTGCTATATATTTAAAGGGTTTTTCAATAAGAGCGCTACAAAAGTTTTTGTCAAATGTTTTTCATCAGGGACGCTATAAAAGTAGATCGACAGGGACAGCAAACGACGCCATATTTCTTGCCGCTCTTTTGACATCTCTCTTCAGTAAGGTTTGCCATTTCATGATGGAAAGATATACGAGCCAACAACGAGTCGAAATTATTAAAATTTACTACCAAAATTCGAATTCGTATGTCTTTCCATCATAAAATGGCAAACCTTACTGAAGAGAAATGTCAAAAGAGCGGCAAAAAATATGGCTTCGTTTGCCGTCCCTGTCGCTCTACTTTTGTAGCGTCCCTGTTGAAAAACCCTTTACATCGTTTATATTTCTTTTTCTGTTCTTTTCTAAACCTGTTGAGAAGTTCGATTTCAAAAAATAACCTGCAAACTATTTGACGATAATTTTCAAATTCGTTATATTAATAAAAATAAAAAAAATAAAGATTTTAATTTTAGTGATTTGATTTTTAGGCAAAAAAAAATGTTTTTTCTGAACAAACTAAATTTGTTTATTCGATATCTCTAATGACTAAAATCTCAATATCATTGTAGATATGTTCTTTTTTATCGAAAATTGTATCGTTATCGTATCATAATAAATTATAGAAAATGTACATTTGAGCATATAAACGATATTGTTTAAAAACAAAAATCAATGTAAAAATTAAATTCGATAAAAGAATCTGTTCGACTTTTTATCTCGAATTAAATTTTATAATTGCTGAGTCCAAACGTGGTTTACTAGGTGTAATAAAAGAGCATAGATGAGAATTAAAAATAATACCCCGAAATTAAAATAAATATCTAACTTATTGAAACATACTTTAAAAATAAATCGAATTTACAATTAAATGAGCTTAAATAATGTGTTTAAAATTATTTAAATCAGTTAATTTAGTTAATTCAATAATGAATATATTTTTCAAGTTCAATGTACCAACTTTTGTTATTTAATGAAAATTCTTGGTTTAACAAAATTTAAAATTTAAATAGAATAGAAATATTATGATAAAATTCTTCTCTTAATAAAGTGTACATTGGAAATTTAAATTAATATTTTTTTTTTATTAATAAATAGATATTTCATAATTATAAACGCAACTTAGGCATTCATTATTTTTCATATTTAATGAATATCAATATGAAACTTTTAGCATTTTTTATCAGATTTTAATTTAAAATTGTAATTTTCTTAATTTATTAAAAAACAAAGAATAAACACACAAATTTAAAACTTATTTGTTACAGAATAAGTGTTAATATCTAATACTATACTTCCAAAAAAGTACTTTTATAAGTCCTTAAATTGATTGAATTCAATCACTTAACCGGATAAATGTTAAAAAAATAGCAAATTTAAAAAAAAATCACTTTTCGATATAATAAATCACTGTTCTATAGTATTTTCGTTTATAAATAATTTTTAGTATTTTTGAATACTTTTATATAAAATTTGGTTTACAACTCACAAAACGTAACATTTTTGCTGCTAAATATTTTTCAAACTTTTCCGCTGTGAAATATGTATATTCCTTGAAAGCGACTGTGTAAACTGCTCGAATTATATTGAATTTCGTAGCCTATACAATGTCCGTTAAAAAGAAAGTTCCTGTTACACGCGCGGTCCACCGTCTGCGTAGGCGAAGGATGGATGGACGGATGGTTTTTGGTGTAAAGTGTGAAAAGTGAAACCGACCGACGACAAACTGTTGAACGAACTGCCTTCTGCAGTGTCACTGCGATGACTTTTATACCAAAGAGCGGAGAACCTTGGTCAAGACGGTAGTCAATCAGATTGTTGTTGATCGCTGCTGCGGCGGCGGCTGCTGCTGCTGCTGGCATGGGCGCAACAGCAACAACAATAACAATAATAAATATACAAAAATATGCTCCAATAAGTCAACTACTACAACTGCTGCTACTGCTGCTATTTAAACAAGAAAACAACATACAAACAATAATGAGTAAATTGCTATCAAGTGCACTCACTCGCATTACCTGTTTGAGCATTACAACAACGCCTTAATGTTGTAGCAGTTTTTTTGTTTTTCTTTTTTTTCTTCATAACTTAATGCTCGAGGTATTTATAAGCTTTAGCAATAGTCTTGGATTAAGTTCTTAAATCTGTTTTTTGTATTTTATTTAATTAAGCAGTACTTTTGGAAAAAAATATATTTTAAATTTGACACGTGTGCTGTTCTAATATAAAAATATTTTATTTAAATTATTTTGTAATGCACAGAATTTGTTTTATTTTATTATGCAATTAAATCAGTCTGCGAATTCGCGTTCGTTGCTCAAGTCTTTTGTTTTATACCTCAGAGTGTGTAGTCAAGTTCGCAGCCCAAGTCTTTTGTTTTATGTAGTCGAATTATTTTGTTGCGTTAATTAAGTTATGCAGTTTGCAGCACTTCATTTAAAATTTAGTTCAATTGAAATCAATCATTGTTGCACACAAATTATGTGGATGATGCAATTTTAAATGAAATCGCAGCAATGCAAAATTCGGTCAAACGTTTTTTGTTGCTCTTTAATATTTAAAAAGTTTTAGAGCATTTTTGTATTATTTATGTTGTTGTGCTGACTTTTGCATATGACTTGCTTGGTTTGCGGACCCAACCCAATCCAACAAAAACCAAACAAAAAAACAACTACAACTACAAATACAAAATACTAAATGTATTACAACAATCTGCTGCAGGCGTTTAAGTTTTCTTCTACTCTGAGAGCAACAATAAAGTAAAAGCTCAAAGTAAAATTTTGGTCCGGCTTTGTCTATGGCAATGTTGCAATGCTACACAGACTCTTTAACCCATTTTGAAAATGCTAAAGAAAATGCTTGAAATATTTAAAAAATTTTAATTTAAAAACTGAGTTTAAAAAGAGAATTTAAATACATCCAGAAAAAAATGTCCTCAAATCCCATTAAAATTGGTCAATAGGACAATTATTGATTTAATAGTATACAAAAAAATAAAAATTTTCATATAAACTCAATGGCAATGTCATGGTATTTTCTAGTATTTAATGGTATTCGATATCCGATTAAAATAATAATTTATCCTATTGAATATTTTTAATAGTAAAAAAAATGGTTTACAAATTTGCTGACGGCACTGCCATTTTAGCATATACACTTGAAATATTAGTCTATACACACTCCTAATAGTTCTAAATCTGTACTATATTGTTTTAAAAAAAGTTTGGAACTGAGTTTGTTCTAGGGTCGTTCAAAACGAGTTGCGATGTATGGTGTTCTTTTAGAACAACATTTCATCAAATCTGGAGTTCCGTAGGATTTGGTCTTATCTCCGTCCCGATGTCTGTTTTTATCAATGACCCAGAACTCAATCCATTCCTTTGTAGATGCCATTAATATTTGTTCAACAAGTGCCCAAACTCTTTGGAGATTGAGACCAACTATGAATGACACACTCAATAATGATCCTAAAACAATCATCGAGTAGGGTCTTGCCATAAGAGTTGATTTTAGTGTAAGCAAGAGCCAATGTTGTTTGTAATACCAAATATTAATGGATTCATTACCCCCACCACTCAATATGGATGCTGTGGATATTGCGGATGCTGTGGATATTGACTTTCTGGGCATATCAATTCAATGTGACCTCCATTGGAATGATTATATAAATGATATTTTGAAAAATTATCTTAGAGAACTTAAAAACAAAATTCAACTAAAGCATTCAATGAAATTTCCCAAAATATGGATAAAAAAAAAAAAATCGGTGGACTTCTGAATTAAAGTCTTTTTCAAAAACTTAATTGAATCTTCTTGTCGACTCTTTTTATTTTTGTAAAAAAAATAAATTGAACATTTTAGAGACATTTCAATTAACACACTCAATGAATTATTCTATAACGCTGATTTAAATAAATTGGTAACTATTCGATAAATTTCAAACATTCAATATTTTTCTGAAAGCCAATACAAATAAAAAGAAGCCTGATAATCTGGAAGGAAAATTTCATTGAATGCGTTATTTTGAATTGTCCCTAAAATATTTCAAGGACAATTCAAAAATGTTTTTATGCTTTCAGAAAGCTCTAAATTTTTGCTTATTACCAACTTATTTGAACAAATTGAAGACATGACTACAAATTACTTGCTTTCTGGCATCTATTTTAAATCATAATTTCGATCTTATTTTAAATATTTTTCATATAAAATATTAAAATATAGAATAGAAATTACTAAGTATATATAATTTTTGTAATGATATGTAAGTCCGAACAGTTGAAACACCCTTTTGCGTTCAAGTAATGTCAGTGTCCGCAAAATTTAGATCAATTTCATTATTATAAAAGCAACGATTTTCGTTTCTTTGTTATTAAATGTTAGAACTCATGAATGCGACTTATTTCCGATTTTAAAAATAAGGTCACCAGGTGTCCAGTGACCTTTTCTGTATGGCTGTATTTACTTTTGTTTAAAATAAATAGAGTGGACATTATTTTTTTATATTTTTATGTTAATTTCACTTTATTTTATTAAAAATAAATGTATGAAAATAGTGAGCTTGGATTTTTATATTTTATTTATTTTTGTTTTTGATGTCAGAAATATTTTCGTTCAGAATTTAAAAAAAAAAAATGTAAACAAATGCTAAGTTCGTAGACTCATTTTCGAAAACTATTTTGTTTAAATTGAAATTGAATATGAAAATAATATACGACAAATTAATACAAAGTACCCAGTAAATAGGAGCAAATCACACAAAATAAAATGCAATGGAAAATGAGGATGGTAAGTAATTGTGTCACGAAATTAAAATAGAATAAAAAATATATTAAAGCGATGGAGCCGACCACGACCATGATGCGAAGGGGCATAATAGAAAAAAAAATAGAGAGATTGGTAAAGAAATTTCATTTTGATTCAAAATCGATTTTTTTTAGTTATAACACTCTTGTAGTAAATGAGCGATATGTTTTTATTGCTGTATAAAACAATCGATATCACGAAAAATTATCGACAATCTGATGACATATATTGTTTTGGAATATTCTAAATGTCAACTCCTAGTACAAATGCACCTCATAGTACAATTTTCATGTACCGTCCAATGTCAACACAGCACAAAAATTAATCAATATGATGAATTTATTCATAAATATTATGAATTTTTCTAGCAACTACCAGCTTCATTATATTCATACCACCGTTCATAAAATGACCTATTGATGAATGCATGTATTATATTTATAATCTTATTCATACTATCGAATATCATAGTGAAGAACGAAATATTCAATACAAAGAATTTGAATCGTCATATGATGAATATAATCATAATATCTATGAATTTGTTTGTAATATTTATGAATACAACAACATTCAATATGATGAATGTTGTTGAACAAATATTTTGTTTTTCAAAATAAATTAATTGATGATAATGTTTTTTACTAATTATTCAAAAAAAAATATATATATATATATTTTTTAGAAAATAATTAAAAAAAAAATTTAAAAAAAAAACAAAAAAAAAAATGTGTAAAAAAAAATTATCCGAGAAAAAATTTGTTTCGAAACCTTTTTTCGGAAAAAAAAAAATTCCGGAAAAAACAAATTTCCAGAAAAAATGTTTGTCCGAACAACAAATTTTTTTTTTATATATTTTTTATAAAAATAACTTTTTACGTGAGAATATTGAAGAACGCTTTTTCGACAGTTACCGATCGTTCATCATATTTATGATCGCATTCATAACATTGATGCTCTTAGTGGTTTGAAGAACGGAATTCAACAATATGATGTACATTTCGGTAGCGTCGGTAGCTCGCCTGGTTAGTGCGTTGGACTACGAGCGAAAAAGTCGCTGGTGAATTGGACTACGAGCCGACGCTATGCGACGCTACCTCTCGGCAGTAAATGGCAAACCTACGAGAGTAAAACCATTGCCTATGAAAAGCTCTCACCCGCCGTTCAGATTCGGCAATAAACTATAGGTCCCACCAATTTGAGTACAAATATAACACGCACAGCACAAATGGTGAAAGAGCTCGGCCGAAGTTCTATACAGGAATGTAGCGTCATACTATTATTATAATATTATGTACATTTTTTTCTGTGAATGTCCCGTTGTACAAATTAAAAAAAAAAAATAGTTCTAATAAATAATAATAGGAAATAAGAAATGGGTATTAAAAAATAAGTGACAACCTAATGTCCATTTTGCTGAAAAGCTCAAAAATTATAATGATTTGTATTCTTCGAAAAAAACCTTCTCTGTTCAGAATGCGTTAAACTTAACTCAAGCTATTGGCGATATAAATCTCAAGAATTATTATGCTTTAGTGTGTCGGCGGCGGTAACGTAGTATTGAGCGGCATACGGTCCGCTTTGGGTGCTGCCCTAGTGTACGATGTGTTTGGCTAAAAGCAGCAATCAAAACACGTTCTTTTTATTTTGATTTTTGTTTCAACTTCTATTAGATATTTTTGCATTATTGCCAATGATCATACGTTTGTGTTGAAAGTTCAACTATTTTTATGCACTGCTGCGCAGGCTGCTGCTGCGGCGGCGGCGTTGTTGCTGCAATGCATTTGATTCTTGTATCTATGTAGCCAACAACAATAGCAACAACAAATTCAACTTAGCCATGCGCCCACCCACACTTGCAGCGCGCGCGCCTTATGCATTGGAATTTTTATTTTAGATTTTAGCCTTTTTAGTTTTGTGCTAATGCTAAGAAATGAAAGGTGCTTAAATTGTTTCCAGTTTTATTTTAAACTTACAACAAGCACTAGATAATATTAAATGTGTGATATATCATACAATATTACATGGATTATCTAAATGTTGATATCAATTGAAAGTTGTTTTTTATAATATTTCCAATTGTATTTCAGACTTAATAACTGTTCAAAAAATAATAATATATGAATAAAATACGTTATTACTTAGTTGAGAAATATGTTAAACGTGATTTAATAAGTTGTTATGTAGTGCCATGTATTCTCTTTAAACCCCATTTAAGAAAATAAATTACGACTCTTGGTTAAAATGTTATAAATACTATATTAAGGAAAGGCAACATTTTTTACTTCTTTTCAAAATTGAAATTTAAAAATAAAAATTGAAATTTAAATATAAAAAATTAAATTTAAATTTAAATATAAAAAATTATCATTTAAAATATTTTAAAAATGATGTTGGCATATTCAAGAAAAACTTAAATAAAATGAATGTTTGCAGAATATTGTTCTTTTAATTTTTTTTCTTAGGTGTGTTTAATAAATGTAAATATTTAATAACAAGTAATTATGGTTTTACGTTTTTTGCTTTTATCTTAGAAACTATAGGAAGGATCCGTATCAAAATTTGACACAAAATGAATTCATGTATCACGATTACGTTGGTATTAATAACTCAATTTGAGCATACCTCGAGTTATGTTATTAATTCATATTGCCACAGATTTAAAACAGTATTTAAGTATAACATTTTAACTAAAAGTCGTAATATACACAGAATAAAATTTTTTATCATATTAATGCATTTCATTACTCAAACCATGATTTAATGTATTGAAGAACTATTCATAATATTGATTACTAGAAAAGATCAATGGTTTACATTCATTCTTCAATATGTTGAAGTGCATTTGAAGAATATGTTTCATAATATTAATGAACAAAAACATAAAATACAACTCTTAATCAAACCAAATTTCAATCAAACTATTTATTTTTCGTTCATTATTTGTCATATTTCTCAGTTCTCAAGTAGTTCTTGAATTTTATTTCTTCGACATTCATAAATCGATAAAATGTTTTGTAATTTATAATTAAAAGCACTAATTCAGATAATTTTTTGGAAAAATATTTTTTTTTTTGATAAATAATTTTTGCATAAAATTAAAATTTTTTTAAGTACGTTTTTTTCGAATTATATTTTCTAAAACAATTTTTTTTTCTGACACATTTTTTCGACTTCTTTTTTTTTTGGATAATTATTTTCAAATAATATTTTTTTTTTAGATAATTTATTTTTAAGTAAAATTTTTTTCAAAACTATATTTTAAAGGACATTTTTATTTTTGAAAAATATTTTTTTTTTGTTCGTAAACAAAATTTCCATCAATTAATTTATTTAAATTTTTTTTTCAAAATTATATTTTTAAGGACATTTTTATTTTTAAAAATATTTTTTTTTTGTTCGTAAACAAAATTTCCATCAATTAATTTATTTAAAAAAAAAAATATTAGTTGAACTATATTCATCATATTCAATATTATATTCACAAATATTATGAACTACTTACAAACAACTTTTAAATTATCCATAGATATTACACCCGAAGAACGAATCAGCAACCATTTTTTTTTGCCAAGCGATTTATTTAGTTCCGTCAACATTCGACTGTTTCCGTTGTTGCAACACCGCGTATTTGTTCTCACAACTAATGAATACAATTGACACAACCAATTTGTTTAGTAAGAAATCGGCCAATTTACAAACACGAAGTCAGCATCACAACAGCCGACGAATCGTTGTGCTGCTGACTTCGTGTTTGCAAGACGTTGGAGCGCTAGGGCTGCATATAGAAATACAATATATAAAAACAAAATAACTCTGTAGAATAGTATTTCTCTTGTGGAAGAAAGTATATTTGAGCATGAAAAAACCGAACAGTAACAACGAACAAGCCTTAAAACAATTACACAGAAAAGAGGTACATCAACACAATCAAATTTTTGCTAAAACTGCGCCGACTAAATTATTAATTGTATTAGCGTACACATTCTTCACATTAGCAATCGCATTTGCTGGCAACAGCTATGTGTATTCGATTATCGCGTTGATGTTACAGCAGTGCGTGATCGCTATAGCTGTGTGTGGTAGCTGTAGCAGTGCGTGGTCTGTGTTCGTGTACTCGCTTACAGCGCTGATGAATTTAGTGGTATTCGTGAAATTGGTGGAATTCGTTTAGAATTTTTAGTTGGCGGTTGGCGCGCATATCAGTTCACATTTGGTTCATGTCAAAAGAAACGCTTATAGAGTTTGATCATACTCTATTGGTGTCGTTGGAAATGATGATGATGACAATAGTTGCATATTTAATTATGCTTCAGAATCAGAAAATTATATTTGTTATATAGTTTCATAAGAATTTACATTCTTTTTTAATAAACTAAAAAAGAATTATAAGAATACTGTGAAAATACAAAAATGCTTTTAAAACGTCGACCATTCCAATTAAATAATGTTCTACTTAAGCAAACCATTTATTGGTATATTTTTGGACGCAAATAACATTTTTAGCAAACATTTTTAGCGAATGTGTTTGCTCAATACATGAAAATGGCAAAAATGTCATTGCTAGACCAATGAATGGTGTACAATTAATATTGATTGCTATATTTAAGTTGATTATTTTTTTCTGTGTACAAATTTTGTTTTACACGTGGCACGCGCTGTCCGCAGCACAAAATAAAACGAGTGAAAAACCTAAAGCTTGCGCGACTGGTGTTGTCCTGCTTTACCATCGCTTTTATACAAGACAACTGATTTCACAGTTGAATCAAATAAATATTGGTTGCTACAACTTAATATTATCTAATTATCTGTTAAGTCAACTAAATATTGGTTAAGGTATTGGTAAAAAAATTGAAAATGGATAAAAAGTTTGTTTCCCCAATCAATGTTGCAGTTTCTTCAACTAATAGTTGGTTACGCTTCATTCAATTGTTTACCACAAATGAATTTCAGTTGAGGCTGACTAAATTTGGTAGATGCAAATAAATATTCGCTGAAACAACTGCACGCCAAGCAATTATTTTTTTTGTGTGTACGATTATCTTCATAAATATGACGATTCAAATTAATTGTATTGAATATTTCGTTCGTTCTTTCTATGATGTTCGATAGTGTGAATTGGTTAATATATATATATAATGAATGCGTTTATCAATATGTATTTAATGAACGGTAGTATCAATATGATGAATTTGGTAGTTGGTAGAAAAATTCATAATATTTATGAATAAATTCATCATTTTGATTATTTTTTTTCTGTGTATTTAAATTGTGTTTTGAAGAGATTATATGATACATACAAATCATTTTAGACATTTTTCTCAACTATGTAATCTATATATATAAAACTCATTTTCCGTTTGTTTGTTTGTGCGCTATGCAAACGTACACCTGTGCACGGACTTTCTTAAAATTTGGAATATATATCCAACAGACCCAGGAGAAGGTCACTATATAGTTTTCGTTGACCACGTCCACTTTTACGCCCATTTTTATTTTTGGTGTATAATTCAGATTCATAGCAAAACTACTAAACATATTTTTCTGAAAATTTGCATTACTATGATATAAAGTACATTGAGTATTCTAAACCATAAATAAACCAGATTGGGAAAAGGGGAGTGGCACCTCCCATAGAACCCAAAAATTCAGTACGCTATATCTCAGCGCTAATGATATCGATTTCAACAACACTTTAAAATTGTTTGTTACTCATCCTACTTAATCTCACCACACCAAAACTCACCACACATAAACTCACCACAGCTAAACTCACCACAGCTAAACTCACCAGACTTAAACTCACCACACTAAAACTCACCACACTTAATTCATCACACTAAAACTCACCACTCTAAAAGTTCTACTGGAAAAACACTACGGGAAAAAAAATTCAAAATATTCAAGAGCTTTACATATGTGCTGGGAAAATAACATGGGAAATAATCCTAAAACATATTTAGCAGTTCATTGAATCCGTTCATTTAATGCCAAAAAGATGTTCTCCATAAAACTACTCATAATTTATGTAAAGCGTTGTTTGTATGTTAATGATGTGGTTATTGGTGTGTGGTGGCTGCGAACATTTCACAAACTCTTTTAATCCTTTTGTGACACAATGCAAGGTATTCGAAAATTAAAAAAAACACACGTTTGTCGCAACATTTCCGAATCACTTAATGCGAGTGAAAATGGCGTCACTTGAAAACCTGCCGTCGCCGTCACCGCCGCCGTTTTCCTTAGATCAATGCGTTTTTCTCTGACGCCATGCGGAGTCGATTACCATATTTGTAAACAGCACTAAATTTCGGCTATAAGTGACAATTGCAAAATGGGCACCAACCGAAAACAAAGCAAAGGCACTCGATACCACACACACACACCCAAATACTTAATTTACACCCAGCGGAGAGGCCATGTTTCATCTTGTGGTACCCAGCGGGTGCTCGTAATAGATGTTCTCTACTTCAGCCCGAACAAATCAAAGAACACAGAGAAAGAAGAAGAAGAACAAAGTTTGTCACAAGGATGCACGCTCACGCCTGATCAGTTCCATATTTGATTTTTGTCTCTGTTTAACGCGTTGCTGTGTCATGATTATCAAAGTGCTGCAACTGTAAATAGGGGTGACATTGACTGACAACCCGCCGACTTGTGTGTGTCCTTTAACTGTTATCCTTTGAATATGCGAACATCGAAAATTTATGCAGAGCGCCAACCAACAACAACAAGAAAAACAAATTAAAATTAAAATAAAGCAACCAAAAACCGTTGCTGCACAAAAGGACCTCAGTGCCTTTTTGATTGCGAGGCGTTTGGCTGTTGAGATCCTGTCACCCAGCAAAACTGTTATATCTTTGCTCTCTCTCTCTCTTTCTCTTACTCTCTCTCCCCCTGTCAATTTTTGCTAGGCAATTGTTGTTTTTACTTTTTTTCTCATTTTACTTTTGCAAGTTAATCACAACACAACAGATAATGGGATCCTTGTGAAAGGACTGCGCGTAGTACTAGGTTGCGCGAGTATTTACATGAGGGATGAAGTGTGAGCGCAAATGTGTAAACTATCATGATGATTTATACCGTGGCAAGGACATGCCACCAAAAAAACCAAACTATTTATTGAAAAATTTTACTAAACGTTAAAAAATCTGAAATATAAGTAAATTTATATAAAGTTCATTTAATTACAAATTTGAAATCGTAAATCTTATATTTTAGTCGATATATATTTGCTACAGAACAGTTCCTCGGTGAAATGTGGTAAACAAAAATTATTCTATTGATACTGCAATTGTAGACGCATTTTCTATTATTTTATTTTGTATTGCTTTGATATAACTGATTTGTATTCGTTTGTAAAATAATTGTTTGAACTGAGAAAGCCAGAATACAAAATAAATAGTATGAAAGGAAATTTTCATACAAAGTCGATCTGAGTTTATTACTCAAACATACTACATTTTTTTTTGTATTAGTCAAAACTTTAACCAAAACTTCGTTACTTAAATTCAAAACTTTTCTAATATTTTATTATTTTTAATAGTTATAAATAGTAATAATAATAGTAATAGTATGAAAAATATAAAATTGTAAACATTTGATTAAATACGTTGTTGTGTATACATTCGTGGTAGTGACGTTGGCTCAGTTCATTAATGCAAGCTGAAAGGTCCGAGGTTCGTACCCCGCAACTGTCAACATCAAAAATAGAAAATGTTTTTCTTTTTGACGCTATATCTCGCCAGTAAATAATAAACCTCTGTGAGTAAACATTATATTGTAAAGGGTTTTTCAATAAGAGCTCTACAAAAGTTTTTTTCAAGGGTTTTTTAACAGGGACGCTACAAAAGTAGAGCGACAGGGACAGCAAACGAAGCCATATTTCTTGCCGTTCTTTTGACATTTCTCTTCAGTAAGGTTTGCCATTTCATGATGGAAAGATATACGAGCCAACAATGAATCGAAATTAATAAAATTTACTACCGAAATTCGAATTCGTATATCTTTCCATCAAGAAATGGCAAACCTTACTGAAGAGAAATGTCAAAAGAGCGGTAAGAAATATGGCTTCGTTTGCTGTCCCTGTCGCTCTACTTTTGTAGCGTCCCTGTTAAAAAACCCTGTATATGCCTCCCACGTCCTCTGTTCGTATTCGAAATTGAACTTTAGGTCCCGCCATTTGAGTACAAATAGAACACTCAAAGGCTCAAATTCTACGGGGAAGCAATCTACAGTAAAATTTTCTACGGGGAAGAATTTAAAAAAAAAATGTTATTTTGGAGGCGAATTATTATTCATTTGATTACTAAATTTATAACACCAATAAAATAAAATGTCCGCAGCGAAGAACGGGTCCCTGCCAGTTTTCTATTGAAAAAAAAAACTTTGCGATATGCATAACATACCTCATTTCTATATAATTCGCAGGGTCTGATTTTAACTGCACATTCAGTGTTTTCCTACACTCAAAATAATTTCTAGGATATTTTACGAAATATTTTTTCGTAATTTTTGCTTCGTAAAATACACGAATAATTCGTAGAATACACGAAATATTTGTAATTTCTATTTTCATTCCCAATTTTTTTTACGAACGATTCATATATATCTGTGGAAGTATGAATTAACAACATAACTTGAGATATGTTCAAATTGAGTTATTAATAACATCGTAATACTTATATACGAATTCACTTTGTGTCAAATTTTGATACTGATCCTTCTTATAGTTGCTGAGATACAAGCAAAAAACATACTTGTTATTAAATATTCATTTTTATTAAAAAAAACAAAAATACTTTCGAAAAAAATTCTAACCAAAAAATTAAGCAGACATTTATTTTATTTAAGTTTTTCTTGAATTTACAAAAATCATTTTTAAATCATTTTTGAGCATCATTTCCGGAATCAGTTGAAAAGTTCAAAAAATAGACTTATGCTTTTATCTCATATTGTCACGGATATTACGAATCAATATTCGTAAAATTAAAACAACAAAAAAATTAGGAATATTTCGTTTAATTTACGAAACATTCGTTATATTATTTTCTATTACAATTTGTTTACGAAAGAATAACATATTTTACGAATGAGCTTTACATTTTACGAATAAATTACTAAACTTTCGTAAATTATGAAGCTATATGTAGAATTTTACGAAACATTCGTGTTTTTTACGAATCATTAGTACCAAAATACAAACAGTTTTTAATGAGTTCTGTGTGATAATAATGTTTGTGCAAAAATATAAAATTTGTGCATTATGTTTCATTTTTATCGAGAGTTTTTTTTAAACAAAATATTTTATTTAATTGGTATCGCGGGCGCAAATAGATAGTTATAAATACAAACATCTTTAAAATGTGTTCTGTGTTAGTATCGTCATTTTCATCGTCAGTTTTTTTTTTAACAAGATAATCGTGTATTTTACGAAATATTCGTAAAATGTTTCATAAATGAACGAATACTATCGCCAAAAGTACGAATACTTTAGTAAAATGTACGAATATATTTGTAAAAGAATGCACAAATATTCAATAAATTATGAATCTTTCGTATTATGGCTTTCGTAGATAAAATCTACGAATAGTTTCGTAAAATAAACAATTAATGTTCGTAATTATTTTATCATAAATTTACGAAAGTTCTTTCGTGTATTTTACGTAATCTTTCATGGATAAATTTCACGAATTTTTTCGTAAAACACACGAACGATTTCGTATTTTTAAGCAGATTTTATTTTGAGTGTATTTCGTAATCTTTTTAAGAAAATTGTATTCAAAATTTTACGAAATGCATAATGTTCCCTATCTACGGTATACTCTGGCTTATCTCTTAATTTTCATTTGCAAGTCGAGTATCTCAATTATTTCAGCTGCCTTTGACGGCTTTGCGTTTTGATGCCAATTCTATGCAATTCAATGCGTGGCGATCACAACCGACCCAACTCATCACATCACAACTACGATTATTTGTAACTTTAGACGCTTTGGTGCTGCATTCGGATGAAAACGACTCTGGCTCTCCCTACCGAAGGTTAAAACAACGATGAAACGTTATATTGTCTGCTCGGAATTGCTGTTAAACGTTATCGGCGAAAATCTCGCAACATAAGTCAAATTCTGAGTTCTCTAAACTTGTTGAGAAACTTGATATCGTCACGATGCGAATAAAAGTCATGGATGAGGTACTTAGTACCATGTAAAGATACGAATGTCCATGTTCTGATATCTGGTGTGAATGTGAGATTTGTCAGTTAGATATTTCTAAGTTGAAGTGTGACAGAGAGGGAGAGTGTGTTACAGAGTGAGAGTGCGTTAAAGCGGGAGAGTGTATTAAAAAGGGAGAGTGCGTTAGAAAGGGAGAACGCATTAGAAAGGGAGTATGGTGCGAGTGCTGAAAAGTAAAAGTCAGGATTTCGAAAACCTGATATCCGATTCGACGTAATTGACTTTAATTGCGCATCTGCGAGTATTCCGTACACCGAATGATGCTATTACATGTAGAAGATATGGTATTGGTCAAGTTCTATTTTTGGTGTCAGTTTCATTAATTCGTGTACTTCTATTTAATTTATATAAACTTAAATGAATATTGAAACATATGTTATAAATTGTAATTTATCATTAGCTCTTAGTATGTTTCTCTGTTTAGAGTTCTTTTTTTAAATTTACACATAATAATTGTATTCCTTCCCATGCTCGTCATTAAAAAAGTCTTTAATTCTTTGCCATTACTATGCGTCAACAAAACGTTGCAACAATCACACAACATCTAAACCTGGTAACCTTGATGGCTGACTTGTCCAAGCAATTTGAACTGATAAATATGGCTTGAATTAACATACAGCCTGCCTGCCAGCTTCACCGTTACTACACTCCCAGCCAGCTCCATCGAATCCAATTCAATTCAATCCATTTCATTCCATTCAGCCAAGCAGGTTTTCACGTTTACGATATGCTGTTCTCGATGTTTCAGGGCGGCAGGAAACGTATGCTGCTTCATATTACCAAGGTCAATATCAACATGCGTTGTACGCGAGTTTGCCCCTGACGATGTTGGCCTCCCAGCCTGACGTAGACCAAAATATGTGGTGTTAAAAAAAAATAACCGGATTGCGTTGGGTTTCAACATTGAAATTGAAAGCTTTTTGACAATTTCTGTACGCATTGCAAATGCGGAAGTTTAGTGTTGTAGTTAAAATGTTAACGAGTCCTAATGAGTCAAAAAAAAATATTTTGCAGAAGTGTTTTTATTATATCCGCCTTTAAATTTTTGAATTCAAATACAGGGTTTTTCAAATGGGACGCTACAAAAGTAGAGCGACAGGGACAGCAAACGACGCCATATTTCGTGCCGCTCTTTTGACATTTCTCTTCAGTAAGGTTTGCCTTTTCATGATGGAAAGATGTATGAGCCAACAACGAGTCGAAATTATTAAAATTTACTACAGAAATTCGCAGATCAACAATTGAGCGTCTAGTGGAAAAATTTGAATCCACAGGCACAGTACAAATTTTCCCGTGCCAGTGAGACAAAGAAGTCCCCGTAGTGTCGAGAATATTGCTACCGCTCGAATTGGGCTGAGCAACAACTTGAAAATGATTCGGATTTTCATCGAAAAATCATCTTCAGCGATGAGGCTCATTTCTGGCTGAATTGCTTCGTCAATAAACAAAATATGCGTTATTGGTCAGACAGCAATCCACACGTACTCCATGAGTCATCATTGCATCCCGAAAAAATTACGGTTTGGTGCGGTTTATGGGCCGGCGGCGTCATTGGGCTGTACTTCTTCCGTGATGATCAAGACCGGCACGTTACTGTAAATGGGAATCGCTACCGTTCAATGATAACCGAATATTTTTGGCCCCAATTGGATGATATGGACTTGGAGGACATGTGGTTCCAACAGGACGGCGCCACACGCCACACAGCGAATGCCACAATCAATTTATTGGAAACCAAGTTTGGAGAACGAGTTATCTCACGAAATGGTCCTGTCGATTGGCCGCCTCGGTCGTGCGATTTGACGCCGTTAGACTATTTCCTGTGGGGCTACGTCAAGTCTATGGTCTATGCCAACAAGCCAGCGTCGATTGATGAACTTCGTACGAATATCGAACGTGAAATTGCAGCAGTATCGGCCGAATTATGCTTGAAAACCGTCGAAAATTGGGTTCAGCGTCTGCAAGCGTCCGTGATGGCAATGCGAAAGAAATCGAGTTCCATACATAATGGCATCGAACGTACTTTTACAGAAATAAAGAATTTCATTGATATCCAAAAACGTTTTTGTTTTATTTGTAGCGCTCTTATTGAAAAACCCTTTATGTTTTTTGTCAAAAGGACTCGAAATGGTTGAAATACAAAATTTTTATGAGTTTTTGTCTTTTCAAAAATAAATCATTTTGTATACATCAAAAAAACTGTTTGTAGTGTCTTGCACGGCACGAGAATATCGATGTATCGAAATTTAAAATTCGAAACGAGATCCGTTTTTCTCCATCACGTCTGAGTTTCTCGCATTTTGCAGTCGAATTTGGACAAATATGGTGTTTATGTTGTTTGACCCCCCGGGGACAATATTTTTGACAAAGACAAAACATTTACCAAATTAGAAAATATTTGAGTTTAAATCCGTTTATATAACGATGATCAGTTTATAAAATTTGATAAAAACGAAACCTCACTTCAGGACTAAACATTTTACTAAAGACATTTCTCATTTCTTTTTAAATAAATAACTTTTAACTTTTTAAAAACCCTCTGATCTAAATTTGACTTCAAATTAAGACTAACTTAAATTTGGTGGTACAGAACGGACTTCAAACTGAAGATCAAAAACATATTAAAACCGAAAATCATTAAATAATTGGAAAATAAAAAAGTTTTAAATGTGCACTGTGCCTGCACGATATGTTTGATTTTTCGATTCAAATATCTGATAATTCTTAGAAGTTGCGAACACTGCAGGCACTATATCTCTCTATGACGTTGTTTACCTCATATGATTCCTTAACAATTTCAATGTTATTGACTCATATGGTCGTGGCCAATAAAGCTGCAACAATTTAATTGAAGTCTCAATGTCAGCAATTTGACAATTTCACTTAATATAATAAATAAATGATTTTCCACTTTGATTGTTGTCATTGAAGTCATTTCTTGTCAATTATGACAAATGATATTGTTAGACATGACGTCAAAGTGCAAGAATTCGACCATAAACAATTAATTAACATGACATAGAGCAAAAACCATACATATTAAACTTTATCAGTCGTGCACAGTGGTCTGATATGCAATACGAAATAAATACAATTAAAATATTTTGAAATGTATTGAAATAAAAGTAGTATCTCTAAAGAAAAAAAACACACTGTAATTTAATAAAATAGATATAAATATAATTTTTATTATTTTAAAATATAAACATTCAACTGATTGAGTTTTACAATATCTGACGTACAGTTTAAATTTCTAGTTTAAACTGCGTTTAAACTTCTACACGTTTTTAAGACATCAATAGTACATAAACGAAACGATCAAAGTTTGTTAAATTATACAAACAATCAATAGTCAGTTAATGTAATATTTTAATAATTTGATTGATACTTTGAATATTTTAATATAGACGTAATAACAATTAAACTTAGTTTAAACTAAATGGCGAACAAAAGTATAACTATATATTTTTCTTGTGTTCTTTTTGTAGAACATATTTATTCTTTTTTCTAATTTATATATTTTTTCAAAATTTTTCGAAAATAAAAATCTAAACTGACCAACAAGGAAGAGTTGTCAAGGGTTCAAATGTTTTACGAAACTCTTAAACACCGTTTTTGTGTTTATGACTAAAGCGACATATACGATCGCCTAAATTGTATCATTTTAAGTTTGCATATACACAAAAATGTATGAATATTGGTTTTTTCCCTACCATTACCCTACAACAAATGTATACCTGGGAAGCTAGAATGATAGTATTGATAACAATAAATGAGGAGACCTTCGATACCTCTAATCTTTTTCGAATTACTTCGATAAAAAAGTTCGATCTCGTTGCTTTATCGATTCTAAGTATTAAAATTTCTCGTTCATTCAAATTCTTTGACAAGATACGATATTTAAACATTTATCACATCGATATCGAAATATTTTTCGCTGTAATCTCGAATTTTGATCATTTTTTCTTCGATGTCGTTCCGATTTCGAAAAATGTATCGTATGGAGAAAACATCGACAGAACGTACGATATCTATATCGCTACGAAAATGTGTGTGATTGTGCCGCGGTAGCTCAGTGGTTAGTGCGTTGGACTGCGAGCCGAAAGGTCCCCGGTTCAAGCCTTGACTGGGGCTAACAACATCTTTTCATAGAAACATTTTTCTATACCGCGCTACCTTTTGGCAGTAAATGGCAAACCTCCGAGAATAAAAACATTGCCTATGAAAAGCTCTCACCCGCCGTTCGGATCGGATAATAATTTGTAGGTCCCACCACTTTGAGTACAAATATAACACGCACAGCTCAAAATGGTGAGAGAGCTCGGCCTAAGTTCTTATAGAACTGTAGTGCCAAACTATTATTATTATTATCGTGTGAATTCTCCTTCTACTCGCATTGATTTCATAACGATATCGAAACGAATAATAATAACTAAGTAGTTTATGAAGAATATGATCCTAATATCTCCTTCTACTCGCATTGATCTCGTAACGATATCGAAACGAATGATATACTGAGTAGTTTATAATAAATATGATCCTGTCCACCCTAATAGGTTAAATTTCTAACAATAAAAATTAATGTAAACTGAAATTAAAGCAATTTATGTCCTCGGTCTTCGGTTAAGCCAGTTTTAGTTAGAGTTAACCATATAATATAATTAGAGAAGGGCATGTGCCGTGCTTTTTTTGTGTCACGACCGAAAATCTGAGTTCGTACGTGCAAATCTCCGTCCGTGCTAGTTTTTGTCATGCCCATGTGTGTCTGTGCCTCTAAAATCTTTGGAATGTCGGTTTTCGGTTCCACATACTTTTTAATAACGGTTCCGATTCCGGTTCTTTGCGGTCCCCGACAGGTTCCGATTCAGAGAATAAAACAGAACCAAAATTAATTTTTGAATAATTTATAATAAGGGATCGTAAAGAATCGTGTAGAACCGGAATCGATACCCATATATTTTTTTTGTGTTGAAACCGTAATCGAAACCGAAACCGCTTTTTTTAAATCTTGGAACGAGAACCGGCATCGAAATTCCAAGAGTTTGAGTCCCTCTCTGGGACCGCAAAGAACCGGAACAGTTTCGATTTTTAGAACCAGAATCAGAACCGTCATTAAAAAATATGTGGAACCAGAATCGGGATCCATATAATTTTGTGTTTGAAATCGGAATCGGAACCGCTATTTTAACAATCTTGAAACCAGAACCAGAAGCGATATTCTAAAGTGTTTAGTCCCTGTTTACAATATGTGATTTCGTGCTGTTTTTCGTGTTTTTCCGTGCTTCTTCGTATCTTATATATCTCGTGTTTTATCGTGCCTACCTTTAAATTTAGTCGACGGGCTCGTGCTCATACGTATTAACTATCGGCGCGCCCGTGCGTGTCCGTCTCTATATGGAATAGAAACATTTAACTGGATATTGTAAAATGTCGGGTAGACATGATCTGATCCGTTGGTCATGTAACTGATCGGAGGTTATGACAAGGATAAAATACATTTCCCAATCATGGCCTCAGAATTGTGTAGTTATTTTACTTTTCGTAAAGAATAAGAATAACTTCAAAATATATGTAATGTCCTAATAATTGTGATAAAACTAATAAATATGGAAATGTGTTACAAGAATTACAATTTACAAACAAATTTAAATTTCCAATCACTGCTAAACATAGTGAATTTAATGTTTTAAATTTTTTTAGTACTTATTAGTTTTTCAATAAAATTTATATTTTTCTTTTTCATAAATGAATGAAAAGAATTTATGCAAAGCTGAAAACAAATAATATGGTATTTTACGTTCACTATTTCTCAAGACTTTTAACCAGACCAATACAATAAAAACCAAATTATTTAACAATTAAAAATGATTTTCTTATCGTTAAAATCGCAATTACGCACATTACACCAACGAGGTATAGCATTTGCTGGCAAACCTCGCTTAATGTCTACGCAATCGATCAAGTTAATCTTGGGTAAGACAGATATGATGTAATTAATTGGACTTGGAGCGGATATTCAAACAAAATGATCTCAAGTGTCGATTCGTGGTTATTCACGTTAATACAGTTTTTTTTTTAGTTTTTTGTTGGAATTTGAACAGGTGATTGAAGTGTGGGCAATATGAAGCATTTTGAAATTAACTTAATACTATCATATAGGGGGTAACAATAAATAAAATGAAAAATACTACTTAATTAAATTTAATTAACTGACACAGTGTGCCCCAACGGTCTAATATCGGGTGAAATTAATTATTTTCGGAACCACTCATCCGATTTTAAAATTTTAAAAAATGTTGTATCGAGAATTCTTCAGAGAACTTAAGTTTTAAAATTAAATATTTTATCGTTAATACATGCCAAGAATTAATATGGTTGCGACATGATCGCAGCAACCACACTATGTTCTTTACAATCATCGATAGTTGTCACAATCAAAGTATAGTATTTTCAATTTTATTTCAACAATAATAATGTTGCTATAATCATATTATAGTAGATAATTTATTATAATATGATTGTCTTTCTGAAAAATCAAAATGTGGTTGATAAAAACCATGTTATGATTACGATAAAGACTGCCACGAACAAAGTATGGTCAATACCAATCATACCATGATATTGACTGATCATAATATAGTAATTTATTATTTGCAACCATATAATTCTCACTTAATGGCATTGTTACTCTCTCTTACTCACTTTGATGTTGGCTATGGCGGTGTGCAGTCGATTTTTTTTTGTCATGACAAAGTGTTTGTGTGGAAACATACTATGGTCACTGCAACCATGGTATGGTTGTAAGAAATTTGAATATGGCCTCTGGCAACCATAGTATGGTTGTGTGGAAACATAATATTGTCACTAACAATCATACTATGGTTGGGATAATTCGTTTTATGGTCAGTGAGGACCGCAGTATAGTTGTGCGAAATTGGAATACTGTCATTGAAGATCATATTAAGGTTGACGATATTGTCACAACATAATTTTTAAAAATAAACATATTTCCGAAAGTAAAAACGTTAATTGTAATTGCTTAATATAAAGACAATGTAGTTTAAACAAATTTCAATAAATAGCATTAAATACTCGTGTTTAATACAAATGTGTATACAAAAATTTCAGTGATAAATCGTGTGCTCGCGTTGTCAAATTCATGACGGTGACGCTGTACTTTACGCGAAAGTTCTTGTGAACGATAAAACTCGAGCGATGCTTACCGGCCATTGCAAGCACAACTTCGCGCAAAGTACAGATTCACTGAGTTTGCAACCTAAAATTGTGTCCTGTATTTAAAAATAAATACTTATATAATAAAAAAATGTAGATAAAATAGTCATTAATTAAACATGTGTCTTATTTATAATTTCTTTTCAATCCGCTTTTTCAGGAATTTAGGATAATCATAATTTATTAATATGATCACTGGTCACGTAAGACCATAGTATGGTTGTATCAAATCGAAATACGATCACTGAGAAACTTAGTATGGTTGTGTGGTATCATATTATGTTCACTGACAACCATAGTATGGTTGTGTGAAATCTGGATATGGTCACTGAAAACCATAGGCTGTGTGAAACCATAATATGGTCACTACAACCATAGTATGGTTGTTCGAAATCTGGGTATGGTTACTGACAACCATAGTATGTTTGTGTGGAAACATACTATGGTCACTGCAACCATGGTATGGTTGTAAGAAATTTGAATATGGCCTCTGGCAACCATAGTATGGTTGTGTGGAAACATAATATGGTCACTAACAACCATACTATGGTTGGGATAATTCGTTTTATGGTCAGTGAGGACCGCAGTATAGTTGTGCGAAATTGGAATACTGTCATTGAAGATCATATTAAGGTTGACGATATTGTCATTGAAGATCATATTAGACATAGTATATAATTGCCTACAATCATATCCCCCAATCATAATATGATGCCCTTTAAATATGATCACCACAACCATGTTTTTTCTCTGTCTGATATTAAATTTGAGATTTGAAACTCTTTCAAAAATTATAAAAAATTCAAAAGTAACCCGATGTTTAAAATTCTTTTGTTTATGAAAAGCTTACATTAAGGTCTAAATAAAATGTGCTCATTTGAGAAATTATCTTGTTTAGTTTTAAAGATATAGAAATGAACATGTTTTTTTTTCATTTTTTAAGACATTACTTTACATATTTATACATACAATATATACTTTATCATAAAATGTATGAGACTTTTATAAACAATTTATACATAAATCATAAGCTGAAAACCATTTTTAAATATGCCCAGTGGTTTAATATATATTATAATATAAAGTGACACATTTTTTTATCACAAATTATTTAGTTTTTTTTTTTTTGGAAAATAGGACTTATACGCAAATTTTCGTAATAATTTTGCTTTTTCAGTAACATGGACTTTTATAATATTTGTTTGATAGATAACATTACTAAAAACCTTTTAAAAGATTAAAATTATCCGCATTGTTGTGTTGGATACGAACAAATAAATATTTTATAATAATAATTTTCTTTTATGAGATCTACAGAAGGAAACTAATTCCATTGAAGTACAAAACCCCAGTATGAAATAAAATATGCCTCATGCAAACATTTTCCCCATTTTCAGATGCTATTCTTCGTATTGAACAAATTCGTTTTTTTTATGAATTATTTTCCAGACTGCGAATTCTCATACGCTTGCCTCGAAAACATAAAATATTATTTAATATATAATATTATTTTAATATTTTATTTTGTTTGTCTAAAATTGAATTCAGAATGATTCGATCTTTATAGAAGTTCGCGTTAAACAAAATTGGAAATACATGTTATTTTTGGGATGATTTAATGCACACATACGATATATGCATAAGGCCTTTAATCGTATGGATAAATTGAGGCTTAAAATAATAAAACGGCACAAAAACAAAAATTGCAAAATTTTAAAAATACTTGCGCAATATTTTGCTTGTTTGTTGTCCTTAGACCCTTGCCGATCGATGATCATAGTGTTTGTTCAAAACCCGAAATAATTGAAATCAATTAGTCTCCGAAAAAAATACCATTTAAATGCAATTACAACTGCAGCTCATAGCATACAAAATACTCATTATCCTGCCAAAATAAATATTTTTACAGCAGCACAATTCACAAACACACTCACACATACACATACTCTGTAATATATAGCCACACAATAGATATAATAATCCTTATTGGCAGCCGACCAACAGAGAAACAAAAAAAAAGGACTTTTCTGTGTGAATTGCAAAATAATTGCAAAGAATCTTCAAGAAAATAAACGCTCGGCTGCTGTTGGTTTTTCACTTTTTTTTGTTAATGGGAAAAAGTCGATTTTATCTGACAGTTGAAGTAACTGTTGATTTTTGTTGTGTCAGTTCGACCGCCTGTACAAACTTCATTCGTGTTTCCCATTCCAAATTCCATGGCTTGGTAGAGGTTCCTGTTGTCATTATTGTTGTTGTTGTTGTTGCAAGGTCGGGTAGAAATTAAAAAGTGAAAATGCTTTGGAACAAACGTCATTAACGTTGCGGCAATGTAAAGAATTAAAAATCACAGGAAATATTAGCAAATCCTTGAAATGAAGTGTGTAAACAGTTGGCTGCCTACTGCTACTGTGCGACGCGTCGTGTAGTCAGTTAACAAGACCACGAAATGATGTCATTACTTCATTATTTTTCTGGATTTTCTGGTGTTTTTTCTTCACGTATATTTGTTTTCTTTTTATATATTTGTCTGTAGGTCTGAGCTGTCACAATAAGAAAACATCACAATAACCTCATTTGCCAATGTCTATAATTGGCTCTGGACCATAAAAATGTCAACTTAATAAGGAAATGATTACTTAATGTTGGTTGACATTAATTTGCGTAACATGTTTCAATTCAGATCAATGCATTCTCGATTGTATTAAGAAAATACGATGTTATGTCCTTTAGCCTAAGATGATCTATATCCTTGTGGCAGATGTACAAATATTGTACCTCTTAATATGCTGGAGCATTTAAGACGTTCTTTTACAAATTTCTGTGATTCATATAATTGACGTGTTGAGAATAACAATCTAGGTTGTGGGAATTATTTAAAATCCCCAATTTGAATAAGATTCTTATGGCTCAGCAGAACATTTCCCAAATCTTTCCTCAAATATGTATTTATTTTAAGTTGAGGTTTTTACATTAGCGAATCCTTAGAATGTTTGATAGTATACGGAGAAGAGACTCCAGAGTTTATCCCAAAGTCAGATTAAACGGATATAAAAAATACCGAAATAATCTTGATCATAAACACCGTTTAGCCATGTCCGTCGGACCAAATACACGGCAACTTGAGAAATACTACCCAGAATGCGATGAACATTTGTTTCGATATGTTTTAGACTAAAATGGTTCTGAGTTCGAGAATGTGCCAAATCGGTCAATGCACAGGCCCATCCCCATACAAGTCATTTATATATAACTCTAGAATTTACCTGGGAGTGATCCCCGCACATTTTCACGATTTTTTTAATTTTAGTCGTAAATTATTGAAAACAAATCTACCCTAGTAGAAATTTGCCCGATGCGCCATCGGGAAATGATCGGGTTTTCGTTGGTCCTATTAGTCCTATTAGAGAAAATATGATCATTGCCTTTGCATGCCCTTATCATGCTTACCATACCAGGGTTTGCATTATCTAAATAGTCAATGTTCCCGATCATAGCTACATTATTTGTTCCTCATAATGAAATGACATCAGACAATGATCGAGATTTAATAAGAGAAACACTATTATGCTCGGGCTCTGACAAGGCAATTGTCGGGTAAATAATAAAATGGGGAATTGCCCGATCAGTACATGATCATGGCCTAAGGTCAGTACATGATCAGGACACTGCGTTACAAGGACATTATGGGCCTCGTCATATCCCGATCATCTCAAGTAATGGCATGATCACTTCATGACCATGGCCCTACCAAAATTTCTACTAGGGTATGAAAGATTAACCTTAAAAATCTGCATTTATGTCTTAAAAATAGGCGTGGTAAGCCCACTTTTATTTTTCTACATTTTATTATTATTTGTGTTTTTTTATAATTTTATATACATTTTATAAGATATTGTGACATAAGACGTCAATTTCTGATATGTCTATAATATTCTGAAGGTGTTCAGCATTAATTATGCTAAACACCCAGATCTTTAAAATTTAGGTATACAAATAAATATCCCACATTAATAACTCTACCAAGGTGTGGAGTATTTCATAGTCGGTTCCGACCGACTTTAAGTCCCGTAAGGCTGAAAAACAATGTGGAGCATTTAAAATTCGGATAAGCGAAATGGACCAGCCGGTACCACAAATTTAACATTTTGGTACCTAAATTGACATATTCTAAATTGAATCTTTCAAACGTAACAAACTAAAAATTGAGAATAAAAACTACAAAAATTAATTTAAAAATAATTTAAACTTTATACCGTAATATTGTTCTAAAATTTATTAAAAGAATCAGGGACGGATCCAGAAGTATGATTTGGGGGGGGGGGGGGGGGGCGATTGATTTTTTTGCGCCTTTTTTCCATTTTTTTCTAAAATGCGCCCCAAAAATTTATTTTGCGCCCTTCTGTAGAGGCGCCAAAATTTTGTAAATTAGACGCATTTGCAATTTTATGCTTTTTTGAAATTTTGCGCCTTTCTCTATATTTTGCGCCCTTCTATAGAGGCGCAAAAATTTTGTAAATTAGACGCATTTGCAATTTTATGCTTTTTTTGAAAATGTTGCGCCTTTCTCTATATTTTGCGCCCTTCTATAGAGGCGCTAAAATTTTGTAAATAAGGCGCATTTACAATTTTATGCTTTTTTTGAACATTTTGCGCCTTTTTCTATATTTTGCGCCCTTCGGTAGAGGTGGAAAATTAACAATTTTATGATTTTTTGCAAATTTTGCGCCTTTCTCTATAGTTTCCGCTATTTTTAAAAAGCGCAAATTTTTGAATATAAGGCGCATTTTTTTCATGTTGCGTTTTTTTTTAAATTTGTTTGAAAAATTCAAAAGTGCGCCTTTTTTGGGGGGGGAGATCGCCCTGGATCCGCGCTTGAAAAGAATCAGGTCATATTAATAAGAATTGTCAAAATGAATACAAATGAAAAAATATATTCATTTGCATTCATTCGGATAATGTATTTTCAAATTATAAATTCATTTGGAAATATTCCCGGCCGAACTAAATAATAATTTCAATATTTTCACGAATAACTAAAATGAAAAGAATATCTCTATTTTCAAATATCTCACATTCAAGAACGAAAAATTGTTAAAAAAGTAAATATTTCATAAGTATACTAAATCCAATATGGATTGTCATTTATGCTATGAACATTATAGGTTATAACTTGGGATAGGATCGTACCGAACTGTTGCACAATTTGACATACAAATCAATACAAAAATGTTAAATAATGAATTTAAAATTTTAAAAAATATATTTTTGTATATATAACAACAGGTAAAATGATTAGGCATATTGATCATTTTAAAATTCAATTAGAATCTGCGTCATTGGATATTTTTTGGACAAATTGGTTCCTTTGAAACTTTTCGAACTAACTACAAAAAAATTACTAAGTCAGGTTCTAGGAACATTTAAAAATATCTTATTCTATAAAGTCGAGATTCGAACATAAAGGTCAGCTCATAAAAATGGGGTTCATTGAACAATTGAATAAAATCAAACACCTTTTTAGGATTTTGTAAAAATTTGGTAGTAGAATAATTTTTGGTTTATTACCGATTATATCGACCAAAAAGTCGAATTTGAGATTTTACCTTTTCGATTCCTTATTCTTTTTTATACCCTACACTAAGAGTGAAAGGGTATATTCAGTTTGGTACGCCGTTTGTAACACCCAGATATATTCTTGATCAGCATGACCTCCTGAGTCGATTTAGCGTCTGTCCGTCTGTCCGTCTGTCTGTCTGTTGAAATCCCTACTACTTTTAAAATTGAAGAGCTAGATAAATGAAACTTATAACTTAGATTACTAATATACCTACGCTGTATGTGCGAAAATGTGGCGAGATCGGTCCATTGTGACCTGTGATCCGACCACTTATGTTCAAATACCTCATATAAAATGTACATATAAAGATCAATTTTTATGTATACGTGCTTAGGTAAACTTTTTTGGTCAAATATATATTGATATCATGCTCAAATACATGATAATAATGTTTTCCGGCGAAAAGACTTGTGGTTCACAAAAAAAAAATCGAAATTCGGTACACCTACCCATTTGTAAATATCGGTATCAAATGAATGGAAATTCTTCAGCGATTGAATGTTTGTAGTTATTTTCAGGATTCGTATACCCTGGTGACCTATTCTTAATGGTAACCAGACATATGTGTAGGGTATTTATAGTCGGCTTAGACCGACTATAATTTTGATAATCCTAACTATCATAATTACACATACTTTAAAATTTCCCATGTGATCTAACCTTCCCAACTGGTTAATCGATTTTGATCGCTGACATTTTTATGAAACAGTAATTAAATTTCCTAAAATCTGACATATTCTAATATCTGACATTTTTTAGTCAATTACTTTTGGAATAGGGGAGACCGGGGCCAAGTCGACCCTTTTTTTTCAATGCTAATTTTGACCACCATATCAATGACATAGGACAAAAATAATAATACAGTTGGATAGATTGATTCATTAGCTAAAAATGTTCCATAAGCTGTAAAGATCTTCGATATTTAGTTTTCACGAAATAAATGCAAATGCGACACAACCTCAAACCTGCTTCTGAAAATAGACTGGGGTAAAGTCAACACTACCCACTTTTCCCGCGAATGCACATTTTTGCTGATATCTTTCAATTTGATTGAATTATTTATTCCAAGATAAAACTATTCGTGCTGTTTTACTCCGGTCCCGCGAAATTGTTTGACCATTATTCATGTTATTCACATTTTATCTATTTTTTGCAATAACTGCTTAAATCATAGTCAAATGATTGACAAGTCCTCTTATATTGTAAGAACGGACTATTTTGTAAAACTTATAGAACATAAAGTTTTATAAATTGTATTTTCGCGGAAATCTACTATGACCAAATGCTTATGTGTCGACTTTACCCTACGAGACTTAGCCTAATATTATTGGCATAAAAATGCGAATTGAATGGAAAAATAAAATAAAAAATCAACACGATATGATAAGTGAACTCCTTACTACATAAAACTAACAACAAAATATATAAATAATCTAAACTTTAATGGCAAGTACAAGTTTACTGCGTTATCAATATGTAACTTTTGGTGTCAAGAAACACATTTTATTACATAACCAGTTGGGAAGGTTAGATCACATGGAAAATTTTAAAGTAGGTGTAATTATGATAGTTAGGATTATCAAAATTTTAGTCAGCTTATACCCTACACATATGGTTACCATTCAAAGTGATATATAGGTCACCAGGGTATACGAATCCTGAAAATAACTACAAACATTCAATCGCTGAAGAATTTCCATTCATTTGATACCCATATTTACAAATGGGTAGGTGTACCGAATTTCGATTTTTTTTTTGTGAACCACAAGTCTTTTCGCCGGAAAAAATTATTATCATGTATTTGAGCATAATGTCAATATATATTTGACCAAAAAAGTTTACCTAAGCACGTATACATAAAAATTGATCTTTATATGTACATTTTATATGAGGTATTTGAACATAAGTGGTCGGATCATAGGTCACAATGGACCGATCTCGCCAATTTTTTCACATACAGCGTAGGTATATTAGTAATCTAAGTTATAAGTTTCATTTATCTAGCTCTTCAATTTTAAAAGTAGTAGGGATTACAACAGACAGACGGACATCGCTAAATCGACTCAGGAGGTCATGCTGATCTATATACTTTTCCATACCGGAGATGCTTCCTTCTGGGTGTTACAAACGGCGTACCAAACTGAATATACCCTTTCACACTTAGTGTAGGGTATAAAAACTGAAGTTCCAGCACAAAATGGATTTCTCTTCTTTGGTAACAGTGCCATCTAATGTTACGTGTACAGTATCAATTTGAAGTTGATCTGACATCCCATTCGCGTTTTAAAGCAAATATTGACTTTGCCCCGATGTCGACTTAGCACCGGTCTTCCCTACGTTATTTGAATTCAATTTTGAAATTGTCGAATTGGGTACCAAAAGTGCGAACTTCGAGGTCCCGTCGGGTCATTTACCATATTCGGATTTCGGCTTTTCTCATCTAATAGAGTATTTTTAGGGGTTGACCTTTATCTCGATTTTAAATCATTAAGAACAATTGTCAGTTCTACTGGGCAGTGGTTCAAATTTACAAAAAATGGACTAAAAATAACTTTTGTATGTTTGTTCATATTTAAATATCTCTTAAACTAGAAACGCTAAAAACTCCATTGAGGGCTCTTTTTAAAGCTAATAGAACATGCTTTTAGTAAAATGAAGTCGTAATTTCTTAAATTGAACATGTGGCGAATGTTCATTATCCTTGTAAAGGGTTTTTCAACAAGGACGCTACAAAAGTAGAGCGACAGGGACAGCAAACGACCCCATATTTCTTACCGCTTTTTTGACATTTCTCTTCAGTAAGGTTTGCCATTTCATGATGGAAAGATATACGAATTCGAATTTCGATAGTAGCGTAGCGTCCTTGTTGAAAAACCCTTGAAAAACACTTTTGTAGCGCTCTTCTGAAAAACCCTTTATTTCAAATTTAATGACCTTCAAACGGACCATTTTTAAAATTATGAAAACAATCTTAAATTTTTTTCGATTATAAATGTTCATGCCAAATTTCAAGATGGTATTTTGATGGCATCATATTTAAATATTTTTCATTGAATAAGAAATATAGCTTTCAGGATTTCGTCACTAAATAGGATTTTATTTGAAGAGTTAGCATACTGTATCGCGCATACAAAACCCATTTTATCGACAATATTGTTTAATATACATACATATTTAAATTTGTTAAATTTTTTGTATTTGAATTATGAATTGTAAAATTTATAAAAATATTTAAATAGTTTTAATTTTTAGCATTTCTGTGGTTACAAAACGAATCTTACAATAAACAAAAAATCGCAAAGTATTCGCAAACCTTTCCCACTCAAATTTCAAATGCCACCAAATTACAAGAAATTAATTGCTGTAACGTTGGTTGCCACTCACAACAACAGCACAATACAAACAACAAAAAAACTGAAAACTAAACAATTAACGGATTTCCACCCTTAGAAAACCAAACTATGCAAGTCTATGCGATATTGATTCACTTACAGTAGAATGAGGCAAATAAATGAATAAAGTCTTTAATACAAGTACAGACGGACAGACGGACAGACAGACTCAATGTGAACCATGTGACACTGTCACGTCATAATTAAAAGAGCGACCGTCGACAACCTCATCATCATTTGAGGCTAAAAAGGATTCAACGCATCGAATGATGAACTATATAAATTTTTTTGTAATATACGCAACGCACAAACCCCTCGGCGATGACGCACGCCTCATCCCCAGACGAGTTGCCGAATCCTGCCGCACTTTTTAAGCCGCTTTAAGCGGGTGCGCATCCCAAAAGTAGTTGCGGTTTTTTGTCGACTCGCTCGAATAACGGCTGCGATTTACGAACGAAGCCCACACGAAGCTATCAAGCCAAACCGAGTCAACACCGCTTAAGCAATCTGCCCGATTGACTGACGCCATATTTCGGCGCAAGCGTTAATCCCCGCAGAAGCGGCAACGACAGCGGCAGCCAGCCATGGTCCACATGTCAGTGTGGTTTAAGCTGTTCGCACACACACACACAGACTCAATCGGCATGGCATTATGCACCCGTTTAAGGACCTCATGCAAATATTAAGTGTTCGAGGGTACTTGAGAAATTATTTCCCATGTACAGCGACAATATTAGTTTTAATCTCTTTTTTTTTTCATTTCCACAGTTTTTTATTTAGTTGTTACTGGTGTTGCAGTCATTGTTATTGTGCGTCAATTTGTCACGTCAGTTATGTCATCCATTAAGCCATCGCCATCTTGCGTCTGTCTCTTCTCGTCCCATCCCATCGCATCGCAGTTCTGTCATGAGCTGTCCCATCACGGAATTATGACGCAAATCCTTTTTATTATTTTACCAAATACTTCAGATGAAACGGCATTGGGTTGCTGATAACGAGATATTTCGATCAGTAACAAACAACATAATAGATATAAGTATAATAAAAAATGTAAACATATTTGCTAAAGAGGTCGATAAGTTCAGAATGCCATTATGTTATGTGCAATATGCATGATATAGCGATAAATCGATGCAATTGGATTTTTTTTTTTTGGGAAAAAAGACCATATGTATCATATCTTCTTAGTAGATGTAAAATATATTTCTTCGAAAATAATTATTATTAATAATGCTTACTTAGTTTAGGAAATTTTCGTACAATACAACGTCGTTGTAGAACGAAAAGTCACCAAATACATTTTTATAAAAAAACTTAATTTAGTTTAGTCATGATAATCGATTTATTAGAGACTTTAACAATTACCGGTTACCGAATGGCGGTTGAATAAAAACTTCTTAAATTTAGTTTAGTCAGCAATTTAGTCGAATTCGCACACACCCTTAGAACCCGGGCTGTGCAACGGGGGTTTGGAATTGGTTTTTTGAACCCATTTTTTAAGCATAGCTTTTCATATTTATTTTTCAGTTTTTTTATTATATTTTTAGTTTTTTTTTTGTTTTTGCATTTTGCTTTTTATTTTTGTTTTGATTGTGTGTTTTTACTTTTGTTTTGAGTCTTACCTTTTTTGTTGTATTTTAACTTTTGTTTTTTTTTCGTTTTGTGTTTTGCATTCGCTTCTGCTTTTGGATGGTTTGTCTGTTTTTGCCTTTTTGATTTTGTGCTTTTATTTATTTTTAAATTTTTTCTTTTATTATTTATAACTTTAATTTTGCTTTTATTTTTGTTTTTATGTTTTTGATTTTGTTTTTGCCTTTATATGTGTTTTTTGTTTGTGTTTTTCATTTTCTTTTCGTGTTTTTTTTTTATTTTGTGTTTGTTGTTGCTTTTTTTGTGATTTTTTTTTTGTTTTTGTGTATTTGCTTTTGTTCTACTTTTGTTTTTTTTTTTAGTTTTATGATATATTGATTTACGTTGGTCGTAAATCAATATAACAAAAAAAATAAATAAATAATGAAAAAATGTTGTTCAATAAATAAAAACTTTATACTAAATATTATATGATTTTTTTCTTCATTATTTCAATATTAATGAAAATTCCATAGAGTAAGAATGACAACATATAAAATGCACTGAGTACTCAGTGTCATAAGCAGTTCATTTCAGTATTTGAAATTTATTGCACATTATTATAGACCACTACACTACAACTACGTTTTGTTTGTGTTTTATTTTGACACTACTTGTGCTTTGTTGTTCTGAGCAGCACATTCATTTGATTATCAAGCATCGATTTTCTAGTCGGCGACAGTAAATGTTTTGAAATAAAATGAATCTCTTAATGTTTTAGTTTTTCGGTATTTTCTAATTTTAATATTTTTCGACATTACATATTTTGTTTAAAAAATGGTTTGACGTCCTAAGACATTGAAGAATATTCAATATATTCCACTTCTCGATTGGGACTGCCTTAAAAGGATGGAATAAATCAGGTCAATTAACGTCTATTGCCTAACATAAAATACTTTTAACCAAAAAGACGATGCATCTCCCAACATTTTTTAAAAATATATCGCACATCACTACCCGAATATTTTAAGACCAAAATTTCAAAATCTTTGACTTATTTTTAAAATCAATTTTGAATGTGAATTTTTATTTGGACTATTTCAAAGATATTGTATCCAGAAAATATAGTGTATGAGCTATTCTAAAACAAATCGATCCATGGTTGGAACTCACCCTCTTAGATTTCAATTGAATTTGGGCAACTGACATTTTAGTATTGTCATTATCTTCTTAGTAATTATTATTCTGAAATTTATATATTAAAAATAATCTAGTGTAGTTAGTTAAAAAGAAACATATAATTATTGTTGGTCATATTTTCAACATTGTAGGACATAAGATGCCATTGTTTTACAAAGTTTTATCATTTTTTAACTCAATTTTGACTGTCACATTAACTATAAACAATGTATATTATTGAACACTTATAGTAGCCGCGGTAGCTCAGTGGTTAGTGCGTTGGACTGCGAGCCGAAAGGTCCCCGGTTCAAGCCTTGACTGGGGCTAACAACATCTTTTCATAGAAACCTCTCGTCAGTAACCTCTCGTGCTACCTCTCGGCAGTAAATGGCAAACCTACGAGAGTAAAACCATTGCCTATGAAAAGCTCTCACCCGCCGTTCGGATTCGTCAATAAACTGTAGGTCCCACCACTTTGAGTGCAAATATAACACGCACAGCTCAAAGTGATGAGAGAGCTCGGCCTAAGTTCTTATAGGACTGTAGTGCTGAACTATTATTATTATATGGCCGGAAATATTCCTGAAAAATTCCAGAATTTTTTGTCTCGGGTTCTCTATATATATATAGTTGGATTTTCTACTGTTTTATAAAAAAAACCTAGAATATATTACATTTTTTGCAAATTGTTTTCACTCTTTCATTGTCCTTCTAATGAGGTGGATAATGACCCTCATTGTTTGGTTACAACGTCAAATTACAGATTAAACTCAAACAATGCTGCAGAGATCTGCATATATTTAAGATAAGTTCCACGAAAAATCCACGTTACAGCCTACCAAAAGTAAATTAAGCCAACGTAAATGGCAAGTAGCAAAGTATTAACAAATAAATGCCGACAAAATCCTAAAAACGAGGACTTAAATAATACCTCATGCGGTGCAGCATACATAATCCAACAGCATGTGATAAGAAACGGAGATAGCAACAGTGAAAATAGAGACAGTAGCACAGAAATAGCAGTAACAGTAGTAAATATAAGTAACAGTAGTACGAAAACAATGAATTTGATCTTGCGCTGGATCTAGCAAAGCTACACCAATGTCCTGCACGACTTGTGCTTGCTTATGCTTTTGACTTTTGCCGATCCAAGGGTCAACTTCAACGTTTCAATGTTGGCGAGATATTTCTGCGATGTGCCTCGATCTGGCACGAATGATAAAGATTGACAATAAAAAGCCGCCCTTAGGCAGGTATTACTGCGAGGATTCAGGAAGCCCAAGCTGCTGAATTTTGGCAGACAGTAGCTTATGTTGGTTAGGAATCAGGATCAAGCGGATGTAAGCAATATGCATACATGCAGGGATGTTGCTAACCACACAATATACAACTAGCATAAACGAAAGGATGGACAATATTTTGGCTTAGAGACATTTTCATTATATTGAAAAACAATGCAACGCAAGTTAGTTAGCTAGCGTGCATATAACATCATTTAGACATCCCTATAATCCTGACCAATAATCTCTATTTGCATGCTCGTCGTATTGTTTAACTAGGTAATTGCGAAAGGATTAACATGGAAATGAACCCAGCCCCTTCTTGCACGGACAGCAACAGCGCACTGGACCAACCGAACGGATTGCCGGAAGATTGTGCGGATGAGAACGTACGACGAAGCGGATGATCTGTCGAAACGTGTTGCCGCCTGACAAGGTCCTTCCTTGTTGACCTGCTGCTGCAGCAGTTACTACTGTCAAAACGGCACATACACCTGCTGGCGAGTGCTTCTCGTGAAGAAAGTCAGATTAATTCATGAGAGTCGCACTCGCACTCGAGTCGGCGCAAGAAACTTGCGCGAATTTAGTTAATCGCGTGAGTCCTTATTGCGTTGAGCAAGGATTAGTCGTGGTGGCTTAACATGCTGCAAGCATATTGCAGCGCACTCTAATCATTATGCAAATAATTGCCTCGACAAGATATGAATTAAATCTTGGGCACTGAAATCCGCATACCTCGGGCGGAAAGCGCACGATCAGAATGAAAATCACGGGTTTTACTTGTAGAGCAGTTCTTTCATGAATCTGCATGATCAATGTTTGCATCCGGATTAATGTGTCGATTAACCACGAACACTCCCACTGATGAGCGATACGTAGTGTGAGTTCAGCCACACTACTCAGACCGTACAGGCTGATTTGTACGATCTCAAGTACTCTGACAAATAAATCCAGAGAGAGAGGCTTTTGAATTTAGTTCAACTAGTAGAATTTGGTGGGATTTTGAGAGGCTTTCAAATTTAGTTCAACGATTTCGAGTAGGATTGATTTGGATCTAATCTAAGGTAAGGATTGCAGAGTTCTGAGATGGATTTTTCTTGTTATACTTATTAAGAGCTGCAGGATAAGGCAAGAGAAGCTTTGAAGCCAGAGATATGCATGCGTCTTATTCGGCGAATTGAAGCCTGATTTGTCTAAAATCGAACTCTTAATATGAGACTTGGATATAGTTTAAATTGAGTTTAACTTATTTGGATATAAGTTGGATAAAGGTGGGAGGGAGTGGAACCGGATTTTGAGAAGATTTCTAAGTGAGTTCAACGGTTTCAACTAGGATTGATTTGGATCTAAACTAAGGTTAGGGTGGTAGAGTTCTTAGATGGATTTATCATGTTATACTCACTAAGCACTGCAAGATGAGAGAAGTAGCATTTAAGCCATAGATATACAGCGAATTGAAGCTTGACTTGTCTAAAATTGAAGTCTGACAATGATATATTTAAAATTAGTTTGGCTTATTTAGGATATAATTTGGATAAAGGTGGGAGGGAGTGGGACCGGATTTTGAAAGGCTTTCATATGATGTTCAACGATTTCAAGTAGGATTGATTTGGATATAGTCCAAGGTAAGAATTGCAGAGTTTTGATATGGATTTTAAGTAAGTAAGATAGGAGAATATTTGGAACTGGAGTTATTTTGCATTTAAAAGTATCAACCATGACTTATTTAAAACAGAAATAGAAAAACGAAATATGGATACATTTTAATTGGATACATTTTAATTTCAAGACTGACCTGTCTAATATTTAACTCTAAAAATTATAACCGGATATAAGTTTAAATTTATTTGGCTTATTTCGATATAAGTTGGATAAAGATGAGAGGGAGTGCGAGCAGTTCTTGAGAGGTTTTCAAATGTAGTTCAATGATTTGAAGTCTGTATGATTACGATCAAATCTAATATGAGGTTGCGCAGTTCTGATACTGATTTTCCTTGATATTCTCATTGAGAGAGCTACTCCTAGCTTTGTGCGTTATAAAATTTTGTGAGAATCGAAACCTGACTTGTCAACATTTAACTTTAAGGGTGAGTTTACACGATAGAAAAAATAGAGTTGTGTAAGCACTACATAGAGCTCCACGGTAGGGAACTCTATGGTAGATTTTTTTCTCTATATCTAGCTAATTTCTCTATCGTATATTCGAGCCTTAATAATGATTAAATTTAAAATAAGATTGGCTTATTAAGATCTATGTTGGATAAATGTGGAAGGGAGTGAGACTGAATTTTGAGAAGCTTTCAAATATAGTTCAACGATTTCGAGTAAGATTGATTTGGATCTAATCCAAGGTAAAGATTGTAGAGTTCTATGATAGGTTATTCATGTTATACTGATTAAGAGCTGCAAAATAAGATATAATAAGCTTTCGTGCGTCGAATCGAAGCTAAAATCGAGCCTTATAATCCAAAATAAATTTGGCTTATTCGGTATTGTTTTCTTTAGTAGGTTTGTCTTCTTAAGAAATGAGGGTTTTTTTGTTGAACAAGAAATATCTTTTATTATAGAAAATCTTTTATTTAAGAAAATTTAAAAATTTATTAAGTTTATCTTCTTAAGATATGTGTTTTTTTGTTTAACAAGTCACAGTAATCTAGAAGCAATCACAAGTATGACAGAATGGGTATAAAAAGTACAAATAGGGTTATATTCATCATCATTTCTAGTTTAAAAATCCGTTTGAACTAAAATCCTACCATTTCCTATTCTCCAGATATCGTTATTTACGTTCAATTTCAAAGGTTTTTTTCAATTTTTCTCTATTTCTTATTAAAAATATATTACACAGTGCGGAAAATGGCAACTTTCTTAATTGAACTCCGATTTTTTTTTATTTTGTGCTTCTATATGATCTACTGATAAAAAGTGTTGTATATTCTTATACCCCTACACGTCTGGGTTATTGTAATAATATATTAATATATTTATTTAAAATTGAAGTTTGAACTATTTTTCATTATAAGTAGGCTTATATTTCAGAAATAGTATGTGTTGGAGAATTTAGTTGTTTAGAGACCCCAGCTCATTTTCAAAGACGAACATTTTCTCGAAATATATTATGATAGTTTTCTGAATTCTTCTTCGGGTTATACCTCCTTAAAGGAATAGTTATAAGAAAACCATTAAAAACAGTGGTTAATCGTTAAGATTCAAATTTTTAGTGTTCTGTGTAAATCATCCTTAGGATGTTCGCTATAATCGCTCTCTAGACAATAGAAACGTACCATAACAAAATGACGAACTATATTGGTTATCCTTTGAATCCATAGCGCCTAATCCAGATATGTAGGGAATTCTTATTCCCATACAACACTTTTTATCAGTAGACCATATAGAAGCACAAAATAAAAAAAAATCGGAGTTCAATTAAAAAAGTTGCACAGTGTAATATATGTATTTTTAATAAGAAATAGGAACAAATTGAAAAAAATTGAAATTGAACGAAATTGAACAAAATAAAAAAAAATCGGAGTTCAATTAAAAAAGTTGCACAGTGTAATATATGTATTTTTAATAAGAAATAGGAACAAATTGAAAAAAAATTGAAATTGAACGTAAATGACGATAACTTGAGAAAAAGAAAATGGTAGGATTTTGGTTCCAACGAATTTTTAAACTAGAAATGATGATGAATATAACCCTATTTGTACTTTTTATACCCATTTTTGTTACAGGTTCGGAGGTTTTTTCAATATGAGATTCTACGAGTTGAAGTTGTGCTTATTCTCAGTATCAATAAATAACTTAATTAAGTTTCGGATTTATCGTTCTTATTTGCATAGTTTAATAGAGCTTGGATCAATTCATCTATAACATCTTACATATTTGTTCAAATAATCTAAATATATAATTTAGATTAGGAAAGAAAGACACGTAAATCCTAAAACTTTTAGTTTCGCTATTGAGTTTAAATTACAAACCCTAAAAAAATGGCTACTGTTTTTACTCATCTTCTGCAGCTTGCTAAAAAAAATCTTCCTTGGTGGGCTATCGGCTTCTTTTCATACGAAAACAATCAAGCCGTTTATTGAGCTTCGAATCAAGAACAAAAAACCAACGTTTTGTAAGAATATAGCATAATGTAGTCATCATTAACCATTACATTGAGATCACATGACACTTGTTAGCTGTCAGAATATTTAAAAACTACCATGGAAATGAAGTAAGGCTTTCCAATGAAAAAATGGTCTTTCAGAAACAATGAATCGATAAGTAAGACTTAAGAACAGCGTGACAGACACTTGAACTGTCAGAAGAGCCCAAAATGCGGGCAATTCCTGCACAACCGCAATCAAACGACAATAAAGTCTTGAGGTTAAACGCAAAAGATGTCCTTAACAGCAAACAATCATGCAGCGAGCAGTGGCTGATAAGTTTTCATCGTGTAAGGAATTAGATTTTTTTTCTCACCTCCAGGAGGTCCACTCATCAAAGATCCAATACAAAAAGCAAGCATAAAATTTGTAACTGTTGAAAATGAAAAAAGAAATGATGAGATTTGCTTAAGAAGAAGACCAAATGAACTTAGAGATTTGTAAATGTGCACGAAGGGTACTTGTAGCAAGGGCAACATTTTTGATATCGAGTGCTAATCCGGCCACGTTCAGTTCAATGAACAATGCCGTGAAGATCATCGAGATGAGCGAGCGCGCAGTCGATTTGCTGATCTTTAAAGAATACTGCACAAAGGTGCTTATGGAATGGCAACGTATTAAGGTTATAATTATTTTTGTTGTTGCTATAAAAAAAAAATAGTTTCTATGGATGCTGCCTGCAAACTACAACATATATGTTGCGTATGTTTAAAAAAGCATTTGCAATAACAGATGTCGTGAGAAATTGGCAGGAAAACACTTCAAATGCAATATTTCGAGCATTAGGCAAACGTAGCAGTTGCGTCCAACAATTTGATTTTATTTAAAGCATTTTCAGGACTTTTTGTGCACGAAAGTTAGGGTCTTTAAATCGACAATGTCGATCGGTGGTGCCACAATTGCGACGCGATCCAAGGTACTTGAAATGAATTGCAACAAAATTTTTGCCAATATTCTGTAAGTTTTAATTTGTGCCATTGTGGCTGCGTCGCATAATTTTACAAACAAAGCTGCTCGAAATTTGTTGGTATCGAAAATTGCAACCCTTTTGTTTTAACAGTTACCAGCGGTCGAACAGCATCCTGGGAGCCTCGCGGATCCGGCATGCAAACGATCGAATTGAGTGTTTGCTGTAAGTACCACTTTAGCTCGAGTAATACAAAGGCTACGCGCAAGTATTTCGATCGAAGAGCACTTGTCAAAATTAAAATATCCTTTTCTGATTTCATACAGTCGCCGTCGTCGCCGTGTACGACAAGCTTTTCAAAGTCGATTTGTTACATTTCTCGAGTGCTTATCCTGGTTGCATTGTGTGCTAAATTTATTTGCCTTCATTACTATTGTATGCGCGGTAAGTGTGTGACAAACTATGCCATGGAATGCCTCGCTTTTGTATATTTCGATTTTGTTAGGGTTGGTTATTGGTGGGTTATTTTGACATATGGTACGGCCCGTTCTGTCAACCACCGTCTGAGGCACTGCACGTCGATGACATAGTGCCATATTGCACGCCGTGCAATCGTTGCAGTTCACATTTGTTTTGGGTCAACTGCTGGTCTTTTGATTCCCATGATGATGTTGACGAATGATGAGGTTAATATCAATACAAGTCGATGCTGTTTTCGGCGCTACTGTGTGGCCGATAGCGTGCTGGGAAGTTGTTAACATTTGATTGTGGGCCCCTGCGTTGATGACACGTTATGAAAATAGTTTAATTCGTATGATTGCGAATGCACCTGATATTTGTACAGGATTCTATGCAATGATGACACCTGTGTTCCATTTGACCGGAAGTAAATAAGTTATAAACTTTTTCAGTAGTTATGTGCGTATCTTTATTGGAAGATGACTCAGTAACATATGTGACCCTCTCTCATTGCGCTATTTGCACTGTCAATGGGGTAACAAATTAGTTAACTACTATATTTATCTAGAATTCTATATTTATTTAGTTTGTCGTTTTTTTTTAAAGTTAGTAACCGTTAAGTCTTTCCCATAGTGGTTTCCTATAGGTATTCAAAAATATTTCGATTGGACGGGTTTTCTCGGAGACTCTACCGTATTTTGACTTCGTTAATCAGTTTGGATTTTCTTCACATTGAGTACAAAGTAATCTGGTTCTTCATTCTGACAGATCACATTCTCGACATCTTCAATTTTAGAGTTTTATTTCATAAGAGATGTAGTCATTTTGTTGAAATAAGTAAAACCCCAATTTTAGAATATACTATTTAAGGATATAAGAACATTTTGGAGATTTATAAATATTATTTCTCTCACCTAATGAAGGATCTATCAAGCCATTAAGAAATTAGAAAGTAGAGTTAATTGCTATTACTATTTGAATGTCCAAACTGTTAAAAACGCCGACCCCAGTACCTAGGGAACATGTTCTTGGGAGAAGTGAAAGACATTGTAAAAGTTCCTATTGAAAACCCACTTGGGTTCTTATGAAGCTCAAGTTTTTTCCTAGAAATCAACCGAAAGTTGTTCAATACTTGAAGGTTACCACACAGATAAAAGGGAATACAAAATATACCACCAGGCCTTCAGGAGAATAGCTAACTAAATCTCAGCAACACATCTTAATTACCCCAACCAACTTATGCTGCGGCTCTTCGTCAGAAAGTTCTTATACCCAGTATGCCATTCATTTCTATAACGTTATGAAATCAATGCGAGTAGATGGAGAAATCAAACGAACCCGTTCTTGCAACGATATCAGGCCTCAAATTGGATCCTACATGGTGGTAGGTAGATATCGATGCGTTCTCTCGGCGCTTTCTCGGTACGATAAAATGTTCGAAATCGTAAGGATAGAAAAATATAATCGAAGTTCGAGATAGGAATAATAATAGTTTGGCGGTACAGTCCGGTATAGGACTTCGGTCGAGCTCCCTGTGCGTGTTATATTTGTACTCAAAGTGGTGGGACCTACAGTTTATTGCCGAATCCGAACGGCGGGTGAGAGCTTTTCATAGGCAATGTTTTACTCTCGTAGATTTGCCATTTACTGCCGAGAGGTAGCGCGGTATAGAAAAATGTTTCTATGAAAAGATGTTGTTAGCCCCAGTCCAGGCTTGAACCGGGGACCTTTCGGCTCGCAGTCCAACGCACTAACCACTGAGCTACCTCGAGATTACTCCGAAAAATATTGCGATATCGATGTGATAAACGTTTAAATATCGTATCTTTTCTTTAAATTTGAATGTACGAGAAATTTAGAAAATTAAAATCGATTTAGCTACGAGTTCGAATTTTTGTATAGAAGTTAGTTCGAGAAAGCTTCGAGGCATCGAAGGCTCCGAGACATGGTAGACTGAGTATAATCGATATCTTCAATTTAGAAGTTTAATTCCTTGGACATTTATTAGGATTTTTCTTTGTAGGCGGATTTTTTTGTTGAACAAATGAGTTATATTATACATGCGATATATCTCTCCCGACCTTGCAGAAGCTGCGGCGATGCGAAGGAATTAGAGAATTCAACATTTTATCTCTCACTACTCCGCTTTTCAGAAAACACCTTGGACTACAGACATAGGACAGCAAACATCTTGAGAACTGAATTGAAAAATGTTATGCGGTTCATCAAGAGTACGAATTGGTTCAATAACAATTAGTCGTAAAAAATGTGATAGGTTCTGACACTCCTAGAAGTCCGCAATGGCGCTCCAGGCCAACGTACCTCACTGTCTGGGAGTAGAATGTAGTACGGTCACGCACAGCCTTGCCGTTTTGGATATATATTCGGTGTTTTTTCTTATGTGATTTTTTGTTGAACAATATAATAATAGTTTGGCACTACAGTCCTATAAGAACTTAGGGCGAGCTCTCTCACCACATTGAGCTGTGCGTGTTATATTTGTACTCAAAGAGGTGGGTTCTACAGTTTATTGCCGAATCCGTACGGCGGGTGAGAGCTTTTCATAGGCTTTTCAATGGCAAACCTACTCTCGTAGGTTTGCCATTTACTGCCGAGAGGTAGCGCGGTATAGAAAAATGTTTCTATGAACAGATGTTGTTAGCCCCAGTCCAGACTTGAACCGGGGACCTTTCGGCTCGCAGTCCAACGCACTAACCCCTGAGCTACAGCGGCTACTTTTGGTGAACAAGAAGAAACTTATTTTGCACTGTCCGACAAAATTTTTTTGCACAAATGAAAAAATCGACTTGTACGTGAAACTAGACATCATTCTAATAATTAGTGTGAACCCAGTTTTTGTAGATCTATTCATTTACGAATTCAGAACTGGGAAAGACATGTATTTTATTTTTTTGCGTACTTTAAGAATATATAGGATTTTCTCATGTGTGTAGCCAAAAATTGTGTTTTTTCGTACGATGTTATAAGGTCTTAAACGATATATTTCACAAATAATACCTCATGTGTAGATTATAATATTGAAGATTATAACGAGAACTTCGTAGATTTTTCAATGAGATTCTACTAGTACATCTAATTAGATGTAAACTGTATAAAGATTATTAAATATAAATTACAGGTTCTTATATTGAAGAACAACACAAGAATTATTTTTCCAAAGTTCTTCAATATGAGATTCTACAAGTGAAGCTACTTTGGGCATATCCCATGATTCTTCGTTTAAACGTTCTTCAAACGGTGGTACTTTATTTAAAGTTTATTCGAAATCCATATTGAAAAACATCAGGACGTGTATTCTCTCGTTCTACTCAGACATCGAACCAAGCCCACCCCTTCGTAGTCAATTCGGTTCTCAACAGAACCACGCATTACAGAGATAATTCGATCTTTGGTCACACGATACATTTGTGGAACAATCTCCCTGCTTCTGTTTTTCCCTGCTTCTGTTCTTCAAAATGCGGTCCTTTAGTTAGACTTTTATAAAATATATCTTGTATTGCAAGGAAACATTTCTGAGATTCTTAATGTTGCGATTTTTTAATTGAATTTTCTTCTATTTGAAGTCGTTTATTTTTTGAGATTTTTAATATACAACCATTTTAGTTTTGTCTCCTATTCAACTTTTGTTTATTTTTTGTTTCACTCTTCGGTGTGCTGAGATTCTTTGTTCTGAGTTAATTAAATGCCTTAAGGGCTTGCATTAAAATTTCCGCATTTAATTAAATCAACGCCATTTTATACCCCCTAAGAGTCAGCACAGAATCACAGATGCCATTCAACATTTAATTGAATATATATTCCAACATCGATCTAGCAATTTACAAAAACAAATCTTTTACTCTCTCTCTCTTCTCTAGCTCTTTTCCACCAAACACCACCCATGTCTCTCTCTCTCACAGTTTCACATCACAGATGCCTCGCTTGTAGCAATATTTGTCGAAAACAAATTGAAAAAAGATTTTTTGCTAAAACTACAAATTGAGGGCAACGACAATGGACAACAATGCTCAAAACACGTCACTGATGACGGTCTGATGAGGATTAAGCCCAAGGAGGACAATGTGCGAGCGCACAGCAAAAGCAACAACGACCACAGGGATGATGTTTTCCGATGATGAGTCTATTAAAAGTCTAAAGGCAGATAATAAAGGGCCATTAGGACTTAAAAGGGCTCAGCCTAGCAAAAACATTTTTGCACCAACTGCATATCGTGCATCCATTGACGGTGCCTAGAGTCGATTCGAGTCGAGTCGAGTTGAGTTGAGTTCATGATCAGCACCTTCATCCACATCATGGACGCATATTTAATTTTAAATCCCTGCCGCAGTAGGTTTTTGAACTAGGTTTAGAGATTTTGTTGATTTTGTTATTATAGTTGTATTTGTAATTTTGGGTATTCACTTTTGCCTTTGCCTTTGCAAATTCAATTGCTTTGTAACAGTTTTCGCTCGAAAAAACATTCTCTGCTCCGTTGTCCTGTTTGTACAGCGTACAAATTTTGTCCTTTGACTATAGTATTTTTTTTTTCAAAATTTTTTTTTGCAATTGCATTGTATTTGGTATCCATTGTGCGGCTTATGGCTTTATTCGACTTTACGCGTCCTGTTAACTGCGGAATGAAAAAGTCACAAAAGTAAATTTTGCTTTTTAACTTTTGGAGATTGAAATTCCAGCGAAGATGTTACCTTTTTGCCATAAAAGGGGTATTAAGTATTGCATGTGTTGAGCCTTTTAATGTTTTGCATTCAATTCGGAGGCTAATTATTGAGGTGGAAATTATGTTAATTAGATATGATTCTTCTCTGCTTTAATTTACAGTTGAGGAAATGATTTAATTGATTTTCTCAACTGTAAATTAAAGTATGCATATTTATATTACAGTTGGATTTACATATGATGCCTTTTTTGAACTATAAATATACAATAGATATTAAATAAAAAAGTTTTATAAAATATATAAACAAACATTTTTAGTTCCGGATTTATCGAATCGTAAAGTATATCCTCATAGAATTGAAAATACTAGGTACAGATGAAACAATTTAAAGTATTGAATTTATTTAAATATAATTATACTGAATAGATCCATTGACACCAATCAGATCCATTGAAAATTGGCCTTATCGATCATTGAAAGTTATATGTACCAAAATATGACTAAAAACTGAACTTTTAATAATGGTTTCAACGGAAATTAACCTAAATATGTTATTGTATAACTACGTTTTTTAATATAATACAAAATCTTAGTACCAACTTGTATCATTTATATTGAGTTTCTACCAAGAATAAAGACCGTAAGTGATCCGAAAAATGTTTTATTTTTAAAAACAAAAATAATGGAGAAAATGGTTTACGATGATTTATGAATAAAACGTTCATAAAACATATTTTTTTCTTATTTAATAAATTTAGTAAATAAAAGTGATGTATTTTTCAATTGTTTTTAAAGTTTTTTTTTTTTGGAATATCTACTAAGATCCACAGCACTCAGACAGACTATATCCATTGTACTGTGAAATCTATTCCCCACAATTTTGTGGTTAATATCACCACGAGCGCCCATGCCCAAGCCGGGATTCGAACCCGCGACCTTCAGAATGCAAGTCCAGCGCGCTACCTCTGGACTGCAGATGCCGACTTTTTAATGTATAGTTTGGATTGGTTTTCCTCCCAGCTGCACGATACTGCAATTTGGCTACGGCTATTTGGCACAATGTAAGACATTTTAATCACGAATTATGAATAATAAATCATAAAATGTATTCCAGAACATATAGGGGAAAGATCCGTAGGTTGGAAATAGATTTGTATTTTGTCTACCACATTTTTATGTCCGACACAAAAAATCGTTAAACACCTTTCAAAAAAGACCAGAAATGAATTCTTTTAATTATATTATCGTTTTTCAACCAATTTGCAGTATTTTTCATTTCATTAAACTGTGTTATTCATTTTTATATTTTATACGTAAATGTTAAAAAAATCGCTATGACACTTGCATCTGAGCATTTATATGCAAAGAAAAACTTTGTGAGTGCTTTTAACATTGAGGAAATGGCTGACCCAACCTACATTTTTGTCAAATTTTGAAAAATGTTCAACAATTTTAGATAGATAATTTGTTTACATTATAAAAAGGTATTCAAGAGCAACATTTTAATGCATTTAACTTTAATTTTTTTAATTTAAATTGACCACCAAATCAACACTTAAAAAAGTCAAAACTTTTTTTGAGTACATAGTATTCGTCTGGATGAGTTATAGGCAAAAGGCCATTTCACTTTAAAGAATATCGGTGGCCCAGCCTACGGACTTTTCCCCTATCAAATACTCATGACTTATGAATATATTAACATAAAACATGAGTAAACGTACGCATAATTTTATCGATTAATCATTATAATTAATTTTTACTATAATCATATATTATGAATAAAAACTAAATCATTATGATTACTTATTTGAGTTTAATTTCAGGGATTTATTTCTTAATTGAAAATGGCCTCACAAACGATTGTGGTCGGCATTGGGCTACTGTGCGTCCTATACCACGTACATTTTGAAAACATAATAATAATGATCTAATTATGATAGGTATTTTAATAAAATATTAGTCATTATTCCGATAGAATTTCATATGAAAACGTCTTGAATTTGATTTCACTATACAAAAAATTGTTTTCCAAAAGAATGCAAATAGTTCAAGTCAAAACACACGGAATTGAAATTATTTGAAAGACAACATTTTTATACTAAGACACCGAATACAAAGACGTGTTGACAAATATTCGTTTTTATAAGAAATTCGATCAGAATCCATTTTTACAGGAGACGGAAATGTGAAACACCTGATCAAATGAAAAGATAAAAATTGCTTCGGAGTATAATTCTTTGGGGAAAATGGTCCGGGAAGGAATTGTCCGGGAACAAAAGTTGACTCTGGAAAGAATAACCCGACGAAGAATTGTCCGGGATGAATTGTCTTTGGGAGAGAATTATTTTTTTTACTACATTTAAAACTCTTATAAAAACATCCGTAACGATGATAGAAACTTTTAAAAGAACATTTTAGATCACGCCAATTACTATTACTGTCCTTTGAAATTATTACAACAATAAGGGCCGTTTTCACAATGTCCAATTAAGTGTTTCAATTCCGTATATTCTATTGGTAACTCTGAGTTAAAGTGGCAGTTAGTGCTTAACCGAAGATGGTGAAAACGGCCATAAAAAGGTTGCACCATTATTCAGAAAATATTAAAATGCCGTCGGATAATTACAAGATTAGTACGTAAATTCGCAAAATATGCCGTGAATATGCCGTTAACTTTCCACAAATGTTGACAACCTTCCCAAATTATTCAATTTATCTGTGTGTTTGCCGGAAATATACAATAAAAAATTCTAAAAACCTACAAACATTTTGTCTTGAAATATTGGAAATTTTAACTCCCATTTTGAATTCGATTTTCACTTACAAAAATTGTTTGCAAAACAAATTCATTTTAATTTTTAAGTTCGTAAAAATTTAATACAAAATTGTTTAAATGGAAATTTCCAAACTAAATTGAGAACTCAATTGAAAGCTGCAGAGATTTAATTCCATTTCAAAAGACATTTGCGCACTTTAAGTGTTCAATTGCTTCAGATATGATGACACTCCAAATATATTACATGAGAATACCTAAAACTTTATACTGAGGAACGATATAATTACTCCCACGAAGTCGAAAATCAGCAGAATTTGAAAATAAAAAGAAATTGTTTTATGTTTTCAATGTTTTATAAACGAATTTTAATATTTTATCTAATAAATCATATATCTTATTAACTATTTACATCGCAAACTTAACTTAAGCTTAATTTATAACAAAAGAGTTAAAACTTTTTGATAATTTAAGATCACTTGTTTTGTAAAGATATTAGGCAGTTCAATGTGTTTGAACTAATTCATGGTACTAAATTTGTATTTTACAGCTAGTTTTTAATTTGCATTCACTTCAACATTGAATATTGTCCCATTTAGGTTCGTATATCACAGTTCCCAGCACAACATGTATTAGAAGGCACTTCAAGTGCGCTTTAAATCACTGGCGATGGCTTTCGGTTTGGCCGCTTTAAATCTTGCGCTGACTGTACATGTCCGAAATAAGACGCACTATGGTGATGTCACCGATGGTCTTACGGAAGAAGAGCTCCTCGATGGTGAAGCTGGAAACCTTATGCATGAGCGACAACACGCCGAGCAGTGTCTGGAAGCGCAATGGCTGATTGGGATGAGTGCGAGCAATGTAGGAGTGCAATGCATTCTTTGCATCCTCATGCAACGCAGATACTTTCGAGGATTCAATGAGTCCACGTGATTCGGCCGATGCGCTGGAGTTGGGGCTGCCGCCGCCGGTGCACAACGAAGTGTTGACCAGATCGTCCGAGTTGTTGGCGGACTTGCGGAAGAGCGTGATGGCGCGCAGGCACTCGTACTCGTTGCTGTCGATGTTGAGGTGGCACATCTGGTTGAGCACATCCTGGAATGAGTGTACTTCACGAGCGACCATATTGACGGTGTCGCGATTCGTGCTCTCCGACTCGTAGATGAACAGCAGCTGGGCAAAGTTCATGGGCATGAGGTACTGCGCCATGGCAAGAATGAAGAATTCCTTCCAGGATTCCTCCAACAATTGCAGTTGGTCGGGCATGGGCAGCTCGGTGAAGGCGCGCACGCTCTTAATCCAGTTGACGTTCTTGAAGAGATGCTCGGCTGCGGTCTCCTTAATATGCTCGGCAGCCATTAGTGGTGGAGTTGGTGGCAAGACGCGTGTGGCCAATGCGTTCATGTAGGCGGCGGTGGGTGCGAAAAATCCGGGATGGCTCTGATGTACGGCATGATGGGGAACACGTGGCACCGACAAATCGAGCACCACAGGCGGTTGGAAGCCATTGCCCATTTGTGGATGGTGATGATGATGTGCATGCTGTGAGCCTGGAATTGGCATTGGTAGTCCTGGGAATCCCTGTAAAGCGGCTGTGTTCATTAGCAGCTCATGTGGAATTTGTGGCATTTCGCTGGCGCCCATCATGGCATCCTTGTACATGGCCATGTGACGACGCAACGTGGAGTTGCGTGGACCACGTTCATGCTGCACGGCGTCCTTGTTCATGCCGACCTCGAAGCATTTGCGCAGGCGGCAGGCGCGGCACTGGTTGCGATGGGTTTTGTCTACCACACAGTAGCCCTGTTTCTGGGATTTGCAGACGTACTGGCGGGAACGACGTATTGAACGCTTAAAGAAGCCGGCGCAACCGTCGCAGGCATAGATGCCGTAATGCTTGCCGGAGCTGTGATCGCGGCAAACTTTGCAAGGCACATGGTAGAGAATTCGACCTTAAAGGAGAGAAGAAAAGAAAGAAATTAATTATATGTTCCATAAATGAGGGGTTTGTCAAGTGGGTTGGCATTGCGGAACAAGAATAAACGGGCCATTTTCAGTTGGGATATGCAACACCCAATAATTAGCGTAGGGCATTTCCCGCCTATTATCCTTGTTTAGCGATTTTGTTTTTTTTTTTAATTTTATATTTTCTTAATACTTACTTGATGCCGCTGGTGACAATCGCATAGAATTGTATTTCTGATCCATAATATCTGGAGATCCTTCAGATGATTGCATTTTGCTTTGTGTGTGCGTTTTTTTTTATTTGTATTGCGTAATCCTTTGGAAATATTAATTTGTTTTAAACAAATCTAATATTTGTGCTCTGTCGCTGTTTTATTTGAATATATTTTATAAAATTGTTTGAATGTTCTAATTGTGTCTGAGGACGAACTGTTCTCAACGAGATCTCAAATGTTTGTGTTGCTGATTCACCACCGTCGCCCTGTTTTAATAGTCCTGCGGGCTGCACGCAAATTCTGTGCTGTACCATTCATCAACAGTCGATCACCCCTGTAGTAGGTAGTTGCCTGCACTGCCATTGGCTGAAATCGCACAGGGTTGGGGTGTGGTCTCTTTCTAGCGCTCTTTCTCTTTGCCGATCCTTGGTGCCTGTGATGTGTGCCTGCCGGCGATGCCACTGCAAAAAGTCGTGCTTTCATTGAGCCATGCGGCAACTCATTCTCAATTTTGTTGGGTTTTATTACCTCGGTAGTAGTTTTTCCTTTGGCTGGCATACCTGTGCTCTCGTTTATGAACGAAATCTTCCTTTTGGAAATAAGTGTCCTTTTTCCGTTGGCATTGTGTGGCGTTCGGTTTTATGGCTCTGCCATTATAAGATATTTTCTGATTTGTGCCAAACTACCTGTCTGTTAAATATTGAACTAGTTTTTTTTTGTTTGTTCAATGTTTGCAAAAATGTTGCAATATTTTAAAATATTATCAAATTCAAATCTAAGTTTAGTTGTTGAATACTTGGAAATTTAATGTACTAATAATTTACAAAATAGTTTATACGATTATTTTATGCTATTATCAAAGGCTTGCTTCGTTATCGAGAGTTCTCTTAAGGCAAATGAATTTTTCTATCATTTCAATCTTGAACGGAATTTAATACCATTAATATTAAAGTTTATGAAGAGATCTCTATATAGTTAGAACATTTGATATTTTGTGATCCTAAAGCAGTTACGTCGAAAGGAGTAGTCCAAATCTGGGCTGGGGCTAACAACATCTTTTCATAGAAAAACATTTTTCTATATCGCTATAACTTTAACTTAAGGTCTGTTATTATGTTATTACATATTATGAAGTTGAACTCAAGTTGTATGGATGAGGTAAGTTATTGAGGAAATTTATTTTCTCAGAAACGGTTTTGTAATATCGACTGAAGTGAAAGGACTTGAACTCGATTTTATAAGTTTGAGTTGTACTGTTTATTGTCTGCGTATACTGTTCACAGTGAAAGTTTAATGTTTTGAGAATAAAATAAACTTTCGTCGATGGAACTTCTCAATGAAATCTATTGCATATTGTAGTATATTCGTTCGAGCATTCGATAAAATAGTGGCTCTGAATCTATATATTTGAGCCGTCAGATTATATTGAGATTTTGATTAGTCCCCAGTACAATCCAATCATTACTAATTCTCTGTTATACTTTCACGTTTACTTCAATTATATATGACTTTGGATATATCTTACACGCTGCATAAAAAAGGGCTCTCTCAAACATAATTTTGCAGGCATTACATATATCTTTGGAGCTTCATGCAAACAAAAGTATTATTTCATTGCCAAACATTATTATAATAACAGCAAAACATATTTTTGTTTTCGTTCAAACATATTTATGTTCAGAATGAATAATTTTCGGCGTTCTTGCAAACATATATATGTTTGAATGTGAAAAACTTTTTATTTACATGTAAACATATTTATGTTTACATTTAATTTTAATGTAAAAATAGTAAATTTAGTGCTAATATCTTCTTTACACAATATTCGCTTTTTTCTATTTTTAAATTACATTTTTTTTATTTATATTATAAATTATAAACATACACTTTTATTTTATTTTTATTACACATATTTTATTTATACCTAATAATTTTATTTCCATCTATTGTTTCTATTTTGATTTCAGTACTTTACGGATGAATTGGAAATATCACAAACACAAACACAAATCACAAACAGCCACGATCTGGTATTAACAGTAATTGGCGGTACTTAAACAAATTCTTCCACCAAAAAGAACTTTTGAACTATATGAAAAGTATTAATGTGAGTGCTACTGAGTGCTAAAAGCGCAGCGCTGTTATTTAATTGTGATATCGTAATGCCAAACATACATATATTTAAAATAATCTATTATTTTTAAATTCGTTGTCACCCAAAAACAATCACGAATAACATAATACATATAATTCAAAGAACCTTTTATTGAAGTTGGGTGTGTTAAATAGCGGAAATATCAAACATACATATATTAATATCTGATGAAAAATGTATATTTTTAGAGAAACATTAATATAGTAAATTCATGTAAATCCACGATTAAAGCAATTTATGTTTAAATATCGTATAATAATATTTCAATCTGAACAAAATAATCATACAATTCAATTATAATGTAATTAGATATTACTCCCAATATTTATATGGTGATTTCGAATTACGTTACAATTACATTCAAGCATATTCAAACAAATCTTTTCTATCCGTGTACATATTCCGTAATTTAATTTATATCAGTCACTTAATTAAAGATATTTTCTCCGTAGAAATATATAATTCGATGTTAAATCGATATTTTTTGTGCAAAAATTGACAATTTCTTAAAATGAACTCAAAAATACATATATAAATTTCGCGTGATCGTTTTATAAAAAATCGATCAAAAAGAGCTCCCAGTTTTTATTTGAACTCTTTTAATTCAATTGAATACTTTTTGTGTGTTGTAAATATAAAACAATATTGAAGAAATAAACTTAAATTCGATAAAATGGAGTAACAATAATTTTTACCAAGTACTATTGTATACAAAATATATGGTGCATACGTTTTGTACGTCTAACACCGACTATTAAAAATAAAAGAATAGAAAAATAATTACAAATCTCATAAATTGGACCCAATTTAACAAAACCATTTTCGGTAGCCGCGGTAGCTCAGTGGTTAGTGCGTTGGACTGCAAGCCGAAAGGTCCCCGGTTCAAGCCTGGACTGGGGCTAACAACATCTTTTCATAGAAACATTGTTCTATACCTCGCTACCTCTCGGCAGTAAATGCCAAACCTACGAGAGTAAAACATTGCCTATGAAAAAGCTCTCACCCGCCGTTCGGAGTCGGCAATAAACTGTAGGTCTCACCACTTTGAGTACAAATATAAACACGCACAGCTCAGAATGGTGAGAGAGCTCGGCCGAAGTTCTATATAGGACTGTAGCGCCAAACTATTATTATTATTATTATTATTTATTTTCGGAATCTGCTGCAGTATCAAATAAAGGCGCAATCAAAATAAAACAAGAAACAAAAATATGGACTTTTATTAAAAAAATATCGATAAGTTTTTAAGCAAGAGTCTTGCTTTGCACAAACTGAAATTTGAATCATTTTAATTTTTTTTTTAGTAAGTAAACCTTTTTCTTTTAGAGTCATTCCACGCCATTTCTAGCAGAATTCAAGTGATACAGTGGTCCAAAGTTTCAAAAAATTAAAAATTAAAAACTTCAATGGTATTCAATGGTCAAGTATGCGGGTTAAACCTTATATCCTATCCCGTATTGCATATGTTCCATACATGTTATTAGTCACCTCTTTGGAACTAAACTTTATTAGTTTGCAACACTGGTGTCATAGGTAACTTAAAAGGTACACATATGCTACAATAGTTTGTGGCAATTGTCGAGTTGTGTTACTTGCGATAGAGGTTTATTTAATACAAGGAGCGTCGAGAATAAAAATAACTAAGAACATGAATAACGAAAAACGAGTATTATTCTAATGACAATCTAAAATGTTAAATATCAGAATATGCAGTATGGCCTTTGTCAATTTTCATGAAAGATTGTATGCACATTTAATGCAAATATTAATAAATTTAATGCAAATCAAAAAGTGTCCAGCGACAGAATTTTTGTCGTGCTCATTGTCATCATCGTTTTTTTTATAACACTTTTTAGCCAAAAGTTAGTTTTGTCAATGGAAATGAGCCAAATTGGTCCACGGATACGCCCACCTCCCATACAAGTCACTTATATATAACATTTTAGGAACCAATAACTCGAAAAGTATTCAAGATATACTTATAAAATTTAAAATATATTGTTAGAATTCATCTGTATTCCAAAAATGCGCCCACATTTGATTTTTTTTTATTATTTTTCGCTTTTTCATACATTTTATCGCACATTTTATTCGCAAATTATTGAAAACAAATTTATGAAATATTAGCCTTTAATCTACACATATGTTTTAAAAGTAGGTGTGATCCGCCCACATTATTGATTCTTCTTTTTACTGTTATATAAATTTTTTAAATTATTGGGATATACGTCGTAAATTTCTGATATGGGGAATAATATTCTGAGTTTAAGAATGTTCAGTATAACTAAGAACTTTAAAAGTGTGTAGAGTATTTCATAGTAGGGCCTGACCGAGTATAAAAGTCCGTCCCATGTGACCGAACTTACACATGTGACCTAACTTTTCCCACTCGTTCGTTATAAGGGGGTTAAAATTTTCACAATATATTCCCCTCAATATGGGTAAGGATCCGCAATGTTTTGATCCGCAAATATGGACTAAGCCAATTTTAATGAGCAAATTTAATGTTTTGGGTAAATATTATTTAATGGATAAATAAAAATACACTCTAAATCAAGGAAATCTTTGTACAGGGTATTGAAAAACAAAAATTGTGGAACTTATCATGGAATATTTGCCTTGTGACAACCCGATCAGTTACAGTATCAACATAACTGACAGTGATCATTTCAACACTACACTCAGAAAAAAATCATATAAATTTAAACAGAAATTATACAGATTTCACGTTATTTTGTTTTTCAAACAGATTGATCATGTTAAGTGATTTTTGTGATACTGAATTTAAATAGTTGAAAATGTAAAGTTAACATGAATATCTGTTTAATTTATAGAATTGTAGTTGTTTGCCATAGTTAAAAGTATCATGTAAAATTAACATGAGTCTGTTCAACAAATTATCTGTCAAAATTCTCTGAGTGTAATAGAGAAAATGTCTTCTCGGGTTAGAGAATGTTAATACGAGATTCTGGGACTTAGAAGTTTTTGATACAAGATATTGGCGTATTGCAAATTTAAATAACTTAGAGCTTATCTAACAAATGTTGTAGAATACAAATCCGGTTGTTTACGCCAAAACTTATGCAGTTTGAACCGGAGAGGTGAATTGCGCAGAGTTCGATCTCTTTGCTGACACCCACCAACAGAAGAAATACTATTAAAATACTATTTTTATATTGTTTTATATATTGGATCTCTATATTGATTTCCAATCACATCTTGTATAATTTATACATTTCTGAATATATATGGCAAACACTTTCGTTTGTCTCTTAATTTATATTGCTCAAATAAAGAACGAAAAAATCATAAACTTCTGACTTTTTAATTAATTTTGAATGAATTGAAAATCCGTAAAAGTGCACCCAGAAAAAAATACTATATAAATAATAGTTTTTTTACAATTAAAAATAGTCAATAGGATAAATTATTATTTTAATCGGAAAATACCATTAAATACTAGAAAATACCATGACATTGCCATTGAGTTTATATGAAAAGATTTATTTTTTGTATACTATTAAATCAATAATTGTCCTATTGACCAATTTTAATGGGATTTGAAGGAATTTTTTCCTGGGTGTACGCCTTTTTGCGTGAACACCGGTACTTACCCAAATTTATCAAAAAAAAACAATATCCTTCCCCGATCTCTCAAATTTAATATTAATATCAAATGTCTCTATGTAAATTAACTAATTTAGTTATACTACAATGAGTGTGAGATATTATACAAATAACTTAATATCAAAAAGAGATTATTACAAATATAATCGATATGTAAACGGTTCCGTGGGAACCTTGGCGGCCCATCACAAAACTAATTAGCCATCAATATGACTGAACTATAAATGCCAACACAATACAATGTCCATGAATTTCACAATCCATACATTCATCATTCAGTAATTTAACACATATTCGCCCGTCCGTCGCTCATATCCATAAGGCACCGATCCAAACGCACATCAAAAGAAGTACAATAAACGTGGTAACAATTTCAGTACGATATAATTGAAGGGGTCAAATTAAAAACGCAGCACTAACTACAACAAATTGTACCAACTACAACTGTAATTCACAAACCACCCTCCCTCAGGTGAGGTAATCAACATACGATAGATTTGTGCATCGACCCTGGTGGGTGTGCAGAACAGCGCAGGGCCCTCAGTGGGGTGCATGGGAATTCCATGTTATCATGGTAGGTGAGGGTGGATAAAAGCGTCTGTGATGCTATTTCAACGTGTGAGAGATCATTAACAAACGATGATATATGTTGCATTTTACCTTCACATGAACGATTCTCTGATCAAATTATTCCAGATGACATGACATTTCGATATTTAAATATGCATTTGAGTATTTGATGGGCAAAAAGCACATTTTCAGTCGTGGGAACATTTGAATATTCATAAAATTTTGTTAAGGCACGGACACGGCAATATATATTTAGGAGGTGGTGCGATATGGAAAAGCTCAAACCTATATCACAGAAATTTGTCTTCCAAGTTCATGGTACATATTTTTGGGTACACATTCAAAACCAATTTATCTATTATAAAAAAGATAATTTGCAAATCTAGATATAAAATCAAAATTTTATAATTCGGATTATTCTGGGAAGTACGTGCGAAAACAGCCAATAATCTTAACCCTTTAACCAGCAAGACCGTCTACAGACATCTAGAATACGAGACGTTCGTATTGAAAGTATAAATTGTATCGGGATTCGTTTGGAAGCTACGATCAGTCAAGTGAAAGTTTGTAGTAATTTTCGGGATTCGTATATTCCCAACTGGTTTTTTTGTTTATGAACGAAACTAAATGCTTTCAGCAGTAAAATTTTATTTTTTCGAGAACTTTAATTATATGATAAAGAAAATGCATTTATGGGGGTAGAAATCTGAAAAAACTAACTTCACTTATCGACCTCAGACAAATATATTAACCGCTGAGACCTTTCCAACGATATATAAAACTTGATGATCGGATATCAAATAAAGACGAGTTAAACCCGAAATTAAAATTTTTAACCACCAAACTAAATGTAATAATTACGCCGAAAATCAAAATATAGATCTGTCGCAAAGTTTACATGTCAAAATACGCGATGTTTAGAACCTCGTATCAAACATCTCTAATTTCTCAAATTTATACATAACATTTTGTTTTCAATGAACGTAACCAACATTTCCTTTGTGCTCATTTTTCAGCAGAGTGTATTCTTATTTATTCAATATTTATCCAATATTAATCCAATATTTATCATTTGTTTTTAAAAATATTCATCATATTTTTTATACCCTACACTAAAAGTGAAAGGGTATATTCAGTTTGGTACGCCGTTTGTAACACCCTGAAGAAAGCATCTCCGGTATGGAAAAGAATATATATTCTTGATCAGCATGTCATCCTGAGTCGATTTAGCGATGTCCGTCAGTCTGTCTGCCCGTCTGTCCTTCTGTCTGTCTGTTGAAATCACGATTACGGAAAAAGTAGAAGTGCTTGAGCAATGAAACTTTAGATTTAGATTACTTATATATCTAAGCTATCTAACGAAAACGAACAAGAAAATTGGCTTGATCGATTTATTGTGACCTGAGAATCGACCACTTATGTTTAAATACCTCACATAAAATTTAAATCTACAGATCAATTTTACTGTATACGTGCTTAGATAAACTTTTTTGGTCAAATATATATTGACATCATGCTGAAATACATGAAAATAATGTTTTCCTGTGAAACGAGTTGTGGTTCCCAAAAAAAAAATCGAAATTCGGTACACCTACCCATTTGTAAATATGGGTATCAAATGAATGGAAATTCTTTAGCGATGGAAAGTTTGTAGTTATTTTCAGGATTCGTATACCCTGGTGACCTATATACCACTTTGAATGGTAACCACACATATGTGTAGGGTATTTATAGTCGGCTTAGACCGAATATAATTTTTATAATACTATCTATCATAATAACACCTACTTTAAAATTTTCCATGTGATCTAACCTTCCCAACTGGTTTTTATTTCAAAAGATACAGATATATTGTGAGCTGATGGAGCAAAACGGACTTTAGATTTGAAATCAGCGACCCCCTATTACCCTAAAACCTATTACCATAAAATCAAATCTTAAGATGGAGAAAAAAATTGTACTTTTGTGGCACTGTGTTATCAATTGTCGACTTAACTATAACACGGTGCGACACCAAAAATATACAGGATTTCCGACCTATATTTTTAATTTGCTCTTCTGTGTGCAAATTCGCATTTTCCTACCTTGAGTCACTTATGTAATTAAAACTCAGCATCCACGTAAGTTATTTTAAAACTGTATAACTTTTTGAAAAACCAATAATTTTTGAAATAAGCTGAGAAGCTGAGTTTTAATTACATAAGTAAGTTAAGGTATGAAAAATGAATTTTGAAAAAAGCAGTGGACATTAAAAAAAACACAAAGTGATACAGAAATTCTGTAAATGAGGATATTCATTGTTTTTCGATGCCTATCCAAAAATACAGGTCGGAGTTCTTGTATATTTTTGGTGTTCCACCGAGATATTCTTTAACACTTATTTTATAGTTTATATTTTATAGTTTATAGATTTAATTATTTGGAGTAGTTGTTTTGTATCTATCATAACTTTGTTGTTTCTTGCAAAATTTGAAAACTTCCAAAAATGTTTAAAAGGTTATTAAATTTACTTTTAATAACTGTAAAAATATGTGGATTATCTTGCAAGATGATTTTTTAACGATTTTTAAAAATTGGAAAATGTATTAAAATTTGAATTGTTTTGTCGTATAATGACCTATAACTCAGGTCTTTTTAAACATATTTTAATAAATTATAAAGTAATAGTAAGCCAAATGTATTGGTTTTTCAAAAAGTTATACACTTTTTAAATAACTTGCGTGAATGCTGAGTTTTAATTACATAAGTAACTCAAGGTAGGAAAATGCGAATTTGCACATAGAAGAACAAATTAAAAAAAACTCGAAGTAATATAGACATTCTGTAAATGAGGATATTCATTGATTTTCGATACCTTTCCAAAAATATAGGTGAGAAATTTGGTATACGAAATTTTTCGGAATTTCTAGCACAGTGTAATTAGACTAAGGCCCGTTAACTCATCTCAACTTAACCAACATACCAATGTTTAAATCGGTTAGGCATGTTTAAATTTAAACACTGAAATTCCCGAGTTTACGTAAGTTAAACTTTGCCTCAAATGAAATTTACTCTGAGAAAAAAAAAAGATTTAAAAATGATTTGGTATTTTATGAATATTTTAGATATTTTATTATTTCAATATAAGAATAAATTCGGCGTTTTTAAAACTAGTACAGGTGAAATTCTTTGAAAGATCATTAAAAATTGACACAAAACACCACACAAAGGCCGCATTCACCATTCGTGTTTCGGAATTCTGTGCAAATACTGCGTTGTTGAAGATACAGGGTTTTTCAATAAGTGCGCTTATTTTTCAACAGGGACGCTACAAAAGTAGAGCAACAGTGACAGCAAATGACGCCATATTTCTTGCAGCTCTTTTGACATTTCTCTTCAGTAAGGTTTGCCATTTCATAATGGAAAGATATACGAGCCAACAACGAGTCAAAATTATTAAAATTTACTACCGAAATTCGAATTCGTATATCTTTCCATCATGAAATGGCAAACCTTACTGAAGAGAAATGTCAAAAGAGCGGCAAGAAATATGGCGTAGTTTGCTGTCCCTGTCGTTCTACTTTTGTAGCGTCCCTGTTAAAAAACCCTTTACAATTTTTTTAATGATCTTTAAAACTACATTTTGTTTGAAAAACACCTCACAAAACGACGTATTTCTAATAAAAAGAACCCAGAGCTCGACTAATTCACGAACGGACACTTTTAAACCGCATATGCTCATTTGTATTTCGACAAATATAATTTTTGTTTTTGTTTATTATTGCATTTTTGATGTTTTCTTTAATTTTGTGACATTAATTTCTTATAGGAGACATTTTTTGAAGTTCTACACTTGCTTAAGTAAACAGCCGATAAAATTTAGATAAGTTATGATGAACATTTTAAACATGTTTAGAATACAAGCAGAGGTTAGTAAATCACTGTTTAAGAAAGTTTAACTTTTGAGATGAGATAACGGGCCTAAGTGTAAAAGTATTTAAATAACTAAGTCACTAAATACAAAAACCCTAATCTTAATCAAATAAGAACTTAACAAAAATATTAATTTAAACTAAAACTGATATTTCCAATTTATTTTGATTTCTTAATAAAACACTAAATATATAAAATAATCGGAACTAGTTTATAACATAAAACACCGCATACTATTCGGATTAACTTAAGTCACTTGCGGTTGGAATACGCTAATCCCCGTTTATTAACGTGGATTAGCATCGTTCGTATTCAATTCAGTTCGTATGAACTCCATGTACTAGTAAAGGGATTAAAATTTTAATCCACCGCAACAGAGTTGAACTAAACTAAAACATGTTCTAAATTTGCATTGTTTTAACTAAAACAAGGTGGTATTTGTATGGCCGATGAGGTCACAGGTAGTACGTTTAAATATTTTTTTATTAGGTGCACTTTTTACAGGCAGTCATAATGTGCTAAAAAACCGTTTCTAATGAACTACTAACTAAATGACTTTTTAGTGTGTTCGAAATCGATTACCTGCTCAGAACTACGACTTACATATTTCAGTGAAGGGGTAAAAACAAAAGTATGAATTTTTACCTAGGCATAACTTATGAACGAACGTATGGTGTACCGTTAGTTTTGGCACTAAACGAGCTTACATTTTTTAAAGGGGTTAAAAAAGAGCAGCCAATAAAAGTAGAACTCATAAAGTTATGAACGAATGCACCGTTAGTACCGTTAGACAATTTCGTAGAACCTATGCGTCTCATTAGCAGCATCAACAGGTAGGTGGAAGTAGCAGTGCGACCAAAAGACAGACGCCTCGTTTCGTCCAGTAGTTGCCCTTGCCCGCGAGTTGTTGGAGGTAATAATTATGATGTTGGAAAACATATTTAGCACCTTTTTGTTTTTGAAGAATGGTCGCATGCGTAAATTATGAAAACAGCCAAAAACAATGCGTTGATGCTGAGGTCACCGCGCAGCAGTAGACGTGACCGCGACACAGCAGCAGCAGCCGGCAACGGAATTCTTCCAATGTTGGTGGCACAATTTCGAAAGGCTGCAGGTACTTAGTGTATTTAGTAATATTAGCAAAATGCTCAAAATGTGGCATTTCTTTTGTATGCCGAATAATTGATTCACTTTTATTCAAAATAATGTTACAGTTACAGTGGTGGGTGACCTTAAAGTGTGATTTCACGACCAGGCATTGTTCAACATAGACTTAAGTGAAAGGGTTAAACGCGTCATAAATAATTTCGGAAAATATACTGTACATTTTGCTTACATATGAAATGGTTTTATAGACGGTACTTAGAGCACATGAGGCACAATAGAGTGACGCCAAACACTAATTGCAATTGGCAGGATTAAGCAGAAACTGGCAGAATTGTTTTGGCCGTAGCACTTTTTGGATGCAAAATTTGGAAATTCGAAACTGTTTTATGGTGGTTTCGAGTTCTACAAGTTTCATTGAGAAAATAAATATTATTATTACATTGAAATAAAATAGACATGCACATATGAGCATTTCTTTAAAAATGAAAATATCATTAAGAAAGCATCGACAATTTGTTGGAAATTCCCATAAAGTAATTAGGCGTACCAAACTTTAAGTATTTTTGCATGCATAAATACATTTGAAAGTATGTTGGGTATATTTGTGATTTTTTTTTTTATAAACGCAAAAAATGTATTTAATACATATTCAATTGTGAATGTATCAATTATATTAGTATATGTTACATATTCCCTACAAATTGTTCATTTTCCATAACAAAGTTCGTAAAAATAAAACCGATTTATTGCCGTCTTCAGGTAAAACAGCATAAATAAGTCTTTGCTCCCAATTCCGCTCTTTTGTAATAATAAAAATAATAGTTTGGCACTACAGTCCTATAAGAACTTAGGCCGAGCTCTCTCACCATTTTGAGCTGTGCGTGTTATATTTGTACTCAAAGTGGTAGGACCTACAGTTTATTGCCGAATCCGAACGGCGGGTGAGAGCTTTTCATAGGCAATGTTTTACTCTCGAAAGGTAGCGCGGTATAGAAAAATGTTTCTCTGAAAAGACGTGGTTAGCCCCAGTCCAGGCTTGAACATGGGACCTTTCGGCTGGCGAAACAACAAAAAATTAAGATATTGGCCAAAATTCCAGCTTCCCAGAGGGTGTGCTTTCAGAGATTTGGGGCTTTAAAATTTGAAAAACGTTTCAATATGACAAAAGTGGTGTTAATCAAATGAGCGTAACTTAAGTTAAAGTGAACCAAAATAAAACACAAAGGTCTCATCTTAAAAATAACAAAATTTTCAAAAATATGTGTTGCATATACTGTAGTAGTGATCAGTTTTAAACAAAATACATTTTAAAAGGACACTTCTCAAAAGCTACCTTTTTAGAATTTTGAAATATATATGTTGAAGGTTGAAATTTCATCTATTATTAAAAATTTTAATTTAACGGGTTCAGAAGTTATGTATAAAAATGTTGTAGAATGTTGAAAATTTTGTATGAAAAATTAGTTTTTTTCTTAAATATTTTTTTCCTTATTTCATAACATACATGCTCAATAAAAATGCCCTACACTCATTTTGGTGTAGTTAAAGTTATAGTATTATTTTAAATACATCTTAGATGCTGTTTCAGAAAATGTCAAAAGCTTTGTCAAATATACTAGTTTTTGAGTTATAACCCATTTTGCAAAAAAATTAGAAATGTGCTATATCTCAAAAACGAGATTAAATTTCACAAATATTTTTTATATATTTTTTCAACAGTAAAAGTTGCAATAAATCCTTAATATATTTGTAACTCAGATTTCTAAAATGCCTGCAGTTTTATCATATTGAATCTAGATTTTGAGATATTTATATTGGGATATAGTTTTTACATTTTCTGAAAAATGGTATATATCTCAAAAATTAGAGACAATTTGATGAGACTGACGACATTTTCGAAATCAACGTTACAAATATTCAAAAAATATTGCAAATTCTACTGTTCAAAAAAAAAAATATATTTTTTAATTCAAAAATTTATAAAAATTTTGAAAATTATTTTTCATTAAATCGAAGAAGAATTTAAAATAAAAAACCCTTACCTTTAAGCCTTTTCTTGAAAATCTGTTGTTTTAGTTTTACTTATGGATTTAGGAGAATAAAACAGTATCAAACTTAATTTTAGAATTATTTATTACATGAACTGAAACCCTTTGGAATATCGGTTCCGGTTCGCGTTCCTAGATTTTTAAAATTGTAGTTCCGTTTCCAGCCAAAAAAAATAAATGGGTTTCGATTCCGGTACCATACATTTTTTAATAACGCTTCCGATTCCGGTTCTCTGCGTTCCCTGACAGGGACTATAATATATATTCCAATTCCAGTTCCGGTTCCACACATTTTTAATAACGATTCCGATTCCAAAAATCTTAACGGTTCCGGTATTATTTTTCACGTTTCGCCTGCTTTTCATGTTTTTCCGTGTTTTTTTCGTGTTTTGTCGTGCCTTATTAAATCCCGTGCTTGTGCGTGTCTGTAAATTTAGTCGTCGGACTCGTGGTCGTGCGTGTCAACTATCGGCGTGCCCGCACATGTCTGTGCCATCAAAAACAGGCACGCGCCCATCTCTACTTCCGACCACTGGTCGATTTGGTGTTGAATGGTACTAACAGATATTATAATTTTATAAAATTAATAACTTATATTTTTTGATTTACCGGTTCTCAGTGGATCAAAAATGTAGTGTAAATTAATGTCACTCTTTTAACTAAGAATTGTTGTAATTTCGACTGCACCAAAATTATTGTAATAATATATTTCGAAGACTTTATTCCAAATTTAAGTTAGGCTTGTGTTTCAGTGTTTTACGGAATTTCATTGTTTGGAGACCGTAGCTGAGCTGAATATTTCTCCGAAGACATGATGTACTTGTCTGATTTTATTTACTAGTTATTACTTCTTAACGGGATTTATGTTGAGCAATCCATTAAAATTGGTGGAGAAAGGGTAAAGTTTTTAATGGAAATCAGCCTTAGGAAGTTCCCCATAATCGCTACAGTATGCCATTCGTTTTGATATCATTGCGAGAAGAAGGAGAATTCACACAAGATCGCAAATTTTATTGTAGCGATATCGAGCGTAAAAATGGACCTACATGGTAGGCAGATATCGACACATTCTGTTGAAGTTTTTTCGGTACTAGAAATTTTTTGAAATCGGAACGATATTGAACAAGAAAATGATGAAAGTTCGAGATTGCTTCGAAAAGTATTGCGTTTTCGATGCGTTAAATATTTAAATATCGTATCTTTTAAATAAAATGTAATTGATAGAATCAATGAAGCAAAGAGATCGAACTTTTTTATCGAAGATATTAGAGAAAGCCATCGAGTCATCGGAGGTCTCCGAGATATGGCAGACTGGGTTACATGTCAGAGTTGGACAATGAACTATATCGCTATAAAGTAACGAATTATATTCGTTATCCTTTAAATTCTTTCCAGTTGCATGTTCCAGTTTACACCCGAATTTCAATAGATCTTGTATACTCAGAAATATAAACCAGTTGGGAAGGTTAGATCACATGGGAAATTTTTAAGTAGGTGTTATTATGATAGTTAGGATTTTCAAAATTATAGTCGGTCTAAGCCGACTATAAATACCCTACACATATGTGTGGTTACCATTCAAAGTGCTATATAGGTCACCAGGGTATACGAATCCTGAAAATAACTACAAACTTTTCATCCCTGAAGAATTTTCTTTCATTTGATACCCATATTTACAAATGGGTAGGTGTATCGAATTTCGATTTTTTTCTTTTGGGAACAACAAGTTGTTTCGTGGGAAAACATTATTTTCTTGTATTTGAGCATAATGTCAATATATATTTGACCAAAAAAGTTTACCTAAGCACGTATACAGTAAAATTGATCTGTATATGTAAATTTTATATGAGGTATTTGAACATAAGCGGTCGGTTCACAGGTCACAATAGACCGATCATGCCAATTTTCTTGCTAAGACAGCTTAGATTTAGATTACTTATATCTCTAAATCTAAATTTGTATTGCTCTAGCTCTTCAACTTTTTCTGTAATCGTGATTTCAAGAGACAGACAGAAGGACAGACGGACAGACAGACGGACATCGCTAAATCGACTCAGGAGGTCATGCTGATCAAGAATATATATACTTTTCCATACCGAAGATGCTTTTTTCAGTCCGTTACAAACGGCGTACCAAACTGAATATACCCTTTCACTCTTAGTGTAGGGTATAAAAATACCATACAATTAATAGTTAGTCGATTCGATTTCATTCGATTTCACTCGATTTTGCTATTGAAATCAGTCAATACAATGAATTAAAGTCTTAATTGATAAATACCATTGAATACTACAAAATAATATTCAATTTTTGATGACTTTTTTTTGAAAAATTATATATATTTTTTGTATACTATTAAACTAATAGCTATTTTGTTGAATAACCAATATTATTTTATGACAGTTTTATAATTTCTAATCAACGATTTTGAATTCGATTTCTCTGTACAAAATTTTGTTTTCCAAACTAAAATCAAATCAGTTGGACAGCTGCTAGAATTTTTTTTTTGTATAATGCAACGGTCCTGATTTTAACTAACTAAATTATAGAAAATAGATAATTAATTTAAAGTATGTTCTGGACATAATTCAAAAAAAAACTAAAGAATATTAAAATTTTTAGCTGACTACATTTCGTCTTGAATTCGACATATTTTACTACATTCAGAAAAAATGTGTATTTTAAATAAATACTATTAAATACTACAAATTACTATAAACAAATATGTGTGTTTATCTACAAATATTTATTTTGTGTATACTATTAAATCAATAATTGTACTATTGACAAATTTTAATGGGATTTTATAAACGGTTTTCTGAGTTTATTCGTCATTTAAGATTCAAAGTTTTAAAATTTAAAAGAACGCATTTTATTTTTAAGGCTCATAACGCAGCTCGAGAAATCGTACAGTATTTAAAAATCAACTATTAATATTCTTTTGAAATGAACCAATTCTTTATAATATGCGGGTTCATCGACCACGATGCTGCACTTAACGATCCTGAGAAAAAGAGAAATTTTGTTGGGAAAAAGGATTTGTGCTCCATCGACAATATGAAATGAATACAAAACAAATCAGTGATGCCTAACTTTTTCACAATTAATTTCACTTGAACAACGTTAAAAGGCTCAATTACGCAAACCCAAAAAACAAGTGCAGGATCAACAGAAATTGAACCGATAAATGCGCGTATATCCCGACTATTAAATTGTAATTCAACCAACAATTAAATGCGAAACAGGTTCAAGAATTACATCACGCGAATCTAATTTCTTAGTAATGAAAACAATATATTAGATTTTTAACGTATTAGGCTTTTGTGAAACTATTTTAAATGGTTTAAGCAGAAGGGTTCAACTGAAAACAAAAACTATCGATCAATATATTTTTAAGAAATCTTATATTTTTATTGTTTGGAGCACATACATTCCAAAAGAATTTAAGATTTCGTATGCGCAGCTACTTGGAATCTAATCCATTGAAGTGGGCGTGCTTCACCCAAACATTCTATTATGATTATCATGACGATCATCATGATCGCCATCTTCATCAACAACACATGTGCGTTAGAATTCAGAAACAGAAAATTGAATTGAATGAGTTCTTTTGTATAGCGTAAACAAAAAGGACCCTCATCTTTTCGTTCACAAATTGAATGTAAAGTCTTATCAACGAAATGATCGACACTTGGCAAGTTGTCCTCGATCTTTTGCTACCAGAGAAGCGTACTGTCAACATGCTGATTATCTTGAACATTCATTGCTGATCTAAATCGAAATCTTTTCAGAATTAATTTCATTAAGAAAGTCTAAATGCTTGTTGTCTGTGCCATGGGTACACAAACACTTTTTGATAATCGAAAACGGTCAATTGATGCATTGAAATACTGAAATTTTTGAAATACTATTTGATTTATAAAGAAATACCTGTGCCATTTTGTTTTTCAATTACAAACAATCATCATGTAATATAAAAAATCAAACAGAATCTTAAAGAAAGAATAAGAATTTCTGATGAAGAATTGAACAATGAAAAATTAAGAGGAATATTCCGATATGTTTTACTTGTGAAAGATCATCAAATTGAGTGTTGTCTAGTATTGGTACAACGGAATTGTACAAAGAAGTGATATCATTTAGCTGCTAAGCAAGCGATTTTAAATTCAAAAATAGTTTTCATAAAAAAAAAAAACACGTTCTCATGTAACATGTTGAAAAACCTTATCTAGATCTAATGATTTTAATGTACACACAGAATAGAGATTTGTTGCGCCAACCAACTTATTCGGTTCTCTCAACCGCTTAGTCGGTTGTTATTGTCAAAATAAAAAGAGTTGTAGTTTGTTTGAACCATTAGGAGTGTGCATAGACTAATATTTCATGTGTTTATGCTAATATGGCAGTTCCGCCAGCTAATTTGTAAACCATTCGATTTAACAGAATGAAGTTAGATGGTACAACTAACTTTTTCATTCTTCCAACCTCATGCCAAAAATGGATTTTTCTGTGTGTAGCGAATAAAGATCGATAAATATAATTAAATCGTTCATTGGTTAAGAACGGAAATCTATGTTGAAATTTTCGAAAATTGATTCAAGATTATTTATATATCAAAACATTACAAATTGAGGAAATATTTTTCTAATGGACAGCGTGTACTTAATTTTAAAATCATTTAAATTTTCAATACGGACGAATTTGTTCCAGAATTTGATATTTCAACACAAAATATATCAAATTTAGTCCTTTCAAGTACTGTGAAACGAATTGAATAAGACTTTTGTTATAAAATATTTGAACTTCGAGCAAGAGTGAATTTTTATAAAATAATTTATATTGTTTTAGAAACGATATAACAAAACGATAGTTATTTTTCATATACTAGCAGAATAAATTTAAGTTTCGCTAGTAAAATAAAGAGTAACACATTTTTATACGCTATACCAACACTTATTACTTTTATTTGAATCATTATTTTCGAACAACTTAATGTCTCATCACATGCAACAGATCATATTTAACTCATTCATTGCGACAGGTCCTTATTGTTCCATACAAGATTCAGAAAAGTACAAAAACCAATTTTTATTTAACCTTTTGTGCCAGTCATGTCAGTAACGAGTGCAGCAAACAATGTAAGGGTTGATGGACGACGGGCTCTTCGCCTCCTCAAGTTTCGCTGGAATTGTTGGCTTCTTTCGCAATATCTGATCTGGTTCGACAGCAGCATTTTTACGTGGAACGCACACGTCTTTTGTGTGCCACAGCCACGATTCCTGCCATTTGCCATTTGGTCGACGAAGTAGAGAAGGAGGCAGCTCTTCAAAATTTTGGTACAGCACAATTGAAACGAGTTTCTTAGGGGAAGTTGTCAAAGAAAGGCGTAAAATTATTTTGTACGATTGCCATTTAAAGATTAGGTTGTAGGCTGGTGTTCATAAAAATATTTATGCTGTTTAACTTTAGGTGTTTGCTGTAAATTGGTTTGAAATTTACTGGAAAAATAGAAAATAATCTGCTCTCTATGAATTGCATATTTTTAATACTTTTTTTTAGTTATTTATTGAGAATTAACTTTTAGCTGACTTTAGCTGTTTCCGGTTTAAAATCGGACAATATTATTTTGGTTTGACATGTTAACGAGGCAAAGGTGTGACAAATTTTGGTAAGGATATTTCAGCATATAAATAAAAAAAAAAGACGTTGGCGTATATGTTATTTAAAATTATTTATCACTATCATGCCAAAGGGGAGAATGTGCATTTTTAAATATATTGGGAAATCCAATTTTAAAGTTTGAAGTGCTTCTAAAAATTAGTAAAATTTATTATCTTTCAATTTTTTTTTTGTTATATTGGTTTATTCATCAATTATTATAACGTATATAAAATATCTTTGGATTTGGACCACTTACTGAATTATAAATACGGACTTTGTGAGGCTATAACCTAGCCAAAACGGAAATATTTTTGTTTTTTATGCTATAAATCTTTTTTTGCGTAAAATAAAATAGTGATGTAAAGGCATTAATTGTTTGTTTTAAAAGCACCTTCATTAATTAAAAATGTTAATTACATTTATTATTTATTAATATTTTTAAAGATCGATAGGTGCTTTAAGGACAAGCAATAAATGCCTTTACACCACTATTTTATCTTGTTCCAATAAAAAGTTATGGCAAAAAAACCAAAAGATTCGCCCTTTTGACATGACAAGATTTTCAATTTTTCAAATTTTTGTTATTTCCAAGAAAATATTTTTAATTAATTGAGCAGATCGATAGGTGCTTAAAGACAAACAATAAATGCCTTTACACCACTATTTTATCTTATTCCAATAAAAATTTACTAAGAAAAAACGAAAAGATTCGCCCTTTTGATAAGACAAGGTTTTAAAATGTTCAAATTTTTGTTATTTGCAAGAAAATATATTAATTAATGATGCAGAGCGATAGGTGCTTTAAAAACAAAAAATACATACCTTTACACTACTATTTTTATCTTGCAGCAATAAAAAGTTATGGCAAAAAATCGAAAAGATTCGCCCTTTTGCCATGACAAGATTTTCAATTTCTTCGTTTTTTACCTATAACTTTTTATTCGTGCAAGATAAAAATAATGGTGTAAAGGTATTAATTGTTTGTTTTTAAAGCACCTATCGCAGTATTATTTAAAAATATTTTTAAAAATAATTTTTCCTGCAAATTAATGTTTGACAAAATATTTTCAAATAATGATGCAGATCGATAGATGCTTTAAAAACAAACAATTAATAATTCTACATTACTATTTTATCTTGCGCTAATAAAAAGTTATAGCAAAATAAACAAAAATATATACACTTTGGTCAAAACAGAGCCTCACAAAATCCGTATTTATAATTGAGTAAGTTGTCCAAATCCAAAGATATTTTATATACGTTATAATAATTGATGAATAAAGCAAAATTACAGAAAAAATTGAAATAAAACTAAATTTTACTAATTTTTAAAACACTTCAAACATTAAAATTTGATTTTCCAACATTTTAAAAAATTAACATTCGGCCCTTTGGTGTACTAAAAAAATTCATATTTTCATCAAAAACTCATACTTTCATCATTTAAAAATTGATTGATAAATATTGAAAAGTTGGAATTACAATGGAATTCAATGACAAATATAACGAGAGATGATGGAAACTATCCGAGGACCCCTATTGGAAAAAGTCCAATGACTCGTGTTCTAGAAAAAACACAATAAAATTAAATTGTACTAAAAATTTCCAATCAAGCTATTTAAGTTTGGAGTACATTGTAATAGTAAAAGTTTTCAAAAATAATTCTTATTTGAGTTAAATTCATATTTTCACTAAAAAGTTATATTTGTACTAAAAATTAATGTTTTCATCAAAAGTTCATATTTTCATCAAAATTTCATATTTTTATCAAAAATTAATTTTCATCAAAAATTCATTATCATCAAATATTTATACTTTTAACCAAATTTCATAATATTATTAAAAGTTCATATTTTCACTATAATAAAAAAAAAATTATACATGTACAACAAATTCATATTTCCATCAAAAAATAATATGTTCATTAAAAATTCAGAAGTGAAACTTCCGAAATACAATATTGGTTGATGTGAATATGGTCATAATTGGAACAGAATGTGAAATAATCTCAATCCATCAAATGGCAACAATAAACTCTAAAAAAACGTTTTTTTTTCTATTAATTATATTTTGTAAGTTTTACCAATAGTTATATTTTACCTATAATTTAAACAATTAAAAATAATTTTAGGCGCCAAACCTTTTCAGAAACATTATCATTGAAATGCAAATTTTAAGCGAAAATGCGTCTTCAACAAATTAAAACCGTTTTTTCCCATTTCCGGCACTTTATCGCATACTGAGAATCTTCACAATCCTTTGCAATAATACATAATATAAAACTACAACATATCTAACTGAATAACTTCAATGACAGGAAGTGAAACGACTAACTGCCGAACCGCCAAAAAAATCATGTCAATTGCAGCATTCAAAATAATGAAGACGACTTGAAAATGGATCCCAGGAAATGAACCATTACCCAACTATATTTACAGCAGAACCTTTAGAACCTTAATACAGCCAAAGCATTCAGAGGCAATAGATGCAACAAGCCAACAACGCGTCATTAAATCAAAAGAACAAATCACAGAGATCTGTCGGAGTGCGCAACTTGATATGGACAACAACATCATCATCATGTGAATTAACGCAAAGTAGTGCACGGTGCTCGCAGGATCGAGGATCCCCATTGTTTGCGGAGAGGCACAAAGTTGAGCGCAACTCTAGTGAGGTGACACAGTGGAATCCGTGAATCGAGTTTTCCCAGGACACACGTGCAAAGCATTCAAAGAACGAACAACGCGCCTGCGCAGGCTTCTCGTATTCGTTGTATCGTCGGCTGAGACGGAAAGGACGGGCATTCGGGACACACCTTCGAGAGTTGAGATTGAGTTTGAGCTGTTAACCTGATATCTCTGATGTCTTTTATTTCACATGCGAATTCGTTTTCAATTGTGTGCGGAAGATGAGAGCATAGGGAAACAAGTGATGAAGTCGTTGCTTCCATTTTATTTCATTTCGGGAATACGTAATGCCTGCTTCCCTTGAATGTCCCTAATGCACTATGATGTAAATGTTCTTTTGTTTTCGTCGTAGCTTTGTTCCTTCGTACGCTCCTTAGTAGTTCGTTCGTTCATTTGGCAGCCAAATCGTCGAAAACATAACTTAAGGACTTTGCGTCGTTGCCTTTCAGAAATGGCTTCCGTAGAAATTCTGTTTTATGCAAAAATAAAAAAACAATCCATTGTTTTGTTTATTTTTTCTACTTTAAGTCATTTGCCTTGCGTCATTTGATCCTTATTTTGTTTCGTTCTAAATGTGTCCTTCAAATGTTATCATATTTTTAAATCTTGCTTTTAGTGTTAATCAGGAAGTGACCGGAATGGGATGTTGGCCTGGAATTATCACTATATATGATATGGTGATGTGTTAATATTAGGCTGTTTTCTCACGCCTCGGCTGCATGTTGTCCTTAGATTTTAACAGATTTTTGTATCAGAGATCAGTGCAAAGCGAAGATGCTACTGATATGAATAGATTAAAATGGTTACATTATGATACCTACATGTAGGATATGAATTTACGGACGAACGATACTTTAGACGAACTTACTTTGCAGATAAAACCAAATTTAAATCATAATAAACGGTGAAATTTAAATAGAAAATATTTCAAATAAGAAAATTAACAGTTAGTTCGAAAAAAAATGTGTACAAATTCTAACAATGAATATGTTTAAAATAATTTTTTAACTAATAGCCGTATTCAGGCATTTTCATGAGAAAGTCTAGTCATTGAAATGTTGTCATTCACCGTGTCATATATTTGTTATAAATAATTGTTACTGTATTCTAATTTAAACGTGACAAATTAAAACTCAACACTATTTTTAATTAATGATGCAGATCGATAGGTGCTTTAAAAACAAACAATAAATGCCTTTACATCACTATTTTATCTTATACGAATAAAAACTTATGGCGAAAAAACGAAAAGATTCGCCCTTTTGGCATGACAAGATTTTCAATTTTTCAAATTCGTCGTTTTGGTTTTGTCGTTTGTGGCTAGAAATATCCAATAAAATTACACGCGGTTTTGGTACAGCGTACTTGAGGATAAACTACATTCAAAATTGTAAAAAAAACGCAAATGTCAAAAATTGCACATTCACCCCTTTGGCATGATAGTGACGATATATACTTTTCCATACCGGGGATACTTCTTTCTGGGTGTTACAAACGGCGTACCAAACTGAATATACCCTTTCACTCTTAGTGTAGGGTATAAAAAGGTTGCCAAAATAGAACCAGTAAAGAAGGTTAGGTCACATAGGAAATTTTGAAACAGGGAAATTGTGATAGTTAGAGTGATGAAGTAGTGATGAAGCCGACTATAAATACCCTACACATATGAGATAATGTGTGTGGTTACCGTTCAAAGTAGTACATAGGTCACCAGGGTATACGAATCCTAAAAATAACCACAAAACTTCCAATCGCAACATAATTATCTTTCATTTGATACCCATATGTACAAACGGGTAGATGTACCGAATTTCGATGTTTTTTTTTTTGAAGCCACATTATTTTCATATATTTGAGCCTAAAGTCAATATATATTGGACCAAAAAAGTTCACTTAAGCTCGTATAAAGTAATGGCACAGCGTGGGTATACAAGCAATCTAAATTATGAGTATCATTAATCTAGGTCTTGCAGTTTTTCTGTAATCGTGATTTCAACAGACGGACAGACGGACAGACAGACGGACATAGCTAAATCGACTCAGGTCATGCTGCTCAAGAATATATATACTTTACCATAGCGGAGATGCTTCCTTCTGACTGTTACAAATGGCGTACCAAACTAGATATACCCTTTCACTCTTAGTGTAGAGTTTAAAAAAATGTTTGCAGAAAAGCGCCGTTTGTACTGTAACAGCATTTTTTTGCAATTAAGTCATACCCAACAAAACAAACGATATTTTAACGATATCGAAACTAGTTTCTGAATTTCAAATGGACATTTTTGAATTTCAATTGAAATTTTCTGAATATCAAATAGAAATTTCTGAATTTCAATTGATGTGTTTTGAATTTCAAATGGAATTTCTGAATTTCAATTGATGTGTTTTGAATTTCAAATGAAATTTTTGAATTTCAATTAGTGTCTTTTGAATTTCAATTGATGTGTTTTGAATTTCAAATGGAATTTCTAAATTTTAATTGATGTGTTTTGAATTTCAAATGGAATTTCTGAATTTCAATTGATGTGTTTTGAATTTCAAATGGAATTTCTGAATTTCAATTAGTGTCTTTTGAATTTCAATTGTTGTTTTTTGAATTTCAAATGGAATTTCTAAATTTTAATTAGTGTCTTTTGAATTTCAAATGGAATTTCTGAATTTCAATTAGTGTCTTTTGAATTTTAAATGGAATTTCTGAATTTCAATTGATGTCTTTTGAATTTCAAATGGAATTTCTGAATTTCAATTGACGTCTTTTGAAATTTAATAGGTCATTTCTGAATTACCTTCGTAAATGGTGTAGTGCATTTTGGCTACACTACCGCTATCTTGTTCACAATAGTACAACTAATATTCATAGTAAACGGTTTGCTCTTTCAAAGATAATCATGCTGTAATTACAATTTAAAGTTCGTTAAAATTTAGCTTTCAAAAATTGCTATTAATAGCAAACAATTTATTTAAAGTGTAGACATTTTTACTAAAAATTAAAAATTTTACTATAGTTTAGAACTTACAATATAAAAATTCACCCTAAAATTAAATTTTACACTAAAAATTCAATTGTTCACTGAAAATTCAATTGTTCACTAAAAATTTATTTGTTCAATAAAAAGATAATTTTTCACTTTTTACTAAAAAAAATCAATTTTTACTAAAAATTAAATTTTTCACTAAAATTACAATTTGTCAGTTTTTACTAAAAATTCAGTTATTCACTAAAAACTCTATTGATCTACTGAAAGTTCAATTGTTCACTAAAAATTTAATTTTCAACTGTTCAATTCAATTTTTAATTTCTTCACTAAATTTAAAATTTCCACTAAAAAATCACTTTTTTTTTAATTAAAAATTCACTTTTTTGATTAAAAATTCACTTTTTTGATTAAAAATTTACTTTTTTGATTAAAAAGTGAATTTTTGATTAAAAATTCACTTTTTTTTATTTAAAATTCACATTTTTATTAAAAATTCAAATTTTCATTAAATATTCAAATTATCATTAACAGTTAAAATCTTCATTAAAAATTCAAATTTTCTCTAAAAAAAAATTAAAATATTAAATAATTTCACTAAAAATTCAATATTTTAACAAAAATTCATTTTTTAACTAAAAAAAATGAAAATTTTCACTTAAAATCAAATTTTTCACTCCAATTTAATTTTTTACTAAAATGCCATATTCACTAAAACTCAGTAACTTAAAATTAAAATGTTCAATATTTTTTACAAAAAATTCAAATTTTCAAAAAGTAATTTTCACTAAAAAGTGAAATTCTTAATTTTAAAAATTAATTATTTGTGAACAAAAAATAAAACTCACCCTGTAATGTAGCCTGATCTACTTTCCGACAGATGACGAGCCACCCGCGGATCGAATACATTGCATATTTGTAGGCTTATTGGTATTTTTCACTTATTCATTTTTTTTTGTTTTTTAATTTTTTATGCAGACCGAAAATTTCAACTTTGCTTTTCATTGATAATATTTATAACACTGACTTTTTAGGAATATTTATACAATTTTGTACGACTGACAAAACTGAACTTTAAAACACTTCACAACTTTCCAAATTATTTTGCAATAGACTAAATTTGACATTGTTTGCGAATGACAAATTCACTTTCACATTCACTCACTGCGTTTACTAAAATTTTCACGATTTAATGCAATGAAAAGAATTTAAATCAATTACAACACCTTTTAACACAACACATCTATTTTTACAATGAGAATGAATTAAAATGTGCATTAGAAAGAAAAGAAATTCACAAAATTACAAAAATTCAAAGAAACAAATATTTGTCAACTACAAACCAGGGCTGTTTACAAACCAGGGCTGTGCTATAAATCAACATTTGTAATAATCAGAATACCGATCAATTGATAAATCGATTAATTCGTTTTCCAGATTAATCAATTTTTGATAAATTAATTAGTTAGAATTTTGACTACATTTTCAAAATTTTGTCAAAATGAATTAAGTAAAAATTAAATTCAATACAATTTTTCAAAAACCATGCATTTTAAAATATTGTAATTAATAATTTTTTTTTTTTGATTAAACAAAATATCTATTAATCACACTTTTGATTAATCAGATTACTGATTAATTAATCAAGAAATGTATGTATTGATTAATTAATTAATCAGTAACAGAATATTAGAAATTTATAGATATGATGAATGGGATGAATGTCTTATAAGATAATTTTGTTTTCTTGTTTTGTAGAGTATTGTTTTTTCCAACTTTTATTAAATTATGTTTGTCATGATATCCCCATAAAGAGCAATAATTTAGACTAAAAATTAATAAACATAAAAAAAACGATCAAAAGATATTTAAAAAAAAAAATAATGCAAGGCAAATTAAAAATCAAGGCAATTATAAAAATTCAATAGTAAATTTTTTATATATACAAAACTAAATATCACTTTTTTACTCTATTAATAGAACAATGACTTAAGAGCCACTCTAAAAAAAACCGATCACTGACGCGAATGGATCCTATCTTGAAACAATAAAATAAATGAAAAAAATATGTTTGTGGTCATCTCAAGGTAACACTAGCACAAGTTACAGCCTCTTAATGATCAACAGTAAATTAATAAATTATTTAGCGATACATCTTCGGTGAATTCCTCCGAACAGCTGCCAATCAAAATGCTATATACACCATTTATCCCTATTCTAGAATCAGTTACTCGCTACTTCGTCTGTTCGTTCTAGATAAATTAAGTGTATGGATCAAGTCTTAACTGATCGCCAATCAGTGCTGCAATGAATCCATGCTTGATAAGAATCTCGATATGTTGTCCCTTTTAGCGTTCGATTTAAAGGAGGTTGGTTCATTCTTATGTTTGCTTTCAGCAATATTGCAAACGAAGTTGGATAATCGTTTCAATCAAGTATTTTTTTTTGTTTTGTTTTATTCTTCTTTTAAACGTTTCCTTGCATATTTCTCACGTATACCTCCGTTATATCACGTAATTTAGTTGAAGTTATTTTTGTACCGAAAGAACGGGACCGGTTACATTATATTTCGGGTTTTTCCTTTTAAAACATAAAATATTTTTAGATATTAATTTTAAATTATTTTTCATTTTTAATGGTTACTAACTATTGATGGTTACTGACTATTCTTCCACAAACCTTTCTTCATCGAGACTATTCTTTCCAAGACAGTTGTAATCCAAATAATGAGGAATATTATCCAATAAAAAATAATTTTCAGGGGTTGAATTGTCTCGGAACGAATTGTTCGACTTCCCTATCATTTCGGGGAAGAATTGTTTCTGGGAACATTTGTCTCTGGGAAGAATTTTTGTTCGGGAAAAATTCGGGGACGAATTGCTTATGTGAAAATTTGTCTGGGGAAAGAATTGTTGTTGGTATGAATTCTGTCGGTGAGAATTGTTCTGAAATGAATTGATCTGCTTTCCTTTTAATATGGGTAAGAATTGATTAGGGGAAGTATTGTCAGGGGATGAATTATCTCGGAAAGAATTGTATAGAATCGAATTGGTCGCATTTCCTTGTAATACACGGAAAATTGTTTCTGGGAATATTTATCTCGAAGAAGAGTTGATGTTCAAAAATGTTCAGGGGAGAAACCTTACGTGGAGATATTGGCATGGGCTTAAATGTCTCGGAAATAATTGTCCACACGGCTAGAAAAGATTTGTTTGAATATGTTTGAATGTAATTAAAAAGTAATACGAAATTACCATACACGTATTAGAAATGAAGTGAATAATCGAAATTGAATTTATTTTTGTACACGTGTAAACATTATTATATTGTCCAGCAGAATCTGTCATATTTACCATAAATATGTTACAATACCAACATAAAATTTTAATTGCATTTGAATAAACAATTTCTTGGCAATTTACTTGGTTAAAACTATGTTTCGAAACACAGAAAATGCTAATCAAATCTAAATACAACGTATGTTGGCAACGCTCGTCTTAATTCGATAATTTATCGACTGGCGAAGTTGGCAACGTTGTGCAGCATTTTCTACCTACGCCATCTTTTGCCATCGTTTGAACATATTGATGTTTAAAAACAAACACTGAAGAAATTGGATATAAATAAGTGTATTCTTGCAACATTCTTCTTATACATGAAGTTGGCACTCGTTGAGCACTCGGTGATCGGCATTTTTTGCTCACGTGTCTTTTGTTGTTCGTTGAGATAACAAACGTGTTCGCGTCGGTAATAATTTTGTTATTTGTAAATTTAATAAATATATAAATTGTGTTACGAAAAGTACAAATAGTAACAGAGTATAATATAGTGCATTATATAATTTCTGAAACTAATGTGAAAAAACCACAAATAAAAATCTGTGTTTCGATTTTCAAACCGAATTTGGCATGTTTTTTTACAAAAGCCTCCGTGATTTCCTCGCCTACGCTATGTGCTGTACTGAGATCAACTGTAACTGTACCAAATATAAAGGGAGCCTGGATTGTCTGGTTTAGCGTCTGCTGGTGCAATTGTGCATTCATTGATGCTGTCACTTGTACTTACAGTTTTAAACCAATTATTTATTTATGCATCTAAAAATTTGTATATGAATTCAATTATTATAAATTCCCACTGTGCATGCTTAAAGATTTTTAATAAAAATATTTTTTTCCAAAAATATTTAAATATGTTTCTATGCAAACATACTACTTTTTGAACTGAAACAACTGATATGTTTCACTAGAAACATATTTATATTCAGGTCGTTCAAAATCATGTTTTATTTTGAACATATTTATTTTTCGGTTCAAACATTTATTTTATTTGAATGTAGTAATTATTATGTTTCCATTAGAACATACTCCATTTTGAGGGGCAACATTAAAATGTTTCCGGGATATTATAATGTAAGTCAGAGTTCAAGTCTCAATACAACCCTGTTTACAAATGATTTATCAATCAATTATAAATTATGTTTACATAAAATTCCAAACATGTTCCAAATTCCAAATGCCTGCAAAATTATGTTTGGGAGAGCCCTTTTTTTGCGTCGTGCAGCAACGAATTCTTCAGTTTCCAATGCAACATTTTTTAATTAGCTATTTTTTAATAACTTAAATGAAGACATCAAATATATCATAATCGTATCAAATGTGATTTCATTCAATACTCTATAGATTTCTTAATATTATATAATATGGTATTAAAAAAAAGTATTTATTTTGCTAATTTCATCCGGCAGCAAGGTCAAATTATAGTTAATCTCTGACGTGTGCCTATTTCGGCTCTGGATCAACATCGATATTCATTCATCCTGTTTTATTATTTCCCATGAAAACGATCAAGGTCCCGCGCCCAATAAAACAAAATACATCAAGAATTTGCAAATTCCGAACAAGATTTGCTAGGTTTTATGGTTTTGTGGAAAATTTTAAACTTTGGTGCACAGTGCACCTCAACAACCGTTGCAACATGTTACCAACGTATTAAAGATAATGATGGGTAATGTAAAATGACTCAATAACACGTCCTCTTGCGGCGCCCGACAACTGAGGTTCAGTTGTCCTCAAGCAAGGTCGTTTCTCGACCTTCATGCGATTTTCTTCTTTGCATGATTCGTAGGGGGCATCGCATCGAATCGCATAGCTTTGGTGTGCTCTAAACAAACAGCCAAATGAATGTCATGGATACAGTTCACAGTTTGTTTCCAAAAAATGAAAAGAAAAAAAACAAAAAACAACCACAAACGACTGACAAGAGGATCTCTCATTAATTGGCTGCCAGAATGCATTCAACCAGAAAGAATGCTTTTAAAGGCAGCACTTTGTTTATGTGTCGCTCGTTCGCTTGCTGGCTTCATCTTTCTGCACTGCCAGATACAAGTTTTATATATTGTGCGATTTATTTCCACTATAAAAATAATAAGATGCCAGATAGTAGGCAGTTGTGGAGAAATATCGCGTCGGCTGGAGTTACATTAAGTATGTTAAGCTCTTATCAGAATCAATTTTGTCACCATGCATTCTGTGGAATGTCGCACCGTATAGTCAGTCGCGTCAAGAACAAGTGTCTTCGACCACAGATCGATTTGCGATACATATTTCCGTCTTATTGGGATGACGTACGTATTATAGCAAGTTCTTGTTATTCCTGTTGTTACACTTTGCTGCTGGAATGTTCGGGCGATCGATCTGTGTTATTTAATACGCGATAAAGTAATGTTTATAATTTTAAACACAATTTATAGAAACATGTTTATCGAATAATTATCAAAAATATACATAATAAACACCTACATTTATATTAGACCCTAGAAATTGTACAGCAAAGCAGTTAAAAATTGTTTTTGAATTAGATAGCTGAAATATTTCTAAATTTTCAATATAAAACTCCAAATAAATTGTAATAGAATATTGTATTATTTAACATTTTTGTTAAAAAAAAAAGAAATTTTCTTATAAATATCGAAAATGAAAACATTTCAATATCAACTCGATATCAATATCAACAAAAATATCGATATCGTTTTAGATAGGTCCGTTTTAACGAAAACCATTTAATATTCGAATCTTTATAAATTATATAAAACGATAATAAGATGCCATAAACGTTATTGTTTCGATATCATTTAAATATATTTGGAGTTACTGGGTAGATTCTAAATTGAATGTAAAAATTAAAGCATTCGAAATATGATTGATTTTTGTTCAAAATAAATTAATTCTGGCCAGTAATGCAGGAAATTTGAGTGGAATTTTAGTTTGAGCGGCATATCGTGGAATGTTCCACGTTTTACTCATGCTTTGTCGTTTCAATCAAAGAGAAAAAAAGGGAATACGGTCTTTTTCTGTTTGATTGCAACGACAAAGTCTGAGTATGAGTCAGAAGTGTACCATTCCACGATTTACCGTTCACGCAAATTGCGGAATTTTATAGTTATTTTTTAGTAATTAATATAAAACAAATACATATATATATTACAATTTATTACATTTTGCATATTATTTGTCCTATGGAATATTACGGATTTTAATACAAAAGTAGTGTTTAAATTAGGGGAATAGGGGAATTTTTAGGGTATTTTGTTAAGTATTTCGCGGAGTTTGTCATCACATTTTTAGACTGTTATCAAATCAAAAGGCTCACTTAATAAGCTCATTCGTGATTTGAAATGTACAAAACATTTGAAGGATCTTATTTCAATGCGCATTTTGCACCAAAGAGATCATTTTTTGAATGCAATTGAAACAATCAGGATCTCGAAATACGATTTTAAAAAGCTCATAATTTCTTTAGTGTTTGCTGAGTAAATACGATGGCTAAAATTTGATTTTGAATATTTTATTTTTTTAACGAACGAATCCCTCGCCCTCTTACCCGCCCAACCGACCGAGAGGCACATCCGCATATCGCGTGGATTGGTGACCGTTTCTTGAGCAGCCCGAGCTGGTCAGATTCACGAGAATTCGCGAGTTAAGTACAGCTAATATCATCAGTTAACTAAATAAAGTCTCATTAAAGTATACAAAGTCTAATTAAGTATTTAGGTGTTGAACGATATTATTTTTTACTACGTCAATCGAGTCAGAAAGATAGAAAAGAAAATATAATTCATTAAACTCATTGCATATCCGACGGAACGGATCATTTAAAGAGTAGTTAGAGCTACATATGCGGCAGTAAATGCGGTATTGAACAATGTTTCTTTGAAAAGATGTTGTTAGCCCCAGTTCAGGCTTGAACCGGGGACCTTTCGGCTCGCAGTCCTACGCACTAACCACTGAGCTACCGCGGCTACAATTGAAAATAATAATACACTCAAAATAAAAAGTCTGTAACAGTAGCAAAAAAAGTTGCCAATATAGCAAAAATGTTTGCTGAAAAGAGGAAAGCGTTGGATTTTGCAGAAACAGCAAATGACAGTTTACTGTTTCAATAAACTTTTTTTATGCTATTAGAGCAGACAATTTTAGCTGTTTAACTAATTTTTTTGCTGTTAACTCAATTCATAAAAAAGAAAATAAAAAAAATATATATTTTATTGTATTTTAATATTTTTTATTTCTGATATTCCGATACTTTATTTTTATTTTTACCTTATTATTTTTTTATTATATTTATTTTATTTATCTAATTTTTTTTTATTTTACCTTTAATCAGTATTTCACTCTTGCATACGTCGTTAGTATTACGTAGAAGAGATATCTCTTTTAAATAAGAGTCTACGAATTATAGACACATTTAGCTGCAACGTCTCGTGATATGGCGCCATCTAGTGCAGGTTAGCTACACTAGCGATAAGCACACCAGTGACACTAGCACGATCTTGATCATTAGCAGAACTAAATTTCCAACAAACAGTTCGCTATTGCAAATAAAATTATGCTGTAAATGCAATTTAAAGTTTGCTAAAATTTCTTATATTGTTTTAATATACAGTCCGACTTAAATCAAACATTTCTAAAACATCAAAATGCGTCCAACGGATTCCAGCAAAGATGTCAAAAATATGTTCAATTTAATTATATTTTATATATTTTCGTGTACTTTATATTTAAGTAGTGGCATGAAAAAAAAAGATAATAACTTTTACAAAAAAAAAAAAAAACATACAAAATATTGCGTAGTTTTAGAGCTGTGAACGTTTTTGTGCTCTGAGACTTAAAGAGAAAGACTTTGACCCCTTTAGAACGCTCCGTTTAAAAGATATGAAGGTTTTAAGAACAACTTTTTTTTAACCATTGATATCTACGATCCCAGTATGTTAGATTTAAAAGAATTATGTACCAAACGACAGCCTTAATATTCAGCATTAATTATGCAAACTTTGAATACTCTAGAACGCTCTGTTTAAGGTTTTAAGAAAAAGCCGAAATCCCGAAAATCAAAAAATCTATGCTGACTATGCAATGATAATTTTTGTAATTGAAGCAGTAACCGATATCCAATTAAATCGAATCCATATCCAATACTTTTTTTACAAAAATAAAAATTAAACCGATATCCAAACATGAGTTTATTGATTTTTGGTTTGATATACAGAGATAAAAAGAGTTATTCTTTAAAATATTTATATTTAAAATATTTCTTTATAATATTTATTTATTTTATATATCGTGATGAAAATTATAACTCATAATTTTAGGTAATCGGTGTTTAGCTCCTTTGTTCAATATATCAAAATTGAAATTTCGTATGTATCCAGACAGCTTATTATATTATAAAAGGTTCGCGAACTATTCATCGTAAACAATTCATCGTATCACAATTCATCGAACACAAATAATCGTATGCACAATTCATAGTATGAACAATTCATCAATTTATCGTATTACAATTTATCGTATGCACAATTCATAGTATCACAATTTATCGTATACACAATTCATCGTATGCACAATTCATCGAATGAACAATTCATCGTATGCACTTGTAGATGACTTGTCTTCTGAAAAATTAAATTTGTGTTATATCCAGTGAAAAATTGTCTTAATGCTGAATTTGTCTTGAAAAGAAATGTCAAGGAGAACCAGTTTGGGAAATAATTGCCTAAGGGATGAATTCGTATCACAATTCATCGTATCACAATTCATCGTATGCACAATTCATCGTATCCAAATTCATAATATGTACAATACATCGTATGCACAATTCATCGTATGCATAGGCGAACGTTTTTCCAAAAATTGCGCGATTTTTGGAACAACATGACTTTTTTCTTTAAACAAATACAAAATTGTATAACTCTCCTGAGTGAACAATTCATTTAACGAAATGAAATTTACTCAGGACGAATTGTACATACGATGAATTGTGAATTGAGCATACGATGAATTGTGCATACGATGAATTTAATCTTCAAAAATTCTTATACACAGATTCAGTAGGTACTTACCTAAAATTTAGAGCAGAACAAGTATAACTTTTTTACATAAAGGGCTGAGCGACATGCTCAGCAAACGACGCCATATTTCTTGCCGCTCTTTTGACATTTCTCTTCAGTGATGAAAAGATATACGAATTCGAATTTCGGTAGTAAATTTTAATAATTGCGACTCGTTGTTGGCTCGTATATCTTTCCATCATGAAATGGCAAACCTTACTGAAGATAAATGTCAAAAGAGCGGCAAGAAATATGGCGTCGTTTGCTGTGTCTGTCGCTCTACTTTTGTAGCGTCCCTGTTGAATTGAACACTTGAAAAAAACTTTTGTAGCGCTCTTATTGACCCTTTATTTCCCATGTTATTATTTCTTCTAATTCATTATACATTCTATTTACTAAAAGTATGCTATTTTACTGAAAATCGTAAAGGCCCCTTTATTAGTTTTATATTTGAGCTCTATCAAAAAAAAAAAGAAAACTTTGCATTATAAATATTTTTTTTACAAAAATTACATTTCATCAACAAAAATTTAATATAACAATAGATCTACTTTTTTATGATTTTTATTTGGTATGAACTTACAAAAAAAGTGATGATTGCAAAACTAACAGATGATTTATAGAGCGGCCAACATCAGATATTTTTAAAATAAAGAAAAAAAACGTTAAATTGATTTATTATGATTTTATTATTTGCTGCAAACTTATAATTTACTATACTGACTTATTAATTTATGTAGATAATAAAAAAATAATAAAGAAAATATAATAATAAGATTATTATTTAATTTATATTTACAATATTTACAGTACTTTGTAACTAAGACACTGACAATAAAAAACAAAACATAGTAACTATATGAAAATAAATAAAATGTATTCCTTTTATTATTTCCTAATACTTATAATAATTATATAAATAATTAAAACTAATTTAATTTCATTAGAATGTCAAGGGCAATATTCAATGTGTTTCCCAAACACTTTAGCCAGTTATATACTTAAACGACGATTGTTGTATTTTTACGATGCTATATTAAAAAGTACGTTTTACAAATAAGTTTAAAAAAGGAACAGCATTTAAATAGGACTAAACTTTTGTAATTTTTATAATTTTAGAAAAAATCTCATTGTGCAAAAATCTCATCAATTGGAATTATGCATTATACACTAATAAAATTATTTATATATAAATAAATAAAAAACACTAAGTATTAACGCGTTTTGACACTTTCGACATGACTTTATTTTCGCTATGTGTTATATTTGGTATTTAACACAATTTTCTATAGCGAGATCACAATTTTGTAATAATTGACTCTTATAATTATATATTTAGTTAATAATTAAATGAACGCAATGATCATATGATTTAAAATGTAATAATGATTACATTTGCACCATTAATTAATTTAATTTAGAAAAATATATTTTATTCATATGAACTATTCCTAGTTGAGATTTATCTCATGAGGGAAGACATGATCTTGGTTAGATAATGTTTGTCATGTTACTGGTCGGGTTAAGACAAGGTTAACAACAATGAGCAATTCACGATCATGATCTTAGTATAATTTATTAAATACAAAGCAAATTATTTATTGTTCTTAAGAATACCTATTACGAAATTTGAAGACAATAATATGAAAAAATGAATTCTATAGTTCTCAACTATGAAGTAAGGGGATTCACAATTTTGGGTAATATTTAGTTTAAATATTTTCTTTTAATATAGATATGCCAAATATATCCAATTTACAATTAAATCGAAATATTAAGCAGATTGTGCACTTTAAAGAAATTCATTTAAATCGTATGTATAAATCGTATGTTTACTATTGATTTGTGTTAGGTATATTGGCTAAATCAGAGGACACTAATTCATTTTCTGTTCCTATTAATACACACAGAAAAATGTGTACTTGATATGAAGTTTGCCAAAGATTGCCAAAGCAAAGCATATCATAGACACAAACCGAAAAGACATATAGTTCAAATTTTCCAAAACAAGTTTAACTTAGTTTAATTTTTTTCGCATTTTTAAGTCATTCATAATGCCTAATCTAAATGTCTGAATGCCGCGAAGTTAACAAACAGAAACACTAAAAGTACCCAGTAGTTAATATAATATTTTAAATATTTGTGATATGTTGACCATTGACGAAACTACATCGAGTTTAAACTTGGTTTAATTTGATGTAACTCAAAAATTAGCCCTTTTAGGGAATATTACGTTGTATGAAAAGCGATTAAATCTGAACTAGTGCTGAACTACTTCTTAAAAATGTGCACTATTTCTTTTCTTTGAGAAAAAACGGATTATTTTAACATGGGTTTGTCATTGCGGGAAGTCAAAAAGAACTAGACTAAGGTAATACAGAAGACTGTGGTATTACTTTACTCTAGTTCTAAACTAGTTACAGTACTAGTAAAAATGTGCTTTTCGTATGTTTCATATTGGTGCAAAACTCAAATATTTTCTAATGATCTTGGTGGTCATGTTAGTTAAATGACAGATATCGTTTCAATTTCTATTTTAAAATTTGATTTTATAACCAAAGTATAATTTAGTTAAATGATTTATATTTTTAAAATTACATAAACTAAATGAATTAAATTTATAACCTAAATTAAAGTGTTTAATGCTGACGTTAACAAATTATGTTTGCTAGAAATAAGTTGCTATTTATGGCAAGCAATTATCGGTTAACATTCGTTTTAAAAATTTGCATACATAATTGTTTTATATTTTATTTCAACTAAATTCAGTATTTTTCTTAAAATATAACTAAATATAAACTGCACATTTAGATTTTAAGCCCTAAGACTATAAACGAATGGATCACATGTTTGTCTAGTAAAACTAATTGCATGGGTCGTCTAGAGAAACAATATATTCAACGGAATAGAACAATATATTTATTGTAGAACTAAAACTAACAAAACAAAAGTTTTATCAAAATTACAATTGTATTTGAAAATCTAAATCCACATACAGAATAGGGATTTGTTGCGCCAACCAATTCTATGCCGAACCTACTTATTCGGTTGTCTTAACCACTTAGTCGGTTGTTATTGTTAAAACTAAATGAGATATAGCTTGTACTATAACCAATTTCGAATTGTTTTAGAGAACAATTTAGTACAGATTTAGAACCATTGGGAGTATGTATAGACTACTAATTGAAGTGTATAGGCTAATATGGCAGTTCCACCCAGACATTTGTAGACAATTCGATTTAACCGAATGAAGTTAGTTTGCACAACTAACATTTTTTGCAAAAACAATTCCATTTTAAATTTTGAAATATTGAAAATTATGGATTGTTGGGATTAGAAAAAATGATATTTTACTATGAGTCTCCAAATCAAAATCTATATATTAGATTTACTAATTTTGGTATGAGGAAGAAAGGAAGTTGAAACAACCAAATGAATTCGGTTAAAACGAAATTTCAACTAATTGGTTCATGGAACCACGATATCCCGAGATGAAATTCATACTATTGAAAAAGACATAATTATGCCCACACCATAGGGTTATGACAATGTAGTAATATTAATACAATGATCAGATTCCGATCTTGAGTTTATCACAACTTCTACTTGAGATTCGGTTCACAGTCAAAATATTATCATATACACACACCGAATTGTTCAAAAACTATATAATACAACCCTTTCAGTTTAGGTTACACTTAGAAAATAGTTTCTCAATAATAAGGACATTGAATTTGTAATAGAGCATGGCGCAAAATTTTTCTTATAATAAGCCATAGGTTTCTTATTTTAAGAAAAAAGATTTCTTTTATATAAAAAGATTTCTCTATTTCACATGTAACTTGACTTGCTTTCCAGTTAAATTTCCTTAATATTAGGAAACCAATTTCTGATTACATAATATAGTTAAGAGTACCGAATAAGTTGTTTACGCAATGAGTTGATTGTCGCAAAATAATACAATTTGGTTTTAGTTTTAGTTCTACAAAGACGATACATTCCTAAAACTACTATTTATCTTTAGGCGACTTCGCTATAATGGACTTCAAAAGTCTTAGGAATGTTGTCCGTTAAAACAATTATATATCTCCTTAACGCCCATGATTATATTCTCAGCACTACATAATGGTTTCAAGAGTGAATAATGCATTCATGCTAAGCTCTTCTTCATCTGATATAATCGCTTAAAATGAATTTATTACTATTTTACACTGGCAGCCACTTTCCTATAAAGTAGGAGGCGATTTCAACTCGAGCCTACTACAATTTCAGAAATGTCAACAACGCCTTTTGTATGAGGCTACGATTAATGGTGGAGTCGGCGGTATAACGCACCCCGCGTATATTGCCACCGTTGTGATCCACCACACCGTACTCACCGACTGTGAAGCCATCGACGGTTCTCTCTTCGACGCGGTATTTTCTATAGTTACGTCCCTCGACAACATAGGCCACCTTGGAGTCATCTTTATCATGGTTGTCGTTGGTGTTTTTGTTGTTTTGATCGCCACCATTGTTGTTGTTGTTGTTGTTGTTGTTCTCGCTCTGGTCGTCATCGTAGTTGTCTGCAGTTGCAGCTTCTTCGTCTTCATCGTTGTTGTTGTCGTCGTCGTAGTCATCGTTGACATTTGAGTTGGCGTTGTACGTAGAGCCACGTTGTGTTCCACTGTTGCCTCCTCCCCCAATTCCAGTTACTCCTCCACCTCCATTACCCGCACCAGCACCGACATTACCACGTATGTGACTGGGTGTCGTTGTCGGCAACGTCCCTTGCAAACCATGGGCTCGTCCGTTACTCATAACACTGACGGACTCTTCTATTTCGTAATTTTGCTCTGGGGTCGGCGTGTACAGCTCTTCGATGCGATTGCGTTCGGTGGTGTAAGTTGGAGGACGAGTCGATGCGGCTGACGATGAGTGGGGATATTGGGAAACACACTTGACTAGATCTGTATTTGGGAAAATAGACAAAGTCAAAAGACAGAAAGTTAAAAATAGCTGAAGTTGCTGTCTGTTGCTGATGATTAAACGGGTTTGTTTTGAGCGACAGTATTTATTCGATAATAGAATATATTGAATATACCAAATGGATTTATAACGTTTTAAATATGACTCTGAGTCCATAAGCTGACTTTCGTAGCTACAATTTCATATAAGTTCTATGTGTCCAACATATCGTTCAAAAAGTTTTATTTTGACCAATCGAATAATGGTATCGATTATAATTTTCTCCCTAGTTTCCAATTTAAATTTTATAACGAAACAGTTTCGGTATACCGATTCCAAGTTTCATAATCAGTGTCTATTAGGGATTCCTCCTATTAATACAATGCATAGTGTTCATCGTAGGAAGGGATACTAGTTCAGGGGAGGGAAAATGAAACAAATTATCTCTGTAATGCGTGGTTCTGTTGAGAGCTTAGTAAACTAAGAAAGGTCGATACCCTAGTATTACAAATGATAATATCGAGTTAATTTTAGGACATATATTTCCCTCCAACACTTACATTGTAATACCTATGAAACAAGTTTACATACCCTAAGGGTTGCGGTGATCTAGAAAACTAATGGAGAATGAAATATTTCCTTTCCATTTTAAATACATCGCATGTTGTTTTATTGGGTCCTGAAACTCGAAGGAAGATTTTGAAACCCCTGACCAAATGCGCAAATTGTATTCCATCTTATGCCGAATATAGGTGGTGTCGACGGAACGAAAATTTGCTTCCAGACTAGGATCGAACTATCTACACTGTTATGAACTCCTTAAATCCCACGTATTTTCAAATTGTCCCTGTAATGCATAGTTCTATTGAGAGATTATTGAACTACGAAGAGTGCTCGAGTATAATAAGACCTAATATCGAACAAATATTTCCCTCCAACACTTAGGATTGTAATACTCTTGAAATAGGTATACACAACCTACGGGTTTCGGTAATCTAGAAAACTAATAGAGAATGAAATATTTCCTTTCCAATTTAAATATATCGCACGTTGTTTTATTCGTTCCCGAAACTCCAAGGATGATTTTGAAACACCTGCCCAAATGTGAGAATTGTATTAATCTTAGGTCGATTATAGGTGTTGTAGACGGTACGACGATTTGCTTCCAATTCTTCTTCAAATGCTTCCAAATCTTTACTTCTAAAAACTGTTATAAACTCTTAGAATCCCACGTATTTTCAATAATTCTTGAAATATAAATGATTATTACAAAACAACTTAGTTGCTTTAACTTTTAACGAGTGCCAACTGTAACTTGACAACAAATCATGTCTCTCGACATCATAACAAAAAAATTAGTATCTGCTACAACAAAAGACTCACCTCTATTAGGTAATCCTTTGGCATTTTGATCAGAATGTTGATCCAACAATGATGAATGCTGTTGATGATGTTGCTGCTGCTGCTGCCGTTGTTGCGAGGTTGATGACGTTGCCGTCTCCAAACATGGACGCTGTCTGCCAACGCCATAATAGCCACCGCCACCAGATGAGGTTGATGGATCTTGTTTTGACCGATCAACTGCCAAGAGATGTTTAGGCGACTGTTCGGGGGCATTCAGTAAGTCGTAGGGTAACTTATCTAAATTGAAGAGTATGCGACGTGGCTGGGAATTTGCGTTACCCTGACTGTGGTATCTGTTGCTAGACAACGATGGTCGGCGACCAGTAGTTGTGGGAACTGTTGATTGTGTTGTCTGCGCCTCACCGAATGCAATGCGCGAAACAATGGCCGGACGACGTGATGAGAGTGTAGCAAACGAGCTCGTAGTTGACGAACCAGTAGTGCCGCTGCTACTGATAGTTGTCGGTGGACTGGCGGTTGTTGTTGTTGATGTCATTGTTGTGGTTGTACTTGTGGTCAAAGAGGGCAAAGGTCGTGGCCAATAGGTTTTAGCGGGTTCACTGTACACTTTAGCGGGCTGTGAATAAACCTTTGATGGTTCGGAATAAAATTTGGATGGCTGCCCATAGACCTTAGCGGGCTCTGAGTAGACTTTCTCCGGTTGGCCATAGACTTTAGCTGGTTCGGAGTAAACTTTAGCGGGTTCAGAGTAAAATTTTGACGGTACGCTGTACATTTTGGAAGGCACCGAATAGTACTTAGACGGTTCGGAACCTTCGTGTGCATCCAGTTGGCGCACTACTGGTTTCAGACTCTCGCTTACGTTGCGTTGAGCCTCCGCCAAAATGCCCGACTTTTGCCAGGCGTGCAGGTCTTCAACGTTCTGTGAAATGGAACTGTACGATATTGATCTTGACTGTGGTCCATGACCGCCATCTTTGGTATCATGATAGATGACCGTTTGGAATGGCAACAATTTGTCTTCGACAACGTCGGCCGTGGATGACGTTTCTGTCATGTCGTCGTCATTGTCATCAGAATTGACAATTTCAGCATGTGTGACACGTGAACGCAATGATGCCGTTGAGTTACGACCGCGACTATGATACATTGAAGCACCGCCGGTAGCAATTGTTGGCGGCGTCGAACGAACTAACGGTGCTGCCAGTACATTTTGTATGTTCGTCGAAGCGCTATTCTCTGAATCGGTGTCGTAAAATGTGTCAATGTTCGAAGAGCTTGAAGCGGTCGGACGACGGGAAAAATCACGCTGCGACATTGTCAACGGCTCAGCTTCCTCAATGGACAGTTCGCTCTTATATGAGCGATTTATGAAGTCGTCTGCTGGTGCTGCAGCTCTCGTTGCAATTATTGTTGTTGTTGGTTGGGGTGTAGTTGTTGTTGTTCTCGCCTTCGTTGTTTTCAACGTAGTTGATAATGTGGTTCGTGTCATTGTCACCGACTTAGCTGTCGAAGAAGTAACTTTTTCCGACAGCTGATTTTTAACAACGTCTGTTTGTCGTTGTCCCCGGTCCGTATCTATTGATGCAGGGTTTTTGTTGCGCCGATAAAAGGACAACTCTGGAAAATTCTTGACTTTGGACGAAGATGACGACTGCAAGTCAACCGTTGGACGTTCTCGCGAGTTGGCGCGCTTACTCGATGATGAAACGCTAACCGCTACCACTTTATATTCATCACGTGGATTTGACCCTGTTGGTCGCCAACTATTTTTTAGTGCATACTCAATATTTTCGGAGGATTTATCTTTTTTATTTATATCTTTGACAATGAACTCATTCCTTGTGGATTCTTTTCTAATGGGTTCTTTCTGTAGATCAATGTCACGTGCAACCGCATCGACGACAGCATCATCGTCATCGTATTCTTCAAGAAATACAATTTTGCTACCCGAAGTCACTAGCTTCACGAGTTGCTTGCTGTCATCTCGCGTCTCCTGCTCGTTCGTATGACGGCTCTTGTAGTCTAAGCTCCTCGCACTTGTGTTGCGACTCGGCAGCTTCCATGTTGAGGTATTTTCTGTCACCTCTGCATCTTCTGAGTTATCGTTTATGTGTCTGGTGCTTCTACCATAAGTACTTCTACTAGTTGATCCTCCTGCTGCTCCTCCGTCCTCTTGAAATACACCGCTGTGCAAGTCTTTTTGCACTGCGTCGTGTTCAAGAAATAACTTTAAAAACTCGTTGCCTGCAATGAGATCACTTTGTGGGGCTCCTCGCAGTGGCCAACAGATTATTGTGGGAACCCTCAACAGCATCTGTGAAAAGTATTTATTAGAGAAGAGTATTGATCGGTGTTACATAACATATACTTTATTATAAACGTATAAAAGTATATTTTGTAAGAATTCTTATTTTAGATTAATAAATATATTTAGTAGGTACTTATACTCATGGTTAGTTTGGAAAATATGTCATTTGAAATGACAATTTTTAGTAATTTTCAATATTTTATGTGATGATCGAAAACATTAAACGTTTACAAAAAATCATCTTTTATACAAACAAGTTTTCCCTAAACAATTTCTTTCTAACGGCATCAACAATATGTAAATTTAGAAACTAATCTCTTGTTATAACCACAAAATGTCAATGAACCATATCTAATGCATATCAATGAATTATTATATCAACGTGATATTAAATACAAAGTCATTACCCAAGTAGGAAATGGCAGATTTGACGACGGGCTCATCCAATATTGGCAGACACATTCTTGGTTAGTAAATCCTTGCCCAAGACTCAGTAATCTAAATGACATCGCGAAAAACCATTTGATTTTAGTTTCTCTTTTTAAATATTAGAAAATACTACAGTTTGGTAATATAAAGAGGCTTTAATTCAGACATGTTTAAAATAAGAGTAGTTTTTTAAATAATTCACGGTACGAGAATTATTGATTATGCCTGGTTTTCACTATGTCAATTTGTGTCATATTTGTTTTCTTTACATCGTGATTGCGAAGGAGAAACTATCCAAAATTAAAATGGTCATTACCCATGTCAAACGAAATCAAAATGCCAAAATTTTGGCATTTTTTTAAATCTTTGCAATGTCGAAAAACAACAAATTTGAGAAATGTTCATGAAACTGACACAAAATAACATAGTGAAAACCAAGCATTACAAACATAGAATAGAAAATTGTTGCTTAACCATTTCAATGGCCTATCAATTTATTCATTTCTCTCCACTGTTATGTTGGTTCTTATAACCTAAAGTAAAAGAGTTGTAGTTAGTAGTACAACCAATTTGGAACCGTTTTATAATGATTTGGTGTGTTTATATGATAAAATAATCTCTTAGGATTAATTATTATTTATTATTCACAGAAAAAACATGTACATCATATTGATGAATTCCGTTCTTCAACCCATGATTCATTGTATTGAAGAACCATTCATAATATTAATGACTAACGCCATCAATTTTATGAATGCAATCATAAATATGACGAACGCTTGGTAACTGTCGAAAATGTGTTCTTCAATATGATGAACTGTATGTGAAGAATACGTTTCATCATATTAATGAACCAAAATATAAAATACAACATATATGTTCTTCATATTCAAGAACTCTGTTCATTAAACCAACTTTCTATCTACATATTTTTTTGCCCTACTTCTCAGTTCTCAAGTAGTTCTTGTATATTACTTCTTATATAATGCTTGCTCGACATACATAACACACAGAAAAATATCACCAAAAATTTCACCAACTACCAGTATTAATCATATTAATGATTTCATTCATTGAACTAAAATCCTATTTTTTAATGTTTTTCATTTTCAATATTTTTTTTGAACATCAAATTTCAAACTCAAAATTGTCTCCATTTACACATTTATGTTTTTATAATTCTTATACGAGTTATAATATTTAATTGCTAATTATGCGAAGACTCAATTTCATCATATTAATGAATAATTTACATCATATTGATGAATTTTGCTCATCAAACCACATTAATTTAAAGATCATAAATCTTATAAGAATTATAAATACATAAATGAAATAAATACATAAATGAATTTTTGAAATTTGATGTTATAAATAATATAATTTCTTTTTCGAACAATTTTTTTTTCGAATAAATTTTTTTTTCTGCAGATTTTTTTCGGGAGATTTTTTTTTGTCCGAAAAAAATTTTTTCGGATAACTTTTTTTAAAATTTTTGTACTGTTATTTTTTAAATAAAATTTTGACTAAACTTTTTTTTCGAATTATTTTATAAAAAAAAAAATGTTTTTTTTTCAAAAAAATATTATGAACTAATTCATCAATATGACAATTCAAATTCATTGTATTGAATATTTTTTTCATATATACAATGAATCCATTCATTAATATGTCATTTAATGAACGTTGGTATCAATGTGATGAATCTGGTAATTGGTGGATAAATACATAATATATATGAATAAATTCATCATATTGAAGATTATTTTTTCTGCGTTATTATTTGGATTATTGCACTGCGAGCTAATAATTACTATTGTGTCCCACTTGTTCTTATTTTTATAGAGCTATTAGCTGTGTCACCTTTCTAATTATTTTAGTAATATCCTGATTTCTGAATAGTAATGGATACACCGAAAAAATTACTGTAGTAAATTATACTACATTTATGTCTTCGTTTTAAAAAAATGCAGTTCTACTACATTTTGATCGTTTTTAATACATTTGTATTAATTTGTTTGGATTTTACTACACAATGTATTAGAAATTCTACATATCATAGAATATGTTATATGAACAACATGATCTAGCAATATTGTCTACTCTCTAACAAGGTAAATTTTTACAATGTATATCAATTTGATATCTATATTCTACATTCTTATTTTATACTCTATATACACAATTCTTATTCGATTGAAGTATGGCAAATTAATCCATGTGGACGGCAATTAATACATTTAAAGCCAAACATATTTAATTAACTAAACTGTTTCCATAGCAGTCATGTCAAAATTCAATTCAGCGAATTAAAGCGAGTATAATTTGCATAGACGTTTGATGAAACCGTAAATTAATACCATGTAGCATAAATATCGCAAATATAAATAAGAAACTTAATTAAAATAAAACTGTATTAAGAAAATCACATCGACAGCAACATCCGGCAGAATATGCAAAAACAAGCAAAGCAAAAGGCTACTTGTTGCCCGTAGTGACTGTTGTTGCGCTGTCCGCGGTGGTCGATATGTCAGCGATGTGCAATATGTTTTTTTTTTTTTTGCAATAACAGCAACAGCTGTCGTTTAACAATAGCGATCACATTGATGCTCTTGTTGTTGTGGTGCGCTGCAATTAAGTGGGCGCGCGCGCGCATTGTCGTGGCTTAAACACATTGCTGATCGTTGAGAGCTGATCGCTGATATTAACAATTGTTGGCAGCACTAGCAACAATGGCACCCATATGAACCACCTTCGCGCATGCGCTAAAGTTACCACATTTGACACTGTTTAAAGGAGCCACTGCTCTTGCTGTTGCTGCGCTGTGGTTGGTTATTAAATACCCTATAAGTATAAAATTGCAGAAGTACTCAAGTTAACTACAACAACAACAATATAAATAATAGCAACAACAACAAACAAGTTGAAGTTAAAGACACCAAGTCATGTCTTGCGCTCATTTAACATTGACACAAAATCACTCAAAGGAATTCCATTCAAAAAATTATATGAAGCCTTTTGTTTGAAGACAAAAAATTATAATATTTGATTACAATATAGTTGGAATTTTGTAAAATTAAAAAAAAAACTCTTTACCCGCTAACACTGACAACTCATGTTAAGGCCAGTTTTTATTAAAAAAAAACCCAATTCAACCCTGCGGTTTTTTATTAATTGACACACCATACTTTCTTGTTGCCAATTACAATGCATAGGCTATAATTAGCTGTTGCTGCACCTTAAAAGAAGTTCTTAATAAATCCTGTTAATTTTTAAAAATAAATTCATGTTCTCCACCACAAAGACTTTTGTTGAAACAACAGAATTTCCCAATTCTCAAACTGCTGCATAACAAAAAAAAAGGCTTTACCACATTTTATTGGTGTGGTTTTTGTTTCTTAAGCTTTTAATCGTATTCAAAAACTATTTATCATTTTCCTTCTGGGTTCCCATTTGTTCTTTAACACCACAAATAAATTCTTTTTATTTTTTTTCAATTTGCATGCTTGTCAACTTAGCGGAAGTTTGTAGAAACATTCAAATTTAATGAATGATCTATTTCAAGCAGCTCTATATGCGTTAATTTCCATTTGTCAACCGCTCGATCAATTTTTCTATAGAGCGTTTCAAAGTGGCTCAATTGCACAAAAGCGGGTGTACAAATGTCTTTTGTTATTTTTGTATCCGTAATTGAAAAAATATAAAACATTGAATCATAACGTCAACACTTAAATAGGATCGGCTCAAGTCTGAGACTCAATTGGATTGCAATTGTTATCGGTAATTAGTTATTTTGCGACATTCTATATATAACTTTCAAATGCTGCTCAATTATACGCTATTTTCGAGATGTTGCCTGATTCTGGACAATGGTTTTTTAATTAGTCTGGTTCATTTATAGCCATTATTATATTTTAGCTGACATGTTTTTGATTTAATTGGAAATTATTTTGATTTCCGTAGATGGTATTGTGTTTTAATTGAATTTCAAGTTGGCTATAGTTATTTGACATAATGCAGATTTGCGGTTAATCTGTAGATAACGCGGAAATTATTCTCTAACTTTATGTCATACTTCGCAGAGTGAAATTAAGAATGTTCTAACACACGTATACTTGACATTTAGAAGAGATATCAAAATGCATTTTGTACTGAAATATTCAAACAAGTCACGTTTTAAGCGCACACAGATCGGGATTCATCATAAGTAGGATTTCATTGCATTTTTGTGTTTTTAATGTTCGATATGATGTTCCTAAACATCAAATTTACACACAAAATGTTCTCTTCATTTACATATATACACCCAGAAAAAAAAATCCCTCAAATCCCATTAAAATTGGTCTATGGGACAATTATTGATTTAATAGTATACAAAAAATAAATCTTTTTCATCTAAACTCAATGGCGATGTCATGGTATTTTCTAGTATTTAATGGTATTTTCCGATTAAAATAATAATTTATCCTATTGACTATTTTTAATAGTAAAAAAACTATTATTTATACAGTATTTTTTCTGGGTGTAGGGTGGTCCGCTTTGGCGTGCAAATATTTTAGGAACTGATTCTTGGGTCATGCTAGAGATGGGCGCGTGCCTGTTTTTGATGGCACGGACACGCACGGGCACGTAAGGACACGCGCGAGAAAACAAGGGATATAGTATGCACAAAGAAGAAAGACACAAAAAAGCACGGAATCAGATGAAAAACTAGGCAAAACGCGAAAAATAATATTATAAATAGAGACTAAAGCTCGAATCACACGATTGAATAAACAGTCAACTTTTGAATCAATTTTCAAAACAATTTAAATATCAATCGTGTGATTGCCTAATTTTCCATACAAAAATTGGGCAATCACACGATTGATATTAAAACTATTTGAAAATTGATTCAAAAGTTGACTGTTTATTCAATCGTGTGATTCGAACTTAAAACCCTTTAGAATATCGGTTTCGGTTTCAAGATTTTTAAAATAGCGGTTCCGATTCCGGTTTCAACCCAAAAATTATATGGGTTCCGATTCCGGTTATAAAAATCTAAACGGTTCCGATTACAATTTCTGTTCTTTACGGTCCCAGAGAAGGAATAAAACCCATGGAATATCGGTTTCGGTTCTCGTTTCAAAATTTAAAAATAGCGGTTCTAGTTCCGATTCCGGTTTCAAGCAACAAAAAAAAATATATGGGTTTTGATTACCGTTCGACACACATTTTTTTTTAAATCGGTTCTGGTTTTAACGGCCAGTTATTATAAATAAATCAAAAATTAATTGCGTATTTTATTCGCTGAATCGGAAACTCTCCGGAATCTGAACCTGTCGGGGACCATGGTCATTATTTGAGATAATCGGAATATTACGAGGCCAATAATGTCCTTGTAACGCAGTGTCCTGATCATGTATTGGCCTCAGGCCATGATCATCTACTGATCGGGCAATTCCCCATTTTAATATTTACCCGACAATTGCCTTGTTTGAGCCCGAGCACAATAGGGGTTTTCTCATTAATATCGATCATTGCCTGGTGCTAATTTCGTTATGAGGAACAAATAATGTAGCTATGATCGGGAACATTGACTGTTTAGATAATGTAAACCCTGCTATGGTAAGCATGATAAGGGCATGCAAGAGCAATGATCATATTTTTTCTAATAGGGCTTACCCAATGAAAACCCGATAATTTCCAGATGGCAAATTTCTACTAGGGGATGCACAAAATGCTTCAATATGATATAAATTTATCCTGTGTTTTTTGTATTTGTTCAGTAATATGATGAAACGTATTCTTCATCTACACTTCATCATAATGAAGAACACTTTTTCGGCCATTCATCAAATTCATAACATTGATGTTTTGTAGTTATCGTTATTATGAATCGTTCATCAATACAATTAATAATGATTAAAGAACGAAATTCATCAATATGATGTTGATTTTTTTATCTGTGCACACTTGATTTGTAATTGGTATTGTGATATATTTATGACTGAGTTATTCTCTAATTTAAAATATTAATTATTCCAACGCCAAATTTGAACTTGTTATTATCAGTTGTAGGATAGAACATCAAAAATATATTAAAATAAAACTTGAGTTGTAAAATTTTCGAATCCTAAGGTACTGAAAAATGGTGTCTTATATATATAAAATTTTATCAAATCATTTACACAAAGTGAAAATTGTTCATGGTTTGTATTAGTAAAAAAATCGACCCCCCAAAATATATTTCGGAATTTATGAATTTATGAAGTGACGTAATGTAAATTTTTCTGTTTCTATTTGAGGCTTTTACAGATTTTGAAATAATTTATGTAGCACGTTTTCATTTAATTTTGATCAAAAGTTGAAACATGAACCATGTGAACCATGTATATGTCAATTATTTTATCAAGTACAAATACTTCTTGCTCTACATTTTGAATAACAACAAAACATGCAAAAATGTTTCCCACCATTCTGTATTTCCTACATGGAATGATTCATGCTTTCAAGTTTTCTAGATGAAAGTAAATTATCCGCATAATACATTGTACTAGATTAAAATGGAAATAATTTATCATTTGCAAATACTGATCTCAATTTAGTTACCATAATATTAGAAATTTGTTTTTTTTTATTTTGTAGATCGTGGCAAAGCCTGTCTAACCTGCTATCACAACTACATAACTAATTAATTGCACCCTCCGTATTGCTATTGCTGGCTGATCAACCAACCAATCGATCGACCGACCGACCGACCAATTCAAATGATTTCATTGCGGGTTTCCAAGTAATTGTCTGAGTTGAACGACTAGAAGTTGGCCTATTGTTAGAATGTTGAAAGTCGGGGTGCGCGCAACGATAATTGTAAATTATAGGCCTCTGTTGTGGTACGAGGGGGACGCGCGGTGGTAACGTTTGTGACGGTTGCGCATGTGCGGCATCGCGTGCGCCAAAAACTCAGGCTCTAATAAGTTGTTCGATAAAATAAAGACAGCAAAAAGAGCATTACAAAAAAAAAACAATACAAAATGCGATGAAGAATTGAGGATTGCTTGCACTACAACTGCAATCAATCAATTAACTAGGAGAATCTCGACAATGTATATGAAATATATGGAAATAATAGCAATAACTTGCAATGCAATACGGCAACTAGTCTATAAATTTACAATCAACTATTTAGTAATTGCTACAAAGTTTATGTAAAGAAAATATATATAGATTTAAACGAAATAACTTAAATATCAATTATGCTAATTCATATTATTTCAAACTACCAGAAAAAAAAAAACAAATATGTTTGCTGCAACTAAATATGATTTTTTTTTGTTTGCAATTTACTCTGATTGTATTTTCATCAAACTATTTTAAATAAGAACTAAATGAGAACCTTTAATTACGATTAGGTCACATGGGAAATTTCATAATTGCGTTTGCTAATATAAATATTAGTACGTCAATACAGCAAATTAATTAGTCGGCGAAGTTTTAGCAAACGGAATTGCTGTTTGAACTACAAACAGCAAATGTTTTCATTCAATTACTGTTTTTCATTGCTGGATTGATTAATGCATGCAATTTATATTGGTTGCTATATTTATGTCGATTATTTTTTTCTGTGCTCCATACAAAAAAAAAATTGAAAGTCCACCCCTATAATGCAAAAGTGTCAGATGTACTGAATTTCGTTTTTTTTTTTTTGAGGATTCCACATGTAGGTTTGCGAGAAAAATTCCTGGGGTTTTTACGAAAAGAAAAGGTTCACTTCGGCCGGTATAAAGTAAATTTCAGACGTAAATGTCAGTGTTATATGAGATATTTGAATATAAATGGTCGGGTCACAGTTCACAATATTTCGTTCATTCCCATTTTCAATACTAGGAAGCGGATGTATAGTTCGAAGTTTTCTTAAGATGAGTTTGAAGTTTAATTGATCTAGCTTTTCTTGTTTTCCTGTAATCGCGATTTCACCAGACATACATACAGACAGACAGATGAACAAAAGGGGATAAGCACTCAGGAGGTTTCGGTGATCAAGAATATTTCCATACCGGACACACTTTTAGGGAATACAAATATCAGGGTTCTGATTAATCGATAATACATGATAATACATATGGTTGTCTAAAACATATTTCGAATTAAAGATTAAAATTTCAAAATTTGTGGAACCGTATCCGCACTCTTCACTTAAAGTTTTGACAGGACCTTAATAGATATTTGATGACACTGATGGAAGTAAAAGTTTATGAAATTGGAGTAGAAACTAAAAAAAAATCTTTAATTGGCGCGTGTCTGCTTTTGGAGGGACGGGACACGTATGGGCACGCCAAGAAGTAGCACGCACGGAGATTTGCATGCACGAACTGAGATTTCCGGCGTGACACGAAAAAGAGCACGCGCCCATTTTTAATTGCCCCATTAAAATTTAGACTAGGAGAAAACGGATTCATATTAGAGATGGGTGCGTGTCTGTATATGATGGTACGGACACGCACGAGCCCGTCGACTAAATTTAAAGGCACGCACGCTAAGCACAATAAAACACGGGATATAGAAAGACACAAAGAAGCATGATAATACAAGAAAAAAAAGCACGGAATCACATGAAAAACTAAGCGAAACGTGAAAAATAATATTATAAACAGGGACTAAAACCCTTTAGAATATCGGTGTCTGTTCTCGTTCAAAGATTTAAAAAATAGCGGTTCTGATTCCAAATAAAAAAAAATTTATATTGGTTCCCATTCCAGTTCCACACATTTTTAAATCGGTTCCGGTACCTGTTCTTTATGGTCCCATATTATAAATAATTCAAAAAATAACTTTGGTATTATATTATTCCCTGAATAGGAACCTCTCTGGAATCGGAACCTGTAGGGGACCGCAAAGAAATGGAATCGGAATCGTTTCGATTTATGGAACCGGAATCGGAACCGTTATTAAAAATGTGTCGAACCGACATCGATATTCCAAAGCCCCTGGTTAAAATACCACGAAATTTTTATTTTCTGATGCTCGATTTTTAAATTGGAGTAGAGACTAAAGAAACATTAATGGGCGCGTGTCTGATTTTAAAGGCACGGGCCTGACAACAACTGGCACGATTTTCGGGCGTGACACGAAGAAAGCACGACAAGTGCGCATCTCTAATTCATATGTACATTGCACATTTTGTTTGAGCATACACCCAGATAAAAATACCCTCAAATCCCATTAAAATTAGTCAATAGGACAATTATTGATTTAATAGTATACAAAAAATAAATCTTTCATATAAACTGTATGGCAATGTCATGGTATTTTCTAGTATTTAATGGTATTTTCCGATTAAAATAATAATTTATCCTATTGACTATTTTTAATAGTAAAAAACTATTATTTATATAGTATTTTTTCTGGGTGTAGGCAGAGCATGTTTCAGAAGCTGCACGGCTCCAAAATAACTAGGCAATATGGCTTTAAATTTCTGTAATATTTTATAATGTGCTATACATTTATCTCTTCTCGGAAATATGTCCCAAATTTTCCTGAAGAATGCCGGAAATTTTCTCTCGATTTATTTATAACCGAAATCTTGTAGCCTAGTGTAATTTCAATCTATAACTTTATGCAAACTACTGGTTATAAATATTTAAAAAAGTAGATGACATGATTTTGTAAACACTTACCAGAAGCAGAAACAAAAGTTTTATAGTCCGACATAAATGCTCCATTCTTGATTTAGTATTTTGTTCTAACTCACTTTCCAACTAACGCCTAGCGATTGAAATTTTCTCGAAGGAGTCTGTTTGGTTCTGCTAAAACTCGTTCGTATGAATCATGCATCCATCATAATGAGTGCCATTGGTGGTGCTGGGTTTTAAAAACTGTGGTTTGCCATTGCGTATCGGTTAGTGCTACATTTAACCAAAATGAAAAAAAAATATAAAAAATATATTTTTTATTAGTAAAATAGTTTCAACAAAGATTGCAGTTCAGTTAGTTTATGTAATATAAGCAAATCATGTTGGCTCAAATATTTTCGTTCAATTAGTGCCACAGTTGTGGCATTCATTAGGGTCTTGAGTTAAAGCCGCAAGACAATGTGGCATCAAAAAAACAAAAAAAAAAAATAACAATAAACACCAATTGAAAATATCTATGAAATTGATCGGTTTTTTGTTGCATTATATATATAAACAATTTTTATTGCTTTTTCATTGTTAGCAATACTGCTTTTTGTTGTTGTTGTTATTTATTGGTTGAAACACTTTAACAGGTAATAAGTAACATTCATAAAATTACGTAATTACTGCATATTGTTAATGCCTTAAATGGCTAAAACAATTAAACTAGTCATTGGTAGCATTAACAGGGAAATCAATTAACAATAAAATGCGTAAATGTCACTTAAAACAAAGAAGCCGATAACTCCAATAACAATTATAAAATTACAAAAAAAAACACACCAAAATATTTCTTCAGGTAGCAAAAATTTGAACAATTAAAAAACGAATTCTTGGGAATTTGTTTTTTCACATATAACAAAATAACAACAAATATAGTTATTATACAACAACTAAAAAACAACATACTATAATTATTTCAAAGCACCAAAAAGTCATTAAGCATTGTTATAATGCTCAGAGTGGAATTAAAAGTAAAACTAGTTTTTATTTGCATCTTTGGTTAGTTAGTTCTTTCAACTTTAGTCAAAGTAAAAGATACAACTAAGATTAGTAATAAAGATTAAAGGCCATTTTAGCAAGTACAGAATAATCTAAACTCCGAACAAATCTTTTATTAAACAAAGTATTATATTTAGTTGTTTAAAAATATATTTTAACATTCCGAGTGGAAATTGATTAAGATAAGCCTTATTTCGCATTGATCCCAGAACAGAATACGATAAGTCCACCTAAAGTGAGCCAAAACAGAGTCGCAAGGGTAAACCTAATTTCAAATTCCGTTAATCCTGCTCTAAAGTCTATTTAATGTAACGTTTTTGTGTGTTTGCGGCAAACATATTATGTTTATTACACGAATTTCCAGTTTTTTAAATAAACATATTAACAAAAGTACTATAATGTTATGTAAAGTGTTAATAAATGAAAATGTAATTATATTAATATAAATGTATAAATACAGTTTATTTGCTGAAATTAAATTATATAAATTATATTTTTACTCCCTACCATAATATTTTCTACACTAACGGTAATCTGAATATATTTTCACGAACAGACCCACAATGATTACGACAGACACAATGATTTTGTAATCATAATACATTTATATAATCATATCATTAGAATGCTTGATATACTCGACTTTATGTTTAGCAAAAACATATGTATAATTGCTATAAATTTATTTTCTAGTCTCAATTAATATTAATTGTAGTCAGTTAGTTCTTTCATTTTTAGTCATAGTAAAAGATACAAATAAGATTAGTAACATAGATTAGATGCCATTTCAGCAAGTACAGAATAATCTACACTCTGTACAAAGTTTTTATTATGCAAAGTATATTATTTAGTTGTTTAAAAAGATATTTTAACATCCCGCGTGGAAATTGATTAAGATTAGCCTTATCTCGCATCTGTCCCTGATCAGAACAGGGGTGATTATCCCTATCAAAAGCCATCTGAAATGAGTCTGATCAGGATTGACTAGGGTAATCCAAATTTCATATCCATCGTAATCCGTTAATCCTGATCTAAAGTCTACTATTGGAACGTTTTTGTGTTTTGCAGCATACATATTAAGTTCATTACATGAATTTCTAATTTTTTTAAATAAATATGTTAACAATTATTACGTAAAATATAAATATATGTAAATTCTAATTTTAATAATATAATTATATGATTACAATTATATTTCCTGAAAATGAATTTTATAAATTATACTTTTATTGTGAATCAACAAATATTTTCTACACTAACGGCAATCTAAATATATGTTCACGTACTAAATCATAGTGATTAAAACCCACAATTATTGTTGTAATCATAATGCAATTAAGACAATCATATAATTAGAATGCTTGATACATTCAATTCTACGTTTAGCGTAAATATCAATAATATTCTCTGATGTATAATGATTGTCGTAAACATATAAGAATGTAAACAAGCATATGTATAATGATTACAAGAATCATTGTAATTATACAACAGAGACAATAATATTAATAAAAACACAACCACACAGAAAAAAATTCATCAATATGATGAATTTATTCATAAATATTATGAATTTCTTAACCAACTACCAGATTCATCATACTGATACCACCGTTAATTAAATGACATTGATATTCACTAAATATATATATATATATATATATATATATATATGAACTTATTCGTACTATCGAACATAATAGTGAAGAACGAAATATTCAATACATTAAATTTGATGAATTTGTTCATAATATTTATGAATATAATTTTGTATACGAATTTTTCAAAAAAAAAAATTTTAGAAAAAAATTCGAAAGAAAAGTGTTGTTGTAAAAATTGTATTTAAAAAATAACAAAAAAATATATTTCTTGAAAAAATTTCTCAATTTAAAATGGAAAATGTCATCTTCATATTATCTATTTCAATTTTAAAGTCAAATTTCATTTAGAATTTTCTCAATTTCAAATCAAAAATCTCAATTTTATTTGGAATTTTCCCAATATCATATGGAAAATCTCAATATCATTTGGAATTTTCTCAATTTCAGTTGGAAACGGTGTAGTGCATGCTAAACATAATAATGCGTCACGGAAACATATTTATATTCAGGTCGTTACAAATCACGTTATATTTTAAACATATTTATGTTTCGGTTCAAATATTTATTTTGTTTGGATGTAGTAATTATTATGTTTTTTATACAACATACACCATTTTAAGGGGTAACATCAAAATGTTTCCGTGATATCATAATGTAAATCAGTGCACATTACAACACTGTTCAAGTCTCAAGACAACTCCGTTTACAAATGATTTATCAGGTAATTATATATTATGTTTACATAAAATTCCAAACAAAATTATGTTTGGGAGAGCCATTTTTTTGCAGCGTGTGTAGGGTGCCGTTTTTTATTATTTTAACCCTTTAAAGCATGCCGAATCAAATACACACCAGATGATTACACAGTGCATATTTTCCCTATCATGTTTTCCTATAATGTTTTCCTATCACATGCTTATAATTTTATCTGTTTTCGCACCTAGCCTCACTACATTATTTCCGTATGACATTATATATCGCTGCGTGTATTTTCCTTCTTTTTAATGAAATATTTCAAATACAAACACTAAAAAATATTCAGAAAAAATGTCAGTAAGAAAAAGTTACAACATTTTTTCGAAAATTTGACAGCTAAAATATTGGAAACTTAAATTTAAAAAAATAATTAAGAGAGCTTAGAGAATTGTGAAGTTTTCATCTGCAGCATGTCGAAATCGAGCGATAAATTGCGATATAAACTACCAAAAATGGCCTTTTTTGCAGCTTTGAATTTTTGCAAAATCTCGACGTGGGGGCAAATTCTGAGTACGCAGTATGAATCAGGAGACCGAAATCTATCAGAAATGCTAAGTTTCAGTTCGGTAGAAAATCCTTGGAGAACAGTGTGATATAAGAATAACATATAAGAACTACTTGAGAACTACGGCAAAAGTACGGCAAAAAATGAAAGAAAAATAAATAGTTTGATTGACATTTTTTTGTTTGATGAACAGCATTCTTCAATATGTAGTAAAATTGTATTTTATGTTGTATTTTATGTTCTTGTTCATTAATATGATGAAACGTATACTTCACACACAATTCATCATATTGAAGAACACTTTTTCGACAGTTACCAAGCGTTCATCATGTTTATGATCGCATTCATAACATTGATGTCGTTAGTCATTAATATTATGAACGGTGATACAATGAATAATGGTTTGAAGAACGGAATTCATCAATATGATGTACATTTTTTTCTGTGCATCAACTTTTTTTAATTTAAATGTACATATTGTTACGAAAAAGATGTAATTTTCCCCATAGTACAGGCAATCAACCATAATAAATGAGACGGAAGACACTTCAGCGCACTAAGCAATGTGTTAGAAAGAGACGGAATATCATTCAGCACACTGATACAATGTGCGAGAAAGGGATAGAAGATCAGCGCATTAGAAACATATAAGTGCGAATGAGATGCCAATAGCATGCGTTATTCACGAAACGAGTAGAAGGTTTACGAAACATGTCGAAGATAGTCTAATCGTGTCGAACTGATGCATGCAGTATATAAGGGCGCCTCATCTGAGGCACAGCACTTCAGTAGTAATTGGAAAGTGGTCGAGTACATCTCGAGTGATAAATGTCAAGTTAAATAGTGGACATTCAGAAGTTGTTAGAATTTATAATTAGTAAAGTTAATTGTTATAATTTAAACCAAACATAAAAGTCTTTTTATTTTGTACGCAATCCAGAGATACGAACTCGTAGAACAGTTTTCTGTAGACTAAATGTTTATGTCAAATTTTAAATTGCTAGAAGTAAACGTTATTGTCCCATTTAGAATAAACACTACTCTAATAATACAAATTTTAGATTTTCTATGCATCAATTTTATGTATCTTCCGATATTGTTCATATGACAAATCGTGTTAAATAGTGTAATTAGTATATCGACATTTTAATAAAATTCAAGCATTAATATTATTTGATTTATTATCCCAACTAACATTTTATAGTCCCTAATAAAATCATATTTGCTGTAATAATACATATTGCGAATTAAAATCAATCAGCTCTCAAATATTTCCGTTCTTTATTAGCTATAACTACCGGATTCTAAAATTATATATGCATAATTATATTAATTTAAAATTCACAACTAATGAAGCGTATTATAAATTTGGTTATAGAATCATTTTGATTCTGGGAAATATCTATAATAGCTACTTTATAGCTGAAGATAATAAAAATGGAATTCGAATTAAAATATAAAGTTTTGGCAAATTGTTTAATTAGTTTCTACACCTGAATGTTTAATTTAAAATAAAACAAAAAAAATCTATGCAGTTTAATTATATTGTATCTATTCAAAACCAAAGGTGTCCAACTACAAGACAAGTTCAATGTTTCTGTCTGTCAGTTTTGATTTAAAATCGTGACTCACTTTGTCAATGAGTATTTGGCGAACATCATTTATGAACGACTTGCAAGAATTCTTTCCTATGCACCTTGACATTTAATGGATTTATTTATATATATTTTTTTTATTTAAGCATAGATTTAAGTTTGAATTTATTTATATGCAACAATCAGTTATTTCTGTGAATATCTATATGACGGTGTGCAATTGTTTTGCTGTACCTAATCGAAAATGCACAATGGAGTTATCGACAAAACGTTGTTCACAAAATTTGTTATTAAACACGAGCAAAATGATAATGTTTTGCAATAACCTAAATAATTATAAAAAAAAATAGTTTTAAAATAAATTAAAAAGCTAAATCGTTTTTTCATAATAATTCAAAATATTTCTAATGAATTTGATAGTATTTGATAATTTCATAAATGCAATATTAAAGGTATAAATACTGTTGTTTTAATGTTTTCTTTGAAAAGATATTGTTAGCCCCAGCGCAGATTTGAACATGGGACCTTTCGGCTCGCATTCCAATGTTCTAATTACAGAGCTACCAGCTACCAGTCCTGTATAGAACATTGGCCGAGCTCTCTCACCATTTTGAGCTGTGCGTGTTGTGTTATATTTGTACTCAAAGTGGTGGGACCTACAGTTTATTGCCGAATCCGAACGGCGGGTGAGAGCTTTTTCATAGGCAATGGTTTTACTCTCGTAGGTTTGCCATTTACTGACGAGAGGTAGCGCGGTATAGAAAAATGTTCTCTATGAAAATATGTTGTTAGCCCCAGTCCAGGCTTGAACCGGGGACCTTTCGCCTCGCAGTCCAACGCACTAACCACTGAGCTACCGCGGCTACTTTTTTCCGATAGTCTTAGTATTTAAAAGCATAAATTTCATAAACTCATTAAAATTTATTTTTTAACTTATTTTATTGTCTGTCAAAAATTGTTCAATTTCATAAAAATAAACATGTATTTTTTTCTAATTTAATTTTACCAAATTTTATTGTTCACAATCACAGACAGAGTAAAATTAAATGCCCAATAACAAACGGAAATAACTACAATAAACTGTCAAATTATACATAACATTGACATTCCGATCAAACAGTTTGCATTGTTGTCACCAAAAACAACAAGTGTCTGTCTGCTAACCGAATTAAATGTAACATTATTTGTTAAACACTAACTTAAGTACTTAGCGTAGCAAAATAAACTTTATAGAGTTGCCAAATATTGTAATATTCACTTTAATATTTATTAGAAATCTCGAAAAGTTATGGTTAATACATAAAATATGTGGGAAAAACAATGGCCGCATATTTATAGACAATTTAAAGACAACTTTAGAATTAATATCGACTTTTTGACAATTTTCAAAAAAGAAACTTATTCCCCCTTCTGTATTTCAAAACGCTAATTTGACGTCAAAAACTCGTCACACAAATTTAGTATTTCATGTTACTTGACTTTTAAAACTTTGAAACTTATTTAAAATTACGTCACTTTCGTCTAATATACATGCGTTTCGAAATACAGAAAATGGGTTTAAATCTCAAAAGGCTGATTTCATTTTCAAAGTCGACTTTAAATTGTTTATGAATGCGTCAAAATGTTTAGTGTTATTTTTTTTTTTTTTAATGAAAAAAGTATGAAATATGAAAAAAAAAATGATTTGTCAGTGATATCAATCAGAATCAGAAATATCAATATTGGCATGATGTCTTCCGATTTTGATGAAATTTTGTGGAGACGTAGTGTTTGAGAAATAAAAAATAACTGTGTACTTAGTATTTTTAGCAACCAAGTTATGAGCAGGGCGCCGTTTTTGATGACCTGAAATACCTTAAAAATCACCACTAAAATGACCCTAAAAACGACAAAAAAAATGATAGTTCTGTTGAATCAATTCTAAATTATATATATTTAAATTATATATTTAAATTATATATTTAAATTATATATTTAAATTATATATTTAAATTATATATTTAAATTATATATATTTAAATTATATCGGCAATCTGTCTACTTTCTCCAAGAGACTTTAAAATTAGTGGTTTCGTATGGGGGGAGATATAAGTAATCTACCCAATTAAATCCCTTGAGATCGAAGTGTAGGAATTTTTCTGTATTCAATTCTTAAATATGTACATTGTAGAATAGAGACTTTAATTATTTTCATATCCAAATTAACCAATGTTTAAATAATTTTCTTTATGCAATTGCATTGGTATGGGTAACGAAGAACATTATCAAGTTTTAATTGGAATTCGATATAAATACAGTATGTAGTAAAAGTTATTGCATATGTAGTAATATTTTAATATTTAGCAAGAAGTTACATAAATAACAACAATCATTTTTGATTAACTAATATTTTCGAATTGTAAATAAATGCGAATTGTAAAATTAAATGAGAATGTGTTATATTTTAACATTAGCTTGATGTAAAATAAATACAGTATGTAGTAAAATTTAAAGCAGATGTAATAATTTATTTACATATTTGAGGACGTATAAATAAAGACAAAATCTAGTTCTTTTAATACAAATTTATTCAAATTTTGCAATAATGCAGTAAAATTATGTAGTTATTTTTCATACAAAAATGTTTTTCAAAAACATCAATGTAGTAAACACAAATAAATATACTCTTGAACATAAATTCAATACAAAGTGATTTATTTTAAAGACATTTTTATTTATATTTAATACAGTAATTTTTTCGTTGCAGCCAAATCTTGTATAGGCCATTTAAAGCATTATTTAACCGATATACATAGTTTATTGAAGCTAATGGTTTTTATAAGCTCTTTGATCACGTATTCAAATAAAAATAATAATTTAAAAAATAAAATACATTTAACTTAGAAAAAGTTATATATATTTTTCAAATCACTGATACGTATACGCCCCACCCTTTTAAAAATAATGAAAATATATATGGGCCATTCCACACCAAATCGACCAGCGGTTGGAACTCACCTTCTTCGATTTCAATTAAATTTTGGGAATTGATAAAGGATATTGAGACATGCACTAACCAATTTTTTTTTATTTTTTCCGACCACTACTTCCAGAGATACAGTTGGAAAAAAAAAACTCAAAGTTGGAAAAAAAGGGCCAAAAATCACTTTTGTATGGTTGTTCATATTTAAATATCTCTTAAACTAGAAATGATGGATCGAGTTAAAGCTAATAGAACAAGCTTTCAGAAAAATTCAGTTGTAATTTCTAAACGTGAACATGTGGCCCGTGGACATTATCCTTGCACTTCAAAATGGAAGTCCTTAAAAAGGACCCTTTTTAAAGTTCTGTAAAAAATCCTAAATTTTCGTCAATTTATTGTTAATGCTCATGCAAAATTTCAAGATGGTATTTTGATGACATCATATTTTAAAAAATAATTTTCTAAATTTTTATTTATTTTTTGTATAGTAAAGAATTTTTTAGAGCATGGTTAGAGCATGTCTCGATACCCTTTAGCAGTTGCCAAAATTTCATTAAAATCGAAAGGGTAAAATCTCAAATTTGACTTTTTTTGGTCGATTTGGTGTCGAAAGGCCCATATATTTTTTTGAAATCCTGGAGTTTTCCGTAGTCAAGATTTAAATTTCAGTTACCGATTCATATTATATTATAACAAGCTAAATATAAAATTAAAACAATGAGGAAAATTAAAAATTATAACTATTAAAGTTAGAATTTATTTTTTAAAATAGTATTAAAATTGGAATTTTGAGTACTTTTTTTAAAGAGTTGGCAACTCTGACATCACTATTAACCTAAAGAATGGCTCAATTAACAATTGATATAGTTTCAATAAAGACGGAAAGAAAACATGGCCCATACAAAGAGCGGCTCAGAGGCTAATACTAGCCAGCAGCAAGTGTGACAATGAGAGTGAACGATTTCAGCTGTTGTTGTTATTATTATTATTATTGTTGTTGTTATATTTAATTTTTATTACCGCACTTATTTTGTTGTTATCATATATGTGGCTTGGGAAGGTAAAGCGATGGGCAGCAACAGCAGCACATTGAAAAACCTAGTCGAAATGTTAACAAAATTTGTCCTCAACACATCCATCGACCAGAATGTGATCTATTTTTTAATGGATGACATAAAGTTTAATGCACTTTAAATGGTGTGGCTAACATTGTATAAAATATTTGTTAAATTGAGCAGTTTTGACCAAAACAATGTGTGAAGTGTTAACTGTAAACTTGAACCGTGCCAAGCAAACAGTTTATTGCACTCGCGCTGCTTGCGACAAACGCTTGCACAGCAATTGTTGCAACAACAATAACAACAACAATAACAACAACAATAACAACAACATTTCATTAATAACTTGTACGCGTATATTTAATTGTTTTGGCCATATTTTGTTTTAGCCAATATTTGGATGTTTGCAATGACGTTGAATGTGACTGAAGAAATAAATCGAAAATATTTAAAACAAGTTTTTTATTTTTATATTTTTTTTTTTTGCACCAAGTACAACCTAAATATTGTAGTTGTTGTTGCAATTGTTAGCTGTTTCATGCGACAGCTACAACAGCAACAACAACAAGCAAAACACATACAACAGCCAAACAACAATTGTTGTTACCAACTCGACTAAAATGCCAATAATAACTATTGTGGTAGTAGAAGTATTGCTTTCGCTTCTAAACAAGCTTTTGAACACCCACACCCACAAGAAAATCTTAGCTTAAAGCGTTAAAACAAGAATGAATAAAAAATCATTATGCACAAATATCAAATTATTTTTTCTGATCAATCCCAAACACATTAGAATATCTAAATCGATTTCGTTTTTGTTTTATCCCACATTTCAGTTACGGGTTTAGTTTGATAAATAAATGGTTTCAGTATAGCAGTTCCAATAAATGGGGTTTTCTCCATATTTAACAAAAAAAAAAGAATTATTTGACTAAAAATATAAAACAAAAACATTTGAATTATAATTTTTACTTTTTTCAATAAAATTAAATAAGGCGTTGGAAATGAAAATTTTGGAAAAAATGAGTTAAACCCAGATTCGTATTCTACACCATTTACAATTGTAATTCAAAAAAAAATAAATTGATATTCAAAAGACACTAATTGAAATTCAGAAATTCCATTTGAACTTCAAAACACATCAATTGAAATTCAGAAATTCCATTTGAAATTCAAAAGACATCAATTGGAATTCAGAAATTCCATGTGAAATTTAAAATACACTAATTGAAATTCAGAAATTCCATTTGAAATTCAAAAGACATCAATTGGAATTCAGAAATTCCATTTGAAATTCAAAAGACATCAATTGAAATTATGAAAATTTCGTTTGATTTTCAGAACTTCAATTCAAATTCAATTGAAATTCAATTCAAATGAAAATTAAATTTCAAATGGAAATTTCTAAATATCAAATGTAAATTTCTTAATTTCAAATGGAAAGATTCTGAATTTCAAATATAAATTTCTAAATATCAAATGAAATTTTCTGCAAATTTCTGAATTTCAATCGATGTCTTTTGAATTTCAAATGAAAATTCTGAATTTCAATTGATGTCTTCTGAATTTCAAATAGAATTCCGAATTTCAAGTGATGTCTTTTGAATACAAATGAAATTTCGGAATTTCAATTGTACTTTCCGGATTAAATTTGTAAATGGTAGCTATTGTTACATTTATAGAATTTTAAACAAATTCATAATTTTACATTTTAAAACACTAAATTACTTGAAAACGAGTACGTCACAAATCAAAAAATAGATAAGTCACATAGATAGATTGGAATAGTCCAGAATCTCGTAACACAAAGCTCTAATTTCAATATTTTTTACATTATATTTGGTTTTTAATGCACTTTACTAACATTTTCTTAGTGCACATTTTTCTACAATTAAAAATTCATAAAAGTGTGCATTAAAATTGGTCAACAAATCTAAAACTAACTAAGTCCATATTTAAAATCTTTATATCTTCAAGATTATAGCACCCAAATTAGGGGAATATGTTATGCAAATTCGTCATTTTAATTTACCATCTGTTTAAATATACGTTTTTCGTGTTTTTTCTCAAAATGTTGCCATAGGATGTACTTTGCAATTTTTGATTCCCAACGCTTCAAATATTGTTTGAATATTTTTAATTTCTTTTAAAAACCGTTTTCAAACAGTTATAAAACTGAAACTATTACTGAAATATAAATTTAAAAACTTTTGCTTTGTGATGCTAGAAGTTTAAGTTTTTTTTTTAACTGAATGTAGAACCTAAAACCTGATTTGCATCCGCACACAGATTTGCACCCACGAACTCAGATTTCCGGGCGTGACACGGCCATGGTCCAAAAAAGTTAAAGTGTTTCACATTGTTCCCCTAAACTTTTAATGCAGTTTTGTTGCCAAATGTAGGAGCATTTCAAATCAGTTCTTAATTTTTGTAATTAATTGCTTTTGCGTAAAAAAACTAATTTCATATTTAAAAAATTTGATTTTTAATATAAAATAGAAATGAATGTGAGAGGGACGAAAAAAAATTTAAACTCTTGGTATTCTTCATCAATGTCTTCTTTAACATATTTTCCTTCATCTGCGTTATCTTCTATCTCTTAATATTACATCTATTAAACGAATTTCTTATAAATTGTATGTTCATATTTGACTAAATAAAAAATATTTTGAACATTTTCTTAAACAAAAAACGGTCAGACCAGAGAGCAATTTTTATTCCGAATCACAGGAATTTGAATCACACATTGAACATCTCTTTAATCGAAATAGTCGATTTAAAGAATTTTGGCCATCTTTTTTCAATTTGGGCCACTGTGGAATTATTTTAAATCCGATTTTGATTTTATTGATTTTCTTCGATTTACAGATCTTACAAGCAAATCTGAAGAAATATACTTCGTCTACAAAATTTTAAGAGGCTAGAGACATTATAACGAAATTACAATTACATTTGAAAGATTCAACGTTCATAACCGAACATTTTACACACTTTTTGCTACATAAATCAGCTTAGAAGCGACCAGGTTAGGAAACATTCGGCATTTAGCTATAAATTAAAATAAATTCCATATTAAAAACTTTTAAAGGTTTTGAGTTATGAACGTTCAAATTTAAACATTTAGACTTAATTCAGCTAGAACGTCTCTATCGGTCAGGGTCCGCACTATTCGGTATTAAAAGTGGGAATGGCGTGAAAGGGTATTCAATCAGCTATAACTTAATTCAGCTATAACTTAGCTTAACTGCTTTTAACTGGCAGATGTTATGAAAGTTCCAAACCGAAATTTAGAAAAAATATACTTTTTTTTATATCTTCCATAGCATGCAAAATAAACAATCGTTTCTTTTTGAAAAAATTAATCAAATGTCCAGTATTTAAAAATAACCTTTGCGCTCAGGTCTTTAAAACTCACGGAGATATTAGAACTCAAAATGAAAAAATTCAAAAATTTTCACATTTTAATAATTTTAAGAGGTTCAAAATTGGACACCAAATATTTTAAAGTATCTAATATTATCAATCATGCAAAAAAATATATATATTTTTGTTGTATATACTAAAATTGGAAAATAAAAAAAAAAAACAATTTGGCTTATTATACAGCAGAATCTAAACAGTCTATATATTTATTCATTTATTTATGTATTTATTTATTTATTTATTTATTTATTTATTTATTTATTTATTTATTTATTTATTCATTTATTTATTTATTTATTTATTTATTTATTTATGTATTTATTTATTTATTTATTTAATTAATTATTTTGTGTATCTTTAAAACATATTTCATCAACTTCCAAGCAAACAAAAAAATCCGCATTCTAAAATATTCACTATATCAAAAGATACAGTGAATATGGCCGATGAAAAATGTTTCTGAACCACTGCTTACATATCACAAGGGCTCACTTTTATATGGATTTACATATTCAATATTTAAATATATATTATAAGCATTTTTCGGTAAAAACCCGTATATTTGCATTATTCAATATAAATCCATATTTTTGATAAAAAAACGGACTCAATGTCTTAATTTCGACAAATTTCCACTATAATTTTGATATTTTTAAACATATTTGGATTATAATCGATAAAATCAAACTATCTTACTGCAGGAAACTATATTTGGATATAATAGATTGTAACAAATAGATTGTAATTTGTATTAAATTTGGTTAGGTGTAAAGCAAAAGCAAGGTCACAGTAATCTGTTTGAATAGAACGTATATTCTTATCATACAAAAGAGTTTTGAAGGATTAATAGAGTTCATTTTTTTTTGATAATGAACTCAAACACATAATGGTTCAGTATAAGACATTTGTTTAAATACGAAAAATATGATTTAATCAACCCCATCATGAATATTTTTTCCACACGTAGTTCAACATTAGCAAAAAAAACGTTGCTTGAAAAATAATTTTATTTCAGTGCAATTTATTTTTTTTCAAGGTAAAAATGTAATAAGAGAGCTGAATAATTAAAATAAAACAAATTGTAAATCCATATTATATGTTTTGGATCCATTTTTTTAAATTTGTTGAAGCATATTTTAAGTTTTATGAGCCATATTTGTCTAGTTTTTTAGTACATAATCCATACGTATTTTTCTAGTTTTTCGTTCATATAATTGATAGCCCTGATCATTCAAATCTTACTTTTATGATCTAATATACAATATAAGGAGGTGAGATATGATATATAAAAATTTTGTGACACCTAATAATCGCGTTTAAAAAAAAGAAATGGAAAAAATTAGTACCGAAATTTTGGGATTGCCAATCAAAATAACGTGAATATAACTTGAATTCTACTAAATTCTAAATTTGTAGTCGTTGGCATAATTTCATTACTTTTTAATAGCCCTTATGATAAATGTTTGATATCATGCAAGGATATCGCTGCTATTATTTTTTTATAAAGCTGTATGTATAAACTTTCCTTTTTTGTTAGTTGTAATACGAATTTCAATAATTCGGTAATACTCCTTGGATCCTGAAACTTGTTTCCAATCCCGAAATTCCGAGATTGTTGCCTCGAGATTGGAACACCTAGTACCGCTATGCCGGAACCGTTTCACAGTCAAATTTAAAACAGTAATCGAAATAGAAACTAGGTAGAAACCGATATCGAAACCGTTTCGTGTTTCAAATCAGCCTTTTAACAAATGTTTAACAAATCCTTTAGTACAAATGTACTAACTATTTGTAGTAATTACTTTTATTGCTGCTGTTGTTGTTGTTGTTGTCTGTACAGCAAAGTAAAGTCCATTGCAGTTGCAACACGTGATTGTTATTTTTGTTTGTGTTTTTTTTTTATATAAATTGTAAGTAATTGTTGTTGCTACTGCTGCAATTATATTTGAAATGTTAACTTATTGCATTTGGCCACATTTTCATTTGATTGTGTAATAATTTGGAATTTGCTGTAGTAGGGAAAAACAAACTTTAAAACGAAGAAGAACAGTACAAAAAAACACTAAAAGTAGCAGAACAACTAATACTAGGTACAAAAAAATTGAAGAAAAAAAAACCAACTGAAAAATAAAAACGCAGGAATTTCTAGCCATGGCTGAAAGAAACTTTCATCCATGACCTTGAAGTATTTTCATGCCAACTGAGACACACAAACTATATGTATGTGGTTGTTGTTGTTAATACTGTTTTTGTTGCTCTTGTTACCAATCATTTTGTACGCTGTTTTGTTTTTGTTTCTAGCAACAATTTCTGCGCTACATTTGCGGCCGTCGCAACGTAGCTTTTAAAGCCCAGTTAATGAGCAGACATGCGACGCATGTGCAGCGATTTTTTTTTATTTTTTCTTTTGCTGACCAACAACAAATTTTCGCGTTTTACATGTATTTTTAATTTTTTTGTATACAATATTTTTGCTGTTATTAGCCTATGATATGTAATTATTTCTATTTTGAAAAGAAGGCATTTTTTTTTTAAATTTTTTGCTACTTACCAACTCCCACATTTGTGGCCAACAGAGACAGACTAGTGGCAGCTTGTTTGCGGTGCAATATTGTGGTGATTGTTGTTGTTGCTGTCTTTGTTTGTTGTTATCGCCAAGTCCCGTTGTGGCTGTATTTACTGTAGTAGTCTTGGCTTAAAAGCCGTTATTAAGCCGTTTTAAGAGCTGTTTTTAAGTTTTAATTTTTTTTTCTTTATCAAGCTTAGGATAAATTTTGCTTTTGCGTTGACTTAAGTTTGTTTTTGTTTTGAACGCGACTCCAAACTGGCTGCAATTGGCCACAAAAAAAAAACACAAGCGACTCAGTCACTTCACTCACTCTGCCACTAACGCCGTTACAAAGCCAAGTGTAAAGCGTTGTTTTTTGTATTTGTAATTGTAGCTGTTGTTGTTGTTGTTCTTATTATTATTAATGTTGTTGTTGTTGCAATGGCATACGAAATATCGCGTGTTATTGACATAGTTTACTTTCGGTTTTGGCCAAATTGTTAAAAAGTATTTTTTGAAATTGCAAAAAATACGAGAATTTTTTAAAAAATTTAAAATGTTTTTATTATTATTAATAAAACTTTTTAATTCTATTTAGTTAAAACTTAAGCCTTTTTTTATTACTCACACACACACTCTGAAAACATGTATTTAACTGACTTTATCGAATAAGTCTTTAGTTAAGTTTTGCAAAATAATTTTTCATGTCCTTAAATAGTTTTCAGCTGTGTTTTTTGTTTGATTATTTTTTTTTTTAATAAAAGTTTTTTTTTTAATTTATTTTAATTTTTCACAATTTTAGTTTTAATTTCGCACACTTGAGGCTTTTGCAAATCAACTGCAAGAATTCTTGTTGCAGATCACCGTCTCCGTCGTCGTCGTCGTCGTCTTCTACTCAGTGCTCTTTGTACAGCACACGTCTTAAGCGCTTCAGCTTCGGCGTTCAACTGAATTTTGAAATATTGCAGCTCACGCTGGTGAACTGCGGCTCAAGCAGCTGAGAGAGTGGCAAAGACTGTTGCAAAAGAATCAAACGAAAAAAAAAATTACGTTAGTACAAGCTAAGGCAAGTAACATAAACCTGGCTTAAACACAGCGCATACTAGAAATGGCAACAAAACATAGCAAAAGAAATACAACAACAACAACAAAACAGCTGCAATTCCAGCGCAACACCCAGCGGTAAAAATCATCGTCATATTTAAATATCACGATCCACTTTCCGCATTACATTAATCCAAGTAATTAATACAAGTCAATCACCTTCCATGGCACCATTATATTGATATTGGAACATCGAAACAAACGAAACATCCGTAGGACACGTAAGATAATCTAGTCCATTCTTAACGAAGAAACCTGATCTAAAGTCTAAACACAGACCAATTCTTTGTCCAAACTACTTATTACGTTCTCTCAACCGCTTAATGCGTTCTTATATTCAATACTAAAAGAGTTTTATTTTGGACTACAACCAATTTCGAACATATTTAAAACAATTTGTAGTGTGTATAGGTATTTATTTTTTGAAGCGCCAACCGAATATGGCAATACCTCCAACAAACTTCGAATGAAGTTAGTGGTTAAAACTAACTTTTTCGTTCTTGCAACCTCATGTCAAAAGATAATTTTTTTTTTTGTGTGTATTTAAAGTTACCTGATCCAACACTTATGAAAAATCTAATTGGAAATCGTGTTATTGTAATCTGGTAGTGATTTAATTTAAAAAAAAAATATGCACCGAGAATAGAGATTTGTTGCGCCAACTAAGCCCAACTGTAAACAGCTTAGTCGGTTCTTATAGTCAAAACTAAAAGAGTTATAGTTTGGACGACAACCAATTCCTAACCTCCTAACTTGGTGTGTGTATATGCTAAAATTGCAAGCACCAACCGAATATGGCAGTTCCGTTACCAAATTTGTAGAAATCTCGTTTAAACCGAATGAATTTAGAGTTGTTGCAACTAAATTTTTCGTTCATCAAACATAATGTCAAAAGTTCATTATTCTGAGTGTATATGTATATGACAATAAGATATTCAAATAAATTAAAATAAATACATTTTTTTTTTAATATATTGAAATATCTCTGACTTACAAAAGTAATGAATTATTATCATTACTAATTAGACAACATATTGAGTTCAGAAAACTATTTTTTGTTTTTAAATGAATTTGAGAAGAATTTAAATATTCCTCGAATGATAAGAATTAAATAGAATTACTGTTCAGACTACCTGTTCCGGAAAGTAACTTCAAATAGTGTCTCGTTTTGAATTAGACACTGATGTGGCAGCCTGATTATTACCATATTTAATGTCAGGTAAGACAACGATATAATCATTAAGGTATATCTTAATGAGGTATATCTTAATGATATCTAAATTATTATTTATTAGGCAAACTTATCGTTTGTCATATTCTTTAATAATAAGAAAATTATACAGGTTTCTATATTTTTCAACTTATCTAGAACGATATCACAGTTTTAACAGTTTAGATTTTAACAGTTTAGATCAATAATGTTGCGTCGGTGGCTCCATTTGTTACTGCATTGGACTACGAGACTTTTGGCTGTTGCGTTGGACTACGAGACGAAAGATCCCGGGTTTCATCATTAAGGTCCATAATAGGTCCGACCACTCTGAGTACAAATATAACACGCTGAACTCAAATGGTTCTTTAGACTTGTAGCGCCAAACTATTATTATTAATAATAATAATAGTTTGGCACTACAGTCCTATAAGAACTTAGGCTGAGCTCTCTCACCATTTTGAGTTGTGCGTGTTATATTTGTACTCAAAGTGGGACCTACAGTTTATTGCCGAATCCGAACGGCGGGTGAGAGCTTTTCATAGGCAATGGTTTTACTCTCGTAGGTTTGCCATTTACTGACGAGAGGTAGCGCGGTATAGAAAAATGTTTCTATGAAAAGATGTTGTTAGCCCCAGTCCAGGCATGAACCGGGGACCTTTCGGCTCGCAGTCCAACGCACTAACCACTGAGCTACCGCGGCTACCAATTATTACTATTTTTATTATTACTATTTATTAAATTCGACAGTATTTTTTATAGTTTTTATTTCAATGTTTTAGTATAAAATAAATTGCATTAGGACAACAAATTATTTAATAAGCAATTTTAGAACAATTGACTCATTTTTCCCGCAGGGTAGGCACCATCCAGTATTTTATTTAAAAAGTCAAGAATAGCAGTTATTTACTTTTTCATATCATAAGGTAGTTACTTTAATATATCTGAAAAATCAACTAAAGTTCACTAAGGTATTTAAAAGTTGTATTTTAAAACTTTACCGCTGGGGCACTTCTTGCGAGTGAACGAACAAAGAGCCAACGTTCGCTTAATAGCCGCGATCATAAAGAGCGGCTGCTGTGTGCCATACACACTACAAATTCACTCTCACTCTTATTTAAATTTATTTTTCCATCTTCTTTGTTAAATTTTTGAATTTTTGTTTTGCTTCATCTTTTTGTATTGGCCATATCCGAGTGTTTGTTGCCAATTCTTTAAGTCGATGCTTAATTTTAGCACGCTCGGTCTTAATGTTATCTCTCTCTTTTTGTGCAATTATGTTGTCACTCTCTCTCCCTTTGTTAACCAGATGCATACCGATACCGTGCATTTAATTTGACCAATAATAAAAAAAATATTTGGTTTGTAAAATAGGATCGATTCTTATTATATATAAATTATTTAATTTTGAAAACTAATTTGAACGGGAAAATCTTATTGGGGTTGAGAATGTAGGCTTATTTTAACAAATGTACCTAGAGAATAAGAAAAATATTTGCAATAAAATAAGAATTTTTGTTGAAACACAATTTCTGTCAACTTGTTATATTCGATTGCTGAGTTACTGACAAAATTGTCCACACACATTTCACCGTACAATTCTTCCTCGATACAATATTTCCGCAGACAATTCATTCCAGAAGCAATTCTTCCCCGAACAATTATTTCGCAGACAATTATTTTACAAATAATTCATTTCTTAGTTTGAAAAAAAAAATACTGGATCAATTTTTAAATATTTTCAAATGTTTTAAGTTTTTTCTAAAACTTCATTAGCTTTTTTTTGCAGTATTAGACAAATGTAAGAACTATAATATCACATTGATCGATATCAATTTGTTAACTATTCCCATAATGCACAATATGCACATTGCGAATAGAGATAAGGGTGGAGTCACGTCAATAAATAATTAAAATAATAATTGTAAATACAACAAAATATAATAACAACTGTTTACATTCAACAACTCAACATAGACCATGTGAAAAACGGACAACTGACTGACATGTTGCGATAATTTTCACACCATTCTCCATTAAAGATCGATTAACCGCACACATTTCTGCAGATTGCAGATCGTGACCAGAAGCTTTCGCTGTTGACGATCAACAGAATACAACTAATTTGAGTTGCAGAACAAGAACAAAATGAACACAAATTAGCACACATAACAATAAATAATATTATGAAATAATAGAGTATTTTTTTAATTTAAACCCAACTTTAAAAATAAATTCTATTTTTTGACAAATTTTGTATAAAAGAATTCTTAAAAAGCTGAATTTAAATTTAAAGTTGACTTTAAATTTAAATTGAATATGCGCCAATATATTTTAAACTTTTTATAAGTACTACGTAGTTGTTATGCATAAAATTGTGTTGCATAGTTTTAGGCTTTCAATTAAAGTAACGCACAGTGGGGCCAAAAAACAAATTTATCAAAGAAATAAAAAAATGTAATTGTTTTAATATTTTTTTCTGTTATTATATTTATTAGTTCAATTTATTGTAAATGCAAAATAATTTCAATTTCGTTGTAAATCTAAACATTTACATTTTATTTATATGAATCTCAATAATGTTACAGCATAATTGAATTAACTAAATACTATTTAAATTGAATGTTTACTGCATTCAGATACGAATTCAAATTGACTCCTGATAACGCATGTCAATTTTCGAATAATACTTGAAAAGCAGCATTTAATATATATTTTTTTTAATATATTTTAAATTGTTTTAATGTTTAACTAAATCTACCTTCCGTTTTTATCAATATTACTCAATAATTTATTAGAATGTGTATAAAAATAAATAAAAGCTACATAATACTTTAAACGAATCTTTTATCCAATCTGTCGAATCGATCTACTTGGTCTTAGAAACATCTGATACTTAGGGTAGAGCGTATTTATAGTTATAGCATATGTAAAACTTTCTTTATTTTAATATATAATACGTATAAATTAATATTGTTAAATGTCTTATTTTTTTATATGTATAGAAATGCTTAATATGTTATTTAAAAATTTAAACATACAATTTTAAGTGCAATTCTTAAATACGTCTGTTCGTATTACGCATAACGAATACTTTTATTTCGTACTTTTGCTCATAAAAATTGATTGTATTTGTATTTCGTAATGTGACGTATTTAAGAACGTTCTGTGTTTAATACAAAATACATAAAATAGTTAAGATTACAGACATATTAGGAAAACTTCGCGCCAGTTTGATACGATTTCGCACAAACAACCAAAATTCATAAAATAGACAACCTGCAGTATATGAAATTTAAAAAAAATAATTAATATCAAATTAAATTAAACTGAAATATATATAATTTATACAATAGTTATTAGTTTGACAAACAAATATCATTTTTTGTTTATAATATAATTAATTAACAAGTCGCCGTTCCATCTGAAGATCCATTAGAACATCCAACTGTCGAATTTACTTTTTTTATTCAGATTCCTGTGTTGAGCAGAATATTTTCAAGTGAAAGTAAAAGAAACAGAGCCACATAAAGGACATAGTTAGAATTAGAAATATAATACATTCATTTAGAGAGTGAGATTATCACGTTTATTGTGTAAAACGAAACGAAAAGGAATTCGTTCAAATTCCAGTAAAAACTTATTTTTACTTGCTCATTTCAACGATGTTTTTAATTTATTAAACACACAAAATAATCTGTCACTGGACTTTTTGACGTATTTCTTTTCGTTTTACATAATAAGGGGTATATAACAATTGTTCAAACATTAACAAAAAAAAAATAGATTGAATAAATTTCAAGAAACAACGAAAAACATACAAAATTCCCATGCAAAAATAATCTTTACTTGCTATAGGTATATTAGATACAAAGAAATGTTAATGCATTCTGCGGCAACAACCTAACCCATATAAATACCAATAAATTATTTATTTTTTTATAAAGTTTTATATTTTATTGATTATTTTTAGTTTATAAATTTACATTAATTAAAAATATAAAAAGAGTTTATTTTAAATTTAAAGAAAACATGATGTAGTATGATGCAAAAACTAATTATGGAAATAAAAAAAAGCATACAAAGAAATGGGCGACAGTATTACGTAGGGATATTGCAAACAAAGCGGCAGACATAATGAAAGTGAATTACAAAAGAAAGCAGATACAATACAAACAAACTACAATTTAATTAACAAATAATACAGCGCGCATTTATAAATAGTCGCTTTTAAAATGTTTAACAACTAACTACACATTGCATTGAGAGAAAGCATTTGTTATAGATATAAAAATAAATTTTCAATTGTATTTATCTGGCATTTTAATTAAAATAGTAATTAGTAGTGAACCAAGTTAGTTGTTTCAAATGTTTGCTTTTCAATTAATTATTGTATATATTATATTTGTTTTTTTTTTTCATAATTCTATTATTTTATTTGTAGATATTTCCGTAAAAAGTTAAGTTCTAATAGTATTGCATATAAAAGTTTTCATTTCTTTAAGTAACTTTGCCTATTTTTTAGTTATCGACTTTGCCTTAATTTTATTTTTTTAGCTATTGCACACTTTTTTTATTTTGCAAAATTAAAAAGTTGATTTAAAAAAAAGCCCTAATAAAATAATACATATTACAACATATTTTATTTCCAGAACAAATATTTTTCATAATAAAAACAAATTGGTTTCTAGATGTTTAAATTCATAGGAATATTTATATATAATATAACTGTTTGATAACTATGAAGAAAAACAAATAGATCATTGTTTCAACTCTATTTTACGATGTAAATTTGAATTAATAAACAAATGCATTTTCTGCATCCTGAATCAAAAAATATAGACTCCTCTTAAGATGTAAGACTCCTGTTATAACGTAAAAGGTATGTTTAATGAACAATTTACGCACAAAACATATATATTTAGTTTTAGAACATCGAGTTTTTGGGATATATTTGAGCTTTCGACCTAAAGTAATTTAAATTTATAAATAGATAAAATAGATAAAAAAATATATAAAATAGCGGTTCATAAATCTTTCGATATTCTGTAAGAAATCTGTCGATATTCTGCCAGAAATCTGTCGATATACTGCCAGAAATCTGTCGATATTCTGCCAGAAATCTGTCGATATTCTGCCAGAAATCTGTCGATATTCTGCCAGAAATCTATCGATATTCTGCCAGCAATCTATTGATATTCTGCCAGCAATCTATTGATATTCTGCCTGATATCTGTCGATATTCAAAATTCGAAACGGTTCCGGTTCAGATTCCGGTTCCATGTGATCCCTGATTTTAACCAATTGAAAATAAAACAAATTTGGAATATATGAATTAAAATATTTTCTATGGATAGGTTTACAAGATTTCGGGCAATAACTTTTGTACTGAGCTTTCAAAAAGGTGGTCACATATATTTGTAAATATCTCGCGTTTAATAAAGCCCATAAACTCAATTGTTATATCGAATGAAATGTAATTAAATATCCATTAAACATTTCTTACGACATTTTGGAATTGGTTCACTTGTTTAAGAGAACTCTATAGAAGAACTCGAAAAATGAAAATTTTACGACATATTTTTTTTTCAAAAATGCATTTAAAAAATGGCGTAAAATTGAAAACGCGAAATGATGCACAGTTTGTAATATTCCAAAATTAGCCTGCACATTTGTAAAGAAAATAACGTTAAAATAAAAGAATTCTATGTATACATTTTGAGAACAGAAAAATTCATGTGAAAGCATTACAATAGAGTATTACCTAAAAAAATCCAATTTTATGTTTATACCCTATACCCATGGTGTTACAAGTTAGAAAATGATGTGTGGATATCTTAGCGCCTCTTAGTAGGCGTGACCGGTATGAAAGAGTAGATATTTTATTGATCAACATCACTTTCCGAGTCGATTTAGATATGACCATCTGTCTGTCCGCCTATACACGATAACTTGAAAACTACTATTCCGAATACGACGAAATTTAGTTTTAATATATTTTAGTAGAATAGTAATTCTAAGTTCGAAAACGAGTCGAATTAGTACACGTACTCTATTACATACACTGCGATATATGAGTTTACTTTTTAGGATCACATATCTCGTAAAGTATTAAAGATAAAGTTATAAAATTTAAAATTAATTACAAGCAATCATCTATCAATAGGTGCTCAAAAAATAATCGTGATCCGCTCACATTTTTTATTTTTATGCCTATTTATATAGCACTCAATTATATTGCTCTCACATAACTTTTTTTATCCTCAAATATATTATTGTCATTGATAGCTCAATTTCTTCGAAAGAGTGTGAACTAATTTTGGAAAATTGAAATTTGTGTAGTATCTTACTTTCTCGATTTTTTTCTATTTTTTTAAATGAATTTTGAAAATTTTTGTGGAAAAAAATGCTTTTTTAAGTTCTCCTATGGAATTCTCTTAAACTAATGAACCAATTTAAAAATGTTCTGAGAAATGATTATTGGATATTCAATTACCTTTCATTCGATATAACAATTGAGCATATGAGTTTTGTAAAATGCGAGATATTTACAAATATATGTGAGCACCTTTATGAAAGCTCGTTTCAAAATTTATTGGCCCATATTTTGTAAACCTATCCAAAGAATCATTATTAAACCATATTTTCATAATCAGAGCGTCATTTTACACAATACAAAAATACCCTTGCGTAAATGGCTGTTGTGTAGTGTAATCAAAAAAATCTGATTCATCACAAATTTAAGAATCCTGATATATCAATCAGACATTGATTAATAGAACAGTTTGATAAATCTAATTAATGCACAGCCCTAATTTATACCCCTAATAATTTATAGTATTTAGCAGTTTTTTTTTTAATAAGTACAATATATAGAATTGAAAGATGATCCGATTGTTAAATAAAGAAGTTGTTTTTTTACAATTTACAATTTGAGAAAATAGAATCAATTTAGAAAACAAATTTTAAAATATAAAATGCCCATTTTGACATGAAATACAAAAAACAATTGTATTATTGGTTTGCCTTTCTTATTTTACGTACTTTACTCTTCGAAAATTCAAAAGTAATAAATACCTCACTCAAAGTATAATTTATAATAGGTCTTTTAAAACAAAAAAAAAACCATTAGACTTTTATTGCAAACAACAAAAAATATAAATCATTGAATAACATGCAGTAGTTTAAAAATTTAAAAATGTACTACTATAAATTAACAAATATTGTGTGTATATCATTGTTGTAGAAGTAAAACTAACCAATTGGCATTTTTCTCAAAATTATATTTACTAAGTTTAAGAATGTATATAATAAAAGTATTTAATTTAATTTTAAAACTCTATCAGACCAAACAATAAACGAAATGAAGTCGATTTTAAAAATATGAAAAATGCTAATACTATTTTTAAACTCGACTTTATTTATTTCATTGATAGGCTTTATATTTTATTATTTAGAATACCAAAATTACTCTAAGCAATTGTCTTAAAATTGCCATTTTTTTTCAATCCACTTATATAAAATGTTTCAAATTATTAAGTTAGCTTTAGTTCTACAATGACGTTAGATTTCGTACTCTTTAATATAAGAGCAAACTTAATAAAGTATTTATATAAAAGAAGTACCACAGAGTAACCTCAAAATAAAAATATGAAAGTGTAGTAGAAAGTGCTATACAAAGGCCTAGCGGAAACACACAAATACGAATATAAAAATTGAAAATAAATATTTAATCTTCGACTTATAAATAAGCATAGAAAAAGATTTATATATTTTAAAAGCCTAAAAACAAATATGACTAAAAACAAAAAGTATTTAAATGGCGCTTTTCATTTCAAAAAAAAAAAAATAGTTTTACATGATATCGACTACTTTCTTTTGTGTTTAAAGCAGAGTTTTCTAAAAAAGAAGCACATATCGAAAGTAATAATGCCGCTGCTTGCAAATAAAACCGATTTGGAAACATTTAAAGACTTTAAAACGTATCTTATAAAGCAATTTACAAATGTGTTCAAGTTCAATTATTGCAGATTAATCAATAAATCGAGCTATAAAACAAATAATGATAATAATAGGTTAACCATGCAATGCATTCTTTTCTTTTTGTTTTAGTTATAAATAATAATTAAAATACAAAGCATAATAAGAATGTATCGTAGTATAGTAGTTGGTATGTATAAAGTACTTGGCATTGGAATTGAATTTTAAACAAAGCTCTATAAAGTATATAAACAGGGTCGTTATTGACAGCGCGCACGCGTGGGTGTGTTGCAGACAAAACAAACCACAACAAAAACATAATATAAAGAAAAATATTTTAAAATTTTTAAAAAATTACATTTAAAAATAAAAATGCTTATAATGGAATGCAGTAGGACAGAGAGACAACAGCAGACTGACAGACAGTACTGTTCTCACTAAATTTCTAAGGGTTTAGCAAATTAATTCTACGTTTTTGTTTTTCTTTTTAATTTTTTGTAGGTTCAAACTTGCGTCACGCACTGCGCATATTTGTCCAGCTCGCCGCGCAGCAGCTTTACGCGATCGGTTTCCTCGCGCAGCGTGCGCACCAGTTCGTCGATGGTGCGTTGTTGCGTTTGCACTACGGACTCAAGTTTTTCGACGCGTTTTTCCAGTTCGAGCACGCGTGTGCCACCAACTGCGGCTGCAGTGGTTGCCGATAGATTGTTCTCGTAGATGCTGTTGTTGGTATTATTGCTGCTGCTACTGTTGCTGTTGCTATTGTGAGTGCTTTTGGCAGCAGTTGCTGCATTAACAGTGGCAATGTTGCTGCTGGTGCTGGCTGCTTCCGCTACGTTTGCATTATTGCTCGTGCTGGTGGCAGGCGAGGCAGTTGTTTTGGTCGCAACGGCTGCGGCGCTGCTGTTGCGCGTTGCAGCTGGCGATGTGCTGCGATTGCGCAACGCCAAACTATTGGGTCGTATGCGCAACACATCGTCCGAGCCATCGGCGCTCAGCATGTGCTTGGCATTGGCCAAACTCTTGCTCATGCTATCGCCGCTGAGCTGACTGTTGCGCAGCAACTGCTGTTGGCCGCCAATGATGCTGCTGCTACTACTCTCCGCCGTCATCGACTGCTGCATAAGCGTTGAACTGATGGAGGATGACTGCACTTTGGTCGATGTTGTGGCGGTTGTTGATGAAGATGCTGCTGCTGATGATGTTGAAGTTGACGACGATGAAATAATGCTCGAGTGCAAACCACTTGTGGCCAACGAACTGCTGCTTGTTATCTTCGTGTCTTCTGTGATATGTTGCCTAGACGCTGTGGCATTTGTTGTAATTGTGTTGCTACTGCTGCTGCTGGCAGCACGTGGCTCTACATTTGGCGATGTCTTTTTCTTCACCTGCGTCGCCTTAAGTTCCGCCATCCAGGGCGCTTTCTGTTTTTGCCAGTCGCGTGGCTTTGGTTTGGCCAGCTGCTCATCGCCCGTCGAGTTATCGTCCGACGATTGTGTTTTATTTGCATCGGCATTGGTGTCAGTCGATACGTCGCCAGTGTCAGCTTCACCACCATCGCCGCCGCCGCCACTGCCATTTATATAGATCGCATTGTTGCTATTGCTTTCGCTAAGGAGATTGTAGGCTGCCGATGGCGGACGTCGGCGCGGCGCTTTAACGCGTCCCGCTCGCACATCTGGCAGCAAAGAGGCACGCTCCACGCTGTCAAAGTAGGAGTCTTCAACGGCAATGGTCGCCGACCGTCGCATTACAACATTGCCGCTGACAGAGGCTTCGGGCAGACCGGCTGCAACAGTGGATGAGGAGGACATTTTGCTACTTCCCAGGCCGTCAGCAAAATCGTGGGTGGCAGAGGAGGCGGAGAGTTGCTTCTCGACGTTTTTTACCTTCATCTTGAGGCCAGAGAGTAGGCCACCTGCATGATAAAATTAAAATTAGTAAGGTTTATTAAAATAATTTAAATAACTATTAAAGGGTACCGCCATTTTTTAATACAACTTTAATTTAATATTTTAAATAAAAGAATAAAAATCTAAGCAAAATTTAAAATTAAGCCCCAAATCAGTGCAGTTTATAGTTTCATTTTGTTTATAACAACCATAGTTAGTCCTTAAACAAAACAGTAGTTCATTAATACAACAAACAATTTCGCTAAAAGTATTAAATGCATAAATGACACTTAAACAATCTTTGCTAATTTAACAAAATGTTTTGTGTAGTATAATGCAACATAATAACGATAATAATTAATAATGATAATAATAACAACTTTTTTTTATATAACAAAAATGTTTGCTGAATTTAGTAAAATTTAATGGAGATTAAAAAAAAACTACTTTTTTTGACAATAAATTATTTTTTTTGGTATCACAAAATGTGTTTGTTGAATTAACAAAAATCTTAATCGATAAAATTCTTTAATATGTATTAAATTAATTTCAGAAATTCTATTTTATGTAAAATTTATTAACATTAATAAAGATTTTTTTTTAATAAAAAAAAATATAATTATTGTATACAAAAGTGTTACCTTTAGTACCTAGCAGCGGCTTCTTGGTCAGCACTGGCGGAGGCGTTTTTGTTTTTTCGTCCATATTTTCCAGACTTTTGCGCAACTCAACGTTGGAGCTGCTGCCGGTGCTGGTGTTATTATTGGTGGATGACGTAGCTGATGAGCTGATGGTTGATGAAGCCGTGACGACAGTTAAAATAGTTTCTTGCTGTTGTTGCTGCTGTTGTTGTTGTTTCTTCAACAACAATCTGCTGCTCGCATCGGGCGCATTTAATAAATCCAAATTTTTATTTTCCAAAGATTTACGTGTTGCAGCCACATTGCCGCTCTGCAAACCAGTCTCCGATAGTATGTCGTTGAGTGAATCTCGCGAACCGAAACTATCCTTGCGATTGGCGTTAGAATTGGCTGCCTGAACGCTTTGTGTTGATGAAGTGCTGCCCGATTTTTTGATGAACACTTTTGATGAGGTGCTGCCTGCAGCAAGGTTGCTCTTCGTGTTGGCAGATGACGCGTTTACTCCTGCTGTTGCAGTCGAATTAGAGTTTTTGGCCACTTTTTGAGTGATTTGCGAATCATTCAAAGGAGAAACTGTAAAAATATAGCAAGGTTTTTGTATTAAAGAAATTGCAAAATTAAATAATCTAAAGATGAAAAAAATTAAAAATGCTTTAAGGCGGCTTTCAATATGGTAGCATTTCTTGTAACTTAATTTTTATAAAACTCTAGGTAAACTTTTTAATGTTTTTCTGTTTGCGGTTCTAATGAAAAGCGTTGGCAACAAATAAAAACTAAACTGCCTAAGGCAGAAATGTATTTTAGGCTATATTCAATTTTTTGTTTTATATAAAAATAAATAATTTTGTTGTAGAATTTAAGGAAAACATTAAATATCAAAACTAAATGAAAGCTAAACTAAATAAATGATAGGAAACAGTTCTATAATAGCTTTAAAATGCATTTAATACTATAAAATTATAAAATCAATTTGTTCATACCAAAAAAAAAACAAATTGTGAAGAAAAAAAGGTGATACTACAAAACTTATATTAGCATAAATAATATATATTAAACAAAATAAGTAATTTATAAATACGTCGCGTATATTTCACTCTGACTTTTTTGATATTTTTAATAGGAATTCTTTTAAACATAAAATAAATAAATTTACCAAACTGAAGCAAGTCTTAACTGATAGCACAATGAAATCATACGTTCGATGCACTCATTGTTAACTTCCGTAATATGTAAAAAACAAATATAAAGACATTTGATAAAAGGCTTTAAATGTACGAAGCGATAAGAGGAAAAAGCAAAGTGTATGTGTTAGTCATTTGTTTGACGAAAATGCGTGATTATTTTATATTAAACCCATTAAATGTATAATTGGGTGTGGAATATGTGATTTAAAATATATAAAAATTTAGTATACAAAAAAAAACAAATAATTAACAAAAAAAAAACAATAAATATAGTATAATACAAAAAATTCCTCGCCAAACTTTTGTGAAACTCATTAATATTTTTTGTTGCTAAAAATTGGCGGAAAACGATCATACATTTTGAATGTAATTTTCAGAAATACGTTACGTGTTAGAAAATAACTAAGTATGCAGTCTCAATCAGCACCCTCGAGTTACATAAAAATATATATGGAATGTCCATAAGAAAAAGTGAGTTGAGTGGTGTTAATTGTAAAACAAATATTTTTAGTTTTTTTTTTAATATTTCAATCAACGAACCATTCTACAATTTATACGTGCAAATTTTAAAATTCGGTTTTCATTTCTAAAAATAAAAAAGTCATAAAAGGACACATCGAATAAAAAAATACTGTATTTAAAATAAAGGAAAATGCCTTTAAAATATTTGATTTATGTCCAAAAGTTTTTGTTTTTCCTTCATTGCAGTAGTTGTTTTTGCATGAAGGCAACTAAATAATCTCCTATTATTTATAGTCCAGAAATATATAAATTAAAATTACTCCCTATTGCATATATTATTACTATATTCTGTATTTATTTAATTTAAAGAAAAAATTTATATTTACTACATTTCTTATTTATTTTTTTAAATACCATAGATCTGTAGAAAAATGACACGTTTTTCTTTTATTTTTACTACATTCTGTATTTATATAAATACTAAGATAAATGATGTTTGCTTTCAAAGAGGATTGTTATAAATACTTGAAAAATTATGATTAAGAAATATATTTTCCTATTAATAAAAATATAAGCGTCATTTAAGTATTAAGCAAGTAATATTAATTTATTTATCATTTAATAAAAAATTCTTTATCTAATGTCTTTGTCTTCAACGCGTTTCATTCAGTTACTTGGGTTTTGTTTATACCTTATCACATACCTTATTACATCCTCTATGTTTATGCGGTTTGTTTCTGCAATATGTAGAAAATGTGTTTCTACTACATTGTGTAGTAAAATCAAGTAAAATAAATGCAATATAAATAAATGCACTGAAAAAGTATATATGTGAATGCAGTAGAACTATATTTATTCAAAACATTAAGCAAAATATTTTATATTACATTATTAATGTTTATATTACATATTACATTATTAATGTTTATATTACATATTACATTAATTTTCTCGATTCATTGTGGTGTAGCACACATCAATAAATACAATACCTTAAAAATATTACATTTTTTAGCAAAATGTTAGGAGTTTAAAATGCATACACACTTCGGTTGGTAATGTAAAAGTTTGTCAAAGATTCTAATGTTGCATTATTGAACGGATTACACAACTCCTATGACTGATCTTGCTTATTTTCTATTCGCAACAGTGCACTGTGGACAGAAAGAAATCAATTCTAGCTCGCCGTAAATACAGTTTTGCTCCAATCTAAACGAAACTTTACATTAAGCATACATGTTCTATAAATAGATTTCAATTTGAAAATTATCAAGATTGGTGGTCCATTGCCACGCTCACCTGTCATATAATTGAAATGGTAAAACGACTATAACGTTGTTTGGAATGAGATATTTCGTTTATAATTAGTATTTAGATACATACTATAATTGCACATGACCATTCTTAATATGAGCGTGATTGGCCAACTGCCACGCCTACCATTCTTCCTAAACTATATAACTTGACCATCGAAAGAGATATTCCGATAATATCACAATTTTTAACTACCATACTAAATATGAGCCAGTTTTGTCAACTAAAATGACAGAAAAGGCAAAACTGACATATTAAAGTGACAAAATTTAGTTAAATTATTTTACGATTTTCGAACTTTTCTCATCACTTAAACTCATTTTAAATGACGTGTGGCAAACTAATGCAGGCATGTTTAACACCGTTAGAAAGAAGATATTTGGACATGCCTGTAAAAATATTTATGAGAGCATTTTGAAGTTTTTTTCTTTTGTATAAAAAATACGTAATTTTTGTTTTATATTTTTGACAGATAATCAGGAAGAACACGAATAGCCATTTGAAATTTTTGATACACAAGATGATAGTTCTCTCAATTCCCAATAATATAAAACAAAAACTCTGCATGTGGAGTACATATTGAAAGAGTAATGACAGTTTTAATATAACCCATTTTTATTTCTTGAAGAGCACTTCTTTAATTTGTTTACTTTAAGCAAGCCTACAGAAGTATTTTTCAGTAGGATGTATCATTTTTTGTTTGTTCTCTTATAAATTATTAATAAAATGACATATTTTTAAACTTTCTGCAACAAACTTTAATTTCTGATTTTCAGCGAGCTAGACTAAGCTTCTATCCCATAGTGCAGTGTTGATATACAAGGAATTCAAATTCAAAGTTTTATTAATTGAGCTATTTTAATTTTCCTGTAATTCGAATGCAATACACAAGTAGACAGTTTAAATCGATGCAGAAGATGAAGCTGATCCATATATTTAAAATGTACATTCAATAACTGAAGTGCCTTGTTTGGCGGATGGAAAAAGTAAATATACCCTTTCATTTGTAGTGTAGGGTATAAACAGAATATCAAGAAGTTTCGTAAAAACATGACGACATTCAAATTTGAGTATTTGAGTATTTACAGTCCAAAAATCTCAACATCAACCGTCTAAATTGTTAATAAACTTATTAACAAAATTAATATAATACATAATATAAAGAATATACATACGCAGCTCAATGGCCGCCTGAGCTGTTTTGGTTTGAAGTAGTGGGACTCTGTAAGTTTAGCACACACGTACAACATACTTTTTTAAGCTCATCGTTGATTACAAATGTAGTACGTAGTAGGTACCTATGGTCGTATGTCAATACGTGACTGCCAAGTTTATGCATAATTTAAATTCAAATTATATTTACGACCAAATGATGACACTTGAAAGCGCAGAAATGACTGACACACCACACCAGTTGTGTTCGTTTGGTGTCTTAACAAATGTAAATGTAAAAAAAAAAATGAATGAAAATATAAATAAAAACACGTTAGCCAAGTTATAACGTAATTCAATAGTTTCAATCTATTGAATAATATATTTTTAAAGGTCACTAATATTGAAGGCGCTCGATAACGCTCGACGACTAACTGAACAAAAATGCGAAGCACGCATTAAAAACATGACAAAATTTTTATAAACAAAATTGCAATTCAATTAAATGCATTGTGCAAGTTTATTTGATAGTGTTGCAAGTGTTACTAATAAAACAAAATAAAAAAAAATGTTAATGTTTTAATAAAATTTGATAAAAAGAATTCATTACTCGATATCGTGCAACAATTAATGTGCAATTTTTCCCTGATTAACGAAAGAAATATGAATTAATCATTCTTGAGTTCAGTGAATATAATAAATATCGAATAAGTCGAATGCTATTTTTGTGATAGGAATTATTTCGAATGAAATAAGGTGGAACGAAAATATAAAATGCGGTATTACTCGAATTTATTCGAGAATAGGATCGGGTATATGGTTTATTTGGAAAATCATATTTCAGTATTCAAAACATTAGAGTTACTAGGTTTTCATATTCTAATAGTCTAAAATAAAATATAACTGTTTTGTTTATGGTGCAATATAAATACAGTTGACAACCAAACCATTGCTAAAATAATTCTCAAAACTAAAAATTGATGTTGGTTCTGCTAATTATATCATATACACATACCATAATTATTCTAAAATGGTTAGCCTTTTGGCTATGAGAAACAACGTAGCATTTGAGGGAACCGAAGCGCAATTGGTTGGGGAACTAATTTCTGTTTTGTAGAGATTCTGAGTTGACGTAATCGGTTTATTTTTTATTCGCGGATTTGTTTGCAATATTTCATTAACTTTAAAATGATTGAAATCAAATTTTAAATAAAGTAAGATTTAATTCTAATTGATTTGAAAAAACAAGCTACTTACATTTTAAGTGCATTTGCGTTTATTTCAATTTACTACTCAATGTATTAGAAACTCGTTTTCTACATATTGCATAAACTGTAGTATGTTTTTGTTTTAAGTAAAGCGGTTTTCAACAGGAACGCTACTAAAGTAGAGCGACAGGGACAGCAAACGACGCCATATTTCTTGCCGCTCTTTTGACATTTCTCTGCAGTAAGGTTTGCCATTTCATGATGGAAAGATATACGAGCCAACAACGAGTCGAAATTATTAAAATTTACTACCGAAAGTCAGTAGCCTCAACGTTAAATTTATTGTCGTCATAATCGTCCTAGCAGATCAACAATTGAGCGTCTAATGGAAAAATTTGAATCCACAGTACAAAATGTTCCCGTGCCGGTGAGACAAAGAAGTGCCCGTAGTGTCGAGAATATTGCTGAAAATGATTCGGATTTTCATCGAAAAATCATCTACAGCGATGAGGCTCATTTCTGGCTGAATGGCTTCGTCAATAAACAAAATATGCGTTATTGGACAGACAGCAATCGACACGTACTCCATGAGTCATCATTGCATCCCGAAAAAATTACGTTTTGGTGCGGTTTATGGGCCGGCGGTGTCATTGGGCCGTACTTCTTCCGTGATGATCAAGACCGGCACGTTACTGTGAATGGGAATCGCTACCGTTCAATGATAACCTAATATTTTTGGCCCCAATTGGATGATATGGACTTGGAGGACATGTGGTTCCAACAGGACGGCGCCACAAGCCACACAGCGAATGCCACAATCAATTTATTGGAAACCAAGTTTGGAGAACGTGTTAAGTATCTCACGAAATGGTCCAGTCGATTGGCCGCCTCGGTCGTGCGATTTGACGCCGTTAGACTATTTCCTGTGGGGCTACGTCAAGTCTGTGGTCTATGCCAACAAGCCAGCGAAGATTGCTGAACTTCGTACGAATATCGAACGTGAAATTGCAACAGTATCGGCCGATTTATGCTTGAACACCGTCGAAAATTGGGTTCAGCGTCTGGACTTCTGCAAGCGTGCCCGTGGTGGCCATGCAAAAGAAATCGTGTTCCATACATAATGGCATCGAACGTACTTTTACAGGAATAAAGAATTTCATTGATATCTTAATTGATTATTTAAAAAAACTTTTGTAGCGCTCTTATTGAAAAACCCTTTATTTATACATTTTTTGAAGTACGTTTGCACACACAATAGAATGGGTACAAGATACAAACGAAATCCGCTTAACTATAAGAAATGCGTTGACGGCCAAGAGGAATGCATTAAATATAAGCGCCCATGTTATTTATTTTTGCCCATATTATTCATATTTAATACAAGTAAGTAGCAATACTTAAAAGCTTGTGATGCCTTTGTATCGTCAGAAGTAATGATGCAAAATGTTGCATATTTAGTTATGTTTCCGATTTTTTAAGAAGTGAAATAAATAAAGAATGTAGTAAAAATAAATGGAGATGTAGTAATTTATGTACAATATGTCTGTAAGTTTAAATGCGAACAAATGTAATACAAATGTAGTACAAATGTAGTAAAATTATATGCAGAATTGTAGTAGTTGTTATTTATAAGCAAACAGTTAAAACAAAATGTAGTAAAAACAAATATATTTCATTTTGGACGCAAATCAAATGCATATGTTTTTGTATAAAATATATTTTAAAATATTTTATTTAAAATATTTAAAATATAAAATATATTTTAATAGAGAATTTTGTCGAATTAAATTAAAATATAAAAAAAATAATTCTAATTATTATTAACTCCAAGTAGGAAATTTTTAGAATCATGCACCACAATTGTTTTTGATTATTTTAGCAAAAATTGACAAAAACTACAAAAAGTTTTATTTTTGAATTTACAAAAATACTGCATATTGTTTTTTCTTCTTTTATGCTTATAATATTGAAAAATTATAATTTTATGTATAAATTAAAGTTGAATGCGTATTTATCACAAAGAGATTTCTTCAAGTTAAGGTTATGCTAAATGTAGAAATTTTCCATCGATGTTTAATTAATTCACAGACTATAGAAAAATATAAGTTATACAAAAACATAACATATCCAATTTCACTATTATGAAAAGATAAAAGATTCATTTATAACTTTACGTTCAGTTATAGCATAAGATTTAAAAATTACACAGAATGTCTCAATGTCCGGCGAACTAGTTTAACGTTTATTCACTTTTTACTCATGGGATAACATTAGAAACTGTACAGACAACAACAACAAAAAAAAGAACTTAAAAAACAAATAAAATAAAAATAATGATGACAACAAAATATCGTCAAGGTCACCACGCAAACTACAACAATTATTGTCTCACCAGAAAAAAAAGTAGATTTTTGGTCAAAAGTAAAACTAAAAATTGACACTCAACACACACACACACAATGTTAAATGATAACAGCATAACTAATTTTTAATAAATAAACACTATAAACACTGAGGAGGAGTAGAAGGCGAAACAATTAACAAAACTACTACACACTTTCACTTGCTGGACGAATTCGCGGAGGCGGTGAAGGTGTCGGCGTTGGCGTTTCGTTTGCCATGACTGCATGGAAGCAACTGACGAACAAGCGCTTCAAAGCAGTCGTCGTCAGTGGTAGTAGTAGAAATCACGTAACTAATGCTAACATAGTCTAAGCAATTTGAATAAAAAAAAACAGCAACAACCACAATAATAAAAATCAATAAAAGCGCGACATAAAAAACAATCAACAAAACTATTAAAATAGACAATTTATGAAAAGATCGGCACCAAACGAAAGACTTAAGCGCCAAACCACAACACACCACACCTCATCCAAATGCAAGATGTACAAAAGATTTGACGGCTTAAAAGAGGCGTAAATTATTAGTTACAGATGGACTTGATAATGGAGAACTAGATTTTGAATTGAAAATTATTATTTTAACGGTCTAACTGCTAGACAGACGCACTTGTCGAATGAGTAGCCGTAGCAAAACGAAAAAAAAAGAAAATTAAAAATCGAAAACATAACCGACAGCTGGCAGACACACCACAATCAGTTGGTCCGTCGGTCGGTCGCTCCATTGATCGGTCAGTTGGTCAGTCAATCCGTTGGCCACTTACTTGTGCTGCGTGCGACGGCAGCAAAGACGTGAACGCGCCTCGTTTTATAAATATCTACTAAAATTTAATAAATAAAAACTTTTATCATTAATGGACAGCAGCAACGGCGGGCGCAGTCGCCAAACGTGTAGTAAAAATTTTTACTCATTTCTATTTTGATTTTGAGCGTAAACTTGGTCAGTGTGCGACGATGATGTAAGAAGTATTCATTGCTTTTAAGTCGCTATGATGTTGACTGACTGTGTCGCCCGCCGGCCGTTGATGCTGTTGGTTGGTAAAGATTTTAATCGTTAGTTAAGTTATAAAAAAAAGACGATAATAAAACAAAGTAGTGACACGGGAGAAGAACGTATTGATTTGAGAACAGAATTTAAAACCAGTTTCAATTATTGTGAGGGTTTGGTGTCTTCTCTGCGCTGCTATGTGTCAACATCAACTGAGTTCAACTGCACACATCATAACATACAAACAGATGCGCCGCTGCTGCACTGTGGAGCAAATGTTTGAAAACCATTAAAATAATTATCAATTTTAAAAAGTAAAGTTTTTAGTTATGATGTTTTCTAATCATTTCTTTTTCGTAAATATCGAAAATGGTGATAAATTCATAAACTGTAAAAATAATACCTAAAATTAGACTGTGCGATTAATCAATTAATCAACCCTTTGATTATTCAAAATGCTGATTAATTGAAAAAGTCATAAATTAAAATTTATCAATTGATTGCAATTTTGATTATTCTGAATCTTGATCAATTGATTAATCAACGTTTAGATAAAACAAATATATTGATTTAGTATTTGATTAATCAAAAAGTTTGATTAATCTTACAGATTCACCAACATATAGTAATTATAAATCAAATTCTGTAACAACAATGCACATATTCGATCGAATTGAAATTTTAGAAAGATTTCTATTTAAAATTGGAACATGCTGATATCGACGACTCTTAGAAAACCCACACGTTTCCATTTGCTTACGAAAAACAGCACATTTTTCGTAACTACGAAAAGAAGCATAATTTCAGTATCCCCACGAAAACAAGCATAGTTTTATTATACCCAAGAAAAGAAGCATATACATTTTCTAATCACGATACGAAGCAAAGAAGGAACGAAAAGAAACACTTTTTTATTTAGCTACAATAAAAAGCACAAGAAAGTTATCCCAATATACTGTTTTGAGCAAACTCAGTTGGAAAAATTTGTTCCATATAGTTATGGCCAGTACCGCAAGTACATTGTACATTGGACATTTTTTTGGAAAATGTGTTGCTTTAGGATTTGGCCAGAACTCACCTGCTTCATTGGATATTTTTTTGGAAAATTACATTCCTTGGGAGTTTGACCAGAACTACTTGCGTTATATGACATTATCTTCAAAAAATGTGTTCATGTGGGATTTGGCCAGAATCTACTAGCATCAACGGATTTTTTTCGAAAATTGTGTTCCTTGGGTTTGGACAGAACTTACTTGCATCATTGCCCCAGACAAAAAATATGCAAGCAAACTGGTATTATAGAGGTAGTTTTGAGGAAAACTCACTGGAATATGGTAGGAAATACACATTGCATACACCCAGAAAAAAATACTATATAAATAATAGTTTTTTACTATTAAAAATAGTCAATAGGATAAACTATTATTTTTATCGGAAAATACCATTAAATACTAGAAAATACCATGACATTGCCATTGAGTTTATATGAAAAGATTTATTTTTTGTATACTATTAAATCAATAATTGTCCTATTGACCAATTTTAATGGGATTTGAGGGAATTTTTTTCTGGGTGTAGCTTGATTTTTTTGAAAATAAGCAGGCTCCCTATAGCAGCATTTACACCGCAAACTGGTATGTTCAAGCCTATCCCTAGCAGGCAAAAGCATTTTTCTGTAAGTTTGGTTTTGAAGTTTTGAAAGGTATTTTTATAGCTAGAATATGGAAGGGAAAGGTAGCCTGCGAGTAGCAGGCAAACACATTGTATAGGAATTTCTGTTTTGAAATTTTTAAAAGCTTCTTCATAGTAGGAAACTGAAAGGCAAAGGTAGCCTGCGAGTAGCAGGCACACACATTGTGTAGGAATTTCTGTTTTGAAATTTTTAAAGCTTGATCAACAAGTTGTCGATAGAAAATGTTGTTTACAATATCAAATTTGTCTTCAAAAAATTTCAGTATTAAAATTTCTTGGCAGTTATTTGTTACGCTTCAAATTAATATGCCACGCGTCTTTTGTGCGTTTGTATTTTTATTTAATCGGTGTTTATTTCGTCGGTTTGTTAAGTCGGTTTGTTAAGTCGGTTTGTTAAGTCGGTTTGTTAAGTCGGTTTGTTAATTCGGTTTGTTAAGTCGGTTTGTTAAGTGAATATTTTCCCTATCGCCGCGATCTATGCTGATCTACATCAGGAGGTGACCAGCGACTGGCTCTTTTTGCCATTTTCGCCCACCACATAATCTTCTTGTTGTACAAAACGTGTTTTGTTATTGCTTACTTCGATAACAATAACAAGGCGACACAATAACAATGTGAAGCAGCAGAAATATGCGTAACCAACAACACATCATCGAAGCGATTGATTTTTGCGAAATTTCAACAAACAAAATTTGTCAGTGTTGTTGTACAACAAGAAGTTTAGGTTGAGGGCGGGATGGATGGTCACCCATGATCTAAATCATATGTTTATGATTCCTACCTTTCCCAACCATTTTGCTTCCAGATTATTGCCCTCCTTACCCTGCCTGAGCCTACCATTTTGCTTACACTTGTTTGTCTACCATACATATGCCTGACATTTCTCTACCAATTTTATTTTCATGCTATAGCAGGGAACCAGCAGCTTTTGTCCACATTCTCACCTTTGCCTGCCTCAAAGCTTCATATAAAATGTGATTTCAATGCGAATAGGTAGCGTGTTTGCCTGCGTGTTTCTAACCATTTTCATGCTTAAAATTTTGTCTGGGGTGGACATTTTTTTTGGAAAAATTTGATGCTAGGGATTTGGCAAGAACCCATTTGTATCATTGGAATTTGAAAAATGCAAAGTCTTGTGATAATGTTCGTGGGGAAAATTAAATATTGCTTTTTCTAACCATTTAATATAACAATTTTTAAAATAAATAATTAAAACAACTTTGTTCAGTGGATTTTTTACCAGCGAATTTTATATAGTTCATTCCACATCCAACGTCTTATAATTAAAATGTAAAAATATACAATAGTCACTTTCTAGCCCACTATAAAACCACACATTCAACACTTTGACATTCAGGCAATTCGAGTTGAATAGAGAGATGAACAAAAACAAAAAAAAAAGAATGAATTATGAGCAGAGTTAGTCATTGTATCAAAAACGACCATTCGCTCCTAATTGAATAAATTAAATTTCGTTATTTGTTTAACTCAAAAATAACGTTGCTGAATAAGTGAGGTGAAGAGCGAAAAGCAGCGACCAACCTAAAAACAAATGAAATGGTTGCAAACAGGTTTCAGGCAACAAGTAGTCCAACAACAACAACAACAAAAACGTCAGTAACAACTCAAAACGACTAAAAGCGACAAACTTCATTCAACGTACATGTTTTTGCAACATGTAAATTAGTTGTGTCTAATGAACTATATTCGCAAAGTGAAAAGCGCTCTAAAATAAAATAAAAATAATAATAATTTTTTGATGAAATACTAAATGGCATGATTTAGTTGAAATGAAAACAAACTACTAACGAAAAGACCGCAACAAACCAAAAACAAAAAAAAAATAAACAAACGGGCTAAAACTTTACAAAGCGCGCATGAGCATAAACAAGAACAATAACTACTGGAAAAACTTGTTTACATACGAATTGCATTAATAAAGTTGGCCATTCGAATGCCAAAGATCTCGATGGACGCCTTTTCCGGACACAATTCTGCGTCAAAAAAAAAAAGATTTGTTTGCGTTTTGGTAACGCGTTGTGTGCGGTTCGTTTGTGGCGAGTGTTTGTGTGCATATTTTGAGTTTGTGCGAAAAAGAGAATAGTACGAAAAATAAATAAAATAAAAGATAAAACAGAATTATTGCCAGTTAAGCACATAATGATGATCCAGTGAAAGAAAATAAACTGAGATTTAATTAAAACACAGTTTATTGACATTTGCAATGAGATGCAGCAATTAGTGCTCTTTTTAAATACTGATTTTTCATTTAAATTCAAATTTACAACGGAATTATTCAATATTTTATAGTACACCTAGTTATTTCCTTGGTCGCTTTCTATTATACAATTTAAATATATTCGAAACTTTTGAAAAATTACTATTTTCATTTGAATTATATTATCAACGATACGAAACTTAACTGTAAAACTCAATAGCATTTATTTCAAACAGGAATTTAAACCGTAACCAAATATGATATTGATTAAAAAGCGTTTCATTGTCGAAACTGATACAACGAAATCAAAAACGTTGATCAGATCTGAAATAAACCTATAACCAGAGTTGATACCCAGTATACCGCGTCTCGACCCTCCAGATGACACGAAAAATTCTCAAAGTGACTTCGAGATTAGAATTAGATCTACACCATTTACAAATGTAATTCAGAAAATATCAATTGAAATTCAGAAATTCCATTTGAAATTCAAAAGACATCAATTGAAATTCAAGAGACATCACTTGAAATTCAGAAATTCCATTTGATATTCAAAAGACATCACTTGAAATTCAAAAGACGTCACTTTAAATTCAGAAATTCCATTTGATATTCAAAAGACGTCACTTTAAATTCAGAAATTCCATTTTAAATTCAAAAGACATCAATGGAAATTCAAAAATTCCATTTGAAATTCAAAAGACATCAATTGAAATTCAGAAATTCCATTTGAAATTCAAAAGACATCACTTGAAATTCAAAAATTCCATTTGAAATTCAAAAGACGTCACTTTAAATTCAGAAATTCCATTTTAAATTCAAAAGACATCAATGGAAATTCAGAAATTCCATTTGAAATTCAAAAGACATCACATGAAATTCAGAAATTCCATTTAAAATTCAAAAGACATCACTTGAAATTCAGAAATTCCATTTGATATTCAAAAGACATCACTTGAAATTCAGAAATTCCATTTGATATTCAAAAGACATCAATTGAAATTCAGAAATTCCATTTTAAATTCAAAAGACATCACTTGAAATTCAAAAATTCCATTTGATATTCAAAAGACTTCACTTGATATTCAGAAATTCCATTTGAAATTCAAAAGATGTCACTTTAAATTCAGAAATTCCATTTTAAATTCAAGACATCAATTGAAATTCAAAAATTCCATTTGATTTTCAAAAGACATCATTTGGTATTCAGAAATTTCCATTTGAATTTCTTTTGAGACTAAGAATTTCTACGAGACTAACCCCCAATAATGTAAAACGAAATGAAAAAAATTTCGCCAAAAAAAGTCAGAAATTCCAGTGACAGATTTTTTATAAAAAAAAAACCACGACGAAATTGAAAATTAAAACATTCTATCACTGGAATTTCTCGAGCTTTTTGAAGAATTCATTTTACGTTTTAAGGAGGTAAAAAACTTAATTTCGGATTCTAATTTAAAAAAAAAAATCGATTTTCAAAAATTCTTCGAATTTATTACTAAAGGTTTGTGATACTAAAGTGTGTCCTGATGACAATGAACATTTTACCAGTTGTTAATTTTCAGCAGCTGTCAAAGTTACCAATAACATGCAGCTATCAAAATATTAAGTAAGGTTATCCAGTTCATCATGTACGGTTTATGGCACGGCAACTTCATCGGACCTTCAGGTATTAATCGATTGTATGTGGCCAGAGCTCGACAACATCGATATATCCGAGTTGTGGTTCGCGCACAAAGTGTCGCGACATGCCGACAGTTTTGATAAAAGGTTTTCATGAAAAGTTTAAACTTACACTGAAAAACTGGACTGGAATAAGCTCCATATTTGTACCTACCCTACAAACCATTTGACGATAATTCGATATATAAATGATAAATTTTATATATAAAACTCAAAGTATTTGCAAATTTATTGCGTGTTCTTTATAATTTTTAATAAAATTTGTTTATCGAAAATAAATCTATTTATGATAACATCTCCATATCTATAACGACAAAAACAAAGATATCATTTTAGATAGGTTCGAAAACCCTATCGATTTCGTATCATTAATATTATCGAAAACGACAAGTTGAGCCTATAAACGATATCGTTTCGATATCGTAAATTATCGTTTGATTTGCCGGGTAGTGATTACAAAATGTTAATCTATCAAAATTTATCAATTGCGTTTTATATTACCCAATAAACTTCTACTACTACAAAGACGTTATAGACAAAACCTTACTTTCATATAAAAAAAAACAATATTCGAAACCTTAATGTGGAATACCAAAACCATTTCATTACAAAAAAAAAATTAAACAAAACGAACGATAAAACTGAAATAGAAACGATTTTTTTATAAAATTTATAATTGAAACGCATAGAAAACCTAAACGTTTTTGGTTTCCATCTCGGATTTAAAGGGACGCTACAAAAGTAGAGCGACAGGGACAGCAAACGACGCCATATTTCTTACCGCTCTCTTGACATTTCTCTTCAGTAAGGTTTGCCATTTCATGCCACTGAAGCCCCTTGACTACCAGAAGCGTCGTATGTTTTTGAATTGGGCTGGGCCGTACTTCTTCCGTGATGATCAAGACCGGCACGTTACTGTGTTACCGTTCAATGATAACCGAATATTTTTGGCCCCAATTGGATGATATGGACTTGGAGGACATGTGGTTCCAACAGGACGGCGCCACAAGCCACACAGCGAATGCCACAATCAATTTATTGGAAACCAAGTTTGGAGAACGTGTTATCTCACGAAATGGTCCAGTCGATTGGCCGCCTCGATCGTGCGATTTGACGCCGTTAGACTATTTCCTGTGGGGCTACGTCAAGTCTATGGTCAATGCCAACGATTGATGAACTTTGTACAAATATCGAACTTTAAATTGCAGCAGTATCGGCCGATTTATGCTTGAAAACCGTCGAAATTGGGTTCAGCGTCTGGACTTCTACAAGCGTGCCGTCATTGGGAATATCAAATTTCATTTATGCTACTAATTGTGAATATGCGTTATTGACTCTTTACAATTAAGCGGTATTGTTAAAATTAGATTGATATAATTTACTACATCAATAAAATTTACACAAATAACATAAATTTGTCAGAAAAATATATTTTAATCATGACAGTAATCTCTACACATTTTTAAAGCTATCCTATTTTGCCATTCATTGATATATTTTATTATATAGATTAAATTTTTAAAGTTCGAATAAATCCAAGTCTAGTAAATTTTATAGCATATGAAGCGATATTTTTCGAAAACAAACGACCATTGTCGGGAAATGACAAGTTTCCGATAAAATATATTTTGAACAATTATATTTTGTCGGTCCAAACTTATAATTTGGTATATTCTTTAGAAATCCTCTTAATAATCGACATTATAATTCCGGGGCGACGATTTGTCGATGTAAAACTTAGTAATTAATAATGAACTCGTTAATAATAAAAAAAAAAACAGAATTATAAATTGGGTATTCCCTGCAAACCATTTGACGATAATTTTTAAATTCGATAAAATAATGATACATTTTAGATATAAAACTCAAAGTATTCGATAATTGTATTGCGCGTTCCTTATAATTTTTGTCTATAACGACAAAAACAACGATATCGTTTTAGACAGGTTCGTCTTTAACGAAATCGTTTTCGTATCATTATAGATTATCGAAAACGACAAGTTGAGCCTATAAATGATATCGTTTCGATATCGTAAAAATATCGTTTGGTTTGCTGTGATGCTTCAAATTGAATAACGATAGTTTTGAAAATAGAAAAGAATCAAATATACGATTTTTTATATACTTATAAATTTAAAAAAAAACGTGTATTTTGCAGCTTTCGATCGAATTGCTTAGTAAATTTGTAAACAAACGTTTTAAAATTTTATTTTCGCTTGCTTTGACTGGAACGACTTGAATTCGCTTGAAATATGTTTTGGTTGTATTGAGAATTCGATAGTTTACAAAGTTTGAATATGAAATTCGATCGAATGCTATATTTTTTTGGCATTTCACAAGTGATTATTAATCAAATGCTTTTATAAAATAAAAATATGTGTGTTTTAGTGATATGTTTACCTCTGTTTCCTTGCAACCATAATATATTTAGTAATCAAAAACAATATAACTCTCTCTCCCACCAATACTTAATACGTTAAGCAAATAAAAACCATGTTAATTATTAGATAAATACCTTCAGATGGCGGCAGTAACTTAACAAAATTGTCCGGAAAGACGCCGACTTTACCGCGCAACTCGCCCTTCCACCAGCCCTTGTCCGGCAGTTCCATGCTTATTACTGAGATGATATCGCCACTCTTTAACTCCAGCTCATCATCGTTCGCCGGCGCATATGGGAATTCAACGCGACAAAAATCACGTTGCGGTTTCGGTGGCAACGATGGAGCAGAACTTGGCGGAACATCATCCAATGATGTAGCTGCCGAGTGCAACAGATCCTCTTTCGAACTGTGAAAACTTAAACGATTAGTTTTCTTGTTGGATGTTGTTGTTGTTGATGATGACGATGATGATAATGATGATAATGTTGTTGTTGCAGCAGCAACAGTAGAAATGTTGTTGACAACAGTGTTTACGGTGGTGGAGGTGGCGGCGGTGGAGCTGGATGACATGGAGGAAACCGAGTTTGATGAGGCTGTAGCTGGAAATTTTGCAATCGATGTTGTGTTTGCTATCGTTGACGATGGCGGTCGTTTACTGGCCAATATTGGCGACGGCTCAATGGCGACAACAAAATTCGAGGGAAAAACGCCGACTTTGTTTTTTAAGCGACCGCGCCACCAACCCTCTTCGACCTACAAACAGCAAACAGACAACAGGCAGAGTATTAGCAAAAGAAGAGTAAGAAATAATAACAATAATATTAAATAGCGCAAAACTAGGCCAAATACTATGTATCTATGTGGCAGCGTGTAGTATGTATGTAATGTGGGTGTTTTTACCTCTCCCAAGAATTCAATGACATCACCGACTCCGAGCGACAGTTCGTCGTCGTTGACTTGTGTATAGCTGTAGATGACTTTGCATCGGCGATTCGATGTCGCTGATTTGTCTCTGGAATGCGAAATAAAATTAGTTTGCAAAAACAAAAAAACAATGTGAAATGAGTATTGTGCACAAATAAAGTTCAACGCAATTAAATGGACAAAAGTCCTTTTGAATCTTTTGAATTCTTTATTTGTGTAAATAACTTTCAGTTTATGTTTGCCAATTACTCTAAATTAATGATGTTCGCTAATTACATTAACTTCGCGTTGCAACTAACGCTTTGATATTAAATACCAATTAAATGTAGTCATTACTCACCTAAGTACAACCGTACTCTCTTCGTTCGTATCCAACAGACGCACAAAGTTATCGGGAAACATGCCAGTTCTACCATTCGACTGCAAAGTGCCCTCCCACCAACCGCCGGACATTTGTTTTATACTGTGTATCACGGCGCCCTTTACCAGATCCAGTTCATCGGGTTCCTTAGCGGTGTAGTCGTATTCGACGACAGCGGAAACTGCAAATAAAAGAAAAAATGAGAAAAATTAATACAAAATAAAGACAATATTTAATTAATGTAATAATTTAATTAAAGTAATTATAATAGCCTGGCGCAACAGTTCTAAAGAACATATGCTGAGCTCTCTCATCATTGCAGTTGTGCGTGTAATATTTGTCCGAAACCATGGTAGCTTGAAAAATATTGGTCATAACGCGATGAAATTTGATTTCAATAAAACATAAAAAATAGTAATGACTTCGGATATGATCGAAATCGGTCAACGGACACGCCCCATACAAATCACTATCAATGTATAATTTTTTAGGAACCAACAATTGGATAAGTATTCAAGCTATATTTATAAAATTTAAAACGTGTTGTTAGAATATAACTAAAAATGTGTGTTCAAAAATTGGCATGATCCGCCCACATTTATTTTTCTTTATTCGGACCATTTGTCAGATTTAACCTTATTTCACTGAAACTTGACAGAAAAAAAAATATGTGTAAAAATTGGAAAAAAAATAATAATACAATTAATTTTTAATCATTTCATCGCCGATATGACATTTAATTGCATCTATTAAATATTTAATTATATTAATTAATAATTGGCTGTAAAACTGTCAGTTGGTGTATATGCTATATATGAATATATTTTAGCTTATACACCAACCGAACACAGATTTGATTTATACTATTAAACAATTCATATACCAGAAAATATTTCCACTTTAGATTGTTTTTTCTGCTTGAAATCTTTTGAAAAAATATTTCTAAAAACTGACTTGAGCCTGCTAAAAAATAATTCTAGAGTTCCGCACCAAATTACTGGAATTTTACTTAAATATTTCAAGCATATTTTTGAAAACACACACAAATAAGATTGGAAGATTGTGGAAAGCGTATAGAAGAAGATTATCAAATTTTATGGATTTGGTAAGACAGAATAACGACATATATCGGATATGGACAGAAAACAGACTGCTTTTGATACAAACTACGAACCCTTTGATTGCTTGAAATTTCACGAAAACAAAATGTTTCTAAAGTGACCAAGGTTGGCATATTTCCAAAAATTACCTACGGATGTTTTTGAATTTTATTTCAAGTTGTTTTTGGGCCCTATTATGATTAGCGAAGCGAATGCTTTTGGCGAAGCGAACGCAATTTGGCGAATGAACTGGCGAATGTACTAATTTTTATGGTTTTAAAAGTAAGCAACACTTTCAATATTGACAGATCAAATGACGGATTTCCGTGTTGCAAAAAATAGTATCATGTTGCGTGCTCTTAGTACTGCCTTCTTTTTAGAGCAGATACTCTTTTCTCTTAATATCTTTTTCTTTTATTAAAAAACCATTTAATATTATTTATGGTTTAAAAAACGTTAACTCGATTCAGAACAATAATACTTTTTCGGTTTTTTGTTATTTTTTGTCTATAAAAGATCAAAAATTATCCAAATAAACTTCGGAACAATTCAAGTTAGTTAAAATTTAAAGTTAAATATGTTTTTAAATGTTAATATTGAAATTATTTTTACATACAAATAAATACTTTTTATGAAAAAAGTAGTTTTTTTATTTGGAGCAATACTTCTTTTATTTTAATTTAAAGAAACCCTAGAGTTTCCAAAAAAAAAGCTGCTGTGAATTGTCTTGTTTAGAAAAATAATAAAAATGTTCCAAAAAAACGATGGACCCAAAGAAGAGCGCGTTAAACAAAAGCCAATACGTTGTGCAGAAAGCTGGATCGACGACGAGGAGTAAGGCTAAAATAAGTGACAGTGATGGTGGTCTGTCCTCCGAAGCATTCATCTGTGGCACAAATAACTTCGCGCAATGAACCAAGCTGCATCCTCAGCAGCAGTCGGAGCAGTTCCAGACATTTCTTTTATTAGTGTTAAGTTTAAAATGAAAATAAAAAGTGTGAAAAAAATTGTTTTTTTACGTTTATTAGTTAGGTCACAAAAAACTCAAAATTATATACATCCTTTTAGAAAAACTAAAGGATAAGATAAATTGAAAATCAGAAAAAGCCAAATAAACAAAAGTACAAAAGAAAAAAAAATGAAAAATCAAAAGAAGAACTGAAAAACAATACGTTCGCCGATTCGTCACATGAACTGTTGATTCGCTTGATTTTGACACTTGGAGCGAATGAAAATCGGTTGAGTGTTGCATGTTTTAAACGTTCGCTTAACTTTTCCCATTTTTTGGCGAATGAAGTCTGGCGAATGTAAGCTGTGATCGCTTTTTAACGTTCGCTTCGCCAACACCATTCACTTCGCTAATCATAATAGGGCCCTTTATGTCAATATCCAAAGCGGTAGATATCGATTGAATTTATTAGATTCTGAAGAGTTACCCTGTTATAAGGAAGACATTCAACATAGAATTCTATGCTATTAGATCAGGCACTTAGGCCATTTCATTTTCTCATATTGAGGAAATATCGTAACAGACAGATGTTTGGTTATGAAATCAAAACCCATAATATCATCCATATCTGATCTACTTTCAGATCAAAGACTTCCTTCCACAAAGTATGTTTCAACAAAATATTATTAGCAATTCTCGGCAGCGGATTGATGGGAAGTTATAGCTTTAAAAAGTGATAAATCTAATTGCACTTAATTTATTGATAACAAAATCGAAACAAAATTTTATGTAATTCAAAAAACAATAAAATCGAACAAAAATCAAAAATTCCGATAAATTGTTTTTTTTTTTTAATCCTGACCTGAAAGTACCTTGAGCATGCAAAAAATGTTGTATATGGGTACGATATAGTTTTCCAACAAAACTTCATCGTTTAATTTAAGTCAATAAATAATTTTAGAATAGACATGGTGCAAGTTTTATGTTTCATAATACGTATAGATTCTACAGTTTACCTTAACCTTAACAATTTCAAACTATTCATTGAAATATAATTTAATAAAAATGCTAAGGTAATGTTAAGATAAAATCCAAATTCCAGACCATCTTTAATACCACAAAAAATCATAAAGTGTGTGTAGTTGTTAAACTAATTTTGAAAACTAAAAATGGCATTCCATTTAATATTAAAACTAGTATTTACAATTATAAATATTATATATAAAACACTTCTATTAACTATTGTAAAGAACATACTTCAAATTTACATTTAATTTAGACATAAATATTTTTTTTATAGCTCCAAGGGTAAAACAAATAAAGGTTTGATAAACTTTGAACCAGCATAATTTAACACACTTAATTAAGCAAAACAAGTTAAGGTACAACTCGTTAGTCAACTAACGAGTTATTCTTAAAAAAATGGCACCAAATTCAGATTATTCAAGAAAATAATTTAATATATTATGTCTCAATAGTGCTTGCAGTGCAATCTGCAATATTTTTACAACTTTGCTGAGCCAACAAAAAGATTTGTATAAAAAAAATGCCACAAAAACTTTGTTGGAACCATCAAAGCCAAAGCAAAAGTTGCTTAAAAAACAGGTTTTTTTATGCAACAAGTGCAAACAAATAAAAGATAATCTAAATATTAAATGTTGCAAATCAAAATCGGTAAACGTTTGTTTTCGCTTTAATGAAGATGAATTATGCATCGGCAAAAAAAAAACGACAATTAAGCAACTAAAACAGCAGAAAAAGAAAACATTTTAAAGGTGTAACAGAAAAACAAAATATTAAAATGCATACAATGTGTGGGTGCAACATGAATAACAATTCATTTTTTTACAAAGGTCGTCGTGTGGACAAAGACAAGGAGAACGAACGGGCGGTAGGTAGGTAGGTAAATTGAGCTTAAGTCATGGCACAGTGTAAACTGTTACGTGTGGCGTGAATGGGTCTTGAAATGTTTTAATTGGTGTTGTAAATGCGAGCGAGGTTGCCTTTCAGTAATCTTAGTCATACCTTGAACTGGAGCGATTGCTGTCGTTGAAATTTGCAAAGAAGACACTCGCGCTGAAGGTAACGGATGCGGAGATTAAAGAGACTGGGAAACTGAGTCAGTGGCGATGGAGTTAGTGATACTTGTAATGGAGAAGGGGTCCTATTAAGAGGTTTCTTAAATATAACTTATTTTAATTGATTTAAAGTAAATTTTTTTTTTTTTTTTTAAATCGAAAAATAAGAAAAAATTATAATAAAAATAATTTAATTTTAGTAAAAAAAAAATATTGCAAAAATATTCATGATAAGGCTGATTAATGATTTTTTGACTAAAAATTATAGGTACTAATGTAATCTATTTAACAAAAAAAATTTACGTTTGACTGATGATATTTATGATTAAAATCACAACTATAAATGATATAATTTGACTTAAAAGTAGGTATAGGTAAAAATATTCTGAATGGAATACAAAAAAAAATACTAGTCGACAAATGCTACATATTGAATAATAGAGTTTAAAATATATATAAATCAGGAACATTATCTTTGGGAAAGAGAAAGCGCCATACAATTTTGTTCAGTGAAAAAGTTCGGATAGAAAAATTATACATTATAGTGCTCAAGATCATAGAAAACTGTAGCGGACGGTTGCATATCAATTTTACTATTAGTGAACGTTAATCATTAAATCGTTAAAGCCCAGTTTTTTTTAGTGCAGTTTAAACTTAGTTTAAACTTAGTTTAAACATTTGCACATGATTAAAATGTCCATAGTTCCTGAACAAAACGGCGAACGGTCGTTAAATTCTACAGACAAAAATACAATTAGTAATCAGTTCATATGCCAATTTAAATATTTGTAATATATTGTGAGTAGACGAAATGGCATTTAGTTAAAACTAAGTTTAATTTGAAAATGTGTCTGAAAAACTGAAACTAAGAGCAAAAGAGTATATGCAGTTTGACCATCCGTTTTTTAACAACAAGGACGCGTGTCCGATTTGTAGAAGTATATATATCTTGATCAGCGTGATCTGCTGAGTCAATTTAGCGATGTCCGTCTCTCTGTTGAAATCACGATTACAAGAAAACTAGTAGAGCTGTATCAACGAAACTTCGAAGTTATATTACATATACATCTACGATATCTGGTATTGAAAATGGGCGTGATCGGTCGATTGTCACCTGTGACCCGAACACTTATGTTAAAATACCGTAGGGTGTGTAAGCCTCTTTTATAGGTATTACAATGGTAAGTGTACGAGGAAAATACATGGCCTGATTCCACCAGGTCGTGTATTCTCTCGTTCTACTCGGGCATCGAACCAAGCCCACTCCTTCGTAGGTCACTCGGTTCTCAACAGAACCACGCATTACAGAGATAATTCGTTCTTCAGTCGCACGATACGTTTGTGTCTGTTTTTCCGACATTTTTAATATTGGGAAATTTAAAGCAAACATCCACCGACACTACTCCATCTTTCCTCCTCCCTTTAACCTATAATCCTTTTTTTACGATCAATACTGTGCATTGCACGAATAGGGGGCATCCCCTGAGCGTTGATTAATTTGTAAAAAAAAAAAATAACATATACAGATGAATTTTACTATATATATTGATCAAAGTTCATTTTTTGGGGTAAAAACCAAATTACTTTAGGATCAAATATATAAGTAATAATGTTTTTCTCACGAACAGACTTGTGCTGCCCTAAAATAAATCAAAATTCGGAACATCCTACATATTCAAAGATATGGGGAATCAAATGAAAAGAAATTCTTTGACGTTTAAATGTTTGTTTTTGATTCACAACGCCATATTTAAACAAAATTCAAAATTATACTGATAAATAGTGATTTTCTTATGATGATTTCTATTATAATTCCAAATCCTTATTATAACTAACCATATATAATTTCTGTTATACCAAGTCTTTCTTATCTCTTAACTTCAATGACCGTTTAAGTATTTAATTATAAATGCAAAAATAAATTGTTTCCTTTACTGCATACATATCGCACAGAAAGTCATAAAACTGCAGTCGCTAAATGGCAGCAAGTGCCAGAGCTCGGTGAAGAGACATTGTTTACGCGGACGCGTCTCACGATTTGCGTCTGTTGATTGCTTATTCATTAAGTTGATTAGTAAAAATGTGTTGGGTATGTTTTCGCAGCACAATGATTAAATGCTGTACGTTACTTGTGTTACAAAGTTATAGAGCTGTATTGTTAGTTAGCGAAGTGGCTAATATTACAACTGACTCATCAACACAACTGTAGTTATTGCTTATCGATTAGATTGAAATTTACGGTTTATTCGAATAACAATCAATAGTTTTATGATTTAAATTTGAAAAAAAAAACACTTAACCTTGTTACATTTATAATCATTATTATTTACATTAACTGAACTGAAATACCAAGAATTTTTATAAGAACATAGATTACAGTGGAAATAAGTTATTCCCCTTTGGGAAATATGCAGTTAAATTCCAGCAGACCGCCGGCTTGGTCCTAAAAGTTATATTAAAATATATTATAAAAAAAAACAAAATTAAAAAGCATTATGACTCATGCACACATTTATCCATCCATCATATAAAAATTGCGAGCCGTGCCCAAAGAACAAAAAATACTTTTTGCCATTTTTTGTGTATTTTTTTGTAATACATTTTATAAAAAAATATCACATAAAATATTATATTTGCTTATCAAAGCGCGCACACACTAGTTGAATTGTAAATGCATTTAGTATGACTCATTCTCTTACGCGTTAATTGTATAAAATAAATGGTGCTGTCAAAAGTGTTTTATTGAAGTTTCTTGTCATTAGGTATTTAATTTATTATTTTATTCAAAGTTATATTTTGTTATGATAAATACTTTGCCAAATTTAACTACTTACGACTTTTTAGGTTTGGTTATCAGCGTAGTCTAAAGAAATATAAGATATTTCTTTATCTTATCAGCAGCAGCACTTCAATTGGCCTTTCTTATCATACATTCATAAACACACACATACAAAGAAAAATGATACGAGTAACTTTACCTGATTAGAACTTTTGCTTATTTATGTAAGTCGTTTTAATTCCATCAACATTGCTGAGAAATGTCACTAATTTGAAATTTTTTTCTTTCTTAGCTTTTGGCGCATAATATCCCAGTGGGAAAGTTGACAAAATATAAACGAGTATAAGTAAAATTTTTGGCAATCGAACACAATTTCCTCCGGCAATTATTTCCCCACAATTATATCAAAGACATTTATTTCTTTCCCAAGACAATTTTTCTTTATTTAACTGCTATTTCCAGTACAGATGGGCATGTGAGCGTGATTCCGCGTGATTCACGTGAATCACGCGTGATCACGCGTGATTGTGATTGAATCCTAATTTTGAGTGAGTGTGAGTAGACCAAAAAAGACCGTGAGTGAGTGTGCGTGAGTAAAATTTTTTCGTGAATGAGTGTTAGTGAGTCGAATATTTCATAAAATATTTTTCTATATTTTTACTGAACTACATAGGCTTTGGGTAGACGGCTGCCCACTATTCAGAACTATAACAAATCAAACCCTTGATAACCGTTAAATACCCACCCCTTCTTCTACTCAGAATAAGTTACAAGGTTCAGTCAACAATTGATCTAACCCCCTGCAAACCGGCCGTACTTAGTATGGGCTAGTCAATTTGTGGGGTCATGTCAATAGTTTTTGCTTGGTTTTATACGACCGTTGAAAATGGACATAGAACGCATTTTTTTCGATATACTCCTTTTTGTAAAAAGTTGAATTTTCAATTTCAACTATACGTGATAACTCTGTATTGACTTCCTTTTGTTTATTAAGTTTAGTTTGTTCCATAGGTTCGTGTGGGGTCCCGTTTTTATTCGAGTTATAAATGTAGTAACCAAAAAAAATCGCTTCAAAAACAGTTGTTCCCAAAGTCTATTCATTCCTTGTAAATTCTACACCGGACTATTTTTATATTGATAATTCTTATCCAGAGATATTTTTTTCAGGGACAATTCTCAAAGATTTTAAACGAATTCTTCACCGGAGAATTATTCTTCGAGGCAATTTTTACATTTTTATATGAAAAGTACATCGAAGGTCTTTCACATTTCCATCTCCGTTAAAAATTGAGATCCCTATTATCATTACATCATTATTGCGTTTGTAATATGTGGGTTATATTAGAGGTGCCACGCTCGGTCGACCAACCTCACCAATATATACAAATGTAAGATGTATTTTTATGAATTCTGAAAAAAAAACACGTGATTTAGGGTAATTCACGTGAATCACGCGTGATTGTGATTGAATCTTAATTTTACTCACGTGATTGTGAGTGAGTGTGAGTAGAGCAAAAAAGGTCGTGAGTGAGTGTGCGTGATTAGAAAAAATCTTTCGTGAGCGTGAGTGAGTGTGAGTCAAAACTCACTCACGTGGCCATCTCTAATTTCCAGTACTAATCGCCTCCGGAAATTTCTTTTCTGTTCCGAGCAAATGAATTTATTTGGAAGTATTGTATCGTAGAATTATCAGGGAATGAATAGTCTGAAATTAATCCTTTCAATGACGATTTGTCTCGGGGAAGAATTATCTCTCGCAAAATTTGTCGAGAATGATTAGTCTCGATAAGATGAGAAATAGTTCGAATTACTCAATGATATATCTCGGGAACATGAGAAATTGTCCGAGGAAGATATGTCGGTGACTTCAATTTAAGTGAAGAACAAATAAGATAAATTTTAGAGATGAAAATAATAGCTCGTTTTCTAATTTCCATGGACATTTTTTGAGAAAGGCAAATGTTTAAATGTGGATTTCCAAAATATATTGATTTGTATCGGAAAAGAATTATCAGGGAATGAATTATTTCGGTGAAGATTTGTCGATGATGAATTGTTTGATAAGGTAATGTGGTAGAAGAATTGTCTGTTTCTACATATTTCATCAATTTAAGCAGGACTTGAAAATCCGGATTTAAAAAAAAAAATCCACTCACCGGTTTTTTTTTTTGGATTTTATAAGACTATTTTGGTTTTCTTTGGATTGTTTTGAATTTTCAATAGGATTTTTCGGTTTTTAAAGTTATTCCTTCCTACCATTTCACTGTGCAGAACTGCTGTATAACCTTTGGTTAAAACATACTTTGTGGAAAAAAATTCAACGTCTGGGATCTGGAAGCCGTTTTCTTCAATATACTGAATTAAGTCATATGGGCGAAAAAATTAAACAGCCTAAGTGCCTGATCAAATCTATTTTGAATGTCTTCTTTATAACAGGACAACTCTTCTGAACCTAATAGATTCAATCAATATCTACCGCTTTAAAAATTGGCTTAGAATTGGCTTGAATTGGCTTGAATTAAATGCATTGTACATCTTGCTATTTATATCATTAAATTATTTGGATCTACATAAAGGCCTATGTTGGCTATGTTAGTTAATATAATATATCGTCGTTGTAGAACGAAAAGTCACCAAATACATTTTCGAAATGCAAAATAATCATTTACAAAAATCTTTTTGTTCTACAACGACGATATGAATCATTTCATTATCAACTTCTCCAGAGATTTCATCCAGCAGTGGTTTTAATAACTTTTTCGATTTGTTGGTTCATATCAAATTCTTAAATTTTCCAAAAATAAATCGTACTCTAAAAACAAATATATATCCTAAGTTTTAATTCAAAAAATGTACCAAAATCAACAAAATCCAAAAAAAAGTCCAAAAATCATGAATAAATTCCAAACAAATCCGGTTTTTTTTTTTGGAGTGGAATTTAAGACCTGAATTTAAGTGAAAATAGGGGAGATAGATTGCAAACAATTTCTAAATTCCATGAAAATATTTTCAGAAAGGAAAAGATTTAAAATCTAACATGCCAAAATATATACAACATACAATTTTCGTAGCTTACACTTCAAGGCAAGAATTCCTCTCCATAAAATATTATATATCAAAAATTTTTGTTTGAAGTATTGTAGCAGACAGGAAATGAATTATTTCTGGCAAGAATTGACTTGTGGAATGATTACTCAATGACTTATTTTTTAAAATTTAAGTGACATAAGATATTTCATAATGAGTCTCAAAATGCTTTCTAAAATCCACCGAAATATTATGGAAGTAATTCACTATCAGTTGAATAAATGTAAAAGTTTTAAAACTAGAATTTAAAACTATATACAATATAGATTTATTTACTCACTTATCTACAGTAATCTTATATTGAAAATTGTCAATTATATTTCAACAGCTGCAAATCAAATTATAGCTAAACACTTCAACAGCCTGAAACTATTTTATTATAACTTGCAATATTTATAGTCAACTATTTGCAATCAGCAAAATTTATAATAATAACAAAATGCAATAAAGCATACATTGCATGATCTATAATTCAAAAACTACGACTTTAGCCATTTGTTTGTCAACACTGCGCCGGCAATGTCTATCATTAACTGGAGTGAAGAAATGTTAACACATCCGTTCATTGCATTTGCTGATAGACGGCTTTATATGCACATAAATAGTTACATATTTATGTATGTTTCGTTTCGTTATTTGCCTCACCCCGCCTAGCAATAGTGATGCATTTTATCATGGTCAAGCATTTGACAGCGTCATCATATTATGTGGGACTCTTTTTGTTTGCTTTAAAATGCATATTTTACACATTTATTTGAACGTGCTACTAACTCGAAAAGTTATTTATTATAATATTTTAAATAAAATTTGATATTGAAAATTTTAAAAATAAACTTTATAAATCCCAAAGTGAATCTAATCTAAATTATCTAAATAAATGAAATATATTTAATTTTACAATCGGTTTTATCAAGAATACTAAACAAATAAATAATTTATAGTTTCGCTTTGTGCGTATTTTATAATAGTCTTGAAAATATCTACATTGTTTATATAATCAGGCATATTAAAATTATCGATTGATGTTATTTTTTCAAACAAAAAAAAATGTTTATGTCTTAACACATTCAAATAAATGTTTTCTTGTTTATTAGGCTAACCACTAAAAATAATTAAGTCGACTTTTAAGATAACATCACCTTTTTTGACATAAAAATATATGAGAACTATTTTATACAATTTTTAAAGTCTACGTAATTTTATTTATTTCAAAACAAACCAGTTGGGAAGGTAAGATCACATGGGAAATTTTAAAGTAGGTGTAATTATGATAGTTAGGATTATCAAAATTATAGTCGGTCTAAGCCGACTATAAATACCCTACACATATGTGTGGTTACCACTCAAAGTGATATATAGATCACCAAGGTATACGAATCCTGAAAATAACTACAAACATTCAATCGCTGAAGAATTTCCATTCATTTGATACCCATATTTACAAATGGGTAGGTGTACCGAATTTCGATTTTTTTTTTTTGTGAACCACAAGTCTTTTCGCCGGAAAACATTATTATCATGTATTTGAGCATGATGTCAATATATATTTGTCCAAAAAAGTTTACCTAAGCACGTATACATAAAAATTGATCTTTATATGTACATTTTATATGAGGTATTTGAACATAAGTGGTCGGATCATAGGTCACAATGGACCGATCTCGCCAATTTTTTCGCACATACAGCGTAGGTATATTAGTAATCTAAATTATAAGTTTCATTTTTCTAGCTCTTCAATTTTAAAAGTCTTAGGGATTTCAACAGACAGACAGACGGACAGACAGACGGACAGACAGACAGACAGACGGACAGACGGACATCGCTAAATCGACTCAGGAGGTCATGCTGATCAAGAATATATATACTTTTCCATACCGGAGATGCTTCCTTCTGGGTGTTACAAACGGCGTACCAAACTGAATATACCCTTTCACTCTTAGTGTAGGGTATAAAAAGTATTCCTGAGGCCTGCTATCGAAAGAGAATGATGTTGTTACATTTGTCAAGTTCTTTAAGGATCATTTTATATTCTAATTGCATCGCGGTTTATTGGTTAGACTGAATAATCCTAATTTAGAAATAAAATGAATCTGAGAATATGCCCGAGATAGTCTTGTTAAAGTGCCATCGTTGGTATGTTTAGGCTCTAGTTCAATGGTTGATAATGAATAAATGAAGAAATGTGTAGAATCAAATCAATTTGAATCATATATAAAATATCTTATCATTTACAAGATCAAAAAAATAAACTACATTTTATCAAAAAAAAAACCTTTTATCCGCTTTATATTTCGTTATCTTTATTCGTTATCTTACTTCGGTGAATTTTATTTTTTGTAATTTAAGGTTAAAAATAATGTGAGGTTAATTATAAAAGGCAAATAACACAGAGTTAGTGAATTCTTTTATTGCATTTATATATCAAGAACTAAGTATTTATTTAGAATTAAAACGATTAAAATTTGTTAAATTGATTTTAAATTAAAATCTTAAACCATCAGAATTAATTCACCAAAGAGATTTCTAAATAGTCAACATTTAATTCTGAATATATGAATATAATAAACAAAAATGAACATGTTCAATTAATATATATCGTTTTCTTATTGGAAGTGCATATTTTTAATTTTGAAAGATAATTTTTAAATAATTATCTAGTAAATTCTTTATTTATTTTAACTAATGTCTAATTTGAATTCAGAATTGAATAAAATCGATTACAAAAGGTTTAAAAACAATCCAAAATAAAAAAACAAATTTAATTCAGCAAAAATATGATGAATGACAAATTGATTTTAAAATAATCTTAATTTAATTAAAAATGAAAGTAGAAATTAGGAATTGAATTCAATATTTCAAAAACAGAAAAATAATTTTAAATGTTTCTGAATTTCTTTTCTGAAAACAATTTTCACCATTTTCAACTGAAATTGAGAATTTTCTCTTTCAAAATTAAGAATATTTCAAATGAAATTACGATTTTTCTTTTCAAAATGGTACAATTCCATTTTAAATTGAAATGAAAAAATTATTATACAAATTTCAAATGAAAAAACAAAACAAGTTTATTTAGAATTTTCTCAAATTCAAATGAATTGAATTTCCTCAAATTAAAATGGATCATAGCAATTCCTTTTGGAAATTTCTCAATTTTAAATGGAAAATATAAATTTCATGTAATTTGTTTACAATTTTAAATGATAAATCTCAATTTCATATGAAAATATCAGTTTTTGATAAACTTTTACAATTAAAATTGTAAATTTCTTAATCCTAAATGTAAAATTTTAACTTTAATTTGTAATTTTCTGAATTTCAAATGAAAAATCATATATTTTTTTGAATTATTCCAATATTGAATTCAAAGCTCTGAATTAAAACGCAAAATGGTGTAGTTTTTTCTCTATTTATTTTGATTATTCTGTATACAATAGGACCATTTCAGAAATTGGTTTTACTATTTCTAAATGAAATTTGTGAATTCTGAAATTAATTTGTCAATTCATAAATCGACTATTCCATTATTGACTATACTGAGTTTAATTTGTTTTTCTACTAAAACAAACTGCCCTTTCTGAATTCAATTTGAAAATATTTACGTATTGTATTCGATTTGAATGTTTTGGCAATTTTGTCAAACCAAAAAATACTCAGATTTTGCTATGTTGCCACAATACAAAACACGTATAAAAAAATTAGTTACCTCCACTGCTTCCACCTCTTGTGGCTGCATCCATGTCGCTGACGTGCTGATGACGATGTTGTTGGTGGTGGCAGCGACGACGACTGTATTGACGATGTTGATGATGATGGTGTTGCTCTTGTTCTTGTTGCTTTGGCTGCTATCAAACGACTCTGTTCAGCTGCAGATGATAAAATAAACTCCTCAAAGTTGGCTAAATGTAATTGTTGCTGTTGTGGCGACGTCGACCGCTGCCTCTGTCTGCTGCAGTTGTAGCTGAAGCTGATGTTGGCCAACTCACTGGCCGACTTTGACGAAGTGGATGAATCACCGGGCGTGTGAGTATTTGTTTGCTGTTGTTGTTTTACTTTTGTCTTCTACGTTTTGTGGCGGCTTTTCATGGATTCTTTTCTCTTTTTTTTTTTGTTGAGAATCAAATAAAAGCGAACAAAATATGTTAATAATTAATTCACGTCAAGAGTCACGCAGAACAAAGTCGACAGCGACAATACGAACGGAAAACGCAAAAGAAAACCGCAAGGAAATGAAAATGCGTAGAGGAGTAATAAATGCTAAGAAGGCAAATGAGATGTACTGCCTTTTGTTAACTTGGCCTTTTAATCGTGGCCAAGCGATAAATAACAAAGTTCAATTTTTTTTATATATTTTTTTATTACTTTATAATTTAATGTTAATTATTGTGAGATAAAAAAACATTTAATGTTTTTTAATTATTATTTAATTTCTGCATTTTCCGTTGCAACCTCAAAAGTGCATATTTCACTTTTCTCTTTGTTCAACTCTTTCCTATTGATTTTCACTATTCACACCTTTTTCACTTTGTACTTTTTTTTCTTCGCAGTTAAATCTTGTTCTACTTTTTCATTTTTCAACACCACTTTAATTGGTTTTTATTTACGGTTTGGGACAAACGCACACCATTTAATGCAATCGCCACACTTTGATTTTTTCATTTATGAAAATTTTTTGATTTGTTTAAAAAAAAACGCCACAATGCACTTCTACGTCCACCTCGGCCTCGATTGTCATCATCACTGGATCACGCCAATGCAACATAGAAGCCACCTTTTGGGATTAATCCCAAAAATGGCATTTCTAGTTCACAATGGGAATTCGGATTTACCATGGGATTTTAACTTTAATTGGAATTTTTTCCCGTATACAGGAAACATTTTCCCTTAAGTGAATTTTCATATACATTTCTAAATTTTAAAGTAAATATATCTCATATTTTTATTGACAAAATTATATATATATATATATATCAGCCTGGAGATCAAACGGAGAATAACTCTTGCCAACAGGTGCTACTTTGGGCTCAGTAGGCAATTGAGAAGCAGAGCCCTCTCTCGCCGGACAAAAATAACGCTCTACAAGTCACTCATCATGCCCGTCCTACTTTATGGTGCAGAAACATGGACGCTGGCCACCACCGATGAGAGAGTACTGGGAGCGTTCGAGAGAAAGATTCTCCGTAAAATCTTTGGCCCTATCCGCTTTGCTAACGAGTATCGAATCAGGATGAACCACGAGCTGTATGAGATATTCGACGACATTGACATAGTCAAGCGCATCAAGATCCAGCGGCTTCGCTGGCTAGGTCATGTCGAACGAATGGATGAAAACATTCCAGCCAAGAAGGTGCTTGAATCGAAACTCGAAGGTGGACAGCGTAGAAGAGGGCGTCCAAATCTGCGTTGGAAAGACCAAGTTGAGGACAACCTGGCAACGCTTGGTATTTCTAACTGGCGTCAGCGCGCGCAAAGCAGATCCGACTGGCGCGGCTTCATCTCAGCGGCCAAAACCGACCCACGGTTGTAAGGGCCATTTAAGTAAGTAAGTAATATATATATATATATATATATATATATATATATATATATATATATATATATATATATATATATACAAATTTGTTTACGAAAAATTTAAAACAAAACATCAATGCTTTGTTTACAAATTCATAAAAAAATTGAAACGCAAAATTTTAAAATAAATAAATTTCAACATTTTGTTAATTTTCAAGCTGTCTATGGGCTTCAGAAGAACACCGCAGTTCATAACAAAAGTTAAAAAGTGAATTTGTGGTGTGAAATTTTAATAAATGGGCCAAATTAAAGTGCAAAAAACATAACCTTGAAATAAAGTATAAATTGACAATTGTTCTGTTTTTTAAATTTTCTTATTGACATTCTCTGCATAGTAACTATCTAGATGAACTAACCTGTATATACTTCAACCATGGGTATTATACATTTTTTTAAAGAAAGTATTTTTGTGCTCCAGTCGTAAGAAAATGGGTTTTTTTGGGAATTAATCCTGTTTATTGATAGCCCTGCGTTTTTGTGAACTACTAATTATTACTTTCAGGGTTGCATTAGTTAAAGAAAAATGTCCGAAGTGTATGTGTTTTTTTGTATCATGCCTTTATCGGGACGATGCATAAGTCATGGCTGAAGTATATACAGGTTAAGCCATCTTTCAAATTCAAGCGCCATTTACTTTTTTTTAAACTGTTTCAAAGATTCAACATTTGTTTACGAAAAATTTAAAACAAAACATCAATGCTTTGTTTACAAACTCATAAAAAAAACTCAAAATTTTAAAATAAATAAATTTTATCATTTTGGCAATTTTGAAGCTATCTATGAGCTCCAGAAGAACACCGCAGTTTATGACAATAGTGAAAAGTAAATTTTTGTAGTGAAATTTTAATAAAATAGCCCAATTAAAACGCAAAAAATCTAACCTTGAAATAAAGTTTAATTAAACAATTGTTGTATTTTTGAAATTTTCTTATTGACATTCTCAGCACCGGTATGCCAATTAACTGTCTAGATTAACTAACCTGTATTTACTTCAACAATCGCAGAAGCATTATGAAGCACTAAGAAAAACCAATGGGGGAAACCAATGAAAATAAAAAAAATCATAAATAGGTTTATTTAAAAGCGGAATTTTTGACGTTTTCTTTTTACAATTCCGCGGTAGTTCTTTGTAGTAATGCAACCCTGAAAATAATTTGTACAACACTTTTTCGCCTCGATTTTGCAAGACAGCTGTTTTTATGTTACAACAATTTAAACAAAAATTAAATTTTTTAATTTTATACTTAAAAATATTATAAAACATGTTAAAATCTAATCATATGCTTCGGGTATGCGGCAATTACGTTAATACATCGTTTGTCAAATTCTGCACCAAACCCGAACGTAGTTTGTACTCAAAAAAAAAGGAGATCTATGGTGACCTCTTCCCGGACAAATTGCTCAACAAGAAGCACAAGACACCGTTGTCCATGTACATGGCCAATGAAGATGCAGCTAAGTTTGTAATGAACGCAATCGAGCCACACATGTCCACACGCACTGACCAGATAGCGGTCGAGATAAATCCGGGCATTGGTGTCTTTACGCGGCAACTACTCAAGCGTCAGGATCTCTTCAGTCAACTAATGCTCATCGAAAGCACAGATCATTTTATGAAGGGTCTCAAGGATTTGCAAGCAGCACATGCAGATCGCGTGCAGCTAAAATACGGTGATATGGTTAATCTTTGGAAGCTGGCCTTTCAGGATAAGATGGATAACGGCAGTCGTGTGGCCAATTTGTTGGAACAGGTGCCACGACGTGCACATGAAGAAGGTGGGTGATAATAGAGCGACACCAACAATTTTTTTTATTGTTTGTTTTCTACAGATACCAATTTCACACTATTTGGAGCGGTGGGCTCTTACAACTTCTTCAAGCACCTCATCAACTCGTTAATCTTCCAGAATAGTTTGCTTTCGCTAGGGCGTTGCGAAATGTTTCTCCTAGTGCCACCGCCCATATATATTGTAAGTCTTTATATAAAAATTGTGACACTCATAGCAACATTTTGTAAATTTACAGCATCTCACATGCAGCAATACGGTTGGCTATATGATATATCGTTCTGCAACTATGCTGTTTCAAATACTTTTCGAATATCGTTTTATTGCCAAAGTGCCGCGTGAATATTTTCTGCCCACACAGACTGATCGTCGAGTTGTGAAAGGCGGCAAACTGGAACGTGTGACCTCCATTAATCCTGATCTTTTGTATTTGGTAAAAATTGAACCACGTCGACATCTATTTGATATGTGCTCGCCCGCTGATCTGCCCGCTTTGTGGTATTTTATTAAACAAAACTGCGTCAGTCGACGCAACCGCGTAATTCCCAATTTAGAGTAAGTTCTATTTCATTTTAATTGTCTTTAACTATTAAACAATGCTTTTATTGACACAGAAAATGGGTACCTGGTTGTGGACCACGTCTTATTATCAACACACAAGACACTGAGCCGGGGACGCAACTATTCCCTGATGAAAATATCGACCAGCTGCCAAAATTCTCGGTACCATGCACAACACTCAACGGTCGAGATTTCTTTTCCAATATGACGATCTATACGCAGTTTGGTGATTTAAATCCCGGCCAAATGATGTCGCTTTATAGGCAGTTTCGTAGTTGGCCCGAGTACAGTGAGAGCTCTTTTCTGGCCTCACTCGAAAACAGTCTGCTCAAAATGGAAACATCTGCGGATGATAACATCGATGTTATTGTTGAGGAAGATGATGCTGTGGAGAATGCTGCGGACAGTAATATAACGGAAGACAAGACGGCAGCCACTGAGAAGACAAGTTCAAATACAAAAAATAAAGAAACCAATACGGAGTCAATTCGGAATTCATATACGGTGGCAAATACAAAAACAAATGCAGAGCAAATAAAAGAAACCAATACAGAGGAAAATAAAGCGTCAATTATTGATGCAATTAAAGAAAAAAATACCAAATTAAAAGAACCTAAAACTCCAGCAAAACGTAAACGAAAAGAAAAAGCTGCATAAAACAACAAAACATTTATTTAAGGTACAAAATTTCCTAAAATGAATACATATTTGTTATTATTTTTAAAATGTAGGCATTATTTTTATTAAAAAAAAGTTATAAATTTTATAAAATTTTGTATTATGTGGGACAACGTCCTTGAACAGCACGCTTGGTGCCACGTGCACAGATATCTATATTTTCGAGATCATATTTAATAACGGATGCCATTCTATCATCGAAACGATTCTCCAAAGTCATGGACAATTTTACGCAGTCAACTGTCAGTGTTTTTGGATCCACACCCAAAACATAGGATAACTGAACATTATTGCAGGGTCCAGCCTTATTCAGTTCGTAACAATTATTATTTATGGGAATTTGTCCATCGATTTTGCACGGATTCGCCAAACACTCTGGTATTATTTTATTGTTGCCCAACACAAGAATGTTCTCCTCCTTGCAGGGACCTTTGCGGAAGGCTGGATAACATGCATCTGTCTCGGGATAGTACAAACTGGCTGTAGAGGGAAATTGCTTTTAATTTTGGAATTATTTTGAGAATTGTACAATTATACGTACATGGCGCACAGTCACAAATCCAGTCGTCCGCTTGGTCACCCGGATAAAGCAGCTCATTTTGTCTGCAACGTGTGGGCGAATACAGTGGCCGGCGACCCTTAAAAGAAGCGTATATTGAAATTGTTATTTTTTTTTGAGAAATGTAAACTAATTTCACTTTTACAGTATTCTACGGTTGAGATATAGAGTTAAATAATTTAGAAAAAATCAGAAAAAAGACTGAATGCCTCAAACGCGTTGGGATAAAATATATTAACAAAGGTCACATTTTTCAATCTAAAATATAACAACAGAATCTATTGGTAATCATCATCAGTTTTGTAAATCTTATTTTAAAATCGAATTTATAGTTTTTTTTGTATAGTATGTATTTATTGTATTGAGATATCTGTATCAGTTTATTTCCATATATTTTTGTGTAACCGCGTCGGTATTGAATACGATTTTAATAACTGTTTGAAATCTTTATCGGAATATTGAAGATGTAATTTTAATAAAAAAAAGCTGTATAAAGTCCAAACTATGCTCCGTACGAAAATATCAAATAGATCAAAATAATAAAATTCCGTACGATATGATTTTTATACCCTACACCAGGCATGTCAAACTCATTTGGCATCACGGGTCGCATTGGCAACTCAAAAGATGAAGCGGGCCGCAATTGTGTTCATACAAAAAAAAATCGCTCGTTTTTATACCCTACACCTATGAGGTACAGGGTATATTAACTTTGTGCATATATTGTAACGCCCCTTAGGAGGCGTGTCCGGTATGGAAAAGTATATATATTCTTGATCTGCATCACTACTCGAGTCCGTTTAGCCATGTCCGTCTGTCTGTCTGTCTTGCTGTCCGAATACAGAATAACTTGAGAAATACTGATCAGAATGCGATGAAATTTCGTCTCATTATATTTTAGCCAAAAGTAGGTACTGAGTTTGAAAATGAGCCAAATCGCCCACCTCCCATACAAGTCACTTTTGTATAACTCTTTAGGAACTAATAACTCGAAAAGTATTCAAGATATAGTTATAAAATTTAAAACATATTTAAAATTTTATTAATAAAAAACAATCTTACTTGATGAAAAAAGGATAAATATTATTGTTATGACATTTGTTCAACGCCATGTATAATATTTAAAATGTGTAGTTTTGAAAATAAATTAAGACTCGAGTCTTCGAGTCTCAATTTCTCATTATTAAATTTTGGAAAATATAAAAATATTGAAATGAAAAATATTATTTGACATGCCTGCCCTACACTACGAGTGAAATAGTATATTCAGTTTGGTACGCGTTTGTAATACCCAGAAGAAAGTATCTCCGGTATGGAAAAGTACATATATTCTTGATCAGCATGACCTCCTGAGCGATGTCCGTCCGTCCGTCTGTCGAAATTCGGCACACCTACCCATTTGTAAATATGGGTATCAAATGAATGGAAATTCGTCAGCGATTGAAAGTTTGTAGTTATTTTCAGGTCTCGTATACCCTGGTGACCTATATACCACTTTGAATGGTAACCACACATATGTGTATGGTATTTATATTCAGTTTAGACCGACTATAGTTTTTAACTATCATAATAACACCTGCTATAAAATTTCCTTACTTTTAAATTTCCCATGTGATCTAACCTTTTTTTTAGTTTTGACATTTTATTAAATTTACTTAAGCGCAATATAGTTCCAGCTTAAGACTGAAATCTATTTTACATCGGTTTCAATCACTGGCTTTAATTCGTTATCAGAAGCTTGAAGTCTATTAGTATTTTAGAATTTGTGTAAATGTTGTATAGCGTTATCTAAGCATTTTGGCGTAATTAAAATACGAAATGTGTATTCGAAATTTCTGTTAATGATTTCATATTTGATTTATATTTATATTGGTGTCAGCATATATAAAAACCGTAGCGATTAAACATAAATCTGAACATAACACAGAAAATTGTAAAATATAATTATAAAAATAAAATTTTATTAAAATTTAAACACATTTAGACCTTATCATATTTGCAACGTAAACGTAATCGCACATAGTTCATACATTATAACCTATGGATATCGATTAACGTTAAAAGCGCCTCAAAGCAATAAAACCTGTTCGTTACTTCTTTAGTTTTACCCAAAGAAATTCCCCAATTATTTTTAATTCTATTTTCGGTTTATAATAAAACTAAAACGGAATTCACACTTACAGCCGCATTGGCTTTTTGTTCGTCGACTACCAATTGTTCCTGATAGGCGATCTGACCCCAACAGACATCTGCGACAATGACAACTATAAACAAGATCCAAAATTTGCACATATCGGTTGTTTATAGAAAAAAAAAATAACACACACACAAATGAATGACGCACAAATAAAATCAATACACAATACGAAACAAAGACGACGATCTCAACCTGGAGAGTTTCAAATTAGCACTGTCGTCTATCGCTGGCTGCTGCTGAGTTTAGCACATTCGGTCGTTATCTTCGTCATAAGGAAATGATCATCAATACAAAAAAATATATATATTTATATTAAGATGAGCTTAAAATTATGCGGGCAAGTATTGAGAACAAGAGAGCATTGTGCAAAACAAGTTCTTTTCTAAATTCTTTATTGGTACCTAACTTCATACTAAATATATATTGGTACATAAGCCGTTACAAATATTATCATCGTTTACGAGACAGCTACAAATTAATGATTACAAATAAGTTGCAATAAATAACATAGTTTCTCTATCGAAAATATAAATAAGCACGATCATCAGAGATCATCATTATATTTAACACATAAAACAATAATTAATGTATGTAATTTTTTATATAGCTATTTTTGAATTATTTTGAGCCATTTGCATCAATTTATAAATAACATTTTTATTATAATTTCTGTCGAAAGAGAGATGGAATTTATAATGATGTTTTTGACATTTTTATTTATTCAATTTTTATTATTATTAATTTTGCTCTATGGCTTTTAGTAAATTTATATCAGAACGTTGTATCTCGTTTAATTTAAGAATTGTAGTACATTTTACTATATGTTTTATTGTGTTTAGCCACCTAATTTCTTGAAATCTTTACTCATTATACCCTGCACTAAGAGTGAAAGGGTATATTCAGTTTGGTACGCCGTTTGTAACACCCAGAAGGAAGCATCTCCGGTATGGAAAAGTATATATATTCTTGATCAGCATGACCTCCTGAGTCGATGTCCGTCTGTCCGTCTGTCTGTCCGTCTGTCTGTCCGTCTGTCCGTCTGTCTGTCCGTCTGTCTGTCTGTCTGTCTGTCTGTCTGTTGAAATCCCTAAGACTTTTAAAATAGAAGAGCTAGATAAATGAAACTTATAACTTAGATTACTAATATACCTACGCTGTATGTGCGAATAAATTGGCGAGATCGGTCCATTGTGACCTATGATCCGACCACTTATGTTCAAATACCTCATATAAAATGTTCATATAAAGATCAATTTTTATGTATACGTGCTTAGGTAAACTTTTTTGGTCAAATATATATTGATATCATGCTCAAATACATTATTATAAAAAAAAAATCGAAATTCGGTACACCTACACATTTGTAAATATGAGTATCAAATGAATGGAAATTCTTCAGCGATTAAATGTTTGTAGTTATTTTCAGGATTCGTATACCCTGGTGACCTATATATCACTTTGATTGGTAACCACACATATGTGTAGGGTATTTATAGTCGGCTTAGACCGACTATAATTTTGATAATCCTAACTATCAGAATTACACCTACTTTAAAATTTCCCATGTGATCTAACCTTCCCAACTGGTTTTAATTCATTCTAAAACCGATTGTTTTAATTTTTCGAAAATAAATATTTTGATAAAACAGAATACTGATTTATTAATTAATATATTAGTCTATATTCTGTATAATTGACAAATTAGAATTTTGATTATAGAAAAATAAAACATTTTTATTAGGACTGTGTGATTAATCAATTAATTAAAATTAATTATTAATAAAAAAAATAGAAGGGAGTGTTTAAAATATTCAAGTACTAGGCAGTAAAGCATTTTAAAATATACCACAACCAACAAGTTAATTCTTAAAAAATCGAATTAAAAATCGAAAAATCGAATTAATCACAATTTTGATAAGCAGAATTCTGATATATTGATTAATACATATTTTGATTGATCGAAAATATTCATTAATCAATTAATCATTGAATAATCATAATAAGTACGTTCCGTAATAGTATGTGCTATGACGGAGTCCTGGTTTATGAACATACCGTCGAATGACGGAATTATGATTCCGTGTGTGACGGGGCTCTGTAAAAATGTTTCTTGAAATATTCCTATTACGACCGTCAAAGGAGTATTTTTGTACTACATATTTTTACTATATCATTTACTAGCTGGACCAGTGCACGACTCGTGATTTTTTGAATGTGTTTCCTCGTAGAAAGCTTCTCCGTAGAAAACTTCTCCGTAGAATTCTTCCCAGTAGATATCTTCCCCGGTAGAATTGTTCCCGTAAAATTCTTACACGTAGAATTTTTCCCCGTATAGTTTTTCCCAGTAGCTGTTTTAGTGTGGTGAGTTTTAGTGTGGTGTGTTTTATTGTGGCGAGTTTCGGTGTGGTGAGTTTAAATAATTTGGGGTGGGTGATACCCTGATGTTAAATATCTTGATATCACTATAATAACTGTTGACATACATCATCTGGAAAATGTACCTTCTATGGGGAGTGCCACGCCCAGTTGTCCAATCCCGCCACATTCGGCGAGACTGTTTAGAATGGATAAATATAACGCTGATCAAAATTTCATTAAATTTTTTATACGACATACATATTGTGTCAAGATTTTATTCAATTCGGTTCAGCCGTTTTGGCGTCTATTCGGAACATGTATTTTTAAATTCATATATATGTAAGATTTTTTTTAATGCCCCATAGCCCTAGTCATTAAATATGGGCGTTTTCGTAAATCATTTCAGAGCAGAGATCTAAATAATCCGAATATTGTCAGAGGGCGTTTACGTTTATTAGTTCTGAACTGAGCTCGAAATAAAAATATCTGAATTTGTTTTTAAAATCTGAACATTCAGAGTCAGTAGTTTGCGTTTGTTTATTCGCTCAGATTATCGATGTGCTCGATTTCATTTTATTGAGCTGGCTGAACAGTACTGATTTTGACGTTAATTTTACTAGTCGAAAACAAGACTTCATACGAATTTGACAAATGCAGATTTGAGCAGCAGTTGTCAAATTCGTAGGAAGTCTTGTGTTTGCCAAGTAAAATTAACATTAAAATCAGTACTGTGCAGCCAGCTCCATAAATTGAAATCGATCACATCGGGTGTGATCTGAAAAACCGTCTAACAAACAAATTTACTGACTCTGAATGTTCGAGTTAAAAAATAAATGCAGATCTGTTTTGGACAGTTCGAACTTAGTTCAGAACTAATAAATGAAAACGTCCTACACAGAAAAAAGTATAGTCATATTGACAAACGACGTACATCAAACTGTTTGCGTAATATTGACGAACAAGTTTATCAATATAACGTACACGCATACATGTTTTGATGTAGTCGTTTATCAATATTACGTATCGCGATCTTCAATCTCAAGCTCTCATGTATACACAGATTATACACTAACACATATGAGAATTGTGTAATGGCGGAAAACAAATAAGCCGTGGTGCCGTCAATAATTTAGTGCAAAATAAATACATAGCAATAAAAAGTAATAAAAATACTTTGTTTTATTTGCAAAAAAGTATATAGTGCGATAAATATACTTAATGTAATTTTATTTTTAATTTAAATATGTTGAATTGATTGGAATTATTATTTTATTTTATTATATTTAAATAAATATACAACAACAAGTGAACAAAAAATGTAATTCCCAAATACGTAGTCAAATTGAATTCAATACAATGTGGATTAATTTGACTATAAATTTGGCTGAATGTGTTTCATTTATTACTTTTTGATTAAAAACATTGTCAATACTACGTAAGTTGTACATCAATTGATTAAAGAAGGTTGATAAACGCAATACGTAATATTGACGAATGCGATCATCGGTTGACATTTGATTAATTTGTTTGTCCTATTGAAGTACAAGTTCGTTGTATTTACGTCACTATTAAATTCTGTGTATATAACATTTTCACGGAATTAAATCCCACTAATAACATTTATCCCGCCAGGTGGCATGTTCGGATTAGTACAGCTACCCGCGCATAGATGGCGTGCACTGAAACTGAAATTCGTCAAAGAAACGTCAACAGTTTTCTGACGTTTTCATTAATTTCACTACGCGAATTTTTCACAGCGAAAAGAATAAAATATTATAAAAATATAATGTAAAACAATGTGTTTTTGTGCCTGCTACTACTCATTGCATTGTAATAATTGTGTTTAATTTTTAATTAACAAATTGTGAAATTTTTTAATGCGACCAATTTAAATGAAACAAAAGCAATGGAAAAAAGAAAAGTTTTCGCCATGGAGAAAAAACAGTGAAAAACAATTGCAGAGGCAGCGAAGCACCTGCTCGTCATCAACGAAAACCAGGGCAACTGCCGCATAGACAGACAACAGTGGCAAAAATTTAAAGCGAACGAACATAATTAAAATTCAAAGAGAAACACCAAAAAAATAAGTAAAAAAAACAATTAAAAAAAAAAAACCAAAAGGTGATTGATTAAAATGAGACGTTAAAGAACAACGACGTAGTTAACAAAATGTTTACAAAAAAATCACACGCCGACATCAAGAAGTCGACAGCAAAGTTGCAGGACTGCAAGAAGGATTCGGCGTCTAGGTTGCGCCATCTGCGCACTATACTAGGTAATGCAAATTTCTATAATATACCATAATAGCAATTAATAGTATATGAAATAGTATTTGATATGTTGTAAAATTGAATATTTTCTATATAAAGTGTGGGCGTCGTTTTCGCTGTCGTTGCCAGACCAACCAACAACTTGCTGCTCCAGTTTGGCCATAGTACAGTGACAACTAGTAAAACACCTACAGCTGAAAATCACGCTTTCAATTAAAACAAAACTTCACGTACATTGAGAGTTTCTTCTGCTGTTGCTTTCGTCGCGTTCCCGTTCCCTTCCGTCGTCATTTATGTTGCTCATTTTCATTTCCTGGCCAGCGCTTAGTGTAGCTGGCTGCTGTCAATTGTACGCTGCCACCGACGAATACGCCTGCGTTCGCAGTGCCACAATCTAAACAATGTGCCATACAATGTACAACAAAATATAATAATAATTTATGCAAATTATTTATGTACGATTGAACGAAAATAAGCGCAAAATAGAAATAGAAGCCAAGTGCTGCGGCTGCTATTTGGCTGGAGTCTCATTTGTTCTGTGTGCCAACAATTTGTGCGCTTGTGGCTCAATTTTGTTTCGTACAACTTGGTACTTTCTGATTTTGCTACGCATATTTGTCAGTATGGTTTAAATAAAATTTATAATTTTGTTTTTAATTTTCAACTTTTGTGTTATATAAACATTCTCATGGTTAACATTTTTGACAATAATAATTTATACAAAATTAGTTGCAAATAATTAAAGAGTAATTTTTATTTTGTTTCGATATTTGAAATGTAATTATGTGAGATTCTTATTATTTGGTGAAGCTTTGTAATTTAAAATCAAACTAAATTGTTTTTTGTTTTTTAAATTTCTATTCGCGTAAATTCCAAAACATAATACTTTGATGCAAAAGTTATTCAATCCGATCATGTATAAAATATGAATTTTGTTGTAAAGATTTTTAGTTTTAATTTTTGTCTTACATACCGATTTTGTCTAACATACCGTTCCAATTTCTGTTAGAAATCGTATTTTTGTTGTTTCAGAATTTGAGTTTAATACAAAATAAATCGAATTCAAACCGTTAACTTTTAATAGTTAACTTTTTCAACCTCGCAAGTGTAGTTTTGTGTCAACATAAAGAAATTAGCACAATTTTATGCTGGTTCATATTACACTTTTTATTAATTTTAGCGAATTAGCAAATATATTTTCCAAGAATTTCCAAAAAATATTATGTGAAAAAGTATAAAAAGTTAAATTTTAGTATTCATTTCATAAAGCTGCTTTGCTTCACAACCAAATCACTTGATTTCTTATTGCTTTAGTTCTGGCTCGTTGTACATTATACATATACGTTATATGCAAGGTTTTGCTATTATTGTGGCTCAAACGTTTCGTTGCGCTGGCGTCGTCGACGTCTTCTTCATTTAACTGCTGTTGCCTTCAAATTATTTGTCGCTGAACTCGTATGGTTTGCGCTTCTTTCGCTTCACTTCTGCACTCACTGCTCACTGTTCATGTTGTTGTTGTTACGGTTCTTCGTTTCAACTGTTGTTTTTCCATGGGTTTTTCAAACGAAACCCATTAGGTTTTGCTTTTCTAGTTGCTTTCTGTCAATGTAGCCTCTTCAGCTACAGGCGCAAAACAGGTTTCTTTTAGACTTTGCATATATATGTTTTTTTTTTTAACGTTTATCACTTGCTAATTGCTTGAGTCATCTTCTTGTTTTCATTCATTCATCCATTCATTCAAACAATTTTTGTTCAAGCCAGCTTTTAATGCATTTTGTGGTTGTTTTCTGCAAACGTATTGTTGGACAAACTTTCATCAGATTATTTCGTAAATACTATTGATAAGAAAATGCGTTTATCGGCGCACCAAATGATGTGACCCAGTTCAAATTTAATGCTCGATAACAATAACTGTGTGTGAATATTTTTGTTGTTGTTGTTTTGTTGATAAGATATGGTTTCTTTGAATTTTACCCTATTTATAGTAGGTACTTTTTTATGTCACATAATGCATTTTAAAGCAATATTAATTAAATACTTGAATTTATGAACTGGTAATCAAACCTTTGCGATTAAATGATAATTTTCATTCTAAAAATATAGAAAAATATATAAATTAAATCGAAAGCGTAATCTTAATAGTTCAGCTAAAATATATTTTACAGCTTACAAAACAGTTTCTTCAGAATTTTTTGCATGAAATTTACAATTTTACAATTTTTTAAACATTTTTTTTGTCTTTTGTACTTTGAGAATATCACAATTAATATTTATTTATTGGATAATTAAAAATAGTTACTCTTTGCGACATAGCAAAATGATCACTAAGGAAATTTTTAGTTAAGTGCGCGAAAAATAAAATATTACGTAAAAAATAAATTTAAATTATAGCTTTTTGATGCAAGATTCTGCACTTTGCATATTTTGAAATTTGCCACTTCTTTTTTTTTACTCCTGACCTACTGAATTATTAAAATTCCAATCGTAACGTATATTGTGGGCGGAATTGGACAAACGGGCGTAACACCTTTCATACAATTTCAGCTTTTACAACGCTGAAACATCACTAAAAGTGCTCACGGGCGAAGCTGTTCACGGGTCCAGTTCCTTTCCGGTTTTATTTCTTTATTTGTTTATTTGTTTATTGCTTAATTTCTTTATTTCTTTATTTCTTTATTTCTTTATTTCTTTATTTCTTTATTTCTTTATTTCTTTATTTCTTTATTTCTTTATTTCTTTATTTCTTTATTTCTTTATTTCTTTATTTCTTTATTTCTTTATTTCTTTATTTCTTTATTTCTTTATTTCTTTATTTCTTTATTTCTTTATTTCTTTATTTCTTTATTTCTTTATTTCTTTATTTCTTTATTTCTTTATTTCTTTATTTCTTTATTTCTTTATTTCTTTATTTCTTTATTTCTTTATTTCTTTATTTCTTTATTTCTTTATTTCTTTATTTCTTTATTTCTTTATTTCTTTATTTCATTATTTCTTTATTTCATTATTTCATTATTTCTTTATTTCTTTATTTCTTTATTTCTTTATTTCTTTATTTCTTTATTTCTTTATTTCTTTATTTCTTTATTTCTTTATTTGTTTATTTCTTTATTTCTTTATTTCTTTATTTCTTTATTTCTTTATTTCTTTATTTCTTTATTTCTTTATTTCTTTATTTCTTTATTTCTTTATTTCTTTATTTCTTTATTTCTTTATTTCTTTATTTCTTTATTTCTTTATTTCTTTATTTCTTTATTTCTTTATTTCTTTATTTCTTTATTTCTTTATTTCTTTATTTCTTTATTTCTTTATTTCTTTATTTCTTTATTTCTTTATTTCTTTATTTCTTTATTTCTTTATTTCTTTATTTCTTTATTTCTTTATTTCTTTATTTCTTTATTTCTTTATTTCTTTATTTCTTTATTTCTTTATTTCTTTATTTCTTTATTTCTTTATTTCTTTATTTCTTTATTTCTTTATTTCTTTATTTGTTTATTTCTTTATTTCTTTATTTCTTTATTTCTTTATTTCTTTATTTCTTTATTTCTTTATTTCTTTATTTCTTTATTTCTTTATTTCTTTATTTCTTTATTTCTTTATTTCTTTATTTCTTTATTTCTTTATTTCTTTATTTCTTTATTTCTTTATTTCTTTATTTCTTTATTTCTTTATTTCTTTATTTCTTTATTTCTTTATTTCTTTATTTCTTTATTTCTTTATTTCTTTATTTCTTTATTTCTTTATTTCTTTATTTCTTTATTTCTTTATTTCTTTATTTCTTTATTTCTTTATTTCATTATTTCTTTATTTCATTATTTCATTATTTCTTTATTTCTTTATTTCTTTATTTCTTTATTTCTTTATTTCTTTATTTCTTTATTTCTTTATTTCTTTATTTCTTTATTTCTTTATTTCTTTATTTCTTTATTTCTTTATTTCTTTATTTGTTTATTTCTTTATTTCTTTATTTCTTTATTTCTTTATTTCTTTATTTCTTTATTTCTTTATTTCTTTATTTCTTTATTTCTTTATTTCTTTATTTCTTTATTTCTTTATTTCTTTATTTCTTTATTTCTTTATTTCTTTATTTCTTTATTTCTTTATTTCTTTATTTCTTTATTTCTTTATTTCTTTATTTCTTTATTTCTTTATTTCTTTATTTCTTTATTTCTTTATTTCTTTATTTCTTTATTTCTTTATTTCTTTATTTCTTTATTTCTTTATTTCTTTATTTCTTTATTTCTTTATTTCTTTATTTCTTTATTTCTTTATTTCTTTATTTCTTTATTTCTTTATTTCTTTATTTCTTTATTTCTTTATTTCTTTATTTCTTTATTTCTTTATTTCTTTATTTCTTTATTTCTTTATTTCTTTATTTCTTTATTTCTTTATTTCTTTATTTCTTTATTTCTTTATTTCTTTATTTCTTTATTTCTTTATTTCTTTATTTCTTTATTTCTTTATTTCTTTATTTCTTTATTTCTTTATTTCTTTATTTCTTTATTTCTTTATTTCTTTATTTCTTTATTTCTTTATTTCTTTATTTCTTTATTTCTTTATTTCTTTATTTCTTTATTTCTTTATTTCTTTATTTCTTTATTTCTTTATTTCTTTATTTCTTTATTTCATTATTTCTTTATTTCATTATTTCTTTATTTCTTTATTTCTTTATTTCTTTATTTCTTTATTTCTTTATTTCTTTATTTCTTTATTTGTTTATTTCTTTATTTCTTTATTTCTTTATTTCTTTATTTCTTTATTTCTTTATTTCTTTATTTCTTTATTTCTTTATTTCTTTATTTCTTTATTTCTTTATTTCTTTATTTCTTTATTTCTTTATTTCTTTATTTCTTTATTTCTTTATTTCTTTATTTCTTTATTTCTTTATTTCTTTATTTCTTTATTTCTTTATTTCTTTATTTCTTTATTTCTTTATTTCTTTATTTCTTTATTTCTTTATTTCTTTATTTCTTTATTTCTTTATTTCTTTATTTCTTTATTTCTTTATTTCTTTATTTCTTTATTTCTTTATTTCTTTATTTCTTTATTTCTTTATTTCTTTATTTCTTTATTTCTTTATTTCTTTATTTCTTTATTTCTTTATTTCTTTATTTCTTTATTTCTTTATTTCTTTATTTCTTTATTTCTTTATTTCTTTATTTCTTTATTTCTTTATTTCTTTATTTCTTTATTTCTTTATTTCTTTATTTCTTTATTTCTTTATTTCTTTATTTCATTATTTCATTATTTATTTATTTATTTATTTATTTATTTCTTTATATCTTTATTTCTTTATTTCTTTATTTCTTTATTTATTTATATCTTTATCATATATTTCTTATTATAAAATCTTTGATTTTAATTTTTAATTTATAAAATTTTTAATAAATTACTAAATTTGAAAATAGTGAATTATATCATTTATTGTTTTAGTACTGTGCATATCATTTTTTCATTTTAAAAATCTTTATTTTTTTTTCAATTACAGATAACGTCGATCATGAGGATGCCAAATCACTCTTCGAGACGAACTACAGTCACGTATATTTTATACTCTATGACACATTCATTCAGGCGGAAGCAAATCTAAAACAAAAAGGTAAATTTTTGTAACTTTTGTAATATCTGCATATAATATACATTAGACACAGTGCTTAGGCAAATAGCTAAGTGTTTCTTATTTTTATACACCCAACTCCTTGTACTAGAATTACGTCAAAATCGTATTATCTAAATTATTTAAAATTTTTTCCTTTAATACTTTATAAAATACATACTATATGCACAAAACAAAACCAAAAACTAAATGTTAATCTACAATACATTTTTCTTAAATATATCTACATATATGTTGCGTATCGCTATCACAAAAAAAAACAAAACCTATATTGAACAACAAAAAATGTGCGCGCACTACTCACTTCCTATGAAATATTTAAAATATTTACTGTTTCTTGTTCTTAAAAATGACAGAACTTCCGTTTCACATTGGTAAGTCGCAAAAGTGTTTATTTTTTTTAGTAGCGTTTCATTTATTTATTCCTAAAATTATTATTTACAAAGGAAATCACTCAAAATTTGTCGTTTGAATGAAAATTAAATTAACCCCCATATTTTGTAAAACGAAACGAAAAAAAAAATGAAAAAGCCGGTACCGAAATTTATGACGAATTTCTTTTTGTTTCGTTTTACAAAATAGGGTGGTAAATAAGAAACATTTTTTTACGGCAATTTATATAGTCTATATTAAAAATAATGCCATCTCATGACTCAATTTCAATTATTTCAAAATAAGGCAATATAAATAAATTCAGGACGAAATTGGTTTTATAATATATGCTTTTCTATTTTTATTCTCAACAATTTCAATTATTAAAATATAAAAAAATGTAGTCAGTGAGTATTATTTTACCACGATGTTGTCTTTTGTATGCCTTTTCTTGTAGCTAAAATACAATTAAAATTAACTGAGTGATTTCCAAAACGTATTGAATAAAATTCACAAATGATAAATTGCATTTTCGTTCCACACACCTTTATCGCTTGCACATTCATGATTGTTATTTTTCCGAAACCATTTTGTGCTGTTCATAGAATTTCTTTAAAAGTATCTCACATTGCTTAACATAGTTCATCAACTGCATGTTTTGCAAATGTTTTGTAACTCATTTTTTTTGTATAATTGTTCTACACAAGTTGTTACACAAATTCTAGTAATAACTTTTCCGAAACCCCACGCTTTTTTATTTATTGAAGTGGTTTAGCAGCAAAATCGATATGATAAACGTTAAAAACAATACAAACGTAAAACATAAAACATATTTGTATTGTAATTTTTAATCTTCAGAATTTTATTTAGGCAATCAGTGTTAAAAATATAGTTTTTTATGTTTTGTTAATTCTTAACAAACATATTTTTTAGATATTTGTTTTTTATAGTTCGAAATTAATAACAAGATTTTTTCTAAAAAGCATCCATCTGACACTATAGGCCGGAATCACAAAAATTTCAAATTGATACGTTATACTTTTTATTGTTGATAATTTCTATAGTATAAGTATTGCTTATTGCTTTTGTGCCGCGAAATATTTGTAGTACAAATACAAATACAGGTTGTTTTTTTAAATGAGGGCATATTCAGAAGTCACACACGATGTAAACTACACATTTATTACTACTGCTTACAAAGTAATGTACAGATGGAACTACTCCTCTTTACGACTGCGTACTATGTATTGTACAAATGGAATTACCTGTCATAACTACTGCGTACAATGTAATGTACAAATGGAACAACCTCTCATTACTACTGCGTACAAAGTAATGTAGAAATTAATCTAATAATATTACTCTGCCTACAAGTAATGTACAAATGAATATACTCCTCATTATAACACTGCCTACAAAGTAATGTACATCTCATACATCTCATAACTGTCTACAATGTAATGTACAAATGAAACTACCCCTCATTACTACTGCGTACAAAGTAATGTACAATTTTTAATTACATAAGTAACTCAAGGTAGGAAATTACGAATTTGCACACAGAAGTGCGTACTAAGTAATGTACAATGGAATAACTTCTCATTACCACTGCGTACAAAGTATTATACAAATGAATCTACCCCTCATTACTACTATCTACAAAGTAATGTACAAATGGATCTACCCCTCATTACTACTGCGTACAAAGTAATGTACAAATGGATCTACCCCTCATTACTACTGCGTACAAAGTAATGTACATTGGAACTACGTGTCATGTCTACAATGTAATTTACAAATGGAACTATCCCTCATTACTACTGTCTGAAAAGTAATGTACAATGGAACTACCTCTCATTACTACTACTGCGTACAAAGTAATGTACACATGACTCTACTCCTCATTATTACTCTGCGTAAAAAGTAATGCACAAATGGAACATCTCATTACAACGAAATTCGAAAAATTGGGGGTTATGTCCGAAACACCGACGGACATAACCCCGAAATTCGAATTGGTCTTTATGTCCGTTGGGGGTTATGTCACGGCACCTAAAAAAATGTTGTACACGCGAAAAAAACCAACCAATGGTTGTTTAACAGCAAAAATACAACAAAATGGACCTCTAAGCTCCCGTCGTGAGTGTTGCTAATAAAATTTCAGCAACACCCCTTCTAACCTAATCAAGCTTAAGATTGATAGCTTTTAAAACCCTTCATTAAAGGTTATATTTTAATGTTTTTGTTTCAAATTGCTTTCAAAAAATGATGAAATCTTGGTAAATACAATGTTAAGTTTTGCTGCTTAGACACTTCAATATTATGTTACTGCTTCTGTTTGCTTTTTACATACATAAAACAAAACTTAAAAAATCATCCTTTGATTAAACATTTTAATAAAATGCTTTTCTGTTTCCGTGCTCAGTGCACAAGGCGCACAAAGAGGAACTGGAAGGTACACTATGGCTGCTCGAGAAGATACTGTGCCTGCTGCCGGAGCTGTTGGCGCGTCGCTGGCAATGTCACTCACTCAGCCGCATCATGGCCAAGCTGCTACATCTGGGTAACTCGCCGAAATTGCGCAAAGATGGCGTACGGTATGTTAAATACTTCTATAGTACAAATATGAAACTAATATTTTTCATTTCTAGTTACTTTTTGCTCTGGTACCAGACGCTTGCAGACAATGCACCCAGCTATGTGCACAGCATGTACGCTGATCTTATACCCGGCCTAATTGTGCCGCAGAAAGGCATCGCTGGACCCGATGTTGAGTTTAACACCTCCGACTTTCTCAATCATCCCAATATGAAGGTCGATGGCGCCACCACGTCCGTCTTTCACGACACCTATTCGCATCCGGTGCAAAGTTCTGAACTCATAGCATTGTTGCCGCCCTCGTCAAGTGAAAAATCTGCACCACCCGATCCACGCGATGGACTGGAAATATTGCTCAACTGCATGGTGCAGACAACCGCATGTCTGCGCTGGCGTGACAATCGCTCGGCAAAGGATCAACGCGCTTTTGCATTTCTGTTGCAACGTTTCAAAGATGTCTTCTTGCCGGTCTTTTGTCCGCACTTTGATTTTGCGCGTTCTGTGTACGAGCCGCAGCTTGAGTTGCCCACCATGCGCACGCTCAGCAAAAAGGAGGAGCTAATGTCCGCCTGCGTTGTGGTGCTCGTCAATTGGTTGTCGCGTTTTACGCACGAGCGACTGCTGCAGACGCGCCTGGACAATGTGCACATGTCCGACATGGTGGTGGATCATATGCGGCTGCTTGCCTACCAGCAGTGTTTGATTGTGCGCGACGTGCTCTATGCAACGCGTGACAATATCAACTTTATACATGAGGTCTATCGACAGGCGTTTCTGCTAGGCTTCAGCAGCAAGTCGCAGATTGAGGCAATACGCACAGCAATTGCTGTCTATCGCGACTGGATGACTTGCGCTACGCCGCCGACTTTTCTGCTGGAACCGGAGGAGGGCACCCTTAATACAGCGCCAACGTCTACAGCTGGAGGCACGCCGCGTTCACAGCCACGACTGCGCACACCCTCCTATGTGGGCGCAATCAGCAAAGAGAATCTGCTGGTGCGCGCTGGGTTGCAGCATGTTTTGCAAATCTTTGTCACAAATGCGGCCAACGTGTTTCTCGTGCACACTGGCCATCTGAACAACATCTATTTTGCCACCAAAACGCGCGACTATCGTTCGACGCCGCTGCACGAACAGACAGAACTATGCAAAAAGGTTTTGAATGTCTATCGCACTATGGTAATGAATACGCGCATGGCGCCCAAGACCTGGGAGCAGCTGTTGCTGGTGCTTTTACAAGTGACTGACACAGTGTTGCATCAGCAACCGCCTGGTGGCAACGGCAGCGCTTCGAAGAGTTCTACGTTGGGTGGCATTTTAGGGCAAGCTATCTTTCAGACGCTTATTGTGACCTGGATACGCGCGCACACAAATGTGCCAGTCAATGTGCAGCTCTGGCAAAAGTTTCTCAATGTTCTGACATCGTTGACACATCGCGAAGAGTTGATTATCGAATGGGACAAAACAATACAGACGCTGACGCGTGTATTCTCGCGTTATGTCTATGGTTTGAATTTGCAAGATCTGCCTTTGGATCGTTTGGCGGAGAGTAAAGGCAAACGGCGACGCATTGGCAGCGTTTGGCAACAGTCGTCAGGTGGTGGCGGCGGCACGACCACTTCAAGCAGCTCAGCCGCGCGCGATTCTATCACGACTGCGAACAGTCGCAATCAAGAGCAGCTACCCGCTATTTTGGCTGCTACTTCTACTGCACAAACATCGCAACAGCAGCCGCTTTCGGTGCCGCCACAACGCAGCTTGCAAACAGCATTGCCGCCGCCTACACCGCTGCTCAGTCGCAGCTACAGCGAAGGCAGCTTGGCTTCGACGCGTGCAACGCGTTTGCAACGTCGACGCAATAGACAAACGGTGCAGGCGCCACAACAGTCTGCAGCAACAGCGGAACAACTGTCAACTGTTGAATTAAGCGCCAGTGCGGAGAATTTAAATGCGCCGCAAACAGCGGCTGATATGCGACGCGCTATGTCGCTTGATTCGGTGGCAGGCGCGACTTTGCGACGCGCTGCTAAATTACGGCAAAGACGCATCGTTGATAATGACGACGATATGGATGACATTGATGGCAACGATGGTGACAGTTCGCGCAGTCCCTCGCCTACCGCCAGCAGCGGTCTCGAGTGCTCGAGCTCGTTGAAAGATGCGGCACTGCAAATGGATCCGCTGGCGGTTGATAGCGGCAGCCTTGAGGATGAGCACAGTGGCAACTATGCAGGCGCCGAGCGTCGTTCTATCATTTTGGGCGGCAGCGCCACCGGTTGGCTGCCTGATTCGACGGCTATTATGTGGCGACGCATGTTGGGTGCACTCGGTGATGTTAATCGCATGCCAAAGCATGAGCTGCATGCGCAGGTTTTCAAACATTTGCTTGACATGACGTTAAATCTGCTGCGCATTAAGCAGAATCAAGGCATTACCACGGATAATCAAAGCACGCCGCCACCGCCAGCACTTGTGCCACCCATAGGAATTGTAGCGCCATGGTGTTATGGTGCTTTGCAGCTGGAAAAGTCCTATAAGCGCGGCAAGCTGTGGGCGATACAAATACTTTGTACTTTAGCGTTGCAGGGCGCAGTGTCCGGTATGCAGCAGCTGCCACTCTTCTACCATGCGTTGCATCAGCTGCTTACGGGCGAAGATCGCGATTTGATCTATGCTATATTGAAACATTTGGAGGGGCCGCGTTTCTTGAGTCTCTTGCTGCCTGGTCACACACTGTTGCTGCTGGATATTGTACATGCTTCTGCTATTTTGCTGACATCGCTCGAGGCAAATCGCGCAACGCCACGCGCTGAAGTTGCCGCTCTATTGGGTTCGTTGCTTTGCTACCCATCGACTTTAATACCGCAGCCGGTGCTGCAGCCTTCGCCGCAGCAGTTTGCGCTCATGGAATGCGCCGATCTGCAGGATCACATACTCAATATTGTGCTGCGTTGCGCGCGCCGTGAACCTGCCGCCAAAGCGCGCTGCATTGCGCTCGCACAGCTGGGCCAATGGCTGCTGCAACAACTCTCACAACAACCGTCGTCTACTACATCTAACGCCAAAACTTTTCAGCAAACAGTGCCGCATGGCGCTAAACAGTCGCCTTCCGCCTCAGCCGCCTATTATCATCCGCGCATACGTGAAGCTTTGCAGGTGCTGCTGCAGGCTTTGCAATTCAAACATCGCACTATTGCCATGGTTGCAATCGACGCTCTAAAGCTTTGCGCTGAACGCGCCAATGCAATTGCTCAAATATCGCGGCTGCCGCAGCTAATAATCGGTGCAATTTGTCAGGCGCTCGAGCTACAGCATGTTGCCAATCCCAAGGATGCAGATAAAGTTGTGTTGAATGCGTTGCTGCTGTGTCTCGGCGAGTTTTGTATGGCTTTGCCTGTGGTTCTAATGCTGCAACCGCTCAACGCGACAGGCGACACTTTGCTGCTGCTAGTGCTACGCGTCTTGCTGCACATTGCATCGAGCACAACGCCGCGTCACGAACGCGTCAAACTTACCACGGCTGATGATGACTTCGACATGCATATCGCCAGCGATGATCTGCAGTCGGACGGCAAACTGCCCGAGGCCAACTATCAGACATCGGAGACCATACAAAGCTGCATTGGGGCGATACGTTTGTGTGCCAAGGCGGTCGCCATGCATTTGGTGACGCATTTAGGACATTTTCCGATGGGCATCGGTGCATCGCGTTTGAGTTCCTTGGTTGAGGAGCAAGATGACTTTGTGTGCGGTGGTGCCGCACAACAGCAGCCTGCTGCGACTGGTGCCGTTGCGCAGTCGAGCCTCGAGAGCAGACGCGATTCGTTGGAACTCGCCGTGCCACACTCTGTATTGTGTGCGCAAAATATGCAGCTATTTATGTTGAATCCTGGTCTGGTGTCGAGTTTTATTGAGCTGCCCGCTTTAAAATTGCCTGGCGGTGGCGCAACAGCTGGGCTGATAACCGCCGAGAAGCAGGTGCGCGTTTTATTGCGCGATTTAAACGGCAAAGCTTGCTGGGATGCCTCGATATTGTACAGTGAGCCACGCCGACAAAGCAAAGCTTCTGATAGTGCGACGTTTATGACGGGCACTGCTGCGGCCATGGACAGATCACAGAGCAGTGCGTTTGCCGGACAACAGCAGCGTCATATGCTGCTGAATCAGCCCATGGATTCGTTGATGTCTTCGGTGATTGGTCTGGCGCCCAGGCATACGATGCGTCATCGACCGACGGGTGAATTGCCGCTGGCCAAGGATTTGGCGCCAGATTTAGATCAATTGGATGATGTAAGTATTGGTGCCTATCTTTTAGTACATTACGTTGTTATTATTTTGTTTTCTTTAGCTCCTCGCCTACATAGGCCACACCAGCTCCGAGTGTCTGCCCTCACCAATGGCGCATCTAAACGCACCCGCGCCCAGCCCACTCGGCAGTCACTTGGAGGCACAGGCCATCTCGATACTGCTCAACCAACGCGCCCTCGAACAAGAGTGCGTTGCAAACATTAACAATCAACAGTTGCAGCTGCAACAAGATCGCTACAGTCAGCCGACGACACTATCGCCAGATCAACGATCGACACACTCGGCCGAACAGACGTCGCACGCCTCCTTTGAGTCCTACAACACAAACAGTCTGGCCGGACGCACAGCGGTGCCCTTCCAATACGGACGTCTACTATTCTCGCATCTCGGACTTGCAGGCTGGGAGCGGCGCGCACGCACACATCTGCTACAACGCTCCGAGAAACTATTGCGTGAGCTGCGCAATGTCGATCTGCAAAAGTGTCGCGAGACTCACAAGATGGCCGTGATTTATGTGGGTGCCGGACAGGAGGATAAGAACAGCATACTGCATAATGCCTGCGGCAGCGGCATGTATGAGATGTTCGTGTCAGCATTGGGTTGGGAAATTGAGTTGGAAACGCATAATGGCTTTTTGGGGGGACTGCCGCGTCAGGGTTGCGGTGCGACAGCACCTTATTATGCGACGCCTTTCCTTGAGGTTGTCTATCATGTGGCGACGCGCATGCCATGCGATTCACCGGAGGCAATACTGCTGAAGACGCGTCATCTGGGCAACGATGAGGTACACATTGTGTGGAGCGAACATACGCGCGACTATAGACGCGACATTTTGCCTACAGAGTTTTGCGATGTCCTGATTGTTGTGTATCCGCTGAAGAACGGACTGTTTCGTGTGACGGTCAATCGCAAGCCGGAGGTGCCATGGTTCGGGCCGCTGGCCAATGAGAGTGTGGTGAGCGGTGCGTGCCTGGCGACGCTAATACGCGCGACCGCGATCAATGCGAGTCGCGCCAAGCGGGCGGCGTTGCCACTCTATCAGCAATAGTGAGTTTTGCACAATGTTTTATAGTTTTTATTAATTTATTTTTTATTTATTGATTAATTTGTTTGATTTATGATTATTTAATATTTTTATTTCTAATTAAACTCTTAAAACCGAAAAATACAGCATTTAAAAATATGATGTTCCTTTTCTCCACAGCTATGAGGAACGAAATCGATCGCTGGACAGCGTCTCGTCCCGCTACAAGGAGAGCACCACCTTCGAGGAGTTCGCCAATCGCATTTACAGCCCTATGCCGCAGAGCGCCTATGGCACACTGCGTGACAGCGGCGCCGGCGCACCACCTTTAGCCTCGGCGCTTATCGATCATCATCGTTCGTCTGTCAAAGGTCCGTAAATTAAAAAATTTTAAAAATAAAACTATATTTAAACCTAACAATTACAGGATGGGTACAGGCCTCCATCGATGCTAACTTAAAGGAGCTGCCGCTAGGCATTGCACCCTCCGCTTCGGCCACCTCCACCGCAGCCATGGAGTATAACAGCTCAGCATCGCCGCGTGGCACACGTCGCATACAGGCGTTCAAATCGGCGCCCAAAAAAGCAACGCCGTTGCCTGTAAACTATACACCGCCGGAGAGTCCGACGCTGCCGTTGCGCAAATTCAAATAATATTTTGCGTCCTTTGGTTAGGCGGTGTGCAGACTTCAAATTGGGTGAAAACTGCAAATAATATAAAATTCATTCCGCGCGCGAGTTGTGACTGCAAAAGGATTTCTGCATAAATCCTCGAATATGTTTTAAGCTAAGTTTAGAGTTTAGAGAAATGCTGTGCAACGAAAGGCATTTAGGCTGCAATTCAGAAACGCTTTTAAGGCATTTTTGTCATAAAAAAAAACGAAAAATATTATGAAACAAAAATGAAAAACACAAAGAAGGCAAAAGTATTTACAAACCGACTTAATAATGTTCTCTCTTTTAACTACTCTCACATAACTAATAATCTTTTTATTTATTATTATGATTAATACTACTTTTATTATTATTTTGTTAATTATTACTTTGTTCCGCGTATTTTATCTCCTATGAAATTTTTAATTTATTGTCTTGAATTATGTTTGTAAATAGCATTAGCAGAGTTGTTTATTTTACACAGAGTTTATTTTACATTAAGCATCATCGAGCGGCACATTGTCACAATCACGGACATTGCGCAATATGCGAGATACTGCAATATATAGCGTATGTTAAAACGAAATTATTTTATAGCAATTATTACATGTTACGCAGCTAATTTTACACAGTACAACGAAAGTTATAAAGATTTTGAAACATGTTATTTAATTGTCAAACATTCTAAGGTTTTATTTTTATCAAAAATAATTATTCAACATTTATGCGATGGTTATTATATACAGTATTACTATAGAGTTCGAGGGTAATGATTTTGATTGCATTCTCAGTTTTTTTTTCGCTAAAACGTAACGTTTTTAAAGGGTTTTTCAATAAGAGCGCTACATTATTTTTTTCAAGGGTTTTTTTCAACAGGGACGCTACAACAGTAGAGCGACAGGGACAGCAAACGACGCCATATTTCTTGCCGCTCTTTTGACATTTCTCTTTAGTAAGGTTTGCCATTTCATGATGAAAAGATATACGAGCCAAGAACGAGTCGAAATTATTAAAATTTACTACCGAAATTCGAATTCGTATATATTTCCATCATGAAATGGCAAACCTTACTGAAGAGAAATGTCAAAAGAGCGGCAAGAAATATGGCGTCGTTTGCTGTCCCTGTCGCTCTACTTTTGTAGCGTCCCATTTGAAAAACCCTTTAGATTAATTTCAAGTGAAATTCCTCATTCCTTTCTGTTGCTTTTTATAATAAAAAATTATGGAAGTTTATAAAAGTAGTTTTTTGTAAATTATAAAGCGCAGTTTTACTACTTATTGTCATGAAATATTTCAATATAAAAATAAAAGATAATTTTTCAATTGAATTTCAAAATATTTTGCAAACTAAACTCGAAAACATTTGATTTTTTTTTTAATGTTTTTAAAATAAATGATGGAAAGTTACAGACGCAGTGTTTGAAAAATCTTAACAGCTGATTGTCATGTCATATTTCAATATTAAGTTGAAAGCCAATTTACCTATTAGCTTTCGAGATATTACGATCAAAACTTGAATATTTTTAATTTTTTTATGTTGACTGTTTTTGATATAAATTATGGATGTTTATAAACGTAGTTTTTGAAAATCTGAAAAGGCAATTTTACTTCCTATCTTCAAGTCATATTTCAATATAAAATTGAAATCTAAGTTCCTAATTAGTTTTCAAGATATTACGATTTAAACTTGAAAAATTTTAATTTTTTGATGTTTACTATTTTTGAAATAAATAATGGATGTTTTTGTAAATCTTATAAAACAATTTTATTGCTGATTGTCTTGTCATATTTAAATATAAAATTGAAAGGCAAGTTTCCAATTAGTTTTCAAATTTTTATGATCCAAACTTGAAAAATTTTTTTTTTTCAATGTTGACTGTTTTTTAAATAAAGTATGGATGTTTATAAACGTAGTTTTTTAAAATCTAAAAATGCAATTTTACTACTTATTGTCATGTCATATTTCAATATAAAATTGAAAGCCAATTTTCTAATTAGTTTTCAAGATATTACGATCTAAACTTAAAAACTTTTTTTGACTATATTTGACTATAGACTATTTTTAAATTATTTTTAGTATTTCAAATTGATAAAAAAGTAAATCGGTACATGGCTCTAAAGAACATAGACCAGCATAATGATAAAAATGTCCAACTTTCTGGTAAATGTTCTACTTTTTGAAATATGCCATATATGCCAAATTTAAGTGGCTGAATTTAATTTTCTCAATCTTATTTTTCTCAAAAACATTAATAGAAATAAATTGAGCATGCAGTCGAAATCATCACTTTTGAAATTTATAGCAATGAAGTATGAACTACCTATAGCAAACACGATGTTTAGTAGTAACACGTTATGTTTTAAAATCTTTGCATTTGTACTGTATTATTTTATATAAATATAAAACTTGTTGAATACTAATTGCTTTTATATGTTTTTAACTTTGTCGCCTGTGTAAAAACAACATTATTTTTCTACTTTTAAAGTCGACATTGGTTGAGCATGTTGTAAGTTTGTTAAATGTCTTTAGTTCGTCAAACACACAGGTCACAAATGTTTATATAGAAATTTAAAAAATATATAATATATTCAAAACCTGTTCAAATGTCAACTTTAAACAAAGTATTATTAAAGCAAAAAAAAAAAAAAAAAAAAAAAAAAACAAAATAAAAACGCTACACTTTAAACATTAAAACGTTAAGTATTAAAATATTTTATTAGTAGAAAGCGCTTATGTAAATTAAATTTAAAATAATACAAAAAAAAAAAAATAAAATTCAAATTATTTTTCTATGCATTTTAAGAATTAAATTGAATCTTTTGATTCGTATAACGTTTGTAAATTATTTTTCAGTTGTTTATTATTTTATTTTTTTGTTTTGGCTTGCTACACTTTTGAACCATGTTGGCGCATATTTTTAAGCACAATTATAAAATTTTTACTCCACCCCAGAACCTTTTGAAAACTAAAACACTAATTAATAAATATATATTTAAAAATGTATTAATTAATAAACAAAAAGCAAATGTAATTTTAATACACAATCTACTAATGGCATCTGTATTAAACACAAAATTTAAAAAATATATTCAAAATAATGCGTTTTATTTAGTGAGCCTTGAAATTTTTTCTTTTTTTTTTGTTCTGTAGAAACTATTTTTATTGAAATTTTGTTAAGAGTTCACTGAACCTCGTTGATGCATTAATATAATAACTTTTTTTGAACATATTGCTCTACATTTTTTAACCCCTAGGTGTTTTTAGCAATGTTTTAGTAATTGTTTCAAATTACCCTCCTGAGACGCGTCCTACTACACTCTAATGGCAGTGCATTATCAGCTGGTCTTTGTTGTTGTGCTAGTCACCAGGTGTTAAAATAGGTAGTGTAGAGAGTTGGACAAGTTGTTTACCTCACAAAAAGATATTGCGACGTGAAGGGTAGTTTTTGACAGTCACTTAAAAAGCAGGGGCGCTGGCAATTTAATAATATTATTTTTTCACTTTATATATGTATGGGGCAAGATCAGTTATTTCAGAGATTTTCCCACATCCCAACTTTAGAACAATGTTATTCATAAAATGAACAAAGAAATCGGCCCATAAAATATTAGCATTACGAACCAGCCCATCCTGTATATTTTATATATCGTCACCTGAGATTTTTTTTGTTGGCTTAAACGTCATTTTTGAGTGAATGGAGTTAGGAATAAATATCATGATTATTTTCTTTCTAATTCCGTTATCCGTTTTTCGATATCTTGTATCAAATCTGAGATATTCAGCATCGATTTTGCTCCAAATCGCAAATTTGCTCCGATCTGCTTAACTACTTTTCAAAGCTGAAAATTGCATTCAAATAAAAATGTTGAAGAAAGCCAAAAATGTTTTTTGAATTGAATATGTATTTCTGGAAAATATAATGAAGAGAAAGTCCAACATTTTTAGGACATCATTGCATATCTCATTTGGGAAGGCAGGGTCGTTCTATAATGCACCATCCCGAGTGGAAATTTAGTTCAGGATGCGATCATTGTCTGATCAGGCAGCCTGAACATTTATTTATTAGAATATTTTATTGGAATAATTTTGCTACCCAATTTTATTATAAAAGGTTTTTTAATAAAATCTGCATCATATTATATTAATACGATATCCAATAACATTTTTTTTTCATAAGTTTTCATCAAATAAACTTTAGATCTGTTTTTTTTTTATGAAGGTTGGAACATGTTGCCGTACGTGGATTTAAAATTAGGATTACCCTTGTCGACCCTGATCAGTTTCATTCCATGTGGCCTTTGGTAGGGATGCCTTACCGTGTTCTGATCAGGGACGGATGCGAAATAAGACTAACCTTAACCAATTTCCACTCGGGATGTTCTTCACCAAAATATACGAATTCTGCATGGTCTGTATTGCTCTTGAAAAAGGCGTTGTTATGACTACAAGAATCTAATTAAAACTGTATGTTAGACCACTTTTCAATAAATTTAAAACGCTAATACGACCATTCAAAATTAATTGTGTTGACATCAGGTTGTTCTTAACTAATTTTTAGGATACTCGAAAAACACAAAATTTTAACAAAATCACGATTGTATTTAAACAAATATTTAAATTTAAGAGACACTGTTTATCGTAATTTCCATTCAAATTACTCCATTTTATTAATATTGAAAATTTATAATATGAGAAAAGACTAACGTGTCGATCATGTATTTCCCGGTGACAACGATATTGGCTACAATTCGTTTGAATGTCGGTTGAATATCGTGTGACTACAATTTTTGATTCATGTATCAAACGAAAGTAAAAAAAAAAATTATGAAAAATAGTTGGCAAAACAAAAATTTTGAAGAAACGTTCGATTCAAAGAGCGAAACGAATGAAACGTTTGAAATGCGTTATACAAATTTTAGACGAAGGGGACTGGAAACGAATCGTAGTCACACGATATTAAAAAGATACATGATTTGGGGATAAATCTAGCTTTAAAAAGGCTGAACTGGCAACACTGATAAGAAAAGTGCGTCACATTTGTAATCAGTTCTGATAACAATACCTGGTCGCAACCTGATAAATATCCTGAACAGATCCTTATCTTATCCTAAACCAAATTTCGTTTCGTTTATCTGTCAGAGATCTGCAGTAAGTGTCTTGGCTTCTAAATCTACTCGTTCATGTATAATATCTGTGTCAAGAAAACCAATTTTATAATATTAACAATTTCTAAATATTAACAAAAAATTTAATTATAACTATTAAATAACAAATTCTTTAATTTACGCTCAACCGACGAGAGAGAGCTGTACTCCTCAATTGCCTACTGAGCTAAAAGTAGTAAGAGTTATTCTTCGGATAATCTCGAGACTGACAGAGTTATTCTTGTTGATGCTAGTATACGAAGTCCTAAAGTTTTGGGTGTCAATATACTGTCCAGGACGCCGGTATTCTTTCGTTGTGGACACCAGGTACTAGTCTTGTCCTCGTTCCTCGTAAGATCCATTCGACATGAATAGAGCATTAATTGACTTTCATTTGGTAACTTTAATTTCTGATGTTGAAAATTTCAAATATTTATTTCCAATAATTACGAGCGCTCCTGAATTGCATTCTAATATTAACTTCAAGAGCTCAAGCAAACTGTCCATATGTTATGCGTAGTTTTTATTACGTGTATCATTTTTTTTTTGTTCCATGTATTCGGCAAGACCAGAGCCCGAGTCATTCGCTGATGTAAGACTGCCTGTCGACACACGGTACAATGTGTGGTAGGTATTTCTCCAATTAGAAACAATAGCCCCAACCCCCTAATGTACACAAGTTCGCGGCAACTGACGCCGTTGCCGTCATCATAATTTGTAACGTTTTGAAAATTCAATTCCAAGTCTGAAGAAATTAATTATTCTGCCCAATGTTAATTTTCAGTTTTCATTGTGAACTCAGCCTGTAAACAACTTAAAACAGTCTACGTTCTCGTTTAGACCACGAAATAGTAAAAAAAAAATATAGAAAAACTGTGCAACATGCGAACTCAAGTTTTGAGTTTCTGTCTAGTGATATTGCTTATAATTAGCATATTATAATTCAAAAGAAATATGTAAAATTTAAAGTGTTTTAGTTTTTATTTTTAAGTAATCTATGCCATACTCTTCAAGTAACTAAATGCTAAAATAATGAGGAGTTCAGTGAATTGCACTGAAAAACATCCTGGATTTCAGCTGTTGAGTGGGAAAGCACAGAGGGCGCTGTTTAAATATGAACGTGAGTCGACATTTTCAAAAATTAACATAATATTGATCAATATTAAATATTAATAAATAAAAAGTGAAGAGATATAGTTAAACCCATCATTATTAAAAAATGTTTTCCGATGGTGTAGCATTGAATAAGTTATTCTTCAATTATATCTAGAGTTTAGAATACCTTTCTTGACCATACCCCTATCATTGAGTTTGAAGAAATAAGTTTAAACATTTTATGAATATTAATTTGTAATACATGCTTTTATATATTAAATGAAAACTATTAAAAAACAGACAATTCTTTAAATAATAAATCAAAAATACGATCATTAAGGGTTAAAGTGATAGATAAACTATTTGTGCATAGAATGCAAAATTCTAGAAAATTAAATATATTTGTAATCTGAAGACTAAACGAGTGATTTGTATAAACAAAATAAGATGAATCAAGAAATATATATCTAATACACAGATAATAAAGATTTTTTGCGCTGACCAACTTATTCGATTCTCTCGACCGCTTAGTTGGTTCTAGTAGTCAAAATTTAAAGAGTTTTAGTTTGGACTACAACCAATTTCGTACAGTTTTAGAAAAATTGTGTGTATGGGCTATTATTTCAAGCGCCTACCGAATATGGCTATTCCGTCAACAAATTAATAGAAAATCCGTTTTAATTACATAAAGTTACATGTTACAACTAACTATTTAGTTCTGCTAACCCCATGTCAAAAAAAGGAGGGTTTCTTGTGTAAAATTATGAACACCACACACAGAATAGAGATTTGTAGCGCAACCAACTCTTTGCCCAACCAACTTAATCGGTTCTATCAAATAAATAGAATTGTAGTTTGTACTGCATCCAATTTCGAAGTGTTTTAGAACAATTTAGTACAGAGTTAGAACCATTAGGACTGTGTTAAGCTTATATGGACCATTTCCAGTGTATAAGCTTATGTGGCAGTTTCGCCAGCAAATTTGTAAGCCATTCGATTTAACCGAATGAAGTTAGTTGATACAACTATTTCATATATTATCAAAATATTTTCAAAATATTATCTGAAGTATTCTCAATGGAATACAAATTAAATCTGACAGAAAATTCAAATTGTTGAGAAGTCAGAGTCTAAAGTATAAAGAAATACAAGGTACACCCAGAAAAAAATTCCCTTAAATCCCATTAAAATTGGTCAATAGGGCAATTATTGATTTAATAGTATACAAAAAATAAATCTTTTCATATAAATTCGATGCCAATGTCATGGTATTTTCTAGTATTAATGGTATTTTCCGATTAAAATAATAATTTATCCTATTGACTATTTTTAATAGTAAAAAACTATTATTTATATAGTATTTTTTTCTGGGTGTAATAGTAGAAAACTGTATGAGGTTTTGATTCCATCGGAAAATCGTATTAAGAACGATTATAATTTTTATATCCTACACTAAGAGTGAAAGCGTATATTCAGTTTGGTACGCCGTTTGTAACATCCACACAGAAAAAAAATTTACATAATAATGATGAATTCCGATCTTCAAACCATGATTCATTGTATTGAAGAACCATTCATAATATTAATGACTAACGCCATCAATGTTGTGAATGCTATCATAAATATGAAGAACGCTTGGTAACTGTCGAAAAAGAGTTCTCCAAATTTCTATCAAAATATTTTTTTCGTTCATTTTTTTCCGCACTTCTCCGTTCTCAAGTAGTTCTTGTAAGTTATTTCTTTATTCTGAAAAAAAAGAATTTATTTCGGAACAACTTTTTTTGTACGAACATTTTTTTTGGGATAATTTTTTTTGTACTGTTATTTTTTAAATAAAATTTTAACAACAATTTTTTTGAACAAATTCATCAATATGACAATTCAAATTCATTGTATTGAATATTTTATTCATATATATTAATTAATATATATAAATTAATATACATTCATTAATATGTCATTTAATTAACGGTGGTATCAATATGATGAATCTGGTAGTTGGTGAAAAAATTCATAATATTTATGAATAAATTCATCATATTGAAGATTTTTTTTTCTGTGCAGAAGGAAGCATCTCCGGTATGGAAAAGTATATATATTCTTAATCAGCATGACTTGAGTCTATTTAGCGATGTCCGTCTGTCAATGAAACTCATTATTTAGATAACTTTTATATCTACGTGTACTAACAAGAAAATTTGGCAGGTCCATTGTGACCTGTGCACCGAAAACCGTAGTTTTCAGACGCTGTCATGTAAAACATCAAAAATTGAGTTTTTGTGGTTCATTGAGGGGGTGTTACTATTATTTTTTTAAACTGAAATAATAAAAAGTAATAAAAAAATCTTAATCAAGTTGAAAACTAAATTTTCTTTAATCGGAAATCACGAAACATTGTATGAAGGGATTTGCATTTGTAATTTAAATTTGCATAAACGATGGCGGAACCTTTTGATTTAATTTGTTATGAAATTAGAGTTTACCACGCAGTTTAGATAATTTCGGTTTTACATATATTACATATTATAAGAAAACATGTAGAAAGTGTCGGTTAGAGGTAAAACACCCTGACGATATTTTAAAATTTTAAATATATCAAATTAAAAATTAATTAACTATTTTTTTATAACTTTAATCAATTCGTCATTTTCTAAATCGGTAATTTTAAGCATTTTTAAGGTGTAATTCGATTAGCTTTTGTAGAATTGGAATTTTCAATACAAAATAAATTTAAGTAATCGAAATAATTTAATTTGTCAATATAAATCGAAAGTGATATAAGGAACATATCAGAATATCAACATTTTTTATTGGATTTTGGATAAATGTGTAGTGTAAATAGTTAAAATTAAACGACGAATATTAAGTCAGTTTAATATATTGAAAATCGTATAAATTGGGTTCAGTTTTCTAATGTGTTATAAAAGCGTATAATGAACTATTTAACACCTGTAGAAATTATCGTTATTAAATGCCCAATCAAAACAAGAAACCGTGTTTGACGCACATTAATTAGCATTACCTTGAACATTGAGGAGGACTCAATGAGGACTACTCAAGAACTCCCCGATGGGTGCAAGTGGCACCCCAAGGTCGTAGCTGATAATTGGCGCCACATGGTGTAGAGCAAAGTTCGCATGTGAAGCAACAAACAATATAGAGAAAGCAACCAAATTAATAAAGAATGAAAATTATCTGATACGTTAATCGTAAACAGCACAGCAGAGCACAGAACACGCAGGAAGGAAAGATAAAACAAGTATTGTGCTTTTCGGGTGCTACACCCAACGCAATGTTGGTTAAGACTGGTCAGGCGGTTACCGATAAAACCTACTATTAGAAACTGTAGTACATAAAAAAAAATGCTACAAAATTAAACACAACAAACTAGTCAAACTTCGCGGCGCACGATTTCACGATTTTACTTCTTCACTTCATACGTTCGACAGACGGACGCAATACGAAAAACTTTGCTGAGAACACTTGGCGGTGCCTCCCAGTGGCGGCGGCACAGCAAACAGTTCCAAAACAGCGTCAGCACGATGAGGTCGTTGTCGTCTTCTTCTTCATCGTAGTTCACGTCGTAAATTTTAGTTCGTGTTGTTTCTTTCGTTTGCCGTACAGTTGCTTTGTTGTCTCTCTCTGACCGGGGCTAATGTTTGGCGCGCACTTTAAGATATTTGAATAAAATTAAAAAAATAAATCTTTCTAACAAATGAAATTGAGAAGAAGAAAAATTAAAACGCAAAAAAGTGAATTAATTTACGTTTAACATGCGATGTTTATGCGAGTGTAAAAGAAAAGAAACCAATTCTGTTTAAGTTTACATGAAAATATGAGTATCCTTAAAATGCAGGAAACTTAAAACCCTATAAACAAAGAATAAATTATCTAATTATAAATGTGTTAATGAATTAATAAATTAAAAATAAAATAATACTGTTCGAAATGTTCTAAAATAATTGTTTGAAATTTTGTTTTTCCAGTTGTTTTAATGGTTTTGTGTGCGCCATAAAAAGTTATTTTTATCAAACAATTTTTTTACGAATTAATTAAAGACAATACAGTACTCAATTTATAGCAGGTCAATTTTGTTTTCATATATTTTAAATATTTTCAGTTTATGACTTGAAAAAGTTACCGAAAAAAATTATGAAAAAAAATATACATTGAAAAAAAAAAATGCAATATCTTAAAATAATACAAAACGAAAAAATTACTGCCAAGATATAAAAAAATAAAATAAAAATGTTCAACCTTAACTCAGATTTAATTTAATTGTAGTTCATAGTATTATTATATATAAATAAAAAATAAATATATAAAAAATGTGCTCTAAAGTGTGATAAAACACCGAACTGATTAACTAAAAAAAATCTCCAAACAAATGCTGAAACAACTTGTTTAACAATGGAGTTGATAAAAAAATATAAACAAGGAAAATTAACCACTTCCGATGTCAGAAGTTTAAATAGTACGTAAATAATACATTTTAAACATTATTTTTACTTTTATGATTATGTAAAATTTATGATTGTATTTCATATTACAATTTTAAAGAAATTAAATAATTTGTCGGAATATAATATGGAGATTCATAATAAAAACAGCGTACATTTCCAATACCGTAAAATATAAATTTGTTCGTAATTTGACTTAACGCACTTACCGCTAACTTAGTGTAATCTTTTTTTTTAAAATGTTCATGTACTTTAATTTTTAGTTAAATCAGTTAAATTTTCAAAACATATCAATTAATATTCATATCAATAATTTAAATTTTGTATTTGAATTTCAGAATATCTCAATTGATATTCATAACATACCATTTGAAATTCATAAAATATCAATTAAAATTTATAACTTACCATTTGAAATTCAGAAATTCATACAAAAGCGATAAAAATTCTACCGAATACTGAAACATGCACCATTTATTTTTTTAAAATGAAGGTGAGATTACAAACATTATTTATGAACCTTCCCATTAAGCAATTTAGGAGCACTCTGATATTTGAGTCATAAAGGAGACCAATTTATGAGTATTTTATGAGCACTCAGAAAAAGACACATAAAAGTATCTCATTTAAGAATGTTTTCGGAGCTCTCAAATATATTACTTATAAAAGATTTATATTTAGGAGCCCTCACAAATTAAAACATCCTCCTAAAAACATCATATAAAATTATTTCTGAGCGCTCAGAAAATACTCTCAAAAGTTCTATATTTTAGAATATTTTAAGAATGCTCCAAAATTTGACTCATGAAAGAAAATTTAAAAGTATTTTAGGAGCACTCATAAAAGGGAGTCAAAAAAGTATCTCATTTAAGTATGCTGCATTTAGGAGCCTACTGTTTAAATAAAATTAATATACTAATATTCGTTTTGAATTTGAAATGAACATTCATTTTAATGTAAGTACAACACGGATATCTGGACTAAGAAAAACATGAACATGTACTATGTTGGATTCATTTATGACACACTCTATATTTCTGAAGAGAGGAAAACTCCAAAAATTAAGTAATTGTAGTGTCTAGAAATTCTCAAAAATGTGAATGTTTAAAGAATATTTTAAAAGATCATAAATATGAGTATTTTTGGGCTCATAAAATCGTGCTCTCTACCCAGAAGTCGGGCGACTTTTTGGGCTCTTTTCGGTGCTCAAATATGAAAGTTTTAGGTGCATTAAAAGTCTCATAAATATGAGGGATTTTGTGCTCATAAAATGGGGCCCTCTACCCAGGGGTTGGGAGCCTTTTTGGCACATTTAGGAGTGTTAAAAGACTCAAAATGTTTGCTCCACACCAAACCAAAATCGACCAAAAATATGTCTTAACTTCTTCGATTTTAAGAAAATTTGATAAATTCACCATTTTATTTCCGACCAGACATATTCAAAGGTACAAAAAAGCTCAAAAATCACTATTGAATTGTTGTTTATATTGAAATAAGTCTTGAACGCGAAATGCTAGAAACTTCGCTGAGAAACTTCGTAATAAATCAAACTTTTAAGTGGTAACTTCAAAACTTGAACATATGGCCAGTGGTCATTATCTTTGCTCTTTCAAAGATGATGTCCTTAAAAAAAACTTCAAGAAAATAAACATAGATTTGCGTTGATTTATTATAAGTGTTCGAGTCAAATTTCAAGAAGGTATTTTAACGGCATCATATTTTAAATATAAAATTCAATAATTTAATGTATTTTTATACCCTACACCTATGAGGTACAGGGTATATTAACTTTGTGCATATATTGTAACGCCCCTTAGGAGGCGTGTCCGGTATGGAAAAGTATATATATTCTTGATCAGCATCACTACCCGAGTCCGTTTAGCCATGTCCGTCTGTCTGTCTGTCTGTCTGTCTGTCTGTCTGTCTGTCTGTCCGTCTTGCTGTCTTGCTGTCTTGCTGTCCGAATACAGAATAACTTGAGAAATACTGATCAGAATGCGATGAAATTTCGACTCAATATATTTTAGCCAAAAGTAGGAACTGAGTTTGAAAATGAGCCAAATCGGTCAACGGACACGCCCACCTCCCATACAAGTCACTTTTATATAACTTTTTCGGAACTAATAACTCGAAAAGTATTTAAGATATAATTTTAAAATTTAAAACGTATTGTTATAATTCACCTAAAAATATGTGGTCCAAAAATGGGCGTGATCCGCCCACTTTTTTTTTTTCATTATTTCCCGGGTTTTCATAGTGGAAATTTGCTCCGTAAATTATTAAAATCAAATCTATGAAATATTAGCCTTTCAAAATTTTAAATATAGGCGTGGTCCGCCCAATTATATTTTTCAAATTTTTTTTTTAGTTTTTTATACTTTTATATACATTTTTTAATTTATGTGGATATAAGACGTAAATTTCTGATATGTGAATAATATGGGGGTGGGGAGGTTCAGCATAATTAAAAACTTTAAAATTAAGGTATGCAATTAAATATCCCACATTAATATCCCCACCAAAGGTGTAGGGTATTCCATAGTCGGGCCCGACCGACTATAAAAATCCGCCCCATGTGACCGAACTTACCCATGTGACCTAACTTTCCCAACTCGTTTTTATTTTATGTAATGCAATGTTTAAAACTGATTTTGAAAATGATATAGTACACCCAGACAAAAATTCCCTCAAATCTCATTAAAATTGGTCAATAGGACAATTATTGATTTAATAGTATACAAAAAATAAATCTTCTCATATAAACACAATGGCAATGTCATGGTATTTTCTAGTATTTAATGGTATTTTCCGATTAAAATAATAATTTATCCTATTGTTTATTTTTAATAGTAAAAAACTATTATTAATATAGTATTTTTTTCTGGGTGTAGATAAAGACCGGTATAGGACATGGTATATATGGTATAAAATAAGATCTAATTTGATAAATCTGTTCAACTTTAGAATTTTTCAAAAAGTTTGTTTCAGCTTTAAAACAACCATACAATAGTGATTTTTGGGCATTTTAAAAATAATGATCTGGAAAAAATATGTTCAATGTCAATCTCGATACACTATATCAGTTGACCAAATGTCATTAGTCTGCTCGATTTGCTAAATAATAGCTTTTGTAAATATATCTATGGGATCCCGATTTTCAATTTCTTGACTTTAGATCAAATTACATCTAGTTTAAGCTACGTTTAAACTGACCATATTTTTAAATTAACTACAAAAATGATGTTAATAACTAAAACTTGTTAATATTGTTTATTATGTAGACTTTTTAAAATAATTCCAATTGCATTAATATGCAAATTAACACCATCTCAACATGACGCCATAAGCTCTATAAAACGAATGGTAAACATCATGAATAAAAAATTTAAAATTTCAGACTACGTTTAATAAACATGAAAAAAATAACACCTTGCTGTTAAATAAGGGTATTATTAAAATATTAGTCGCAAAGTATAGAATTTTTAGCTCTTAAATATTAGTTTTTCGAAATTTCTTTGAATACCTCTTAAACCGGCTTTTGTTTAAACGCAATTTTTGAATTATGCATTTAGTATAATTTATTTATCTTTGAACTAATTTATTCAAATGATGTCATTTTATTAGAAAATTTTATAAAAAATACAAAGAACAAAAAAATAAATAAATAAACAAATAAATAAATAAAGTAACTAGATAAAAGAGTAGAAATGAGGTTTATGGGGAGTGAACAATGTATCAGTCAGTGTTGCTTGTAGACATCATGGCTACACAATACTCGTTATATTAGGGTCGGGGTGCTGAACAAATAAAAAATACGCATGACTTCATGGTTAATGACTTGCTGGCGGTGAAATCAATGGGAAGAATTTTAAATAAATTCCAAAAATGGTACACACTTTAAGAACGTCTCTGTCTATGTGAAATTATATATTATTTAATAATTAATTATTGCTATTTTAAATATAAAATACAGCTGTTAAGTGACTCTACACGATGCAACTAAAAATTCAATTTTATTAGCTATATAAAGACTGATTTGTTTTGGGGTAATGCGGGTTCGATATTCTCTAATTTAAAGTTCGCTTTGACTGAACATTTTATGTAACCCATGCGTGGTTGAACAAAATGTGTTTCAACGTAGAGATATATGCAATTCTACTCTAAATCGACCAGGTTTTGATTTTCGATTTCAATTAAATTCGATAGCTTCACGAGCCAAACGAAAGATTGCAGTGACTGTCAACATCTTATCATAGAAAACATTTTTTATACGAAGCATTCAATGTCAAACCTACGAGATAAAAACATTTCCTATAAACAAGCTCTTAGTCCGCCATTCGGATTCAGCATTAAACTATAGGTCCCACCAATTTGAGTACAAATTTAACACGCATAACATAATGTGGGAGAGATTTGCCTAAGTTCTTGAGGACCGTGTATGTATCTGTTATTGTTTTCATAGATCTTTCCTTATATGTAATATTCGCTTGTATGTTTTGTTTTGAGATGTGTACTGCATACCAGAATAATTGCTCTTATTTACTATTTTGATACCTAAGAAGATAATCGCTGCATATCAAGACTAATTATTCTTAGTATCTTTGAACATATTGACAAACATACACACTAACAAACAGAAGGCGATGACCAGACAATGCAAAACAAAGCTCAATAGCCAATATTACAGACACAGCTAGATCGAAAGAATAACAAATACGAACACGTATCCATTAAATTTTGGGAAGAAAACAGTAGCAATATTTTTGATACACAAGACTTTAACATCTGAATTATCAAGAATAATTGCTCTTAATTATTTTTCATAACAAAGTGGAGCTGTTTCTTAAAACCTAGAATGTTTTTGTTTAGCTGTATATATATCACACCGTATATTTCTTGATTCCTTCTGGATTTAAGAAGTTTTTTATACCTCCGTGTACATATTCATGACCAGTATCATATGAGTTGATTTAGCATGATGGATACACCGTTGACGTCCCTAGTAGAAATTTTGGTAGGGCCATGGTCATGAAGTGATCATGTCATTATTTGAGATGATCGGAATATGACGAGGCCCATAATGTCCTTGTAATGCAGTGTCCTGATCATGTACTGACCTCAGGCCATGATCATGTACTGATCGGGCAATTCCCCATTTTATTATTTACCCGACAATTGCCTCTCATTAAATCTCGATCATTGTCTGATGTCATTTCGTTATGAGGAACAAATAATGTAGCTATGATCGGGAACATTGACTATTTAGATAAATGCAAACCCTGGTATGGTAAGCATGATAAGGGCATGCAAAGGCAATGATCATATTTTCTCTAATAGGACTTATCCAACGAAATACCGATCATTTCCCGATGGCGCATCGGGCAAATATCTACTAGGGGTATTAGTATATACCACTTTAAATGCTTTAAATGTCATTTACATATCATGCAACCAACCTTTTTGATAAATTTGGTATTGAATGCTTTACATTTTTCATTTTTAAAACGAAATATGTAATTTTTGCTGCACTGTGTAATGAATATCCGAACGTATATAACTACTGATGGTAAACATACCACATGTTGTGAATAAAAGACGTTCACGAGTAGCGTAAATGAAAAAATCTATTTGTAGAAATACAAAACAAACCACAAAACGTTGTGTAAACAATGTTATACAAATTATTGTAATTAACTTTATAACACATTCCGTCATTTGATCTAAACATTTACTTCATGTTTTTCTATTATAAACTTTATAATTCAGATATAGATATACATTATTTTTTAAATTTAAATTTAAAATCCATTCACAGTTTGCGAAAATCGAAAAATTATTATTTTGTTTATACATTCTATGCACATTGTTTGCTGCCAATATTTCGGAAATGTGTGTCGATCGGTCAGGTCCATTAATATGTCCGACATTGTATCGGCTCTGCTATCTCTCTGCACATTTACTTATTTGGTTGTTTCGTTGTTGCTGTTGTTGTTGTGTAAAAATACTATGGAGAATTTTGTTAATTGAATACATTTCTGTTAAGTCGATAGTGTTTATATCGACGATTTTGTTTATGCGCAAAAATATAAAATGTATCTACAAATTATTGATTGTTGTCGATACACACAGCATACTTTCATCTAACTGGGGTTCATGGTTTTAGTTTTTCTTAATTGCAGATGATATCATTTTGTATTATTGTCGTATATACTAGAAATATTTGTTGGTATAACGAACTCAAAGTTGTTTTGTTGTTTGCGCTACACAAAATTAGTTGATTGTTTGCTTGTTTTCTCCAAAAACGTTTCGATATTTTCGATGCTAATTTGCATATTCTTGTATTGTGCTGTTTTAGATTTTATTGTTGGAAAATTTGATTGAATGAACAAGTTATTTTTAACTTGTTACATGTGTTAAATTATGCACATATTTATATATTAATAAAATATTATAAAATTTAAATATATTATTGTTAATTTTAAATCACCTATATGTCTATAACACAGAAAAAAATATTAACGTAAATATAGCAACCGATATTAATTGCATTCATTAATCAATCCAGCAATGAAAATCAATAATTTAATGAAAACATTTGCTATTCTTCGTAAAATCAGCAATTCCGTTTGCTAAGATGAATATTTGTACATCAATGCAGCAAATTAAATGTCGGCGCAGTTTCAGCAATTATATTTGTTAAAATTGCGCCGACTAAATTATTTGCTGCATTGACGTACAAATATTCATATTAGCGAACTAAATTGCTTTATAGCGAAGAATAGCGAATGTTAGCATATTATTTGATATAGAAAATGCTAACCTGTTAGAAATTATTCAATCTTCTGAAATTTCCGTATAAGTTTTAATAATATTTATCAAATAATTGAACAAAAATGGTATATTTTTATTTTAAAATCATATTTATTAACAACCTATGTATTTGACATCTATCTTTTTCAGATCTTGTAATATTTCTAATGGTTCTGATTGCTGTCTCTTCCATATTATGGACCATCTCAATATATCTTTTATCGAATGGTTTTCATAATGGGATTATTGGTGCCAAATTGGAGTTTCGTGCGCGTGATTTTACACAACTAGATGACATGCAGAAAACGGTTTTTGATAGCGATTTGGAACAATTGCTCAATGGACCATATCTCAATCGGACAACCAGTGATATCGCCACCGAAAGGCACACAATGCCAGAAAATGAATTGGAAGATAGCCGTAAGTTATGATTTTTTTTTGTTTTCTTAACATTATTTAATATTTTTTTTCAATTTCAGAAACAAAAAAGCCAAATGTGCCCAAAATTAAACACCTATTTCGATTTAGTTCAACTGATAATGAAATCGAGGAGAATGAAAAGTCCGAAAATATTGAGACTACGACACATAAAGTGTCAAAGAAAATATTTGATCTAGAATTTGATCGTAATTTTCTGTCAACAAGTATGATGCCGTTGATTTGTGTATTTTTGAAATCTCTATAATTAAAAATATTATTACAGTGTCAATTGATGTACATCAAACACGTTGGCTGGGAAATACCGCAGTTGAAATTATTTATAGTTTTCCATTTCTGTCGGAAATTATCAGTATCATTTGGACGGCCATGTGTTTGATATTTCAGTCGGGCGTCAAAAAACACTGGTAAATAAAGAAAATGCAAACGGCGAGTACAAATTGATATTACTTCAAAAATTGAGTTTGCTGAGTTCAAAATATACTATCGATTAAAATAAAATCATTTATTTGAGACGACATAACAAATTGGACTCGTTTAGCTGTAACTCAAACGATATCCATTCAAGTATTAGTCTTATAACGTATAACGTGTTATAACGTGTGATAACGTAAAACGGAAACGAATTCATCAAAAAAACATAAAATAATTTCGGTGACAGATTCTTTTTTTTTTTAATTAAATAAAATAAAGCGTTCTATAAAACGTTATATGGAAGTAAGAGTCGATTCGTTTGCAGTCAATTCGTCTAAAAATTGGTATAAAATAACGTATACGTCACGTTTCATCCGTCCTTTCGAATGATTTCTTTGATATTATGTTTAAGAAATATACTTCAAACATAATTGCAAATAAAAGCAAAAATATATCGTTGAATTTGATAATTGTTTACGTCGCCACTTATTGAAAAAATAATATATCGTCGTTGTAGAAGTAAAAGTCACCAGCTACATTTTCAAAATGTCTATTATTCATTCACAAAAATCTTTATATATCTCTCAATTTCTGATCAATGTGCTCAATATTTGTACCAAATGTTAAGAAAATGTAAATCTATCAATTGTTAACTCAACTTTAAAAATGTATCAATTACTTTTTGTAATAATTACCAACAAAGCTGATATTTAAGATTTTCATAAAAATGTAGTTTGTGACTTTTAGTTCTACAACGACGATATATTATTTTTGTACCTCTTCATTCGACGTTATCGTTTTGTTTAATTCAATAATTCTGTCTGTTATTCTCGAATTTCTGCATTGACGAATTCGTGTTCGTTTTATTTTACGTAATAAGGCCTTAAAAATGAATTACGCCAATTTAAAAACTGATGAATTATTAAATAAATAAATGACAAATCAATTTACCATTTTTATCTTTCCGCTTCTTATCTTGAATCAGAGTAATGCCAGTAAATCCATATGTAAAAATACCTAATAGTTTATAATATTTTCTTTTCAGGAGCCTTCCCAAGCCATGGCGTATTGTTGTGCCTTCAATTATCATGTTTGCCTTCATGACAATAGGTTCCATTACCTACACAATTCTGGGCAATAAATATTTAAAAGCATTTTGCGCCGATTTAAGAGCGCCCCTTACTGATCCAAGTGCCTTAAGGTGAGTTATACAATACAAGAACCGACAATATTCTATATTACATTTTTTATCTTTCACCGAAATAGTTGTGGTCAAGCCATGTCCGTATTACGACCGCTTATTATTCCACACAGAGTGGGTCATGACGTTTATCTAAATCTCTTTCGTAGCTGTTACATTATAACTATGTTGTTGTGGCTCTTGGCGACACTCATAATGACGTTACGTTTCGTATTCGCGATCGATTTCCAGTTGGTCGACATTAAACCATCCTACGACAATATGATCACTGAAGGCGGTACCAAACGCAAAGATCACGAATTCACCGAAGTGCTGCTCAATTCGCCGGTGGAACCAACACGATATCTGCAGGTGGACGAGGGGCCTCATAAGTCGGATGATGATTTTCAGAGTGTCAAATCGCATCTGAGCGAAGTGGCGGCACCATTACTCGTAGAATCAACGGTGCGGTCATAACGTATCGCTTAGTTGATAAATTTAAAATCTCAGGTGTATTTTCTAACTTCGAATACCTATAAAATGATATTATTTAACAAAAATACTAAACTTTTATATTAGTTAATAAAATATATACTTGCAATTTTATTTATAGATATTTAAAGTTTTCTTTGTTAAATTACCCATTTATACCACTTAATTATTAACAGAAAAATGCGTTTTTAAAGAAAACAAATATAAAATCAAAGTGCATGTGGTGCTTAAATCATATTTACAATAGCTTCATTGTAATAGTCTTTGTCTCCAGATAGTTGTCGAGTCCATCCTTGCCGAGTTCACGTCCCATGCCGGAATGTTTATAACCACCGAATGGTGTCTGCGGCAAAACAGCATCGTAGCAGTTGATCCAGATGGATCCCGCTTCTACGCTGTTGGCGAACTTCATCGTTTTGTTAATGTCGTTGGTGATGATGCCAGCAGCCAAACCAAACTGAACATTGTTGGCGCGATCGATCATCTCATCCAGAGAGCTGAACTTGAAAATGGATTGCACGGGGCCAAAGATCTACAGATAGATAATGTTATAGTATATAGTATACAGAAACTACTGCTAAAGACGAACCTCTTCCTGTGCGATTTTCATATTATCGGTCACATCCGAGAATACAGTGGGCTCAATGAAATAACCCACATCGCCGATGCGCTTGCCACCCGCCTGCAATTTAGCGCCCATCTGCTTGCCACTCTCAATGTAACCCAAAACCTTTTCCATCATTTCCCCATCGATTTGTGGGCCCTGCTGGGTGGACTCCTCGAAGGGGTTGCCGACCTTGCGTGCCTTAGCCTTGGCGGCGGCCTTGGCCACGAATTGATCGTAGATTTTCTCATGGACATAGGTGCGACTGCCGGCACAGCAGCTCTGACCATGATTGGAGAATAAGGCTTCGTGCGCAGTCTCGACGGCGAAGTCAACTAGAAACGAGAGAGAAGTATTTAATAAAAATTTAAATTTAATTTATATTTATTACAACTCACCATCGGCATCATCGAAGACCACCACTGGGCTTTTGCCACCCAACTCCAGGGAGACGCGCTTCAAGTTCGAATTGGCCGCCGCCGTCATCACAATGCGTCCGATATCTACGGAACCGGTGAAGGCTACTTTACGAATTTCGGGATGTTCGCTGATTGCCGCACCCGCAGTTGGACCAAAACCATTGATAATATTAATAACACCTGCTGGAAAACCGGCTTCCTTGGCAAGTGCCGCCATATAAAGTGCGCTCAACGGTGTCTGTTCGGCTGGTTTCATCACAATTGTGCAACCGACCGCAAGTGCAGGACCCCATTTCCAGGACAGCATCAAGAGTGGATAATTCCAGGGAATAATTTGTCCAACCACACCAATGGGTTCTTTGCGTGTCATCGAAACGAAGCCACCGGCAGGAATGGTGTCACCAAAATATTTATCCGTCCAGCCAGCGTAATATTTCAGAGTCATAATGGCGATTTCGACATCGAATAAGGCCTCGGCCAAAGGTTTGCCATTATCGAGAACCTCAATATTGCCCAGAATTTGTTTATCACGTGCCATGAGTGTACAAAGTCTGTGGATGGAGTAAATCATTTTATATTAGTTATTAAAAATTATAAATATAGGGTTTCATAAGTTTAAACGGGTATGAGTAAATTGGACATAATCTGGAACAGAAGGGAATTTCTAATGTTTATAAATCGTTATATATATTATTTTGTTAATTTTTTTTATAATTTATAAAATATTCTTTTTTTCCATCAAAAAAATCTGTATTAATGTTTAAAATTTTTACATATCGTCGTTGTAGAACGATAAGTCACCAAATACATTTTCAAAATGCCAAATATTCATTTACAAAAATGTTTATATATCTGTCAATTTTTAATCTATGACCACACTTAAGAAAATGTAAATCTATCAACTGATATTTCAACTTTTAAAATGTATCAATTAGTTTTTATAATATTAATCAACAAACTCGAAATTTAAGTTTTTCATAAAAATGTATTTAGTGACTTTTCGTTCTACAACGACGAAATTTTCGTACGTATTTGAAGTACGTGTTCGACAATAAATAAAGCATGCTTTGAATATTTATGTTGTTTAATATTTTATCTGTTGAAATTAGTTCTACAAGTACTATAATATACCAATTTATAATTAATAGAAGTAATTTTAAAAACTTACTTATTCATCAGTTCGGTGCGTTGTAGTGGGCTCATTTTACGCCACTCCGAATTTCTGTGGAAAGCCTTCTTTGCAGCAGCGACGGCAAGATCCACATCAGCCTGTATTATTTTAAAATAATTAAATATAGCAAACGCGACTATAAATTTTGTGTATTCCTATTAAGTCATACCTTATCTCCCTCAGCAACTTCGACAATTACTTTGCCCGTAGCCGGATTCATGGTTGCGAATTTCTTTCCAGACTTGGCATCCACAAACTCATTGTTGATAAACAGCTGTAATTGAATTGTATTTTTAAATACTTATTATCAATTTTATTATTAAAATATATTACAGTATAAATAGAGTTTAAAGTAAATATTACGAGGTATAGTTTCAGAAACGATATAAATTATTGCTCGATATTAACAACTTCACTTATTTTAACATTGTATTATTATCAGTAAAACCCGATCGAAACATATCCAACACCTGCTCATTTATGAATAATAATCTTAAATCTCGTAAATAGCCTCATTTCAAAAAAAAGCAAATAATCTTATCAAAGTAAATTATAATTTTGTGATAAGTGTTATGTCATGTAGTTAAATAAGTGCTATTAATTATTTTACAGGGTGTTTAAACATTATTTAAGTCAGATATTTGTGACTACTATATACATTTAGTGAATAATTTAAAATTAGTTAATTTAAACTGACAAGCGACATCATTTTACACATTGTTAGACTAAGTTTTTATAAACTTTTAATATCTCGTTATAAATGCTTTTTTTTATACACTATATAAAAAACCAACTTTGTCAATTGTTTGAATAACAAATAATTGACAATTTAATAATAGTTGAAGTTAGGCGAACAATTCTATTTTGATGGATGTCATGACATGGTACTGAACGATTAAGCTCTATTATCTGATACACGTATGTTTTCATTTTGTATTTCTTTATCATGAAATTCTAACAGCATGCAATTTAAATTATTATTTTCTTGAACAAAAAAATATATATTTTGTACAATTTAAAATCAGTGATAATACCAGAAAACATTGCGATAATACAGGTAAGCACTGACATAAAATCAAGCCAAATGTTTTTCTGAGGTAATTTTAATTAAAAATATAAAATTTTATTTACAAAAAACCGAATGGAATTTTTTTAAGATTAGCCCTTTTACATATCCGTCTCTGATCAGAACATGCTAATGTATCCCTCCCAAATCCTGATCTACAGATTACAAAAAGTATACAGATCTGATACTTATGAAAAAACCAAATTGTAAATCATATTATTGTATCTGCAGCCAGTTTCTGTAAATCAAGTGATAAAATTGTCGATTTCTGTGACGTCAAAATCGTTTCGTATTATTCAATACGAAATGAAAATTGCGTCATTATGACGTCAAATCGACAATATGAGTCGACAACTTTGATCCACAAAATTACAGAAATCACCTACTGATTGGAATATAATTAAAAACCTTTTTTTATTATTTATTGGCAAAAAGGATACTCTTTGACATATATATTTTTATTTGAAAAATGGAGTTTTTGAGATAATCCTATTTAAATATTATAATCATTATTATTTACCTATGGTCACCCAAATACTGAAAATTTTAATATTTCCACTTTTGATCATTTTTATAACCTTTATGGTTTCGGTAAGTTTACTATTTCCGAAGTTACAGTAAGTTAAGCTATCGCAATTTTGTTCTTTTTTTGTGAGTTTTTCATATTTGAAGAACTAATATCTCTGAAACCACTTTAGTTAGAAAACTGAAATTTTGTGTTTTTCTTACTTTTATGTCACAAAAACATCGTACAAAATTTAATTAATTTCTGAGATGGTGCTGCCAAAATTTTAAATTAATCAGTTTATTTTACGTGGAATAACCCAAACGCCTAAAATTTAAAGTTCCTAATTATATTCTGAATATTATTCACTTATTAGAAATTTTCATCTTGTCCCCTTAATACCGAAAATTGACTGATTTGGCTCATTTCCATACTCAGGTTCTACACTCAGAAAAAAAAACTCATAAAATCCCATTAAAATTTGTCAATAGGACAGTTATTGATTTAATAGTATACAAATAATAAATATTTTCATACAAACTCAAATAAATTTTATAGTATTTTGTAGTATTTAATAGGATTCACCGATTGCATTAATAGTTTATCGGACAAATATCCTATTGACTTATTTTAATAGTAAAAACTATAAATTTTATGGTATGTTTTTTCTGAGTGTAATTTTAGCTAAAACATATTGAAACCAAATTTTATTGCATTCTGACTAGTATTTCTCAAGTTTCCGTGTATACGGTCAGCAAGACAGGCGGACATAATTAAACGGACTGGGATAGTAATGGGGTAGTAAAGCTGATAAAAAAATGTACATATATTCAATTCAATAATCCATCCAGACTAATCAATTTTGGCTAAACGGCTGAACTGAAATGTTGTCGTTTGGCCGCCTGAAACCCCCGAAAATTCATAAACGAGGTGGGTCTAACCATATTTAAAAGGTGAAATGTCAAAGTAAAATTTAAAAAATGGTCCTTATGCCGGATTGAGATCTTCATATGATGCCAAAATATCACCACAATCACGCCTCACCCCCAAAATTTAAAAAACTAACTTTTTAAAAATTCATACTTCCCAAAAAATGTCATGTATAAAGTATATAAAACGCATGACAGCTGTGCATAAAAACTTCAATGACTCTACAAAAATGCTACAATTTATATTGAATTCAATTATGTGTGTTGGAAAATTTGACGGCAGAAAAATTATTATGAGCATGTGACTTTGGAAGAGATATATATTGAACACTTGAATTAATATAGATTGTACAATTTTTATGGAGTCATGGAAGTACCGAAAGTCATATTTTTTGCACAGCTGAATCTACCCATTTATGAAGAATAAATTGACATGCTTTTTATATTTTTTTCATACCCCTTTTTGAAAAATAGGGTTTTAAAAAGTTAGTTTTTTTATTTTTGGGAGGGTGGGGGTGAAGGTGGTGGGGTAATATTTTGGTAATATATGAAGCTCTTAATAATGCATAAGGTGACAATTTTTGTTTTTTACTTTGACCTTCCACTTTTGAAATTTACTTGAAAACTCTCGTTTTTTGATTTTTGGAGTGTTTCAGGGGGGAGAGCGACTAAAATTGATTAAACTTATGGTTTTTTATTTAAAGGGGCGTGGCAATTATTTTTTAATTTTTACGAGGTGGCCGGTAAATTTCAGTTCTACTTCAATTTTATTATTTTTTAACTTATTTTTTTAAAAACACTTTAAAATAAACTAAACTTTAGTTTAAAGAATTAAATTGAATTTTAATAATTTTATTAAACATTAATAAAACTAGTTCAATGAACCAGAAACAGATAAATTTCAAGATTACTTTTTTCTTGCAAAAACAACGATGGATTAATGCGCTTGAATAGTCGTTTTGATTGAAAAACAACAACAACAACAACAACCAAAATTAGGGCAAATAAATTCTCTTTGCTTTACTCTCTTTTGATGGATCATGCATTTGCATGTGTTTGTTGTTCTTCATTTCCAGTCTGCGCATTTGAAAGTGACTTGCATTGGGGAAGGTTCTTGCGTGAAATATTAATTGAAATTACAAGAAACCCGTGAAAAAGTTAAATTAAATTCATTAAAAAGTTGTTAACATTAAAATAAATATAATTTGCAATACGTTTATAAGAATAATAAACATTTTAAAGTGTTATTGTGCTGCAATTTATCGTTTTAAATTGCATTGGAAAAGTTTGCAAACAGAAGTCTGTCGACGCAGCAGCGCTAGACACTGAGAACAAAACTAACAGTAAACAATTAAATATGCAAAAGTGCGCGAGTGTAAAATAAATAATTTGAATAAAAATTAATGAATGTTATAAATATAAAAAAGTGAGAAAGTGTGAACATTTATTTTAAAATCATAAAAATATGATTTCGATGAAAAGTTGCAAAATAATATGAAAATTAAAATACATAAAATAAATAAAATAATGAAAAAAATATTTTGGAGAAAGAAAATAATTAAATGGTGAGTATAAAATATAAAAAATAAATATATATTTTTTATAGTTTTTTCTTCAATTTAAATACAATACACTTTTTAATAATTTCAAAAATCAACATAACATCGTCCTTCGTCCTTCGAATTTGAATGTAAATTTTCAAAAAGGTGATCCTACATTTTTTTAATATCTCGTGTTAGAGTTTACCAATTCGATACGGAAGGATTCAATTACCCTCCGTATCGAATTAGTAATGGAATTGGAAAGGCATTGAATTACCTACAATATGTTTATAACTGTTTTGTAATCGGACTCAGCAGTCCAGAGGTAGTATGCTGGATTTGCATTCTGAAGGTCTCGGGTTCGAATCCCGGTTTGGGCAAGGGCGCTCGTGGTGATATTAACCACAAAATCGTAGGGAATAGATTTCACAGTACAGCACTCTGTCTGAGTGCTGTGTAGATATTCCAAAACCAAAAAAGGTTATTCCAAAACAAAAAAAAAAGGTTAAAAAATGTTAAAAATGCGCGAATCTTAAGAAAATTACAATAATTTTGACCAAAATATAAATTTCATCATAGGCTGAAAAACATAGAAATAAAAAGTGTTCAAAAAATGAAATTGAGTGTTCAAAAAAAAAATGAAAATGAAATTGCGTGACTTTTTTATAGAATCGAAAAATGATTTCGTATACAAATCTGTAGAAATTTTGTTTAAACCGAATGAAGTTGGTTGTTAGAACTAATTTTTCGTTCCATCATACTTATGCCAAACGATGATTTTACTGTGTGTACACTAAGAAAACGAAAGATGGTTAAAAAGTATTAGAGCCTTAAACATCATTGCAGTTGCAAATTATTCAACTCAAATATTTGACACTTTTTGTAATATTTAGACAATATTAATAGTTTTGCTACAAAAGCATTAATATCTGTGGTATATGTGAATATTAGCAGCAATGCTACCTATTTCTCTAGTAGTTGCAGTGAATCTACCACAAATATGACATTTTTCGTGATGATTGTAAGAAACATCTCACAAATAATACAAAATATGTGATGTTTACAAATTATTTAAAATTTTGCTGCAAATTTATTTGTATTTCCTGCATATTGGAATTGTTAAAGCGAGTAGTATTTTAGTTGCAGCAACACTCTCATAAACATTCTGTTTTCTTAGTGTATGATTATATTATAGGAGTAACGTATGCAAATAACACATTTGTGTAAAACTTCTTTTTTAAATGGAAGAATGGACATTTATTTTTAGTTTATTAACCGGTTCCTTCACTAGAGTTTTTCTTTATTAAATTTTTATTTAGAATGGCAAAAGATGTCATTGAAAAATGGTAATTTGAACTTGTGGCTATTTTAATTTTAAGAAAATTCTTTAATATTATTAAGCTATTTTCTGGGTGTACCTAATGGTATTATTAGCCATTTATTTCTCCACGTAAGTGGGCACCCTGTAATGTCGGTCCCTAATATTGCTAATAAAACTCACAAAACTTGATTAAAAATATTTGGTAATCTGAGCCAGAAACCACGAACAAGTCTGAATGATTTTATCTTTTTGCAATCAAAAGCAAAAAAGATTGACATACACTATATATTCGCAACTCATAGTAACAACTGATAAATTATTTAAGAAATTGATAAGATTGTCTTTAAATTAGTTTAATAATATTTATGACCTTAATATATATATTTTTATTATTTATGACCTTAATATATATATTTTTATTATATATATTTTTAATATATATATTTTTATATTATTCAAGAATAATTCTTTTTTAAAATATTTTTTCGTAGTGTACACGAAAAAAGAAAAAAACCAAAGGCTCATTCTTCGCGAAGTATTTCACCAGAGTTTCGCGATTAGAATACTTAAAAGTCCTACCTTAGTATATTTAATTTCTTGATTTGCCATAGTTGCTCTTGATTTATGTTTTGCTTGATAAAAATTAAATAAAAAAAATTATTTATATTTTATTGACACTTTTTAACAGTTAATAAAATTCCACAAAGACTTTGTTCTAACTGCGTACTGTTCGAATGTTCGACACCCAACTAAATTCTCGAACGAGTTTTGACATTTTTATATAGAGCTTCTTATGTGCCGGCCGGTCTCTTTGCATGTTTTTGTTTTGTTTGGAACTTTTGCAGTTAGCAAAAGCACATCTTTTTGTTGTTTTTATTAGCTTTTTTAAGCTTTGATGTATGGTTGGTGTACAATCTTGTATTACATAGGGTGTTTCAGTTGATACAAATTTTCTCTTTAAATTACAAAATTACAAATTGTCAGTAGGGGAGACCGGGGCTAAGTCGACACTTTTTTTTCAATGCTAATTTTGACCACCATATCAATGATAGGATAGATTGATTCATTAGCTAAAAATGTTCCATAAGCTGTAAAGATCTACTGTATTTAGTTTCCACGAAACATATGCAAATGAGACACAACCTCAAACCTGCTTCTGAAAATAGGCTGGGGTAAAGTCAACACTACCCACTTTTCCCGCGAATGCACATTTTTGCTGATATCTTTCAATTTGATTGAATTATATATTCCAAGATAAACTATTCGTGCTGTTTTATTCCGGTCCCGCGAATTTGTTTGACCATTATTCACATTTTATCTATTTTTTGCAATATCTTCTTAAATCATGGTCAACTGATTGACAAGTCTCATTATATTATAAGAATGGAATATTTTGTAAAACTCATTGAACAAAAAGTTGTATAAATTGTATTTTCGCCAAATGCTTATGTGTCGACTTTACCCCACGAGACTTATCCTAATAAAATTGTCATAAAAATGCGAATTGAATGGAAAAATAAAATAAAAATCAGCACGATATGATAAGTGAACCCCTTACTACATAAAACTCACAACAAAATATATAAGTAATCAAAACTTTAATGGCAAGTACAACTTTTGGAGTCAAAAAACACATTTTATTACATAAAAACTGAAGTTCCAGCTCAAAATGGATTTCTCTTCTTTCTTAAGAGTGGCATCTAATGTTACGTGTACAGTATCAATTTGAAGTTGATCTGACATCCCATTCGCGTTTTAAAGCAAATATTGACTTTGCCCCGATGTCGACTTAGCCCCGGCCTTCCCTATGCTTATAGAAAGAAATTTAACATGATCATGAATTATCAAATAGTTTCAAATTGATGGTATTAACCACTTTTATAAATCACTATTCGATATAAATCGATTACCCTCCGATTCGGTACCATTGTATACGCGATCCATTGCAGATACTTTGCGAATGTAACCTATAAAATTAGATATATAAAACAGAAGGCTTATCAATTTCAGTTTTAATATTTTACCACTATGATAACCAACATGGCGCTGCGGACTGGAAGGCAACGGATGACACCCTTGGATAACTTCGGTTGCTTTCAAACGTGTCCACCACATTTTTGGAGTACAAGTTAAAATTCGACTCTCACTTTGGGTTTCCGCACCAACAAAAGGTCTATGCACTGACGCATGATCCAAAAATTTCAGTTTCGGCATAGCACAGACTATGCGTGATCTATAATAGGATACTGATTGTAAAATATTCATAGTGTAGAACTGCTATTTACGTACAAATAATATTCGTAGTCATATGAAACATACTGACTAAAGGGTTTCAAATTTAAGCCATCCGGACAGAGCGGATTTCCATGTAGACTTAGGTAACTGAGATTAGGAAACAATTGAGCCAGCAATGAGGCGGTGCAGTTAAGATCGCTGAACTTTATAAATAAAATATTAAAGTAGTACTTAGTTGAAATAAAATATATATCTGCCTCATACCTCGTTTTTGTTTAGCATTAGCACTTTTAGTGTTTCTAACGGCATTTCGATTTGTTGCAGGTGTGACTCACGCAATCGGTTGCAGTCCAATATTAAATATCTGAGGTTTTTGAAATCTTGTAGCCAGCGCAAGTTCGAAATGCGATTGTTGCTCAAATCCAGATATTCTACGTTGTCTTTGACAGCATTTTGTATGATATCAACGGGCAACGTCTGCAAATGCATCTGTGTCAGCAGCAACTGAAATAAGTTGTATTTGATTAAATGCATTTCTATATTATGGTACCATTAGTCTTACCTCTTTATAGCTGCTCATCTTCTTATGATTTGTGTACTTATAAGTTTGTATTTTTTTGTTTTGCTCTAGAGTAGATTAAGGTATTTTATAGTATTTTTAACTTTCATTATCTTTAGCTGCAACACCTTTTGATTCTATTCTGAAGCGTAAATATGCTCAATTAGGCATACGTTATCTTCACAGAGAGCGGCAAGCATCTACGGATACGATGTATATTTTGGTAGACGTTTGGATTATTTTTCTCATTGCAAAAGCTCTATTTCAATAACCGAACCTATAAAGCATATTAAAAAGCTCTAAGCTTATAGTTGATAAGATTATTTAATAAATAATAAGATTAATCATTATATATAAAAACAAAATTTACGAATTTGAAACCTGATTTCTTCGGTCTCAGACGAGCTATTCCAATAATTTAAAAACCGACCGAAACCAAGAAATAGAGCCTACTTTGAGGGGTCTACGACGTATATGAAGAAAGTTATATGCAATTTCGGTTTAAAACTAGAGATGGGCGCGTGCCGTGCTTTTTTCGTGTCACGCCCGAAAATCCGAGTTCGTGCGTGCAAATCTCCGTGCGTGCTAGTTGCTGTCGTGCCCGTGCCTCCAAACTTCAGACTTCAGAACTTCAGAAAATAACAATTTCGTGGTATTAACCTTGTATTAAAAATCTGCTTTTTTAGTATTACTTATGGATTTAAGAGAATAAAACTACTCAATTTTTGAATTATTTATTACAGGGACTTAAACCCTTTGAAATATCGGTTCCGGTTTCAAGATTTTTAAAATTGTGGTTCCGGTTCCGATTTCTGTTCCAACCAAAAAATAAATGGGTTTCGATTCCGGTTCCATACATTTTTTAATAACGGTTCCGATTCCGGTTCTATGCGTTCCTACATTTTTAAAATAGCGGTTCCGATTCCAACCAGAACCAGTTGGGAAGGTTAGATCACATGGGAAATTTTGAAGTAGGTATATTGTGATAGTTGGTGTGATTAAGTTAGTTAGAATTATGTTAGTTATAGTCGATCTAAGCCGACTATAAATACCATACACATATGTGATAATGTGTACGGTGACCACTTAAAAAGGTGCATAGTTCACCAGAGTTTACAAATCCTGAAAATACCTATAAACTTGAAATCGCTGAAAGATTACCTTTCATTTAATACCCATATGTACAAATGGCTAGGTATACCTAATTTAAATTTTTTTTTTCGAGAACCACACGTTAGTTCCCGAGAAAACATCATTTTCATATATTTGAGCATAAAGGCAATATATATTAGGCAAAAAATTCACTTAAGCTCGTATAAAGTAAAATTAATCCGTAGATGCAAATATAAGTGGCCGGTTCGCAGGTCACAGGGGTCCGATCATGCCAATTTTCTTGTTGGTACAGAGAAGATATATAAATAATCTAAATTATAAGTTTCATTGATCTAGCTGAACAAGAATATATATACTTGTCCATACCGGGGATGCTTCTTTCTGGGTGTTACAAACGGCGTACCAAACTGAATATACCCTTTCACTCTTAGTGTAGGGTATAAAAAATATATATGTTCCGATTTCAGTTCCGGTTCCACACATTTTTAATAACGTGCTTTATCGTGCTCCTCGTGCGTGCCTGTAAATTTAGTCGTCGGGCTCGTGCTCGTGCGTGTCACCTATCGGCGTGCCCGTAGGTGTCCGTGCTATCAAAAACAGGCACGCGCTTATATATATTTGAAATCTTGATTTCTCCGGTCTCAGAAGAACTTTACCAATCTATTAAAACTCATTTTCCGTTTGTTTGTGCGCTATGCAAACGTCCAACTGTGCACGGATTTTCTAAAAATTTGGTATATATATCCTACAGACCCAGGAGAAGCTCACCACATAGTTTTCGTTGACCACGCCCATTTTTATTTTTGGTGTAGAATTCAGATTCATAGCAAAACCACTGAATGTATTTTTCTGACAATTTGCATTACTATGCTATAAAGTCCATGAAGTATCCTAAACCATATATAAACTAAATTGGGCAAAGGGGAGTGGCACCTTCCATAGAACCCAAAAATTAAGTACGTTATATCTCAGCGCTAATGATATCGATTTCAACTAAACTTTAAAATTGGATGTTACTCATCTTATTTAACCTCACCACACCTAAACTCGCCACATCGAAACTCACCACATTAAAACTCACCACACTAAATTCATCACAATAAAACTCACCACAAAAACACTACGGGGAAGAATTCTACGGGAAAGCGTTCTACGGGGAATTATTTTTGTTTTGGTTACTACATTTATAACATCAATAAAAAAACGTCCACAGCGAAGCGGGTCCCTGATATAAATAATAAAAATGTTCTTTATATTAATATAATCACTCCATATTCTTGTATTCACAAAATCTGTGCACGGGTCCAGCTAGTAATTTATAAACCGAATGAAAGACCATTTTAGCCCAACATATTATTAACGAAGTTATAAGCAATTAATATTTGAAACCTTAATTTCTCCGGTCTCAGAAGAAATATTCCAAAAATTTAAAAACCGACTAAAAGATCATTTTACCCCAAGAAATGGTGGCGACTTTAAGGGGTCTGGAAACCTCTATTTAAATAAAACTATATATGTTTATTTTTCAGGGAACAGAATAGAAATTCTACAACCTAAAATGCGTGTGCCAGAGATGAACACCTTTGATGGTCATATTAACAAAAATTAAATTTAGAGCCAAAATATCCATTAAATAAACACGACGGTCAAGTAGCTAAAGAGACAGAAACAACAAAAGGCAGCAACTGTCTGCATGACTGACATATAATGTGTTCAATGCTGTTATTGCAGATTTGTTTACACATGGCACACAAATAACTACTGCACACGTTTAGTTGCCAAGTAAGTCAAACAATATACAAAAAAAAATAAAAAAATATACATCTCTTGTTCAATGAAATGTTTGAATTTGTATCTTTAAGATACGCGCATCTATTAACACTGATCGATCATTCGATGCGAACGAAGCTCATTGACCGAAACACAAACACAGACATACAATACGCAGCAGATGGACATACATACACGCTAATAGATAAACAGAGGACGGACAGACGAACAATATTGACTACACCTAAAAAAATAATGTTGTACTATTACCAACAGCAGCCTCAAATTTCTTGTTGAATTTAATTTTAATTAAAAATAAAACATTGCTGGTGTTGATAAAAAAAAATTCGTGTTAATACAAAAATTATTTTAACAAAAGACTTGTTAAGATAACAAGTACAATATATTAATGTTTATTAGGCATTCCTATAGTTTTAGGACCTCGTAGTATTATAAACTTTAATGGCTCTTGTTATCTAAACAACTTAGTTGTTAAACTAAAAAAGACATGTTAAGTATCAGGGCTGCTACTGTCACATATTCAATCAAGTAGTTAAAATGGCCGCATTCACAGCATACATGTCATGTCGTAAACAGTGGAAATTTGTATGAGAACATTTTATAGAATATTTTACGAAGAACATATTAAGTTATTTGTGAGAAATGTTTGTTTAATAAATTGTACATTTTAAAAAATCTTCTAGTTAGTTTTTGTCGAGTATGGACAGAACTTTTTGTCCAGTATAGAAAAGTTATTCTTGATCAGCGTGACCTCCTGAGTTTAATTAGCGTCGTCTGTCTGTTGAAATAACGATTACAGGAGAACTAGAAGTGCTAGATCAATGTAACGAAGTTAGATTACTATTGCATCTGCGCTGTCGGTTATTAAAAATGGGCAGGATTGGTTGATTGTGATCTGTAACCCAGCCACTTATTTTCAAATACCTCATATAACTCATGTCTTGCGGACTTACATCGTGCGTGAGGACAGCACGTAGCTGGATGCACACAAAAATCACTAAACTCGCATTTAAGCGGGCTTACGATGTGATTGCGTAGTGAACTTATAGTGTGATCACTTAAAAATTAAAAAAAAAAACATCGAATAAAAATAGTCACACAATGTGAGTGCGTAGTGAACTTATAGTGCGAGTACATAAAAATCAAAATTCGTTGACTTCATCATACATTTTTTTACAATTTTTAATATTAAAAATATAATAAAATATAAAAAAATGATTGGACCACATTAAGCTAGAGGGGCGCGTGCCTGTTTTTGATGGCACGGACACGCCGATAGGTGACACAAACGAGCACGACGATGATTTAAAAAGACACGAAGAAACACAGAAAAACACGAAAAATTCACGGAAAAACATGAAAAAGCAAGCGAACGTGAAAAATAATTCCGGTATTATATAACATATATTTTTTTTTGGTTGGAATCGATCCACCTTTTTTATAAATATCGGAACCAGAACCGGAACTGATATTATAGTCCGGGAACGCAAAGAACCGGAATCGGAAGCGTTATTAAAAATGTATGCACCCAAAGAACGAATCAGTTGGGGAAACCGTCTTTTTTTGCCAACCAATTTAGTTAGTTCTGTCAACATTCGACTGATTTAGTTGTTGCAATACCGCGTATCAGTTCACACAACTAATGAATACAATTAACACAACCAATTTGTTAAGTTGTGGTAACCAATTTAATTATAAGAAATCGGCCATTTTACCTAGCCCTAGCGCTCCAACGTATTGCAAACACGAAGTCAGCATCGCAACAGCGTTCTTGAGATCGGAAATTGCCGACGAGCACACAAAAAAACGAGTGAAAAATCTGAAGCTTGTGCGACTGATGTTGTCCTGCTTTGGCATTGCTCTTATACAAGACAACTGATTTCGCAGTTGAATCAAATAAATATTGGTTGCTACAACCTAATATAATTAACAATCTGTTAACTCAACTAAATATTGCTTATCTCTCATTTTAAATTTGGTTGCCGTAGCAATGGAAATAAAAAAAATTAAAAATGGATAAAAAGTTTGTTTCCCCAATCAATGTTGCAGTTGCTTTAACTAATAGTAGGTTACGCTTCATACGATTGTTTACCATAAATGAATTTCAGTTAACGCTGACTACATTTGGTAGATACAAATGAATATTCGATGAAACAACTGAACGCCAAGCTAATATTTTTTTGTGTGTGGAACCGCATTCATTTAACTTGTTGGTTGAAACCTTGGAACCCGAACCGGAACCGATATACCTATAGGTTTTAGTCCCTGTAATAAATAATTCAAAAATTAAGTTTGATACTGTCTTATTCTCTTAAATTCATAAACTAAAACAACAGATTTTTTAGAAAAGGTAAAAACACCACGAAATTTTTATTTTCTGCAGCTGAAAGTAAGGGATTTTTTAAATTGGGGTAGAAACTATAAAAAAAATCTTTAATGGGCGCGTGCCTGATTTTGGAGGTACGGGTACGACAGTAACTAGCACGCACGGATTTTCGGGCGTGCTATATATTCGGGCGTGACACGAAAAAAGTACGGCACGCGCCCATCTCTACATTGAGCGCACACATGCGACTTGTTTCTACGGTGTGCGCTCACTGTGCGGGCACACTGTGAATATTTTGCTATCTGGGTAACATTATCGGGTGATTTTACTTTCTGATCAAATATAAATGATAAATGTTTGGTACTCAATTGAAATGGAGGTACTTAATTGAATGGACATTCTTGCATGATTACAAGTTTGCACTAATTTTCCGGATACGTAAACTTCTGGATCAATTTAAACGGTAAACGTGTGTGTATGTGTAGGGTATTTATAGTCAGCTCTATTTCAAAATTTGCCATGTGTCTAAATATGTCTTACTGGTCTTGTATTAATAACACATCTCTTTTTTTGGGTGTAGTATTTTTTTTTGGTCTTCGTTGTGAATCCGTTAAGTACATGATTGTTTTTTTTTTCGGTTTGTTTATTGTATTTTAAAGATAGTCTGTCAAATTCAATTGGAATTCGCTTGATTTAGTTCAAAAAAAAAAAAGTTTTGATAGAGTACTGTGTTTTATTGTTGCACATTTGGTGTGAATTCAATGTCAATGTTTAATGCTTGAAATAATAAATGTTTATAGTACATTTATTGCCAATTAATTAGAGATTTGTTTAGTAGTAGCTACAGGGATAATTAATTGTTTCAGTACTTTATTAATAGAATTCTTCTTTAAACAAGCAGCCAATTTAAATAAATTAATATACCGTTTTATTATTTATAAATACTATTATCATTGTCATATTTGAAACAATTTATATTTATTGCCATATTTTCTATATTTATTGATTTCCATCGCTATAATGTAAACTGAACCTTGAATGACAATGACCTTCAACTAATTCACTCCCTAATGGAGCCACTTAACAAAATCCGGCATAAGTTTCATGAAGACAAAAATCCATTAATCGCATTACAACAAGATGCCAAAGGGCAACAAATAAACATTCACCATTGACAGTCGTGCCAACTTTGCCAGCTAATAGTAACAATAATTAACACGCTCCACATTTAATTGGTCGAATTCCCGACTATGATGCATCCAAGCATCAAAACCATCTATCCCACCAACCATCAACACAAATTCAATTATATTTTCAAATTAAATGTTAATTAATATTTACGAAATTTTGCAAGACTATACTATGTAGGTACGTGCACAGACGACGGGGTTTCCAATTCGACACCAATATTCTTTGCACTGCTATTTTCGTTGTCCCTTTTTTGTTCGTTTGTCGCAAATAAAAATCAATTACCATCGAATGCATACTTTATCTATGACTGCTGTCTGGCTGGTCAGCGATCCGATTGTGGAATGTTGTCAGAAATATTTTTGTCATCGATGTTTGAATTTGATTAATTATTTTTTATATTTTTTTTTGGTCCGAATTTATTTTTGAGTAGCTGCTTCAAATAGTTCACCTTGTTTTAATGGATTGTGCCGAAATGTAAAGTGCTGTCGTAGGTTTTGCTATATAAATTGAAGTTTGTAAATGTGGGTTTAGCATTTGATTTATAATTAAACTGATGTTTTATAATTAAATTGATGATTTATAATTAAATTGTTTCAAAATAGAACTATTTTTTCAAAAATTATTTAAGAATTAAAAAAAGTTTTTTTTTTTAATTTGTGGTATATTTTTAAATTTTATATTTTATTTCTTTATCGTTTAATTTAAACAATTTTTTTAATGTTTGAAGATCTTAATAACAATAGACGCTTAAATAATTAAACTGTTCTCCAAATAAATAAGACTAGATAATCCTAGAAGACCCAGTAGAAACATTTTTCAGACTATCCTGCAGCATGTTCTATCTTACACTAAATGGAGGAGGGTATATTCAGTTTGGGCATCTGGAAAGGTATATATTACAGGTTATTATCACCTTCTGAGTCGAAGTAGCAATGTCCGTATGAAATGAAATCACGATTACAGTAAAACTAGAAAAGATAGATTAATGCAATTCATAAATTAAATTCACTATATTATGGACGCGGTAACTTAAGGTTAGTGCGTTGGACTGCGAGCTGAAAGGTCCCCGGTTCAAGTTTGGACTGGGGCTAACAACATCTTTTCATGGAAACATTTTTCTATACCGCAAACCTACGAGAGTAAAACATTGCCTATGAAAAGCTCTCACCATCCGTTCGGATTCGGCAATAAGCTGTAGGGTCCCACCACTTTGAGTACAAATATAACACGCACAGCTCAAATGGTGAGAGAGCTGGATACAGGACTGTAGCGCCAAACTATTATTATTATATTCGTATGCATCTGGTATTAAAAATGGATTATTGTGACCTGTGTCCCGAATATCTCATATAATACGAAATACCTCATATAATACGAAAATATATGGGTGAATTTTACATTATTACAATCGAGGGAACTTTTTTCGTCTCGATCGAAATTATTTTCTTCTTCTTCATCAGCGCACACCTTGTCCTCTAACTATCTACTATTAGCGCTATTTAAAAATATATTTGTCGAAAAAGGCATTTTGAATTATAAAGCGAGGACTCGAGTGAATGTTACTAACATGGCGACAACGATAATTTCAGCAATGCAGGTTCGAATCTCGCTGTGGTCCTAATTTTTTTTTTTAATTTTTTTTTTTTTTTATTAATTTCAATATACTAGAAGTATTTTTAATTTGACAAAAGTTGGTCGCATTATTTATCTATCTTTAAATATATTTTTTTATAATTCTTAAGTAATAATTTCAAAAAAAAAAAACAGAAAGAATAAAAAAAAATTAGAAGGAATAAAAAAAATGCCCGGGCTGAGATTCGAACCTGCTATTTTTAACTAAATTTAGTAGGTATGGTTTACAATTTAACGTTTATGGTCTAAAATTATTAAATAAACTGAGAATAAACTACTTGAGTTAAAATTTAAACCTTTATGGTTTAAACATATTAAATAAACGGAAAAATTAACTATTTGAGTTTAAATTTTAATCAATTGAATTAAATTAAAATTTTTAAACCACTGGGATTATTTTATAAACTAAAAATAGTACATTTCCATTTTTAATAAAAAAATATATTAAATTTCAATCTGAAAAAATTTAAAAAAAAGTTGTAAACTATTGATAAGTTTAAAATTTAGTCATAAAAGTATTTAAATCATCTATAATCATAATCCAAAGAAGGGTTTAAAAAATATTCCAACATTTTTACCGTGAAAAACCCTCTCAGGCCTCCCATGTGCTCCTGTTATGTGCTCCTCATTACGAAGTGAAATGGGAGGACCTGTTCTGAGGACCCTACGGAGAAACTAACTGGTACACGCTGCAAAAAAAGGGCTCTCCCAAACATAATGTTTGAGGTTTACATACATATACCTTTGGAGCTTTATGGAAACATATATATGGAAACATAATGCCAAACATTATTATAATAACAGCCAAACATATTTTTGTTTTCGTTCAAACATATTTATGTTCAGAATGATTAATTTTTGGCGTTCATGCAAACATATATATGTTTGATTCTAAAAAACATTTTATTTAAATGTAAACATATACATACATATATATGTTTGATTCTAAAAAACATTTTATTTAAATGTAAACATATTGATGTTTACATTTTAAATTATGTTTAATTCTAAAAAACATTTTATTTAAATGTAAACATATACATACATATATATGTTTTATTCTAAAAAACATTTTATTTATATGTAAACATATTCATGTTTACATTTTATATTAATGTAAAAAAAAGTAAATTTAGTGCTAATATTTTTATTATCTATTACACATCTTTTACTTACATTTAATTATTTTATTGTTATATTTCGATCTCATTGAATTACGGATTAATTGGATATATCACAAAAAGCCACTATCTGGTATTAACAGTGATTGACGGTACTTAAGTAAATTCATCCTCCAAAAAGAACTTTTGAACTATATGAACAGTATTACTGTGAGTGTTACTGAGTGCTGACAGTAGCAGCATTGTTATTTACATAAACATAAATATTATTAAAGCGTTCTCATACAAATTCTATATTTTTAAATTCGTTGTCACCCACGAATAACTAAATAAATATAATTCAAAGAACCTTTTTTTTTGACGTTGGCTGTGTTAAATAGTTTCATTAAATGCGATTAAAATCTGTGACTAAAAATATCTAATTACAAAGTCAAAATATGCACTCTCGACATCCGATGAAACAAAATTGCCTTATTAACTTACTAACCTGGTTTACTAAAAATGGTGTAACAATAAAATTCCATAATATCACTTAACACACATAATTAAAAAACGTATTATGCAACAAAATATCAATTATTTTTGAACACTACTAAACAAAAAATGTTTACAATGATACTTATTAATAAATAAAATGTGGGCGATTGCGTTGGCGGTATATATAATACAACAGAATCACAAACAAAATTATTAAAAATAGAGTATATCTTCAATATGCCACAATTGATCAATATAATAATAATAATAATATAATAATATTAACCAATATAATTGTCATCCCAACTGGAAGTAAATGACAACAATGATCAAGCTTTAATTAATATATTTTATATAAATATTAATGGACGCTTGTCAAACTATATACGATCGATGTTACGCTAAGGACAACGAACCGTGTTCACCAGATGGATGAGTGCTCTTTTAACAATAATGCATAGGGACTTAAAACATGTTGTGCGTGTAATATCAGCAATGAAATGTACAAAAAATAAAATATCCCCACAGACAACAAATAAAACCGGTAACAATGGAACAACTTCTTAATCGTTGGTTTACGTAATATGGAATAAAAAAAAAACTCTGTAAAATGAGGCCATTCATGGTTGAAGCCCTGTGCCCAGAGCGTTACGTCAAAGTTCATTGTGAGTAAAGTGAAGGCTTTTTCTATCATTTACCCAAAGCTGCAACTATCGATGCCCTTTTTTATAATTGAGTTCATTCAAACAATCGCGACTCGATAACAAATTATCTGGTCATCGAACAATGCACTTGAGGCTGACAATAGTTGCACACTTAGCTACTTGCTAATTGATCGAACAAGTGATGTAGTAAGCATCAGTTGTTATTTAGTTTTAAAGTAAATTATCATGATTTTCTTATTATCATTATGTCTTAGTTGTAAATGTTATATCATTTCCACAAAATTACATCGGTCCTATATTGAGTGTTTGCCTCATATATGAGCATTTTAAGGGCCCGCAAAATGCTCATATTTACACTCAGAGAAAAAACACATTTTAAAATCAAGCACAGTCATAGTTGTTTTTAAAATTTTCAACTTTTGATCATACAACCATGTTTTAACAATGCAAAATTTTAATACTAGGTTGAAATTAATCAAATCAAAAATTACAACTTTAAATTAAAAATGCATTTCCAATTTTAAGTTGCAGCAATCTAATATCAAGATTGCACTTTGATTTAAGATTATATCAACATTAAAAATGTAACGCGTTCTCATTTCAATCTTAAATCAACGTTGTTCGTTGGTGAATTAAAAAATATCAACCTTACTCGACTTTCATGATGGCTTTAATTGATTTATGGTTGTTTTTGCTTGATTTTACAATGTTTTTCCCTGAGTGTATGAGCCTTACATTACGTCTACAACATTCTTATTTTTCATATTTATTAGAGTCATTTATTACTTATTTAGGGATTCTGATCTCAAATATGTCAATATTTTTGGTGTTACTCTCAGAAATGAACATTTAAAAGTTCTCAAAAATGTTCCCAAAAATGGTTTTATCAGCCCAAAACCACTAATAGTTATAAACTTTTATTACTTAACCTATTATAAACTTTTAGAATTACTTTAATTTCCAAAAATCCAAACAAGGACTAGTCCAAGAAAATGCATCAATTGTTTGTTAAACTCATATTAAATTCTTTTTATAACACAGTTCTACAAGGATTTTAATCTGGAATGAAACCTTTCATTTCCTGATGATTTCGGTCTGTTGATTTTTCGACTTGATACAGATAGCCGTAGGGTGTCTCATTTTTTGTTTTTTTCATGTCAAATTTTCAAAAATTTCAGTTCAGTCGCTCAGAAGCATTCGTTGACGACGGATCTGTAATAGATTGTTTTAAAGCCTGCCGAATCAAATACACACCAGGAGATTATGTAATTTTCCCCATCATGTTTTCCCATAATGCATACATCAGATGACAAGAATTTTGTTCGATTTTACATCTAGCACTACTACATTATATAAATATGAAGTTGTATATCTCTGCGAGCAATTCCCTTTATTTTAATCAAATATTTTATAAACAAATTTTAATAAATATTCCAAAAATTTTCAGTAAGATAAAGTTTAAAACATTTTTTCGAAATTTTGACAGCAAACACATTGCGAATATTAAAATGTTTTTTTAAGAGAGCTTAGAGAATTGTGATAAATTACTCTCTCGACACAAATTTGTTTTTGATTTTTTACAAAAACTAATATTTGGACACTGATTTCTTTTTGCCAATTTTCCGTAGGGCAAGGTTCATATTTTATTTTGTGATAAAGTTAGCATCAGCAACATGTCGAAATCGTGTGATAACTTGTGATATAAAGTACCAAAAACGGCCTTTTTTGCAACTTTGACTCGATTTTGTGCAAAATATGGAGATCGAAATCAACCAGAAATGATAGATTTTTAATTTCAGATTAGGCCAACAACACCAATTTGTAGAACCCTCAATGTGCAGGGTTTCAAAATTTTCCATGTGTCCTGCTTTTTATTTAAACGAAATATTTAATTTTTATAGAAACAGTCCTAAATACTTTTGAATAACACTTCTGAAGTGCTCCTAAATAGATACTTAAATGGGTCTAATTTATGGATGCTGCCAAAACACTTTCGTCTATAAACCATTATTCGGAGTACTCTTAACATAAACGAACATAAATGAACGTTCATTAGCAATTCTAAATTTATTACTTGAAGGAGTATAACTTCTGAGGGTTCGTAAGGAGCTCCTTTTTAACTCTTTTATGTGTAAAATTTTGGAGTGCTCTGAAAAAATGTCATAATTGCAACAACTTTATCAATCTTTTTTCTGAGACGTAGTACGTTTGTGAGTGTTGTATGAGACTCATAAACGTACTACGTTTATAACTCTAATTTACTTAATGGGAATCAAAGAAAGGGGTATTATGAAACATAAGGCAATCTTTAAATATCCATTAATTATGAATGACAAATTTAACTTATTTCGATTTATTCTAGTCTTCGTTTCCCAAAGATGATATCTTTGTATTTTATAACTCTCCTCGTACCTTCCCTCCAGATTTAGATTGAATATCAACATTGAACCTCAGCTGTCAGCTTAGTCACGAGCTACCCCAATAGACGTACCCAAATTAATATTCAGATTATGTTAATTTAATAGGAATACATTACAAGTTAGCAGTATTCGCAATTCCACTACGTCATAGCTACAATTTTCCATCAAAAGTCTAGGTATCGCAAGAATCCGAAATCAATTAAATCAATTTCCGTTGACGCAATTTACCACCCGTGATGCACAATTCTGCGCCACATCAATGGTTCTTTTGAAAGTCTTTCATATAGTATTCCTGACTGCCTTCAAACCTGCCGGCCTTCTTGCCTGCCTGCCTCCCCAAACGGAAATGTCACGAATTCTAGGAGCTATGCGTACGCATCACCGAACATCTCAATAGACCATAAATGTAAAGCCCAATAAACGTCGCATTGGGATTCACTTTCGTTTTCATTGAAGAGTCAGAAGTGCTACCAAAACAACAACAACAACAACAGTTAAAAGTAGTTACTAGACGGCAGCTGGCGAAACATGCTCCAGTTCGAATGCGTCTCTCGGCACTTGAACGAAGGTTAGCGATTCACAAGTGTCAATCGTTGTTGGCTTGTTCAGCATCCGTACTCACGTATTACTTACCACTTCAATTTGACTTTGGTTTTCGGTTATTCGCTGTTCTCTTTTGGTACTCTGTTCGCGCTCCCACTTGCTGCAACGCTCGCTGGGATGGAACCTGCTGATGGAACGAAGCGAACACGTGGTCGTCCATAATGTGAACGCATCGGCGCTTCGCTGAAGGCGTTCGTCAAGAGTGTATAGTTGGTCCGGTGTCATCTCCTTTGTATTACTTACTCGATGTATTCTCTCTCTCTTTCGCACATTAATAGCAATGTCACTTGCTCTTGATTTTTTTGTGATTTTTGTTATTGTTTCTTGTTATTTTTGAAGTTCAATTAAATTTAATGAGTCGCGCACTGTGCTGTAAATGTTGAAAATTGCTTTTTAATAATAGCGTCGCTAAACGTGGATCCATCGATGATTGGGCCCCATCCAAATCATATAAATGTTTGGCGCGCCGTGGTTTTGTCATCAGTTCGACATTCACTCTTCTTCATCCAATACAGCAATCAGTTTGCACTGATTACCAAACACTTTTCTGCAAAAGTCCTGAAGAGTACTTTTTAAGGTTTAAAATGCGTGCATTTATTTTAGTTTCTTGTCTGGTAGTGGCTGCCTTGGCACGCCCAGAGGCTCCTCTCTACAATTACAATGGATTAGCACAGAATCAACTGGGTCTATTGCCAAATAGTAAGTTTCAGGAAGAGAATTTCATTTGAAAGACATCAACAATTGTATCTTCTCTGTCCACTAGGTCACAACAATCAGCCATTGATTCACCAGCAACTTCCTGAAGAGCACAGCTTTTCCAACTTTGCTGGTTCTCCACACATTGCCTACAATGTGCCCCTCGAACATAACGCTCCCGTCGAACAGCAACAACAACAACAACAGCAGCTGCAACAGGACTCCTACAGCATGGCTCATCTGTACTCCATGCTGCCACAAGGAGCCAGCGATGCTTCAGCCGGTTATCCATATGCTCCACAAGAGACCAAGATCCACAAACACATCTATGTGCATGTGCCACCCAAGGACTTCGAGGAAGAGGAGGCCGTTCAGCCACGTGTGCACCATCAAATGGGACCCAAGCAGAAGCACTACAAGATCGTCTTCATCAAGGCACCATCGGCACCAGTGATGCGCGCACCAATAATTGCTCCACCTCCACAGAACGAAGAGAAGACCCTCATCTATGTGTTGCACAAGAAACCCGACGCTGCCCAGGACATCATCATTCCAACTGCTGCACCCACCAAGCCATCCAAACCCGAGGTCTTCTTCATCAAGTACAAGACAAAGAAGGAGGAGGCTCCCGTCTATGGTCCACCACCAACACCCGTCGAAATGGAGCCACGTTATGCCGAGCCATCTGCCGAATATGGTGCACCCATTGCTGCCGCTCCTGAAGAATATCCTCAGGAAAATAACATCGAATTGGCTGCACCCATTACCACACTCCAGCCTGCCATCGAAGAGCAGCCACAGCAATTTGTCAGCGAAATGCCCGAAGAATCCTATGCTGCCCCCACAATGGCCGCCTTCTCCAACATTGAAGAACCACAGCCAACATTGGCAGCTCCCAGCAATCAGTACTTGTTGCCCGAACCCATTGTGGCTGAGGAGGAGCATGTGCCTGCCGAGAACTACGGTCCTCCCCCAACACGCACAATCAGAACCCGCATCATCAGGAAGAAGAAATAGATTTCTATGATGAAAGTTCTACTTAGTCGATGTTTAGCAAATTGTTTTTAGTTCGTAAGTAAAATAATGACCATGCGTCCCCAAAAAACACCACATTACCACATGTTAATACACTCACACATTTTTCTTGTTGTACTTGTTTTAGTATCTGTTATAATTATTTTTACAAGTTTACTAAAATAAAGTTTTGTTTTTATATAATATATTAAATTTCAAGTTATTTTTTTTCCTTTTGAAACCTTTTGTGTTCAGCGTTATTCATGGCCCTTACAATTTTACCCTAAGGTCTTTAAAAAATTCCAGTTCATCATCAGTGGTTGTTGCATCATATATATTTTGCTGCATTCATTTTTTCCATCGATCGCTTGATCTCATTTCTCTGGGAATTCATTGCTCTGGTCGAAACAAAACAAACAGCATTCGACGAGTTGTTGACGACCGATCGAAAATACGTTGTAATCCACAAATTAACGTCAATTTGCCTCTTTGCCCCTATAGTTTTTGTGGCTCGTTTTATTTTGCACTCTTCGCTAAATGATCTTGAGTCAGTCGTAATAAAACTTGACCTTCATTTGTTTGCAGTTTAGTTTAAAATATTTTATTGTTTTTTTTGTTTTGCTTTTCTTCAGTACTTGTTAAATGTGTCTGCCCTGATTAAAGTAGGTTATCAGTGCTACGTTGAGGTACTTGCCAAAAGTTAATTAATGCATAAATATATTTAATTCATACAATATTTATTTAAGATACTTATGAAGTTTAACAGAAATGTTAACTTTGAGTATTTACAAGAATTAATAGGCCATTAAAATATGAATTAAACATATAATATGAAGATATGGATTTATAGAGTAATCTATTAATAAAAATAATTTTCTGACGTACATTTCTATGAGTTCTTACTTTGTAGTGTCTTAATTTCATTTACAATTAAAATCTTACGACCAGAGAACGTTCAATAAAACGAATTCGTCAAAAATCGGTAGACATTCGAGTGACTTATTACACTATAAAGAAAAAAAAATATTGTACGTAAATATAGCAACCGATATTAATTGCATTCCCTAATCAGTCCAGCAATGAAATTCAGCGATTTAATGAAAACATTTGCTATTCTTTGTTAATATGATTATTTGGTAGTCAATGCAGCAAATTAATTAATCTTTATATAATTAATTTTCAAAAAAATACTAATGCCTGAAATTTTGAAAAACGCGAGTAAAGACTGCTATTTTTAAACTCATTTATGTATAAAATATACAAGCATTTTAACAGGCGCCATCCTGTTGGAACCACATTTACTCCAAGTCCATATCATCCAATTGGGGCCAAAAATATTCGGTTATCATTGAACGGTAGCGATTCCCATTCACAGTAACGTGCCGGTCTTGATCATCACGGAAGAAGTACGGCCCAATGACTCCGCCGGCCCATAAACCGCACCAAACCGTAATTTTTTCGGGATGCAATGATGATTCATGGAGTACGTGTGGAAATGAGCCTCATCGCTGAAGATGATTTTTCGATGAAAAACCGAATAATTTTCAAGTTGTTGCTCAGCCCAATTCACGAACATACGACGCTTCTGGTGGTCAAGCGGCTTCAGTTCTTGCGTTAATTTAATTTTGTAAGGATGTAGGCCAAGATCTTTTCGTAAAATTCGCCACAAGGACGTCACAGAGATGCCCAACGCTTGAGAACGACGTGTGAGAGACACATTTGGGCTTTCTTCAACTGAAGTCACAGCGGCAGCAATATTCTCGACACTACGGGCACTTCTTTGTCTCACTGGCATGGGAACATTTTATACTGTGCCTGGATTCAAATTTTTCCACTAGACGCTAGGACGACCATAAATTGGAAGAGAAATGTCAAAAGAGCGGCAAGAAATATGGCGTCGTTTGCTGTCCCTGTCGCTCTAAAAACCCTTTACATATCAAAATACAATCAAAATAATTTCTAGAACATTTTACGAAAAAATACACGAATAATTCTTATAATAAATGAAATATTTGTAATTTCTATTTTTTTTTTCAAAATATTTTTTATGCACGATTCATATATATTATGAATCAATATTCGTATAGTTAAAACAATAACAAATTTACTAATATTTCATTTAAATTACGAAACTTTCGTTGTATTATTTTTATTACTATTTTTTTACGAAATAATAATATATTTTACGAATGAGCATTCCATTTTACGAATTAATTACTAAACTTTCGTTAATTTTGAGGCTATATGTGCAATTTTACGAAACACTCGTATTTTTACGAATAATTAGTAAAAACTGAAATCAGTTGCGTCAAATAGAAACTAGTATTTTAACTGGTATCACGGTCGCAAGTGGAAAGTTATGAAACTTATAAAGTATTTTACGAAAAAATTCGTGAAATTTATCTACGAAATATTTTGTAAAATACACGGAAGAATTTTGTAAATTTATGATAAAATTATGAATATTATTTGTGTATTTTACGGAACAATTCGTAAGTTTTATCTACCAAAGTAATTCCTACATAATACGAAAGATTGTTGTTTTTAATTCGTAATTTACCAAATATATTTGTACGTTTTGTAGGATTTCTACAAATCTTTCGTAAAATACACGTATGTTGTGAAAACTGAAAATGAAAATTCATTCATAAAAAATATGAAATATTATGCATGATTTGATATTTATGTACCTTTGACGCAAACATAACATACAGAGAATACATTTAAAGATTGCTATCTACTTACTTTCTTCTTTTACTAATTATTCGTAAAAAACACGAATGTTTTGTAAAATTCTACATATAGCCGCACAATTTACGAAAGTATACAAAATAATTCGTTTGTAAAATACATTATACTTTCGTAAAAAAATGTAATAAAAAAATAATATAACAAAACATTTCGCAATTTCAGTGAAACATTTGTAATTTTTTTGTTATTTTAGTTTGAATAGTTTGAATCGTAATATATACGAATCATTCGTAAAAAATATTTAAAAAAATGAGAAATTACGAATGTTTCGTATATTCTACGAATTATTCGTGTATTTTACGAAATAAAAAATAACGAAAAAATTTCTCGTAAAATGTTCAGAAATTATTTTGAATGTACAAGCAATATGCTTCATTGGACCTAAACTTCTTTTTATCACTATCAATGTGATTAAAAATACAAAAAATAAATATGGCGATATCACCTCTGGATTTTAAGAAATCACATGTCAAAAAATCCAAGAAAATCTTTACATTTAATTATTTTGCAGATTTATTGAGAAACAATGACTGTACCTTGATATATTATTATTTCGTAAAAAATCAACGAAATCCACCGAATAGTTTTAACTTTATGAAGGGTTTTTCAACAGGGACGCTACAAAAGTAGAGCGACAGGGACAGCAAACGACGCCATATTTCTTGCCGCTCTTTTGACATTTCTCTTCAGTAAGGTTTGCCATTTCATTATGGAAAGATATACGATTTCGAATTTCGGTAGTAAATTTTAATAATTTCGACTCGTTGTTGGATCGAATATCTTTCCATCATAAAATGGCAAAACTGAAGAGAAATATCAAATGAGCGGTAAGAAATATGGCGTCGTTTGCTGTCCCTGTTGCTCTACTTTTGTAGTGTCCCTGTTGAAAAACCCTTGAAAAAAACTTTTGTAGGGCTCTTATTGAAATACCCTTTATATAGGGTGTGGTCAAAGCAAATAATTCAAAAAATCGAGTAAATTCAAAAATTGTCTGTTTTATGAAAAAAAGGGACGAACTTTTATAGTCGGTCGGGCCCGACTATGGAATACCCTACACCTTTGATGGGGATATTAATGTGGGATATTTAATTGTATACCTTAATTTCAAAGTTCTTAATTATGCTGAACACCCCCACCATCAGAAAAATGTTCACATATCAGATATTTGCATCTTATATTCCCATAATTTAAAAAAATTATATAAAAGTATAAAAAAGTAATAAAACTTTTTCTGAAAAATTAAAGTGGGCGGACCAAGCCTTAATATACAATTTTGTAAGACTTTTATTTCATAGTTTTGATTTTAATAATTTTCGACTAAAATTTCCACTATAAAAACCCGGAAAATAATGGAAAAAATGTGGACGGATCACGCCCATTCTTGGACCACATATTTTTAGGTGAATTCTAACTAAACGTTTTAAATGTTATAAGTATATCTTGAATAGTTTTCGAGGTATTAGTTCCTAAAGAGTTATATAAAAATGACTTATATGGGAGGTGGGTGATTTGGCTCATTTTCAAACTCAGTTCCTACTTTTGGCTAAAACATATTGAGACCTAAACATATTGTGACATATTGTGAGCATCATTGCATTCTGACCAGTATTTCTCAAGTTTCCATGTATACGGACAGCAAGACTGACGGACATTGCTAAACGGTAGTGATGCTGATCAAGAATATATACTTTTCCATACCGGCCACGCCTCCTAAGGAGCGTTACAATATCTGTAAAAACTTAATATACCCTGTACCTCATAGGTGTAGGGTATAATAAGCGATAGTTGGATAAGCGTTATCAAAAAAGTTAGAATATATGGTGTACAACGGCTAATGGTGGACTGGAAGACTAAAATACGGAAATTCATCCTCATCTCATTCAGAAATATAAATCTTTAACTATTTTTAAAAACTATGGAGTATTGTTCTACATTTGTGATATATTTTTTTCTTTTACCGTGTTAAGTTTTTAAGTTATTATGAAAGAAAATGTAAAAATAATTATTTTGTTCAAAAAAAATACACTTTCCAAATTCTACGTTTGAGACTATTTTTAATACACCAAAAGCAACGCAAAAATAATCCATTATAAAAGATGAAAGTGTAAATTATATTAGAACTGCATTATTATAAAATATATTGAAAAAGTTACCAATTAAACAGTCATATATTTCCCACGTGTTGCATCGTTACTCTGGCCCATTCACAATAGAACGTTACTCCAAAAAGGCGCCAAAAAATTCCGGCAACAACAAAAGCAACTTGTTGTACAACAAAAACACAACAATAATAATAATATAAATTTTTTGACTTCTGCGCAGTACGTTTGGCAACATATTAGAAATTGGGGGCGGCGGAAAGTGGACAATTGGAAAGCTTCCCGGCACAAACGCTGTCTGTCAGAATCACAAACAATTCAAGTTTTTTGTTAAGAACGCCGAACGCACGGATCAGTTGAACTCTTGCACTCAAGTTAGACGCAACGCCATTTTGTTGTGCGGATTAAATCGGTTAGCATTCGTTACGTTATTACACAGGTGTTTACGCTGCCTAGTAAAGATAAGCGTTGGCGGCATTGGTGAACGGAAACGGAAGTTGTGCGTTGGTTGATAATAAATAAATTTTAAAATTAATATTTAAAAAAAAATTACGATTTCATGTTGTGCTTGAAAAAAAAATTAAATTATATACAATTTTTATATATAATAACTTTATGAATTTAGTTAATTTTCAGTGAATAATAATTTAATTTGTACTGTGCAAAAATTGAATTAACTACAACTTTTCAAGTGAAAAATGAAATGTTGAAAAATAAAAAAATATTCTGAATGTAATTTTCGCTGACTTGCACCGCACTCGTATGCTCGCTGCACTGCTAGGTGAGTTATTTACAGTGAATACAAACCACACCTGACTTTTACAATCCACCCACCGCAAAACTCATGTAGTTTAAAAGTTGTGAACTTTAAATGAAGTGCTCAACGCTGTTGCACTTATTTAATTAGTTCACGGTTTTAAATCGCGAACAGACATCATTTGTTCGTTCGTAATCAACTGAGTACTAATTTGAACACAAATTGTAACTTGAACAAATTAAAAGACGATGGCTTTATTTTAGTACTTTTAAATTTTATATATATATTTTTTTTTTTATTTAATTCGTATTTTATTCATTGGTGATTTTGCACAAATCCTTTATAAAAAGTTCGCAACGCATGAACGAATCAAAAGCGAAAATAAAAGCAATTTAACTTTGAATCATTTATTATTTTGCAATCTCAGCATTTCGATTTCAGATGGGAGAAGGCGTGAAACATGTGTGCGAAAATTTCGTAAAGAGGTTTTAATTTACGCATGATTTGGCTAAGTTATTAAGTTGAGAATTGAGGTGGAGTTTGTGGATTTTCCAGAGTGTTTTACTTGAATAATGGAAAATATAGCATAAATTTGAAAATAATTTCTCAATACAGTATGTGCGGTTTTCACGTATGACTTGGTTAAAATTTTGACAAAAGTTGTCTCAACAAATAACACTTTTGTATTTAATAAAAAATGCAATAATAATGATAAATGTACATTTTTGTACTGTACTAGAAGACTTTAAAATGTGATAATTTATCTTTAAAAATAGTGGATATTTATCCAATTCGAACCGCATTGAATAAGGTGTCAAAAATAGTCCGAAAAGCATTTGAAAAGTTGCTGTGCTTTGTAATAAATGTACCTTGCCCCTTGGTCAGAGCACGAATAGTTTTTAAGCGAATAGAATATTTAAGCGTTTTTAAGAATACTTATTTTATAAGTCAGAAGTTATAGCATTTTTATATTTTGGTTTTATAGGAGGTGCCACAAGTAATGTCCAGCATTGCCCATTGGAGATGAATAACGACAATAAACGGTATTCAGTCAAATGTCATTTCTTTTAAAAATAGTGTCCTTCAAAAATAGTCCAATTCCACACATATTGTATGTGGTGCTTAGAATAGAAGTTATAGCGAAAGTAGGGCATTGCATGGGAAATACTAAATCCTTGTTTTTTACACTTAAAATAATTTCTGGGATATTTTACGAAATATGTTTTCGTAAAATACACGAATTATTCATAGAATATTTTTACGAACGATTCGTACATATTACGAATCAATATTCGTAGAATTAAAATAACAACAAAATTATAATTATTTCGTTTAAATTACGAAACTTTCGTTACATTATTTTTTTATTTACTTTTTTTTATGAAAGAATAACATAGTTTATGAATGAGCCTAACATTTTACGAATAAATTACTAAACTTTCGTAAATTGTGATGCTATATGTAGAAGTTTACGAAACATTCGTGTATTTACGAATAATTAGTAAAACAGAAATACGTTTGTGTCAAATAACAACTTGAAGAATAGAATATTTTATGAATAGCATTTTTATGAATGAGTCTTACATTTTACATATAAATAACCAAACTTTCGTAAATTGTGATGCGTTATGTAAAATTTTTCGAAACATTCGTGTATTTTACGAAAAATTAGTAAAAACAGAAATATGTTTGCGTCAAATAACAACCTGAAGAATAGAATATTTTATGAATAGCATATTTTATGAATGAGTCTTACATTTTACGAATAAATTACTAAAGTTTCTTAAATTGTGTTGTTTTATGTATAATTTTACGAAACAATCGTGTATTTTACGAATAATTAGTAAAAACAGAGAGTTAGCGTCAAAAAGCAACTTGAAGTTCTGTTCTGGTGCAAAAGTATAAAATCAGTATATAATATTTCATATTTTATGAATAAAACGTCATTTTCATTGTCAGCTTTTTGAACACAGCATTCGTGTATTTGACGAAAGATTTGTATAATGCGTATAAAACGTACAAACATATTCCAGAAATTACGAATAAAAATAAGTATCTTTTGTTTTATACACGAATGACTTTCGTAAATTAAATCTACGAATAGTTTCGTAAATTATACAAATAATATTCGTAAATTTACGACAGTGCTTTCGTGTATTTTACGAAATTTTTCGTAGATAAACGAAATTTTTCGTAGATAAACGAAACGAACGATATAGGGAATTTTAAGTAGATTTTATTTTGAGTGTTCATATGCGATGAAGACTTATAATATGATCCTCTGCATCGATTTTTGTGAATACTACCTTTGTATAAATCAGAAGTTATAACATTTTAAAAGTTTAAATTATATTGTATCGCCCAAATATGGCATGGAGATAATAATAATAATAATAATAGTTTGGCACTACAGTCCTATAAGAACTTCGGCCGAGCTGTCTCATCATTTTGAGCTGTGCGTGTTATATTTGTACTCAATGTGGTGGGACCTACAGTTTATTGCCGAATCCGAACGGCTGGGTGCGAGCTATTCGTAGGCAATGTTTTTAATCTCCGAGGTTTGCCATTTACTTCCGAGAGGTAGCGCGGTATAGAAAAAATGTTTCCATGAAAAGATGTTGTTAGCCCCAGTTCAGGCTTGAACCGGGGACCTTTCGGCTCGCAGTCCAACGCACTAACCACTAAGCTACCGCAGCATGGATATAATGAAGGAAAATCTACATTATTAAGTCAAATTTCGTGACTGTCGCTATTTTAAGGCACTTTATAGATATTTCGATTTAAAAGTTTAGTTTTGCCACGCCGATTTTTGTAATTAATGGGGCGGATTAAAAAAAAAGTACTTAGTGCTTACGTCGAGAGATGAACGTAGTTGTATAAATCTTTTTTTAATTAGAGTTTAGAAAGTCGTTTTCCCTTTGGGAATCAACAAATAATTTTAAGATTTAAAATAATAATTTATGGATTTGAATAATGTGGTGTCTTCATTGTGGTAAAATGGAATACCAATTTTTTTCTTCAATACAAATTAAAAAAATAAACAATTTGGCTCATTGAGATTTGTATATTGAAAAATTGAAAATCCATTTTAGATGAGTGTTTGTGAGTCCAATATAACATTTTGATTTTTTTTTATTTATAAATCATATTTAAACAATTTCTTTTATTTTTTATATACAGATTTAGCATATTTCTTATGCTAATATGCGCAATTGTTTTTATTTGAAATAATAAGATATACTGCAAAACGTTTGTGATTCTTCATTTCGAAAATACCGCCACTACTATAATACTCTTTTTATTATAGTGGAGGTTTTTTTATTTATCGTCAAATATTCGCGATTTGCATTTGTGAATTACAGCACACGAAAGAAAGTCATATTTTAGCAACATTTTTAATCGTCTTACATTTACATATGTGTGTAAATAGTCAAACACTTTTTAAACGAAGAGATGGAACAATCAACCAAGTCGGAAAAGAACTACTTAACCCTTTTAGTAATTTATTATCATATAATATAATTTATTATCATTTCAAAGACATTTTTAAATACTATCTGCTATAATATTTTGACAGAAATAAGTTAATTAATAGTTTATGATATCTATTATGTGTTGCTAAGTAAATTTAGTATATAAAGAGATACATTTAGTAAATAAAGAAATATATGGTAATTTATACTGGTGTAGCCGCGGTAGCTCAGTGGTTAGTGCGTTGGACTGCGAACCGAAAGGTCCCTGGTTCAAGCCTTGACTGGGGCTAACAACATCTTTTCATAGAAACATTTTTCTATACCGCGCTACCTCTCGGCAGTAAATGGCAAACCTACGAGAGTAAAACATTGCCTATGAAAAGCTCTCATCCACCGTTCGGATTCAGCAATACACTGTAGGTCCCACCACTTTAAGTACAAATATAACACGCACAGCTCAAATGGTGAGAGAGCTCGGCCTAAGTTCTTATAGGACTGTAGTGCCAAACTATTATTATATATATATATAATAGTTTGGCGCTACAGTCCTGTGTAGAACTTCGGCCAAACTATTATTATTATTATTTATTTATTTGTTTATTAAATAATAGTGTATTCAGTGTGAAATGGATTAATTTGAATATTTGTTTAAATTTAAAACATAACACTATTTTTATCTATTTTATTAAAAACATACCATATGGTTACATTCCAAAAATCATCAAAATATATATATTTTTTTAACTTAAAGTGAATTTGTATTGTTTAAAATAATCCCAAAAAAACCTTTAATATGTTTAAAGTTTAAAATAAATCAAATTTACTGAAAGGGTTAAATTACTTCATAATAATGTAGAACGGAGTCAAAACGGCTGGATATCGCTTAAATTTTACAGACAAATGCAATTAGTAATCTCAACATTTTCAGTATGTGTGATATGCTGACTATAAACTGTGTTTAATGTAAAATCTGAATCAGAAAAACTATATTAGAAGTATGAATAAAAAATCTTAATTGTAAAAATTAAATTTCCACAATACATTTTCTACGTTTATTGGTTATTATTGAAAAAGCTATTAAGTGTATTTTAAATGTTGAAATGTCGTTTGATAGATTAACATTATCCCATCATTTAATTAAAATATTGGCCTCATCAATCAGAAATATAAGATAAATATTAACATGCTTATATTATCGATAAGCTTTAAACGTAACAATTGTTGCAAAGAAGGTACTCTTTAAAAATCAAAAATTCACAAACAAAAGTACCTCAAATTATAAAATTTAAAGTATTTTTACATAATTAAAAACCATTCGTATTGTTACAAAAAAATAATTTGCTCTTCAACAAAACCATTTTGCACTTGAAAAGCATTCACACTTCAAACCACATTTCGCATTAAAAAAAAATATATATTTCTCTAATGGGTTGCTCTGAGTAATCCTGCCAAAAAAATATTCGCTGCCAATTAAGTGCCTAATATTATTGCTTTACGTGTTAAAGTAGGAGTTCGTCGGTGGGTCTGGCACACGCGAATTATGTCAATACGATGGGGCCCATATAGGTCACAGGTATGAGTGCTCGTTTTTATTATAATGGGTAACAGTCTCGTCGTAAAGTTACGCTGTTCGAGTCCCTCACATATTTGGGCCATGTTTATTGAATTTACGCATTTCGAATGCATGTGAATGCGATTGTTTATTGTGCAGAGGATTCGTGTTAATGTCATCAATGTCAGCTGAACCATAGTTGAGTTATTCCCTTTTTTTCGTATTTTGTATTCCTTTTTATTGTGTATTATTCTTGTATCGTGTCAAAATGCAATTGCAACAGTTGGCAACAGCAGACACAAACTTTGTTTATTTTGCGTGAAATTGTGTGTGTGTTTGTGTCTGTGTATTGTGTATGTGTATATGTGTAGGTGTACGTAGGTGTATTTGTAAATAAGTTTATGGAATTTGAGAAAGTTATGGCCAAAATAAACTTGTTGTCGTTGGTAAAACGTTTAGCAAATTTTGTTATTGTTTTAATTTATAAACTATTAATTAGAAAATAACGTGCCAAGGTAAATTTGTTTAACAGCAATAAGAATAATAATTATAATTATGATGTTGTTTGTTATTTTTTCCTAGTATATTGCGGCTATACATAGTTTTAAATTTTAAAATAATATAGATTCAAAATGAAGCATTTTAAGTTTTATCAAAATACTAAAGTTTTAAATGAAAATGAATATCAAATATTCACGAAAAATTTAAATTTTTAATAGGTTTAAATTAAATCAATTTAATAAATGAGACATTTCAAACCAAATCGATGAGGTATTGAGACTTAGCCATTTCGATTTCAATTCAATTTGGGCAACAGATCATGGTATGGATTTTCGAACCACTATCAAGTTACCAAATACAGTTATAATTTGATTCGAAATGGGCTACAGAAACTATAATTATAAGCTGTAGTCGAAAAAATATATAAGGCGAAGCGCCTACCCTTCTAGAAATTATGCTAGGGTCAGGATCGGGAATTTTGAACATGATCATTGTATTTTTATCTTTTCATATTCCGACCGATAACAAGACCAAGTTTCTACTACACGCTGTGAAAAAATTTGTTTGCAGCAAACATAATATATTTGCATTCGTAAATTTGATGTCTATAACTGTAGCCGCGGTAGCTCAGTGGTTAGTGCGTTGGACTGCGAGCCGAAAGGTCCCTGGTTCAAGCCTGGACTGGGGCTAACAACATCTTTTCATAGAAACATTTTTCTATACCGCGCTACCTCTCGTCAGTAAATGGCAAACCTACGAGAGTAAAACATTGCCTATGAAAAGCTCTCACCGGCCGTTAGGATTCGGCAATAAACTGTAGGTCCCACCTCTTTGAGTACAAATATAACACGCACAGCTCAAAATGGTGAGAGAGCTCGGCTGAAGTTCTATACAGGAATGTAGCGCCAAACTATTATTATTATTATAACTGGATTTTATTTTTAATAACAAATTTTTGAAATTATTTTGTTATTCATTTCATGACTTATGGTTATCATTTCTTATTAACATATTTATTTTAAAATCCTGGAAATTCATGTATGCAACATAATATGTTTGCTGCTAAACCTAATTTTTCCCTGTGTTTAGCATACCCCCTATACGAAAAACGATGGGCTTAAGATTCGTCCAGTCTTGCGTCAGTGATACAATTTATAAATTTTTGTATTTGCTTTACTTGTAAATTATGCAACTACTTAACTGTAAAGTTAATCATATGAAATTTTAAAAACTTTGAATTATGCTACACTAAGAAAACAGAGATGTTTACCAGAACTATATCGCACACCTCAAAATCAACTTATTTACAAATTACTTATTTACAAATACATTAAATATTGCTGACACCTTTGTACACCAATTGATTTATTTAATAATTGTTTTGGATAATTCGAGCTTACAGAAAAATTACGACCTTTATTTTTTATGTATATTAACTAAATGCAAATTAAGCCAATAGTTTTGCTCTATTGGCTGTAAAAATCAGAATTTTCATTGCTGTTGTTGCAAACATCTCGTAACTATCTGCATATATGTCATATTTCAAAATATATTAGGAGTTTAGTTGCAAGTTTATTTAAACTTATGGAATGTTTGAATATTTGCTATTGGGCGTAAATTTAAACTGATAATTTTAACAGGAACTACATAAATATTCTGTTAAGTTTATTTTGTGTGTTTCTAAAATTGAGTGATGAAAGGAATTTTATTGAAAATACAGCACACTTAAATTAAAATAATTTGTAATCACTGCTAAATAAAATAGATTCCGGAAATGCAATCAATCAACAATTATGTTGCTATAAACAAACATTTCGGCTTAAAGAGTGAAATATGTATTGATAATTGAAAAATGTATAGTCTTTTAAAATGGCTGTCAACGTATATCAATTAATCATGTGATTTTTTTCTTTATAAAGAAATATGACAGTATTTAAAAAACATTTTTAGTATGTTTTTAGAAGCATAAAATTGAAATGATTTTTTATTTTTTCACAAAGTTAATGAAAATTCTTTATTAAAACTTTTGGTATAGTACGATTTCGGTATTATGTTAAATATGCAATATTATCATATCAAATTTGATGTTTATAGTTTTTTCATAATAAATCACAGTAAAATTCCGGACGGTAGAAAAAGTTCCATATAGACATTTTCACTATGATTTTTTTCTAAAAATACTTTTTGCGTAATCATTATTTTTTGAATTATTTTAAAATATTGCTGAGATAATGAACTTTATTTTTGTACTAGCAGGATGTTCGTTATTGTTGTTATAAATGTGGTAATCAAAACAAAAATAATTCTCCGCCAAAACAACTTTTCTTGAGGACAATTATTTCTTGAACTGTTCTTTCCTGTGGAATATTTCACCGAAGAATTCTTCACCTTAGAATGTTTTCAATGTAGAAGTTTTTACTGCTGGGAGTTTTAGTGTGGTGAGTTTTAGTGTGTTTAGTTTTAGTGTGGTGAGTTTTAGTGTGGTGAGTTTTAGTGTAGTGAATTTGAGTATGCTGAGTTTTAGTGTGGTGGATTTCGGTGTGGTGAGTTTTAGTAATGGTGAGTTTAAAGAATTTGGGTGGTTGGTATACTATGGTAACGAAATATCTTGATGTCACTATATAACTATAATAACTGAAAATGTACGTTCTATGGGGGTGCCACGTCCAGTGGTCCAATTCCGCCCAGGTTGACCAAAATTTCATTAAATATGCCATTATAATTGCGGATGTAATTTGTTTTTTTATTTTTGGGTTATATTATACCACGCCCAGTCCACCAATCTCACCAAGATACCCCTATACTCTGCCCATATCCAATATATATATTGTGTCAAAATTTTATTCTATTCGGTTCAGGCGTTTTGTCGTCGATTCGGCCGCGGTAGTTACCGATGATCGTCTGTTTTTAAGAAAAACTAAAATATTAAAGTGTAGCCGCAGTAGCTCAGTGGTTAGTGCGTTGGACTGCGAGCCGAAAGGTCCCCGGTTCAAGCCTGGACTGGGGCTAACCACATCTTTTCATAGAAACATTTTTCTATACCGCGCTACCTCTCGGCAGTAAATGGCAAACCTACGAGAGTAAAACATTGCCTATGAAAAGCTCTCACCCGCCTTTAGGATTCGGCAATAAACTGTAGGTCCCACCACTTTGAGTACAAATATAACACGCACAACTCAAAATGGTGAGAGAGCTCGGCCCAAGTTCTTATAGGACTGTAGTGTCAAACTATTATTTATTATATCTAATAATCAATTTTACCAAATGAAAATTGATAGACTGATTTAAATTTCCTATTGTTTTTGAAGTTTCATAAGATTTTACAATTTTGAGAAAACTTTTTTTTTTTTGATATATTTTATATTGTGCTTTTACGGTACTCCAAGTTTCGGACGGGACAAATTTTAATTAACTGTTTCTAGAATTTCTAGGAATTCGATGTTAACACAAAAAACAAAAATTGTCCGTTACTTTAATGTTTGATTATTTTTAAGCCTTAGAAATATTAATTAAGGTTGTCTGAAAAAAACATAAAATAATATTTTGTTTCTGTATATCTCTAAAGTATGTATGTCTCTTAACTTGGTTACTTAAAGTAAATGAAAGTACATATTGCATAGTAAAGTTATTTCATGAGTATTTTTATTTTTCTGAAATTTAGAATTTCATATTTATAATACAAATCCATTGTTATTTCAAAGATTTGAGGATTTTGAATTTTCCGGTCGTGATTTTCTGAAAATGCCCATTTGAAAATAGTAATATAATGTGATTTTCACTGTATGTTATATTATTTTAAAATCAATTAAAATAATTTTTGTTATGTGTAATTTTCCTAATGCATAAATAATCTTCACCTAATGACTCGAATAAAACTTGAATAAACAAAATTTGTAAATGCGCAAATGCAATTATTTCACATTAAATTAACACTTTCTTGTATATAGCTTGTAATTATTTACATTTTCTGTACAAAACTTTATATTAATTGACTTATGATATGAGTAATGAGTTTTCCCAAATTTTTGCCTCATATTTTGATAGACAAATAATTTTAAACTAATGAAGAAGCATTTTTTTCTAAAGCCACTTAAAACGAATTGTTTGAGTTGTTTTATTTATTTTTTTTTTATTATCTCTTGACATGGGTCACAGTTTCAACGGCAAAGTCCACCGGAAGGTTTACTGTTGAGCACACCAGCCATATTTTCCAACCGTTGAAACATTTATTATTTATTACTTCAATAAGACAGCGATTCTGCCTTCGCCTTCTGATCCTGTGGGAGTTCAAGTCAATTGTTTTTTTTTTTTCGCTTTAATTTTTTGTGGAAATTTTTGTTTATTTTTACTTTGAAAATAAAATATAAATTAAAAGAAAAATTAAAAATCATGAATAAACTCGACACTTGGTACGGGTTTGCACAAAAGCAACAACTGAAAATATGATGTGGTCTTTGTTGAGGTCGTTAATATCTCGTGTTTTAGTGGCCTGTGGGAAATATGTGGCTTTGGAATGTTGAACTTTTCAGACAATGGCCGTCGAGTACGTAGTACAACGTACGGGTTGTACAAATTTATTAGCTCATTTTTTTCATTACTTTTTATTTGACTTTGGCAACGAAAAGTAGCACAATAAATTGCATTAAAATACAGATAAATTGTGTTACTAATAAAAATTTATATATACAAATTTTAATTTGTATATTTTTTGAAAAACCATCATTCAGAAAATATCAAGCTAGAATTATTTTTAAATTTATTGACGAAAATTCAATGGGAATTTAATTTTTTAATTCAGTTTTTAATATAAAATCTTTTTATTTTATTGTTATCTTAAAGATAAACAATATAAAAAATATGTTTGAGAGCTAATATTTGAAATTTTCAATTTCCATGAATATTGTGTATTAAGTAACTTCATGTAGCATCAAGCAAACAGAAAAACATTGCACAGTTAAATCAACAGTTTACTGAAAAAGAGAGCCAATATTTAAAAATTCATATTATATTACAGTTCTGTTTAACTGTTCGTCCTTTATACATTACATACTTAAATCGTTTTAAGAATTCTACTTCATAGAAGACGACGGATAAAGTTTAATATAAAGGTTTTGTATAAATTATAACAAAATAATTATGAAATTATTAAGATTTTGACAAAAATTGAATTGATTTTTGATTGTCTGCTCTTTTGTTCTTTAATAAATAAATAAAACACTGTATTTTATTTTATTACCCGACGCACAGTGATTGAGAAACGTTTATCATCGGCCAAAGTCCTGTATCTTTTGATGTAATGAATATTTTTAATTCGTTTTTTTTTTGTTCAATTGGAAATTGGTGATATAAGTTTTTAAGATAATAAAAAATAAATCGATTTATTGGATTCCGCTATAGGCCAAAAACACTTTTTGTTTATTTTCTAAATTTAGTTGTTATTGTAATAAGTTTTTTTTATAAATATTTTGCATGATTCATAATATTAGGTACTCAAAAATATATATATATTTTTTTCGTTTGACTTTTTAATCCTCAGAACATTTTTGAAAAGTTTGAATTTGAACGTTCTCAACTACAAAATTTAAAAAAATTTTAAGCTGATATTGATTTTACCTTATAACTTAATGAATACCGTTCACATCATATCCGCTTTGACTACCGAATAGTGTCTGGCCTAGTCACTACACCCAGAAAAAAATTCCCTCAAATCTTATTAAAATTGGTCAATTATTGATTTAATAGTATACAAAAAATAAATCATTTCATAAAAACTCAATGGTAATGTCATGGTATTTTCTAGTATTTAATGGTATTTTTTTCGATTAAAATAATAATTATTCCTATTGAATATTTTTAATAGTAAAATACTATTATTTATATAGTATTTTTTCTGGGTGTAGAGGTATTAGTGCTGAACGAAGTCAACATTTTTGACCTTGAACGTTCATAACTCAAAACCTTTAAACATATATTTTAACTTATAGCCGAATGAGATTTCCACATTTATTGGAAAATGGTTCTAAACCTGGATGTTGAAGACGTTATAATGAAATTAACTATAAATTTTAGACTTTGCACGTTCATAATTAAATACTTATAAACCTCTTGGTCGCCCAGAATTGTTTAGGAAAAGGCCATGTTGTGAAGTCTAAATGTGTAATTACTACATGTTATTATTGGACTTCTATTATTTCTTGATTCAAAATTATGTATTAAGGGGGTGTGCGAATTCGACTAAATTGCTGACTAAACTAAATTGAACGATTTTTTATTTGATCTTCATTCGGTAAACAGCCATTCTTATAGTCCAGAATCAATCGATTATCATATGTCTGTTTGAAAATTTGCTAAATTGAAAAGTTGAACACTGCATTACCGACATAATTTAGTTTAGTCAGCAATTTAGTCGAATTCGCACACACCCTAAGAATGATTATTTGATCTAATCAAAATGTTAATTCCACTAATGTGCGATAGGTAAGGGCATGATAATGAAATGTTAATGTTAACTATAATATAGTTTACTCGAAGAAAACCCTACAATTTCGTGATGTTGCATCGGGAAAATTTTTACTAGGGTATAACTAATTCGAAAAACCGAACTCAGTTTTTTATGCTAGAAATGATTAAAATTTATAGTTAAAGTGCTTATAAAATATATAAAAAAAGAGTGTATTTTAAATTGTAATTTTTATATTTTCTACACATCTTAAATAATATCTAAAACATCTCCGCAATTACATTTGAAACCCACTTCAAGACATTAATTTTATTTCAAACCATGTACTGTCACTAACTCTATGCTTGAAAATCAAATGAATGTGCTGCTGACAACAACAAAGCAGAAGCAGTGTCAAAACAAAACTCAAACACGATGTAGTTATAGTGAAGAGTCTAAAATAGTGTGCAATAAAAATTCAAATACTGAAATGAAATGCTTTTGACAAAGAGTACTCAGTGATTTTTACGTTTTTTTATCATTTTTACTCTAAGGAATTTTCATTAATATTGAAATATAGAAAATATCGAAAGGTATATGAAAATCATATGATATTTGATATTAAGTTTTATATTCACCGAACAACACTTAACCATTATTTAATTAAAAAAAAATAATAATAAATTGGATATATTGCAATGTGGATATATCCAATGCGTTGTTTTTGTCATACAACATTTTTTTAACAATTTTTTTTTTGAAAAAATATTAATTGTTGTAATTTTAATAAATACATAAATACCGATGTTAATTGTTACATTTTCAGCGACAGTAGTGTCATTTGGTTTTGTTTTTCAAGACATTGAGTGTCCCCTATTCATGCAAAGCACAGTGTTGATCGTAAGAAGGGATGATAGGTTAAAAGGAGGGGGGAAAGATAGAGTAGTGATGGTGAATGTTTGTTTTGAACTTGCCAATGTCAAACATGTCGAGAAAAACGGTCACAGGGAGATTGTTCCACAAACGTATCGTGCGACTGAAGAACGAATTCTCTCTATAAAGCGTGGTTCTGTTGAGAGCCGAGTGGACTACGAAGGGGTGGTCTTGGTTTGACGCCCGTGTAGAACGAGAGAACACACGACCTGGTGGAATCAGGCCATGTATTTCCCTCGAACACTTGCCGTTGTAATACCTATAAAACAGGCTTACGCACCCAACGGTCCTTCGGTGCTCAAGAGAACCAATAGACGATGAAATATTTGCAGATGTCTATTAGATATAGTTTCTTGTTGAGTGCATCCATTCGAGTGAATATCACGTTTAGAAGAAAACGAAAAAAACTAGTCTAGTGAAGCTCATATTGTAAATTACTTAAGCATCTACGCTATTTGGGTTTAAAAATGAGCTTTTTTTGCACACAATAAAATATCTTGTTTGGTGCAAACAATAATGCAAACAAATACTTGAAGTGCTTGAAATATTATTTGCAACAACCAATTTAAATGATTTGTAGCAAATGCGTAAATTTTTAATCGCAAACAACTGTAATATTTGTACCAAACTATATAAATGTTCATCTCTTTAGCTGCAACATATTGATAAATTTTCGGACTTTAATTGGCTGTTACTTTTAAATAGAAATTTTTAAAATTATTTTGGTATTAATTTCATAACTTATTGCTATGTATTATTATAAACAGATTTATTTCAAAAATCCAGATTTTCAAAAAATACTGTAGCAAACATAATATGTTGCCTGCAAAATTGATTTTTACCTGTGTGTGGAAACACTTCAATCCTGAATCCACATTCCACACGGACACACGCATACATTGAACATATTTTGTTGTTACTCATTTAGCCAAGGAGTGGAATTTATAATTAAAAAACTTAAATAAAATCGAATACAAATATTAAACGAATTTTCTGATTAACTACTTCAAACTCTATGATCTCCAATGAGTATTACACAAAATCTATTAATTTGTCTGAGTGGAATGTAAGTTCTGGCGCTAAACGTTGAACGTTGCGTGAGGTTCGACACAGCATTAAAAACGACATGATTACTTTCGGCAATACTTGGCCAACACTTCCTCTCAAACAAGTGTTTAGAGCAAACACTTTAAATAATTATTATTTGAGGCAATTGACAAATGTTTGTTCCAAACACTAATTAAAATTTACCATTTAAGACAAATAGATGTAGTAGTTAACACAAGTATTGAATGTGTTTTTTGGAGGAATAAATTATTGAACACTTACAAAGTGTTTAAAGTAAACAATTAAAGTGTTTACGACAAATAAATTATTATATGCTACAAATACTAATAATTTGAAGTGTTTGCAGGAAAAAGTCATTATTTATATAAAATTATATAAAATAATAAGTCTTTAGTGAAAACAATAAGTTCTCAATACCAACATTTGATTGTTTACGGCAATCTCTAGATTACAAATATGCAATTATTTTCTAGAGCAATAGTGAATGGTATTTACTTAATTTTCCTTACATTCGTATTTACTAATTCATAAATTGCATACTCTTCATCTGCTGAAAGAACACAGTCTTTTTTTTTTTTTTTTGAAAATTTATTTTATTTTATGTATGATGTTGCCAACTCAAATTTTTACGGAAACTTAAGTTTTGTATTTCTGTCATATATTGATTCGTTCGGTAATATGTTATACAGTTTCCAATATGATTTCATGTTGGTAAAACTTTTTTTTTGTTGAAATAAGTAAAAGTAATAAGAGCAATTTTTAATACAAAAAACTTATCTATTTGAATTGAAATCAATTCCACGTAAAACTTAATTTTAAAAGCTAATTTCTTTTGTTTGTAATCCTCGGCCTCATTCAATGATACTTTTGGTAAATCTACTTCATCATTAGATCCTCTGGGACTAGGTGTCCTCTGACCCCATTGACCAAAATAAAATTTTAATACATTAACTAGAAATCGTGCCATAACTGAATTTGACACCACTCGGATACGTCATGGTAGTAGTTCTACATTGAATACACTTGACATTCGGCTGGGTCTCTGAGTGTCACTCGTCGCATGACTTGACTGTCTCGCATAAAGTGGGGCCGCCGACACATTACGCAGTCAAAGTGTTGATGTTGCAAATGGAGCTGCCACATCTTGGAGCACCTCTTGTTGCGTAGTAAATTTTATGCTATTATTGAAAAGGAATGGTACGACATTACTCGAAATATCCATAAAAGTCGATACCAACAAAATGCCTCTGAATCAAGTGTGCTTCATGGTGAATTTGTCAATTTTTGCTGAGTCCTTTGGGTGTCGGCCTGTCGACCAATCCCACAAGCAAATGTAAAATACTTACATTTACTGTTGTTTTTTTGTAGTCGTTGTTGTTTTATTGAAAGCGTTTAAAGAAGAGTTGAAATTAATTGAAAATAAATGTAAAGCAAAGAAAGTGTCAAGGAAGTGCAAACAAATTGAAAACGAGTGTTGAGTAAAGTGTTTTCCCGAGTGTGTTTTGTGTATTCTGGATTTTATTTTGAATTTTACTTTTGTCATGTCAATGGTGTGACTCAGAGTGGTGATAATGACTCATAGTTTTTTTTTTTGGGAAATCAAAAAGCAACAGATATTTATTGCTCAAACTGATGATACTTTTTTAAATTCGGTTTTGTTTTGTATATTGGTTATGCTTTATGATTTATAATTTTACTCTACAATGAAACATATTTTTTTTTACTAAATATAAAAGTACTTTTTGGTTTATTTTTTGATGGAATTCAAGCACTATTTGACTAACTAATTAAAAAGCAAATTTTATTTTTATTTTTACTTAAAGTTCCATGAATGCATGACATGAGTTTTTGCTGATACTAAACGGAATATGCAAATTTCTGCCATGCAACAAAAAAAAAAGAAAAACGCATAAAAAACAAATTTAAATGTGCGCAAAAAATCGTTAGTCTCTTGTTTAATGCTTTACATAAAATACAAAATAAAAATGCAGTAATAAAAAATATATCGTCGGTTTATATAAAACACTCAATCTCTATTGTTCAACATTTATGCGATTAAAGTTTTGCAAAATGCAAATATGATTGTGTTACGCATTAAAATTTAATTAAATTTTTTATAATATTTTAATTTGAGAAACATGTAAAAATTTCATTCTAAACCGCACCCTTACCATGTGCGGATTTCTGTGCTTTCCATTCATGTATGACTTAATCTTTAAAAAACCAGACCAATGGCACTCACATTGTTTGCTTCGCTGTGGGTGGCCACATGCGTACCTTAGACATTAGAACAAAAAAAAAAAAAAAAGGACGCGATGACTACTTCACACACACGCGTCCGTCCACTGCCTTTGTTTACTGTCGGCGCTCTAATTAAAAAGTAATGAATTCCGCGCACAATACGTTTATATCGAATCCTCCAAATCCTCTGTACAAACGAACTTAACGAGCGCTAGGAAATACCTAAAATATATACTGTGGGTCGAATGTGCTTTTTTTTTTTTAGTTGCCAAGTACACGTAGAACAGCTGAACGTACAAACAGCCATAATTGGCTACAAGTGGCAACCAGTGGGCAAATGTACCTGCATTAACAGCAGCGCATATCGAACTTCTTAAAAGTGTTCTTCATGTTTGTTGCAAAAACAAAGATGTAAAAAAAGTAAAACACATCAAATTTTTATTAGAAAACATTTCTTTAACTAGCTTTAAATTAGGTGATTTACTGGTTGCAATCACGTTATTATGGATCTTATATGAGTTGCAGCGGATTTCAAAATTTAAAGAGCAAAGTATGCAACAAAAAAATTTTGCAGTTAAAAATAATTTGTAATTTTTAGTGGTTCAGAAAACAAAATAGGTTTTTTGACCAATATATTTAAAATTTTTTCAATTGTTTTCTTTATTTTGAATCTCAGTTACCCTTTAAGATTTTTTTATCGATTTGAAATTTTTTTTTTGTATTTAATACAATATTTTTTGATGTTTTTTCGATTTAATAAAATTCGAATTCTCAAATTTTAAAATCGTATCTTTTTAAGTATTTCTTTTTAATATTCCTGATTATCAATAATATATGTATGGCAAGCTGGACCCGTGCACTACTCGTGCCAAGATTTTGTGAATTCATAGATATAAAGCGATTTTATTAATATAAAAAACATTATTATTATTTTTTATATCAGGGGCCCGTGCTTCGCTGTGGAAGTTTTTATTGGTTTTATAAATGTAGTAACCAAATAATAATTCTCCGCCAAAACAACTTTTCTGAAAGACAATTCAGACAGTAGAATATTTCGCCGTTGAATTCTTCCCAGTAGAATTCTTCGCCGTAAAATTCTTCCCCATAGTCGCTTGACCGTAGAATTCTTCCCGGTAGAATTCTTCCCCGTAGAGTTTTTCCCAATAGAAGTTTTAGTGTAGTTAGTTTTAATGTGGTGAGTTTTAGTGTGTTGAATTTTTAGTTTAGTGTGGTGTGTTTTAGTGTGGTGAGTTTTGGTGTGGTGAGTTTTAGTGTGGTGAGTTTTAGTGTGGTGAATTTTTAATGTAGTGAGTTTTAGTGTGGTGAGTTTTACTGTGGTAAGTTTTAGTGCGGTGACTTTTTAGTATGGTGAGTTATAGTGTGGTGAGTTTTAGTGTGGTGAATTTTTAGTGTGGTGAGTTTTAGTGTGGTGAGCTTTATTGTGTTGAGTTTTAGTGTGGTGAGTTTTAGTGTGGTGAATTTTGGTGTGGTGAGTTTTAGTGTGGTGAGTTGTAGTATGGTGAGTTGTAGTATGGTGAATTTTTAGTGTGGTGAGTTTTAGCGTGGTGAGTTTTATTGTGGTGAGTTTTAGTGTGGTGAGTTTTAATGTGGTGAGTTTAAGTGTGGTGAATTTTAGTTTTTTGTTTCATCTTTTTAGATTGTGTATGTGCTGAGTTATGTCGTTTTCAAAGTTTAGGTTTTATGGGAGGTACCACGTCCCTTTGTCCAATCCCGCCCATTTATAGCCCATGACACCCTCCGGACTCCTTAGTATCCTGTGGCAAAATTTCAGTTAAATAGTTCAGCGGTTTAGACGTGATGCTCGAACAGACAGACAAACAGACAGACAGACAGACAGACAGACTGACAGATTGACAGACGGACCAAGAGTTTTATATATATAGATATATGTAGCCGCGGTAGCTCAGTGGTTAGTGCGTTGGACTGCGAGCCGAAAGGTCCCCGGTTCAAGCCTGGACTGGGGCTAACAACATCTTTTCATAGAAACATTTTTATATACCGCTCTACCTCTCGGCAGTAAATGGCAAACCTATGAGAGTAAAACATTGCCTATGAAAAGCTCTCACCCGTCGTTCGAATTCGGCAATAAAGTGTAGGTCCCTCCACTTTGAGTTCTTTTATCCCTCGGTAATTAAAAAATACCACTAAATGTATTTATCCAAACAAACTGATAACTATACTTCAAAATTATGTCTTGGTAATATTTCTGTAGTCATTCAGATCAGAGGGCATCTCTGGTAGACAAATGTCAAATACAGTGTCGAGTGAAATGTCAGAAATATCCAAATTCCAGCAGCCTTTCATAGCTTCGACTCTGATGAAGATATCAAGTGTTGATAGGTTTAAGAACTACAATATGCTAATAATATTAATTTAATATTTAAAGGCATTAAACGTTACTGGAATTAATAATTCGACTTCAAATCTAATTAAATATTATTTTAAATTTTGAAAATGAATTATATTAATTTTGAACTATCCAAACACCGAAAAATATTAAGTAATAATCCAACATTTGATATGTTGCAAGCATATTCATTATTAATAATGTTTCCACCATACCATTCGAAGACGTAACGCCGTTGCATTTAATGTATTCTCTTGGCCGATCTGAGGAGTGCAAACTTAATTAAATATAGCGTTAACATGACTTGACGGATAACGCACATCAAGTATCGTTTTAATGCGATTTATATAAGTATCTCTCGCATGCTACACAATTTATACGGCTGACAGTAAAGTAAAGTTACTTTGGTGGACACAGTATCAGCCCGCACCAAAGCCACACGCTTTTCTGAGTAATTTATGTTGGTATGACTGCCGGCATAAATACCTCGTCTAATCCTTTACAGTCCTGCTGGGCCCGTTATATTTAATTGGATGTAATCTAATACAACTTAAGCACTTTTATGCTCGCTGAACATCGATTAAATGGTTGCCAAGTCGTCTGGACGTCCTTCCGATTTGCGTCTTGCCGGCACGCCCGCACGATGTAAGCCATAAAGTGTGGCGAAATTTTTTGGCAGGTTAACAGGGTTCTTAGAACATGGTAGAAATTTCACAACAATACGCTAAATGAGAACACGATGAAATGCGATAGCGTAGATTAATGATAACTTGTATTTTGTATAAAAAGCGTTTTTTTTATTTTATAAATGAGAAAATGTGTGGTTTGTCGAACAATAAAGACATTTAGAAATTTATGCAACAGGTTGGCAACACAAAGGCACAAAATTAATATATTTTTTTATCATATTTCTTTGTTAGAAAAAATGAGACACAAAATACTAAATACCTTAATAAGATTTTTTCCTTTTAAGTATAAAAAATGTCTGAAAATATGAAAAATTAAAAGCAACAGTTTGCAAAAGTGGTGCACAAATATTAAACATTTTTCTGTTCTGGAAAAATTCATATTGTGTCTGTCAATAAAATCTTAAAGTGCTGAATTATTTTTAATTTTATATTTACTTACATTATTTTTAAAAATATTTCTGTTTACAGGAAAATACTATGTAAAACAGTTGTTTTTAAATAAAAAATATATTCCTCAAAGTGATAGAAAAAAACAATTTTTTATTAAAATTGAATTTATTACTTAAAATTCGATTATTACTTTTTTATGGGAATTACACAGCCAATATATTTAATACAATATGTGGTTAAATTGCAAAATAAATATTTTTTCATAGCCGAACAAAAATATATATTTTTAAGGGAAAACAAAACAAAAAAATCTTTTGGCAACAAAATTATAAAGCAATTGAGTTAAAATCGACTGGATGTTAAAACTTGTGAGTGCGAGTTTTTTTTTGTGTTTTAGAAAAATTGGATTTTATCGAATAATAAAATTTTAAAGCTATTTGGGTAAACTTTGTGTCAACATTTAAATCAAATTAATTTTTTGTATTTAAAGAGAAACATTAAATACTTTGTTGGTTTATTTTAACATTTTTGGAATGACATTAATATTGCATTGGTTATAGCTACACCCAGAAAGAAATACTATATAAATAATAGTTTTTTACTATTAAAATTATTGTTTTAATCGGAAAATACCATTAAATACTAGAAAATACCATGACACTGCCATTGAGTTTATATGAAAAGATATATTTTTTGTATACTATTAAATCAATAATTGTCCTATTGACCAATTTTAATGGGATTTGAGGGAATTTTGTCATATTAAAAGCTACACTAAATTAGTTAAGTTTTAATTGTCATGAAATAGTTATCAAAAAAAAACAACTCTTTTGCGAAAATTTGCACTTTTCGTATTTAAATAGTACATAAATTATTCGAGAAGAATATTTTTTTTTATGATATCAACAAAAATGACTTTTTTGAATTCAGACGTAAAATATATCATGTATAAATTTTAATTAGAAACTAGAAGGGAGCCGTGCTCGGTAGCTCAGAGGTTAGTGCGTTGGACTGCGAACTGAAAGGTCCCATGTTCAAGCCAGGTCTGGGGCTAACAACGCCTTTTCATAAAACACATTTTTTATACCGCGCTACCTCTTCTTAGTGAATGGCAAACCTACGAGAGTAAATACATAGGGATCCGTACGAAATGTCGAAAAAAAATGTCGAAACCTTAAAATGTCGAAATTATAAAAGCCTTAGAACGCCGAAACAATATTTGACCGAATCACAAAATGTCGAAAAATATTTTAAAGCTAGAAAATGTCGATCTTTAAATCTTTAAAAATATAAACACAAAATTACTTTTATATAGGATCAAAAAATGTCGAAAATTAAAATGCCGAAATATAAAAATGTTAAAATACAATTTTCAACTCCTATATGAGCAAGTCCACACTAAATCTCGCAGGATTAACTCACTCTTTTCGATTGCAATGATATTTTGGCAACTGATAAAGGGTATCGATATCTGCATTTACCAGGCGTGTCCGGTATGGAAAAGTATATATATTCTTGATCAGCATCACTACCCGAGTCCGTTTAGCCATGTCCGTCTGTCTGTCTGTCTGTCTGTCTGTCTGTCTGTCTGTCTGTCCGTCTTGCTGTCTTGCTGTCTTGCTGTCCGAATACAGAATAACTTGAGAAATACTGATCAGAATGCGATGAAATTTCGTCTCAATATATTTTAGCCAAAAGTAGGAACTGAGTTTGAAAATAAGCTAAATCGGTGAACGGACACGCCCACCTCCAATACAAGTCACTTTTATATAACTCTTTCGAAACTAATAACTCGAAAAGTATACAACGTATAGTTATAAAATTTAAAATGTATTGTTAGAATTCACCTAAAAATATGTGGTCCAAAAATGGGCGTGATCCGCCCACTTTTTTTTTTTCATTATTTCCCGGGTTTTCATAGTGGAAATTTGATCCGTAAATTATTAAAATCAAATCTATGAAATATTAGCCTTTAAAAATTTTAAATATAGGCGTGGTCCGCTCAATTATATTTTTCAATTTTTTTTTTAGTTTTTTATACTTTATATACATTTTTTAATTTATGGGGATATAAGACGTAAATTTCTGATATATGAATAATATTCTGAGGGTGGGGAGGTTCAGCATAATTAAAAATTTAAAATTAAGGTATACAATTAAATATTACTCATTAATATCTCCACCATAGGTGTAGGGTATTCCATAGTCGGGCCCGACCGACTATAAAATCCGCCCCATGTGACCGAACTTACCCATGTGACCTAACTTTCCCAACTCGTTTTTTTAATAACTTTGTTCTTTTTTAATATTTTTATCTTCGTGTTTTATTATATTTACTTGAAATATATATTTTCGACATTTTCTATAATTTTTTTCTTCATATTAAATTTCGACATTTTTAGTTTTCGACATTTTGTTTTTCAACATTTTAGTTTTCAACATTTTTTTTTCGACATTTTTGTTTTCGACATTTTTGTTTTCGACATATTCAGGTTTCGGCATTTTTATTTTCTACATTTTTGTCTACGATATTTTTAGTTTCGATATTTTAAATTTCGACTTATCGTACCAGACCCAATACATTGCTTATGAAAACTCTCCCCGTAGAGTTATACCCAGAGAAAATTCTATCCCGAATAAAACTATTTCTCGAGACAATTTTTATCATTTCATTTGAGCAACACCTTTCATATTTCTATTTTTTTGTATCGTAGTGGTAATTTTTTTTATTTTTGTTAGTTTTAGTGTGGTGGGTTTTGAAGAAGTGAGTTACGATGTGGTGAATTTCGGGGTGGTGAGTTTAAATAATTTGGGTAGGTTAACTACATCCTATAGTGTGAAATATCATGATAACACTATAATAACTGTCGGCATACAGCATATTGAAAATGTATTTGGTATGTGTCACGTCCAGTTCACCAATGCCACCAAAATATAGTCTATACTCTGCCCTTACATATTGTGTCAACACATTTTTCGATTCGGTTGTGACGTTTACTTGAAACGTAGATACAAACATAAAGTATGACATGGTGTAATCTAGGAAATTAGAATTTTTTAAAATGATTTTGCACTTAAATACAACTGTCAAGTAATTCTTAATATGGCATCAAATTTTTCATCTATTGTTATAATTATATTAATACCTTTTTAATGCATTTCGAGAACAAGTAAAGAAAAATGATTTAAAAGTTGATATCAAAAGATCATAATTTGTGTAGGATTTAATTAAGAAAATATGTTTAAAATTATCGCATTTGAAATACAAAAGGGTTTTGCAAATAATTTAACATTGCTTAAATCTGCTAATTTATATTCAAATTGCTATATTTGGGTAAAGTGGGAAACACTTTCTGGGGTAAAGTGAAAAACGTGTTTTAAGCAATTTATAAATAAAGAAAGCATTATTTTAGAATTATATAATAATTTGGATATTTCCAGCAGAAAATGACAAACCAAACGGACGAATTCGAATAATTGAAAATCTTGTCATGCCAAAGAGGCGAATTTTTTACATTTTTTGCCATAACTTTTTATTGATATAAGATAAGATAGTGCTGTAAAGGCACCAATTGTTTGTTTTTAAAGTACCTATCGATTGGCATTTATTTTTTTGAATTTTTATCATTTCTTTGGCAAATTATTTTTAAATAATGACTGAGTATGCAGTGAAAATCCTAGTGGTGATTTTTTTATGGCGAATTATATAGAATTAATGTATGGTATGTCCATACGAAAAATATTTTTAATGAATATGAAATTTATTACGCTTTGTAAAAATTATTATTACGCATATTCTGAAAAACTTATTTTTTTTTTGTTGTTGTTGACACAATTTTCACAAATTAAGTCCGCATCATATTACTCAATATGTAAACTCAGTGACCCATCTATATACAAAGTATTATATTGTGCGTGTATTTGTTTAAGAACAAAAGCGCACGCAAGCAGGCAAACTGGCTGTGTCTACTGAAAACATGGCTAATTAAAATGCGGTTGTTTGCTTTAAGGCCTCGGGCTGTCGGGCTGCTTTTAACCCATTGTGCGAGTCTTTAAACGGACGGTAGTAGCAGTAGCAGCGCCGAACAGATACGAACACTGTACGTAACAGGACACACAGACACTCGTGTGTGTAAACACGGGGAAATAAATACACATGCACACCTGCCATTGGCTTTTGCTGCGGCTCGTTCTGAAGCTGCTTACTGGGCTGCTAATGAGTTTTCCATATCGTCAGGCTGACAATTATTACGCTGTTAATTGATTGTATTTTCGTTACTTTTGTGTAAACAACTGAACTGAACTTGGCCATGGCAAAAGCTCAAGTTGCTCTGCATACAGAAAATAAGAATACATACAACGGCACATGGTATGCGTAACAATGCAGCATTGTTGGTGGCGTGTATTGCATTTTGACGTTACTCATACGCAGTGTGGGACACACCGTATTATCCCAGCGGGAACTGTCATCTTTGATGACAAGATCACATTTTCATCGATTCAATTCATCGGCCCAAAATTCATGAAGCACAAAATTCTTCTTTTTCACAAAATTCTCAATTCTGAAATTCAAAAATTACAACCGGTCTAAATCAAAATCTTATTTTATTTGTTTGTTATAGAATAAATGAATATAAATTATATACTGGGGCTAAAACCTTTTTAGTATATCGGTATTTTTAAAATAGCGCTTCTGGCTCCGATTTCTGTTCCCTCAAAAAAATATATGGTTTCCGATTCCGGTTCTACACATTTTTATAAATAACTGTTCCGGTTCCAAAAATCGAAACTGTTCTGATTTCGGTTTCTGGCTGGCACTAAATCCTTTTGGAATATCGGTTCTGGAACCAAGATATTTAAAAATGCGTTTCGATTCCGATTCTTAATTTTTTTTTTAATAACGATTTCTGGTTCTTTGCGGTTCCTTATTATATATTGGAAAATGTATATATTGGACATGCACCAAAATATAAAAAAATGATGGTGTACTGTGGATTTTTTTGGTAAATTTTTTTAAGACGGACAGAAAATACAATTTTAGTGTTTTGTACTCATAGTAGTTATTTTCGAGACTTATCACTGCTTCGGTAGGAGGAATAATTGAATTATGCTCATGCAGTTCTGATAAAAAGAATGTCATTCATAGACATAACATAGACAAATTTCATCAATGATGTCCCAAATTTGTCATACCTAATTTCATAGGTGATTGTCATGTACATTTAAAAATGTTAACAATTTCATGGGCTTGGAATGTTTTACAAACGATTTCTTAATAGAATGGCATCAATCATGGTTTTCATAATGCCATTGATATATCTTTGATGATGTATGATGTATAACATCTTTAATGAAATGTCTTTAAGGAAATAGTTGTAAACATACACAGAAAAAAAATGTACATCATATTGATGAATTCCGTTCTTCAAACCTTGAATGATTGTATTGAAGCGCCATTCATAATATTAATGACTAACGCCATGAATGTTATGAATGCTATCATAAATATGAAGAACGCTTGGTAACTGTCGAAAAAGTGTTCTTCAATATGATGAACTGTATGTGAAGAATACGTTTCATCATATTAATGAACCAAAATATAAAATACAACATATATGTTCTTCATATTGAAGAATGCTGTTCATTAAACCAAATTTCTATCAAAATATTTTTTTTTTCGTTCATTTTTTGCCATACTTCTCAGTTCTCAAGTAGTTCTTGTGTGTTATTTCTTATATAGTGCTTGCTCGACATGCATAAATTAGTAAAATGTTTTATAATATATTTATTATAATTACAACTTCTTATTAATAAAAAGTTATATTTATAAAAAATATATTTTTGAAATTATTTTTTTTTTTGAAAAACCAATTTTTTCGAACAATTTTTTTTTCGATTTTTTTTTCGAACACATTTTTTTTTCGATTTTTTTTTTTCGAACAGTTTTTTTTTTCGGAACTATTTTTTTTTGTTCGAAATTTTTTTTTCGGATAATTTTTTTTGGTTAATTTTTTTACTGTTATTTTTTAAATAAAATTTTTACAACACTTTTTTTTTCGAATTATTATAAAAATCAAAAAATAATATGAACAAATTCATCAATATGACAATTCAAATTTATTGTATTGAATATTTTGTTCATATATATAATGAATACTTTCATTAATATGTCATTTAATGAACGGTGGTATCAATATGATGAATCTGGTAGTTGATGAAAAAATTCATAATATTAATGAATAAATTCATCATATTGAAAAATTTTTTTTTCTGTGTAGACATAATATACAAGAACTTTGCAATATTTTCGATGATGTCATATTCCTGTTGGGTACTGACAATTTTCCACTAACATGTTAATGTTTCTGTGATTATGTTTATATCTACTTTAATTAAATTTAATGTTGATTTAGTGAATTGGTTGAATCGAAAAAAGAGAACATTATATTTTATGCAACGTTAGTTTTTAATTTAAAAATTCGCGTGTTTTAAATTTGCATACATTCACTTCACAGCCTGTCTTTGACAATTTTTACGCACCTTAATTGGATGGCAAATGTAAGAGCTACTTACTTTCATGCATTCATTCATTTGTTCATTTAATTTATGTTTTTTTTTATTTTTCGATTCGCATGTTGCTTCTGTTGAACATTTTTGCGTTTGACTTGCTGATGATAGCAACCAACGCACAGTAGTCATTATAATTCCTATAGATTTTTTATAATTATTAAAAAAAATGACCAAAATTTAGAGTTTATAAGAAACATTTTTTGGATTTAAAGTGCCATTCATAGTGTCATTTTGAATGGGTATTATTGACTCTTAAAAAAGATATAAATGGATTAAAAACAAATATAGTCGCAAAAGTGAGACTGAATAATTTTTTGTAAATTTTATAAAAAAATCTTAAAATATAAAGTCTAAGAAATATTGCTTTTTTTTTGACGTACATTTAGAATACTTATATAGAATATTTCTCATATGTAAAGCATAAAGTCAAACGATGACATCAACCACTGTGCGTCACATTTTCATGCCGTTACCAGTGATTTAAACTCAGTGCAAACGTTTTATTTTACCACATAATAAAAGTGAAATGGAATGAAAAATTAAGAGAATATCTGACGGTGCATTTATTGTATACGCACACAACGTTGGTATTGCAGCAATGTCTTGTTCATTGTTCCCGACGGATATTCATGCATCTTAACGTACATGACACATTATTCAACGTAAATTAAAATTTGCAGATTGTTAGCAGGATTTATTATCGAAATTTTATTCAGAATTTTGTATAATTACATTATATACTGAATAAATGTTACCTTAATAAGTAATATTAATGCATAATATTGGAATAGTGCCGTTGTAAAGATTTGATAAAGATATTAATATATAATAAAAATGGATTTATAGTGAAAGCTTCATTTACAGTGAAAATTGATTTACATATAGTGTGAGAGTTTTTTAAATCTGTCAAACGAAATTTATCGAAAATGCAGTGCTTAGTATTCAATTTAGCAAATTTTGTAGCAAACTTTAATTTAACTAAGTCAATAACAGTCAACAAACAGATTATTATAAGATAATTACCAAATAGCTATCGACAGAAAATTAATAATTTAGTATTCAAATTTATAAAAACTTTCACACATCTTTAATAAGGAAAATATAAAAGTACTACACATCAATTAGCTACTTTTCGCATTCATCCGATTTATATTTCGTTTAGCTTCCGATCAAAATCTACATATACACAGAAAAAAATGTATGTGTAAATATAACAAAAAAAATTATCAATGCAATTAATTTTTAATTGTTTCTTCGCCGGACATTTAATTGTATTGATTAAATGTTCATATATTATATTGTAGCCACGGTAGCTCAGTGGTTAGTGCGTTGGACTGCGAGCCGAAAGGTCTCCGGTTCAAGCCTGGACTGGGGCTAACAACATCTTTTCATAGAAATATTTTTCTATACCGCGCTACCTCTCGGCAGTAAATGGCAAACCTACGAGAGTAAAATATTGCCTATGAAAAGCTCTCACCCGCCGTTCGGATTCGGCAATATACTGTAGGTCCCACCACTTTGAGTACAAATATAGCACGCACAGCTCAAAATGGTGGGAGAGCTCGGCCTAAGTTCTCATAGGACTGTAGTGCCAAACTATTATTATTATATTATGTACAAAAATTAAAGGAAATTAATACACACGAAGAAAAAAAAAATATTTTTTATTTATTGTATTTATTTTTATTTATTACTAGCTGGACCCGTGCACGACTCGTGCAAAGATTTTGTGAATGCAAGGATATGTAGCAATTATATTAATATAAAAACATTTTTATTGTTTATATGAGGGACCCGGTCGTTTTTATTGGATTTGTAAATGTGGTAACCAAAACAAAAATAATTCTCCGCTAAAACAACATTTCTCAAAGACAATTCTTTCTCAGACACCGTACAATTCTTCCCAGTAGAAATCTTCCCCGTAAAATTCTTCCCCATAGAACGCTTTCATGTAGAATTTTTCCCAGTATAATTCTTCCCGGTAGGATTCTTTCCCGTAGAATTCTTCGTCGTAGAGTTTTTCCAAGTAGAAGTATTAGTGTATTGAGTTTTAGTGTGTTGAGTTTAGATGTGGTGAATTTTAGTGTGGTGAGTTTTAGTGTGGTGAATTTTATTGTGGTGAGTTTTATTGTGGTGAGTTTTAGTGTGGTGAATTTTTCCCAGTATAATTCTTCCCGGTAGGATTCTTTCCCGTAGAATTCTTCGTCGTAGAGTTTTTCCAAATAGAAGTATTAGTGTATTGAGTTTTAGTGTATTGAGTTTTAGTGTGTTGAGTTTAGATGTGGTGAATTTTAGTGTGGTGAATTTTATTGTGGTGAGTTTTATTGTGGTGAGTTTTGGTGTGGTGAATTTTTCCCAGTATAATTCTTCCCGGTAGGATTCTTTCCCGTAGAATTCTTCCTCGTAGAGTTTTTCCAAATAGAAGTATTAGTGTATTGAGTTTTAGTGTGTTGAGTTTAAATGTGGTGAATTTTAGTGTGGTGAGTTTTAGTGTGGTGAATTTTATTGTGGTGAGTTTTATTGTGGTGAGTTTTATTGTGGTGAATTTTATTGTGGTGAATTTTATTGTGGTGAGCTTTAGTGTGGTGAGTTTCAGTGTTGTGAATTTTAGTGTGGTGAGTTTTAGTGTGGTGAATTTTAGTGTGGTGAGTTTTAGTGTGGTGAGTTTTAGTGTAGTGAGTTTTAGTGTGGTGATTTTTAGTGTGATGAATTTTTGTATTTGAGTTTTTTGTTTCATCTTTGTAGCTGCCGTAAGGGCCAAGTTATATCGTTTTGAAAGTTTAAGCTGTATCGGAGGTGCCACGCCCCTTTCTCCAATGTCGCCAATATATAGCCTATCATTCCTTCCAGAACCTACTGTATCTGTGATAAAAGCAAATCGGATCTGCGTTTAGACGGAGAAGCGGAACAAACAAACTAATCAACAAAAAGATTTATTTTATTAATAGGATAGGATTATTTATTTACATTTTTATTTATTTTATATTTTTTATTTTACTACTACAAATTTTTAGTTTACAACTTTGTTGTTCGAAGTACTTGTTGCGTGAAACAATATCAAATAAGATCGATACAACTGTATCTGTAATACTGTGTAGTGAATTTAAAACTGTGTGTGGCTGTAAAACTGTGTAGTACCTTTGAAACTGTCGGTTGGTATAGCTGCTATATATATGGATTTTAGCATATACACTAACCCATAAATGATTTAATTTATACTTTTAAATAACTCCTTAATTATATTAATATAATTAATTATTTTGTACCAATTAATGTCAGTTGCTTTATTTATGTTCAATATATTTTTCTGTGTAACCATAAGTATTATCAGATTTTGATATTGTGTAACGTAAGAGCTGAAAATTTTAAAGTTCATTTTCAATATTTTTAGTTTCATTCAAAAAAAGATTGGTCCAAAAATATTCTATTTTAAATCATGAACGCAACAAGAATTTAGAGAGATGGAATTTTCCGATATCGATGACAACTCACATACTGATATTATATAAAAACTTCTTTAGAAAACATTCGAATGATGTCGAATCAACAAATCGAAGTTAAATCGAATCGAGAATTGTTAAAAACTAGTTGCTCCCTAGTAAAAATTTATGTTACTGGTCGGGTTATGACAAGATACAAATACAATTATTAGTTCCTGCTATTTTCCAATAAATATTAAAACTCCACAAAATCATATATTACAAAGTTTCTTTTATAACAAATTTTATAATATTGTCCTTAAAGTATTCAAAAGTATTTTTTTAATATTGTTTTTAATTTTTTGTTTGAACTTTAATATTTTTAATATGTAGTTGAATTTTAGCAAAATGCGTATTTTAATTTTTGTGCATATTTGTCCAAAATTTTGTTTAATTTCAATATTATTTTCTATATAAAAATATTGAAAAATGTGTAAATTGGGTAATTGAAAAAATCATAATAATTTCAATTTTAAGACAACTTAATTTATACAGACAGCTGTTGTGCTTCACATAATAAACATTGCAGTATCTAATTGAGTATTAATTGTATTAAGGAGTAGACAAAATAAATATCTGTTCATTAGTGTTCCAAAACACTCAAACCAAGAGATATTAATTGAAAATAATGTCTAAACAAATAAAGTCGTGTTCAACTTATTATTGCAAATTTAGCCATATATGTTGACATTAGGTTATTCATTTAACAGCAACAGCCTCTTTCTGCTTTGAATTTTATGCCATATTTTGGTAAAGAAATCACGTTCGGCAATAATTTTAGTAGACATATTTGACGGCTCAACAGACGACGTGATGCACAGTATGTCAAAACACACATACATCTATTTTAATAATATTATTTTTATACTATTTTACAATTTTATTAATACAAACAGAATGCTAGTACTCACAAAATATGAATATATTTTTTTAAAGCAAAATCAATGCCAGTTATTAGAGAAATTAAAAATAAAAACACAATTATTATAAGTTATTTAATTATATTTTATATTGTCTAATTTAAGTGCTCACAGAATAGTAATTTGTTGTGGCTACCGGTTCGGACAACCTATTCATGCGGTAGTGATAGTTGTAATAACCGACTTAGTAGAATTATGTGTTCCATAATGTTGGCAAGACTGGAAAGAAAAGGCGAGACGGCAACGTTCGTTGAATCAGAGACGAGCTGAGTAAACGTTTTCTATTCAGCAAGGTATCATCGGTTGTCGTAACAAACGCACATGAGGTTATTACAACCAAATTTGTAGTTGCGCGCACTAACAATCTGTTTATAGTAAAACAATGTACACTCATTTTAATGACATGACGATATTTAAACAAATAAATTTCGGTTGCCACAATGAAACTTTGGTGCGTACAACTTTTTGTCAAAAATTAATTTTCTGTTTTTACATTTTTCTATTTTGATTCAGTTTCTCTCAAAAAATATGATTTAAACCATTGTTGAATTTTAAGTAATTCTTTTATAAAAGTTTGGACAATTTTAAAAGAAAGATCACGTTAAATTTTAGAAATGACTTCTTTTAATTTTTTGTTTTTTAGTTTAGAGTTCTTAAAATAAAAATTTTAATTGCATTGTTTTAAAGTCGCATTTGTGGTGCATTAAAGGCGAATTAACCCTCAAAATGTTGGTAGCTATTATACAAAATTAGACCTTTTATTAAAATTTAATTCTTTAATGATTATATATTTTCAATTGTCTCAAGAAAGGAGTTTTGTCAGACAAAATAACATTACGGTAATAAGGTGAAATGTCTGTATCACGGAGTGAAATGTCAATGTCTCAAATATATTGAATGTTGACATGTAATTTTCGTCAATAGATCTACGTATATAGAAACCTCTTAGAAATAATCAAATTTATGTGCGCGACCTCTCAAAAGCAAGTCAAGCTGAGTGTTCGAAAATTAAATTTCAATATATTTGACATTATCAAACAATGCGAACTACACTCAGTCTCTCGAGCACGACAATCTAATCTAATTTAAATCAAATTTTAAGAAGATTTCAACATTTCGATAACCTGATAAAAATTATTTTTTTTTTCGTTTTATCCTCACGTTTTTGTAGTCGCGTGCCGTCTATGTCGACTGTGACATGTTCTGTTTTTTTTGGGGGGGAGTTGCTGACGGCTGCTGTTAAATTCGTCGTTTAAATAGACACAAATTTTAGCTATTTTTTAAAATAATAAAATGTCACGTTTTCCAATATAAACAGAAATAAAATACATATTTGAAAAAAATCATGCTGCCCATACAGAGTCTCACTCTCAACGGGCGAATTTAAAATATAAAAACACAACTAATTTAATTTAATAAATAAAAAATGTATCCATCCTTAATGCAATAAAAAAAAATCGTGCAAAGTCCCAGTCGTAATCGCTCTGCTCTGTCCCTGCGCAGCTATTAATTTTTATTGCCTGAGGCTGAAGTCAGTGCGATTTTGGGGTTTAGCAGAAGGCGTATTAAAGATGAATTAAATTGGTTGCTTCAAAGAAAAGATGAAATAAATCTTGAAACAACAAAATAGAAAAAATAGAAATTAATGCTGCCAAGCACGCAGAATAAACGACGACCCAAGTTAATCGTCTCCACTTCAGTTGACGGCAAAAATATACTTTGCACCATGGCAATGAAATTGGCCCCCAAGCTATACTAAATACTGACCTTGTTACATACTATTCCTAAGATTTTCATTATATCGCCCTTGCAACGAGTAACCCATGGGGTTGGCCACATGACAAATGATGCGTACATAATAAAGGTGAATATATTGCATATAATTGTCAAAAGTTTATTATATATGGTCTATATAACCCCTTTTGCATTTACCTAACCTGTTTGTTTTATATTAAAATAAATATTGCCTACACACAGAAAAGAGAGTTGTTGTTGCGTCAACCAACTCTTTTCTCAAACAACTTATTCGGTTCTCTAAACCGCTTAGTCGCATGTTATTGTTAAAATGAAAAGAGTTGTAGTTTGTACTGCAACCAATTTCAAACAATTTAGTACATAATTAGAACCATTAGGAGTGTGTATAGACTAATTTTTCATGTGTATAGGCTAAAAATGCAGTTTCGCCAGCTAATTTGTAAACCATTCGATTTAACCCAATGAAGTTAGTTGGTACCACTCACTTTTGCGTTCTTCCAACATCATGCCAAAAGAGGATTTTTCTGTGTGTATATTTTAAAATATGAAACACCTTTCGATTATCTTTATTACTTCCAGTGATACCAATATTATTCAAAGTGAAAGTTCGCTCAAGTAAATAGAATTTCTTGAACATACCTCTTTTACATTGGTTTGTTTTCATCAGTTTTTCGTAGTTTTTTATTATTCAATTCAACAAAGCTTTCTATGTTTTGCTGTGTAAAACTTAAGATGTACCATCTGGCATGTATTTTAATTATAAATAACATTTAATATTAAAGGACAAATTATTTTTAAAAAGAAAATTTAAGTTCTATTTGGAATCATAATAAATGTAGTAAGCTTGGTTATGTATTAAAAATGATCTTTATATAACTTCATAACTTTTTGCGAAACTTTGGAGTTGAGTAAATTAATTCTTTTTATTATTACGAAAATATATAATTATACCCTACACTAAGAGTGAAAGGGTATATTCAGTTTGGTACGCCGTTTGTAACACCCAGAATGAAGCATCTTCGGTTTGGAAAAGTACACACAGAAAAATTCTCTTTTGGCATGAGATTGGTAGAATGAAAAAGTTAGTTGTACCAACTAACTTAATTCGGTAAAATCGAATGGTTTACAAATTTGCTAGCGGAACTGCCATATTAACCTATACACATGAAATATTAGTCTATGCACAATCCTAATTGTTCTAAATTTGTACTAAATTGTTCGAAAACAGTTCGAAATTGGTTGCAGTACAAACTACAACTCTTTTCATTTTGACAATAACAATCGACTAAGCGATTGAGAGAACCGAATAAGTTGGTTGGGCAAAGAGTTGGTTGGCGCAACAAATGTCTACTCTGTGTGCACCTATTTTAAAATTTCCCATGTGACCTAACCTTCCCAACTAGTTTTCAATTGAGATTTCAATTGAGATTGGACCAAATTGGTCCAAATAACCTTATTAAGTTGGATTGTATTTCGACGTACTCGGGTTAAAATTAAACAAAATGATTTTCAATTTAATAATATTGCTTTAAAAATCAAGATTCAGTGACATGTCCCTAAAGGTATGCAGCATTTACTGTGTGAAATGTAATGTGATATGCATACAACATACATCTAGGGGGTGCTGTAAAGTGAAATTTTGTGTTCGATGTCACCCTGCCTTATTATTCATAGCCCCTTTTTGACGGAGCAAATTTTATAATACTTGGATAAAAAGTAATGTTGATAAATAATGGCTGTTATTAAAATATGTTACTGACTTTAACAAGTAAATATACCATTCCGAACGAGACCAGAAGAAAGTAACATTGATATAAAAAATATGTTCGTTATCTTTGAAATATATTTTAAACAAAAACTAAATCTCTCTAGCTATAGTAGAAATTGTAATAGGGTCATTACAGGGGACTGATCATTGCATTTTTGTCAATAATCAATACCAAACCATAACATTTTTTCATCGAACCGCTAACAATATACGCAAAATTTTGAATATTGTATTATAAAAATATTATGGTTTTTTGTGCATTTACATAAAAAACTGTTCTATAGAATTGTCTACGATTTTCTTTTTGAACCATTATATCTCTTAAATATTGAGACCCATGTCTAGTGTAATAGCAACACCAAAGGGGACAACAAAGCCATAAATATGTATAGCCCAAGTATTAATGTATAAATGTATCGCATTAATTCTTAATCAAAGGACCGTTTAGAAATACTATTATATTGCCGAAGGACAGACAGGCCCACCAGAACACATATAACCGCCACATGCTGTTGTATGAAATCCATTAAACACCGAGGATATTTAAAAGGAACAAAATCACATAACGGTAATCCTCTTAAATTGAATAAAGACGTTGAATTCTGTGTGCACGTATGTGTGGAAATTTCTTTATAAGGCACAATAAAGGCTAAGGCGCGAATATAGTACCTGTCCCTGTCCTGGCTTTTGGTGCTGCTACTGGTTAAATATTCGAAAAGAATTATGGTCGACATAAGAAGACTATAAGTAGAAATGTTTAAACTTTATAGGATTAAGCTGTGGTAACTTTAAGAACTTGTTTATATAGGTAGGGTATCAAACCAGGTGCCCAAAAGGACACTTTTTTTTTGGTATTTAAGCATAAAAGTGGAATAATCGATTTAGCAACCACAGAACAATGAAAATAATTTCCTCGACTTCCGGTGCAACATTTTTGGGATGTTTTTGGCATGTTGATAGATAGTCTAGGCTTCAGTTGAAAGAACTAGCTTGCGGCATTTTTAAAATTATATTAGATATACTTTCTAAAAGCCCTGTGTAAATTTACGTGGTATGTTTGTTTTGCCAAAATTTCCCAAACGTAATTTTACAGACAAAACCTTGTCCTTTATATATTACATAAGTATTTCCTTCTGTTGACAATTTCAGTAAAAAAGAAAACAACTTATATTCCATATTTTAATATAATTTTTTTTTATATTATGTATATATTTGTAGCTTAGTTATAAATACATGAATTAAGCTAAAGTCGGGTAGATTGTGTTTTCACAAGTGTTTAAATGAATATCGTAGCAGCGCACAAATATTAATATTTAATGTTTTTGATGTAGTTGTATTATTTGGTCTCAAGGTGAAATATATTCTGAATATTTTTTGTTCCTACATATTCTTGGAAATAATAAATATCAAATATTTTTATCATATTAATCTACGAAATTATGTTTGCCGCTAAGAGCTGGTTCTGAGAATTACTCTAAATGTGTCACAAACTCCGCATGTTATAAAATGAGATTAAGATTAATTTTAGTATATGAAGATAGTTAAATTATGGAGAAAAATAAAAACTTGTTTTATAAAATAAGATATAATTAAATTTTGTAAATCGTTGAAATGACATAATTATTTTATTCAAATTCGAAAATAGTTTATGGTGAATTTACATACAAAATACGATTCTCTACGTCAAGTTTTGTTTTTACAACACTATTTTTATTTTTAATGTATTTAATGTAATCTCAATATATTTATATTTAAACATTTATCACATCAATATCATTATATTTTTTGAAGAAATCTCGAATTTTGTTTATTTTTTTTTTTCGTTATCGATTTCGTAAAATGTTTCGTATCATGAATACCTGAACCGATCTTGCAATGATCTCATAACTCTATCGAAACAAATGGCAGGATTTAAGTCTTTTATTTAATTTTTAAATAATTGTATCGGGAAATATGGAAATCTTTGCCCAACCAACTTATTCGGTGCTCTCAACCGCTTAGTCGGTTGTTATTGTCAAAATAAAAAGAGTTGTAGTTTGTACTGCAACCAATTTCGAACAATTTAGACTAATATTTCATGTGTATAGGCTAAAAATGCAGTTCCACCAGCAAATTTGTAAACCATTCGGTTTAACCGAATGAATTTATTTGGTACAACTAAGCTTTTCATTCTGCCAACCTCACGCCAAAAGAGGATTTTTCTGTGTGTTGTATAAATTTTATTCACTGCAGTGTTTTTTTTTTTAATATGGCAATACTGGCTAATTTCAATTAAATCTCGCTTAGTTTTCTTATTTGGAACAGCTGATTTGTGGCACTGACGAAAATATAGAAATTGTAATGCATTTTTAAAATAGTATAATGAACTGAATAATAAATATCAGTGAAAAATAGACCGGCACGCCGCTGCGCAGTGTTTCAGTGCAAGTTTAAACTTAGTTTAAGCTTATACAAATTTTGTATATAATTACTAATCAAAATGGCTGAATGGTTTTAAATTGTCTAGACAACTTGTAATCAGTTAATATGGCATTCGAAATATTTGTTATATATTGACTATAGACGAAGTTAAGATTTAGTTTAAACTACGTTTAATTTGAAAATGTGACTGAAAAACTGGACCTTAGAGTTTAAACGAATTTTTTTCTATCGACATCGGTCGGTTAAACTAAGTTTAAACTACGTTCACTGAAAAACTCGATTATGAGTTTAAACAATAAATGAAGTTGAACTACCACTAAAAAATTGGAACATAGACTCTTTGGAGATTGAGAGTAAAAGGCGCTTAATGAATGACACACTCAATAATGATCTGAAAACAATCTCCGAGTGGATTCTTGCTAATAGAGTTGATTTTAATGCAAGCAAGACCGAATGTTGTCTGTTATCTCACAAAAGTATGAATACACCCCTCCTTCCCCTCAATATGGACTCTGTGGATATTGCGCAGTCAGCTACTCTTTACGTTTTGGGCATATCAATTCAATGTGACCTCCGTTGGAATGATCACATATTTGATGTGTGGAAAGAAGCGGCCAAGTGCCTCGGTTTTTTGAAACTGAGTAAGACATACTTCACTCCCGCTGACTTGCGCATTGTCTATACTAAAGATGGGCACGTGAGTGAGTTTTAATTCACACTCACTCACGCTCACGAAAGAATTTTTTTAATCACGCACACTCACTCACGGTCTTTTTTTGCTCTACTCACACTCACTCACAATCACGTGAGTAAAATTAAGATTCAATCACAATCACGCGTGATCACGCGTGATTCACGTGAATCTCGCTGAATCACGCTCACATGCCCATCTCTAGTCTATACCACCTATATTTGGCCAAAGATGGATTACAATTCGCACATATGGGCAGGGGCTTCAACTCTTCTTTGGAGTTCCTGGATCGAATCCAAGAACGTGCAATATATTTAATAGGGGATGAAAATATTTCATCCTCTATTGGTTCTCTTGAGCACCGAAGAACCGTAGGGCCTATTTTATAGGTATTAAAATGGTAAGTGTTCGAGGGAAATACATGGCCTGATTTCACCCGGTCGTGTATTCTCTCATTCTACTCGTGCATCGAACCAAGCCCACCCCTTCGTAGTCCACTTGGATCTCAACAGAACCACGCATTACAGAGATAATGCGTTCTTCAGTCGCACGATACGTTTATGGAACAATCTCCCTGCGTCTGTTTTTCCCGACATCTTTAATATTGGGAAATTTAAAGCAGACATCCCCGACACTACTCCATCTTTCCTTCTCACTTAAACCAATAATCCTTTCTTACGATCAACACTGTGCATTGCACGAAGAGGGGGCATCCCCTGAGCGTTGGTTAATTTGTACAAAAAAAAAATTCACAAAACAATACTTCGGGGGGGATAATTCTAAATACAGCATAAAAGTATGCAACAGAAACAGATCGAATATTTGTGAGCCAGGTTTACACAACACCAAAAATATATTAATTGTATTAAAGCATACATTAAGGCTTTATTTTTAAACAACAAATTTCATAAAATCCTATTAAAATTTGTTCGTACTACGTTTTACGAATTTTTAATTAAACTTCTAACTTGTTATCATGTTACAATCGAATGACCAAATGAAATATACGCTATCGCCTTTAGTATAGCGTATTAAAATAGCCGTTTTTATAGTTGTATTTTCGTAAATTTGAGTTATTTCGATTCCATTTCCGATTCTGGTTTCAGATAAGTTTAACTGTTCTGCTTTCTTTTCAGTTCTGGTTTCATAGACAGTCGAGGTAATTCAACCGCTGACAATTATATAAAATTATACGGATGTCCCATATTTGTGCAATGCACTATGTTGATCGTAGGAAAGAAATATAGTTTAAAACGAGGGAGGAAAGATGGAGTAGTGTCGGTGAAAGATTGTTTTAAATTTGCCAATATCAAAAATGTTGGGAAATATAGACGCAGGGAGATTGTTTGATTGAGTATAGTGAACTACGAAAGGGCGGGCTTTGTTTGATTCACGAATAGAAAGAGAAATGTCATAAAATGACCAAATATCTATGAGTTTATGAAGAATACAGATATAGGCTTAAATGTTGAATTTTGGACAGTTTTTAAACAACGTGGCTTATAATCATAGACAATTTAAAGTCTATTACTCTATTAAATTATTTTTATTCATATTTTATTCATAAATATTATGATTTTTTTAAGCAACTACAAGATTTCAAATATGGGTGATTTCATCTATGTTTTTAATGTTTAATATGATGTTTTTAATGTTCTTTACACACGGATTTTTCGAAAATAAAATTAAAAAAAAAAAAAAAAAAATTATAATTAAATAATCCGAAAAATTTCTTTTCAAAAAAAAAAACAACCCGAAAAAAAGTATTGTCAAAAAAATTATTTTCGAAAAAAAAAAATGGGGAGAAGTTCACTTTACCGGCCACTTCTAAAAAAAAATGTTACCAACCCCTTTATTTTCGCAAAAGCGGCGCCCATACCAATATTGAAGTATGTATACATGTTTATACTTTTTTTTATTCAAAAAAAAAATTAATTAATTTTTTTTTGTTGTATTTTTTTAATTTTTTTATTATTTTTTGTAGTTTTTTTGCGTAATTGAACGATTAAATAATATTGACAATGGAATAGGGCGAATTAGGCAAATCTTCGGGGATATATAGTGCCTTCAAATTTTTCTTTTTTTTTTCCCAAGTGCGATTTGTTTTTCGGCATATGAAACAACTTTTCTTCTAAGGTCAGAGCAAATTCATACTATTGAAATAATATAAATTGCTCTGACGGCCGATATGAATGACAGTTCGACAAAATAATTACAGATTTTTCATCGTGAGGAAATTACCTTTCATTTGAGTACCCATATGTACTTGTAAGTAGATGTACCGGTTTTTGATTTTCCAAGGTCTGGAAAATGAGCGACCATTTTTTTTAATTTTGATATTTTTTTTTCGATAAAAATCGCGTGACAAGTTTTTTTTTATATATTTCGGTAAAGTGAACTTTAGCCTAAAAATGTAAAAAAAAAAAAATTTGTCCGAATATTTTTTTTCGAAAATATATTTTTTTTTTTCAAGAAATTTTTCAGTCATTTATCATATTGAAAATGAATTCATTACATTAATGTTTTGTAGTTATCAAGTTATCCAAGTTATGTAGTTATCCAAACTCTTCAATATGATGATAATTTTTTTCTGTGTCTACAAATTTTTATATATTGTGTAAGCAAAATTATACCGTTTTTAAAGTGTGGATACATTTACGCGCCTTTTTCCCTTTTATGCACTTAAAAAACGTAACCACTATGTCGTTATTTTTCCCGCATACATGTCCCTTTGTCCAATCCCGCTCATATTCTATGGGACTATTATAATTTGTAATATGATCTTTTGTTTCCATATTTACAAATCTGCTCTTAGTATGTCAAGAGTTATAGAATTTTTAAAGTTTTAGTTATATGGGAGGTACCACCACATTAAAACAATAATTGTCCCATGAGGCCACTTCTATGCGATTTATTTAAGAGTGTACTATTGAGTCTGTTTTAAAACCACTTTTAAAATCCGTTTTTGTTTTATTCATTTCAGCAAGAAATTTAAATACCGCAAAAATTGAGATGCTCTTCAAATGGTTTGTGGAAATTTAATTATCGAACCTACATAGTTGTCGAACCACAGAGGATGTTAAAGTTTACGCTGTGCCATAAAATACCAAACAGAGGGCAATAGAGCAAAAACTTCAAACCCCTGTATTACAGTATTTGTAGAAACCAATGCGAACACCCAGACAATTAAGTTGCGAACATGTTCAGTAATAGTTGAAAGTTGAAAACCGCGAAAGTGCTCTGAATGCGATGAAAGTTACGCAATTATCGTGCGAAGCAGACACGTGGTAAAGAAAAATATTTGAAAAGTTTATTGTTATCTCGTAATAATAAATGTTACAGTGAAAACTTAAAGGACGACGATGCTAACAGGTAGTAGAATTACCATTGAATACATTTGAATACATTTCAAATAAATTAAACCGAGAAAAGTCTGCACAATGTTTATAGAAAACTTTGCACCAGCAAAGAGCGCTCATATATGAATGGTTTGGAGAATGTATTTTCAAATGAAATTATTTTTAAAAGCAGAAAGTTGAGTGGTTTCTTACTAGAAAGGATGTACATAAGTGTGGCTGTACTTAGTTGGCCCACTTTTAATATTCAAAAAACAAGAAGAATCTCTTAAAATGGAGCTCTTTTTACGAGAGTACGCCGTGAAGAGCATGCAGTCGCATTTGCGAACTGCCGGAGCTCAGAGTAATAATCTACACTACAACTATAACCAATCCAGCAACACAAACACCAGCAGTAGCAACAGCAACATCGACTACTACATAAGTTTTAATGGCAGTCAGTATCAGCAGGACTTTTATAACGAGTCCAGTCTCGTGCTTGAGGCCACCGCCTTTGCCACAAGTACTGAGATAGGGTCGGCGGTGGTGACACCAACTTCAAACTATTTTAGCACCACATCAAAGGAAACGCTGCTCGAGAATTTTCAACTGTTGAGCGGTGCGACTACGAGCAGACTTAACGCCTCACTCTATGATACACTCTACGAGTTTCATAATTTTTCCTGCGACGGTGAATCGGAGGCAGTGAGCACCAGCAATTCTAGTGTGTCTGCTGCGGATGATGCAATGTCGAGTGTTTACTTCAAGACCGCCGTCTATCTGCTATACATACCGATTTTTATATTTGCGCTGCTGGGTAATGGCACCGTCTGTTATATCGTGCAGTCGACGCCACGCATGCGCACTGTAACCAATTTTTTCATCGCCAATCTGGCGGTGGGCGATATACTTATGTCGCTGTTTTGCGTTCCATTCTCGTTCATTTCCATCTTCATACTCGGCTATTGGCCGTTCGGCATTGCGTTGTGTTATCTGGTGAACTACTCGCAGGCGGTGTCGGTGCTGGTCAGTGCGTACACGCTGGTCGCCATCAGCATCGATCGATATATTGCGATCATGTGGCCATTGCGACCACGCATTACAAAGAGGTAAGTGTGTCGAATAACTTAAATATAAATTTTAAATGATATGTAGGTATAGAAAAAAAATATTGTTAAAATTTTAGAATTTTGTGTGAGGCCTGCGGTAAAGTGGGACATGAAGTAATGTGGGAAATTGCAATTTTTGGACATTAGAAAAGTAAAAGTAACATTTTCATCCATGGTTATAATCAAATCAATACCTTTTTATTGTATTTCGAGAACAAGTGTAACAAAATTTTAGAAAGTTTTTTTACAGTGCTAGTGTTTGCTATCAAAAAGTGAGAATTTTCATCGTTTTAATTAAGACAGTATGTTAAAAATGATTGCTTATTCTATATCTATTGAAATACAAACGGGTATGGCAAATAATTTAAATAATTTAGTGAAATAATTTCAGTGGTCATGATGAAATTGCGATATTGGGGTAAAGTGGGAAACACTTTTTTGGGTAAAGTGGGAAATGTAATATTGTGTTATAAGAATTATTTAATCGGTTCAGTCATGGAAAAAACTTCAATCGTGGCCACACAGAAAAAATTTTATTCATAAATGGAATGAACGCCGTTAATTGCGACATCGTTCATAATATATATATGGAAAAAATAATTTTATTTATGAACTATTCTTCGTATATACGAATCGCACAATTTGAGCGAAATTGATATAATAAACGCGTTCATAATTGTTATGAATTACGTTCATTGAGGTATTCATATTCACGTCACGTCAAAGCAAAGCTTTGCTCGTGCTAAATTTTTGTAATTGCAAACCTATGTCGTTTTTAATGTATGAATATCCTTTTTCCCCTTTTCCCATAAAACTTCAATCTTAAAAAATCTTAATCTTATCTGAAATCTTTCTTAAAAAACTCAATTTCTACGTCGTTATTTTTTCCGCAAACATGCCCCTTTGTCCAATCCCGTACACATTCTACACGTCTATTACAATGTTTAATATGATATTTTGTTTCCATTTTTACAAATCTGCTCTTAGTAAGTCAGGAGTTATAGCATTTTTAAAGTTTTAGTTATATGAGAGGTGCCACGTCCCATTGTCCAATCTCGCCGACATTATACGTGAAGATTACAATGTTTAATACGATCTTTTGTTTCGATTTTTATAACTCTGCTTCTGAGTAGGTAAAGAATTACAGCATTTTAAAGCGCCATGACCCTTTCTCCAATCTCGCCCACATTTGTATCGATTTTGATAACTCTGCACTTAGTTTGTCAGGAGTTATATCATTTTTATTTAAAGTTTTAGTTATATAGGGGGTACCACGCCCTATTTACCAATCCCTGTTTCGATGTATAAACTCCCTTCATAGTAGGTGAAGTGTTATGGCCACGCCCCTTTGTTCAATCCCGCACACATTTGTCAAAAAGATAAATAATCATAATATACATCATGGGGACAAATTTCATGACTGTGGCTATCTTAAGTAGACAGATATTTTGAATTAAAAGTTCAGTATTGCCACGCCCATTTTTGTACCTTAGGAGGCGAATTTTTAAAAAATCCCTTCTTAGCTCGCGCATACGTCGGCAGATGAACACTCTGTTCAGCATTGTATGATTGTAAATAATGAATTACTATATTATAATCAGCCAATGATTGCTATTGACCATATTTTGTTTATGACAGTCTCTATAGTAACCATAACATGATTCTCTTTAAGATATTTTGAATATTTTATGATAACCAAATGATTGCAGGTATCATATTATGTTTGGTTAACATATTTTCGTAATAATAACATCAACCATATTTGTGTTTTTCAGAGAGACAATCATTTCATAATAATTACACACAAAAAAATCTTGTTTGGTGCATACAAAATGCAAACAAATATTTGAAGTGTTTAAAATATTATTTGCAACAACCAATTTAAATGATTTGTAGCAAATGCTTAAATTATTTTGATTACACAAAAGTGTTTCCCATAAATACTTTTATTGCTTCCAATCTGAATCCACATTCCACACAGACACAGTTTGTAGTTACTCATTTAGCCATGGAGTGGAATTTATAATTAAAAAACTTAAATAAAATCGAATAAAAATATTAAACGAATTTTCTGATTAAGTGTTTCAAACTCTATGATCTCCAATGAGTATTACACAAAATTTGTTAATTTGTCTGAGTCGAATGTGAGTTCTGGTGATAAACGTTGCACGTTGCGTGATGTTCGGCACAGCACTAAGACGACATGATTACTTTCGGAAATACTCGGCCAACACTTCCTCTCAAACAAGTGTTTAGAGCAAACACTTTAAATAATTATTATTTGAGGCAATTGACAAGTGTTTGTTCCAAACACTAATTAAAATTTAACATTTAAGACAAATAGATGTAGTAGTTAACAAAAGTATTGAATGTGTTTTGGAGGAATAAACTATTGAACACTTACAAAGTGTTTAATCTAAACAATTAAATGTTTACGACAAATAAATTACTATATGTTACAAATACTAATAATTTGAAGTGTTTGCAGGAAACAGTTTATGTGAAATTTTAAAAAAATTATAAGTGTTCAGCGGAAACAATAAGTTCTCACTACAAACATTTGATTGTTTACGGCAAATAATTCTTAAACAATCATTTTTTGTGTGTATATTATAATATGATTTTGAAAAACGATACGTTGATTGCGACAACCAGCTATGATTATAGAGAACTTGGTATAGTTTACGAGATAATGTCGCAATCATATTTTTTTTCTCTGCGTTACTTACTATAGATTTTGCATATTGGGTCTCATTGTTTAAAAGTTAAGAGTAACTAAAAATGTATTTTAATAAAATAATACTCAATTTTATGATATGCCTAAAAATATACTTTAAAAGTTAAAAAGTTTTAAAGCTTTAAAATATATAAACATTTTATAGCAGATATTATCACACATCGTGAAGACCCCTAGAGTTCAACATTTATTGCATATTTTAATGCTAAAGCTAATAGTTAACGATGTGCTGCATAAAATGCTACATAAAATGTTATTTGCTGTTATTTTTAACTAGGTAGATTTTTGTTTGTTTATAATACCGAATGTGTTCATTACTTTTTATGGATAGAAATACAAATTTCTTAATAGTTCTAGGTGAAACGAAAATATGTGAATAGTTAATTTGAAACATTTCCAATCACACGATGTTTTTACAATATCTAAATTGTATTTTTTCTTATCTATTAAAAGGTTTTTATTGTATACAGTTTCTGGAAATTGAATGCATTTTAAAATGCAGAATTTCATTGAGTTTTCTAATGTTACTCATACGAAGTGGTGCACGTGAAATATTAATGCGCCCTTAGACATTTTTGCTATTAAAATATGACATCGCAGATATATGGTTTTAGTTTTAGTTCTACTCATATTTTCTATTGTTTTTTATAATATTTTTCAACATCAAATAGAACTTCCTATGTAATACGTGCCAAAAGTTTCAGGTTATTTGATTATATCTCACACGCTGCGCGTAGTAGGTACAGAAAACTTTTTAATTGTTTTGAAATTCGATGCTTATCATGAAACAAATACCTATCCAGTATTCAGTGTTATCGTTTTATATTGACATTGAAATTTGATATTTAGGCGATGACGACTCAATATTGGGTAAAACTCACTGAGAGTGGTATGTAACAGATACTCAGTCGCACAATGCATTCATACGGACACACTTCAGAAGTAGTCACAAAACACTCACACACATGAGTGCACACTCAAACACTCGAGAAATTTGTTTATGTGTGGCGACAGTTAGAAGTGTAAATATTTGGTCTGAGTCAATAGATCCGTGGGTAATTATTCCGAGTTGGGGCCTGCACATAATTTACATTAATGGCTATGAATTTTAAAACGTATGGAATATTTACAAAATTTATTAACGTTTTCGAAATAAACTATGGCCTCATAGTATTACATGATATTAAAATATTTCATTTTATATTTTTCTTAATATGTCAAATTCCATATCTATTAAAGTTTTGAAAACTTACACATTTCTTTATTATCAATGTGGAAAGTTTTTATTATGTGTTCTATTTGTCGTCTGTACATGACCGAAGTATGTCAAAACTTTTTTCCATTACATATCTAGAAATTCTTGCGTTTTGCTATGGTTTTATGAAACAAGTTTTTCGCGTTATCAAGGAATGTTTTACAAACTTAATGCTTTATGCCAAGTTTTCACATATGGGTTTAGACATCATCAAAGAAAATTAGAGCTGAAGTTTTTATTTTTATGACATCCTTAATCGACGCACACCATACACTTTAAATCCTGAATGCAATAATTCAATAACATATAAAAGAGATTGTAAATAAATTGAATTTAATTTCATTAAAGCTACCAAATTTGCTGTTTAATTAGAATTTAATTTGAACATATTAAAAGTTCAATAAATCTGTACAATATTTGTAAAATGCAAATGTCGGACTAATTACGGCATTGTATTGATTCGATTAAATTGGTTTACAACGAATTATATATGGCAGAATTTATTTATTTTTTTTTTGGTTTATGTTCAAATTCTAATAACACTACTCCACTCGTATGGACACTCCATACATCAATTCTATATAAATCTTGGGAGATAATTTTAATAGCATACTCTGTTTTTTTTTTATCGTTTATAAAAAAGGTTATAGAATCTTTTGAAAAGGTCATTCCACCACTATTTAGAATAAAAAAAATGCAGTCCCTAACACAACTAGTTTTCGAAAACGCTATAAATACATATTTGAATTGTCAAAACTATTTATAACATACACGGATAGAAATGATTTGTTTGAATATCTTTGAATGTAATTAAAAAGTAATACGAAATTACCATACGTGTATTAGGAATGAAGTGTAATTAAATTATAATCGAAATTGAATTTATTTTTGTTCACGTGTAAACATTATTATATTATCAAATTTACCATAAATATGTTACAATACCAACATAAAATTTTAATTGCATTTGAGTAAACTTTTTCTTGGCAATTTACTTGGTTAAAACTATGTTTCGAAATACAGAAAATGCTATTGAAATCTAAATACAACGTATGTTCGCAACGGTCGTCTTAATTCGATAATTTATCGACTGACGAAGTTGGCAACGTTGCATTTTCTACCTACGTCATCTTTTGCCATCGTTTGAACATATTGATGTTTAAAAACGAGTTGGGAAAGTTAGGTCACATGGGTAAGTTCGGCCACATGGAGCGGATTTTTATAGTCGGTCGGGCCCGACTATGGAATACCCTACACCTTTGGTGGGGATATTAACCCTCAGAATATTATTCATATATCAGAAATTTACGTCTTAAATCCCCATAATTTAAAAAATTTATTTAAAGTATAAAAAACTAAAAAAAAAATTGAAAAATATAACTGGGCGGACCACGCCTATATTTAAAATTGTGAAAGGCTAATATTTCATAGATTTGATTTTAATAATTTACGGATCAAATTTCCACTATGAAAACCCGGCAAATAATGAAAAAAAAGTGGGCGGATCACGCCCATTTTTGGACCACATATTTTTAGTTGAATTCTAACAATACGTTTTAAATTTTATAACTATACCTTGAATACTTTTCGAGTTATTAGTTCCAAAAGAGTTATATAAAAGTGACTTGTATGGGAGGTGGGCGTGTCCGTTGACCGATTTGGCTCATTTTCAAATTCAGTTCCTACTTTTGGATAAAATACATTGAGACGGAATTTCATCGTATTCTGATCAGTATTTCTCAAGTTATTCTGTATTCGGACAGCAAGACAGCAAGACGGACAGACAGACGGACATGGCTAAACGGACTCGGGTAGTGATGCTGATCAAGAATATATATACTTTTCCATACCGGACACGCCTCCTAAGGGGCGTTACAATATATGCACAAAGTTAATATACCCTGTACCTCATAGGTGTAGGGTATAACAAACAAAAAAGAAATTGGATTTAAATAAATGTATTCTTGCAACATTCTTCTTGTATACGAAGTTGGCACTCGTTGAGCACTCGGTGATCGGCATTTTCTGAGTACGTGTCTTTTGTTGTTCGTTGAGAAAACGTGTTCGCGTCGGTAATAATTTTGTTATTTGTAAATTAAATATATATATAAATTGTGTTACACAAAATAGAAATAGTAACAGAGTATAATATAGTGCAGTATATAATTTCTAAAACTAAAGTGAAAAAACCACAAATAATTATCTGTGTTTCGAATTTCAAACAGAATTTGGCATGTTTTTGTTACAAAAGCCTCCGTGAATTCGCAGCCTATGTGCTGTACTGAGATCAACTGTAACTTTACCAAATATAAAGCGAGCCTGGATCGTCTGGTTTAGCGTCTGCTGGTACTATTGTGCGTTCATTGATGCTGTAACTTGTACTTGCAGTTTTAAACGTATTTTTTATTAATGCATTTAAAAATTTGTATATGAATTCAATTATTATAAATTCCCACTGTGCATGTTTAAAGATTTTTAATAATAATAAATAAAAAAAACAACATTTTATGTTTTTTTTATTTTCAGGATTTTTTTCCAAAAATATTTAAATATGTTTCTATGCAAACATACTACTTTTTGTACTGAAACAACTGATAGGTTTCACTGGAAACATATTTATATTCAGGTCGTTCAAAATCATGTTTTATTTTGAACATATTTTTGTTTCGTTCTAAATATTTATTTTGTTTGGATGTAGTAATTATTATGTTTCCATTAGAACATACTCCATTTTGAGGGGCAACATTAAAATGTTTCCGTGATATTATAATGTATGTCAGAGCTCATTACAACACTGTTCAAGTCTCAATACAACCCTGTTTTTCAAATGATTTATCAGTCAATTATATATTATGTTTACATAAAATTCCAAACATACATGTTAATGACTGCAAAATTATGTTTGGGAGAGCCCTTTTTTTGCAGCGTCTACCAACAATTCTAAATTACTGTGAAGCTATAAAAAATATATATTTGAAATGTAATAATAATAATTTTATAATATTTTATAATAATATATTTTTATATAATAATATATTTTATCTTTTCAGATATGCAAAATTCATCATCGCCGGTGTTTGGGCGATAGCACTGATAACTGCATTTCCAATACCGATTGTTTCGAAATTGATGCAACCGGGACTTTGGCATGAGCAGTGCCACAGGTGAGAATTTTTACATTTTCTTCATTTTATTCACTCTATAAAATAATAAAAAAAAGTAAAAACTCTAAAAAAATAATATATAAAAGAAATGACCAATCGCTGTATAACATTTTACAGCTGGCATATTCATAAAAAAAGTGCAATATACAGATTATACCCTTTGATTGCATGTCGTTCTGCCAATGTTTTGCAAACGAATAGAATAAAAATTCACTGACAGTGTGCATGGCTTAGCATGTGAACCATGCTCAACGATTTATGTTATTAGAACCATGTGTTTTGCAATCAATGACGGGAAATGCATATAACAAAACATTGAATTGCAAATATTCGTTTAAAAAAAAAACAGTGATAAAAATGTGAACAATGCATTCGGCATATTACTAAATGCATAAATACCACAAATATAAAGTGGTTAAAAATGATGTAGAACAAAAAATACAATAAAATTAATGAATTAAAAATGATTTACATTTGTGTAGATTTGTGTTATCCGGTTTCAATGAAATGGTATGAAAACTTTAATTACATTATTGTTTTTATAATTTCTTAGATCCCTAATTCCAATAATTTACTTTACTCAGTTAGTGAAGTTCCACTACCACAATTAGAATAACAATATAAAAAGGAAACTATATTTTAGTAAACAATATGTAAGATATTAAATCATATGGAGAAAACTAATTATATATATAATTAGGGGCTATTACATCTTCTATTCCGGGAATTCTCATTTTAATATTTTTGTTCGAGTTTAATTCATTGAAAATTCATTCATAATTCATTGAAAAATTATCTCAAACGAACTCGAGAAATAACTACCTGGAATCCAATTCCCACACACAGAAAAATCCACTTTTGGCATTAGTTAATTGAACCAACATTTCATTATGGCAACCTAAGTAAATATATTTGTTGTCATTAAAATAAACGTACTTTATTTTACTATAACCAAAAGGTTAGACCGCACAACTGCACATTCGGTTGCCGTAACCTCATGATTGCACTATTCATATTGCTGAAATTGACCTTCGTGCTTTTGTTACGGCAATTGAATGCGTTGTAGTATCAATAATATAAATGACAAACAGCAACCTCATGTCTATCAGCATTTTGAATACATACATACATACATACATACATACATACATACATACATACATACATACATACATACATACATACATACATACAACGTCAAAACTTTCGAAAACAATAGGAAATTTATTAATTAAGTAATTTTGTGATATCGTCACTATCATGCCAAAGGGGCGAATGTGCAATTTTTGACATTTGCGTTTTTTTACATTTTTGAATGTAGTTTATCCTCAAGTATGCTGTGCCAAAATCGCGTGTCATTTTGTTGGGTATTTCTAGCAACAAAATACAGAACCTAAAGGGCGAATTTCAAAAATTGAAAATCTTGTCATGCCAAAAGGGCGAATCTTTTCGTTTTTTCGCCATTACTTTTTATTGGTATAAGATAAAATAGTGGTGTAAAGGCATTTATTATTTGTTTCAAAGCACCTATTGATCTGCATCATTATGTAAAAATATTTTGCCAAACATTTTTCCTGCAAATGGCAAATTAATGTTTAACAAAATATTTTACATTAATGATGCAGATCTATAGGTGCTTTAAAAACAAACAATTAATGTCACTACATTACTATTTTATCTTGCGCTAATAAAAAGTTATATCATAAAAAACAAAAATATTTGCGTTTTGATCAGGGTATAGCCTCACAAAATCCGTATTTATAATTCAGTAGGTTATCCAAATCTAAAGATATTTTGTATACGTTAAAAAAATTGACGAATAAACTAAAATAACAGAAAAAATTAAAGAAAATATAAATTTTTCTAATTTTTAAAGCACTTCAAACTTTAAAATTTTATTTCCCAACATTTTTAAAAATGCCCCTTTGGTATGACAGTGACGATATCATACATACAAATAATAAAATAATAAACTAATTCAATACAAATTGCTCCCGAGCTAGTGAAATATAAAATAAATAAAAATTATGTGACCAATAAATAAAAAATATGTGACCAATAAATAAAAAATATGTGACCAATAAATAAAAAATATGTGACCAATAAATAAAAAAATATGTGATCAATGTTTTATATACATAAATAACTTTTTAAAAATAAAATTTCAACTGGAGGTTTAGAAAAACCCGAGCAAGTGAAATATAAAATAAATAAAAAATGTGTGACCAATAAATAAAAAATATGGGACCAATAAATAAAAAATATGTGACCAATAAATAAAAAATATGTGACCAATAAATAAAAAAAATATGTGATCAATGTTTTATATACATAAATAACATTTTAAAAATAAAATTTCAACTGGAGGTTTAGAAAAACCTAATGCTTACCGACTAGGAGGTTGCAACAACCTCATGCTCCCCGATTTGGCGGTTGCCACAACCTCATGGTCCACGATTTGGTGGTTCCCACAGCATCGTTCTCAACGACTAGGAGGTTTGCCACAAACGTATTTTAAGGTCGTTACAACTACTTTATCAGTTGTTGCCCTAACTGAGATAAGCTTGGTGGACATTCTATAGAAAAACTTAATGCTTACCGACTAGGAGAACCAGAACCCCCGATATATATAGTATATGGAGGTACCACAGCTGAGAATGTCATCAGTTATGGTATTAAGCACAATAGATCTATTCAGGTCGCACTGCATTACGCCGAAGCAATAATAATAAAACCGAATGATTTGGTAGGGAAATTTAGTTGGTTGCCACAACAAATCATTTCTGTGTGCAGCAATTGTGATATTCAAAATTATTTCAGAAATCAAAATGAACAATTAGTTATATGCAAGATTCAGAGACACGTAATGATGGTTGTCATATGAAAAGGTTGATTTAGTATTTTCTGATAAGATTTACATACTATTCGGTCATACTTAGTAGTGCACAGGTTGTGCTTAATTATTCTATTGAAAATCCTCCAGGCCTATATTATCAGAATACTTCCTTCTGATGTCAATTGTGCTCGGTTGTAGCTATCCAAGTATTTTCATTTTATACGCATATATGATGGTCATGCTTCCAAAATGTGTTCTGAAGTTTCTTCATTTTCTAGACAGAATCTACATGTACTATGCGATTGTACACCCATTTTTGTTAGATGTTTTTCAAGTCGGCAGTATTCTATGAATCTTTTTAGGTCGCACGTCCCTACAAAATTTCATTGACTGGCACATTTTGTCTAGTACCAATCATAATAAGTATCTGGTATTAGACTGTTCATCTCGTAGTAACTTCTTGACTACACTGTCACCGATTCCACAAAAAGATTCAGCGCCTGTGAGGCTCCTTCTATTCCCATGTGGCCAGGAACCCATTACATTATTGTTCGTACTGATTTGGTTTGTGCTCACTTTACCCACCCTGCTAAAAAAGGTGTAGTGATGTCAGTTCTAAGAGTACTTTCCTTTTCCGCAATCGGACATGTTCTCATGGCTCCTGTAATACAGGTACAGGTTATCCTTTGAACTTTCTCTAAGGGCGTCTTTATTGTGCGTAGATCGAGGCATCTGTAGGCTTCACGTTATGGTATAATTTTTTTATTTGTAACTTACGTAGAGTGGTTTTTAATAGGGATGCTACAGATGTTAGTTTTACTGATGTGAATACGGATCTTTAAAGTCAAGATCTACATTTAAAAGTGAATAATTTATAAAATAATTTAATCGCTTGAAAAGGTCTATAAAATGAGTACTCAATAAAATACAATTAATAAATCAATTACATGCATTAGATACATAATTGATTATAATTAAATTGAAAATAATAGCTAATCCCTCAATTGAAAACGTAACATGGTCCGTGCTATACTGACATCATGAATCTTCTTAGGTCGCACGTCCCTACAAAATTTCATTGACTGGCACATTTTGTCTTGTACCAATCATAATAATTATCTGGTATTATACTGTTCATCTCGTAGTAACTTCTTGACTACACTGTCACAGATTCACAGATTTTGAAAAATACAAAAATTAGTGGTGATCACAGGTTAATTACGAATATATGCAATGTTTTACCAATTCTATTAAACTGTGAATACGTTAATTGTTTTCCGATGACTTTATTGGTTTTTAAAGCATATCCAAAATTGTTGGTCGGAATTTTGTTTCAATTTGTATCACTGCTTACTATTTTCAATAATCAGAATTCTGATAAAGTCAATGTTATGATTAATCGAAAATCGTAGTTATCAAATTAATTAATTTATCAGAAATTGATTATTCAAAACATTTCCGTACATACACATTTCGAAAATCATAGAATTTTAAATATCATTTTCTAATTTCATTTGGTTTTTAATGAATTTGAATTATTTTAATTAGCTAAAACATGGAAATAATTAAGTAAAACCATTTTGAATTACCATAACACTAATACTGTCTTTTCAATTATATTTTTTTCTTTTTTTATTTTATGTCAACCACAGATACATTTGCCGCGAGGAGTGGCCCTCCAATGAACAGTATTATTACTATACGTTGGCGTTGTTTACGCTGCAATTCGTGGTGCCGCTGGCGGTGCTCATCTTCACCTACACACGCATTGCGCTCGCGGTATGGGGCAAACGGCCACCCGGCGAGGCGGAGAACTCGCGGGACCAACGAATGGCAAGGTCCAAGCGCAAGGTAAGTACATGTCTAAATTTAATTTTATGTATTTGAAGATTAGGCAAAGTTAAAAAAAAATATATACTTTATTTTGAATAGCATTTGATTTAAGCGCTTGAACAAAAAAAAACTTCAAAGTTAAATAAACAAAATGTTTTGATTAACATTTTGAGTTCGCAGAAATGTTGGCGTTAAACCTTTTATTCAATTACATAATTATTTTGATCCTTTTCATCGTGTGACGCTCACTGGCTGATGTCTTTGGTGTCGCAAAACTTTTTTAATTTTCTCAAATATCCAGACAATGTGAATGACAAGGATGACTGAGTACGTGTGAGTTGATTTAACGAAAGTGCTTTTTTTTTGGTACACTTCTTGTCAAAGTTATGAAGTAAAATATGTATTATTTTTAATGCTCTTCCCTGGAAATGAATTTTCAACAAAAGTCATTATAAGATAATATTAAACCAGTCAGTTTAAGAAGTGTTAGGGGTACGAAATGGTATATGGTAGACAATAAAAGTTTATTTTTTTCTAAAAAAAAACATTCAGTTATAATTTATATAACAGAACAACTTTCAGATATTCATTTGGTAATCAGTAAAATATGTTCTGAATCTGCAAATTTCATACTTTATGCCATTAATTATACGAAAGTTGTGCATTCAGGGTTGATTAATTGAAACTACATTTTTGGTGATTATTGTTTGTTCTCATTACTATTTTCCCCTTCATACAAATTAATCTTAATAATAAATCATAATTAAAAAAAAGTCACCGAATCCTTGCATGAAACCATAATCAATATTATGTTCAACTGCTCATCAACCGCATCAGTCTTTGTAAACATAAATCTTTTTACAATTTTCATAATGTAATCTGATTATATAAATTATTTGGCTTCTGTTCTGTGGTAAATCTCTCAAATAATTCTCACAGTAATTCACAAAATAAGTCCTTAGACAATCAGCGCTTAGTTTGATTGCAGAAAATTCAAACATTTCCAGACTCCGCACCAAAAATGCACCATTCAACGACTGTAACTTGAGCAAAACTTTTGTTCACTGACGGTGCAGTGAGTTTTTGACAATTCTCTGTGCGGTAGAATAAACTTTTAGTGTCTGGTACTCAGCAATGATTGTTAACTGATTTTGTCTCGTACACAAAATGCCACTTGAACTGGACTGTGAATGACACCAACTCTTCTCGTACTTATTCATTGTTTGGTCTACAACTGAGAATGGTTTGAATTTTGAAGTGCCATTTTGCATTGTATGTCTGTCTGTTTGCATTCAAAGTAGTTCGAACTGCAACTGAAAAGTTCTGTTCAATGCTACAATTTGCACTACAAATTGAGTGAATTTCACTGTTATTTATTTTGTTTTATTTGAATAATACTTTGCGATTTTACAATATAAATCAGCTGATAATAGGGATATTTAAGAGAAAAATTTGTTATTATTAGTGAAGATTAAGAAGTGAATTTATTTGAAATTTTAGAAATTAATTATTTATTGTACAAATCACTTAATTCGGTCGAGTCGTCCAATCTTCATTCAGTTGTGTAGAAAAAATTTCAAATTTTCTCTAAAAACTAAATTTTTCATTTAAAATTCAATTTTTCACTATAATACAAATTTTACTAAAAGTTCAATTTTTCATTAAAAATTCAATTTTTCACTAAAAATTCAATTTTTCACTAAAAATTCAATTTTTCACTCAAAAATTCAATTTTTCACTAAAAATTCAATTTTTCACTAAAAATTCAATTTTTCACTAAAAATTCAATTTTTCACTAAAAATTCAATTTTTCACTAAAAATTCAATTTTTGACTTAAAATTCAATTTTTCATTAAAAATTCAATTTTTCACTAAAAATTCAATTTTTCACAAAAATTTCAATTTTTCACCAAAAATTCAATTTTTCACTAAAAATTAAATTTTTCACTAAAAATTAAATTTTTCACTAAAAATTCAATTTTTCACTAAAAATTCAATTTTTACCAAAAATTCAATTTTTCACTAAAAATTCAATTTTTCACTAAAAATTCAATTTTTCACTAAAAATTCAATTTTTCACTAAAAATTCAATTTTTCACTAAAAATTCAATTTTTCACTAAAAATTAAATTTTTCACTAAAAAATTCAATTTTTCACTAAAAATTCAATTTTTCACTAAAAATTCAATTTTTCATTAAAAATTCAATTTTTCACTCAAAATTCAATTTTTCACTCAAAATACAATTTTTCACTCAAAATTCAATTTTTCACTCAAAATTCAATTTTTCACTAAAAATTCCATTTTTCACTATAATACAAATTTTACTAAAAGTTCAATTTTTCACTTAAAATTCAATTTTTCACTAAAAAATCAATATTTCACTAGAAATTCAATATATCACTAAAAATTCAATTTTCACTAATAATTCAATTGCACTTAAAAATTAAATTTTTCATTAAACATTAAATTTTTCATTAAAAATTCAATTTTTCACTTAAAATTCAATTTTTCACTAAAAATTCAATTTTTCACTAAAAATTCAATTTTTCACTAAAAATTCAATTTTTCACTAAAAATTCAATTTTCACTAAAAATTCAATTTTTCACTAACAATTAAATTTTTCACTAAAAATTCAATTTTTCACTAAAAATTCAATTTTTCACTAAAAATTCAATTTTTCACTAAAAATTCAATTTTTCACTAAAAATTCAATTTTTCACTAAAAATTCAATTTTTCACTAAAAATTCAATTTTTCACTAAAAATTCAATTTTTCACTAAAAAATGTAATTTTTCACTAAAAAAAAAATGTAATTTTTCACTAAAAAAAAATGTAATTTTTCACTAAAAAAAAATGTAATTTTTCACTAAAAAAAAATGTAATTTTTCACTAAAAATTCAATTTCACACTAAAAATTCAAATTTTCACTAAAAATTCAATTTTTCACTAAAAATTTAATTATTCACTAAAAATTCAAATTTTCACTAAAAATTCAATTTTTCACTAAAAATTCAATTTTTCACTAAAAATTCAATTATTCACTAAAAATTCAATTTTTCACTAAAAATTCAATTTTTCACTAAAAATTTAATTTTTCACTAAAAATTCAATTTTTCACTAAAAATTCAATTTTTCACTAAAAATTCAATTTTTCACTAAAAATCCAATTTTTCACTAAAAATTCAATTTTTCACTAAAAATTAAATGTTTCATTACAAATTTAAATTATAAAAAAATGTCTACTAAAAATTCAATTTTTCACTAAAAATTCAATTTTCCACTAAAAATCAATTTTAAAAAACATAAAAATTAAATTTTTTAACTAAAAATTGAAATTTTCAGTATAAATTCAAATTTTCACTAAAATTCTCTTAAACTTTAATTTTTCACTAAAAATTAAATTATTCAGTAAAATAATGTTTTCACTAAAAATTCAAATTTCTACCTAAAACTAATTTTTAACTAAAGTTTTTATTTAAATTTAAAAAAAACCTCATTAAACTATGAATTTACCAATTAAAAAATAATAATAAAATAATATTAAATTTTTAATAAGAATAAAATTCGGATCAAAAATTAATTTTTTCAGTAATATTTTTCAATTCATTTTTTTTTTGTCTAAATATGAAAATATTAAAATTCATAAACAGCACCCTGTATATCGGCTTTTAATAAAATACAACAGTGCACTGCTGCATATGTTTAAGCATTAAATTTACGATGTGTGTCGCATAACAAAAAACGACAGCAACGAGCAAAACATGCAGCATTTCAGACAACAGCATCTGCTAGTGTTTTTTTTTGCAATTGTTTGGCTATGTAAATGATCGACCGTCCGTCCGTGCATCCAACCGACCAAACGTCTGACTCAACCCTGCTTTTGCCGCCTGCAGCTCATACATCGCGCATTCAAATGCTTTGCCGCGCCTCTGTCTCTTTTCATTATTGGTTCCAATGCAATTATTTCAAGATGTAATTCGTGCGGCGCCACTTTACAGCAGATGCAGGAAATACTTAGCATTAACTTAACCCTTGTGCAGCGTCATCAACAAATGACTTGGCCACGAAATTGTGCACATTTAAATGGGTTTTTCTCATTGTCTTTTGGAATACTAAGTAGCATTAAATGGTGTCCGGACATTGCGTCCACTGACATAATCCCCAATTAGAAATTCGTTGTTATGACCATGGCATAGTCAGTCGTCAATTTTGAATTCGAATTGGGTCGTAATCCCGAAAATAAAAAGTATCGGAAGTGATGTCTGTTTTAGTTAATAACTTTTTACTTAAGGTTTCTTTTTTGTATTCCTAAAGAAAGAACAAAAAAAAAAAAAACAAAGAATAAGATTAAAACTACTTAAATATAATTTGAAAGTTAGAGCAATAATATCACTACAGAAAAAAATAATCCATCCAATCCATTTTATACCACATGTTCATGTGCTGGTATGATAAAAAAAACGTATTTATCGGTCATGTTCCCATTTTTGATCGAATTTCATATAAAATATGCAAACGGTTTTGATTTAGATGTCTCAGTACAATTGATCTTTTTTTAATTAATTCCATCCTTTGATTTGACTTTAACGATTTGAATTTGTTTAAAAATCACATGTCGAAAGCCGGAATATGGCCGTGTATTAAATTTTCAATTCGCAGCGAAATAGAGGGGGCGGTGAATTTCATTACTTTATGTTGTAGGGAAAACATAAATTCTTCATAAAACAGTAGTCAAAGTGCTGCCACTCGTTACCACCATTTCATAAATTTCAAAATGTTCCAAATTTTCCATGCATTTTTATTCTATTTTATCGCAAAACTTTCATACCATAAAAAAGATTTCTTTCTTAATATACTTTGTTTGAAAATGCTCACAATACAATGTCGAGTTAACAGCTTTTCTAAAAATCTTTTTGGTTTTAATGTCCGACCATTCCCCGAATTTAATATTGGATGTTTCAACGATCACGATGGTATCAATTTCTTCGATTTTTCAGAGATCAAACTTTCGACTTTTGTGCACCTAGATTTAACATCCTGTGGTACTATTATCTGATTTAAACAAATTTAAAATTCAGTTCCCGGTTCTAATCTATAAGTATTATATTTAAATAAGTTATGTACATATATTACAAATAAGTTATTTTTATGGAAAATATATTCATTTCAGTAAAATTAAATCGTAAATATGGAAATTCGATTTTACCGATTGAAGTTAGTTGGTACAAGTAACTTTTTCATTCTTCCAACCTCATGCCAAATGAGGATTTTTCTGTGTGTACGAACTTTGATGTCCCATTTTTCCATATTCTGATTTCGCTGAAAATTCTCCACATAGATTTTCTCATTCAATCAGTGAAAAATTAATCATAAAATTTATCAAAATCATAAAATACATTGTCAGTTTAATGTACATTTTAAAATTTATGACAAAAACTACTAACCGCTCCAAAGGAATAAATTTGGTTATTACAAATCATATTTTTATTATTTTAACATCAAAGGAGAATTTTTAATTAACGGAAAACAGTATCGTTATATCCAAGAACTGAATCTCAAACGAATAACGATTTCGATTATCTTCTTTGTACGGTTCCAAGAAACGATTTAGATTTGGTTTTTTGTCCATATTTTCAAGGTATGGAACAAAAATCCTGGCATATATTCACTACATACTTTTTAATTTCAATATACTTTTCAGTTAAATTTTTAAGTTTTTGCATTTTTGGACGAGCCCCCATTTGCGGTTTGCCTTTTGTTATTCGATGTAGTTTTATTTTTTTTTTATAATTTCTTCAAGTATATAATTAACAATTTTATTAGTGTTGATAGTGTATTAATTTTGAACTAACTTTTTATTTTTCTATTTGAAATATTATTTGAATTATTTATCTCTTTGTTCTTTTTTATTTTAACTTTGTTTTGTCTCTACAGTACACACAGAAAAATTCTCTTTTGGCATGAGGTTGGAAGAATGAAAAAGTTAGTTTTACCAACTAACTTCATTCGGTTAATTCGAATGGTTTAAAAATTTGCTGGCGGAACTGCCATATTAGCCTATACACTTGAAATATTGGTCTATGCACACACCTAATGATTCTAAATCTGCACTTAATTGTTCTAAAACAGTTCGAAATTGGTTGCAGTACAAACTACAACGCTTTACGTTTTGACAATAACAACCGACTAAGCGGTTCAAAGAATCGAATAAGTTGGTTGGGCAAAGAGTTGGTTGACGTAACAAATATCTACTCTGTGTATGCATTCGTAAGTATCGTCCGTCCGTAAATTCCTGTCCTACAGAAATAATATATATAAATAGTTTTAAATAAATTAAAATTTATTTAACTAAAATTGAATTCAATTAATTTTTCTAGTTAGTTTTACTATTTTAAATAATTTTTTAAAATTGGTAATAACTCGAAAATCGTTGCTGAATCTCGGTTCTTTTCAGAATTTTTATTTCGGTTTTGATGTAAAAAATGAAACGGTTTTGAACGGATATCGGTTGTGGTTACAGTTTTATTCCCTGGTTATGTGACTCGTTAATAGTAGAGATGAGCGCGTGCCAATCTCCGTGCGTGTTAGTTTTTGTCATACTCGTGCGTGTCCGTGCCTTTAAAATCAATTTCTACTCCAATTTAAAAAGCCTTTTTCTTCTAGCATCTGAAAATACAAATTTCGTGTTATTTTAATCAGCGACAAATACACTTTGGAATAACAGTGTCGGTTCCACACATTTTTTAGTAACGGTTCCGATTCTGGTTCTTCCGACAGGTTCCAATTCCGGAGAAGTTCCGATTCAGAGAATAGAACAGTACCAAAGCTAATTTTTGAATTATTTATAATAAGGGACCGTAAAGAACCGTTACCGCAATGGATTTAAGAAATGTTTAGAACCGGAACCGTTATTTTTTAATCTTGGGACGAGAACAGTCACCGATATTCCAACAGTTTTAATCCCTCTCTGGGATCGCCAAGAACCGAAATTGTTACTGGAACCGTTTCGATATTTGGAACTGGAATCGGAACCGTCATTAAAAAATGCGTGAAACTGGAATCGGAACCCACATATTTTTTTTTTTTAGTTTTTCATATGATTCCTTGCTTTTTCCGTATTTTATCGTGCTTCTCGTGCGTGCCTTTAAATTTAGTCGTCGGACTCGTGCTCGTGCGTGTCCGTACCATTAAAGATAGGCAAGCGCCAATCTCTAGTTCAAAGTATTGGACTGTTATTGTAATCAAAAAATTGTATGACCGATTTTTTGCTACTCATTGCCAAAACAGTTTCTTTAAACTAATAGATTTTAGTATTGAAATAATGAACAATTTGATGTGCGTCAATCATGTTATTTGTTCTAGCAACCGAATATGATGTTATCTCAATTAAATTAAGTTTCAAACAAATGACAAATAACGTTTCTTCCTTTGAACATATTCTTAAGCTATGTCATACAAAATATACAGTTCTACTTGATTAGTTTTAAATTTAAAATTTTGTTGTCATAAAATATTTTTCTCACTGCATATTCTCCAAATGCAACCACATCAATCGTATGTTTTAAACAACATGAAGTAACAAGAAAAAATTTGTTTAAAATATAAAATAAAATTCATAAATTTCAGAGATTCCTCCTTGACGTACAAGATGTACGTTAACGAACTACGTAACAACTTGTCAAACCGGAGACATTGTTGTTGTCAATTGAATCAATGTTGCAGAGGTTTCTTTATTTCGTCGTATCGTGGTACCATGGTCGTTGCAGCTGGCAGGCTCTGCGGCAACGGTTGCATCTTCATCGATGGCCACTTGGCTGCTGCGCCAATATCAGTGGGCTTGCAGTCCGTTGACTCCTACGAAATTTTTGATTTGAGTGAGATATTGGGTATGGGGTTTAATGGACACAGTGGAGCAAATACAAATTTGGTTAAATGTATAAAATTTATAAAAAATAATGTTCTTTATTAAAAAATAAATAAACTCGAATTTATGTAATACAAAAATTATTTAATTTAAATTTGTTATAATTCTTAAGATTTATCATAATGTATAAAATCTTCGCACTGTCTACCTCACTGTCATCAGTATGGACTTTGCAGATGTTTTTGCTAATTGAAAAAACAAAAAAAAAACATTTCGATTTACAGCAACAGTGGCAAGTGACCATCTTGAAGCAATCAGTTCGGTGTAATCAGGTTCGTTGTTTTTGGACATTTTCCTCATTCCTGCGACTCCTGTCTTGGGCTGTTGGCATCTTCATCCATTCACTTTTCAATTTTCCACGCATAGACATCAACAAATTTTTGCAATTTATCGTTGCCAGCTACTTTTGGCTAACTCATAATTTTGCATTTGTCGTTTTTTTTTTTGTTGATTGTTTTTATTTTCAGAGTCCTCCAACAATTTCCTTGTCTTGCCAACTGCAACTGCAGGTTCAGCTTTCATTTGGTAATCAATGTGATTAGCTGATTGTCGCCAATCGTTGTTCACACACGGCGTAAATTTTCGAAAGTACAAAAACGGCACGTTAAACCGCAAATAATTGCGACAACTATTTGTTAACTTTCGCAAGAGCATCCTCAAATATAAATATAAATTAAAATAATATACGTTTTAACTTTGGCTCATTATCTTATCAACACCTAATGCGTTTAATTGCGTTGGATGGAGATAAAACATCAACTAATGTTGCAGTAATTGCAGCAAAACATCTGTCATAGATAGAAGTCACTATGACTAAAGGGAATTAGATTACAATTAAATATTAATGAAATTCCAGTGCAAACTGCGGTATTAATTACGTTGATATGTATATCAACTTCTGGCTCTAATTATTTACTTCGCAATGATGATAGATTTACTATGACCCAGTTGAAAATGTTTTTTTATTATAAAAGCATTTATTGATACATATATGGATAGAAACGATTTGTTTGAATATGCTTGACTTTAAATAATTTCCATTACAATTGAATTATTAAATTATTTAATTCTGTTCAGATTGTAATAATATTACAATTTAATTATATATTTGAGAAATTTTCACAAACAAATTTACGAGCACATCTTAGCACTTTTGAATAAAAACTTATAGGCCCTTATGCAATATAAATCCGTTCGCGTGCTTCACTTTTAATGAAAGCCGTCCAAGATATAGGTTGGTTACGCTTTATTGGTTCAAAAATATAAAGAATAGGGTTATTTATAAAATATTTATTGAATAAGTGAAGTGAAGCTATTTTTGTATGACATAATATTTTAATATAATAATAATAATAGATTGGCACAACAGTTCTATAAGAACTTATGCCGAGCTCTCAAACCATTTTGAGCTGTGCGTATTATATATGTAATCAAAGTGGTGGGACCTACAGTTTATTGCCGAATCCGAACGGCGGGTGAGAGATTTTCATAGGCAATGTTTTACTCTCGTAGGTTTGCCATTTACTGCCAAGACGTAGCGCGGCATAGAAAAATGTTTCTATGAAAAGATGTCAAATGACATACCTTAAAATCATTGCTATTAAATTATGTTGTCAAAAAAAAAATCAAACCAGAAATTTCTCAAAAGCCGCTCCATACCATCGAATAGATTTTGTTGTTGTTTAAATTATGATAATGAATTATTTTTTGAAGATAAAATTGAAATAATATCTTAAAAGTTGTCTTTAAGAAATGGTGTTTTTTTTTGTACAATTAAGCCTAGAAGTCTAAATTAAGTGTTGTAGGAAACTAATTTCCACATTTTTTTTTAAAAAGTTTTTACTATTAAGTTATTTGTTGTACGGGCTCATGGTCCAATTAAAAATACTCTTTATATGCATTTTAATTTGTATACGTCTAATATTTCGGCCTTCGTCGAAAGCCATCTTCAGGGATTCTGTCAAAGATGTAACATATTAATAAACTTATACTATATTTTATATAACCGATGTCTAAACTTACAGAAATTTTAACAAACATACATATAACATATATATATAGTTTGGCGCTACAGTCCTGTATAGAACTTCGGCCGAGCTCTCTCACCATTTTGAGCTGTGCGTGTTACATTTGTACTCATAGTGGTGGGACCTACAGTTTATTGCCGAATCCTAACGGCCGGTGAGAGCTTTTCATAGGCAATGTTTTACTCTCGTAGGTTTGCCATTTACTGACGAGAGGTAACGCGGTATATAAAAATGTTTCTATGAAAAGATGTTGTTAGCCCAAGTCCAGACTTGAACCGGGGACCTTTCGGCTCGCAGTCCAACGCACTAACCACTGAGCTACCGCTGCTACATATAACATATACTTTTGAATAAAATTTCACACAGTTTTTTACGAATACGACAATTAACAACTTGTCATTGCACCGTCTGAGTCCTCACTAACTATTTGAAATCCTTTGTCTTCTAAGTGTCTGTATATATGTGCGCATTACTCCCTGTCCGTTTTGTAGTTTAATCTTTCTTCGTTCAGTGTGTTAATAATGTGGAGCATTTCCAGAGTGTACCTTCGGAAGTAGTTCGGCTCCTGTTGCAAAACGTTGACGTTTTCGAAGTCTGGAGAGTGTCCGAGTTTTCCACAATGAGCGGCTAGTGCTGTTTTCTGCTCTATCGGTTTGCCTTGTGATCAGATTTATGCAAAGAAATTCTTATCCTAAATTTATTCTTTGTCTTCCCAACATATGTTTTATTAAATATATTGGACACATCACCTTTGCATCGAATTCTATATATCAAGTTAGCTTTATCAAAATTGTTTGTCCCGATTTTTGCATTGCTGTATAATTGTCTTTAATGCTATTTGATATTTATCTTTGTCGTATATGTCTTATTTTATAATCCTCTCCGATAGTCCATTTATACATGTCATTGATTTGTATATCTTCGGCTTCTCACAATTTTGAGCTGTGCGTGTTATATTTGTATAGAAAAATGTTTCCATGAAAAGATTTTGTTAGTCCCAGTCCAGGTTTGAACCGGGAACCTTTCGGCTCGTAGTCTAACGCGCTAACCACTGAGCTACCGTAGTTTATGATTATGTTTATAATAATTTTAAATTAAATTCTTTATCGTTTACTTGGAAAATCCTTTTTTGTGCAATATTGTCCTGATCTTTTCGATGTTGTCCTTGTGAAACTCATTGTTGCTTATTTCTAAAACCCTTCTAATAAAATTATTCGCCCTGTTGAATATTAATTTCCTTGGGTGTCTTGAGTTGAAATTAGTTAATCGTCCTGATGCGGTGGGTGTCTGGTACCAGTTAAGTGTTAAATTGTTTCCTTTTCGTATTACTAATGTGTCCAAATAAGGTAATTTTCCGTTAGTCTCCTCTTCTTTTGTGAATTATATATTTCGATGAAATGAAATATATAATCGTATATCTTGTCCAGTTTTGTTATTGCGAAAAGGTCGTCTACATATTTTGTTGCCAATCTTGGTTTTGTTTCCAGTGCGTTTAATGATTTGTCTAGTAATTCTTCCATGAGGATGTCACCTATTACTGGAGATGCTGGGGATCCCATCGGCATTCATTTGTGATGATTATATTTAATTTTTTGTGTTCCATTTATTTTCTATTACTTTTTTTACTATTTTTGAAAATAACAATTTTTTTTTTTGATATTTTTTAAATAGTTTTACACATTTGGTACTCAAAGTTCCGGTCGGGACGGATTTCAATTAGCTGTCAAAATTGTTCTTGAATTACTGAAAATTCTATGTTTAACAGGGAATGCAACTCTTAAATAAAATTCGTTAGTTTAATATGATAACAAATGTATTTTTTTGGTACCTTTACAAAAAATTCCTTACAAAAATGAATATCTCTTACGAAATATTTATGAAAATTGATATATGAGTTTAATTCAATGCATCTACACTGGGCCGACTCTGTATACTATACCCTTTCCCTTTTTTTTATTTGACTTTTCCGTGTTTTCTGTTTCTTTTAGTTTTACGAATATCAAAATATAAAATATACAAATTGATCGTTATGAAAAAAATCTTACATTAAGGTCCAAATGTCATATTCACTATTTTTTTGTCTGTAAATTTTAACGACATTGGGTCGATTTGATGAAGAGCTATAGAATAGATATAGAAGTTTTAAAACTGTGAAAAGTTTGAACCAAGTATAAACTGCCACTGAAAAACTAGACTAAATAAGTACACAATAATTTCATTGATATATGTTGACATTTTTTGAGAAATTAAAAGAAAAAAAATGTATAATAAAAAATTTTATTGTGTGCGGAAATTTCAATATTAAATTAGTAATCTTAAAGTTTATAAATATTTGTAAAATTACAGTATGGTTCAATATGCATTTATTAAAATGATTGATGTGCTTCATATTTTCCAACTGGGTTCGTGAGACGTGTAATAATGTCTGTGAGAACTGCATCTTGGACATGTTCTGCGGCACCGACATCTGCATGTAGATGTTTCTGACGATTAGATTCCTCTCACTTTATTGTCAATTGTGCCATGTCGATTACGCAATCAAATTAGCATTTTAACGCAATTCATCTTGGTCGGGCATTGTCTGTCTTGCTCTTTTGTTCTGCTCCTCGCTGCTCTGCACTGCTCTTCTTTGCTCTTCGTTGTTCTTCGCTGTTCTTCGCTGCTCCTCGTTGCTCCTCGCTGCTCTTGTCTGGTCTACTCTACTCCGGTCTGGTCTTTTGTAGGGGTCGAAAACTTTAGGCACGCTACGGTGCTGTCTGTGGCTGTCGTTTTTATTGTTCGTTGCATGACTGCAAGCTTGACTCAGTCAATAATTCATACGGGATGACATGGTGTTTGAGTGTTGTATCTGGTGAAAATGTTGTTGAATGCGTTGGTGCAAGCGCTGCATTCGGCAGTCACTGGCTGAGTTGTGTGTGAGACATTAATGGTTACAGTGGCGCTGTGGCTAATGAGCAAATGTGGCAAAGTTACGACGCCTCACAGACGTGGTTCACATGCAAAATTCATGCAAAACTCACTGAAGAAACGCGGAGATTCCCCAATCATGGGACGTAACATGTCAAATGTGAAGATATATTACATATTCACTGTATGTATTGAAAGTTGTTGTTGTTATTAAGGCAATGAAAATACTATTAATTATGAATAGAATAATTGCATACAAATTCAGTCATGTGTCAATAACTAAAATGACCGTCTATATTTTTCATGCATTTTTTAGAACCCGAATGTCATACCAAAAATGGTGCTACATACAGCACTGGGTCAGTGAGTGAACATCAATTGCAGTATCGTCTCCGTTCCTTTCACTTTTGTAGAAATCGTCTTACAGCAGCGACGATCGCGTCTATTTTAACTGCCCGTCTTGAGGCTTACGTGAATCTATAGCTGTTTTTTTATGTGTTTTTACAGTTTGTTCATTTTTTGTTTAATTTTTTCAAATTCTAGTCTATTAATTGCGCCATTGGCTAAATGTATTCGACGTGGAGACAGTCAAAACGTCGATGTTGGCATCATCAGCATCATCATAATCATGCGCTGTCGCATGGCTAATAATGTGTGTTCGTTGCCAATTTTAAAATGACTGCCTCAAGCCAAAATTAATCGCAATCTGTAAGCGAAAAAGTTGATCTCTGAAAAATCAAGACTCTTTAATTATTCTTAATTTGAGTTTAACTCTTTTTTTTAATACTATTTTTAATTAGTTATTAAATATAATGTTTTATAATATAAAAATAAACATTTTTTTATAAATTTGTTATTGTAATCAATTTTTTTCATTCATGTATTTATTATAAATTTTAATTTTTTAAAACAACAGCTAAACATACAACTAAAATTAAAAAGAAAAATATTTTTGTGAAAAATAATTAAAAAATTTTTTTTTTTTTTAAATATTTTTTTTTCGTAAAAATAAATTTGTCCAAAAAAAAATTATTTCGGGTAAAAAAATTTGACCGGATTTTTTTTTTTTATTTTCGAAATAGAAAAATTGTTCGTAAAATAATAATTTGATTGAAATTTTGTTTGATGAACAGCATTCTTCAATATGATGTACATCATAGTAATGAAAAAGTGAACACATCATATTGATGAAATTTGTTCATCAAACCTTATTAATTGAAATATCATAAATGTTATAAGAATTATAAATAATATTTTGATTGAAATTTCGTTTGATGAACAGCATTCTTCAATATGATGTACATATATCTTGTATTTTATGTATTTGTCCATTAATATGATGAAACGTACTCTTCACATAGAGTTCATCATATTGAAGAACACTTTATCGGTCATTCATTATATTGATAATGAATTCATAACATTGATGTTTTGTAGTTATCAATATTATGAATTGTTCTTAAATACAATGAATCATGACGAAATTCATCAGTATGATGATGATTTTTTCTCTGTGTAGCCATCAGTAACCTATACTTTAATCGCACCCAAACTACGCCAAAGGTCCTACAGGTTTCTTTTACATAAGACAATTTTTCACGAAAAAAAGAGAAAATCTATTGAAAACAATCTATAAACGAATTAAATTGTCGAAAATACCAAAAATAACACAAATCTAGTGACTTTCATCATTTCTAAAATAAAAACCACAGGTTGCTGTCTGCCTTTAAACCTTAAAGAAAAAAAAAATCATCCCATGACTTGGATCTCGCACGATGCATCGCGACCCATGGAAGTACACTGATCAACGAGCACATAATAAATTCAACATTTGAACGTCAACACGACAATTTTTACTACCATGTGCCCGAATTCAAAAAAAGGGTAAAACAAAACATAAAATTGCTTCAAGCTCTTGGCACTTTGCTGATACAGATATGAAAAACACATTTTTTATGGCGTCATCAAGTAGAGTCCCTCCGTTGTTGGTGGACAATCGTTGCCACAAGTTCCACAAATCAAAGTGCCAGAGCAGATGCTACACTTGCATCGTGTATTCAGCGCAACCACCTACCAATGGAAGCAATATACATATTTAACCCCCCTTTCCACCACAATCCATTGTATGCGGAAGCTACATGTGTAGCGTTTGTAGTCTGTACTGTTTACGTCACTCTGGGGACCTCCAAAGCGGTACTAAGCTTCGAGACAGACGAACCAAGTCGAGTCGAGCCCAGACAGCAATTAACTCAACTTTAAGTTAACTTTAAGTTGGTTGCATGTTATTGTTTCAGTTTCAGTTATTTGTGTGTTTTATTGCTGTCGTCGTGGTAATGCTCTCGTTTTACAATCTTAGGAAATATATTTTATGAGAATTTGTAGAAATGAGAAAGGCTACATTGTCTGAATGAGCCATTTATTTGTCTTGAAGATATGAGCAGCAGCAGCTGCTTTTGGCAAAACTATATAAATACTGACATTGTTGCAAGTGAGGCTAATAATAGCTAAACTTTGACACTTCTTCAGGTTTTATTTGGTATTTAGCAGCTCTTGAAAAGACAATTACCACATTTATAAAATTCCACTTAAATATATAGTAGCCTCAAAATCAGATAATATCGCATTATTTCAGTTGCTTAATAGTTTCAAATTTAAAACAAATTGAAGATTCTCTTGTAATACTAGCTCTATACATACATCTCAATCTGTATTAATGCTATATAATAGCTGTAATAAAAAGCTCACAAAAACTTTTGAAACTTGTCGGCTATGACCAACAGTTTTCGCCTACTGCTTGTGTGTGGCATTATGAGAATGACCACACAAAAATTGGGTTAATATGCCTCAAAGTGGCATATTTACCTACCGTGCAACTCATATTCAGATATATAGTTAAAACACTCGAACATAAAACAGTTCATTAAGCCAAAGTTACTGCATTCATTAATGTTGCCACTTAATTTGAAAACTTAATGTTCATTCGAAATATAAATAGATATTTCGTATGCGTTGATTTGAGTTTGGTACTTGTTTGGCTAATGTTGGATGCACCTGCGTGTAATTAGATGTCTCCTCATCAAACTGAATGATGACAAGACATGAACTGAACATGTTTGATTTCGAATGGCAAATAATAAGTAATCAATTCAACTCATATTAATTTACGTGTTTGAACTGGTTTAAGAAACAATACTTGACATATGCCACGTGATTCTAACAGTCTCGACTTTTTCACTAAATAAATTTAGTAATACAAACAATTGTTAGTATAATGTTAAAGAGCAACATTTATATGATTGTGGCAATCGTGTAACATGTTTAAAACAGTAATGTTAAGTCCAAAACGTGAAGTACTCAACTATTTTATTTACTTAACATTTTTGTACTTATAACTGTAGACAATCATTAACATAATAATAGCATTATTGCAGAAAATATTTTAAAAATTATTATTAAAAATGTTGATAGTCATCAATCATTCTGATAATAATCGATTGATGATTATCAGAATGATTGATGACTATCAACATTTTTAATAATAATTTGGTACACTATTTTTCACAATCTATATCAGAAATGACTGTTTACTTTTTAGCTATTTTTAAAAGCTTATTTTAAAAAAAAATCTTTTTGATTTTTGTTTTCGTAGTAGGGGAAAGGTCCGTAGGTTGGGCCGGTCCGTAGGTTGAGCCGGTCCGTAGGCTGGGCCACCGCTATTTTTTTTGTTTTTTTACACTGGGCCACCCATTTTCTCATTACTGGAAGCCCTCACAAAGGTTTTCCTAGCATATATGTAATTGCTCAAACACATGTTTCATATCTTTTAATTTAGAGTGTGAAATCAACACATTTTTAGTTAATTTTGAATGATTTTTCAATTTATGATTTTCGGTTCACATTGACGTATAAAATATCAAATGTAACCATAAAAGTTTCTTCTATAAAATATAGCCCATTAAATGAACTTTAAATTGGTATATATTATTCCACTAACATGCACACAAAATGTTATTGAGGAAATACAAAACTATGTCCAACCTACGGACCTTTCCCATATGAATTAGATATCTGCACAAAATATGCACAACTACACTCTACAGTATTAATCGCATTTTGCAATCGCAGTCTACTGTATTCGCCTGCGACTTCACTTTACTGCAGTATTTGTTTCGTTGGTATCAAGTACTGTCAACACATTTTTACAAAACATTCGTTGTTTTAAAAATCAAAACCAAGTGACAATACTGTCGCTCCACATGCAACGAATACAGTGAGTGCAGCGAGTAAGCGCAACGAGTAACTAGTTAGAAGACGAACATTGAAAACAACAACAGTTCTGCAGTTCGGCGTTGCACGACAATAATGATGTTGTCGGTATTTATGTGTTTAACAAAAATACAACAAACATTATTTTGAACGACAAAAACAAAATCCAATAAAAAAAAAAAATTTCTCAAAAAATTAAAAAAAAAAATGTCGATTGATAAAAAACTTAATATAAAAATCGACAAAAACAAAATCCAACAACATTTTTTTTTCTCAAAAAATTAAAAAAATTTTCGATTAATAAAAAACTTAATATAAAAATTTCAAAGGTATAAGAAAATCGTTTAATTTGATTCTCTTATAAATTTTTCTATATTAAAGAAAATTACTTAGAATGGTACAAAATGTAAAATGCACCGAGTATGTGCATTTTTGTTGCACATAATTATAGACCTCTTCAGTACAACTACATCTTGCTTGTATTTTGTTTTGACAGTACTTGGTACATTCATTTGATTTTCAAGCATAGAGTCGGCGACAGTAGACAATATGTTTTGAAGTAGCATTTGTGCAGATGTCTAGTATGAATAACACAGCCATTTGAAAGGTTTTTTTTTAACAATTTTCACTACGTATTGCACTTCATCTGTCAATTATGCAAGAAATACCTTGAATTGGGGTACATAACAGAATCAATGAACTTCAATTTTTTAAATGGTAGTTAGTACACGTTAACATGAATTGATACCGATATGAACCACTACGTTAAGAAATTCCATAATAGTTTTGTGAAACTTTACAACTTTTAAATCACAATCTGTGTGCTTAACCTTTCTTAGGTCATATAGGAAATTAGTAAGAATTAGTGTAAGACGACTATAAAATACACTCAGAAAAACATCCTATTAAAATAGGTTAATAGGACAGCTATTGATTCAATAGCATATAAAAAAAATATTTTCATTCAAACACAAAAACAATTTAATAGTATTTTGTGGTATTTAATGAGATTTACCTTATTAACTAATTTTAATAGCAAAAAAACTATTGATTTTATGGTATTTTTTCTGAGTGAACCTTCACATAAATGTGGTACAAAGGTTCCCGGGGGTTATGATCCCTGAAAATGACTGCAATTGTAATCGGTAACGAATTACCTTCGTTGGAGTACATATAGGTATGAATGGTTAGGTGTACCGATTCTTTTTTAGAGCACCACAAGTCTTATTCGATAGAAAACATTAATTTATTGTATATGAGCATGAAGTCAAGGTGTTTTTATCAAAAAAGTTTTCTTCTGTTTATATTTGGGCCATTCCACACCAAATCGACCAGCGATTGAAACTCACCTTCTTCGATTTCAATGGGCAGCTGATAAAGCTTATTGAGATATGCATTGACCATTTTTTTTATTTTTTTCGACCTCTACTTCCAGAGATAGAGTGCTTCAAAGGTACTAAAAATTGGCCAAAAATCACTTTTGGATGGTTGTTTATATTTCAATATCTCTTAATGTAGAAAAGCTAGACATTTCATTGATGGCTCGTTTTAAAGGTAATAGAACAGGCTTTAAGATAAATTAAGTTGTAAATTCTGATCTTTAACATTTGGCCGGTGGCTATTATCCTTGCATTTCAAAATTGATGTCCTTAAAAAGGACCCCTTTTAAAAATTCTGAAAAAAATCGTGCAATTTGGTTGATTTAATACAAAAAATAAATAAAAATTTAGAAAATTATTTTTAAAATATGATGCAATCAAAATACCATCTTGAAATTTGGCACGAACATTTGTATTAAATCAACCAAAATTTGTGATTTTTTTCAGAATTTTAAAAAGTGTCCTTTTTGAGGACATCAATTTTGAAATGCTAGGATAATGACGACGGGCCACATTTTCAAGTTTAGAAATAACAACTTAATTTCTCTAAAAGCTTGTTCTATTAGCTTTAAAACGAGCCATCAATGGAGCATATCTACTTTAAAAGATATTGAAATATAAACACCCATACAAAAGTGATTTTTGGCCAATTTTTTGTAACTTTGAAGCACTGTATCTTTGGAAGTAGTGGTCGATGCATATCTCAATACGCTTTATCGGCTGCCTAAATTTCATTGAAATCGAAAAGGTAAAATCTCAAAATTTACTTTTTTTGGTCGATTTGGTGTGGAGCGTACATGTGTCATCCATTGGTAATACTCAGAAAGAAGCGTATGAAAATGTAAATATATTCTAGCTTTACTGTAATCAAGAATATATTTACATTTTCATACGCCTCTTTCTGAGTATTACCAATAGATAACCAAACTGAATCACAGTTTGATGAAACATATCGCCGATGATACTGGAAAACCGCCTATATATACCTCTTACAAAATGAATTTTACAAAAGAAACAAAACTATTGTGTGCCTCAATTATGAAATTACTTCATACAAAATTAAATATGTCGTAACATATAATGACATTTAGCTTATTTATCCGATCAACATATCATTAAAAACCCGATTAAAACACAAAATTAGACATAATTTTCATAATCAGTTAGGCGATTTTGCAGTATCGTCGACGATATATTACTTAAATTATATTTTAAATTATAATCAATTGAAACAGTTTAACATTATTTCAATCCCTATTTATACGTTGTTATATAACATCATAATAATTTGTATTACTACAAGACCATAGAGAAATTCAGATAATTATGTGCAAATTTATTTTTTGTGTCAGTCTCACGAATCCAAAAAAGAAATGCATTGTTCACTGATATATATAGTACTTGTTATATATATGTAAGTTACAGTGCAAATATGCATAGAGAAATAGTGTAACTTTCTCCCCCACAAACATACTACTAAATTCATGATAAACCACAGTCTCAAATTTATCTCATATGTTTTCAATTAAGCAAAATTGAAGTTCGTTCATGCCCTATAAAATTTACTTTAAGGTCCATTCAACTTCTTTTAATTTACTTTAATTTTAAACATAAATAAATTGTAAGACACAGTATTTCAGTGCAAGTTTAAACTTAGTTTAAACTCTTACATCCCTTACAAAAGGCTGGAAATCCGTAACAAAACGGCCGAATGTCATTAAATTTAACATACCGGTAGAGAATTAATAATCACTTAAAATGTTATTTAAATTTTTATTAAATGTTGACTATTGACAGCTAGTTTAAACTACGTTAAATTTGAAAATATGACTGAATAACTGGAACTAAATCTACAAACACTTTAACGAGAATTTGTAATGGTAATTTTTTCCTAATAATATTCAAAATATTTTATAAGTGAATTGTGTATTCTTTAGAACTTAAAAAAATATATATATATTTTAATAAAATTGAAATTAGCTTATTCAAAAAATAAGAGATATAATACATTTTCGACATATCGATTTGATATTTATTTCGACTTAAACAGCGATATCGTTTTAGATATGTCGAAGAAACTATCGTTTTCATATCATTACAGGATATCAAAATTATAATTTTTGTTTATATAAAGGGTTTTTCAACAGGGACGAGTCAAAAGAGCGGCAAGAAATATGGCGTCGTTTGCTGTCCCTGTCGCTCTACTTTTGTAGCGTCCCTGTTGAAAAACCCTTGAAAAAAACTTTTATAGCGCTCTTGTTGAAAACCCCTTTATAATATTGAAGATATCGGGTAATTGTAAAATACGAATTCAAGAAATTTTACAATTTATAATCTATATGTCAAAAAACATACAATTGAATTCAAATAGATACTGGATTAAAAATTATTGAAATCTTTATTATTTGAAAAAATTAGTTCTTTTCAGTTTATTTCCATATTATTATAACACCACTGTGTTCGATTGACTTAAATTGAAAAACATGAATTTCAAAAAATCTCACATAGGATAAGTTCATGGAAAATACAGTACCTACCTTGACAGAGACTATTACCCATAAAACTACATCCGACGTTCAAATGTCACACTTTAGTTTAGTTTCATGAACATTGTACTTAAGTCATGAGTCTGTGGCATAGGAAAAATAAAGAGTGACAAAGAAAAACAGCAAATCGTTGAAAAATATATCAGAGATACTATGGCGAAATCGTGCGGTAAATGTAACTCGTATACAAGGCTATGGGCAAAACTAAAACTGAGAAAGGGCAAATTATCGAGTAGATAATTAGGGTCTAATTTGTTGTTTGTTTTCTCTTGAACTTTTATTAGCATATTGTGGCCAGATTCGATAATGTGGAGTATGAAAGCATTTCCTGTTTCGTTTTAATTAAATCAATAAGCAAATTATTCGTAGAGCTAGTGGAAAGAAACTAAAAATTAGTGGAAACAAATACTAAATTTCAATTTGAATAAATAAATTAAGAAATTCGAAAAAGTCAGTAATGCTAAATTAATAATATTGCTGAACACATAGTAAAAACAATTAGGTACTAGAAAACTTTCATAAAAACTTGTTTACACTAATTTACGTAAATTTAACATTAGTATGAGACGACTTATAAATGGAGTGGGTACATCTGAGTGCCAATTAATCTGCACATTGAACCTGAACGACTTGAATGGCCCCTTTGTACGCGCGTAGCACTTAGCTCGGAAGATATTGTATCATGTTACAAATGACAGCAAATCCTTATGCGACACGTTCGCAATTAAGCGCTCGTAATACACAATAATAAACCGAAATAAAATTGAAAATTCAAAAACAAAAATAAAAAAAAAAAAGATTTAACCTCTTGAACAGACTGTCCCAAAGGTACGACGACCATCCAAGAGTGAGTGCAAGAAACTTTTAACGACACTGCAAAGTGTGCCAGAGTCGCCGTGCATCTGTTTTGAGTGTCAGCGCGCATAAATCGGCGCAGAATTCCGAAATGTCTTTTAGTGGAATTTAAAATTAATTTTGAGAAGCGGAAGGAATTCGCGGTAATGCAGATAAAAGCGAAAGTTGGAGACGTTTGCAGATGCGTTAAAATGCGCTTTTTTTATGTGCAGTTAATGGCATCAGTTTTTGTGGCCATCCGAAAACACATTTTTATCTTTTTTTTTTTTTTTTTGGGGTAACCAAGATAATACGAAAATTATTATCAATTTCAGGTTGTGCACATTCATGAATTCGTTTTTATTTTATTGTTTGGTATGTTATGTAATCATTTATTTTATTACAGCAGCACAGCACATCCCCTGACAGGCTGACAGGCAGCCGCGACGGTGCGCCGGCCGGTTGCCTTTCTTTAAAATCATTTAAAACCAATGGATTTTATTTAAATATGTGCATTTTTTTGTATCTGAACATCAACGTTTAATCTCTGACACTGGCTGTAAAATGCATCCTTTTATGCAACAACACATTGAGTCGTGTATTTTAATACGGAGGCATTAGTTGTCGGTTTTTGAGATGCGTCTAACATGAAACGTCGCTTAGTTAACGGGATTATGAATCATTGTATTAAAAAAAAAACATTAACCTATTTCATATCGCGCAAATCTTTTTTGAGTTTTTATATTTTTCGATTTTTGGTACCTAAGCGATGTTATTGATTTCCGATCACTGGTTGCTATTTTTTCAATAATATTAATAATAATAATTTGTATTTTTTTTAATCAATCAATCAGGATCTAGTGATAAACAAGAAAATGATTCATGGTTATCGAGAGTATAGTCCAAAGTAACTATGAAAATTACTATTTTATTCAATACGCTCTATTTTATAAAATATGCCATGTGATCTGATTTTGGTACTGTTTTAAGTAATCAATTTTCAATAACAAAAAAAAAACATATACATGTAATTTGAAAATATTATTACATTATTCGAATGCCTATGCGTATATCATACTCCGGTTTTCCTTAACACGTCGCCTTTTTGAGAAAAAGTCTGGTAAAAACCTGATATTTATCAGAAAATTATATGTAAAAATTAAAAGCACTTTTATAAATTTGATGGGGCATATTTAAAAAATTACAACAGATGTAAAAAAGTTAGTAATTTTGATAATTTTGCTCTGCATAACCGTATATAATTTTCTGATTTATAATTATATCGGAAATGATAAAAAAATCTGCTAAAAATAAAAAAAATAAAATGCTTCTTTTTCGTTTTTTGTGTTGTGATTCTGTTTTAATATTTTAGATGTTTTATTCCTCTTTTTTCCTGTTGTATTTTTAGTGTTATGACTGTTGAATTATTTTGTATATAATTTTGAGCGATCATTTTATCTTTGTATAACCTACACTAAGTGTGAAAGGGTACATTCCCTAGTAGAAATTTTCCCGATGCGCCATCGGGAAATGATCTGGTTTTCGTTGAGTAATCCCTATTAGAGAAAATATGATCATTGAGTTTGCATGCCCTTATCATCCTTACCATAGCAGGGTTTACATTATCTAAACAGTCAATGTTCCCGATCATAGCTACATTATTTGTTCCTCATAACGAAATTAGCATCAGACAATGATCGAAATTTAATGAGAGAAAACCTATTATGCTCGGGCTCTGGCAAGGCAATTGTCGGGTAAATAATAAAATGGGGAATTGCCCGATCATTACATGATCATGGCCTGAGGTCAGTACATGATTAGGACACTGCGTTACAAGGACATTATGGGCCTCGTCATATCCAGATCATCTGAAATAATGACATGATCACTTCATGACCATGGCCCTACCAAAATTTCTACTAGGGTTCAGTTTGGTACGCCGTTTGTAACACCTAGAAGGAAGCATCCCCGTACCCAGAAAAAAATTCCCTCAAATCCTATTAAAATTGGTCAATAGGGCAATTATTGATTTAATAGTATACAAAAAATAAATTTTTTCATATAAACTCAATGGCAATGTCATGGTATTTTCTAGTATTTAATGGTATTTTCCGATTAAAATAATAATTGATCCTATTGAAAATTTTGAATAGTAAAATACTATTATTTATATAGTATTTTTTCTGGGTGCGGTATGGAAAAATAAAGGGTTTTTCAATAAGAGCGCTACAAAAGTTTTTTTTTTTTAAATAAACGGTTTTGGATATCAATGAAATTCTTTATTCCTGTAAAAGTACGTTCGATGCCATTATGTATGGAACTCGATTTCTTTTGCATGGCCACCACGGGCACGCTTGCAGAAGTCCAGACGCTGAACCCAATTTTCGACGGTTTCAAGCATAAATCAGCCGATACTGCTGCAATTTCACGTTCGATATTCGTACGAAGTTCATCAATCGTCGCTGGCTTGTTGGCATAGACCATGGACTTGACGTAGCCCCACAGGAAATAATCTAACGGCGTCAAATCGCACGACCGAGGCGGCCAATCGACTGGAACATTTCGTGAGATAACACGTTCTCCAAACTTGGTTTCCAATAAATTGATTGTGGCATTCGCTGTGTGGCTTGTGGCGCCGTCCTGTTGGAACCACATGTCCTCCAAGTCCATATCATCCAATTGGGGCCAAAAATATTCGGTTATCATTGAACGGTAGCGATTCCCATTCACGGAAGAAGTACGGCCCAATGACGCCGCCGGCCCATAAACCGCACCAAACCGTAATTTTTTCGGGATGCAATGATGACTCATGGAGTACGTGTGGATTGCTGTCTGACCAATAACGCATATTTTGTTTATTGACGAAGCCATTCAGCCAGAAATGAGCCTCATCGCTGTAGATGATTTTTCGATGAAAATCCGAATCATTTTCAAGTTGTCCAATTCACGAACATACGACGCTTCTGGTGGTCAAGCGGCTTCAGTTCTTGCGTCAATTTGATTTTGTAAGAATGTAGGCCAAGATATTTTCGCAAAATTCGCCACAAGGACGTCACAGAGATGCCCAACGCTTGAGAACGACGTGTGAGAGACACATTTGGGCTTTCTTCAACTGAAGCCTCGGCGGCAGCAACATTCTCGACACTACGGGCACTTCTTTGTCTCACTGGCACGGGAACATTTTGTACTGTGCCTGTGGATTCAAATTTTTCCACTAGACGCTCAATTATTGATCTGCAAGGACGATTATGACGACCATAAATTGGACGTAGCGCTCTTAACGTTAAGGCCACTGACTCCGAATTTCGGTAGTAAATTTTAATAATTTCGACTCTTTGTTGGCTCGTATATCTTTCCATCATGAAATGGCAAACCTTACTGAAGAGAAATGTCAAAAGAGCGGCAAGAAATATGGCGTCGTTTGCTGTCCCTGTCGCTCTACTTTTGTAGCGTCCCTGTTGATATAGATATTTTGAGTCGATTTAGCGATGCCCGTCTGTCTGTCTCTCTGTCTGTTGAAATCACTATTACAGAAAAATTAGAAGATCTAGATCAATGAAATTTCTGAGTTAGATTACATATTGGCATGGTCGGATCCTTATGTTCAAATATCTCATAAAATTTACATCTTCGTATGAATTTTACTTTATACGAGCTTAAGTGAACTTTTTTTGCTAAATATATATTGCCTTTATGCAAATATATGAAAATAATGTTTTCTCGGAAACTGCCGTGTGGTTGTTGAAAAAAAAAATCGAAATTCTGTATACTTACCCATTTGTACATATAGGTATCAAATGAAAAGAAATCCTTTAACAATTTCAAGTCTATAGGTATTTTCAAGATTTGTAAACCCTGGTGACCTATGCACCTTTTTAAGTGGTCACCGCACACATTATCACATATGTGTAGGGTATTTATAGTCGTTTTAGACCGACTATAACTTATATAATTCTAACTAGCTTAATCACACCATCACAATAGACCTACTTCATTATTTCGCATGTGATCTAACCTTCCCAACTGATTAATATTATTTTAGGTCTTTGTTTTGCTTTTATTTTTGTATTTGCTTTGTCGCATTTCTTTTATTTTTTGATTTCATGTTTTTATAATTTTGCCTTTTCATCTTTTGATTTTTTTTTATTATAGTGTTTTTTTTTTGTCGTTGTATGATTTGCTTTTATTTAAAGTATCGCTTTCGATCTTGTGTGTTTGCTTTACCTTCTGATTGTGTGAATTTGCTTTTATTTTTTGCCATTATGTTTATATGTACTCTACACATATGAGGCACGGGGCATATTAAGTTTGTTTTCTTTTGTTTATCTATTATTTTTAATTCTGGTTTTGATTTTGTGACTTTGCTTCTGCGTTTGGCTTTGACTTTGTTGTTTTTTTTTTTTTTTGTTTGTTTTTACTTTTGAAATAATTTGGTAATTTTTTTGTGTTTTATTACTTTTATTTTACCTTGATTCTGTGATTTTTTTACTTTCCTTATGATTTTGTTTCTTCTTTCAATACCCTACACTAAGAGTGAAAGGGTATATTCAGTTTGGTACGCCGTTTGTAACACCCATAAGGAAGCATCTCCGGTATGGAAAAGTAATATATTCTTGATCAGCATGACCTCCTGAGTCGATTTTGCGATGTCCGTCTGTCCGTCTGTCTGTCTGTCCCTCTGTCTGTCTGTTGAAATCACGATTACAGAAAAAATAGAAGAGCTAAAGCAATGAAACTTTAGATTTAGATTACTTATATATCTAAGATGTCTGAACAAGAAAATTGGCATAATCGGTCTATTGTGACCTGAGAACCGACCACTTATGTTCAAATACTTCATATAAAATTTATATCTACAGATCAATTTTACTGTATACGTGCTTAGGAAAACTTTTTTTGGTCAAATATATATTGACTCATGCTCAAATACATGAAAATAATGGTTTCCGGTGAAACAACTTGTGGTTCAACAAAAAAAAAATCGAAATTCGGTACATCTACCCATTTGTAAATATGGGTATCAAATGAATAGAAATTCTTCAGCGATTGAAAGTTTGTAGTTAGTTTCAGGATGCGTATATCCTGGTGACCTATAACCACTTTTAATGGTAACCACACATATGTGTAGGGTATTTATAGTCGGCTTAGACCGACTATAATTTTGATAATCCTAACTATCATAATTACACCTACTTTAAAATTTCCCATGTGATCTAACCTTCCCAACTGGTTAATTTTGGTTTTGATTTTGTGACTTTGCTTCTGCGTTTGGTTTTGACTTTGTGTTTTTTTTTTTACTTTTGTAATTATATGTTATTTTTTTTGTGTTGTTTTACTTTTATTTTACTCTTGATTCTGTGATTTTTTACTTTCCTTATGATTTTGTTTCTTCTTTAAATTCTGTGTTTTTTTGTGTTTATATTGTTGCTTTCCGTTTGGCTATGTGTATTTATTTTTTATTATTTAATTTTGGATTTTTGTTTTTACACATTTTGTTTTTACCAGTTTGTGTTTTTTGCTCCTATTTCTGCGTTTGGCTTTGACTTTGTGTTTTTTTTTTACTTTTGTAATAATTTGGTATTTTTTTGTGTTTGTTTTACTTTTTACTCTTGATTCTGTGCTTGTGTTATCTATTTTCTTTTCATTTTGTATTTTTGTTTTTGATTTGTTTTAAAGCTTTTGTTTGTTGTTCTTGTGTTTTTGCGTTTCCTTTTGTTTTTGTTTTTTTTAATATTTTTTTTTTATTTGAGTTTTTATTAAATTATATTATATTATATTTGTATCTGTTGTTAATACCAAGATACATCATTTTAAAAGTTCAGGTGGCACCTCCCAACACCCTTTTTTATCGTTTTGTTGAGTAGTATTTTTTTTTAGAAAAAATACATAGTTTTTTTTGGAAGTAAAAATAAATGCAGTCATAGATAGAAATTATTCTCCAGCTTAAAGAATGTTAAAAAATACAGAATGTAGATAAAATAAATGTAGATGTAGTAATTTTTCAACCTCTTTTGTTATGTTTAAATAAATACAAATGCAGTGTCTTAAGTCTATGTTATTCTTTTCATTCAAAAACAATTACACAATTAAATTGTAATTAAAATGTATTTACTTTTGGATATAAATCAAATAAAAATGTATTCGTTTTGAAGATATTTTTTTCTCTAATATTTATATTAAATTAATATATAACCTTTTATACACTACTATAGTCGCAACGATTTGTACATTTTCTGTGTGTATATTTGCATCCGAAAGAGTATAACAAATAACTTATGATAAAAATGCAAAATTTCAGTATAAAATTAACATAGATATAAACACATATTCAAATACTTCTTTGAAATGCAACATTTTAATTAGTTCGTACATCAGCCATATCATTATCATCATCATCAACAACATCATCTCTAACCGTTTCGTTCTTTGTAGCAACGTTGTTGTGGTTTTGTGGTCCACCTTAAAATGTTGTCTACTGCAAAACTCGTCTTGATTGCATAGTGCAGCTGGTATTATGTTTTGCTAAAATTGTTATTCTTGCCAGCCGGTAGTCGTACTTGACATTTGAATACATTTACCTTACCTTGTGTGTTTTTTTATTTATTTTATATTTGCAGGATCCACCCGCCAACGGAGTAGTTGTAACTTAATATGTCCAACTTTTACATTTTAATATTTCATCTAAAGTTGCCATCAATGCTTAACCACTATAAAGCTCGTCGTTCCAGTAGTTCGAGTTGAGTGTTTTTTGTTTTTTTGGTTTTCTTTATTGCTCATCTGAATTCTGTTTTATGATTGTCACTTTGCTTTCATGTACAAATATTTACCACAATCTGTGTAATGACAAAAATGTTTATGCTTTCCAATGAATATTTCTCATTAAGTAATATATTCTAAACACATTTTTTTTATTATAAATTCTATTTTTGTGATTGTATTAATATCAAAAACCAAAATTGTATTTGCCTAATTTTATTTGTTTACGTATTGCACTTACTTGCACAAAATAAATATTATAATATTTAAGCCTACCTAATATCACGCTGGGAATTTCATTATTATTATTTTATAGCCTTTCAACGTTTTGTTTAACTTTCGGTGCACCAAATTGCGATGCCTTCGCCGTAGTGTAACCGTGCCGCACAGTGTAACTATTGGACTAAATTAGGTTAAAAATTATAAAATGTTCGAAAATTTATTAAATGCTTCTAAACTCCATTATAATATAAAAATATTATTAGTTGCAATATTTTAAATTTTAATCAGAGCTGTCGAATTCATATGGATAACGATTAACCCGCGTATCCGGACAATCCAAAACACATCCCTCTTAGGATCGTTGCAATATCCGGGAAACTTAATATACCCTGTACCGCATAGGTGTAGGGTATAACTACTCTTCGGAAAACGAACTGGTACTAGACTGGGCACTAGACTGAGCATAAGACTGACAATGGATTTTCATGATTTCAAATCGAGAAAAGGTCAACCCCTAAAAATTCTCTATTGGATAGAAAGTCGATGTGGAGCATTTTCAGTGTAATCCGAATTAGGAAATGGACCTGCCATGACCTCAAAATTCGCGTTTTGGTACCAGAATCGACAATTTCAATATTGAATTGAAATTTCATCTCCCAAGATTAATAAACTAAAAGAGTGGATATGTAATCTGTTAGGAAATCGGATAAACATAACAGAAGTAGTGATTAATTTCTCAGATACTTTTTGTATTTTTATTTTAATCAGTATTTAAACAATTATTTTGATCAGGGTCACACACTGACTTTAAACATTGATTTTATTGCGAATTTTATAGGAAATGCATTTTTTAATTCGCATTACGATGAAAAGATCATGAAGAACAACCATTGCATTTTAAACTTTTCTATACCAATAATTGATCTATTGTTTAATTTTTAAATACTGATCAAAATAAAAATACAAAGAGTGTCTGGAAAATTAATTTGTTCTTCAAAACGCAAATTTTCAGGTCCTGGCGGGTCCATTACCCATATTCGGATTTTGCTGAAAGTTCTTCCCATCGATTTTCAATAAATAAATCAATAAATCAATAAATCAATGATCAATAAATCAATAAATCAATAAATCAATAAATCAATAAATCAATAAATCAATAAATCAATAAATCAATAAATCAATAAATCAATAAATCAATAAATCAATAAATCAATAAATCAATAAATCAATTAATCAATAAATCAATAAATCAATAAATCAATAAATCAATAAATCAATAAATCAATAAATCAATAAATCAATAAATCAATAAATCAATAAATCAATAAATCAATAAATCAATAAATCAATAAATCAATAAATCAATAAATCAATAAATCAATAAATCAATAAATCAATAAATCAATAAATCAATAAATCAATAAATCAATAAAACAACAAATCACTAAATCAATAAATAAATCAATAAATCAATAAATCAATAAATCAATAAATCAATAAATCAATAAATCAATAAATCAATAAATCAATAAATCAATAAATCAATAAATCAATAAATCAATAAATCAATAAATCAATAAATCAATAAATCAATAAATCAATAAATCAATAAATCAATAAATCAATAAATCAATAAATCAATAAATCAATAAATCAATAAATCAATAAATCAATAAATCAATAAATCAATAAATAAATAATTCAATAAACCAATAAATCAATATATCAATAAATCAAAATAAATTAAAATAAATCAAAATAAATTAAAATAAAACAATAAATTAACTAATCAATAAATCAATAAAACAATAAATTAACAAATCACTAAATCAATCAATAAATCAATAAATCAATAAATCAATAAAACAATAAATCAATAAATCAATAAATCAATAAATCAATAAATCAATAAATCAACAAATCAATAAATCAATCAATAAATAAATAAATCAATAAATCAATAAATCAATAAATCAATAAATCAATAAATCAATAAATCAATAAATCAATAAATCAATAAATCAATAAATCAATAAATTAATAAATTAATAAATTAATAAATCAATAAATCAATAAAACAACAATTCACTAAATCAATCAATAAATCAATAAAACAATAAATTAATAAATCAACAAATCAATAAATCAATCAATAAATCAATAAAGCAATAAATCAATAACTCAATAACCTAATAAATTAATAAATCAATAAATCAATAAATCAATAAATCAATAAATCAATAATTCAATAAATCAATAAATCAAAAAATTATTAAATCAATAAATCAATAAATGAATAAATGAATAAATGAATAAATCAATAAATCAATAAAGGAATAAATCAATAATGTAGTTGTTTTTAAAACGAATGGAGTAAAGTTTTGTATAAATCGTTAGTATGTAGTAAATGTAAAGGGTTTTTCAACAGGGACGCTACAAAAGTAGAGCGACAGGGACAGCAAACGACGACATATTTCTTGCCGCTCTTTTGACACTTCTCTTCAGTAAGGTTTGCCATTTCATGATGGAAAGATATACGAAGTCGAATTTCGGTAGTAAATTTTAATAATTTCGACTCGTTGTTGGCTCGTATATCTTTCCATTATGAAATGGCCTTACTGAAGAGAAATGTCAAAAGAGCGGCAAGAAATTTGGCGTCGTTTGCTGTCCCTGTCGCTCTACTTTTGTAGCGTCACCATTGAAAAACTCTTGAAAAAAAACTTTTGTAACCCTTTAAGTAGTTTTTCATACAAAAATAACTACATTACTGTAGTAAAAACAAATACAGTTGCTTTTTGACGTATATTAAACAAATATGTATTCATTTCAAAGGCCTTATTCTTTCATTTTATTGCAGTTTTGCGTAGATATTATAACAAATATGAAATGCTAATTCAGCATTTTAAGAAATTTACAAAATCTGCCTATTTGCAAATTGTTTTTTTTTTTTATTTAATTTTGTCATATCTAGTCTCACCATCAGTCTCACTGTTAGTGCATCAATTTCAACAGCGATTGCAGCAAATATTATTATTTTTTTTTTTGGTTTTTTGTTAATGCAATTGAAGTAATTGCGTAGTCTCAGCCATGTCAAGAAGAAGCAACTGACCAGACGAAGACACATTGTGTCGGGCCACATCGTGCCATATCATGCCGAGTGAGCTCCATTGTGTAATGGCCACAGTACAATGTAAATGGCTTTTGTTTTGGCCAAACATTGCTGCCCCCTTGTGTGTTGGCCCATTACAGCCAATGGCTCCCACCTTTGTTGGCAGGTACCATGTAATTTTATTTTTTTGTTATTTGCTTTTTGAATTATGATTTTTATATTCTTTCATTTCTTTTTTTTCTCTCACTTTTTTTTATTTGATTTTTTTTTTCGTTTTTTTTGCATAGTCAGCTGTAATCAGTGTAACTACGGTCTCTATTGTTGTGATAGAGTGGGACTTTTTGGTTTTTTTTTTGTAGTTCACTTGAATGGCATGAATAAAAATATTATCATGCATTAAAAAAATGCTTTTGACACCTATTGTTAGCATATAAAATGATGTAAAGTGTGCAATTTTGAAGCATCTTAAATAAAATGGAAAACATCCCAAAATGATTTAAGAAGGTCGACGGTTATTTTCAGTTATTTTTAAGTTATTGTACATAAAAAAGAACTTAAAATAAACTTTGGTTTATTTTGAGCTGATTCTCAAAATATTTCCAGTTTACCGTTAAGCTCTCATAGGCTGGACAGTAATAAAAAAAATCATTAAAATTTTATTTTAGGAAAATGGCTTATTTCAATATAAGAAAAACTTTAACATTGTTAATAAGACGAAAAATTCAATTTTGTCGAGTCTTCCACAAAATTTTTTTAATGCTCGTCACAATAATTTACGGAGTTCGGTTATACTTGTGCTACTTAAAGCCAAAGTATACCTAAAAATATTTTAACGGATAAAAAGTATGGTTTTAACAATTTTTTTTCATAAATGCCTAGTTCACGATTTACATTAAACCCAAATGATTTTGGGAATCATTTTAAAAGTAGACCAAAGTTAATTTTTAAGGCCAAATTTTAATGTTCCAGATATTTTTGCATGGAACGTGAGCAGGTCATGGTCATATTACTATCTGAACTAAGTTTAAGTAATTAAAACGTGCTCATATAAAAAAGGAAATTTATGAAATATTTGAATTTTAAAATAATATTTTAGAAATATATATATTTTTTTATAGTAAACCATAAATACATCTTATTACACACATTTTAAATCATATTCACATTAGTTGACACAAAGTACTTTTTACAAACCATAACAATTAATGTCATTTTAGTGACGTAAACCTCATAAACCTAACAAATACAAAAGCACAATACTCGTATTTTTTATTTATGTATTTTAATGAGCACACTGACCGAATTTTGTGTGTTTTCTTTAGTTTATGTCATAAAAATCAGCGTAGACAACTAAAATAATACTGTATTTGGCAATTCATACAGATTGCTGCAAAATATGAAACGAAAATTGCCCAAAATAAACATTCTCCTCACCACACAGCAATTAGGTGTAAAAGTAACGAATTAACGTCAACCGAATATCAAAAAAAAATAAAACCAAACACGAAAATCCAGATAATTACAAAATTCGTAATTGAAAGTCTTTAAAAATGTGTCTTACTGGTTGCGACCACAAATAAAAAAATTAACTGCTCTATACAGCCGAAATAGAAGCAGAAAATAAAATAAATATAAGTGGAAAAATTGTCTAGTAATATGTTTTTTTATATTTACCAAAATAATTTATTTACGTCTAAAATAATAATTTTAATAGTATGGTGAAAGAGCTCTGAAGTACCTTGACTGAATCTCACACTCCATTTAGAGCTGTGCGTATCATATGTGTACCAAATGGAAAGCCGATTTCGAATGTGGTGAGATGTTTTTCAATGCATTGTTTTACTCTCGGAGGCCATTGTCAGTCGAGAGGTAACGCCGAAATCCTGAAAATAATTACAAACTTTCGATCGCTGAAGAATTTCCATTCATTTGATACCCATATTTACAAATGGGTAGGTGTACCGAATTTCGATTATTTTTTTGAAACCACAAGTCGTATCGGCGGAGAACATTATTTTCATGTATTTCAGCATGATTTCAATATATATTTGACCAACAAAATTTACCTAAGCACGTATACAGTAAAATTGAACTGTAGATGTAAATTTAATATGAGGTATTTGAATATAAATGGTCAGATCACAGGTCACAATGGACCGATCTCGCCAACGTAGGTATATAAGTAATCTAAATTATAAGTTTCATTTATCTAACTCCTCAATTGTTTAAGTAGTAGGGATTTCAACAGACAGACAGACAAACAGACAGACGGACAGACGGACATACGGACATCGCTAAATCGACTCAGGAGGTCATGCTGATCAAGAATATATGCTTCTTCTGGGTGTTAGAAACGGCGTACCAAACTGAATATACCCTTTCACTCTTAGTGTAGGGTATAAAAAAGTTTAATTTTGCACACAGTTTAAGATCAGAGTGTTTAAGTAATTCATATTACCAATTCAAGAAAATTAGTTATAAAGTATGATCTCATGTTTAAGACAATTAAATTACCTTTCCAATGGTACATAACATTTTCGAATCCCATTATTTCCTCATTTTTGAAAAAAGTACGTAAAGTTGAAATTTACAAAAATAAAAATACAAATTTCGACTTTGTCATTAATATTCTCAAAATTTCGTTACGGATCACTCCATCTTTTTCTAATTTATAATTATAAACCAGTTCATTCCCAATACTTTCTAACTAATTAAAGTGATTTTAAACTGCTTAGTTATGCTGGAGAAATAATTAAAAAGTAGTGGGTCTTGTGATTTGGTTTGGATTGAAAATTATTTTTTTGAGTCATAGAACGATCCCCTGAATTATTGACATCGGTGAACCAAACACAATTTTTTCTTATTTTCCACTCACATCCCTAATAAAAATTGTTTCAGGATCATGGTCAAAAATGGATAATTGAACTTTTTCTTTTAATAGCTCTAGTTTATTCAGTACATTCTGTTACCGATGATCGTCTGTTTTTAAGAAAAACTATAATATTAAAGTGTAGCCGCGGTAGCTCAGTGGTTAGTGCGTTGGACTGCGAAAAGTTCCCGGTTCAAGTCTGGGCTGGGGCTAACAACATCTTGTCAAAGAAACATTTTTCTATACCGCGCTACCTCTCGGCAGTAAATGGCAAACCTACGAGAGTAAAAACATTGCCTATGAAAAGCTCTCACCCGCCGTTCGGATTCGGCAATAAACTGTAGGTCCCACCACTTTGAGTACAAATATAACACGCACAGCTCAAAATGGTGAAAGAGCTCGGCCTAAGTTCTTACAGGACTGTAGTTCCAAACTATTATTATTAGAATATCAAAGGAAAACTAGAAGAGATAGATTTAAATAACTTTAACATTGAGTTGTGTGATTAATCGGTTGATAATTGACCTATGTTCCGACAGGATACTTTTACTGATAAAAGTGAAGATAAATACCTTTAAATTATATACCAAAAATAACGTTTTTTTTACGTTAATTTTGAACTCTTTACAAATATAAAAATAAATCGATTTTCAAAACCGAGAACAAATTTTCCTTTGGAAACCTAATGTGCAAAAGTATATAAAGTAAAACATTAAAAATTAACTAAAAATCAAAATCTCCGGTATTGGAAACAGGATATCAATTTATTTTATAATATTTACCGAAACTTTATAGTTAAAGTAAACCGAAATGGAGATTTTGTTATTAAAGTTCTGTTTTATTTTTCTCTGTTCATGAACATTCTTCGAAGTTACTTTCGTTTGTGCGCATATTGTATAAAGTACAATCAACGAATATAATGTGTTATATTACGTAGCCGCGGTAGCTCAGTGGTTAGTGCGTTGGACTGCGAGTCGAAAGGTCCCCGGTTCAAGCCTGGACTGGGGCTAACAACATCTTTTCATAGAAACATTTTTCTATACCGCGCTACCTCTCGTCAGTAAATGGCAAACCTACGAGAGTAAAACATTGCCTATGAAAAGCTCTCACCCGCCGTTCGGATTCGGCAATAAACTGTAGGTCCCACCACTTTGAGTACAAATATAACACGCACAGCTCAAAATGGTGAGAGAGCTCGGCCGAAGTTCTGTACAGGACTGTAGCGCCAAACTATTATTATTATTATATATCCACAATAAGTCCATCACTAGTCGCAACTCTGATACGAACTGATTACTTGGTAGCGTCGCAATTGAAATGGTTTTATGTAGGCTCAACGTAACTTTGCGATCTACATAATGAAGCACAAAAAAAACATCAAAAGAGACCGCGAAGAAGTTGCAAAAAATAAAATTTTATGTGATGAATTATTTATTGTTGGTCGAATACTATTTTTTTTTTATATAATACTTACAATTATTTGTCTTTATCTTTGCTTATTTCGTGATTACTATTAGAATAATTCATATCTGATATTAACAAAATGCTAAAATCACTCTTGAATTCATATTTCCTATGCAATATGTAAAAATAAATCCAACTTAAAAATAAAGTTAAACTCAATACCTACCTGAGTGATACCCTTTGGTACTTTCTTGCAGACTACTTCATGACTCGGTTAATGAGAGCTGCAACAAATGAATTCAAATGAATCCGCTTGCGTGAGAGGAATAAATTTTTACAATCTTTTTGCATTTTATTTTGTTAGTTTTTTTTGTTATATTTTTATTGCGGTGTACTGCATAAATTACTTCAATGTGGTTTTTGCATTTTAACTATTGGCAGTTGAAAGTTGCAACGCGCATGGTGGCATCACTGAAAATTCCCTGAGTCTTCAGTCGGCTGTCGCAGCAACAGCAGCAGCAGCAGAAGCATTGCAAGAAAATTCCTAGTCTTTTCGTCATTCAGAAAAATCAAGACTTATGCAAATTTCGGCAAAAAAAAGAAAAAAAGAATCACATAACAATTTGTCGTATTTTCACAGAATTCTTTTAAATCTGCTTAATGTCAAAACGAATTATTGTGCATGAAATGAATACCACAAATTGGCAGTTTGGAGTAAATTTTCGTTTGCTTTTTGTCTGTCAGGTTTTGAATTATTCAATTAGGAAAAATTACATTCAAATAATTTGGCGTATTAGTTATATCAGTGTTTATACGCTATCGGACATTGAAGACGGGCTTAATCGAAGGACTAGTGACTTGCGATATCCTTGGTAAATATTTTTGTAGGGCCATCCATGCTCATCATGTCATTATTTGCAAACATCTTCTTGTAACGCAGTTGGTCATACAGTTTGCCATTGACTTGTAAACTCTAGTGATGATCATTTGCAATAGACATCTGATCAAATGTATATGAAAACCCACTTCAAGACATTCATTTTATTTGAAAAAAAATGAATGAAATTTACTGTCACCGACTCTATGCTTGAAAATCAAATGAATGCGCTGTTCACAACAACAAAGCACAAGTAGTGTCAAAACAAAATACAAACAAGACGTAGTTGTAGTGAAGAGCTTTTCGACCAATACGTTGTTTTTGTCGTACACATTTTTTTTTAACAATTATTTTTTTTTAAGTTTATTGTATTTTTTATAAACACATAAATCCGACAACATTACTGCCGTCGAACGCCGAGCGGCAGATATGTTGTTGTTTTCAATGTTCGTCTTCTCACACATTATGCGTTGCGCCCACTCGCTGCACTCACTGTATTTGTTTCATATTCAGCAATAGTAGTATCGTTTGGTTTTGTTTTTAAAAATATTGCATGTCCTGAAAAATAATGTCTTTACACTACTTGACAGCAATGAACCAACTACTGCAGTGAAGTGTAGTCACTGGAAAGATTTTACAATTGAAAAATGCACTGTCATTGCAAAATGCACTAAATACTGTAGAGTGCAGTAGTGCATATTTTGCAGAAGGAACATCAAATACAGTTGTGCAGATTTCTAATATGCAAGAGCAAGGCATGAAGTGGTAAACTTGCATAGATATACATCATCGTTTCCTTGCAATACCATTTATACTTTTTCATCAATAATCTTACAAAATTTTGCTTTTTTCAATTTTAAGTAAAAGCTGGTAGACAAATATCTTGTACAGCATATTAATTATATAAACAAATAGAATTTGAACTGTAATTGGAGTGAAAGATCAAAAAACACGAGACAGAGATAGTTGAACGTTTATAGTTGAAGAGTGATTCGAGAACGAAATCCGATTCCGATAACTAGATTTCAAATCAATGAAATATATTTTTGAATTTCACTGTATGAAATAATCCTAAGTTACTGTTGAACTGTATTGTACAAAACCAACAAAAAATTTAATATTTATAAATAAATCATTTCATTACTCATAGAGGAGGTACAAATGATGAAATGACAGTCTCTTTCAAGTGGATTGCATTTTAAGAACAGTGTTTTCGGTCGGTCTAAATACTTAATATAATTTACAAATGTTAAACTGGTAAAATATACAAATGACAAATAACAAGCAATAAAAATGCACGAATTAATATAAACTAAAATATTGTTTGCTGGAACACGCACAATAAATAATAAAAATAATCTATTCTTCTTATAAAATATAACAAATAAAAACAAAATAATAACAAAACATCGTATAGAGATATTTCTGTTTTCGTTGCTGTCTTCTATTCTCGCATGACATCGGTTTTCTGATGATGACAACTAACAGACGCAAGATGCACACACTATATTCTCTGCAATCAGTATTGCGATCCAGTTGGCAATAACAACTTTTGTACAACAACACCCGCTAGTTTTGTTTGTTGTACAAAAAATGTCCCACAAAAAACTCTATCACAAGCTTTGCTCGCATATTTTAGTTGTTGCACTTTCAATAGAATCAGCAGATATATGAAACAAAAAAAACACACATACACACAGAAAGCAATAGCATTCAAATATACACTAAGGCCCATTTGCATAAAACTTTTAATTTTGAGTTAAAGTTAATCGATGGAAATCGGTTAGTTAAAGTGATAGTTTCAATATTGAACTAAAAACAGAAAATAATCAACAATAATAATTGAGACGCAAGACAATTCAGCGCAGTAAGTAATATGTTAGAACGTGAAGGAAGATCATTCAGCGCACTGAGGCAATGTGCGAGAAAGAGATAGAATATCATCACATTAAAACACATGAGTGCGAATGAGATGCCAATAGCATGCGTCATTCACGAAATGAGTAGAATGTTCTCGAAACCTGTCGAAAGTTATCGAAACTTGTCGGACTGATGCTTGCAGTATATAAGGGCGCCGCATCTGAAGCACAGCACTTCTGTAGTAATTGTAAAGTGGACGAGTGCATCTCGTGTGTGATCAATGTCAGGTTAAATAGTGAACATGCAGCAGTTGTTAGAATTTGTTATTAGTAAAGTTGTTTATTAAAGTGAATTAATAAAGTTAATTGTTATAATTTAAAACAAACAAAAAAGTGTTTTTAAGGACTGCGTCGAATAAAATTGTCCGCTACAAAAATGAAAAAATCTAGAAATCTAGTAATCGAATTTTTATAGAATAAAATATTTTATTTTGTAAATTATTTTTAGATTTAAAACAAAAAATATAAAAAACCAGAAATTAATATTTTTTAATTAAAAAAATATTTTTAATAAAATTTTTCCGGAACCCCTTCCATTAATGTTGTAATGGTAGTGTCCGACACCCTCACAGCTGCTGAAGACCACTTTCTTTTAAAGTCTTGAAGGTCTTTGGCCACTTTTTTTGTTGTCTTCATCTCCCTTTTTACTAAAGCCCAGTATCTCTCAATCGGCCTGAGTTCTGGACAGTTTGGTGGATTGGCTTCTCTGGGCACCTAATCACTGCATTTTGTTGGATCCACTCTAGTGACATGAAGCGAGATCAGGCCAAAAAAATCTGGACACTTCATGTTGGCGTAAAAATGGAAGCAATATCTTTTGCAAGCATTCCTCCACATATATTTCGCTATTAATTGTACCCGATGTCACGAATGAACTGCTCCTTTTTCCACAACTGCAAATTGCCTGCCAAACAAGGAATTTCTTTGGGAATTTTGTCATTTTTTTTGATTTGAATTTTCAGCGACATTTCCTCGAGAATCGGCTGTATAAAATTCCTGCCCAGGTAGCTGAGAAAAGTCCGCTAAAACATAAGTTTCGTCGTCCATTATGCAGCAATCGAATGTTTTAAAAAATCTTGGTTCAGCTTTTTAGCTCGTTGTTTTGCGGTTTCATTCTTGACGGCATTTCTATCCGGAACTTTTTGGACCTTGTACGTCTTCAGCCCAGCTTCTTTCTTAGTCCTGCGCACGAAAGATTCTGAGCAATCCGCCTTTTTCGCCAATTTCCTTCCGGATATGCTTGGATCTTTCTTTAAAATATATTCTTCGACTTTTCACGATCATGTGGGCCTTTTTTTTACCAGAATCTTTCTTCCGATCAATACTCAGGTCTTCCTTAAAGCGGTTGATAACGCGAGAAATGGTCTTAGGGTTAGCCCCTACCTCCTTGGCATTTTTTTTAAAAGACCAACTTGGTTGTTTTTGAAAAATTTTAATTATATATTCTCGCACTTCTACTTCGTTTGCCATTTTCGCGTTAAATAAATTTTGTATTGACTATAACTGACACAAATTATTTTCTGCCATTTAATTCAGAGCTACTATGATCAAATTTTTTTAATTTTAATCTTGCAATAGCACATTATGGGAAGATATGTAACGGACAATTTTATTCGACGCAGTCCTTATTTTGTACACAATCCAGAGATACGAACTTGTAGAACAATTTTCCGTAGATTGAATTTTCGTAAGACTTCGTAGACTGAATTTTCGTAATAATATTATTACTATATTGAAAAATAACACACTTTCATTCCACTCGTATTTAATACATGTTTCCAATATTAATTATAGTACCAATATTAATAATAATTATTTTATTATGATTTTTCCTATTAGGTACAACTGTGTATCATATATAACTATTAAAAACCAAGGTTCCCAACATTATTTAATTTATATTTGACTAATATAAATACAATGCAATCTATTTATGATAATATTAGATACCATTCGGTAGTTTTCATTAGTATAACGATATTTTTATGACGCATCTCCACAGGATATATAAATGATATCGCAATAAGTGTTTGCTTTAAAGTATTTTTGTCACGTTAAAAAGATTTTGTAACCAACAAAATTACAAAAATCTACACAATTTCATACCGGATGCAACATTTCCTTCAATCGTTGATTTTATTGAGGGAGTGAATTAATGTGTCGGTTGTAAAAAAAAAAAAAACTTTTACTCTAGTTAGCAGCTGCCGCGTGCGCGTGAGGTAAATTCAGCCTCAAGATAGGTTTGCTGTGCAAAAGGGGCCATAGGCCATTTAATGTCGGCTCTTTTGGCAGTTGTTTTGTTGTGGTTTTGCGTAAATGGAAAATAGTTGTTTGAATAAATTATAACAGTATTTGGCATTGATTAATGTTACGTCAGGCAATCTCACACAAAAAATAATATAAAATCAAAAACAAATATACGTTTGCTATAAATGTCTCTGTTCACAGAGCTATAGCTTTATATTTTCAATATTTTTCATTTTGTTAGCAGAAAAACTAGTAGATGATTTTAATTTCCTCTTTGAGTGAGTTTTAATTTCAATTTATCCATGTGAATGATGCCCATTAAAAATAATCCTCACAGCTGTCACCGCAAATATGCCACGCAGAGTGCAATCCAATGGATGCGTTTCCGGTTTTTCACCTTGAAACGCAAGCAGATTACATAAGAAACCAATTGATAGTCGAGATGTAAAATGTGGTTACACAAAAACTAAAATCAAATTATTGTAAATTATAACCAGATTGAATGATGAGAAGATGAAGAGCACATCCAACAGATGTGACTGCATAAAATGGAGGGAGATATTGCCAATGTTTGCTGGACGCTCTGATTTTGCGAAATGTATGCAAATGAGCTGGCGTTAACCTAAAAAAAAGACCTATATCAAGTAATACTAAAATGTAGAAAAGAAAAATATGAAAAAAAGCAATTCACAAGGGGGCAGGACCATTTTGTATATTCGTGGTAGCAGCAGTTGTTATGTTTTCTGCTGTAATTATTTCAACTGGAATTCACAAAGATTTGTTGTATCTTGTTGCGCTGCGGAACAGAAGAAAAATAAAAGTATTTTTAACAAAGTTATGCGTTGATTGATTACGATGGATTGCGGCTGATTTTAGTGCAGATAACCGAAATTTTCTTGAAATTAAGCAATTATTGTGCGTTTTTATTACAGAAATAAATACAAAAATACTTTAGGGAAAGATATTGATATGTTACATATAAGTTGGATGAAATGCTTTAATAGCATTTCGACGATATACTACATTAAAGTACTAAATGTATCCGTGATATAATGATTACTGCATTGGACTACAATTCGAAAGATTCCAAGTTAAAAACTTGATTTAGCGGCAACATCTCATCTAAAAGTAAAAAAAAACATTTTACTAATGGAAAACACCATAATTCCGCACTGTTTTTTTTTAAATATACCCGGCATATTTTCGGCAAACGCACAGATATATAAAATATTTTGGGAAGTGTATAGCACCTCAGACAAAATTTTTGGCAGGGTCGAGGTAGTTCAGAAATATTTTCTCGACACATTTCAAACAGACAAAGGCGGAGTTTGTATCAAAAGCTGTCTGTTTTCTGCCGGTTCCCCAAATATGGCGTGAATCTGCCATAAAAATTCCACACACATTTCCAACCTGCTATACACTTTCCAAAATATTCTATATATCTGATCGTTTGCCGGAAATATGCCCGAAATATTCCAGAAAAATTCCAAAAAATTTGTCTCGGGCAGGTTGTAAATTTTCGTGGAATTTCTATGGCAGTTCACGCCATATTTGAGGAACGGGCAGAAAACAGACAGCTTTTGATACAAACTTCGCCTTTGTCTGCAGTTCAGAAATATTTCCTCGACATATTTCAAACAGACTGCCTTGACACTGCCAAAAATTTTGTCTGAGGGAGACTCGAGATAAAATATGTGGGATTTTTTAGGAATATTTCGGGAATATTTTTGGCAAACTCACAGCTAAATGGAATATCTTGTTGTAAAATTTGATGGCATTTTAATGGCAGATTCACGCCATATTTTGGGAATGGGCAGCTTTTGATACAAACTCCGCTTTTTTCTATTTGAAATATGTCGAGAAAATATTACATAACTGCCTCGACCATGCCAAAAATTTTGTCTGTTGGAAGTTTTCTTTTCTTTTCTTTTCTTTTCTTTAAAATTAAAATTTCACTTCAAAAACTGTCGATATTTTAGTTATTTATCATTTGAAACCCACTTCAAAACATTTACTGTCGCCTCTATGATTAAACATAAAATAGATATGTTGCTCCCAACAAAACACAAGTACTGTCAAAACAAAACACAAACACAAACACAAACAAGACGTAGTTGTAGTGAAGAGGTCTGTAATGATGTGCAATCAAAATTCAAATATTGAAATGCACTGCTTATGACACTGTGCATTTTATATTTTTATTTTGTTATCATTCTTACTCTAAGAAATTTTCATAAATATTAAAATCTAGAAAAAAAAAACAAAATGTATAAGGTTATATTTTATAATATAATAAGGTATATAATATTTTATATTATGCTTTTCATTTATCGAACAAAATTTTTTTCATTATTTAAAAATGTTTATGTGATATATTGCTTTTCCACCCATGCTTTGTTTTTATCGTACAATCATATTTTTTACCAATTTTTTTTGTTTTTGAAAAAATAATGTTAGTTGTATTTTTTTATAAACACATGACAACAACACACCGACAATAATATTACTGTCGTCGAAACTCAGCGACAGATTTGTTGTTGTTTTTAGTGTTCGTCTTCTCATTCGTTACTCGTTGCGCTCACTCTCTGCACTCAGTGTATTCGTTGCATGTTCAACGACAGTATTGTACCTTTGTTTTGTTTTTTCAAAACATTGAATGTTATTGAAACAAATACTGCAGTGAAGTCGCTGGAGAGACTTCAGTATAATACAGTCAACTGTCATTGCAAAATGCACTCAATACTGTAGAATGCAGTAGTGCATATTTTACAGAGGGAACTTCAATTACATTTGAGAAGATGTCTTTGACCTTATTCTTTGCTACCTCTTGGTAATCAATGCAGAACCTCTGAAAGTAAATATTGTCTGGGCCATTCACTCCACCGCAAAGTGTTCACTTTTCGCTTACCAGGACCTAAAAAAATATATATATTTTTGTTTAAACAATAATGAATTATGAAAGAAAAAATTATCTAATTTTACAAAAAATTTAACGCATCTTCACATAACGGTACTTCGAATGCAAAGTTTTAAAGTATGAAAAAAATGAGTTTACATTGTTTTTTAAAGTGGTGCCAATTATGCGAATTTTATAATTAGTTTTCTGGCATTTTTCTGCCAATATTTATATCCTACACTAAGAGTTAAAGGGTATATTCAGTTTGGTACGCCGTTTGTAACAACCTGAAAAAAGCATCTCCGGTATGGAAAAGTATATATATTCTTGATCTGTCCGTCTGTCCTTCTGTCTGTCTATTGAAATCACGATTACAGAAAAAGTTGAAGAGCTAGATAAATGAAACTTTAGATTTAGATTACTTATATATCTAAGCTGTCTGAACAAGTAAATTGGCTTGATCGATTCATTGTGACCTGAGAACCGACCACTTATGTTCAAATACCTCATATAAAATTTACATCTACAGATCAATTTTACTGTATACGTGCTTAGTTAAACTTTTTTGGTCAAATATATATTGACATCATGCTGAAATACATGAAAGTAATGTTTTCCTGCGAAACGACTTGTGGTTCCCATAAAAAAATCGAAATTCGGTACACCTACCCATTTGTAAATATGGGTATCAAATGAATGGAAATTCTTCAGCGATGGAAAGTTTGTAGTTATTTTCAGGATTCGTATACCCTGGTGACTTATATATCACTTTGAATGGTAACCACACATATGTGTAGGGTATTTATAGTCGGCTTAAACCGTATATACAGGTGTAGAATTCTGAACAGAAGTAGAATTTTATATATAATTGTGGAAACGCCGTTAATTTCTGATTTCGATATAGGCATAAGGGGGTAGGTAGTCTTTTACTAATAAGGGAACCCAAATTTTTTTTAAGAGGGGGGCAAAATTTTTTTTTCATTTTTATGCATAAGGGAGTAGTCTTTTTTTATATAAAAGGTCAATATCTCTTACATTTATGCGAAAAAATATGAACATTTTTGTGAAATGGTACGCAATGCATTGAAATTTTGAAAAATATGATAATTTGTTGTTTCGCGAATTTCAAAATTGTAAATGCCAAAATATAAAAAAAAATTGAGATATTTTCGATATTTTTTATTAGCATTTGTATGGGAGGTAGGCGTGTCAGTGACCCAATAGGTCTCATTTTTTTAACAGAAAAGTTTTATCTATATATTAAACGTATATTTAAAATTCCAAGATCCTACATCTATTGGTTTTCAAGTAAGTTGGTTTATGAGTAAAAATGGGACACTGTGCACCATTTGAAATCGGCATTAAATTGTAGGTCACACCACACCAGTGAGATAGAGCTGATATATGTTTTTCAGAGATGTTAAACCAAAATATTATTATTGATAAATTATACTATTAATTACATTATATATATTGACAAAATTAGATTGATATAACGGCTCTTATATTGCAAGATAGGATAGTTTTCAATCACGTCCATTCTAAAACATATGTGTAGTTTGACTTATTTCCAAACTCAGAACTACTTTTTGTATAATATATTGAAACATTTTTTTGGCTATTGGAGAAGTATTTTCCATGCAACAGACCGACAGACTTTCAAGTGTATTGTCGGCCGAACGGACGAACAGACGGATGGATGAACATTGATATGATTCAATCGACTCGGAAAGTTATAATAATCGAAAAGTTATGCTAAACAAAAATATGCATACTTTTCCACATCGATCCCGCCTACTATGGAGCGTTATATTATCTGCACAACTTTATCTGCAAGAACAGGACTACAATGTCTGTTTCTGTTTCTTGAATTTGGGTATAAAAATGCGTACATCTCTATAGTTTTTGCATTGCCACTAAAAACAGTTAAAAAGTACTAAAAATACCGTTACTGCCGATATAAAAATACTGTCTCTTATATTAATTCCCACCGTGAGGTTGCAGCAGTTACGTGACTCACCTTCAAGTCGCACCAACCAATGATCCACCAACTCAACTCACGCATGTAGCTGCCGGCTGCCGCCGTTTCTCAGACAAACGTGGCTGCTCGACTCATCGCAATGCATTGCATCGCACTCAATAACTTTTAATATCCGGCGCACTTCGAGGCAGACAATCAAGATCTCTTCCTTGCAATGTCAGCCTCGCTAAGCAGATAAATATAGGAAGCCGTGTTAAGCATGTTGCCGATGCAACAACAACAAAAACCAAAGCAACAATATCTTTGCACTTGGCAGCAGCAAACGTTGCTGCGGCAAACTTTGTAAATAACATAAAGATCAACCGCAAAGATTTGCAATTGGAAAATGTCGCATCGCATCGCACAGTTGGGGAAACTGCACATGAAGCGATTTACAATGGCAATGAAGAAACTAAAGCAACCGCAGCAGCAGCAGCAGCATTAACAAGAGCAACAGCAGCACCAGAAAACATCCGCAACATGTTCGTGAAATAGTAGATGGATGACAGCTAAGAGGGAGACAGCACATAAAGACTAAGCAGTGCAGTGCAATGCAATGCAACAGCAGGATTTAATGAAGCGCGTTTCTTTTGCAGCAATTTAATCTGTATAAATGTTGCAACATTTCAATATCAGGGCAACATCGGAAGCCCCTCACAAATACTCTCACACAATCACTCTTGCTTATGCCATACAAAAGTCCAGTCCAGCATCCGTGGATGTCAAGGGGGTCCGGTACGGTCGCAAGGGGACCAGGTCGTTTGATTTGGACTTTTCAGTGCCAGCAGCGAACAGTTGTAGTGCCAACAACAACAAGAACCACAAAAACCAGACTACGTTACATACACCGCTGCACCACTCAATGCTGCACTCAATGCTCATCTGACATTTGGCCAAAATAAATGCAATATTATTTGTTTGCCATTTATTTTTATGTATTATTCGTATATATTAATAAAGTAGGCATTATATTTGGTTGCATAATTTTTACTGATTCAGTCATACATAGTATTCGTTTTTTTTCTACTAATAACATGGTTACATGCTTGATTTATCACATATATCTTCATTAACACTTAAAAAACATACTTAACGTCGTTACTTGAACCTAATTCTGTAATTTAAAGTTTTTTTATACCCTACACTAAGAGTGAAGGGGTAAATGCAATTTGGTAATCCGTTTGTAACATCTAGAAGGAGGTATAGAAAAGTGCGGTACCCTACACCCAGAAAAAAATTCCCTCAAATCCCATTAAAATTGGTCAATAGGACAATTATTGATTTAATAGTATACAAAAAATAAAAATGTTCATATAAACTCAATGGCAATGTCATGGTATTTTCTAGTATTTAATGGTATTTTCCGATTAAAATAATAATTTACCCTATTGAATATTTTTAATAGTAAAAAACTATTATTTTCTGGGTGTAGTAGAAATTTTGGTAGGGCCATGGTCATGAAGTGATCATGTCATTATTTGAGATGATAGGGATATGACGAGGCTCATAATGTCCTTGTAACGGAGTGTCCTTATCATGTATTGACCTCAGGCCATGATCATGTACTGATCGGGCAATTCCCCATTTTAATATTTACCCGACAATTGCCTTGTCTGAGCCCGAGCATAATAGGGGTTCTCTCATTAAATCTCGATCATTGTCTGATGTCATTTCGTTATGAGGAACAAATAATGTAGCTATGATCGGGAACATTTACTGTTTAGATAATGCAAACCCTGGTATGGTAAGCATGATAAGGGCATGCAAAGGCAATGATCATATTTTCTCTAATAGGGCTTACCCAACGAAAACCCGATCATTTCCCGATGGCGCATTGGGAAAATTTGGCATTTTAATGGGAATGGGCAGAAAACAGACAGCTTTTGATACAAACTCGGTTTTTTATACCCTACACTAAGAGTGAAAGGGTATATTCAGTTTGGTACGCCGTTTGTAAGGAATCGATTCTGGTTCCACATATTTTTTATCACTGTTCCAATTCCGGTACCAAAAAGCTAAAAAGTTCCAATTCTGGTACTTTGTGGTCCTGGTTATAATTAATGTTGGCTTAAATATGAAATTTTTACGTGAATTGTGCTTGGTTCTTTTAATGATTAAAGTTCTAAGGCATTTCAAGGTTTTGCTAAGACTGTACTAATTGCAACGGTTAGCGAATAATTGTACATTGACAGTTTTTAATAAACTTAATAATAAGTTAAAATAATAGAAATTAAAAACACAAATGTCGGAACAATGCATTGTGTTATAGGTCTTTCCTCATGGTTTTAAAATTAGGTACATTCACGTTATTTGTCGAGAGATAATTCAACAAATCAATATTAAAATACAAAAAAAAACCAGTTAGATCACATGGGAAATTTTAAAGTAGGTGTAATTATGATTGTTAGGATTATCAAAATTATAGTCGGTCTAAGCCGACTATAAATACCCTACACATACGTGTTACCATTCAAAGTATTATATAGGTCACCAGGGTATACGAATCCTGAAAATAACTACAAACATTCAATCGCTGAAGAATTTCCATTCATTTGATACCCATATTTACAAATGGGAAGGTGTACCGAATTTCGTTTTTTTTTTTTGTGAACTACAAGTCTTTTCGCCGGAAAACATTATTATCATGTATTTGAGCATGATATCAATATATATTTGACCAAAAAAGTTTACCTAAGCACGTATACATAAAAATTGATCTTTATATGTACATTTTATATGAGGTATTTGAACATAAGTGGTCGGATCATTGGTCACAATGGACCGATCTCGCCAATTTTTTCGCATATACAGCGTAGGTATATTAGTAATCTAATCTAGCTCTTCAATTTTAAAAGTAGTAGGGATTTCAACAGACGGACAGACGGAAATCGCTAAATCGACTCAGGGGGTCATGCTGATCAAGAATATATATTCTTTTCCATACCGGAGATGCTTCCTTCTGGGTGTTACAAACGGCGTACCAAACTGATATACCCTTTCACTCTTAGTGTAGGGTATAAAATATGGTTTGTCAAACAATTATACACTCAGGGAAAAAATAATAAAATTAAATAAAAAAGTAATAAAATTAAATAAAAAAGTAATAAATTTAAATAAAAAAGTAATAAATTTAAATAATTTTCGACACGTTTTTCATCAGTAATCTTTTATATTTAAATTAAATACTTTATATTTAAACTTGAAGTAAACCTTTTTTATTTAAATTTATTACGTAGGTAATAAACTTTGAAGTAAATACATTTTATTTAATTTTATTACGTACACACAGAATAGAGATTTGTTGCGCTAACCAACTTTGGCCCAACCAACTTATTCGGTTCTATTAACCGCTCAGTCGGTTGTTATTGTGAAATAAAAAGGGTTGTAGTTTGTACTGCATCCAATTTCGAACTGTTTTATAACAATTTAGTACAGATTTAGAACAATTAGATATGTGTATAGACTAATATTTCAAGTGTAAAGGCTAATATGGCAGTTCCGTCAGCAAATTTGTAAACCATTCGATTTAACCGAATGAAGTTTGTTCAATATCCAAATTATCAATATCCAAATATTATTATTTTTGATTTTAGCTATATTAAAATCAAAATAACAAATTATATAGTAATGATTTATGGCATGACCTAACGATATTATTAAATTGTAATACTAGCTGGAAACGTATACGACTCATGCAAAGATTTTGTGAATGGAAGGCTATGGAGCAATTTTATTAATATAATGAACATTTTATTATTTATATCAGGGACCCGTGCTTCGCTGTCGATCTCTTTTTTATTGGTTTTATAAATGTATTAACCAAAACCAAACTAATTCTCCGCTAAAACAACTTTTCTCAAATTGTGCTTCCCCGTAGAATTCTTTCCCGTAGAATTCTTCCTCGTCCAGTTTTTCCCAGTAGAAGTTTTAGGGTGGTTAGTTTTAGTGTGGTGAGATTCGGTGTGGTGAGTTTAGGTGTGGTAAATTTTGGTGTGGTGAGTTTTAGTGTGGTGAATATTATTGTGGTGTATGTTTAGTGTGTTGAATTTGAGTGTGGTGAGTTTAAGTGGGTGAATTTGAGTGTGGTGAATTTTATTGTGGTGAATTTTAGTGTGGTGAGTTTCAATGTGGTGAATTTTAGTGTGGTGAGTTTCAATGTGGTGAATTTTAGTGTGGTGAGTTTTAGTGTGGTGAATTTTAGTGTGGTGAGTTTTTTTGTTATTTGAGTTTTTTGTTTCATCTTCTAAGCTTGTGTATGTGTCGAGTTATGTCGTTTTGAAATTTAAGGTTGTATTGGAAGTAATAATAATAATAGTTTGGCGCTACAGTCCTGTATAGAACTTCGGCCGAGCTCTCTCACCATTTTGAGCTGTGCGTGTTATATTTGTACTCAAAGTGGTGGGACCTACAGTTTATTGCCGAATCCGAACGGCGGGTGAGAGCTTTTCATAGGCAATTTTTACTCTCGTAGGTTTGCCATTTACTGCCGAGAGGTAGCGCGGTATAGAAAAATGTTTCTATGAAAAGATGTTGTTAGCCCCAGTCCAGGCTTGAACCGAGGACCTTTCAGTTAAATCGGTTCAGCGGTTTAGACGTGATGCTCGAACAAACAGACAGACCGACAGACTGAAAGACTGACAGACGGACCAAGAGTTTTATATATATAGACTAGCTGGACCCGTGCACGACTCGTGCCAAGATTTTGTGAATTAAAAGATATGGAGCGATTTTATTAATATAAAAAATATTTTTATTATTTATATGAGGGGCCCGTGCTTGGCTGTGGTTTTATAAATGTAGTAAACAAATAATAAATCTCCGCCAAAATAACTTTTCTCAAAGACAATTTTTTCTTAGAATGCCCCGTAAAATTCTTCCCCATAGAACGCTTTCCCGTAGAATTCTTCTCTGTAGAAATCTACCCGTAGAACTCATCACGGTAGAATTGTTCCCGGTAGAATTCTTTCCTTTCAACACCGTAGAGTTTTAATGTGGTAAGTTTCATTGTGGTGAGTTTAGGTGAGGTGAATTTTGGTGTGGTGAGTTTTAGTGTGGTATGTTTTAGTTTGGTGAGTTTTAGTGTGGTGAGTTTTAGTGTGGTGAATTTTATTGTGGTGAGTTTCAATGTGGTGAATTTTACCGTGGTGAGTTTTAGTGTGGTAAGTTTAGTGTGGTGAGTTTTAGTGTGGTGAATTTTAGTGTGGTGAATTTTAGTGTGGTGAGTTTCATTGTGGTGAGTTTTAATGTGGTGTGGTTGCTTTTGTATATATTTTTTTGTATTTGAGTTTTTTGTTTCATCTTCTTAGCTTGTGAATGTGCCGAGTTATGTCGTTTTGAAAGTTTAGGTTGTATGGGAAGTGCCACGCCCTTTTATCCAATCCCGCCCATATATAGCCTGTGACAGCCTCCGGGCCCTATAGTATTCTGGTGCAAAATTTCAGTTAAATCGGTTCAGCTGTTTAGACGTGATGAACAAACAGACAGACCCGCAGACTGAAAGACTGACAGACGGACCAAGACTTTTATATATATAGATTGTATTGTAGTATTATTATATTTGAAAATGAACAGTATATTAATAAAAATTAAAGAAAACATAATCTAAAAATAAAAAGTTGAAAAAATCTTATAGTTGTTTTAAACTATTTTGTATTTTCTCCAATATAAATTTAAAACCTGTTTTAAATAAAATATTTTTGGGAATTGTTATTTTAAAATGATGACAATTTCTTTTAATTTTATTTTCACTATGTTTTATATATGTTCGCGTTCTTATATTTTTCATATATCTGAATCAAATGATATGAATATTAGTATTGATGTTGTTCAAAATTAAATTTCATCAAATTTAATTTGAATGCTATAACGAAGATCAACTGAAATGAAATAAAATAAATAAAAATTTAATTATAATTATACAAAAATAGATATAAAGTATTATCAAATATAATATAAAAAAAATTAAAAATAAAAAAATCATATAATGTTTTAGCTAACAAGTAATTTTATGGTTTTAAATCAATACAACTTTCAAATAGTACATTCAATTATTATTTAGGAATTATTTATAAGCTCTTTAATTAGTCGTTATGCTCATGACATTGAGCCAGATTAAATAATTTACGCATTTACGTAATTTACGTCATTTATTAAGAAAACGTTGTTAATATCAAGAATTATTAAATAAATTTATATTAATCTTCATTATTACCACTTAACTATTGAGTTCTATATGGCGTATCTCTAAGTATTAAGTTGTAATATGAAAATTTAATCACGAGTACTCTTGAGTTTAGACTAATTTTAATATTAAACTTAGTTTAAACTAGATGTTATTTCGTCTATAGTTAATCTTTTACAAATTTTTAAAATTACTTATTAACTGGTAACTAATTGTCTATCTGTGTGAAAAATGTAAAGACATTGGGTTAATCTATTTTTGATTTTGAATTATAGACATTAAAATGTTTAAATTAAGTTTAAACTTGCAATGAGTAACTGTAACTTAAATCAATAAAAGAAGATATGCACAACTGTTAAACCGACAATATTATACTTATAAATTATGAGTTATATGATAAATAAAATATCATTTAGCCAGATCGTTTTATTCAAACCAAAAATGTGTGTATATATTTAGTATTGACTTTATAGTTAAGCACTATTACTAATCTGTATTTGCAGTATCCCATCAATAATATTATAAACTAGATAATGTAAAGTTTCGAATATGTTTGAATCTAAGTGGGATGAGATATTATTTCATTAAAAGTTTATAACTTTATAAGATCCCAGTCTGCTATGTCTGGAAAACCTTCGACGTCCCGAAGCTTTCTTGAACTAACTTCTATAAAAAGTTCAACCTAGTAGCTTTATCACTTTTAATGTTTTAAAATTCTCGTACATTCAAATTTAGGGACAAGCTACGATATTTAAACATTTATTACATCGATATCGTCACTTTTTTCGAAGTAATACCGAACTTTGACTATATTTTTTTCGACATTTTGCCTGTAGTCAGTATCCTATTTCTTCACGTTTTAAGGAAAATGCACATATTAGTGGATCGAATGCTAAAAAATACAATTTCATTTAAAATTTCAACAAATTCTTGTAGACATCAAAAACTTTAATTTTGAATACCCTGAGATGCATGTTAACAAAAACACTTTATCCGAAATACACACCTTTCGAGTGTAGCAAATAAATTTGTATAATTTGTGCGCACTACGGTAGCGATACAATTTTCAGCGATAACAGAAATTCAAGTCAACGAGCAATTATTAAGTCAATCAGCTAATCGATCGTTAAACGTTCAGAGCGGTTAATTACCAATTATACGCACGTTTTGACTAAAATCTCACAAAAGTCAATATATTTACACGATTTTGGTGTAAAAATCAATCACGACCCAGGCTTGTTTTCCAAATGATTAACACTGCCGCAACAGCACAGCACCGCACAGAGCACATGAAAAGAAAACTAAAGTTCGTGCAAAAATATTGCAAATGTTTTCACAAAACAAAATTCACAGGCCCGACGGCAGATCATGACAAAGTCGCCCAGAAGACCAAAAGGCAAAAGTGGGCTCGATCGATGAGTCGCGCCGAAAAGTAAGAGTATTTTAAAGAAGTCGAGACACACAGCCAGAAAGACATATTGTTTGAGAGTGGAACGGACCGAGAGAGAGCAAGAGAGTGAACACGTAGTGAGAGTGAGGTTAGTGATCAGCTGGTTTAAATGCCTTGCAGTACTTGCAATTAAGAAAACAGCTGATCTTACTGTGGAATGAGGCATAGGTCGGGTTAAATGGACTCGCGGACTTGTTTTGCTTTGTGCTTCCCGTTAAGTTTGCCGCATTGTTTGCGCGGCACGACGAAGAGAGGCTTTAATTTCGCTTTTGTTAGCGAAACGTTTTTCGCATTTGGCCAGTCAGCATGAGCTCGCTACTTGTTGTCGTTATCGTCATCGTCTCTTGTTGCTGGGAGAGACCTCTGTATGCATTGCAGTCGGAGCATCTCAACGTCCGACAGCTGGGATTTGTGGCTGCGCTGCTGTAATCGTTCGGCTGACTGGTGCGGTAATTTCGGCGCGACTTACGGCTCCTTCCCTTCTGTGGGCCTCTCGTATGCCTTCTGCCGAATACCCATCACTAGGTACGCATACTCGGCAGCTGTTGTCGCCGCTATTTGATGTTGATGTTGCTGCTGCTGTTGTTGTTGTTGTGATTGTTGGCGTAGTTATTGTTGTTTTTTTTTAGTTGCTGGTGCGGCTTATGTGAACCATCTCCCGAAATACACACGAAAAACTTAATTTCATGAATTTTTGTATAAAATGATGAGACGCTGGCTGTAGATCGTCAGTAAACCACTCGATTTAGTCTAATAAACAGCATCTCAATCAGCTGCATTAAACTTTCCATCCTTCCACAAATCTACCCCTATCACAACCAACCAACCAACCAGCACAAAGTTAGCAGTACCAGGATAACGCTAACCAGGACTACTGTGTATATTCGAGAAAGTGAAATTTGAGAATTCGTTGATCGGTCGTTTTTTGCACTCATCGCAATTATGAGAGCTTTTATTTTAATGTCCTGTTTGGCGCTAGCCGCTGCCAGGCCCGAGGCCGGTTATGCCTATAATAGACCTGGAGGCGGTGGCGGCAGCTCTGGCGGCTTCGGCGGTGGCAGCTCTGGCGGCTTCGGCGGTGGCAGCTCAGGCGGTTTCGGCTCCAGCGGTGGCGGCGGCGGTAGTGGTGGCTTCGGCGGCGGCTTTGGCGGTGGCGCCAGTGGTGGCGGTTTCGGTGGCGGCTCTAGCGGCGGTGGTGGCAGCTTCGGTGGAGGCTCAGGTGGTGGTGGCGGAGGAGGATTTGGAGGCGGCTTCGGCGGTGGATCAAGCGGCGGTGCAGGAGGCGGATTCGGTGGAGGTGTGTATAAAAAGCTCAAGCTGTACAAAAAAAAACAAGTTTTAAACTTGATTGTAATGCATTTATTAATGTAAAATATTCATCATTATGCTTCATTTTATTTTGTCTAACTAGGTGCTGGATTTGGCGGTGGCAGCCTTGGCGGTTTCGGAGGCGGCGGCGGTGGTGGATCTACATTAGTGCAAAAGCATATCTACGTGCATGTGCCACCACCAGAGCAAGAGGAAATCCGTCCCCGTCCCAACATTCCAATCGGCCAGTCCCAGAAACATTACAAGATCATCTTCATCAAGGCACCATCTCCACCCTCTTACCAGGCACCAGTCATTCCCCTGCAGCCACAAAACGAAGAGAAGACACTCGTCTATGTTTTGGTCAAGAAACCAGAAGATCAACAAGATATTGTCATTCCCACACCAGCACCCACTCAGCCCTCCAAACCCGAGGTCTACTTCATCAAGTACAAGACACAGAAGGATGGTGGCGGTGGAGGCGGTAGCTTCTCTAGCTCTAGCTCATCGGGTGGCTCTTTCGCAAGTGGCGGTGCTAGTGGTTCTTTCTCAGGATCTGGCAGTGCTGGTGGCTTTACAACTGGTGGTTCTGCTGGCGGTGACATTTCTGCTCCATCATCCAACTACGGACCACCCGGAAAATCTGGACCATATTAAATTTTCGCAAAGCTGAAACAAAAAACACATCAATCAAACGCACAAACCCGAACTCAACGCGATTTTAGCTAACGCTGGCTAGTCTTTTAACTGTTTTACAACTTTTGACTCCTCTATCTAATCTAACGAGTATAATTCTAATGGACTTGAATTGACGATAAGAACCCCAATTATACAGTTACGACTTGTAACCGTTGAACTTGCCTTAGTTGTCTGTCTGAAGTCTGATCGATCTATCCTAACTGACTTGACTTTGTCTGTGCTGATTATCCTTGCCCTCTCTCAATCAATCTCTATCTTTGATCTTTATACTTTGTGAAAACTTTTGTACATAAACTGTTTCCCAAACATCTGACATCTTTCCTGCATCTATAATGCAAACTTCTATTTTTTTTTATTTTTGTAAATCTATAGCTTAAGTGTGAATGCATTCGAATAGCTGATATAAAATTTCGCATGCATTCGCTTTATATGTTTATGTTAATTTTAATATATTTAAGTAATTTTTCATGTATTATGAGCAATAAAACAACGGTGACAAAATTTAAAAATTTCGTATTTTAATTCTGCAAATTGATATAGAAACAGCTACTTTTGCGAAGAGGTTTGAACAAAGAATTGTTTCTTGTAAGATGCAAATACATTCGAATGAAATATCATAGACACCAATAATATCATATAAACACATCAAATTGCATATAATTTTTTATATAGTCAAAACTACAACCAGTTAGTATTTAGCAGGAAACCAATAATTTTTTTTTTTTGGCATAATATGAAATTTAAAGTAGAACTAATATATATGAATTATATGAAAACACTCTATGATTAACTATGACATGTGTAAACAGAGAATAGAGATTTGTTGCGCCAATCAACTCTTTGCCCTACCAACTTCTTCTGTTCTCCCAACCGCTTAGTCGGTTGTTATTGTCAATACTAAAAGAGTTGTAGTTTATACTTCAACCAATTTCGAACTGTTTCAGAACAATTTAGTACAGATTTAGAACCATTAGGAGTGTATAGACTAATATTTCAAAGGCTAACATGGCAGTTCCGTCAACTAATTTGTATACAATTCGATTGAATTGAATTAAGTTAGTTCTTATAACAATTTCGTTCTTCCAAAGAGAATTTTTCTATATGTAATATAAAAAATAAGATTTTCTTGATTTACAGCCCTATTCCAGCGAGCAATGACACTTGATTCAGACTTTTACATCAATAAACATAGTAAATAAAATTGACAGAATACGAAATAGTTACAATTGTGACCAAGCACACAATTGTGACCAATTTGAATTTGTGACTCGTGCCATAATAGAGCTATTATTTATATTTGTTAAAAGTAGGTTTTGAATTTAACATGTTGTGTAGCCATTCGGAAGTTAAAGATGTTCCTATTTGATACCCATGTTTGCCTTATCGATCGATACTTATCGATTTTTTGTAAATAAAATATTTAATTAACTTCTATTTTGTTATATATGTCTCGTAAACTATGGGTTAACAATTTTAATTTATTTTTTTGTTTTGATTCAGTCAATTTGTTTTCCAGAACTGTGCAGCAATTAAACTCTATAGAATCTGCCTGTTTTTTCCCACTTTGAATTCAAATAAGAAATTCAAAGCTTTGTAATTATTTTTAAGCACTGACAGTTTCATCCCTTTTATTTCTTATTTTACTTCCTTGATGTTGGTTATACGCTGGAAACTTTCTAAAAGTTCAGATTTCTAATTAAAAAAAATGATAATTAACTATGTGAAAAATAGTCAACAAAAAAAAAAGAAAAACTATTTTAGTTCTCTTCTCAAAGACAGTAATTAGTCAGTGTTGCGTGAAAGAAACAGTCGTTAAAAATGGGAAATGTTTTTTACAATTGCGTTTAAATTTTGCGTCATTTATTATTTTCCAGTAATACACAGAAAAAAATATACATCATATTGATGAATTCCGTTTTTCTAACCATGTATTGAAGAAACATTCATAATATTAATGACTAACGGCATCAATGTAATGAATGCGATCATAAATATGATGAACTCTTGGTTACTGTCGAAAAATGTTCTTCAAAATTATGAATTGCATGTGAAGAATATGTTTCATCAAATTATATATCGACGTTGTAGAACTAAAATTTTCAAATTTTCAAAATGCCAATTATTCTTTTACAAAAACCTTTATATATCTTTCAATTTTTGATCGATGGGCACAATATATGTACCAAATGATAAGAAAATGTGAATCTATCAATTGGTTTTTCAATTTTAAAAATGTAACTATTACTTTTTGAAATAATTACCAACAATGTTGAAATTTAGGATTTTCATAAGAATGTATTTGGTGACTTTTAGTTCAACAACGACGATATGTACTTCATATTGAAGAATGTTAATCAAAGCAAATTTCAATCAAAATATTTATTTTTCGTTAATTTTTGTTTTGCCGTACTCTCAGTTCACAAGTAGTTCTTGTATGTATTTCATAAATAATGTATGCTCGACATGCATCCATTAGTAAAATGTTTTATTTGAAAAAAATAAATGTTTTGGGTAATTTTTTTTTTTCTTGGATAATTTTTTTTCGAAAGAAAATTGTTTTCTGTGTTTTTTTTTTAATAAAATTTATTCCAACAATATTTTTTTTTTGAATTATTTTCTACATTTTTTTTTTAATTCATAAAAAAATGTCCATCAATTTATTTATTTTGAAGAAAAAATGATTAGTTCAACAATATTCATCATATTGAAAATTATATTCATCAATATTATGAACAAATTACGATTATATTCATCAATATGACGATTTAAATTCATTGTATTGAATATTTCGTTCTTCACTATAATATTCGATAGTATGAATAAGTTCATATATTTAATGAATGCATTCAAGGTGGTATCAATATGATGAATCTGGCAGTTGGTAAAAAAATTCATAATATTAATGAATAAATTAAACATTTTGATGAATTTTTTCTGTGGAGCAACTACACGCAAACAACAAAATATGGCAATGTTTACTCTCGTACGCATATAATGGAGATTTGTTGCGCCAACCAACTCTTAGCCCAACAAACATATTCGGGTCTCGCGACTGCCTTTTGGGTTATCTCGACCGCCTTTTCGGTTCTCTCAACCGCCTAGTCGGTTGTTATTGTCAAAACTAAAATAGTTGTAGTGATTATTATAAAGGGTTTTTCAAATGGGACGCTACAAAAGTTGAGCGACAGGGACAGCAAACGACGCCATATTTCTTGCCGCTTTTTTGACATTTCTCTTCAGTAAGGTTTGCCACTTCATGATGGAAAGATATACGAATTCGAATTTCCGTAGTAAATTTTAATAATTTCGACTAGTAGTTGTCTCGTATATATTTCCATCATGCAATGGCAAACCTTACTGAAGAGAAATGTAGAAGAGATATGTAGAATGTAGAAATGTAGAGCTGTCCCTGTCGCTCTACTTTTGTAGCGTCCCTGTTGAAAAATCCTTAAAAATACGTTTGTAGCGCTCTTATTGAAAAACCCTTTATAAACAAACTATTTTTTTTAATGGCTATTGACCAATTTTAATAGTAAAAAAAATGTTTTACTTAAAAATAGAATTAATTTCTCAGTTTTTTTTTCTGGGTGTACATATTATATTTGAACTATGTCATGTATATTTCTGATAAAATTAATATTATGTATTAAAACATATATTTTTAAAGTGCATGTTTTGGAAGTAATTTATAAATTTTAAGTGTATATTAGTCCGTTTTTTGATTTTTTTTAATTATGAGCACTAGTTATTGCATATTTCCTACAGTACTTTGAAAAAAAAAATGATACTGCTCCCTCTTCTACTTCACTGTTGCGAATTGTATTGGATAATAACATTTTTATAAATTTTGAACACTGTATTTGTTTTAAAAACCATAAGCCCTTAATCAGTTGCTCAAATTAAAAAAAAAAAAATCAATGGAGCATAATAATAAACAAGTTAAAGTCGACTTTAAAATTAATATCAGCTTTCTGACATTTTATGCTATGTGAAAATTGTCAAAAAAGCCGAATTTAATTTTAAAGTCGATTTTAAATTGTCTATGATTATGCGCCAATAATTATAAACTTAACAACTAAACTAATAGTTGTTATAGATAATAATTAATATTATTTTAATATAATTTCAAGACTTTTTTGAAGCTTGACATTTAATAAAATCAATGTAAAAAGTATGCAATTAATTTTATAGGTTCGGTCATACTCTCATATATTGTTAAAAGTCCTTCGTGGCTTCTTCTTCTTCTGGTTTTTCTGTTTAAGCCAACAGAAAAATGTGACTTCTTCTTGTGGTTGTGCATCGTCTGCAGTTTTTGGACACTTTCACTTTTTGCCGCATCAACTTCCCACAGTCAAGGAAAACAAATAAGAGACAAACAAAATAATGGCACCATCCATACTTCGAAGCAGTCCATTCCACTCGCCCTCTGCATCTTCGGCATTGTCTTTCACCACATACACCACTTGGATCACATTGAAAATGCATTTCATGTGTTTTTGCTCCTCTTTTAACGTGTATTTTTGTGTTAATTTTTTCAGCACATTGTTTGACTCCGCAAGGTGATTTTAGTTTTTGCACGTTTTGCGTTCATTATTCAAAGTAAACAGTCTTGGCGACATGAATAGCAAACAAAAAAAAAACTTAAGACAGATTCGATAACAACTTGCATTTTATTGGTTTAATAGGGGCTCCTATTGTTAATTCGGATAATCAGTTGTTATTCAATAATTAAATGGTTCTCAGCAATCTAAAATTGAATAGAAACAAAAACATAGATTTCAAAGAAAAATAAAAACCTTGTACTGTACACTGATTTAAATTAATTGGAAAAAATATTAAATTTTAAAATCAAATAAATGTTTCTTTTTTGAATTATGACCCCCTTTAAAAATACTAAATACCAAAAATTCAATTCAGACACTTTCTACTACATTTGTATTGAAACAACTACATTTTGTATTTACTTTAAATTTCTGATATATGTAGAAAAATACTACATTTTTCAATTACTACATTCTGTATTTTTTGAAATTTCTTACAAAATACAGAAATACTACTTAAGACTTATTTTAAAAAGAATGCTGAAAATAAATATACATACTACTGTTCTGCAAAAGTCTACTACATTATGTAGTATTATCAAGTAAAATAAATGAAAAATGTATTAAAGACTAAAAAAACTGTAGTAGAAATACATTTTCATATCAAATAAAATTGTACCACATTATTGTTTTCGTTGTAATATTAAAAGTATTAAAAGAATAATAAAAAAACCTCTTAGATGTCAAACGGTACAAAGAGTACCAGACTAACTGCTGCCCTAAAGGTGATTTAATTGCGTGTGTAAATCGCAATAAATTAGCATATTTTAGGGATTGTTTTACCAAAATCTTAAGTAAAATTTCTAAGAATTTTCCGTTGACCTTTTTTTTTTTGCTTAAAGCAAGTTTATAGCCTGATGGTCACATGATAACGTAAATGTAATACTTGTACAAATGTGTATAAATGACGTAAGGTTTACCAAAATATTTATTTTTTAATAGTATACTAAACACCAATGTAGCTATTTAGTTATTTATATAGGTCATTAAACTGTCTACTTTTGCTAGGTATTAATAAAAGAAGAAAAATTGAAACTTGCAAATAGGTGTAATAAAATTCACATTAAATATGGCTCTATATAAACATCGATGATATTACAAACTTTGTCAAGTTGTTGAATAATAGCAGAAGATTTTGAAAATTTGGCACGCAAAGTATTCAAAGTGATTAATTTTTTGGAAAGACACAAAAATAGTTCAACCAAAAATATTTTATTATATAAATAAATGTAGCATTATTTGGTTTTTGTTATTGCTCATAGCAAAGAAATGTTCATAACTTTAATGAAATTTAACTAAGCACTGGAAATTTTTACTGGGTATTACAAAAAAAATTTATTTTATTTTCAGGATTTTATTCCAAAAATATTTAAATATGTTCCTATGCAAACATACTACTTTTTGTACTGAAACAACTGATATGTTTCACTGGAAACGTATTTATATTCAGGTCGTTCAAAATCATGTTTTATTTTAAGCATATTTATGTTTCGGTTTAAATATTTATTTTATTTTTTGTTTAATTATTATGTTTCCATTAGAACATACTTCATTTTAAGGGTCAACATTAAAATGTTTCCGGGATATTATAATGTAAGTCACAGCTCATTACCACCCTGTTTACAAATGATTTATCAGTCAATTATATATTATGTTTACATAAAATTCCATAAACTTTCTTAATATAGACTATGAATAATTCATAAGATCTATGAACACTTTTATAAATACTGGAATAATTCTGAATTATGAATTATTTTTGTCCTGAAATTTTTCTGCGTTTAAAAAATTTTCAAAATATATTAATTGTTCGCAAAAATATATAAATTTAACGAAAGAAACATTTTCAAATTAATGCATGCCGAACAAGCATTATATAAGAAATAATAAACAAAAACCTCTATTGAAATTTGGTTTGATGAACAAAATTCTTCGAAATGATGAACATATATTTTGTGTCTTATGTATTTTTGCATTAATGTGATGAAGCGTAGCCTTCACACACAATTCCTTAAATTCAGAAACACTGCTTTAGTAATTCATCAAATTGATGTTATGAATAACATTTATGTTTTATAGTTATCAATATTCGAGCGAAATTCTTCACTATGATGTTGATTTTTTTTTCTGTGCATATACCAAACCAAATCTGTCAAGGCAGGAAGGAGTGTTTTGCATATACTTGATTTAAACTCAGTCTGATACTAATTCATCAAATATATGAATCTTTAATTAATATTGATGCACAAATTAACAGTACTCGATTTATCGATAAAACACTATAAAAAATATTTAATTTAGTTGTTCATTAAATAAGTAAAAGTATAAATATATTGAACAAATGGTACATTTGCAATATTTAATTCGAATTCAACTTTCATTCTTTAGAAATGATATTCAACAAAGCTATGAAAAAAAAAGTTTTAAAACTATTAACAAAATTTTAATATTTCTGTAGGGTAACCCTCTGGCGATTCGTTTAAAAAGTGTGCTAATACTTTAAAGTAGCTGCTGCTTAATTATAAAAACTAATCAAACTTAACACCCGCAGGGGCGTAGAAGAAAAAAAAACACACACACACTCAAAATGACCAAAACAATTATTATTTTTGTTAACAACTTGTTGCCTTTTCACCAGCAACATCTTTTCCGTCAGCAATTTCTTAATGTCATTGATGCCATCCATATAGTCACCGAAAAGTTCATTGAACTTACTTTAATCTTCGACAGATGGCGATGTGGACAATGCTAAATGCGGAAGTGGAAATCGAACGATGGCGTAAAGAGATTTTTCGTGGGCAATCCCGGAATTTTACACGGTTAGATGAGGTTACAATAAAAGGCCATTTAGCGTGTGATTGCTTCTTATGCAAACGTTTGTGTTTTTTTTATGTTTTTTTGTGATACCCTACAATGCAGTTGTATGGATTTATAAGTTGTTTTCAGTAATATTTTTAAATGGAAATATATTGATTATTACATTGTTAGTATTTTTGGTAGGGTTAGTATCGGGATCCGATGTACGATATTTTGCCATTTTTGTACAGTATAATGTTTGACCTAATATGGTAAATTGTTATAAAGATTATATTTATTGATTTTAATAATATGGCAGATTTCATATGTTTACCTATAATTCAACTATCTTTGACTAAAGTAGTCGTTACTAACCGATTAGAGTTTAACTACTGGTTTAGCATAAACATGGTTAAACAAGACAAAAATATATTTTCGTTGTCTTTGAATTACCACCAAACCACAGGCGGTTTTCAGCGGCAACAGGAATTGTAAAACTAAGTATATAATAAATTCACACGATTTATGTTTTTCTTGCAAAAAAAGACAATATTTGTTATGGATATTTATTTTTTGATAGTGATTATACGACTGCCCCATCAATTAGCTAATGCATTGGAAGTGTTTACACAGCATTAATGCGTTTTAAAATACAATAAAGAAAATAAAACAAATTTATATTATATTTATTTATATTAAAAGTTAATTTTTTTGAGTCTAATAATGAAAAGGTTATTTCATTACTTTCTTTTGTTGAAATTTAAAAAATAAAAGAAGACTAAAATAATGGGAATTTAAAACTGGGTTATAACTCAAAAACATTTCGGAATCAGCGACACTAATGTATCCAGTATTTGCTGAAACATTCACTGCACAATGTTAAAAGTTGAATTTTTCGGGCAGTGTAATAAAAAATTGCTTAACTTGATTAAAATTTGTAAGATTTACAAGTTTTTCTTAATACTATAAGTACTTAAAACTGAAATTCGTTCAGAAGCTGAAATATGCCCGATTACCTTTAGTTTTAAAATTAATATGGTTTCCGTAGTGGAAAATATACAAGGTGCCCATTGAATTTTTCTATTCTTAATTGATAATTATTACTTGTTAATATGTTTATGTTTATTTCTCTAACAATGGGTTATTTGAATGTTTTATGAATAATTTTATAAATAATATCATTAAATTTGATAAATCCTTAAATATTACACCGTGCTACAAAAATCAAAAAAATTTTGCACACCCCTAGTAGAAATTTACCAGATGCGCCATCGGGAAATGATCGGGTTTTCGTTGGGTAAGCCCTATTAGAGAAAATATGATCATTGCCTTTGCATGCCCTTATCATGCTTACCATACCAGGGTTTGCATTATCTAAACAGTAAATGTTCCCGATCATAGCTACATTATTTGTTCCTCATAACGAAATGACATCAGACAATGATCGAGATTTAATGAGAGAACCCCTATTATGCTCGGGCTCTGACAAGGCAATTGTCAGGTAAATAATAAAAAGGGGAATTGCCCGATCAGTACATGATTATGGGCTGACGTCAATACATGATCAGGACACTGCGTTACAAGGACATTATGAGCCTCGTCATATCCCTATCATCTCAAATAATGACATGATCACTTCATGACCATGGCCCTACCAAAATTTCTACTAGGGACTTGAAAAAATCGATTTGTACGTAAAACTAGAGACCAATCCAAGGATATGTGTCACTTTCAAAAACAATTGAATGCATCTTGTAGCAGAAACCCCATTGATCGTGAATTTGAAAACCGCTTCGCGATATCAATTCGCATCCGAGTTTTACTTGCATTTGAAGTGCAATTGCAAATCACTTTTTAATATTTAGAAAATTTTATATATTTTTTTGCGTCACTCTTAAAAACCATAGATGAGATCTTGTAGGAGAAATCTCACAGATGATGAAGTCGAAAACCGCTTTGCGATATCAATTCCTATACGTGTTTTACATGCATTTGAAGTGCATATCACTTTTTAATATTTAGAAAATTTTATATTTTTTTGCGTCACTTTTAAAAACCATGTAGCAGAAACCTCGTAGATGATGAATTTGAAAAACGATTCGCGATTACGATTCGTGGAATTACGTATACAATAAATCCAATTCATTATATTGAATCTAATATTGATGGTTTTGAAATCTAATGTTATTCACATCGAGTATTTTATGATTTTTTAATACAAGTAAAATCCGTGTACGAGTTGCTATCGCGAATCGATTTTCGAATTCATCATCTGTGAGGTTTCTGCTACAAGATGGTTTTTAAAAGTGACGGAAAAAATATAAAAATTTTTAAATATTAAAAAGTGATATGCAATTGCATTTCAAATGCATGTAAAACACGTATAGGAATTGATATCGCAAAGCGGTTTTCGACTACAACATCTGTGAGGTTTCTTCTATAGGATCTCATCTATGGTTTTTAAAAGTGACGCAAAAAATATCAAATTTTCTAAATATTAAAAAGTGATTTGCAATTGCACTTCAAATGCAAGTAAAACCCGGATGCGAATTGATTTCGAGAAACGGTTTTCGAATTCATGATCAATGGGGTTTCTGCTACAAGATGCATTCAATTGTTATAGAAAGTGACGAAAAAATATTTTTTTGAAATTATTTCAAAATATGATACATTCTTGCATTTTAAAAAATGGTGAATACACAGATCCTTGGATTGGTCTCTAGTTTTACGTACATGTGGATTTTTTCCAGTGTGCAAAGTACGGTGTTATAGAATTTCGATTTCATTTGTGAACCGACTGTAGTTTCGTACTTTCTTTATTTGGTAAAAAAAAGACAAAAATCATCTCTTCCTCTGATTTTGCTTTCGTCAAATAAACATCAACTTAATCATGTAAAACTACTAATTTGCAGCTTAAATAATTAATTTGCGATTTGCATACAAAACAAAAAATAAAAAAAAACCCTGCGGTAGTCTTGAAAACGTAATCAATTGATAAATGAATTGGACATAAATGTGAAAACGTATTTAGCACATTTTTGTGTTATAAACAGAGACTATTTTAAAAATAAACATTATTAAAGGAAAATAAAATAAAACTATTAAATGTCGACGCATAAATTTGTCAAATACACCGACACAAATACTTTATGTGGGTGTTAGTGTAATTATATGGTACCGTGTAACAGTGATGCCAACTAAAATTTTCATTGTCCGCGATATTCTTAACAAAATTCCCCAATTTATATACAGAGTTCCCCGCACGAATGTAATTTAAACACACTGAGAATAAATAGCGTCGAAATATTCCATATAACAAATATTACGAAATATGTTATTCGTTTAATATGTCATTTTTTTTGTATTTTCAGATTTCTCTAATTTTTGAATGACATTTATCAGACATTATAAATTGAAAAAAATTAATTGTCATTAGCAACAAGTGGTGCAATATTTATTAATTCAGTTTTTCAGTGCATGCACGCAGGGAAAAAAAGGGCTCTCCCAAACATAATTAGCAGCAAACAACGTATATGTTTGGAAAACACTGTAAACATAATATATATTTGGGATAGTGTAACATAATATGTTTATATCTAAACATAATATGTTTGGATCTAAACATAATATGTTTGGATCTAAACATAATATGTTTGGATCTAAACATAATATGTTTGGATGGAAATCGAAAATTTTATATTCCAAACATAACATGCTTGGCTCTAAACATAATATATATTTAGGTGGGAATATAAATATGTTTCGCCTATGAACATATTATGTTTGCATCATATGTTTGTGTCGGGGTGGCCTTGTCGTGGATTATCTAGATATTGAGGGCTTTATCCAGTACATCTGCACAAGCAAGGGTGCTGAAAATAAATAAAATATTGTTTAATTAGATATTGAGCAAGAATTAAAAAAATAAAGCAAATAGTTTTATCTCCAAATATAAAATTATTCGCAAATTGATTTGCAAAACAAAATTATGTTTGACTGATGAGATGTAACGATTATTATACACACAAAAAGCGTGTCCTTTTCTTTCGCAAAGATAATTTACTTTGCAGTTTAGTTTGCAAATATAAGTTTAATTGTAGTGCAATAACTTTTATACTTTTTTCTTCTGTCTGCTTATACGGACATTTTTAACTTTTTGTTTATTTATTAAGCTAAACACATATTTTAATTATTTTTCACTTTCATTTATTCATTAGTTTTCGATTTTTTTTAACACTTTTTATACTTACTTACTTAAGACGGCGACGACAACCACTCAAGTTGCACTCAACTGTTTAATTGACACAGCAAATAAAGAGAATAAATAAAACCATAAAAACTTCGCTCACTGTGCTCCCAATTTTATCTATTTCGCTCGTATGCAAATATTATATGAGTGAAAAAGAGACAACCATATATACAGAGTTTATGCAAATATAATATATTTATATCGAAACATAATATATATTTTTATGCAAACATAATTATGGTATAATGGAGCTGCAAATAAATTTATGTTTATGGCTTTAATAATTATATTCACATATTACATTTACATCATAACTAATTTATTAAAATTGTGAATATATGATATTTAGAACAAAATTGCAAACATATTTATTGATTTTTAAGAACAGATTACATTTGAATTCAAACATATCCAATTACTTTTTTCCATGCGTGTGTTTAAACCTAGTTTAAATTTTTACATATTTCAAAAGTCTTTAGCTTCAAATCAAAATGACCGAATTCTTTAAACTGTACAGAGAGATGGACCGTACTAATGGTCCAGTTAATATTAAATTTTAAATTTTTGTGATGTAGACTATAGACAAAAAACAAGTAGTTTAAACTTAATTAAAATGTAACTGAAAAACTGGATGATATTAAACTTGGTTTAAATTAGTACTGAAAATGGGCAAATTATGCAGATAAAAATATTTTTGAATAGCAAACTATGTAGAAAATTAAAAAATTAAAAGTTAAAGTACTGTATTAACAATTGTGCAGTTGTAAATATATATTATTTTCGAAATTAATTTTAATTTTTACCATTTTTACATTATTGTCAATGGGTTTCGATATTTCCATAATCACATTGTTTAAAATACTGAAAACCATATTTTTTCACCTATTAAAGTGGCATGTAGAAGTTGATAATCTTACATTAAGTAAAAATTTATCCTTAAACCGGAAACCAGCATACGTCAATCTACCTCATAATTTAAAAAAATAACATAAGCCGGTATATTCAAAAAACGTTTAAGGGATTTTTGTTAATTGAAATTTATCTATATCTAGAAATCGTATAAATTGGATTTATTAAATTATGGTCTCTCACGTTTTCTACATTTTTAATGATTGGAACATAGAGGCATGTTTCAGTTTTCGATTGAATTCGATTTTACCTGCAAAATTCTAAACGATTTTGAATTCATTATTTTCCAAACGAACTGAAATATTTGAAGGCAAAGCATGCTATTTAAATTCATTTCAATAATTATTTATTGTAGGGCTTGAAAATGAATTAATTTTATTCAAAAGCATTTCAAAAATCAACTTAAATAAAGTGAAAATTTATTTTTAAAATAATTCTGATTAATCAAATGCTGATTAATCAATTAATCAAATGCTGATTAAACAATTAATCAAATTATATGATTAATCGATTAATCAAGATTTTAGATTAATCAGAACATTGATTATTCAATTAATTAGGATTCTGATTAATCAATTAATTAGGATTAATCAAAATTGTGATTAATTGATTAATCAGCATTTTGATCAATCAGAATTATTTTAAAAATATATGTTCACTTTATTTAAGTTGATTTTTCAAATGCTATTGAATAAAATTAATTCATTTTCAATTAATCAAAATGCTGATTAACCAGATTAATCAGTGTTCTGATTAATCAGGGTTTCATTTTAACCAAATAATCGATTAATCAGGATTCTGATTAATCAAGATTTTGATTAATTGATTCATCGCACATCCCTAATTTATTGTACTGATATCAGAGATTATATATTTGATATAGAGTTTCCTTCCGAGTTTGCTGGCGTCGCTGCCGAAAACATTGGTTATGTGGAATTTGAATTTTACAGATTAAAGTTAACAGAGTAAAACCGTGCACAAAACTGGATCTGTCCGCGGATAATGTGCAACCAAACTTACCAAGATATATTACAATCCAACGCCTTATAAATTTTAATTATTTTTCTGTCCAAAAATGTTGCAGAAAACATCAGAATATTGATTTGAAAATGTGTCTGTTGACAACATTTTCGTTTCAATTTCCACATAACCAATGTTTGAATTTATTTGACAAAAGTGGCAGCGAAACCACCTGTATGGAAACGCTATATCAAATATATACTCTCTGCTGATTTATCAAATCTAAAAGTGAAATTGTTTATTTTCTAATTTTGTTATGAAGTTCGATCAGCAACAGATCCTATTTTGAAATTCCCCTACAAAAGTGGATCATTACCCGATTACCCGCTTAGGCTAAAATTCCCGCCAATTGGGGAATTCCACTTTAGTTGGCATCACTGCCATGTAATATGTGTTAATCGCAATTGCAAACACGTTATTGGTAGAAACATAAATTAAGTTATGTTTACAGCTATTTTGTACTTAAACCATGCCGCTACTTTTTATATGCATTGTTATTACTCAATTGGGACGTTGATGGTTTTTCATAGTAACCGATTAAATGAAGTCGATCGATTAATTTTACGTACGGGTTTCTTTTCTTTTGCATTACAAAACTAAAAAACTAAAAAAAAAAGTTAGACACTCAGACAATTTCAAAGAAATTTATGATTTTCAAGACATAATAAGAATTATTTTTATGTTTACATAATTGCTTATTGAGTATCGCAATTTTTAAAATATTTTCTATGAAATTTTGTTTCTATTGAAGCACATATCATTGGGGGAAATTCGGGAGTTTTAACTCTCTCAGAGGTTTGCAATTGTTTGCCGAGAGATAAAGTCGTAAAATTTAAGTCGCGGCTGTTTGAACCTGCAACCTTTCGGCTCGTAGTCCAACGCACTAACCATTGACCTACGAACGCTAAATTATTTATCGATCACAAAAAATCAACTATGTAGAATAAATATGTCACAGATTGTGTTTTCAATAACTAGGTCAAATAAAAACCAACTGTTACAACATCCAATCGTTTGTATTTTGATTGCATTAAACTTACATCTCGCATCACATTGCATCAGTTCACGTACCCGACATGTTGTGTCCACATCTTAGATGTGGATTCCATTTTTCGCTCTGGTCATGTTTTTACGATATCTATGTAAAATCATTTTTAATGCTCGAACGTGATTGGCCATGAGTGCACCATATTTTCATTTCGAATTGCAAAATTGAATTTGGAATAAATTAAAATCTGTGATTGTTTCAAAGAAAACTCCATTAATTTTATCAATGTCGTACAGCACACGTGGTATTTTTGCACTTAGTAAAACAAAAAAAAAAAAAAAAACATTTGTATTCTTTACTTGCAAATTAAATTGTTAGATTTTTCAGTAAAACATTTACATTATACCTAAATACAATTTAATTCACATTATTTATGAGCGTACAAATAACACCCTTGGGTTTCAAACTTCCCAGTCCCTAAACAAATAAAAAAAGACTATGTCTGCCATTTGACTTTTGGGGCATAAATCCAAAAATATAAATAAAAATAAAAAAAAACAGCAATAATGCAAACAAAAAGTTTTACTAGATTTTCGTGACTTACAGGTGTAATAAAAAATCATTTAAATTGACGTAATAAAAACGTGTATTATGACTGCTTCTTCTTCTTCGTCATCGTCTTCATCGTCGTCGTCGTCTACTTCTTCATCATAGTAATCAGTAGTAGCCAACAACTTCTGCTTTTGCGCCACCGACGACCGACCGACCGACCGACCAACCATCAGGCAATCCACATAAAACTCAGCAACATTGGTTGCTTGCAACTGACTGGTTGCTCGTGTTGTTGTGGCACAGAGGTCGCCGGCAACATCTCAGCCACGCAGCACAATTAAAGATTACCAACAACAATTTTGAAAAGTGTTGCGTAAGAATAGCGCCGCGCGATTAAAATAATGACTTCGAATACATGCGAAAATTTACACAAAATGTATTCTTGATTTTGTGTAAATGTCAAAGCTGTGGCCAAGAATTTTCGATATTCAGGTTTTTTGTTTATTTAGAAATAAAATGCAATTACATTAAAATAATAAATATATTTTTATGCTTTGGTGTAGCAGATGTTATTTGCAAACTAAATAAATCATTACTTGTTTTTATTTAATAACACAAGAAAAGTCGCACTCCCAAACATAATTATGCAGGCCTTGTTTGGACCTTCCAAAACATTAGATTCTATATCGCTTCGAGACTATTTCGAAATGTCGAGGAATTTATTCGATCTCAATTACGATTTAGTATCTATATTAAACACTCAGAAAAAATACCATAAAATCAATATATTTTGGCTATTAAAATTAGTCAATAGGATAAATAATTATTTTAATAGTGAAATACTATTAAATACAACTAAATACTATTGAATACTATTAAATTGTTTTTGATTTTATATGAAGATATTAATTTTTTGTATACTATTGAATCAATAACTGTCCTATTGACCAATTTTCATAAGATATTTTTCCAAGTGTACCACAATTCATTCTAAGATGTACTCAAATATCGCAACGACATTATGAAGTTTATTCGAGACGAAAAGAAAACAATTCTGGATCGATATCGCATCGAATATCGAGATTGATTCGAAAAACATTGCGATATCAATGTGATAAATATTTATATATCATATCGTCAGTATCATGCCAAAGGGGCGGGGCGAATGTGCAATTTTTGACATTTGCGTTTTTTTTACATTTTTGAATGTAGTTTTTCGTCAAGTATACTGTGCTAAAATCGCGTGTCGTTTTGTTGAATATTTCTAGCCACAAAAGTCAAAACCAAAAGGGCGAATTTGAAAAATTGAAAATCTTGTCATGCCAAAAGGGCGAATCTTTTCTTTTTCGCCATAACTTTTTATTGATACGAGATAAATTAGTAGTGTTAAGGCATTTATTGTTTGTTTTTAAAGCACCTATCGATCTGCATCATTATTTAAAAATATTTTGCCAAACATTAATTTACCATTTGTTATTTGCAGGAAAAAATGTTTGGCAAAATATTTTTAAATAATGGTGCAGATCGATAGGTGCTTTAAAAATAAACAATTAATACATCTCCATTACTATTTTATCTTGTACCAATTAAAACTTATAGCAAAAAAACAAAGAAATTGGAAAAATTGAAAATCTTGTCATACCAAAAGGGCGAATGTTTTCGTTTTTTTGCTATAACTCTTTAATGGTACAAGATAAAATAGTGATGTAAAGGCATTTATTGTTTGTTTTAAAAGCACCTATCGATCTGCATCATTAATTAAAAATAGTTTGCCAAACCTAAATTTGCCATTTGTTATTTGCAGAAAAAAATGTTTTTAAATAATGATGCAAATCGATAGGTGCTTTAAAAACAAACAATAAATGCCTTTACACCATTATTTTATCTCGTATCAATAAAAAGTTATGGCGAAAACGAAAAGATTCGCTCTTTTGGCATGACAAGATTTTCAATTTTTCCAATATCCAATTTTTTGCTATAATTTTTTATTGGTGGAAGATATAATAGTAGTGTTGAGGTATTAATTGTTTGTTTTTAAAGCACCTATCGATTGGCATCATTATTTAAAAAATGTTTGCCAAACCTTTTTCCTGCAAATAACAAATGGCATTAATGTTTGGCAAAATATTTTTAAATAATGATGCCAATAGATAGGTGCTTTAAAAACAAACTATTAATTCCATTACATCACTATTTTATTTTTCGCTAATAAAAAGTTATAGCATAAAAAACAAAAATATTTGCGTTTTGGTCAGGATATAGCCTCACAAAATCTGTATTTATAATTCACTAAGTTGTCCAAATCCAAAGATATTTTATATACGTTATAATAACTCATGAATAAACCAAAATAACGGAAAAATTAAAAAAAATCTAAATTTTGCTAATTTTTAAAGCACATCAAACTTTAAAATTTGATTTCCCAACATTTTTAAAAATGCACATTCGCCCCTTTGGCATGACAGTGACGATATCTTTTCTTAAACTTTATTGCACGAACATTTTTAAAAATTAGTAGTGATAAAGCAACGATCGAACTTTTATATCGCAGTTAGTTCGAGAAAACTTAGATCATCGAAGAGCTCCGAGACATGGCAGACTAGGCTGAGATGGCTTTGATAAATATTGTGATATCGATGCGATTATTGTTTAAATATCGAATCTTGATAAAGAATTGGAATAGAAATTTTAAATTTTAATTTATTTGAATCAGTAAAGCAACAAGATTGAAATTTTTTATCGAAGTTATTCGAAAAACCTTCGAGGCATCGAAAATCTCCGAAACATGGCAGACTGGGATGTAATTAAATTATTTTTTTTCTCGCGAAAAGTTGTCTGTGTCTAATTCCGAAGAGTTAACTTAATGTCTGGCTTTTTATGAAATACTAAAAATAAAAGAAGACCAAATACTGGGAAATGGAAAATTGCATATATCTCAAAATCGAAGCCAATTACAAAAAAGAGAGTATATTTTCGGAATCAGCACAAGAAATGCATTCAAAAATTCAACAATTTTAACATTTTATTCAAAATATTTTTAAAAAATATATAAAACAAAAAATATTTTAATTGCAATAAATAGATAACAAAATATATAAATAACAAATATAATATATAAAAAAAAACAATTTTCGTCAGAGGTATTTTTAAAAATAATTTGAAATACCAAAATAGACATTAAGTTGAAGAAGAAGAATCGATATTAGCTACATTGGTAATTGCTCCAAAAGAATGCCACAAATTGAAGCACAACATGTTATTGTTTTTGTCATCACTTAGCATTGTCCTTTAAGCTTTTTGTTGTTGTTGTTGTTTGATATTTAGATTCCAACTTTAGATATTTTCTCTAGCTTTGTTTTTCCAATTCAACACACACAACACAAAACCATACTAAGTACGGCATGTATAGAATCAAATGTTACTGGTTTAGCCAAGCAGAAAAATTCATTAAATCCTGATTCATCTGCCGACAAAGTTCATATGTGATACAATATGTTACAATGTGTTGTTGATATATCTGTCTGTCTGTCTTATCTTCGGGCTATTTAGTAATTTTAAAAACAATAGAATTCCTGGAATCTATGTATAAAGAATGTGCAGAAAAAACAAAAAAGAAAAACTTATAACTTGCTATTCCTTCTATTAACTTTATTTTTATCATAAATGTCTACACCAAACCAAACAGACCAAAAAAAAAAGTTACATTTGAGACTAGACCTGTTTGTTATTGCTTTTGATTTTGTGTTTGAGATTTACTTTGTGTTTTTTTTTTACTTTTTTGTTGGTTTTGTTTGTGTTTTTTATTGTTTTTGTTATTTTAGTTTTTGACTTTGTTTTGTTTTTCGGTTTTTGTATTTTTACGTTTTTGTTTTAGAGTTTTCGTGTTTTTTTATGTTTTTGATTTTGTGCTTTTAGTTTTGGTTTTCATTTTCATTTTGTTTTTACTTTTTTTTTGTGTTTTTACATTTGATTTCTGTGTTTGCTTTTGTTCTTCTTCTTGTGCCTTTGTCTTTGTTTTTTAGAGTTTATGATTTGTTGTTGGCTTTTGTGTTTTTATTTTTGTCTTTCCACTTTTATTTTGGCTTTTCTTTTTGGGTTCTTGTTTTTGGTTTTGTTGTTTTGCTTTTGATTTTGTTTTGTGCTCTTGCTTTTGTTTTTCAAGGAAAACTACAAAAACACAAAAGCAAAACTTTTGTGTTTTTGTAACTTTCCTTTGGTTTTTGTTTTGGTATTGTGTTTTTCGTTTGTCCCTACGGCTTTTGCTTTTGCTTGTGTTTTGGTTTTTGTTTTTATTTTTTGCTTTTGTATTTTTTATTTGAATTTATGTTTTTTGTTTCATCTTCTTAGCTGATGTAAGTGCCCAGTTATGTCATTTTGAAAGTTTAGTTTGTATGGGAGGTGGCACTCCCCTTTGCTCCATTCCACCCACATATCTATATATATATAAAACTCTTGGTCCGTCGGTCTGTCTGTCTGTCTGTTTGTTCCAGCATCACATCTAAACCGTTGAACCGATTTAACAGGATTTTGTAACAGGATACTATGGAGTCCGGAGGGTGTCATAGGCTATATATGGGCGCGATTGGACAAAGGGGAGTGGTACCTCCCATACAACCTAAACATTCGAAATGACATAACTCAGCACATACACAAGCTAAAAAGATGAAACAAAAAACTCAAATACAAAAAAAAAATATAAAAGCAAACACACCACATTAAAACTCACCATCATGAAACTCACCACACTAAAATTGACCACACTAAAACTCACCACACTAAAACTCACCACACTCAAACTCACCACAATAAAATTCACTACACTGAAACTCACTACAATAAAATACACCGCACTAAAACTCACCACACTAAAACTCACCACACTAAAACTCACCACACTAAAACTTACCACACTAAAACTCACCACACCAAAATTTACCTCACCTAAACTCACCACACTGAAACTCACCACATTAAGACTCTACGGGGAAGAATTCTACCGTGAACAATTCTACCGGGATGAGTTCTACGGGAAGATTTCTTCCGGGAAGAATTATACCGTGATGAGTTCTACGGGAAGATTTCTACCGGGAAGAATTCTACGGGAAAGCGTTCTATGGGGAAAAATTTTACGGGGCAGTCTGAGAAAAAATTGTCTTTGAGAAAAGTTGTTTTGGCGGAGATTTATTATTTGGTTACTACATTTATAAAACCAATAAAAAAACTTCCACAGCCAAGCACGGGCCCCTGATATAAATAATAAAAATGTTTTTTATTTTAATAAAATCGCTCCATATCTTTTAATTCACCAAATCTTGGCACGAGTCGTGCACGGGTCCAGGTTTAGCATATATCACCCTTCGGACTCAATAGTATTCTGGTGCAAATTTTCAGTCAAATCGGTTCAGCGTTTTAGACGTGATGCTGGAACAAATAGACAGACGGACCAAGAGTTTTTATATAAACATATTGTCCAAAAAATGCTATAATCTCAGCCGAGCTAATAAAATCAGCTTTTTATGTAATTCATAAATCTAAAAATTTCGTCAGTTATTTTTCTTGCCCTTAAAAGAGGTCTCCTTTTAAAATTATGAATATTCTTGAAGCTTAATTCCGTCAGATATTTTGACAATAATATTAAGAAATAGTTTTTTTTTTAAATTAGTGATTACTGCATCTTGATGTGGCACAATAACAATCTTTGTTCCACCATAAAAATTTACTTCTTTCGTTAAAATTATAAAAAAAGTAAGTTGTACCAACTGACTTCATTCGGTTAAATCGAATGGTTTACAAATTTGTTGACGGAGCTGCCATATTAACCTATACACTCGAAATATTAGTCTGTACACACTCCTAATGGTTCTAAATCTGTACTAAATTTGTCTAAAACAGTTCAAAATTGTGTGCAGTACAAACTACAACTCTTTTCATTTTGACAATAACAACCGACTAAGCGGTTGAGAGAACCGTATAAGTTGGTTGGCCCAACAAATCTCTATTCTGTATTTATAAATCAGCCTAACGATTTTATTTACATAAAATTTAAATTATGATACTAATATCCATACAAAAAAATCGATTTATGAATTAGGGGTATTAATTTATTTCATTTATTTTTATAGAAAAGATTTTGTTTTTTATTCTACGAATGTTAAAAATTAGTCTGACCGACCTTAAAAACATAAATGAATTAGTACATTACAGATCAATTTTTAAATATACATAGTATGTGTCATTGTAAGATACATTGCATCTTGGGTAAATTTAGTTTTGTGTTTTCTTTTTGGTTGATAATGTATTTAAAACCAAATCAGTAGAGCAAATAAATTTGCAAAGTTCACTGCATGAAAGTTCACTGCCATTTCATTAATCAACTGGTCAGCCAAGTGTAGCTATAGATTAATTAATACGGTTTTTATTCATATTTCGAAATCATTAATCAAGGTTCTGTTTCTCTTTATTTGCAGATGATAAAAATGATGGTAATGGTGGTGATTGTCTTCACTATGTGTTGGTTGCCATTCAATATACTTGTGGTAAGTTTAAAAGAGGAATTTAAATCTATTAAATGTTTTTAATATATATTGTTTTTTTATTTAGCTGTTACTCAACGACGAAGAGTTCAGTTTGTGGCAACCGTTGCCCTACTTCTGGTTTGCCTTCCATTGGCTGGCCATGTCACACAGCTGTTACAATCCGATCATCTATTGCTATATGAATGCACGCTTCCGCGGCGGCTTCCTGCAGATAATGTATCGCGTTCCCGGCCTGCGGCGGTGTTGCTGCTTGCGCCACTGTTTTCGCACACGCGATCGTAGTTATGAACCAACCGGTGAGATGAACTTCAAATTGAATGGTCGTGGAGGCCTTTTCAGGAAACCTAAAATACGAATTAGGTGCCTCCCATATTTCCTTTCATTGAAATCCTTTTCGACTGACTGGTGCATGTTTTATTTTTCAATATTTTGCATGAATATGAAATTTGAGAACACGATTCAACTTTATTGTACATCTTTCGATAATTTGATAACGTTTTTATGGTAATATCGTATCGCTGAACTCAAATCTGAAGTTCAGCCTCTTGGTTATCAAATTCGCATTGAAATATAAATTTATATAAATTAATTAAGTAGCCGCGGTAGCACAGTGGTTAGTGCGTTGGACTGCGAGCCGAAAGATGCCCGGTTCAAGCCTGGACTGGGACTAACAACATCTTTTCATAGAAACATTTTTCTATAACGCTCTACCTCTCGGCAGTAAATGGCAAACCTACGAGAGTAAAACAATGCCTATGAAAAGCTCTCCACCGCCGTTCGGATTCGGCAATAAAATGTAGGTCCCACCACTTTGAGTACATATATAACACGCACAGCTCAAAATGGTGAGGGAGTTCGGCCTAAGTTCTTATAGGACTGTAGTGCCAAACTATTAAATTATTATTATAAATTAGTAAAGTTCATTAAAAAGTTTTTTTATTTCATTTTGTTCACACTCAGAAAAAATCTTATTAAAATTGGTTAATAAAATAGTTTTTGATGCAATAGTATTTAAAAAATAAATATTTTCTCATACACACAAAAACAATTCAATAGCATTTTGTAGTATTTAATGGTATTTACCCATTGAAATAATAATTATATATCCTATTGACAAATTTTTAAGCAAAAAAACTATAGATTTCATAGTATTTTTTTCTGAGTGCATGTTTCCATAGATATTGAAAAGAAGATTTGTTTTTCAAATTTAAACCCAACTAATTACAAATTTTGATATATTCAGATATAACTATACTCTCTGTGGGAAAAGTTTTCCTTATATAAGTTACCCCAACTATATTACTTCATCAGATTCACTCATTAAACAGAATAGTAATAAATATTTACAGATCCGAGTACAGCTGAACTGTTTACCCTAAACACGATATCAAATAGGATCGGAATTTTATGCTTGCACTATGAAATCTAATAATGAGCCATATTTATAAATTTTGTCTGTTTTTCTTGCACCGATTTAAAATATATTCAAATTTGTATAGTGCTCTACTTCCATTTGATTATTATCTAATATTCTTGATTTTTAATTTTCTTTTTAAACATTTTATTTATTTCAGTTATCACATTATATACTAGTTTTTAAATCTTGCACCTAGTCGTTTTTTGAACTAAGTCTGATTCACACAATTTTACGCCTAAAAGTTTATTAAAAAAATGTTTTTATTTAATCATGTCTTAGTATTTTGCACCAATACAGTTTTTACTCCCTACACACAGAATAGAGATTTGTTGCGCCAACCAACTTATTCGGTTCTCGCAACCGCTTAGTCGGTTGCTATTGTCGAAAAGAGTTTGTAGTTTGTACTGTAACCAATTTCTAACCGTTTTAGAACAATTCAGTAAAGATTTAGAAGCATTAGAAGTATAGACTAATATTGTTTGGCTAATATGTCAGTTCCGCCAGCAAATTGGTAAACCATTCGATTTATCCGAATAAAGTTAGTTGGTACATCTAACTTTTTATTCTTCCAACATCATGCTAAAAGAGAATTATTCTGTGGGTACATACTTACTACATGCATAAAATAAAACATGTTTTGCTACAAACATAATTTAATTGCTACTAACTTTTATAAATTTTATAATTGAAGCGTTGGCTGCAATAAGGGCGTTAGGCATCATAACGCCCTTTTTGCAATATTCACACCGAATGATCCCAGCAGTGCCTTCTAACATTCTGTGAAATCCCAGATCGATTGCATAAAGTTTTTTGTCGTTTTATGCAATAAGGGCGTAACCTGCATACAAAAATATTACTTTTTCATATTTTTAATTTTTTTACAGAGTCAGTTTTCAACAGAGTCAATTTAGTTTTGAGCCATTTTGACCGTAATTTAAATCTATATCGATTTATATCAATAAGTATATCAAGACTATGCACAATAATCTTTATTTTTTTCACTTATGTAATGATTAGTGCTCTAAAACTCAATACGCCCAAATTTTAATACTCTTTTTATGCAATAAGGGCGTATAAATCATTTATTTCAATTAATTCTTTTATATATTAATAGGAGTTCTAAAAGAAATTTGAAAAATGCATAATAAAGCTAAAAGTTCAAATTTTAATGGAAAATTTGAATCAATAACATCGGTATATCCCTTTTTGAGATACGGACATTCAAAAACTTTGAACGCAAATATCTCAAAACTTACTTTTTCACATAACGCCCTTATTGCACCCAACGCTTCAACTGTACTATTTGTTTGAGAATTTTTATCAAAAAAATCAATTCAAAAACTAAGAAATTATTGTGAATAGCTACACACAGCATAGAGATTTGTTGCGCTGACCAAGTCCTTGTACATAAAACGAACTTACTCGGTTTTCTCAACCGCTTAGTCGGTTCTTATGGTCAAAATGAAGAGATAATAGATATTTGTTGCGCCAACCAACTCTTTGCCCAACCAACTTATTCGGTTCTCTCAACCGCTTAGTCGGTTGTTATTGTCAAAATAAAAAGTGTTGTAGTTTGTACTGCAACCAAATTCGAACTGTTTTAGAACAATTTAGTACAGATTTAGTACCATTAGGGGTTTGAATAGACTAAAATTGCATGTGTATAGGCTAATATGGCAATTCCGTCAGCAAAATTTTAAATCATTCGAATGAAGTTAGTTGGTACAACTAACATTTTTATCTGATCTTTTTGGCTGCTTACTTAATTTTTCATAGGGCATATATTTAGGACATATTTATAAAAGTAGAACCGATTAAAAGAAAATTGTTATATTTATCGTTAGATTGAACTATAATCTGGATAATCATAAATAATTTTCTTGTTAATCATTAGATTCTAAATGCTAAAAATATTAACTTTAAAATAGTGTAAACAAAATCAAAATTTTATACTTTTAGATCCAAAGACCTGAAAAAATAAACTTTTAAAATTAATTAGTATATTAAAACTTTTTTTTTGACAGTTTAAAGAAAAATCGATCTAGATTTCTATTATAAGGAATGCGTCGAATAAAATTGTCCGTTACATATCTTCCCATAATGTGCTATTGCAAGATTCGAATTAAAAAAATTTGATCATAGTAGCTCTGAATTAAATGGCAGAAAATAATTTGTGTCAGTTATAGTCAATACAAAATTTATTTAACGCGAAAATGGCAAACGAAGTGGATGTGCGAGAAAATAAAATTAAAATTTTTCAAAAACAACCTAGTTGGTCTTTTAAAAAAATTGCCAAGGAGGTAGGGGCTAACCCTAAGACCATTTCTCGCATTAGGAAGACCTGAGTATTGATCGGAAGAAAGGGTAAAAAAAGGTAAAAAAAGTAAAAAAAGGCCCACATGATCGTGAAAAGTCGAAGAAGGTTGTGAATATTTTAAAGAAAGATCCAAGCATATCCGGAAGGAAATTGGCGAGAAAGGCGGATTGCTCTGTATCTTTCGTGCGCAGGACTAAGAAAGAAGCTGGGCTGAAGACGTACAAGGTCCAAAAATGCCGTCAAGAATGAAACAACGAGCTAAAAAACTGAACCAAGATTTTTTTAAAAAATTCGATTGCTGCATAATGGACGACGAAACTTATGTTTTAGCGGACTTTTCTCAGCTACCTGGGCAGGAATTTTATACAGTCGATTCTTGAGGAAATGTCGCTGAAAAATTCAAATAAAAAAAAATGACAAAATTCCCAAAGATATTCCTTGTTTGGCATGCAATTTACAGTTGTGGCAAAAGGAGCAGCTCATTCGTGACATCAGGTACAATTAATAGCGAACAAAATGCAGTGATTTTGGTGCCTAGAGAAGCCATTCCACCAAACTGTCCAGAACTCTGGCCGATTGAGAGATACGGGGCTTTAGTTAAAAGGGAGATGAAGACAACAAAAAAAGTGGCCAAAGACCTTCAAGACTTTAAAAGAAAGTGGTCTTCAGCAGCTGTGAAGGTGTCGGACACTACCATTACAACATGAAGGGGTTCCGGAAAAATTAAAACTTTTTATTAAAAAATATTAATTTCTGGTTTTTTATATTTTTTTTTTTAATTCTAAAAATAATTTGCAAAATAAAATATTTTATTCTATAAAAATTCGATAACTAAATTTCTTTTCGTTCTTTAAACCATGATTCATTATATTGAAGAACAATTCATAATATTGATCACTATAAAACATCAATGTTATGAATTAATTATCAATTTATTGATTAACTAAAATAGTGTTTTTCAATTTAATATTTAAAGGCTACGTTTCAACACATTAATGCACAAATACATAAGACAAAAAATATATGTACATCAAATTGAAGCATTTTTTTGTTCATCAAACCAAATTTCAATCAAAACATTTATTTTGCCATATTTAGTGTTATCAAGTAGTTCTTGTTTATTATTTCTTATGATTGCTCGACATGCCTAAATTAAATATTTTGTATTTTATAAATATTTTATAATATATTTGTATATAATAACAACTTTTTTTTTAATAAAAAGTAATACTTTTCAAAAATGTGTTTTATAACAAAAATTAAAAAAAAAACTTCCTTTGATACATTTTTTTAAAATTTTTTTTTTATATATTCAAATATTTTTTTTAAACCATTTTTTTCTACAAAGATTTTTTTTGTTAAATATTTTTACGGAAATGTTCTTTTTTTGTTTTTTTTTTCATAATATTGATGAATAAAATCATTGTATTAAAGATTTGTTTGTTCCTTGTAGTATTTATTCGCGATATATAAAGATGATATGGCGAAATATAAATCGTTGATACTATATTGTATTATTTTGACATTTCTAGTGTAAAACATAATTTATTGGAGTTGTATATTTTTTTTAAGATAATATTTTTAGCAATCATTGTTTTTATGTTATATTGAATAAAACCTTCAATAATAAATTCATCACGAAATATTATTGTTATTTTTGTGTTATCTCAAATTCGTTGTAGTTTAAAAATTGCTGGTTTAGAAAAAACTCAAAACGTACAAAAATTTAATAAACTTTCATTATTTTACAGGAACCGACGATGCATTCCACCTACAGAGGGTAAATACTTGCACCACATACATCAGCACACGTCGAAAACTTCGAACGAATTCTATGCAAGTGGTAAGTGTCCGTTGAGTTCTGACGGTAAATAGATGTTTTTTCTTAAATAAACAATGAACAAATATGGATTAAAGTTATTCAATCAATAACTACACCCAGAAAAAAAATTCCCTCAAATCCCATTAAAATTGGTCAATAGGACAATTATTGATTTAATAGTATACAAAAAATAAATCTTTTCATATAAACTCAATGGCAATGTCATGGTATTTTCTAGTATTTAATGGTATTTTCCGATTAAAATAATAATTTATCCTATTGAATATTTTTAATAGTAAAAAACTATTATTTATATAGTATTTTTTCTGGGTGTTTTTTTTTTGAATATCTACTAAGATCCACAGCACTCAGACAGACTATATCCAATGTACTGTGAAATCTATTCCCTACAATTTTGTGGTTAATATCACCACGAGCGCCCATTGTCAAGCCGGGATTCGAACCCGAGACCTTCAGAATGCAAGTCCAGCGCGCTACCTCTGGACTGCTGAGGCCGCGCTTTTTCTGGGTGTACTTTAATGTACGTTTAAAATTCTGAAAATATTTTATTTGTACCGTTCAAATACACCATTAAAATGTATATTTACGTCGTTTGTACAAATATTATAGCATTACCATTAAAACTCTAAAATTTGATAAAATTATAAAAAAATTTCAATAAAAAATTCAAATATTTATATTTTTTACACCATCATTTTAATTATCTGTTTTATTTATGAATAATCGGTTAATAAATCGTTTATTAATTTAATATATAATCGTATTAAAAAATCAAATATATTTGAGCAATATTCTTGTACTTATTTTGCATATTTATTTGAATATTTTGTATACTTGATTTGGCATCATTCACGTATTTCTGATTCCTTGTTATGCAAATATTCAGTTTGTGTAACTTGAGAAGAAGTAAAGCGAAATTTGATAATTATAATAAAAAAAAGACCATAATTATGCATATTTTTTAGAACTTGGTATATTTTATCTAGTTGGCATATTTAAAATTAATCTTTGTTCGTAAATTTGAAATAAATAATAGCTACTTTTTTAATACACTCGTTTAATCTGAAATTAAGAAAGAAAATCGGTTATTAAAATATGGATGCATCGAAATACGCATCTCTCGTCAATGTCGACATGTAACGGAAAAACATTGTATTGAAAATAAATAAAAATGTCTTTAAAATAACTACATTTGTATATAATTTATGTTTAAATTATATCTATTTGTTTTTACTATATTGATGTTTTTTAAAAATATTTTTGTATGGAAAATAACTACATAATTTTACTACATTACTGCCTAATTTGAATACATTTGTGTTAAAAGAACTATATTTTGTATTCATTAATACGTCCTCAAATATGTAGATTATTTACTATATCTATTTTAAATTTGACTGCATACTGTATTTATTTTACATCAAACAAATGTTAAAATATAACTACATACTTTACTATATTCTGAATTTATTTAAAATTCAAAAATATTAGTCTCTCAAAAAAGAGTGTTGCTATTAAATTTGACTTTAAGCTAAATATTAAAATATAATATAAATATTAAAATATATATGCAATAATTTTTACTACATACTATATTTATATCAAATGCAATCATTTTACTACATACTGTATTTATATCAAATTCAATGCAATTGAATAAAATAAATTATTTAAACATTGGTTAATTTCTATATATGAAAATACGTGAAGTCTCCTTTCTACGATGTACATATTGACGCATTGAATACAGAATAAATGTATATGCTTCGCTCTCAAGGGCTTTCATTGGATACATAACTTACAACTTGCCCCATACGAAGATCGTTCGAAACTACTAAATTTAAGGTCTCTTGCGGATATAATATTCGTCCATCAATTAATAACGTGTAGAATAGATTCCCCAGAACTTCTTAACTTAGTATATTACTTTTAACCAAAATCGTAGATGTAGTAGATCTTTGAATATTCTTTTTATCTACCATAATCTACCTTTAAACAGAATATATAATTAAGGCAATAACTGACCACAGTATATAAACAGTATTACCTAAAACTCAGTTATTTATGCTTTTGTATAAACAATGATCATTTTTAACGTATTTTTAGGTCATCATTTTTTTACCGTAATAAACCATTCTATGTGGTGATAAAAGTAAAGTCCAATAAAGTGTGATATAAGTGACAATATAATAAAATTTCAAAAGCCATTCTATGGGGTGATAAATGTAAAGTCCAATAAAGTGTCATATAAGTGACAATGCAATAAAATTTCAAAAGCCAATTGAAATTGAAATAAAGTTGGTTATTACAACAACTTTTCTTTTTAACCAACCTCATGCCTTTGTGTAGGGTAACCTGAGTATCAATATTCTTTGGAGTTCCTGCATCGAATCCAACAACGTGCAATATATTTAATAGGGGATGAAAATATTTCATCCTCTATTGGTTCTCTTGAGCACCGAAGGACCGTAGGGTGTGTAAGCCTGTTTTATAGGTATTACAATGGTAAGTGTTCGAGGGAAATACATGGCCTGATTCCACCAGGTCGTGTATTCTCTCGTTCTACTCGGGCATCAAACCAAGCCCACCCCTTCGTAGTCCACTCGGTTCTCAAAAGAACTACGCATTACAGAGATAATTCGTTCTTCAGCCGCACGATACGTTTGTGGAACAATCTCCCTGCGTCTGTTTTTCCCGACATTTTTAATATTGGGAAATTTAAAGCAAATATCCACCGACACTACTCCATCTTTCCTTCTCCCATTAACCTATAATCCTTTCTTACGATCAGCACTGTGCATTGCATGAATAGGGGGCATCCCCTGAGCGTTGGTTAATTCGTAAAAAAAAAAAAAAAAAATTGGAAAATTTTATGTTCCGTAATGTAAAATAGACGAATAAACATTTATGGTCGGATCAAAATTTCGATAATTCCATTGTAATCTGTAGTAAAGAAACATCCAACCAAAAATAAAAAAAAAATTGTTCAAATATAAGCAGACCTACATACTAACGATTTTAACATGCTTAAATTTTTTGGAGGTGGTCCCTTGGGAATTTTTATTTTAACCACTCTAGTGTAAGGTATATTATAAAACCCTGAAATTCCTCAAGGGGGGTTCAACTAAAATGAGTGCCTAAAACTATGCATTTTAACTGAGCCATATAAAATAACCAAAGTAGTTTCATAATACACCAAAGTAATTGTTTTAATTACAAAAGTTTCTGAAATGAAAACACCTCCGTAGAATTTTTAGAATAACAATTAATTTCTACATTCTCGCCCACTTACCGCAATCTTTCTCTTTGTATTTCTTCAACAGAGTCAATTTTCATGTGCGGAAACCACAGTGCTGAGGTAGTGCCCGCAGAGACAGCATCAGCCGAAGTATCAGCAGCACAGATGCAAACCAAACGATCCGGTAAATTTTATGTAAATTGAGCAGAATGGTGAAAAAGGAAGCAGCAGCACCATTAAGGCGACAGGTAGAAAAGAGCCAGAGCATGTTTATAAAATACTTTATACAATGTACTAAGTGCTACTAAATTTTCTATGTCACAACACAAAAGCTTTTGGTACAATTAAATTGAATTAAATTAAATGATAATATTTTGCAAATATTATTAAAGACATGTTAATGGTTAAATTAAATAGAACACCTAGCTTTGATATTTTAGATGTTAACATAATGGCAAAACAACAAAAAAAAAAACAAATACAACTAATATAGTAAATATATGGTAAATAAATATTTATGGAAGATTATTTATTGAATGACTAAATATTTAAAAAATCAACTATAAAACTAGATAAATAATTTTTCTTACAGGAAATATTTTTTTTGTAATATATTCTGTACTATTGTGAATAATTACACTAGACAACAAATTGAGACATTTTTTAATTATTCACGATGTTAGTTTGATTATCCAATGGATTTTAAGATTGTAATCACTACCTCATACTCATTTTTTTCAGATTGCCTCAAGTTTTTGTGTTATTACGTAAAACAAATATAGCGACAATTTTTGTGTTTTTCTACATATTTTGGACTTAAACATTTCACAGATTTGATTCAATTTCTTTTATATTCCTCGGAGTATACTTTAGTCAATATTTTAAAATAAACTTTATGAAATTCGGATTAATCTTACCGAAGTTATACCAGTCAAACACTGAAATTATTGATTTTAAAGTGTACCTGGGTAATTTCAGTTCAGAAATATCAATCTTGGCTTCCGATTTTGATGAAATTTTGTGTATTGATAGTGACCGAAAAGTAAATAATAACAGTGTATTTAGTATTTTTGATTTCTCAACTCCAACAAAGTTATGCGAATCGAAACATCAAAGTACTATATTGGATAATTATTTATATCTCGGTAACTAATTAACATATTTTAATGAAACTAATGGTTTATATGAGCTTTATAATCACACATTCCAATAAAAATATCAATTTAAAATAAAAAATAAAATACATAAAATTTAGAAAAAGTTAAATATATTTTTCAAATCACTTTTACGTATACGCCCCACTATTTTAAAAATTGAAAACAATTTTGTTTTGAAACCCTGGAGTTTTCCCCGTCGATTAAGAAAATAATTTCGACGAAATCTCCCCCTAGTAGAAATTTGCCCGATGCGCCATCGGGCAATGATCGGGTTTTCGTTGGGTAAGCCCTATTAGAGAAAATATGATCATTGTCTTTGCATGCCCTTGTCATGCTTACCATAGCAGGGTTTACATTATCTAAACAGTCAATGTTCCCGATCATAGCTACATTATTTGTTCCTTATAACGAAATTAGTATCAGGCAATGATCGAGATTAATGAGAGAAACCCTATTAAGCTCGGGCTCAAACAAGGCAATTGTCGGGTAAATAATAAAATGGGGAATTGCCCGATCAGTACATGATCATGGCCTTAGTTCAATACATGATCAGGACACTTCGTTACAAGGACATTATGGGCCTCGTCATATCCCGATCACCTCAAATAATGACATGATCACTTCATGACCATGGCCCTACCAAAATTTCTACTAGGGCCCATAGTTTCTGAATTCCCTAGTAAAAATTTTGGTAGGGCCATGGTCATGAAGTGATCATGTCATTATTTGACGAGGCCCATAATGTCCTTGTAACGCAGTGTCCTGATCATGTACTGACCTCAGGCCATGATCATGTACTGATCGGGCAATTCCCCATTTTATTATTTACCCGACAATTGCCTTATCAGAGCCCGAGCATAATAGGGTTTCTCTCATTAAATCTCGATCATTGTCTGATGTCATTTCCTTATGAGGAACAAATAATGTAGCTATGATCGGGAACATTGACTAGATTAGATAATGCAAACCCTGGTAAGGGCATGCAAAGGCAATGTTCATATTTACTCTAATAGGACTTACCCAACGAAAACCCGATCATTTCCCGATGGCGCATCAGACAAATTTCTACTAGGGTTATCAAGTTTTAAAAATCAATTGCCGATTATTCAAAATCGGAACACATTGTGCCAAGATTGATATTTCTGACCCACCTATTATTTATTTTAGAATATTAGCGGAAGTATTAACAATGGAACACAAGAGAAAAGTGATCGAAAACTCAAATCTGTAAAAAGTTATAGACCAAAATACGTAGAAAACCACGTGAATTGCCAGATATATGTATTACGTAATAACTCAAAAACTTGAGGCATTCTGAAAAAACTGAGTACGAGGTAGTGATTAGAATTTTGACGTCCATCGGAAAATCATACTTAGATCGCGTATAAATTTTTTGTTATGCTGTGTTATTCTTCCGAATTTTTAAAACGAACATGGAAATAAATTTTATTTAAGTATCGAATTTTCGAAGAAGCAGAAAATTGTACGTGGAAATATTTCATACCCCTAGTCAAAATTTACCTTATTAGGTATACTATGATGATGACAGTTTATTTTGTTCATGTAATGGTTGGATTAAAAGATTATTAAAATGGTGACCATAGTAATATTTCTACTATTTACTCGATAGTTCAGATTATTGTATTTTGTATATATTTCACTAAATCTTTGTAAAATATTAGTATAGTAAAATATTTCTTTAAACATAGACCAATATTTATATTTGAAGAGAAACGTGTGATTAATGTATTATGTATGAATTCAACAATAAATTAAATGCTCTGCAAATAAAATCAACTTGAACTTCTTTCTTTTATATTTTAAATTTGTTTACAATACATATTTTTATATTATTTGCCAAAATTTATATCCAATAATACTATAAAATACCATTAAATGCACATTCATCCATATTTCCTCCATGTTTGTCCTGTCCTGTCTAATGATGTTCAATGCTCGGGTCCGATGCGCCCAATGTGCAAAAGGATTAAATACTGCAAAACAAGAGAAAAGCATAAAAGCACTTTGAACGATGCTACATCATGTAAAACAATGAAACCGCCTCGTGTTCATTTTGACCCATTTGAGTGTTTGTTATTATGGTTGTTGTACCCTTCGTTCATCGTACGTTCTTCTATAAAATGGTGGTATTGGAACCACACACATCGTATCAAACGCTTTGACAAATTTAATAAATTGCTGACTATTAATGACGTTCTGGCAGCCATGTTAATATCGAGCTGTGATATGCAAATTGTTGAGTGTAAAGCGTATGGATGTCATGAACTCGGAGAAGGTGTTTTCAAATAAATAAGTGTCAAACGATTTACTGTCAGAATGTCTTTTATACGTCGAGATCTAGTCGATTGGGTACATTCATTTGTAGTATCACAGCAGGATTAACATTTCATTAATCATCACAGTGGAACCTTTAGCATGGATCCAAAAATTGTCGTTTTGTGATTTATGAATGTCATCTGTATGAGAATGGTGTGAAATTCAAATTCTAAAGCTCATGAAGAAGCGGTTTATTCAAATATAAAAAAATATAAGTAGTTCACAAAATCATATCGACGAAAATATCTTTTGTAAAACGTGTGATTGATATGCTATTTTTTTGTTTATGTTATACATTATATAATTATTTTTTTATTTTAAAATAAAACGTCAATTTATTCTCTACTCTAAAAGATATTAATTACAGAAATCTATGAAATATTGGCTGAGTTAAAAATAATAATGTCTTTACTCACATTTGGTATAAAACAAACGAAATTTCGACTGCATGTTGTGAGAAAACCACGGGGGATCGAGCAAAATAGTTTTCAGATTCGTGATCAGCGTATGATATTCATCTTAAAACCGTTGAAAACTCGTATTATTAAAATTTTCCAAAAATCAATAAAAAGGATGGGTTAACCACTTACTTTCAAAATACGAAATAAAAAAAATATTGGTTATGCTAAAGAAGATATAGTTATTTTTGTAGAGATTAACGAGTAGTACTGCGGAAATAAAATTTCATATATTTTTTCCACATAATTTTGATCTTATAGCCCAAAAAAACGTTTTATAAAAGCTGTGATTTAAAAATTAATTTCGAAAATTTTTCTCAGTTTTTTTTTTTTTTTTTGTATTTTCAAATAAAACTTCAAATATTTCTCTACTCAATGAGATATTAACTACAGAAATCTATGAAAAATTGGCCGAGTTAAAAATAATAATGTCTTTACTCACATTTGGTATAAAACAACCGCAATTTTGATTGAATATAATGAAAAAACCACGCATGATAGAACAAAATAGTTTTCAGATTCGTGATCAGCGTATGATATTCATCTTAAAACCGTTGAAAACTCGTATTATTAAAATTTTCCAAAAATCAATAAATAGGATGGGTTAACCACTTACTTTCAAAATACGAAATAAAAAAAATATTGAGTATGCTAAAGAAGATATAGTTATTTTTATAGAGATTAACGAGTAGTACTGCGGAAATAAAATTTCATATATTTTTTCCACATAATTTTGATCTTATAGCCCAAAAAACGTTTTATAAAAGCTGTGATTTAAAAATTAATTTCGAAAATTTTTCTCAGTTTTATTTTTTTTTTTACTTCTTCAAATAAAACTGAAAATATTTCTCTACTCAATGAGATATTAACTACAGAAATCTATGAAAAATTGGCCGAGTTAAAAATAATAATGTCTTTACTCACATTTGGTATAAAACAATCGAAAATTCGACTGCATATAATGAGAAAACCACGCATGATAGAACAAAATAGTTTTCAGATTCGTGATCAGCGTATGGCATTTATCTTAAAACCGTTGACAACTCGAATTATAAAAAATTTCAAAAATCAATAACCACTTACTTTCAAAATACGCTATAATAAAAAAACATTGAGTAACCTAAACGAGATATTATTTTTCCTATAGAGTATAATGACCACAACTGTGAAACAGAACATCTTGGAAATAGTCCATTAAAATAAATTTTGATGGCTCAAAAATACATTCTAAATAATTTTTAATAAAAAAATATTTTTTTTACTATAAAAATAATTTTCTATAAAATTTATTTATTAAAATTATGATTATTTGGATTAAATGTGTATTTTAATTTTTTGAAATTTTTATTTTCGCTTTAAAAAAAAAATTCGACTTTTTAAAATGACGAAATCGCATAGTTCGCTTTTGTACCAGGCGCCCAAAAGCAAACAGCAAGCAACAACAACAAAAATGCTGCATAAATAAACTGGTTGGTGTGTTGGATAATTGATTGGTGTGTGTATTTGCTAAAACTTTCATTTAATTTTCAACTTATTTAATGTTTTATTTATTCTGCGTTATACGTATTTCGCAGCAAATTAATATTGAAAACTCAAATTGACCAAAAATAATTGCATTTTAAATAAAATAAAAAGTTTGTATTTTATATTTAAACTTTCCTCCTAAAATTTATTTTGTTTATTAATTAATAAAAATTAGTAGAAATTGAATTAAATACGAATGAACTGATATAAATTTTATTAATTTTGAGTAACTCTGTGCATTTTTTCACGATTCAAAGTTTTTCATATATCTTTTAGTTTGCATTGAACTAAAAAACAATAACTTGTTATTGTGTAAAATGTTACAAATTTTCTAAAAATTCAAACTTAAAAATTATACATAAGATTAGGTAGTATTTAAAAATAGTATCAAAAATATATTAAGTATTTTTGAACGCACCTACAGAAAATTATTTCAAATAATATGTCTTAACGCATTTCCCTAACGTTTTTGTATAGAATTGATTTGTATGTTTGCTACTAAATTCAAAAATCACAACACAATAAACTAATACTTTTTTGAATAATTATAAATTTGCTTAATATTGGTATTTATTAATACGTATTTATTTTTTAACAAAATTTAGCTAAAATATTAATTTTACAAATTTATTTAATAAACATGTTAAAATACAATATGCCTTTTTATACACTGTAGAAATATTATTCAATTAAATTTATTTATTTTTAAATACGCACAATTGAGCCTTTGGTGCAACTATAATACTTCGTAGTTTAGGAAAAAGTTTACTTTAAATTATCTATGTATATAAAATGTATATAAATTAATCACTCTTTAAATCACTATATAGAATTATTATCACTGAACAAAACAAAAACCACATTCAGGTTCTTATCAACCACAATTTCTAATTTGCGCATATAATGTTCTCCCTTGAGAAATACAACGTTTTAGAACCTGAATTGTAAGTTTGCTACACAGTGTAATTACCAACCACAACCTTTTTTTTTTGTTTTTTGATCCCGACTGTTCATTTTGCTCACAACCATTTCACCATATTCTGCACTTTTTGTCAACGGGATTCATACCAGACCCACTGCGACAATGAAATGTTTTCGCAAATTCATGCGAATTCGAGAGGACACCCTTCAGGCGTATTTTTCCCGGACAATGCGAATCCTCGAGGGCATACCTCGATGCTGCCGGCGTATAGGTCTCACACCAGAGATTGCCGAATGAAATGAAGAAGAGCTGCTCGTGTGTGTACTTTTCCAGACCCGGCAAACGTTGCCGTTCTTTGCCATAGTGTTGACCGTACAGACGATAGGCATAGAAGGCCTCACGCATGCCGCCATTGTCAGCAATATTCTCACCGAGCGTCAGTTCACCGTCAATCTATAAAATGAAATTGAAACATTGTAGTCGGGTGGTCCTTCTTTGCAACTGCAACTGAAGTACATATTCACCAATATCCGGTAGGTAGTAGTGATTGTATTGGTCCACAAAACATTCGGTGCGATTTACATACTCGATGATGGTTTCGTTCGACCACCATTGCACCATGTTGCCGTTCTTGTCAAACATGCGCCCGCTGTCATCGAAGCCGTGTGTCAACTCGTGCCCCAGAATAGTGCCAATTGATCCATAATTGAGCGCCCTATCGCAGAATCAAACGGAGAAGTCAGTTAGGAATCGTTTGTTGGCATTCAAATTGAATCTAATTGATTTATATTGAATGCTTCAAGCAATGACATACCTTGAATGGGGCATTCAGTCATGTTGAGAGTGTCATTCAATTTTAAATTTTCTTTTATTTTTTTTTGTGAGTTGCTGTTGTACTCGAATTTATATTTGGATGCTGTTGGGTGCAATTGTGCCAGTGACATTGAGATGTGCAGCACTTAGATTTATTTGAAGTGAGACAAAATATATAAAATTTGCATTACTAAATAAAATAAAATAAAATTGAATAAAATAAAATAAAATAGAATATAAGATTAGATTAGATATAAAAAAGCATCGACGTCATTTTATTTCAATTTTCTACTATTTCGTTTTTTTCTTGAATATTTTATTCCATTGAACAGTATTTCTTTGCACAATAAGATATTGAGTAATCAGTATCAGTATTCATATTCTCTGAATATTTGACGAAGTGAAAAATCTGAATAGGTTCATTCAGAAATATTTTCTAAATTTACATATTTGTTATTTACGTTATTTCTCAAAACATGAAATACTATGCAGTTTGACGATCCTAACTAGTTTTTGATCAAATCATTAAATAAACAGAGAAAAATAGATTTTAATTTTTAAATTTTACTCACAGAATAAAGATTTGTTGCGCCAACCAACTCTTATTCGATTCTTTCAACTGCTTAGTCGGTTGTTATTGCCAAAATGAAAAGAGTTGTAGTTTGTACTGCAACCAATTTCGAACTGTTTTAGATAAATTTAGTTCAAATTTAGAACCATTAGGAGTGTGCATAGACTAATATTTCAAGTGTACAGGCTAGTATGGCACAACTGGTACAACTAATTTTTTTTTTATTCTTCCAACCTCATGCCAAAAGAGGATTTTTTTGTGTGCTAATATTTCATTTGTATACGCTAAATTGACAGTTCCGCCAGCAAATTTGTATACCATTCGATTTAACCGAATGAAGTTAGTTGGTACAACTAAATTTTTCATACTTCCAACCTCATGCCAAAAGAGGATTTTTCTGAGTGCAATAAACAAATAATTTAAAATGTGAAAAACGCAGTGTACACGATGTTTTGTGATCATTGCAATTTAGTGATTCCGAAATTGTGAAAAAGTGAACACAAACGTCAAAAAAATTAATACGAGGAACTTATTATTTGCACTCGAATATTGTTTGTGAATAAAATTGAAATAAAATGATAGCTTTTAAACACCATTGACTATGTTAAAATAATCATTAAGGTCAAAGGTAAATGTACATCTGATGTTTGCATTATCGTATGGAAACTGAACGTGTACACCAACTATCGTTAGCTTTTTATTTAGTGTACACAATTTTTTTCATTGCAAATTAGAATTAATTTAAATTAAATCATGAAATTATCATTTTACCATACGGAAGTAAGCACCAGCTGATGATATTCTCTGAAAATACTATGGTTCGAGTATTGCATAGCCCAGAAATATCAGTTTGGTTTGTATATTGACTAAATAATATATTGCAATTTAGTCAATCTACAAACCTGCTTGTTTTTGTAGAATTTGTTTTGCATTCGAATCTGTGCGCCTGGGCGCATCTTTTAAAATAAGAATTTCAAGATTTCCAGAATTAGAATAGTAAAAAAATATTAATAAAAGAAATTAAAATTTGAAATTTTTCTAAAAAAAGAAATATTTATAAAAAATACATATTTTTATTTACAAAAAAATGATTTTAAAATATTATATATTTGTATGCAGTTTTTATTTGTACAATGGTGTTCTCAGTACTATTAAAGAGTACATCAACCCACATTTGTTTTATTATACGAAATATATATTTAGTAAACTCTTGATTTGGTAAACTCTAAACGAGATATAGCTTTTTGTATAGAGAATCACGAGTGCAAATAAGGTAAGGTCGCAGATCATAATACTATATACCGGTCCTACAAACAGTCATCGGATATAATGCTGATTTTAAATTCACATAAGGTAAACTACTCCATAATAAGGCCTAGTTAAGGTAAACTGCTCGTTAGAAATGGTTAAAATTTATCATATATAATAGACATGATTATGATCTAAACACGTTTGTCTTGTAACTGATCGGGTTATGACAAGGAAATATTCAATGTTTAAAAAAGTTATAAATTGCCATTATAACAACTATTCTTGTTTAGAAAATTATTTTTTGTTAGAAAGTGATTTTAAAAATCTGTAAAGGAGAGAATTTATGCATCGAGTAATATATGATTTGAATACGCGTAATTTCAAGAAGAAAAAAGACTTCAAATAGCGACGTTGATGTGAACACCTGACCATTGTCTGATTAGAAGTAAGACTCGCCTGATCAGACAATGCTATCATCGTCGACATTTTAATATAAACAGAACTGCGTATTAGAAATTTCATTAATTCTTCAATAACCCAGTATGCCATTCTATCGATATCGTTACGAGATCATTGCGAGTAGATGGAGAAATCACACGATATCGGACCCGTTCTCATAACGATATCGAGCCTCAAATTGGACCTAGATGGTAGGTAGACATCGAAACGTTCTGTCGGTGTTTTCTCGATACGAGACATTTTTCTAAATCGGAACGATATCGAAGAAAAAAATGATCAAAGTTCGAGATTGCTGTGAAAAAAATTGCGATATCGATTTGAGAAATGTTTAAATGTCAAAGAACTCGAATGTACGAACATTTTTAAAAATTAGAATCGAAAAAGCAACGAAATCGAACTTTTTTATCGAAGTTATTCGAGAAAGCTTCGAGGTATCGAAGGTCTCCGAGACATGGCAGACTGGGAAATTACAATTTGAAAATTGAAAGTTTTTGAAATTCTTGCTAAAATATATCATAAACATGAATGGTAATAAACATAAAATGTAATTGTTTCAAACTGGCGCTTAAAAAATGACAATCTCTAGTAGAATTGTACCCCATTGCATAGGGAAGCTTATGTTAGTTAAAATGATCTGTTCCCATCATGACCCTAGTACAATTTCTAAAATTGAATATATATTTTAATTTCGAAAAAAATACTGTGAAGTTTTGAAATTTTGAACTTTAGATTTTTGGGCTCAGTGTAAATTTGATTGCTTAAAATTAATTTTAGTAAACTTAAAGTGAACATTAAGGTTTTTAGTGAAAATTGTATTTTTATATAAAAATTATTATTTTTATTAAAAATTTAAAATTTTTTAATATGATTGAAAGTATTAATGTGTTCGGAAATATTTCAATATTTAGAGTGTATTAATACACAATTACAGAAAAAAAAATGTTGAGAAAATAAAACTTTAATTCTACACTCAGAAAAATCTCATAAAATGCCATTAAAATGTCAATGGGACAGTTATTGGTTTAATAGTATGGGTTTAATGGGATTTACCGATTGAATTAATAGTTTATCCTATTGACTAATTTCAACAGTACACTCAGAAATAAATACTATAAAATCAATAGTTTTTTGCTATTTAAATTAGTCAATAGGATAACTATTATTTTAATAGGTAAATCCCATTAAATACTACAAAATTCTGTTAAATACTATTAAATTGTTTTTGTTTTTATATGAAAATATTTATTTTTTGTATACTATTGAATCAATAACTGTCCAATTGACCAATTTTAATAGGATTTTTTCAGAGTGTAAAAACTATTAATTTTATGGTATCTTTTTTCTGAGTATAAGAATATAATTGTCAAATGAAAAAAAAAGTAAAACATATATTTTAATCTGTGCTAAAACTAAACGAAAATGATTCAAGATTTTGAACTCACTCTAATCCAAGATTGTAGAACGGATACTGTAGTATGGCTATGGGTATCGCTGTAATTGATCATTAGAATTTTCAACTTACTTAGATATCACCAGAAATAACAAATCTTTTTAATTACTTATGGCATTTGACTGAAACGTGTGAAATGCATTTACATTAGACGGCGAAGTGGCCCAGCCAAACGGTTCCGGTTCGTTCAGGTTATCCAACTTTGTTTGCATTTGCCAACTCAGCACACCGACCATGTTCTCCAAATGGGTGCTCTCGTTGACATGCACCGCTGCATAGTATTGATCCAGTACCGATGCATTACTTATCCATTCCGGGTACCCAATATAACTCTTCATCTCTGCAGACTTCTGCAAAGTCTCCACCTTCGTTTGCGAATCCATCCAAGAGGTGGAACGCACCAGATCATTAAATGATAGACGTATATGATCCAGCATACGATGAACGTTCGGCAATTTATTTTTCTCGAAGTCTTCATCGACCAACGAATAGCTGACAGCCATGCCCATTAGACTGTTAATGCCATGCGCACAATAGATCGAACGTGGTGTGCTGCCCTCGGTTCCAATAACCGTTCTCATGTACTCCGAATGTAGAAGTCTCATCTCGCTGGTGGTATGTAGAACGAGCTCTTCGACGGCACTCAGCCATATATAGAACTCGATATAGCCTGGTGGCACATTCAACAAGTATTCGGCGATGTTTTGCAAATACAATATATCCGCGGTGCTGGTTATGATCTTGAGGTGCTCTGTAGAGAAAGGTTTTGTGTGATTGGCTTTGGACATCATGAGTTGCAGATACTCTTCCCAAATGGGCACAGATTTTGGCGCTATCAATTTATCCGTTTGGTTCTGTAGCTCTGTGGTAGTGACATAAACGATGTCATCGATGGGATTCTTAGAGGGTTTAGTCGAGTTTTCCGCATCTTCTTTGAGCTGTAAAGAATTTAGTCAATATTAAGATTTAAAACAGCAAACGGGTTATGTTTTAAGTTCACCCTATATATTTTTCTCGCCACTTTAATAGTTTGTATTGCCAACTCCTCCGCGCTATCCTCCACTTGTTGTACATCGTCATCTTCCATATGCGGATCCAAGTACTCAACATATATAGCAATGATCTTTTTAACATATGCTATATAGGCAATCAAACCCGATGAGGTTTGTTTGGCCGACTCTTCCTCCTCCTCTTCGCGACCTTCCACATCGTCATCGTCATCGTTATCATTGAAAATAAGTTTTCTTCTTATTTTCCGCAGTAGTTTATGCGGATCATCATTATTACTATTCGGAGAATGGAGACACTTTGTAAATTGTACCACCACAATTGTATTATTCTTACACTTACAAGGGTAACGCCGAATCCGTTTCAGGTGTTCCGAGAGCAATGCGATTTATTGTCCTATTGAAGGGATCCGGAAATATGTCGAATCCGATTATAAGATCCAAACCCAAATCTTTCTTGATCAACACTAAAGAATGTAGCCAATTGAATTCAGTGTCATTGTCCAGTTTTACTGCAGCATCTTCGGACAGCGTATAATTCAGTCCATTTGGCATCAAAGGCAGTTTGAATTTCCTGAGAAAATGTACCAAAGGCTCTAGTTGACGCCCATCCAATAGTGCGGTATTCATGCACGAATGATACATTCGTTTGGACTTGGCAACTGCCTCCGGTTCGTGATTGGTTACATTTTGCTGCAAGAACTGACGCACTTGTCGCATGATCTTGCCCTGACGTTCGCGAAACCAGTCGTTTGATGTAACCGAATCCGGACGGGGATGTTCACTGGCCCAATTACCGCATGTGAATTTGTAGAAATCCTCACAGGGATCGGTGTCTTCATCCATGGCGTAGATTAGACTTGCCGCAGTGCGAAGACACTCTTTGGAGTGACATATCTCAGTTGATTTCTTATCTGTAAAAACAAAAATCCATTAAAAGAAACTAATTTCCGAATAAATCTTTTTGTTGAACTTCAGACTTACGACTAACACTTAGTACTATTATGACTATTATTAAAATGATTATCAAAAGTATTAGTATGGCTAGCAACAGTTTGTTGTAGTATTTTCGGCGAAACCTATAACAAAAAATATTCATTAATTACAAAATAATATTAATTCAACATTAAAAGTCCATCAGGACGCTGCTCTCACCTGGATTGTACCCCAATTAAATTTGGACTCAAAGTTCTTTTTGCGTCTTTTCCACTACCAATGCCATTGGCAGTAGACGCCGCTCGTCGTAGCTGACCGGATGCCGTGCTGCGAATACTGAGATTGCCTAAAAATTGATTTTTTTTTGTTGTTGTCATTTTATTTGTTGAATATTTGCCTAATGCAAACAAATCAAATCAATTGGGGAGGGGGCGGTGGTAGGGTAATAGGGTGATATACAAAAACAAACATTGGGTTCCATAATTACGCGCATTAAATCAAAATTTATAGAAATATCGCCGATGTGACGGAGTTTCGATGCTAGGGGTTGTTAGTCATTAGTCGGACATGCAATGCAGCACACATGCGTGCATTTGTATGTGTGGATTAGAGATCCTGATAAGACTGAATGTCCTGTCATTAATATGTCAATTTGTTTGCTGTCCCAGCATGGCTATTTATAAACTTTTTATTCTTTTTACATATTTATTATTTATTTTTTGTATTTTTCTAATAACAACAGTGTCAACGTATTCAGTGTCTGACGTCTATCTGCCATAATTGTGTGGTTCATTGGACTAAAAGTCCGGTTGCGTGTTAATTGCTCTAAACTCTGTATTTTAAAATGTTTTTAAAAATGTAAAACACGTATATTATTTGCTTAATGTACTGATAGAAACAGATATAAATAGAAGGGATATTACTTGCGTTCATAGGATAGGGGTTTTTAACGCAATAACCGCTATAGTATTAAGAATTTTTAAATATATTAGGAAAAATATTATATATTTGGTATTGTTTATTTTTTATTGCATTTTAGTTTTTTTTTTAGTAATTTATTTTAAAGAAAAAAATTATTTTAGCTAAGTTTCTTAAAAAAAGAAAACGAAATTATTTACTTCAAATAAACCATATCATATTAAACAGTATAATGTCCATCGTAATTGATATTGTTTTTTATGTGTCATCATATTATTTGTCATGTTTTTATTAAAAAAATACTTTTTCTTCGGATCATAATAAAGAAATGTTAAAAAAGGTAAAAAAAAGGCAAAAACCTAGTCATGGCCGATAAGGTAACTGACTTACAACGAGATCGTTCACCCGTTCTCTTACATCTTTTGGGCGATTATTTAAAATACTTAAAAAAAAAAAAAATTACAATAATATTTTTATAGAAAATATTTTTAATGTGTAAAATGAAACTTTGTATGCTCAAAAAAAAAAAAAAAAGTATTGGAACCTGTGCAAAAGTGAGGTAATGTGGGAAATTGTAATTTTTTGACATGTTTTTGCACTTAGAAAAAAAAATCAATTGTCAAGTTCTTCTTCTGAATATGGTTTCAATTTGTTCATCCATGGTTATAATTTAATTTATTCCTTTTTATTGCATTTCGAGAACAAGTAAAAACCATTTGGGAAGGTTAGAACACATGGGAAATTTTAAAGTAGGTTTTAGTATGATAGTTAGGATTATCAAAATTATAGTCGGTCTAAGCCGACTATAAATACCCTACACATATGTGTGGTTACCATTAAAAGTGGTATATAGGTCACCAGGGTATACGAATCCCGAAAATAACTACAAACTTTCAATCGCTGTAGAATTTCCATTCATTTTATACCCATATTTACAAATGGGTAGGTGTACCGAATTTCACTTTTTTTTGGAACCACAAGTCGTTTCGCCGGAAACCATTATTTGCATGTATTTGAGTATGAGTCAATATATATTTGACCAAAAAAAGTTTTCCTAAGCACGTATACAGTAAAATTGATCTGTTGATATAAATTTTATACGAGGTATTGATTTCAACAGACAGACAGACAGACAGACATACAGACGGACAGACAGACAGACGGACAGATGGACAGACGGACAGACGGACAGACAGACAGACGGACAGACAGACGGACATCGCTAAATCGACTCAGGAGGTCATGCTGATCAAGAATATATATACTTTTTTGTCTTTTTTAATTAGGAAGGTATTTAAAAATGATATAGTGTTGTATATGCACTAGGGATGTCAATCCCGGGATCTCGGGATTTCGGGATCCCGGGATTTAAGTCAAATCAGTCCCGAAAAACTGATCCCGGGATCATCGTTAAAACGCGGGATTTTCCGGATTACAAAAAAAGCTAGTTGATCAATTTTTAATAGTTTATTCAAAAGTCTTTCAATGTTTTTATACAAATTTCGTGAAAAAGTAAATCTAACATTTAATGGATGGTAATCTTAAAACACTAAAGACCTATTGCGTATGACGAATAAATGACGTCAATAGTAATGAATTACGTCACTCTTGACTAATAGTCATTCGTGTCGAAATACAGAGTCTTATTTTCAAATAATTTTTTTTTTTTTACTAAGACAATCGAAAGATTTTGCTATCAAGTTTGTTGCCGAATTAAATCCGGGTTTCGGATATCGATAAAACTGAAATCGTTATCTATGAAAGTAACATTTATTAATAAAGTATTTAAAAATGGTTTGATGATATCTAACGCGGGGTTTATATATACCGCGGATTTTGTATTTTAGATACCATACTCAACTTCAAAACAGATTCATCTGAATATATGAGTTTTGATTGAGCCTTAAGCATTATAAATGTTTATTATTCAAATACGAATTTAGTTATTTTATGCCTTTGTTATTATTTTAAAAATCTCGGGACTTATCCCGGGATCCCGGGATTCAAATTTTTTAGTCCCGAACTTTCGGGATTGAAAAAAAGTCCGGGATTGACATCCCTAATATGCACATAATTTCCGTGGCAATATGAAATAAAAGCATAAGTCTATTTATTGAACTTTTTAGGAGAGCATTTTTAAGCTTTACAACTGATTCCGAAATTTATTTTTAAAAATATTTAAAAATTAAATTTGCAAATTTATGAAAAACTTAAATAAAATAAATGTCTGCAAAATGTTTTTCTTAGAATTTTTTTCGAAAGTTTTTCTGTTTAATAATAATAAATATTTAATAAGAAGTAGATGTGCTTTTAGGTTTTTTGCTTGTATCTCAGCAACGATAAGAAGGATCAGTATCAAAATTTGACACAAAAATAATTCGTATATCAAGATTACTATGTACTAAGAAAACAACGATGAAATATCAGAAATATCACAGCCCTAAATATCAAGTTATTTACAAATTATTTAGATCGTATTTGAGACAACCATCTCTCAAACATCCGTCAAATACGATATATATTGCTAGCAACCATCTTTCAAATTTACGATTATGTATAGCAACCATCAATTAAACATCTTACAAATAGGAAGATAGTTGATGAATATTTGGAAAATTTACTCCATTAGAATTCGCCGAGTATTTTTTATTGAATTGAAAGAAAATTAATCAAATGTATTTTTATTTATTCTAGAATTAAAACAGTATCCTTGTTGTACATCGCCATCGTCTTTATAAATCCTTCGAAAGTAAAATTTTACGTCGAAGGATTTATAAAGACAATTAGATAACTTGACAAAGAAAGATTAAAATAACATTTTGATAAAAATTTTAAATTTCCCATTTTATCCCAACATTTTTCAACAAGTCCAAAATTGAGCTGTTTTAGAAAATCATTCAAAAATCGATTAACAAGCATACAAATGGTATTCTGTTGATGCAAAAAGTTAGATAATCTACGGAATAGAATTAAAAAATTATTCAAAAGTTTTTTTGGAAAAAAAAATGAAAACGTGTCCAGCCTTACCCGAGTATCCTTTATATTAGTTAAAAATTTAACAGGTTAAAAAATTTATATTACAATTTAAATATGAAAATTTAAATTTAATTTAAATTTAAAAATTAACTCAAAATCAATTTCTTCGATCCGTATATGTAGCATAATCATTTGTTTCCGAGTCGCTTATGAAGCAATCATATGACTTGACAAATGATTGTGTGTTTTTGGGATTGAATCTTTTGCTTTAAAAAGTGTTTGCAAACAGAAGAGATTAAATCCTAAGACTATAAGTAACAGAAGACTTGATTCACTTAATTAAAATCGAATGCACATTAATTTGATTCGAATCAAATGAATAACAACTCTTGTCGATTCTTTGGAAATGATTCTAATAAGGATTGTTCAAAAAGATTTTAACAAAGTGAATAAAATAAATTGAATTTGTTATAAGATTTAGAAGAAGGAGATTGCAATCTATTTGTTCAAAAAGAATTGTGATTTGTTTATTCCAATCAGAAATTGAATGGAAATCAAGGAATTGAATTATACCATTCAATTTTAAAATGATTTAAATCAAAAAAAGATTCAATCTTTCACAGCTCTGACAATTTTACACTTTAACTGAAACCAATCGTATTATTAGGGAATATTTCTTTAAACATTTTTGACTTATTACAATAAATATTTATTAAATTACTGAAATCTTTGCATAAAATAATATTTATTTAAAATATTTATCATATTTAATTTGCTTAATTGTCAAATTACGAATAGACGGAACAATATGGGATTCATATCAACAGCGTTAATCTCGTAAATTGTGGAAAATAGTATATACACACAGAAAAATCCTCTTTTGGCATGAGGTTGGAAGAATGAAAAAGTTAGTTCTACCAACTAGCTTCATTCGGTTCAATCGAATGGTTTAAAAATTTGCTGAACTGGAATTTTATCCTATGCACTTGATAAATTAGTCTATACACACTCCTAATGGTTCTAAATATGTACTAAATTGTTCTAAAACAGTTCGAAATTGGTTGCAGTAAAAACTACAACTCTTTCCATTTTGACAATAACAACCGACTAAGCAGTAGAGAGAACCGCATAAGTTGGTTGGGCAAAGAGTTGGTTTACGCAACAAATCTCTATTCTGTGTGTAGTATGTCGTATATAGTACAAATTTAACCTAAAATTTTTATGGAAATATTAAATTTCTTCGCCAGTTTTTATGTGGAAATAACTTTAATATTTTTTATAAATATTTTGTTACATCTTTTTGTTAGTGGTAGAAAAAAACTATTTTAATTGCGAATAATTACAAAACCGTTCACGAATTTACTTTTGCGCATCCCAACATCATTTATATAAATTCGAGGGTTCTGATTTGGTTTGTATGTTAAGTATTTGCCACATTATAAATAAAATTCTAATCGAAAGTTTAGGCCCGAAATTATCAACTTTACAAAATTACAAAATTTTACTAATTCATTTTTTAAAAGCAATTTTTCCAATTTTCTAGGAAAATTAAAGCATAAAAACGAATTATTTACAAAGTCTTTGGGATTTAAACAAAAAAATTGATTTTCTTAAAATATTATTGAATTATAAACAGTTTAAATTATTTAATATTTAAGATTTATAACTAAAAAGAAAGTAGTTTATATTTATCTAAAATTTAGACCAATCTATCATTCATTTTTAAATATTCTTTTTAAATCTTATTTTAGTCGAAATATACACACAAAATTTATAAGACATTTTTAAAATCATCGCATTTACCAGTTTTGTTCTAAAACTTATTAAATTATGTATTTATTATTCAGAGTAGATCCAATAGAAAAATGTTAGTTATTTCAATCGTTGGTTTGGATTTTGTTTTTTATACCCTACACCTATGAGGTACAGGGTATATTAACTTTATGCATATATTGTAACGCCCCTTAGGAGGCGTGTCCGGTATGGAAAAGTATATATATTCTTGATCAGCATCATTACCCGAGTCCGTTTAGCCATGTCCGTCTGTCTGTCTGTCCGTCTTGCTGTCTTGCTGTCCGAATACAGAAAAACTTGAGAAATACTGATCAGAATGCGATGAAATTTCGTCTCAATATATTTTAGCCAAAAGTAGGAACTGAGTTTGAAAATGAGCCAAATCGGTCAACGGACACGCCCACCTCCCATACAAGTAACTTTTATATAACTCTTTAGGAACTAATAACTCGAAAAGTATTCAAGATATAGTTATAAAATTTAAAACGTATTGTTATAATTCATACAAAAATATGTGGTCCAAAAATGGGCGTGATCCGCCCACATTTTTTTTTTTCATTATTTCCCGGGTTTTCATAGTGGAAATTTGAACCGTAAATTATTAAAATGAAATCTATGAAATATTATCCTTACAAAATTTTAGAATATAGGAGTGGTCTGCCCATTTACATTTTTCTAATTTTTTGTATTAGTTTTTTATACTTTTATATCAATTTTTTAAATTATGTGGATATAAGATGTAAATTTCTGATATGTGAATAATATTCTGAGATTGGGGAGGTTCAGTATAATTAAAAACTTTAAAATTAAGATATACAATTAAATATCCCACCAATGGTGTAGGGTATTCCATAGTCGGGCCCGACCGACTATAAAAGTCCGCCCCATGTGACCTTTCCCAACTCGTTTTTTGAATAAATTAAAACTATTTTCTTTTTTTTATCATTTAATCTTATGTTTTAAAAATATTCATACAAAAACTAATTGAAAAAAAAAAATCGAGTTCAGATAATATTAAATAGAATATTGGAATTTTTAATTATAAAGTTTTTTTGAAAACTATAAAGTAAAGAATTTTTATTATTATGTAACTGAAAAGGGCATACAAAATTAACTGAAATGTTCTTAAAAACTTGACGTATTAGGATAACCACTGAGTAAGTAATCAAAATAATCACTTGCGAGTTATATGGATAAATGATTCTCTACCTTTTTACATATCGTCGTTGTAGAAGGAAAAATCACCAAATACATTTTTATGAAAATCTTTAATTTCGAGTTTGTTGATTAATATTATAAAAAGTAATCGATGCATTTTTAAAATTTAAATAACAGTTGAAAGATTTACATTTTCTCATTATGTGGTAAAAAAATTGAGATCATCGATTAGAAATTAACAGATATATAAGGATTTTAGTAAATAAATATTTGGCATTTTAAAAAAATGTATTTGGTTTCGTTTCGTTCTGCAACGACGATATTTTCCATTTTTTACGAGTTTTATGCGGCAGATTTCAACTGACTTGTTAGTTAAAAATTATTATTTATAAATAAATGTTTTTAATTGCAAATACATACCCGGCGTCTGGGGACGTGCTTGATCCACAAAGAATCCATTATTGGTTGTCCAAATATTATTCCTCGTGTAGGTGTTCTCCATGTTTGAACTATTTGTTTGTTATCGGTTGCTAAAACACTGAAAACATTAACGTTTGCCGACGTCACATATCTGCTGACAACTGCAAACACCACCAACTGAACAATTAGAGTTCACAACACGTCCAAAATAAATACAAAACTGAAGTAATTACAACACTTGACCAATTAATATAAAAATTCGATTGACTGTTAAAAATGTCACTTATAAAATATATTAAATCGTATTCAAGGACATGGTATTTTTAAGTGTCTTCTTTTTAGTATTTAGCAAAATTGAACTTATTGTATTGGAAAATCTGCACGAGAAGAAGCCATTCGAAGGCGCGCGCGTTCGCTACTCCAGGACTAGTTCGTTGTGAAAATGCCGGCGAAATGAAGCAGCAAAGCTTTTTATATGTGCTCGTGGTCTCTGTATTTATTCAACTCACCTGGTTTCAACCAACATTGGCAGCAGGCAACACAAAAGTGTTGGCATGCTAATGTGCTGCCAACTTCCATTACCAACAACTATCACAGATAGTAGTTTGGTGCAGGGATGTCTGAGTGGGTCCTGCAGTGGGTTAAAGCTATTGTCTGTTTTGTGGCGTCACTGCTACTTACTCCCAAAGTTGGTAGCAATTGTATTTTTGTTGTTGTTTTGTTTTTCGTACAAATAGGGTAGGATTTTGTGGCAAGGTTGAAAGCGCCAACTAACATGTGGTTGTCGGACAGTGCCGGAGTTAGGGGTGAAAAAGCAATTAGTTTTTTTAAATGAAACTTTTTTAAAATTACAAGAATTATATAGGAAATCGATGCATGTTTTAAAAAATATAAAAAAATTTTAAATATTTTTCAAAAATATTTCTTTGTTAAAAAAAGAAAATCTTTTTGATATTTGAAGGGCTCGTGACAATAAAGAGCTTACACACAGATTTAAACTCGGTTCTTATAGCCAATACTAAATACTAAGTTATTGTTTGAACTAACAAAATTTAGTACAGTTCTGAACAATTAGGTATGTGTCTATGATAACATTTCAATTGACAATCAAATATATAACATTTCCATCAACCAATGTGTAGGTATTTCCTTTTGTTCAAATGAAATCGGTTGTCACAACTAACTTTTTCTTAGTTTCAACGTCATTGCAAAGAGGATTTTTTTCTCTGTGATTGTTTAAAATGAAAATTTTATAAATATTCGAAAGACTAAGGGAATAACACTCAGAAAAAAAAATACTATAAAATCAATAGTTTACACACAGATTTAAACTCGGTTCTTATAGCCAATACTAAACGTGTTATAGTTTAAACTAACACAATTCAGTACAGTACTGTACAATTAGGTATGTGTCTATGATAATATTTCAATTGATAATCAAATATAATATTTCCATCAACCAATTTGTAGGTATTTACTTTTGTTCAAATGAAATTGGTTGTCACAACTAACTTTTTTTTATTTTCAACGTCATTGCAAAGTCGATTTTTTTTCTCTGTGATTGTTTAAAATGAAATTTTTTTTAAATATTCTAAAGGCTAAGGGAATAACACTCAGAAAAAATACTATAAAATCAATAGTTTACACAAAGATTTAAACTCGGTTCTTATAGCCAATACTAAACGCGTTATAGTTTAAACTAACACAATTCAGTACGGTTCTGAACAATTAGGTATGTGTCTATGATAACATTTCAATTGACAATCGAATATAACATTTCCATCAACCATTTTGTAGGTATTTCCTTTTGTTCAAATGACATTGGTTGTCACAACTAACTTTTTCTTATTTTCAACGTGATTGCAAAGAGGATTTTTTTTTCTCTGTGATTGTTTAAAATGAAAATTTTATAAATATTCGAAAGGCTAAGTGAATAACATTCTGAAAAAAAATACTATAAAATCCCATAAAATACTACAAAATGCTATTAAATACTCTTAAATTGTTTTTGTGTTTATATGAAAATATTTATTTTTTGTTGAATCAATAACTGTCCTATTGACCAATTTTAAAAGAATTTTTTTCTGAGTGAAGGACTTAATTACAAAAAAAAATTCTAAATAAAAATTTATTAATAACACCGGTGTGTTATTTATTTTATCTATTGTAATGTACACAGAATATAAATTAAATGCCGTGGAATCAGCTTACTCAATATCGCATACAAGGTTCTATCGAGCGTATTATGTGAAAGACTGAAGCCCATCGTCAACAGACTGATTGGACCCTATCAGTGCGGCTTCAGACCTGGAAAGTCCACCATAGACCAGATTTTCACATTGCGCCTAATCCAGGAAAAGACCCTAGAAAAACAGATCGACACCTACCACCTATTAGTCGACTATAAAGCCGCCTTCGACACTCCGATAAGGGAACGATTATACGCCGCAATGTCTGAGTTCGGTATACCTGCGAAACTTATAAGGCTTTGCAGGATGACCCTGAGCAACACACGTTGCTCAGTGAGAATAGGAAAAGACCTCTCCGAGCCATTTCATACCGAACGAGGTTTCAGACAGGGTGACTCCCTATCGTGCGACTTTTTTAACTTATTGATGGAGAAAATAGTTCGAGCTGCCGAACTCCGTCAAAGCGGCACTATCCTCAACAAAAGGGTCATGCTGCTCGCATATGCCGACGATATTGATATCATTGGCAGGAGCACACGAGCAGTCAGCGCAGCATTCTCCAGATTGGAGAAAGAGTCGCGTCGAATGGGTCTAGCGGTGAACGAGGACAAGACGAAGTTCCTTGTGTCAACAAGCAAAAAAGAGTCCGTGCGTCTTGGACAAAAAGCTGATTTTGACACCCACAAGTTCGACATTGTGAAGGACTTCGTCTATCTGGGATCCAGCGTAAACAGCAACAACGACGTCAGCCTGGAGATCAAACGGAGAATAACTCTTGCCAACAGGTGCTACTTTAGGCTCAGTAGGCAATTGAGAAGCAGAGCCCTCTCTCGCCGGACAAAAATAACGCTCTACAAGTCACTCATCATGCCCGTCCTACTTTATGGTGCAGAAACATGGACGCTGGCCACCACCGATGAGAGAGTACTGGGAGCGTTCGAGAGAAAGATTCTCCGTAAAATCTTTGGCCCTATCTGCTTTGCTAACGAGTATCGAATCAGGATGAACCACGAGCTGTATGAGTTATTCGACGAAATTGACATAGTCAAGCGCATCAAGATCCAGCGGCTTCGCTGGCTAGGTCATGTCGAACGAATGGATGAAAACACTCCAGCCAAGAATCGAAACTCGAAGGTGGACAGCGTAGAAGAGGGCGTCCAAATCTGCGTTGGAAAGACCAAGTTGAGGACAACCTGGCAACGCTTGGTATTTCTAACTGGCGTCAGCGCGCGCAAAGCAGATTCGACTGGCGCGGCTTCATCTCAGCGGCCAAAACCGACCCACGGTTGTAAGGGCCATTTAAGTAAGTAAGTAAGTAAGTAAGTGTTAATGAAATGTGTATTACTGACATAATCTAGTCAAGAAATTTGTTTATAAAGTATAATAATCTATTGACAAATTTTAAAATGAACAAATTTTAAAATGAATTTATCAAAATAAAAATACAAAATGTTGATTTTGTCATTGATTTTCTCAAAATTTCATTACGGATCAGCCCATTATTTTGAATACATTTTTTGTATTTTTTTATTCTAAAAATATATACCAATATTGAAAGTTCAAAAATATACTTAGTAAGATTTAATCTACAATTTAATCTTATTGGTTTTGTATTCTCAGATTCTTGAACAATACAGTAATATAGCATAGTATGTTATACACATTTGTAAAGTATTGTACACCTATGCAGTGCTAGTATAGGTCAAAGAATTTTATATAATATTGTACTAAGTTCATAAACCCGTATCAAATTAATTTCATTCATACAAACAATTCATATATTGTATTGACTCAATCGAAATTATTAAATGGTTATAATAACTACATATTAATCAATAACAAAGAATGAACCGAATTCACAAACTACACCCACTACATACAACAAGTCTGCAAACAACTAAGTGCAAAAAGGATACTAATGATAACAGCGCCATGGTATATAAAAATAATAAAATGAAAACATATCAAATAAAATACCACAAAATAATACAGTGAGTGCTTAATCGATTGTTGTATTGATTTTATCGATTTTTTGTTTTGTTTTTTTTTTTTTTTGTATTCACTCAAGCAACGACGACAACAACTGCAACATGCGACACGTGTCATAATAAGAAACATTCAACTTATATGAGGTGGGCGCATAAATTCTAGCAGCAACATGTTAATCATTTATTTATATTATAAGCTTAGCTATTCATTAGTCAGTTATGTATCAGTGAATAGATGGTTAATCATCATGATTATCTATAATAAATTTTATTATGACAGCATACACGAATCGAAAAAACAGCATAAATCCACAAGGAATACAACTAAACGGCAAAATTCTTAATTTTAAGAAACAGAAACTGTTGTGTAAACAAAAGCAATTGAATGGTTTGGTGCAAAAAAGGGTCAAGTCCACATTTTATCGAAATTGAGTTTTTAATGACGTATGATAGCTTTTTATATTTCACGTTGTTTGTTACCAAAATCATCCATATCCGAAGTATATACACTGAGATATATACACTGAGATACTGAGATACCATGAACCTTATACAAAATGTAACTATAAATTTTTAATTTCATAAATTTTTTATTGCCAATCAATAAAAATAAAGTTTAAAATGTTTTACCGTTGAGAAAGAAATTTTTGCCTATGATAAATATGTGATTTTACCAGTTCCACCACGAATTTTAATATACATTTAATTTTAAAACGATAAAATACTATTTTTGTATAAACAAAATTTTATTACAATTTTTTGGGGCAAAAAAGGATCAATTCCAGCAGTTTAATTTTCGTTTTTTTTTGTATTTCCAAAAATGCATATATAGTTTATACGTTTGATTTTTTTTAAACAAAAAATAGTGAAATTGGCAATTTTAAAAAGTTTTTATTGATTTTTCAGCTAAGTGAAAAAATGGACTTTTTTGCATCAAACCCTTCAATTATTCTTGATTTACGTACAATAATCTATGAGTATTAAAACAACAGAAAAAAATAAACAACATCAATTATTCTTGATATGCAGAGATTAATTACTGGGACATCAAACAAGTAAGCAAGAACAAATATTCTTGAGATGCAAATAAACCTTTTGGAGTTATAATACAAATAATAATATACATAAACATTGTTTTTATTTAGTTTTCATTTTCTTTTTAAACAACATTTATGAATATTATGATATTTTTTTTTAATAATTAAGTAGTTTGCTTTCTTGATATTAAGAAGTTAGTTTTAGTTACGTTTTATAGATAAGAGTGAAATTCTGCTTTTTTTCATTTGAGACGAATTCCTTCTTAGTTTTCATTAATTTCTGTATTTTAAAAAAGAATTATTTGTTTTTATAAAAATAGTATGTATTTCATTTGAGTATTAATTTTTTTTTTTTTGAAGAGCATATACAAAATGTGATTTTTTGTTTTTAAAAAACATAAAATACATTGGGTAGAAATAATTAGAATTATTTGAATTATTTTTTCAATTGAAATCATTTAAATAACCTGTATTAAATTTTATAAAAAATTTTAAATCATTTTATTGGTTATTTTTGACAAAATTAGTCGAAAGCTGAAACATGTCTGAATAATTCAAATTCTAAATTATAAATAACTGAATATAAAAGCAATGGCACCTCCCATATAACCTAAACTTTCAAAATGATATACCAGCTAAGAACACAAAACAACAAAATTAAAAAATATTACAAAACCAAAAAACAAAAACAAAAGTACAAATCAAAATCAAAAACACAAAAACAACAACAAAATCAACAACACAAAAAAAAAAAACACAAGATCAAAAGTAAAAACAAAAGCGAAAACAAAAAACCAAAAAAAAAACACAAGATCAAAAGTAAAAACAAAAGCAAAAACACAAAACCAAAAAAAAAAAACACAAAATGAAAAGCAGAAAAAAATGAAAGCAAAAACACGAAAACAAAAGCAATAACAAAGAACAAAAGTAAAAACAAAAAAAATTAAAAAAGAAAATCAAAATCAAAAGCAGAAACACAAAAGGAAACACATAAACAAAAGCGAAAACCCAACAAAAAAAAAAGCGAAAACACAAACACAAGAACAAAAGTAAAAAAACAAAAACAATAGCGAAAACACAAAAATAAATCACAAAATCACAACACCACCGCATATAAATAAAAGAAAAAACAACTAACAAAAACCACTACCAAAAAAATATGATACAACAGTAAAATAAAAACCAAAGAATAAAAACAATAAAAATAAAACTTAAGAAAATCTAAAATAAAACCGAGCGTCATTTCCATTAATAACAGCATATATATTATAATTTTGTTGTATAATTTATAAATTATATTTTTTACAAATATTTTTCTCTTCCGTATATTGTAGAAAATGAAGCGATTTTTTAAAATATGATTTATAAAACTAAAAAATAATAAAAATAAAAACCCGTTGCGCATCCCGGCTACAAAATACTATATAATTTTAAGTGCTGCACGATTTATCAATTAATCAAAATCTTGATTAATCAGTATCCTGTTTAATTGATAATTGAGATTAATTTATCAAAAACCCTGATTAATCAGAACTCAGATTAATCATATTAAACAGAATTTTTATCAGCATTCTAAATCCCTATTAATGCATTAATCAGTACTTTGATTAATCAAAAATCTTGATTAATCAATTAATAACAATTTGATTATTATCTAACAATATAATTATTATATATTCAAACTATTTGTATTTAAATTCAACTTTTTAAATAAAAATGAAACTATTATTTTTTAAATATTGTAGAAATGCTTCAGTATTTTTTTCTAATTTTACTCAAAATATCACTGACGTAATATATCCTTTATATAATATTCATAAACAACATGCCTTTATAATATCATTATATCCTATCTATTGTATTTTCTAACAAAAGTTCAATTCGACGTCATTCCCTCGAGTGCCATCTAATCACAAATTCTTGATATGCAAACAGATAATTCGTAGAACCGTCAAATGTGACAGGCTATGTACTTATCATACAAGACACATACATTTGAAAGCACCAAGAAATTTTTCTTCCATATTCAAAATTTTCTGATTTAAGTAGTTGTCATACTTATTGTATTTCCTACATTCCTACATTATGCAGAGGTATGTGATGTTTGTAGATATGTCAATCACTTGAAATACATAACATTTGAGTTGTATGTAATTAGAGCATTAAGAAAATTAATTTTCTGTACGGATATTTACTAAACGCACAAAAAAAAACAAGGGCATCTATTTATTGCCAACATTCAATGAACTCTAGTTGAGAAATGTTGAATACTTTATTCAGACAGCCTTGAAAAATCGAATTTTTTAATGCACATTATATATTTTTTTTTGGTATTAATTAATATTTAAACAACGTCTTTTTAACACATATCATATAAAATACAATGTTCATAAAATATTTCTTTTTTTTTTCTTTTTGTAACAAAAACTAAATTTCTTTTTAAATTAAAAATAATCTATATACAAAAAAAAGAACATGCATATTAAAAAAAAAAAATAAACTTAATTGTACAAATAGTTAAAATAATATGAGATAATATTTCGTTTACGGCACACAAGTTATGGTAAGGTCCTTCGACAGTTTGGCCTGCCATCCTGTTGTTGGCCTTCTAAAACATACTGGGTCCAGTATAGCTTTGGACCTTCTAAATGAAAATGATTTATATTTTATTAGTTTTCAACACAAATTAGGTAATTATTTAATAGAATGATTACTTTAGATAGTTTTCATTCTTGTATCAAAATGCATTCGCAACAGGATGGGAACCTGAAATGCTCCTTGGTTACAGTTTTATTGGTTTCGCTCTCACTAATTGCCACCAGTGATCTATAGATATACTTTTGTTTGCATGTGACCTTATAGCTGTTGGGCAAACTGTCTAAGAAATTACAAGTTGCACCTTCGTTGCTGTAATAAAATATGGAATTCATTACAAAATTTTTATTTATGAAGCTAAATTAAAATATACTATTTACTATATCGTAGAGTCCACGTCAAACCGGACGATTTCAATAAAAAACAAAATGACTTTAATGACACCGATTTTTTAAAAACTTTGCTGTCATGGTCTGTATAAGGAAATATATTTTTGTTTATTCTTTATTATTTAGAACCATAAGTCCAATATTCATATATAGCTCCGATTTTCGTGTTCAGCACCAACATTTTTATATAAATATTTTGATTCACTAATATAATTCTATATCAAAAATGCACCAATACTGAAATATTTGTAGTAAAGGAATTTTCAATAAGAGCGCTACAAAAGTTTTTTTCAAGGGTTTTTCAACAGGAACGGTACAAAAGTAGAGCGACAGGGACAGCAAACGACGCCATATTTCTTGCTGCTCTTTTGACATTTCTCTTCAGTAAGGTTTGCCATTTCATGATGGAAAGATATACGAGCCAACAACGAGTCGAAATTATTAAAATTTACTACCGAAATTCGAATTCGTATATCTTTCCATCATGAAGAGAAATGTCAAGAAATGTTTGGCGCTAAAGTCCTGAATTATTTAGTACGAACTCTCTCACCATATCAGCTGTACGTGTTATATTTGTACCAAAAGTAGTACGACCTTTAGTTTAGTCCCAAATCAGAACGGCACGTCGCACAGTGGGGTAGGAAGTACCTAAAGTTGGCGAAAATCTCATAAATCAAAATGACATGTACATCTACATCGGGTATTTATAAACTTTTTTCAATATTAATGTTTTGGTAATTTGTCATACTTTCGAAAATAAAAATGCTGGAGTAAATTCACTTTTTTTTAATTATTTTTAATTTACAAAGATTGAAACAAAAACGTTCTGGCACGCTCCGAAAGAACTGATTATATTGTTATTTAGTACACATATTAACATTTTTAAAACTAATGAAAATGTTGCCTTTTTTGTCTTTTCGGAGTTCTGCACATTTCAGCAAAAACCATTTATACTAAAATGAACAATTATTGGTGGTACCACGCAACCTTGTCCAATCAAGATGAAATTTGGACAAGAGAATTATATCAACGAAAAACTGTATTTCAAAGTTTTATCAATTAATTTCCAATATATCGTCGGTGATACTGCAAAACCGCCTAACTGCATGTAAAATTACGTCTAATTTTGTGTTCTAATCGGATTTTTAATGATATGCTGATCGGATAAATTAGATAAATATTATTATAAGTTATGACATACTTAAATTTGTAAGAAGTAAGTGCAGCATTAAGACCGAAAATAGTTTTGTTTCTTCTATAAAATTCATTTTGTAAGAGGTATTCGAAAATGTAGGTAGGCGATTTTGCAGTATCACCGACGATATGCCATTTTGAAATTTTTTGCCCACTTGTCAAATGCCCACTTTTTAAATCAAGATGAAATTTCGTCTAATGCATTATATTAACGAATAACATTCTACTATGAAGTTTCATCATTGTAGCTCCCGTAATTCCCAACATATTGTTACGAAAAGAGGTAATTTGCCCCACTGTGCAAGCATTCAACAATTATAAATAAGACGCAAGACAATTCAGCGCACTAAGCAATGTGTTAGAAAGAGACGGAAGATCATTCAGCGTAATGAGCAATGTGCGAGAGAGATATAGAAGATCTGCACATTAATACACATGAGTGCGAATGAGATGCCAATAGCATGCGTCATTCACGAAACGAGTAGAAGGTTCTCGAAACAAGTCGAAGCTTCTCGAAACGTGTCGAACTGATGCATGCAGTATATAAGGGAGCCGCATCTGAGGTACAGCACTTCAGTAGTGATTGGAACGTGGTCCAGTGCATCTCGTGTGATACATGTCAAGTTAAATTGTGGACATGCAGCAGTTGTTAGAATTTGTTATTAGTAAAGTTGTTTATTAAAGTGAATTAATAAAGTTAATTGTTATAATTTAAAACAAACATAAGAGTGTTTTTATTTTGTACACAATCCAGAGATATGAACTTGTAGAACAGTTTTCCGTATACTGAATTTTCGTAACAATATATTATTTTAATCATTTCAGTTGTATGGGAAGTAAATACCACGCCCACTTTTACAAATCTTCTTTTAAATATAGATTATTAAGTTTTCATACAATATTAGTCAATACTCTTACTTTTTTTTTTTAAATAAACATATTTGAGGTTTTCGCCAACTTTTAGTACTTCCTGCCCCACTATGCAACGGGGGTGAGAGAGATTCAATGAGTAGTATTTATTCTCGGAGTTCTACCGAAATGTAGTGCGGTATAGATAAATGTTTTCCCTGAAAATATGTTATTAACCTCAGCCAGATTTGATCATGAGACCCTTCGGTTCGCAGTCCAACGCACTAAATTCTGAGCTATCGACGCTAAAGTTCTACGTAATGTTCTACACTGCGCTAAACTGCCTTGAATCATCCGAATATTTGTGCAGGGAACATTATAAAATTTAACGAATACGATTTTGAATACTGAATATGATATAAAATGTGTTTAAAACAGTTATTGAAGCCATAACCGAAACCGATACCAGTTTAAAACCATTTCGTATCACAAACCGAAACAAAAATCAAAAAAAAACCGATATCTAAAATTGTTATAAACGATTTCAGTTTTATACAGATTTTAATAATTATTATACAGATTTTAATAAGCATGAAAAATAAACAAAAATAAACGTTTTTCGTCAAAAATGACCCAACTATAGCGAATTATAAAACGAAAACTGAAAGGGAAATAGATAGACGTATTAATGAAATGTATAGTCGTATCATTTCTTTTGAAGTAATGTAACGTGACCGAAAATATCTATCCTGAAATAAACTATCCGGATAAAACCAACATTTTATGAATGTATAAAATTATTATATATGACAATGTTCCGGTTTTTGATCGAATTCCGATCGAACTTCATATACAATTTGAAAACGAACGATTTTGAATACGATGTCATAATAAAAACGAAAATGTTTTTCAAACAAATTAAAATCAATGAAGTCAAACAAAAAAATGGATTAAATTCATTGAAAAACAATTTTTTGTACTGAGACATCAAATTCAAAACTGTTTTTATATGAAATTCGATTGGAATTCGATCGGAAGTCGGAACATGACCGATAGACTAATAAGCGTGCTATTTCGAATATATTTAACCTACTAAAATCTGTGATTATGCCTTGTCATATAGCCCTAGTAGACATTGTAATAGAGTCATGTTAGGGAACTCATTATAGAATATTTTTCTGGTAATAGCCCGATCAGTTAGATGGCGAATCGGTTAAATTTACACTAGAAAAGTAGGTAAATTATACCTTTTCATCTTTAAATAATTATTACTTAATCAATCTATTTTTTTCCATCTCACTTACAGACATTCCTCTATGCGAACTCCTTGCTTCCAGTGTTCATCGTTTAGGATAAACTTCTTTTCATTATTCTGCGTAAGCCCGCCTTGTGGATAAATAACCGTCTCCCTAGCACCACAGAAATGCTGCTCCAAAGGTTCATTATTCATACGTTGTGTGATGTTTTGCGGTTGAACGAGATCTTCTCCAAAGAATACCTCAAACTTGGAAAATTCCCTTCTCAGTATTGTTTCCAATTGCGTGAGTTCTGGATAATTCAACACCTTTGTGCAAAACGGTTTCCCTTCGTAGATGCCATCCTCACACTTGGGCTCTGTTTCGGCAATCTGTTGACCAGGAAATACGAAATCTGCATAATTAAATATATTACTCATCAGATCAATGGGACAAATAGGAAACGTTGAGATTTATCAAACCTGAGTTTTTCCTTCGTGTTGGCGCAGGTCTTTCTGCGGGTCTCTGGAAAAATAGAAAATCATTAAAAACAAGATTCAATTTTCCATCGGGTGATCGCTGCACTTTAAATGATTGCTGATCGGTGGTCTGGGAGTGGGTAATGAATGAATCGTCAGCTTGCATTTCACTGATAGGCGTTATATGTGAGTTTAATGTGGTCTGTTATATGTAAAATATATTAGTATTGAGACGACTTTAATAATATCATATTTATACAATTTAAACTTACGTTAAACAATTTTAAATCGGGACCCAATTTAAAAATACTGCGTATGGTTTCATTCAAGTTAGTATTTGTAGCATTTTCGTTATTTGGCTGTGCAACAGGATAGAAGTTAATGTAATGTAAAATTTTGACATATCTTAATATGAGACCAAACCTCAATGGAATATGTGTGCTGCTGTTGTGTTTTTCTAGATCGATTTTCAATGATACGGCTATCCATTAAATTGTTTACACTATCAGAATTTACTTTATTTGGATCTATGTGAGAAGATCGATCACGTCTATATACATACATTTCGCCATTGGGACATACTATCTAAAAAAAAAATAAATAACGAATGATTAAATATGAAAATTTCAAATTTTCATTTGAGAACTACAAAGATTTTTTTATAAAAGTTGCATTTAATAATTGCATTTATCATTATATAATATATTTTAGTGCTACAGTTCTAAAGAACTAAGGCAGAGCTATTTTATCATTTGAGCTGTGCGTGTTATATGTATACTCAAAGTGATGGGACCTACAGATTAAAGCCGAATCCGAACCTTCGCCCTAGTAGAAATTTGCCCGATGCGCCATCGGGAAATGATCGGGTTTTCGTTGGGTAAGCCCTATTAGAGAAAATATGATCATTGCCTTTGCATGCCCTTATCATGCTTACCATTGCAGGGTTTACATTATCTAAATAGTCAATGGTCCCGATCATAATAATAATAATAATAGTTTGGCGCTACAGTCCTGTACAGAACTTCGGCCGAGCTCTCTCACCATTTTTGAGCTGTGCGTGTTATATTTGTACTCAAAGTGGTGGGACCTACAGTTTATTGCCGAATCCGAACGGCGGGTGAGAGCTTTTCATAGGCAATGGTTTTTACTCTCGTAGGTTTGCCATTTACTGACGAGAGGTAGCGCGGTATAGAAAAATGTTTCTATGAAAAGATGTTGTTAGCCCCAGTCCAGGCTTGAACCGGGGACCTTTCGGCTCGCAGTCCAACGCACTAACCACTGAGCTACCGCGGCTACAACGATCATAGCTACATTATTTGTTCCTCATAACGAAATTAGTATCAGGCAATGATCGAGATTAATGAGAGAAACCCTATTATGCTCGGGCTCAGACAAGGCAATTGTCGGGTAAATATTAAAATGGGGAATTGCCTTATCAGTACATGATCATGGCCTGAGGTCAATACATGATCAGGACACTGCGTTACAAGGACATTATGGGCCTCGTCATATCCCGATCACCTCAAATAATGACATGATCACTTCATGACCATGGTCCTACCAAAATTTCTACTAGGGCGAGTGAGAGATCTTTAATGAGCAGTGTTAACTCTCGAAGATTGGCATTGTCTGCCGAGAGATATCGCGGTATAGAAAAATGTTTTCTATAAAAAGATGTTGATAGGTCCAGCACATATTTGAGCATGAGACCTTTTGGATTTTGACCTCTTCTACGACGCTTCGTTTAAAAGATATGAAGGTTTCAAGAACATCTTGACTCATCAGCCGATTTTTTGAGAACCACTAGACCGAATTTTATGAATTTCGCAGTAAATAATATTATTTGAAATCTCTATAAAATGCGCCTACATTGATATGAACGATTTAAAATTTTTTTTTTTTTTAAATCGATTTTAAAATTCCTAAAATTTGCGCAGGCTTTCACCACTCTATGACGCTCCGTTTAGTAGATATGAATGTTTTAAGAAAATACTGACGCATCCGCCGATTTCTCCCGGACCACTGGATCGAATTTAATGAATTTTGCATTAAATAATATACGTTGAAATCGATATAAAATGCATACAATGATCCCTCTACGACGCTCCGTTCAGATATTATTTAAGAAATTTTAATTCCAAAAATCGATTTAAAAATTCCTAAAATTTACACAGACTTTTGACCCCTCTACGACACAACGTTTAGAAGATATGAACGAATTAATCGAGCGATTTTAAAATTCCTAAAATTGGCGCAGACTTTGACCCCACTACGATGCTTCGTTTAAGTTTTAGGTTTAAAAAAAAAGCTTCACTCATCTGTCGATTTCTCCAGGACCACTGGACTAAATTTAATGAATTTTGAATTAAATAATATACTTTGAAATCACTACAAAATTATCAAAAATTGATTTATGACGCTTCGTTTAGAAATTAAGATTTAAGAAATTTTATTTCCGAAAATCGATTTTCAAATTTTTAAAATTTGCGCAGACTTTTACCCCTGATGCGACGTTTCGTTTAGAAGAGACAACCGTTTTGCGACGTATGGTCTCAGAGAAGAGTTATTTCTAGCAAGAATTGTCTCCCGGAAAAATCGCCACTTTGAAAAATTTATATTTAAAAATAATTGTAGGGGATTAATTGTCCGTAATTGCGAATGCTTTCATAAAAAAGCTATGAATTGTCTTTTCTCTAATTTAATTCGACTATAAATACCTCTGATTTTAATATTCATATAATTGTGTTTCAATATAATTGAAGTCTTTTAAAAGTACGATTTAATTTCTAAACAAAATACAAAGTGAGATTAAGTGTTATGATTAAATCATGATATTTTCTAATTTGTTTGTATTTATAAACAATACATCCACAGTAATTTTAATACATGTGCATTTAATTAAATACATTATTAAATACAAAACACAATAACATAAACAAGTGTGTATACAGGTGTTTTAAAACATTGTGAAAAATAAAATAAAACATAAACAAAAGCAATAACTGAGTTCAGAAATACATGAAATGAACGAGCAAAAAAATAATGCACCAACAACATTCAAACGAGTTTGGTAAAAATTGTTACTCAACTTTGCAAAACTGACCCTACGGAACGGACCGAACCGAACCGAACCGGACGGTATGAGACGTAGCAACCGATTTATAATATTTCCAAACAAGCCACGAACATGTAACCAATCCCAGTAGGAAACTATTTTTACAATGTCTGTAATTATTGTGTAAATTTGTGTATTTAATACTTAGGAAAACTTTTTTTTTATTACTAAGCATGATAATGATACATTTAGAAAAAAGCTTTCAGCTAATATAAGATATATAAATAAAACTATAATGACGGTGATTTTTTTTGTATGTATCATTAAATATGCTACAGTTGCAATGAATATTAATTATTTTAAATTCTGAACGTGTATCAAGAAAAGTACCCCATGGAGTCAATAACTTTTCAGTTTAACATTCACGTGTATCATGATTTTATAATAAATATTCATAATGGCATCTTTAATTTACTTTTATATAAATACAAAATTGTATCTTATTATGTTTATTATAATAAATTTATAAATTATACAGCAGCTTACAGTCGACCTTACCGACTAGTTTAAAACCGCATACTTAACAATTGAAAGGCTAGACAAGAAGTTGAATTAAAATAATAATATTTTAACACAATTAATTGTGCATTCTAAACGCGTTTATTTTTGTGGCATTTGAACACTTTTTTTTCAGCAACGCACGGAGGTTGAACGGAAGGAAGTTTGCGGTGTAAGTAAAAATATTTCAAAAAATTATTTTTAAAGAACTACATTAAACAGTACAAAAAAGTAACTATACTGTTCTCATATAAAATCAGTCACGTTCACATATATTTAAAATGCAAAAAAAAATATGAATATAAAAAGTGATGTCAATAAAATATTAAAATACCGCATACAGCTTGTTCAGTTGGTTTCTATTGTTAATTTAGAATTTTTGTTTTTTTCTTTTTTTTTGAATTATTGGCAAAACACGTAAATCATGGGAAACAGTTAATAACAAAATACCTACCTACCTAACGATTTATGACATACATGTGTTGCAAGTATTTTTCTACATACATACATAAAAGACCTATATATGTAGATGCCGGCTATAATGTGCACACTATTATTTAGCTATTTTATTATTCTACAAACACATTTTACATATTTATTTTTATCTTACCTTTATTACATAGAATTTTCCGAGTTAAACGGAATTTTTAGTTTCAACTTTTTTTTTTCTTGGAAAATAATCGGAATTAACAAAAACTTATGCAATTATTAATTGACTGGTCACTTAATGCTGCTGTTCAGCACAATAGCAAATACAAAAATATATAAAACAAAAAAAAATATTAAAATTTATGATAATAATATAAATACATACAGTATTTTAATAGGCAATACTTATAAAATATTGTGGCAATCAGCACTTACTGTGCTAAAAATACTGTAATTCATGTTTTAATTTTTTAAGTATTCTGATTTTAGAAATTTTGTTTTGTGAAAATTTATAAAATTATTTTTTCATTCTCTTCCCTGCTGTGTAAAGGACTAGTTGTATACTAGTATTGGTCTAGTTCTCCGTAAACACTCAACTAGCCCGAATTCGACCCCATTTTCATACAATGAACTGTAATTTTTTCAATGCTCATGTCCTACGATGTGTCAATTGTCCCCTCTTGCATTACATTTAAGTAGTTTTTAAACTAGTTTCTTGTAACCAGTCTATACACTAATTTTTTACAGTCAGTCTATAAACTAGTTCTTTTAATCCTACTTTCAACTGGTTACCATTTACCAATTGGAACTCTAGATCACAATTGATATAGTCAAGCATCAAGATCTAACAGTTTTTTTTGTCTAGTTCATGTGGGACGAATTGATGAAATTGCTCCAGCCAAGAAATGTCTTGAAATGAGACTTGATGGTGGACTGCGTATCAAGGCACGGTAGTAAGGCTCTTTCGAATATTTAACAAATGCTTTTAAATAGGTTATTTGTTAAATTTTATGAGCTTATGGCGGAAAGAAATAAAACAAATCACAATAAATAAATGAAATATAATTTGTATTTCAAAATATATTTTGTTTTTGACAATTTTGACACGTTCCTCTACGAAACAATTTTTTTAACTGGTTTTCTCTGCATCCATTTTAACTAGTTACTAATCTAGAAACATGGTTACTAATATAAATACTACATATTTATGCTACTAGTTTAGATTTCACTGCAGGGTTTAGTTTCTTCAAACATAAAAGTTTAAATACGATAAAGCGATAACATCATCCATACAAACCGCTCCAATTAGAATTTTTTCAAGTAGTATAGTTTGAAAAATAAATACACTACTTTCAATTTCGTTAAAATAAACACATAATCCTAAATTATATATCATTAACATATATTTCTCATATTTGATATACGTTTGATATAGTTTTCTATCGGCTCTGACACAAAACATTCTAAAATCAGTGAAGGTTGGAGTTTTTAATTTTAAATGAACTTAAAATTGTATAGACTGTGACACTATTCATGTTAATGAAAAACATTTAATTATTAAGGGCCGTTTTCACAGTATCTAGTTAAATATTAATGTCCACTTTAACCATCTGTTTGCACAAAATTCGATTTCACAATCAATCGTTATATCTGTTTGTTATTTAAATTTTCTTTTACCGGCAGATACTTTAACCGAAAGAACATGTTTCAGTTATATTTATAATCGACAGATTTTTAAAATTCATTCATAAAAGTATGCCTAAAATTTGTGGATCATGAAGTATATAACCGAAATACCAAAATGCAATATCATAATAAAAATGTCAATAGACATATTAGCAAAGGCCTGGACAATTTTTCGACTGGGTGCCTTGTCTTCTATCTTATCAGTGTTCTTTGTTGTAACATTTAGCTAAATGTATGCAATTAAATTCACAAATACAGCGCTATGTTAAAACATGCTAAAAAAATATTTAAATTAATTATGTTATCTTTTGAGTCAACATTTAATAAATATTCTCGAATTCGTATATTCTAAAACAATTTTAAATATTGAATTATTACACTACACAACAGCCATTCTGCGCAGCAGTCAAGGTTATATTTCTATTATGTAAAATGACGTCCTTATTCCGAAAAAATGGTTTAATAATGTTTCTTTGGATAGGTTTACAAAATATGAGCCAATAACTTTTGGACCGAGCTTTCATAAAGGTAGTCACATATATTTGCAAATATCTCGCGTTCTAAATAACACATATGATCAAATGTTATATCGAATGAAAGTTAATTGCATATCAAATAAACATTTCTGAGAATATTTTTAAATTGGTTTATTAGTTTAAGAGAACTCGAAAGGAGAACTTGAAAAAATATGTTTTTTCAACAAAAATTTAAGAAAAAATTTATTTAAAAAAATGGAAAAAAATCGAGAAAGTAAGATGATACACAAATTTTAAGTTTTCAAAATTAGTTCACACTCTTTCGAAAAAATTGAGCTGTAAATGACAAAATTATATGGGTAACATTTGAGGATAAAAAAAGTTATGTGAAAGCAATATAATTGAGTGCTATACAAATAGGCATAAAAATAAAAAAATAAAAAATGTGAGCAGATCACGATTTTTTGTTGAGCACCTATTGATAGATGATTGCTTGTAATTAATTTTAAATTTTATAACTTTATCTTTAATACTTAACGAGAAATGTGATCCTAAAAAGTAAACCCATATTTCGTGTAGTGGATGTAGTAGATTACGTTGACTAAATCGACTCATTTTCGAACTTCGAATTACTATTCTACTAACATACATTGAAAATAAATTTTACATCATTCGGAATAGCAGTTTTCAAGTAATCGTGTATAGGCGTACAGACAGACGGTCATATCTAAATCGACTCGGAAAGTGATGTTGACCAAGAAAATATATACTTTTTCATACCAGTCACGCCTACTCAGAGGCTCTTAAATATCCTCACATATATTTTATAACTTGTAACCCATGGGTATAGGGTATAAACATATTATGCGATTTTTTTTAGTTAATACCCAATTGTAATGCTTTCACATGATTTTTTCTGTTCTCAAAACGTATTCATAGATTTCTTTTATTTTTTTTGCATCATTTTCTTTAAAAATGTACAGGCTAATTTTGTAATATTACAAACTGTGCATCATCTTGCATTTTCAATTTTTCGCCATTTTTTAAATGCATTTTTAAATAAAATTTTGGTTGACAAAATTTACATTTTTCGAGTTCTTCTGTAGAGTTTTCTTAAACCAGTAAGGCAATTCCAAACTATTGTAAGAAATGTTTATTGAATATTTAATTATCTTTCATTCGATATAACAATTGCGTTTACGGGTTTTATTAAACGCGAAATATTTACAAATATATGTGACCACTTTTTTGAAAGCTCAGTAATTTATGGGGACTCTTAAGGACTTTTAAATGTATACTATTTATTACTTCGAAAACAATCTAAATGCGATACTTTTATAAATATATCGGCCACCTATATGACTCCAATGCGAGAACAAAAATCCACTTAACAAACTGGTATAAAACCGCAACAGTTAATATTGCATTTGAATAACAGTTTACTAATTATTTTTGTGTAACACACTAAGAAGACAAATGTTTGAAAAGTATTCCAGTCCTAAACACAATTTTACGTGCAAATTACTCAAATATATCGTCGTTGTTGAATCAAATACATTTTTATGTTTGTTGATTCATATTATAAAAAGTATTTGATACATTTTTAAAGTTGAAATATCAATTGATAGATTTAAATGTTATTATCATGTGGTAAAAAAATAAGCATCATCGATTAAAAATTGACAAATATATAAATATTTTTGTAAATGAATATTTGTCATTTTGAAAATGTATTTGGTGACTTTTCCTTCTAGTATTAATATCATGGATAATATCGTAAGTATTTAATATCATGAAATTTTTAGCAAGACTCAAAATAAATAGTTTGGTATTAATAAGAAACACAAATTGCTAAATTTTAGCAAAATTCTATTATATTATTTGACATAGCAAATAGTTTGATAGATACCGGTCGTGTATAAAAAAAAAGTTATTCAAAACAATAAACTTGATGTTTCAGCAAAATCGCTCTTTTCAGCAAATGTTTTTGCTATGATCATATTTTCTCTAATAGGACTTACCCAACGAAAACCCGATCATTTCCCGATGGCTCATCGGGCAAATTTCTACTAGGGTTGCAGTGAATCTACTACAAATATGATATTTTTCGTGGTGTTTATGGGAAAAATTTCTTCTACGCTTTTGCTGCATATTTATTTGTAGTTAGTGCATATTGCAGATAGGTTGCATCAAAAGTTGCTCATAAATACTTTACCAAAAACTACCATTTCTTAACATATTATAAGAGTTTGTCGAAAATATGACATAAATACTTAAAAAAAAATATTTAAACTCCAGAAAGAACACATTTTATAAATTATTTTATCAATAATTTATAGATATAACGGTGTAAATGTCCATTAATCTAGAAAACGATTTTGAAATGAAATCTTGAAATTTTAATGAGCCCTTCGTAATGCGTTTGTTGAGTGAGTTTTCTTGGAAACCATAAAATATTTGGCAGGATATAAATGACGAAAAAGGCAATCACTTAACAATCACAATTCCTTGACAATCACAATCACAAAATTCCAAGAATTAATTAAATGTAAGATGATTTTTTATGCATTTGTGATGACAGTTTATTGATTACATCGTTAAAGAATCACAATTTATAAAATTAAGTTCAATAAAATGAATACATATTAACTGCATTTAATTTTTTTTTTAACCGATTCAAGGTGTATTGAGGTCAATATTGCTTTTAAATGCTTTGCTGATAACACTGCATGACAAAATTTAAATTTTGATTTGGTGCTTTAAAATTTGCAACATTTATTGAATCAAAGCCGATTGTTTTGAGAAATTTGCCTCAATTTTTGAGATATATATTTATAATTCAAATAAAGAAAAAGAATCTTATATGATATATCAAATTAAAGGTAATAAACATTCAATAAACATTTTTCACAACATTTTTTACAACAATTCTTTTAAAAAATATTTTTTCTACCGAATTATTTTAAACCAGTACAACAATTTAAATATGTTTTGAGAAATATTTGTTTATAACAGTTATTTAAAATGCGAAATATTTGCAATTTTTTAAAAGCTCGGTTCAAAAGTAACGATTACAGAAACATTAGAAGAGCTAGATCTATGAAACTTCTAATTTAGATTACTTATACATCTATCCTGTACCAACAAGAAAATTGGCATAATCGGACCTTTGTGACCTGCGAACCAACCAAATACCCCATAAAATTAACATCTACGGATAAATTTTACTTTATACGAGCTTAAGTGAACATTTTTGCCAAATATATATTGCCTTTATGCTCAAATATATGAAAATAATGTTTTCTCGGGAACTGACGCGTGGTTCTCGAAAAAAAAAAATCGAAATTCGGTATACGTACCCATTCGTACATATTGGTATCAAATGAAAGGAAATCCTTCAGAGATTTCAAGTTTGTAGGTATTTTCAGGATTTGTTAAACCTCGTGACCTATGCACCTTTTTAAGTGGTCACCGCACACATTGTCACATATGTGTAGGGTATTTATATTCGGCTTAGACCGACTATATCTTACATAATTCTTACTAACTTAATCACACCAACTATCACAATATCCCTACGTCAAAAATTCCCATTTGATCTAACCATCCCTACTGGTTTTAATTCATATATTCGTTATTTCCATATTCCAATAGTGACATTTACTTCGCAAACTTTTTTTTTTCTCATTTTGTTGTGTAATGCAATCGTCCTCTAAAGTTGTCAGATTTAAACGATTAAATAATAGATTTGATCAGATTTTTCATCTCAGACTTTGTCACATATATGAAAAATGAGAATAGCTTACCAACCAACTCTACTTGCACTCAAAAAGGTGTTGCAAGGCATTAGCCCCATTTTTCGGATCTATAATTGATCTAATCTCTTCGAACCGACCGTAGACCGCCCACCCACATCTTTTTCAACTCAAAAAAAAAATGTTGTCTGGGCATTGGGGTAGCCTGCCATTCATACCGAAGAACATGGCTTTTTATACCCTACACCTATAAGGTACAGGGTATATTAAGTTTGTGCAGATATTGTAATGCACCTTAGGAGGCGTGTCCGGTTTGGGAAAGTATATATATTCTTGATCAGCATCAGTGCCCGAGTCCGTTTAACCATGTCCGTCTGTCTGTCCGTCTTGCTGTCCGAATACAGAAAAACTTGAGAAATATTTATCAGAGTGCAATTTAATTTTATCACAATATGTTTTAGCCAAAAATAGGATCTGAGTTTGAAAATGAGCCAAATCGGTCATCGGCCACGCCCACCTCCCATACAAGTCACTTTTATATAACTCTTTCGGAACTAATAACTCTAAAAGTATTAAAGATATAGTTATAAAATTTAAAACATATTATTATAATTCATACAGAAATATGTAGTCCAAAAAACGGCTTTTCATAATGGAAATTTGAACCGTAAATTATTGAAATCAAATCTATGAAATATAAGCCATACAAAATTGTAAATAAAGGCGTGGTCCGCCTCCTTTTATTTTTCTAAATTTGTTTTATTTGTTTTTTATACTTTTATATAATTTTTTTTTAATTATGGGGATATAATACGTACATTTCTGATATGTGAATAATATTCTGAGGGTGGGTAGGTTCAGCATAATTAAAAACTTAAATATTAGGGTATACAATTAAATATCCCACATTAATATCCTCACCAAAGGTGTAGGATATTCCATAGTCGGGCCCGACCTACTATTAAAGTCCGCCCCATGTGACCTAACTTTCCCAACTCGTTTTTATATATTTTGATATACCCCTTTTCGGAAAATAGGGTTTTATAAGATTTTAGTGGGAAAAGGGGTAACTGTTGTGGATGGTTTTTTTGTTTGCGTATGAGGATCCGTTACCTGCTTGACACTACAATATTTTCTTAATTTTTTGGTCCTTAATCTGTGAAGTACACACTTTGTGTCAACATAATGTAAGAGCAATGATTGAACAGACTAATCCCCTGAGTAGACTAAGCGATTCAGGATTGTTATACACTGGTGTCCTATGCACCTCTTTTAATAATAACCGCATACATTATGATATGTGTATGGTAGTATAGTCGGCTTCGACCGACTATATCTTTTATAATTCTTACAAACACACCAACTATCGTAATTTCCCTACTTCAAAATTTCATGTGACAACTTCTCGCAAATGAAATTTTATCGCATATATCCAAATTGTTGTATTATAGCGCACGGTTTTCTTTAACTAATACCGAAATGATGATGATATATTTTGTTGGAATAGTAAAAGTAACCAAAGAGCTAAATTGTGATAAATGTAAAATACGCTATATCTCAAAAATTTCAGCCTTCAACTGATGCCATTTTTGAAACCAGTTCCTCAAATATATCCACAAATTGAATGCAAAATTCTCTGCACCAAAATTAGTGTAGGGCAGGGTAATTTAGACTTTATCCAATTTATCTAATTTTGAAAACGATTTAACGACGTTATAAACACTTTTGAGATTGTTGTATCTGGTTGGCAATAAAGCATCTTAACCCGCATGAGTTTTATATGTGCGTGTCTGTGTGTGTTTGTGTAAATGTGTGCGTATAATGTGTGATGTGTGTGTATTGCCCACCCAATAGTGTAGGGTAAATAATTTAATGACAACAAAAATTTAACTCCTACCGGTTGAAAAAGTACTGCAAGCATCGACGCCTGCAGCAGCCAAAGCAGCGACTTGGTCATCTTGAATTGTGGTAGTTGTTGTTGTTTCTGCTGCTGTTGCTGTTGCTGGGAGCAATTGTTGTTTTCTTTTTCTTCGTTCGGCAGCCTATTCCGAGGGCAGCCGAAATTTAAATTTCAGATGAACACAGGGCGCGCGGTTCACCTTGGTGTACGCAATTAAATGCAATATGTGTAATAAATATAAATGAAATTTGTGCTTTAATTAGTTAATGCTGCTGTTGCTGCCACCGCCGTCTTAGGTTGACATTCAAACGTTTGTTGAATTATTCCAAATGGTTTTTCCGAGTTATGCGGATACTTTATTGAATTACAGACACATTCACTGTGCGCGTCAAAAATGTATTTTTGTCGTTGAAAAATCTTATTTGTTTTGTGTCACTTGCAAAATTCGTTTGCATTGTGTTTATTTCTTGCACATCTCTTTTATATATTTGGATGCCAAATCAAATCAACGGAATTCGGAATTATTCGATTAGAGCCGGCGCGCGTTTACTTCGATTAAAGCGTAAAATCCAACTGCCCTGCCGTTGAGTGCGGCTGATAATGAAATCCGTTGATCGATCAATTGGTGGTGCTCTCCGCTTTGCTCAATCTCTTCTAATCAAACTCGCACTCTCTCTTTCTTCCGAAATCTCTCACTGAGCTGCTTTATCACTTGAACTAACTGAGCGCAGTTTAGTTCGTAATTTATTTGTGTAGCAATTTGTTGTCATTGTTGCGAACACATTTGCGATTGTGTCATGATAAATATATGTTTATTTTTTTTGCATTTATTTGCGATTTCACCTCGCTGTCGCTGTTTAGTGTAATATTTTTCAATTTTTATTTTATTATATATTCTTCATTGGTTGTAATTGCGCTTAGCGCCGTTATTCGTTTTGTCCTAATGCAGCGCGAGAGAGTGAGCGCAGCTAATTAACTATTTTTTTTTTCATTTCTATATTTTTACAAATACCACTTTATTATTTAGCAGATAATGGTGCCATCTATTGGAAAATAGTTGAAATACAAAGTACTCGGAAGATCTGCATCATTTACAAATGCAATTCAGGAAAGATCAATTGAAATTCAGAAATTCCATTTTAAAGTCAAAAGACCTCTGCTATGCAAATGTAGTAGATTTGGAAAATTTGGGGAGTAGAAATGAGTAAAAAGGAGTAGAATTAAAAATATTGCAAAATGGAGTAGTTTTATTGTAAAATGAGTAATTTTGATAAACAGGAAGTAGAAATATGCATTATATCATTAGATTTTATATAAATTAATAGATATTTAACATTTTTATTAATTCCTGATTTTATGAAATTTCTATAATGCTGATGTTTACAGAATGGTTCGTTCTAGAGATGGGGTGTATCTGGAACGCTCAATGAAATACATGCTGTTTTCAAAATGTAATAATATTGACATGCTATGAAATTTTGTTCATAAATTAAAAAAAAGTAAGCATTTTTAGCATAGGGAGTAGATTTCAGTAAAAAGGAGTAGAAAATTATGAAAAAGGAGTAGAAAATGCTACTACCGGATGAGATGAGTAGACCTTAAAAATGCAAATGAAATAGAGTAGATCTTCTCCGATCGGAGTAAAACAAGAACACTCCATCATTTGTTATTCTGATATTCCATTTGAAATTAAAAAGATATCAATTGAAATTGATAAAATCCATTTGAATTTCGGAAGACATCAACTGAAATTTAGAAATTCCATTTGAAATTTAAAACACACTAGTTATATTTCAGAAATTTCATTTTAAATTCGAAAGACATAAATTGTAATTCAGAAATTCATTTGAAATTCGAAAGACATCAGTTGAAATTTAGAAATTCCATTTGAAATTCAAAAACAGATAAATTGTAATTCAGAATATTCTATAGGAAATTCAGATAATATCAATTGATATTCAGAACTTTTCATTTGAAATTCAGAACTGTCAGTTAATATTCATATTTTTTCATTTTGAATTCAAAAAATATCAATTGAAAATATATTATATTGTTACGAAAATTCATTCTACGTAAAACTGTTCTACAAGTTCATATCTCTGGAAATAAAAACACTTATATATTTGGTTTAAATTATAATAATTAACTTTATTAATTCACTTTAATAAACAACTTTACTAATAACAAATTCTAACCACTGCTGCATGTCAACTATTTAACTTGACATTGTTCTCACACGAGACGTACTCGACCACTTTCCAAGTACAACTGAAGTGCTGCTCCTCAGATGCTGCGCTCTTATATACTGCATACATCAGTTCGACAAATTTCGACATGTTTTGAAAACCTTCTATGCTTTTCGTGAATACTACACACAATTGCATCTCATTCGCACCCATGTGTTTTAATGCGCTGATCTTCCATCTCTTTCTCGCACATTACCTCAGTGCGCTGAATTATCTTCCGTCTCTTTCTAACACATTGCTAAGTACGCTGAATTGACTTGCGTCTCATTTCATTTTATTAAATGGCACTCTGGAGCAAATTACATCTTTTCGTAACACATTTTTATGATGTACGTAAAACTAAAAACATCAAATAAAAATAAACACAAAAATTCCAATAAATAGCCAAAAATAAATAAATTGAAGCCATTTTTTTAAATAACTTTTTTCGGTAAATCTTAACCTAAAATTGCTCTATTATTTTATTTATTTCTATAAAGACTATATAAAGTCTGTAGAGATTTATGTGTTGAAGTGAATTTTACGGACCACACCTCACCAAACATAAAAAGTTACCATGCTCCTTTATATAAAAAAAAAACATAATAAATACCACTTCCAAAATTGTTCAAAGCTCTTCAACCTGAAATACCACAAAAATTACAAAACAAACAAGTTTATTAAGTGTCAAATAAAAAAAAAATAAAAAAACAATTTAACGAATTTTTAGAAAACCCAACTTTCCAGAAAAAGTATGTTACAAAAAGTTCATATTTCAGAAAAATCATCTTTTTGCAACTGAAATACATTTGTTGTAACCTCATGAACTTACCATTTTTTACTCTCACCAAAATGTTAGTCCGCGCAACTGAACGTTCGGTTGTCGCAACCTCATGATTGCTTTTTTCATTCTGCCAAAATTTGAAATGTTTGCATTTGTTACAGCAACTGATTAATTTATTGTATCAACAAATAAATGACGAACGGTAACCTTATGTCTATCAGCAGTTCAGTTGCCAGTTTCTTGTTAACTATTATGGATACATACTGAAATAAAGAAATTTCAACAAGTCACAAACAATAGGAAATTCATTAAGTAAGAAAAAAAAATGCAAAATAATTATTAATAAAATAATGAATTCAATACAAATTGCTCTTGAAATATAATATAAATAAAAAAAAATATGATCATATGTGGCAACAGAAATAGTTTTGTTTTATTTTTAATACTGGTGCAATAAAATATTAAATGTGTTTTTTATATTGTTTTTATTTTTCAGGCAACAATAGATACTTTTTGAAATTGTATGCATGACATATATACGCATTTTTAATACATATAGAAAACTTTACATAAATATGTTTTATAAATTAAAAAAATCTTTATAAAAAAGAAATTTTAATACGATGTTTTGGCATGCTTGCTGACTAGGAGGTTAGCACAAACTCATGACTAGGAGGTTGCCCACAACTTCCTAGTCAGCACGTTGCCGCAACCGAATAATTCGGTAGGGAAATTTAGTTGGTTGCCGCAAAAAAACAATTTTCTGTGTGTATAGGGCTAGTTGTGGTTGGGTATTTTTCCGAGCGTGTATATTTACCTTTGTTGCAAGAGATGTAAATTTTAATTTAATATTTTGTTCTTTGACTTTTCAAATATACTTTAAATCATTTCTAGGACACCCCTTTATTTGTACACACAGAAAAATTCTCTTTTGACATGAGGTTGGAAGAATGAAAAAGTTAGTTGTACAAACTAACTTCCTTCGATTAAATCGAATGGTTTAAAAATTTGTTGACGGAACCGCCTAAATACATGAAATATTAGTCTATACACAATCCGAATGGTTCTAAATCTGTACTAAACAGTTCGAAATTGGTTGCAGTACAAACTACAACTCTTTTTATTTTAACAATAACAACCGAATAAGCGGTTGAGAGAACCGAATAAGTTGGTTGGGCAAAGAGTTGGTTGGCGCAACAAATCTCTATTCTGTGTGTAGAGCTTTACGTTTACACTTTCACACTTTAAAGTAGAAATACCTAAAATTATGGTTATTAAAAGTAATGTTTATTAAATTGGTCAGAAATTTGACAATATTATTTCTTGTAATTGCTGCGACGACTGTGGTTTAATTGCATAAGACATAAATTGACATATTGCAAGTAATGTAATTTAGTACATAATGTAATTAAAAAATAGTGTCTTGAATTTTGAAATGTTCACCATCTTTAGGTAATCACTGTCCCACTGTGCATCATGTCTGCATGTTTGAGTAACGCTGGACGTGTTGATTTCTGTTGTTGTTAATATATACAATTGCATAGTTATAGGCACACATTATAGTTATACCCAAACTAAAAAAGCGGCACATTGTACAAAAGTTGATCAATTACGAACGCACCATACGCAAATTTTAATAACTTTGAATATTTCAACTCAACCCATTTATATTTTTGAAATGATGACAATAAAAATTAAAACAATATTAACATTCAATTATTGAGTTGTGGTTACATGGGCTATTTGTTGACCAAAAAAAAAATCAATATGCCAACGTTTATATTACGCAAATTTAATTGAATGTTAATTTAATATCGATTTAATTAGTATTTTTTTGCGCATGCATATTTTTCAATTACTAATTGATTTTTTTATATTCAAATTAATTATGTGCATGCCAATTAAAAAGTGCATAATATTGCAGCAAGTACTAAACGGAAATGTGCAAACTAAGTTTTCTATAAAAAAAAAACATTTTTTTTCACTAATAATTTTTTATAAATTCAGTATATTTTATTATAAACAAGACTTGATCAGATTTATCGATTTATACCGACGTTGTAAAAGTATAGTTTTTTTTGTTGTTCATATCGGGAAGTAAATTCTACACACAGAAAAAAAATTGTAATGCCAACAATTTGTACTTTGATTCAAGAATTTATGTGGGTTAAAACGTTTCCAACAATGCGACGTACTTAAATGAAGAAAAGACATATTTATGCTTTTTGAATGAAATTGTTAAATTTTTAAATTAAGCATGATAATACTTAAAGTAACAATATCAAATACTCAATTTAAGATTAATCGTTTTTGGAGTAAAAATACATTCTTTCATTCATTCTACATTTTTATTTTAAGATTTGTTTTTCTTAATGTGTAGCGATGGCAATCCCGTACCATTTGTTAATTACGAAATTTCAGGACTGAAATTTAAATTCTGCGATTTTAAAATATAAAGAAGACATTAAATAAACATATTTCTGTTTGAATAATAAACCATTATAATGCTCAACCCGAAATGGTTCGAAATCTCCATATTAATTTTTAACATCTTTAAAATTTGTTAAGAATGAGTCATGATTTATAATTAATTATTATATTTTAATATTAGAAAAACCCTCTTTTGACATGAGGTTGGAAGAATAAAAAAGTTATTTGAAATAACTAACTTCATTCGGTTAAATCGAATGGATTACAAATTTGATAGCGGTATTTTTGCCAATAACATGTAATATTTGTCTATATACACTCCTAATGATTCTAAATCTCAACTAAATTGTTCCAAAACAGTTTGAAATTGGTTGCAGTACAAACTACAACTCTTTTTATTTTGCCAATAACAACCGACTAAGCAGTTGAGAGAACCGAATAAGTTGGTTGGACAAAGATTTGGTTGGCGCAACAAATCTCTATGCTGTGTGTATTTTTAATGTTATAAGTACTCTTTTACGATATCTGTATTAGATCCTTGTAAGACTTTAGAATAAACCAATAAAATTTGATCTACTAGCAATTATAACAATTCCGAAAATTCCGGGATTAAACGATGATCCCGGGATCAATTTGACGAAAATCCAATTTTTTTTTTTGGAATCAAGCTCGAACTTTAATTATTTTTCTATTCGACATCAATTCGATTTTGTAAAATATCTCTACTGAGAAAACTCCGACGGAACGCTATGATTTATCGTTACGAGAACGGGACAGATATCGTGTGAATTCTTCTGAATCTCGTAACGAACTTGTAACAACATCGAAACGATTGACATTCTAGGATGAATAATTCATATTCGTGTATAAAAAAAGTAAGCTCTCATGTTTTTTGGGTGATACGAAAAATGGCTGAAATCATTTTATGAAACAAATTAATAATTTTGCTTTTATTAGGAATAAAATAAAACCATAGGTGTTAAAATTAAAGTATACATTAATTTAAAACCACAAGATTTAAAAATACGAAACGAAACTAAAATAACTAATTTGTGTGATTAGGCAAAAAAAATACACAACAAAATTATTAATTACAGTAATAACACTGATCCACATGGGAATGTCAAGTTACAAAATACTTAAACAAAAAACTGACAAAAAATAAATAAAAACAAAAAATGAGGAAATAGTATCAAATGTACTAATAGTCCAAAGCAATGAACTAAGACTTCGCCTAAAACTTGCTGTCAAGTAATTAGCACATTAAAAAAAAAAACATATAAACGCACAAAATAAAATATAATATTGTAACTTAAATATTTACGCAGGCCTAAGTAATTAGATAGGTATTAACAAAGCCTAAAATGTTGGAAAGATAAATGGGCTACAATGGCGTTTAATTGGGTAGTTGTCACCAACAAAAGGTCGGTTTTTCAAGGTTGCTATTTATTAGAAAATTTAATAATATATTGACATAGGCAATTGAAAGTCGTCTCATAATTTCCAAGTAAAAACTATTAAGTTTGAAAGATTTTAATTTATATAAAGGTTCTATAAATTTGTCTTATAAACAAAAATTGTTTTCCGTATTTCATAAAATTATTAAATCTAATGAATACTTAGCAATTTGTTTTTAGTATTCAACATTTTAGTTTTTACGTGTTCATATTAGAAATATTATGTGGACTATGCATTGTGAACACATTTTATGAAAACTAGTTTTTTTTTTAGTGTGGCATGAATTAAATAACTACAGAAAATATATGAACATTACTTTCACTTTCAACTCCTTACCATGTGCGCGCCAAACAGTCCTAGGTAGTGATGTGTAAAGGCGAGAATTGCCGACTGGTGACCTATAATGAACGTTGTGCAAAAACGAGATTATATTAAAATAGAGGAAAAACAATCTATTAATTATTGTATTGATTATTACCTTAGTAAGAATTTGTTTAAAAATATATTAGATGTAATTTACTTTTATTTTGCGTTCTCCTTTTTTTTGGAGAGTAAGATTGTAGATCTCGATATATCCAAGGCTGTAGCATGAAGCTCTCGTATCTAAACTAATTGCATATAGTACTGGTAATTTTAGCACTCGTTGTATATTGAGTTTTTTCCAGGTTAGTTCAATACGATTTGTGTTCGTTGGTGTTCTCTTAGAGAAACCCATCGCTGTCCTAACCCCATGTCCTATCCCCGTACTATCATTAACAAATCCAAATCAAGCATTCTTTTGTTTTATAAGCGCACTTTGAATGACACAATCTACAATGATCTTTAAACAATCTCATAGTAGTGACTTTTTGCTGGAATGTCTAATAAGATCCACATCAGTCAAACTCAGATTTTATCGATTGTATTGTAGATCTATTTTCTATATTCTACGTTTTTATGGTTAACCCTAGTAGAAATTTGCACGATGCGCCATCGGGAAATGATCGGGTTTTCGTTGGGTAAGCCCTCTTAGAGAAAATATGATCATTGCCTTTGTATGCCCTTATCATGCTTACCATACCAGGGTTTACATTATCTAAATAGTCAATGTTCCCGATCACAGCTACATTATTTGTTACTCATAACGAAATTAGCATCAGACAGTGATCGAGATTTAATAAGAGAAGCCCTATTATGCTCGGGCTCTGACAAGGCAATTGTCGGATAAATAATAAAATGGGGTATTGCCCGATCAGTACACGGGCAATTCATGGCCTGAGGTCAGTACATGACCAGGTCACTGCGTTACAAGGACATTATGGGCCTCGTCATATCCCGATCATCTCAAATAATGACATGATTACTTCATGACCATGGCCCTACCAAAATTTCTACTAGGGAATATCACCACGAGCGGTCATGTCCATATTTTATGTATAATATATTAATAAGTCATGAGTAATTAGTGTAGCTCATCTGGTTAGTGCGTTGGACTTCGAGCTAAAATCACTGGTGCGTTTGACTACGAGCAGAAAAGTCCCCGGTTCGATCCCCAGTGACTTTTTCATAGATAAAATTTTTCTATGCGACGCTACCTCTCGGCAGTCAATGGCAAACATACGAGAGTAAACATTGCCTATGAAAAGCTTTCACCCGCCGTTAGGATTCGGCATTTAACTGTAGACCCCACCACTTTGAGTACAAATATAACACACACAACTCAAATGGTGAGAGAGCTGGGCCTATGTTCTATACGGGAGTGTAGCGCCATACTTTTATTATAATTATTATGAGTAATTGGTATAGGTTCTGGTATACACTTTATGATTTATAATTCATAATTCATGATTAAAATGTCATACATTGTCCAAATAATGCGAAACAAAATATCCGAAAACGCTCTCTGTATTTACCACCTATATTCGGTAAAAGATGGAATACAATACGTACATTTTGTAAGAGACTTCAACAGCCTCCTATATTTAAATCCATAATATTATTATATATTTGCATTTTCATACCAGTTACCAAAAATAACATAAATGTTCTCAAAAATCATATATTATAACTAATGTACATTTTGAAAAAATTTGTCATGATATCAGGCCAAGAATAAGTAATCATAAACATTTATTTTTTATTCATTATATATAATTATAGTAAAAATCAATTATTATGTTTAATTAAATAAAATTATGCGTATATTTACTCATGTTTTATGTATAATATATATATTCATAAGTCATGAGTAATTGCTATAGGTTCTGGAATACATTTTATGAATAATTATTTATAATTCATGATTAAAATGTCATACATTTTGCCAAATAGTCGTAGCCAAATAGCAGTAGTGTGCAGATGGGAAAACAAATCCAATTTTCAATTTTCTCCAACGTCACCGTACATTTTCAGCAATTTACAAATTGCAAATCTCGAATCTTCATTAAATTTTTAATAAATTTAAAAAACTTAACTTTTGAACTTTTCGAAAGAACTTTTTACTTAACATTCAAAACTATATTTAGCACTATCTTGTTGCATCTCATCACTAATTTCTGAAAAATGCTCCATTGTAAACAGCATGCAGTCAGCAAAAACCTGAAAAATGTACAACTTCCGTCAATTTTCGTAAACTTCCGATCACAGACGCATAAATAACAGGAGCGAGTTAAGAGGTTTCCGTTACACAGTGGCACCTGGACTTGTCGGAATTGTCGGACCAGAGAGAGGTGTCCTGAAACGTGTTAATGGCCAAACCAGTTGGCATGGATTATAATTGGTTGGCGAATCGATACGATGCCTATTGCCAGTCAGCCGACAGCAGTTATTTGTTGACAGCAACGTGTGGAAATACGAAAATTTAAACGAGTTGAAGTTCAAGTGGAAACTACGTTATGTAATCGACGAAAATGGGGGAAATATTGATGCATCGAATCGACGATATGCTGCGCTGTAACGTGTCGAAACAATTTGTTGCTGTACTTTTTATTTTGTTAAATTGGAAATTTTTGCATTTTTGTTTTCATTTTACTTGCCATGGTCACACTCTAAAAAGTTTTATCTTATAAACATTTTGCATATGATTTTTTTTACTTTTATTTTAAGTTCGGTTAAACAGGGTTTAAAACATTTAAGTTTTATATGTTCAATGTGCCATATTCAACGAAATTATTTAATTATGTCGGTGTGTCTGCCACATATAATGAATTCAATGTCTGTCGTATATCGTGCATGAACTCGCTGTAAACACATCAAATGTTGCAACATATTAATTAAAAGTTACATATTTTGTTGTTTATACTGATTTTTATATTGTTTTTATTATTTATTTTCGCGCATTGCGATAATTTACTAGGTATCGTTAAGCACAATCTGCATTATAGTTATTTTTGCGTGTGGCCTATGTGCAATTCTAAAATTATTAACGGAATATTTTGAACTAGCTAGTTTTTAACATTTTTAAATCGTATTTTAGAACCTCTTTAAAAAAAAACATTGTCTGGGATAGAACGAGAAAAAATTATTATTTTATTTTACTTTTTTCGAAATTTTAATTTAATTAAATACTTTTTTATTTATTTCGAAATTAAATACGCACGTAATATTTTTTGTATGGAGTATAACGTTTGTTTTACAAAAGTATTTAAATCAAATTTAAATAAATTTTATTTAATTTCATTACGTCACTTTTTTCTTAGTGTTCTAGTTAGATGCAGTATGATCTGGAAGGAATGATAGGCTATAAATGGGCGGGATTGGACAAAGAGGCGTGGCACCTCCCATACAACCCGAACTTTCAAAACGATATAACTCGGCACTTTCACCAGCTACGAACATGAAACAAAAAACTCAAATACAAAAAAAAATGTAAATGCAAAAACACAAAAGCAAAAGCACAAAACAAAAGCAAACATACAAAAACAAAAGCAGTAACATAAAACTAAAAGCCAAATTAAAGGAAAAACAGAAAAGGAAAGATTAAGAAAAGGAAAAACAAACTCACCACACTAAAACTCAACACTATATAAAATTCACCACACTAAAATTCACCACACCAAAACTAACCACACTGAAATTCACTACACTAAAACTCACCACAATAAAATTCACCACACCAAAAATCACCACATAAAAATTCAACACACTAAAATTCACCACACTAAAACTCACCACACCTAAACTCATCACATCGAAACTCACCACATTAAAACTCACCACGCTAAATTTTCTACTGGAAAAAACTCTACGGGAAAGTATTCTACGGAAAAGAATTCTACCGTGAACAATTCTACCGGGATGAATTCTACGGGAAAGCGTTCTATGGAGAGGAATTTTACGGAGAAAATATCTACTGAGAAGAATTCTACGGGGATGCGTAGTCTGAGAAAGAATTGTCCTTATATTATTTGGTTACTACATTTCTAAAACCCATAAAAACTTCCACACCGAAGCACGGGCTCCTGATATAAATAATAAAAATGTTTTTTTTATGATAATAAAATTGCTCCATATCTTTGAATTCACAAAATCTTGGCACGAGTCGTGCACGGGTTTTGCTGGGAAAAAAATATGTTATTAAAAAATTTCGTTTGATTTTTGAATTTTTTTAATAAAACAATTTGTTTTCGCATACAGTTTTTAAATTAGTTTTTTCCAAAAAAAAAATTTTTTATCATTTTTTTCGAAAAAAAAATATTCAAAAAAAATTTTTTTTTTTTGCATTTATTGGAAAATTTATTATTGGAAAAAAATATATTTTTCGATTTTTTTTTTAATTATTCATAACCATTGTGTGATAAATAATAATCATCAATTATTCCTATAAAAATAATATTTTATTTAGACCGATTATCTTGTCCTTGGGTTAGTGGTTGATTGATTTATATTTTTATATTTAGTTTAAATATGAATCATATAAATATTTCGAAAATTAACCATTATTACAAAAATCTATTCTTTTTAATAGAATTTAAATTTTAGCTGTATTCGAAATTTTATTCGATCAAATTTGTGTAGTATTCAAATTAAAAAAAAAATTCTACAACAAAACAAAATTTCTTGTGTTTGATACATTTTATTTTATATATTCGAATAAATTGTATTAAAAACCAGTTGGGAAGGTTAGATCACATGGGAAATTTTAAAGTAGGTGTAATTATGATAGTTAGGATTATCAAAATTATAGTCGGTCTAAGCCGACTATAAATACCCTACACATTTGTGTGGTTACCATTCAAAGTGATATATAGGTCACCAGGTTATACGAATCCTGAAAATAACTACAAACATTCAATCGCTGAAGAATTTCCATTCATTTGATACCCATATTTACAAATCGGTAGGTGTACCGAATTTCGATTTTTTTTTTTGTGAACCACAAGTCTTTTCGCCGGAAAACATTATTATCATGTATTTGAGCATGATGTCAATATATATTTGACCAACAAAGTTTACCTAAGCACGTATACATAAAAATTGATCTTTATATGTACATTTTATATGTGGTATTTGAACATAAGTGGTCGGATCATAGGTCACCATGGACCGATCTCGCCAATTTTTTCGCACATACAGCGTAGGTATATTAGTAATCTAAGTTATAAGTTTCATTTATCTAGCTCTTCAATTTTAAAAGTCTTAGGGATTTCAACAGACAGACAGACGGACAGACGGACAGACAGACAGACAGACAGACAGACAGACAGACAGACAGACAGACAGACAGACAGACGGACAGACAGACGGACAGACGGACATCGCTAAATCGACTCAGGAGGTCATGCTGATCAAGAATATATATACTTTTCCATACCGGAGATGCTTTCTTCTGGGTGTTACAAACGGCGTACCAAACTGAATATACCCTTTCACTCTTAGTGTAGGGTATAAATAGGCTTGCCATTCCAAAATTTCATTATTCAATACGAAGTAAAGGGTTTTTCAATAAGAGCGCTACAAAAGTTTTTTTCAGGTGTTTTTCAACAGGGACGCTACAAAAGTAGAGCGACAGGGACAGCCATATTTCTTGCCGCTCTTTTGACATTTCTCTTCAGTAAGGTTGCCATTTCATGATGGAAAGATATACGAGCCAACGACGAGTCAAAATTATTAAAATTTACCACCGAAATTCCTATATCTTTCCATCATGAAATGGCAAACCTTACTGAAGAGAAATGTCAAAAGAGCGGCAAGAAATATGGCGTCGTTTGCTGTCTCTGTTATTCTACTTTTGTGGCGTCCCTGTTGAAAAACCCTTTAATAAAAAACAATAATGAAAAATAAATTACAATTGAAATCAAACTGTAAAAACTGAAAGAGCTACATTCGAAATTATGTCAACAAATTGTTTTTGTTAGTTTCATGATATAATTTACATCCCTAGAATGTTTGTTATATTACCCCAAAATTTGCCGCGAATCTGCCTTTAAAATTCCACAAAATGTGAGACAAAATATGTGACATTTTTTAGAAATATTTTCGGCAAGCACAATTATAAATGAAAGTTTATGCGAAGTGTATGTCTGGTAATGCAATTTGAACGGCAGATTCTCGGCATATTTTGGGAATGGTCAGAAAACAGCTTACATTTTTTCAATAACATGATTTTCAATTGCCTTGAGTCTACTTCTCAAATTGTTTCATATACCTGTGTTTAAATTTTAATTTAAATCGTCTTCAAATGTAAAAAAAAAAAATATAAAATTACACCTATTGTTAGCATTGAACTTTTTGCTCATGTCAAAAATAAAACTTACTTCTCGCATTAGACAACACTCTGCCCTGTAGTTCAAAGACTTGGCCCTTACTACAGTTCATTACCAACTACTACTGTCTACTGCCAGCGCTTACAACATAAAGCAAAATAGCCTAAAGTAAATTAAAAAAATTATTTGGGAAATATTTTGACGCTATTTAGACAAGACAAATGCACTTTTGAGATGGTTTATTTAAAACTCAAATTTTTCCTCAATTATTATTGGTTATTAATGACTGAAGTAAATATCTCTGCTAGTCAAAATCAAGCAACTTTCAACAATTTTGTCTGTGATTATGTGATCTCATGAACTCTTACATATTTTAGAAATATGTGCAACTCCCTAACAACCAACACATGACACTTGAATCGAATCAAACCAAGTGGAGCCGACTCGACTCGAGTCAACAGCTTGACGCTGCGAATCCTATAAAAATTAAATCGGCATTGCATTGCGTCGATTATATAAGCGCAAAAAATGACAAACAATTATCAAAAACCCGGGAAAAGCAGTTGATTTAATTTTTCGTGTTTTTTTTTGCGTACCAGTTGCAGCGCCACATTATGCCGTACTCGTTATTGTGCACAGCAAATGCTTCTAGTCTGTAATCAACGCTGATTGTTGCTGCTTAGACCGTGATTAGGATTTTGTGCGCGTCTGAGCAGCTGCATGTGCAGTACGGTGTGATTTTTAGATAATGTCAGCACAGAATTACATATGAGACGATGACAAGAAAATTGGAGTGACACGCCCAACTACGTCCATATAACAGTGACACTTCGAATAGCCCTTTAATCAGATAACTTCTAATTAAATAACATGAAATGAAATAAACACTAACAAAATATTAAATATTAAAGAAAATAAGTATGAATTAATGCTAATTTATTCGGTTACCTCAACTGCTAAATCGGCTATAAAAGTTATAATAAAAATTTACTACCGTTTTAGAAAATATAAATATTTCAAATATCAACCGAATGACAGTTCCATTGTAGAATTTCGTTTTAATAGAGCTATAATATACCGTAAAAAGTGTGGAATTTTAACAGTTAGTTTAAACTATATTTCTGATAACCAGAGCTCGCTTTTATATGGATTTTCATATTCAATATTTAAATACATATTATAAGAATTTTTAGGTAAAAATCTATATATTTTAATTACTAAATACAAATCCATATTTTTGATAAGTGCAATAGAAACCAGTTGGGAAGGTTAGATCACATGGGAAATTTTAAAGTAGGGACATTTTATAGTAGGTGTTATTATAATAATTAGGATTATCAAAATTATAGTCGGTCTAAGCCGACTATAAATACCCTACACATATGTGTGGTTACCATTCAAAGTGGTATATAGGTTACCATAGGTTCTTTCGATCACTGAAGAATTTCCATTCCATTTCCAGAATTTCGAATCCTGAAAATAACTACAAACTTTCGATTACTGAAGAATTTCCATTCATTTGATACCCATATTTACAAATGGATAGGTGTACCAAATTTCGATTTTTTTTTTTTTTTTTTGGGAACCAAAAGTCGTGGGAAAACATTATTTTCATGTATTTGAGCATGAAGTCAATATATATTTGACCAAAAAAGTTTACCTAAGCACGTATAGAGTAAAATCGATCTGTAGATGTAAATTTTATATGAGGTATTTGAATCGGTCACAATGAACCGATCTAGCCAATTTTTTCGCACATACAGCGTAGATGTATAAGTAATCTAAATTATGAGTTTCATTCATTTAACTCTTTAATTTTTTAAGTGGTAGGGATTTAAACAGATAGACGGACAAACGGACATCGCTAAATCGACTCAGGAGGTCATGCTGATCAAGAATATATATATTTTTCCATACCGGAGATGCTTCCTTCTGGGTGTTACAAACGACTGAATATACCTTTTCACTCTTAGTGTAGGGTATAAAAATCAAACAATCCTACGGAAGGAAACTATATCTGGAGATCACTACAGGAGACAATAGATTGTGATTTGTAGCAAAAGCTAGGTCACAGGTATCTGTTTTATATAGAACGTATTATATTCTCATCATAAAAAAGAGTTCTTAAGGATTAATGGAGTTCGTTTATTTTTGGTAATGAACTGAAACATAAAATTGTTCAGTATAAGACATTTGTTTAATAATAATAGTTTGGCGCGGACTTAGGCCGAGCTCTCACCATTTTGAGCTGTGCGTCTTATATTTGTACTCAAAGTGGTGGGACCTACAATTTATTGCCGAATCCGAACGGCGGGTGAGAGCTTTTCATAGGCAATGTTTTACTCTCGTTGGTATGCCATTTACTGCCAAGAGGTAGCGCGGTATAGAAAAATGTTTCTATGAAAAGATGTTGTTAGGCCCAGGGAACCTGGGAACCGGGAACCTTTCGGCTCGCAGTCCAACGCACTAACCACTGAACTAGCGCGGCTACTAGACATTTGTTTATTTTACGAAAAATATGAATCAATCAACCCCATCATAAATAATTTTTCTACTTGTATTTCAATTAATTTTTATCAAAGGAAAAATTAAAATTAATTAAAATAAATCAAATTTGAAATATATATTTTAATTTTTGATCCATATATTAAATTTTTTGATTCATATTTGAAGTTTTTTCATCCATAATTTTCTTATTTTTTAGTCCATAATTCATACATATTTTACTTGTTTTTCGTCTATAAAATTGTTAGCCCTACTGCTAACCATAAATCAGTGTCTAGTTTCCCATGTAAGTTTTGGTTATCGCATACAGAAGATATGCTTGCAACCTGGATTTGACCAATGCTCTGCCATGTCTACACCGAGGGAAAAATGTGATTAAATTAAATAAAATTTTATTAAAAATTGTGTAAAAAAACGATAATAAAAAAATTTTAAAACAATTTCATATCAATTTTAAACAATTGTTTTTAACACAAAATTTAAAACAATTTTATTAAAATTTACAACCATTGTTATTACATTTTTTTTATGTTTTATTTAAAAATATAAAAAATACCTTTTTCTATTATTTATTTTTTAATTTATATATTTATATTTGTTTTTTATTTATGTTATTTTCTTATCGTTTGGAATGGTATGCGTACTTGGTAAAGCCAATAATCTCTTTTACTAACAGCCATTATATATCAACATTAGTACTGCTTATTATGTCGCTTTTATAAACTGTTGTCCCTCAAAAAGGGGCTATGAATAATATGGCTTGGTGACATCGAACACAAAATTTCAGTTGAACGCGTAAATACTGCCTCTAGATGTATGTTGTAAACATTTCACATTGTATATCACGAAATCTCAATTTTAAAACCAATAGCGCATAATCATAAACAATTTAAAGTCAACTTTAAAAATAAATTCGACTTTTCTGACAAATATTCATAGAATAAATAGTCAAAATGCTGATTTTAAATATAATGTTGACTTGAAATTGTCTATGACTATGCGTAAATATGTTTAATTTCAGTTTTGGTATGATAACATCTCCCAAAATTAATTAAAAACGAGTTGGGAAAGTTAGGTCACATGGGTAAGTTCGGTCTCATGGGGCGGATTTTATAGTCGGTCGGGGCCGACTATGGAATACCCTACACCTTTGGTGGAGATATTAATGAGGAATATTTAATTGTATACCTTAATTTAAAATTTTTAATTATGCTGGAGGTTCAGCATAATCCACCCTCAGAATATTATACATATATCAGAAATTTACGTCTTATATCCCCATAAATTAAAAAAATTATATAGAGTATAAAAAACTAAAAAAAAAATTGACAAATATAATTGGGCGGACCACGCCTGTATTTAAAATTTTGAAAGGCTAATATTTCATAGATTTGATTTTAATAATTTACGGATCAAATTTCCACTTTGAAAACCCGGGAAATAATGAAAAAAAAAGTGGGCGGATCACGCCCATTTTTGGACCACATATTTTTAGGTGAATTCTAACAATACGTTTTAAATTTTATAACTATACCTTGAATACTTTTCGAGTAATTAGTTTCGAAAGAGTTATTTAAAAGTGACTTGTATGGGAGGAGGGCGTGTTCGTTGACCGATTTGGCTCATTTTCAAACTCAGTCCCTACTTTTGGCTAAAATATATTGACACGAAATTTCATCGCATTCTGATCAGTATTTCTCAAGTTATTCTGTATTCGGACTGCAAGACAGCAAGACAGCAAGGCGGACAAACAGACAGACAGACAGACAGACGGACATGGCTAAACAGACTCGGCTAGTGATGCTGATCAAGAATATATATACTTTTCCATACCGGACACGCCTCCTAAGGGGCGTTACAATATATGCACAAAGTTAATATACCCTGTACCTCATAGGTGTAGGGTATAAAAAGTGGATATGACATCTATTAGAAAATTTGTTTAGTGTTTCAACAAACTATCAATGAGAAAAATCGAATATATAATGTCGAAAAATTTCAACAGGCACTCAATTCCTATTGCAAAAATATGAATTTCAATTTTTTCAATTGATATTTTCTGAATTCAAAATGGAAAATTTTGAATTTCTAAATATTACAATTATTTCCAATAAAATTTCAGAATTAAAATTAACATATTATAAATTTCAAATGGAATTTCTGAATTACAGTTGATGTCTATTGAATTTTAAATTGTATTTCTGTGTTTCAATTGTTTTTTTCTGAATTTTTTTCTGAAAATCATGCAAAGTATTGTTATAATTTTTTTTATTTGAACAAATTTTAGTTTTATGAGTTATATTTTGTTTACACAATTTTCGTTTACACAATTCAACTAAATTGTCAAAATCCCCCACTGTATCCATACCGACAATTTTGAGAATTTGTCGCATCATAAAAACAACAAATGCAATGAATGCAAAAAAACTAACAAGCGGCATTGCAGTAAAATAAACTATTAACTTATTAATATTAATCTTTTAAAATGAATATGTTTCATGGTATAAGTTGGTGCTGTACAAAGTCTTAGTTAAATATTTATTTAATAGCTAAATAAAAATGAATTTCATACAATTTTTTATTAATTTATTTTTATTTTTAAATATTTCAGTGGGGTACTAGATAAGACCTACCTAACAAGTTTAATAAATTGACAAATTTGAAATTTAGACGTGTCGCAATACGATTTTCGGTTTATAACTAGCACAAATAAAAAAAAACTTTTCTAACATTGAAGAACATCCTTAGTGTTGAAATGGTTATTAAATTTTTATAACTTATTTATATTATTATTCATTTTTTACAATCATTTAATTAAAAATATCATTATTATTATTATAATCTTTGGATTACATATTAATTTATATGATATCTATTAAATACATATTTGTTTATTTTTCTAGAAATATTTTTGAAAAATACACATTTTTTCATATGCCTTATTTGCTATCTTTACACCATATTTTATTAAAATGTTATGCCAACATTGATATAACTGACGAAGTATAAATCAAATGCATTTATATTATTAGAAAAATTAGAAAAAAATCAGAAAAAAATATTTTTTAAATATGAATTCACTAATAAATTTAATATATATGTAAAGCTCGAATCACACGATTGAATAAACAGTCAACTTTTGAATCAATTTTCAAATAATTTTAATATCAATCGTGTGATTGCCCAATTTTTGTATGGAAAATTAGGCAATCACACGATTGATATTTAAATTGTTTTGAAAATGAATTCAAAAGTTGACTGTTTATTTAATCGTGTGATTTGAGCTTAAGTATTTATTAATAAAAAAAAAATAATATTTCTAATGTCTGAATTAAGTTGAATATTTGGTGTTAAATGTTATATTTAGTTTGTTGCTTAAGTCTTTTGTTTTCAGAAGATCATTTACTTTTTTTTACATACAAGCAACGATAATACAAATAATCAGTAGTTGAATTATTTAGAGAACAATTCATAAAATAAAAACACATTAAAATTACGCCATTGGCAAGCAAACTTTTAACGACTCACACACATGCAAAACACTAAGTTTAAATAAAAGCAATAATCTGCAAACGCACGTGTATAGTGGAGAATGTAGTGAATTCTGCATATTGGAACACATTGCCTATTATAAAACATATATTTAAAGCTAATTAGATATAAAACAAAAACTTAAAATTAAAGCATTTGCATATAGAATATTTTTTTAATTTATGATTCTCAAACTTATTATAAAATATAAGACTAAAATATATATGCCAAAAAAAAGGTGCAATTAAAGTTAGGTTTTTATGAAAATTTAAATTATTTATTTCATATCTAAATTTTAAACGTAGTGTGACAGAAATAGATATTCATTTTAAAAGTTTTATATTTAAAACTAAAATCGTTAACATATAAAGTAAAATATTTTCGAAATTTTAGTGTTACATTCCAAAGAGCTTCAAAATATAGTCACTATCATGCCAAAGGGGCGAATGTGTAATTTTTGACATTTACGTTTTTTTTTTACTTTTTTGAATGTAGTTTTTCCCCAAGTATACTGTGTCAAAATCATGTGTGGTTTTGTTGAATATTTCTAGCCACAAAAGATAAAACCAAAAGGGCGAATTTGAAAATTTTGTCATGCCAAAAGGGCGAATCTTTTCGTTTTTTAGCAATAACTTTTTACTCGTACAAGATAAAATATTTATTTGCAAAAAATGTTTTTGGCAATTTTTTTTTTGATATAATGACGCCAATCGATAGGTGCTTTAAAAATAAACAACTAATTTCTTCAGACCTCTATTTTATCATATATCAATAAGAAGTTATGGCATTAATAAAAACAAACATAGGTATAAGATAAAGGCATTACTTGTTTGTTTTTAAAGCACCTATCGATTGACATCATTATTTTTAAACTTTTTTTTTGTATTTTTTAAATAATGATGCTTATCAATAGGTTCTTTCAAATAAAACAAATAATGCCTTTACACTTATCTTGCAGTCATGAAATCGCATTCAAAAAATCAAAAATATTTGTGTTTTGGTCAGGGTATAATAATAAAAATAATAATAGTTTGGCTCTACAGTCCTGTATAGAACTTCGGTCGAGCTCTCTCACCATTTTGAGCTGTGCGTGTTATATTTGTACTCAAAGTGGTGGGACCTACAGTTTATTGCCGAATCCGAACGACGGGTGAGAGCTTTTCATAGGCAATGGTTTTACTCTCGTAGGTTTGCCATTTACTGACGAGAGGTAGCGCGGTATAGAAAAATGTTTCTATGAAGAGATGTTGTTAGCCCCAGTCCAGGCTTGAACCGCGGACCTTTTCGCTCGCATTCCAACGCACTAACCACTGAGCTACCGCGGCTACAGGGTCAGGGTATAGCCACACAAAATCCGTATTTATAATATATTTAGTTGTCCAAATCAGCAGATATTATATATAACATATGGTAATTGATGAATAAACCAAAATAATAAAAATATGAAGAAATAATAATTGTTACTAATTTTTAAAGCACTTTAAACTTTATAATTCAACTTTTTAATAGACAGAAAATTCAAATACTTAAGTAAAAAGTCAAAGTCCGAAATATACAGAAAAAAATGAGAGTTTCCATTTATAATTTCTCATAAATACTCAAATATTTAAAAATAAAGAATCTACATTTAAAATAAAAAGTCTGTAACAATAGCAAAAAAAAGTTGCCAATATAGCAAACATGTTTGCTGAAAAGAGGAAAGCGCCGGATTTTGCTGAAACAGCGAATGACAGTTTACTGTTCCAGTAAACTTTTTTATGCTATTAGAGCAGACAATTTTAGCTGTTTTAACTAATTTTATAAAATTTCATAAAAAAGAAAATAAAAAAATATTTTTTTTTTGTATTTTATTATTTTTTTTTTTGATTCTGATATACTTTTTACTCTTTTTATTTTTATATTATTATTTTTTTAATATATTTATTTTTTAACTTATTTCTTATTTTATCTTTATTTCGCTATTTCACTCTTGCATGCGTGCATTATTATTAGGTAGAAGAAATATCTATTTTAAACAAACATGTTGTCGAATAAGAGTCTACGAATTATAGACACATTTAGCTACAGCGTCTCGAGACTATAGCGCCATCTAGTGCAGTTTAGCTACACTAGCGATATGCACACCATTGACACTAGCACGATCTTGATCACTAGCAGAACTAAGATTTCCAGCAAACAGTTCGCTATTACAGATAAAAGTATGCTGTAAATGCTATTTAAAGTTTGCTAAAATTTAGCATTCAAAGTTAGCTATTAACAGTCTTTTTATTTTGAGTGTAGGTGCTGATCACCAAAATCGGTGCTAAAACTTTCTGAACCTCATTTCTAATTATGTTTGTATTAGATGTTTTAAAAAGCAATTTATTACCTTTTAGGGCCAGTTTTTCAGTGCTCGTTTAAATGTAGTTTAAACTCCGTTTATTTAATTTTCTCTTTAAATTAAACGTCGTTTAATTTTGTTAGCAGTTTTTCAGTGATAGTTTAAAATGAACACAGACCAAGACAATGCATATGGCACCACAGACAAATAATTCTCTCGATGTTGACTTCTGGTAAATGTCATTCAAAATTAAATAAATAAAAAAATTGTGTCAGAAAAATAAAATAATGTATTTTTAAATAGCGCACGTCAGACTTTTTTTTAGTGCATAGTGTGCAAATTTACAAAAATTAATAATAATTTGTGAAACAGCGCAGCGACAGAAAATAGTGAAAAGTGTTGTAAAAAAAATACATGCCAAAAAACTTTGAAAGCTTAAACGTCAGCATCGGTCGTTTAAACTAAGTCTAAACGACGGTTGAAGTTCACTTAAAAAATTGATTTTTATTTTAAACGAAGTTTAAACCACAAACAAAGTTCAACTAGGACAGAAAAACTGGCCCTTAAAAGACCAAATTGTTGAATATTAATATTGAAATTCAACAATTATTTTGAGAACAAATGGCAAATATTTTTTTTTGGCACAGAACATGTTTGTAAAATGTAAAGTAAATCGGCGTCTATAAATTTTTTCTTTTTGTCGGTTTTTTTCCCGGTTTAAATGGCCAATAGGTTTGCCAAACAAACATTTATTTTGAAATATCATTTATCGGAAAGTGTTAGCCGTTCAATGGAGATTATTTCTATTTCATTACCATATATATTTTCAATAGTTTTGGAAGACAATTCTATTTAAAATGTTGTTAGTTATAGAAAATTGAACCGATCACTTACCAAATCCATTAACTCAACTTTTTGACTAAACTGAATTCACTTTCAATCCATGTAGGTACCATATATTTATATTTATAATAAATAAATTGTAATTGAGTTAGTCTTAAGAGATCTTTTTCTTATAATATGGTAATTTTAGTATATTATGGAAACATTTTCTTCTATTCTGAAAAAACAATAAAATATATAACAAATAAAAATATATTATATTTATTTAATGTTCAAAAAAAAGTGTAATTGTCCCCAGTTCCCCCTACAAATTCGATCAAAAGAGCACGCGTTCGTTCATATTTACAACATAAACGACAGCAATTGCAACAACTGCGGCATCATCAGCAACAACAATAACAGTAGCAGCAATATCAGCAGCAGCAGCAACAATAAACCTAAATATGTTGCTCGCCTCTTTGAGATACACAGAGAGTAGAGTTAACAGCAATGTCACCAGCACCAGCAGCAATGCTTAACAAAATCACGGTGACGATTTTCTTTAAAATCACTAAAGCGACGGCAAGAAGCGACAGAAACACGCCAGTCAGTCACGAAGTAACAACAGCAGCAGCAGTAGCAGCAACGAAAACGTGAATAAATCGAACCAAAAAATTTGAGTAAAGTGAAAAAAGTGCGTTTGAGTGAAACAATTTTGAGTGAAATTAACAAACAAAATATTAAAAATAACACAAAAAAAGGTACGCAAAAGTGTTGCCATTGCTCATCGCAAATAGTAGCAAATGAAAGTTGAACACAAGACAAAATAAACAACAAAAGAGCGTCAAAAACGGAAAAAGCAATTATCAACAACAATTTCAAAAGCCGGTAAAAGTCCAACTGAACGTATCGACAAACGCATCAGTCGCGATTCATACCTTCGAAGCGTCGAAACGAAAGATACGCCGTTACCACAAGTGAAGAAATTAAAGAAATACAAAAAATATTTTTGACTGAAAGACACGCGCGCGCGCCACAAAACCAGCTGCTGGACTATACGGCTGCATTACGATTTCATTAAATTCGTGAATATTGGCACACACAAGATACATCCATTGGATACAATGAAGGTAAGCTAGTTGCTGTTTATGGATTTGACAGACGCGTTTGGCAGTTAAAAAACAAAATGTGAACTATTTGCCATAACACGATCGTTCGTGAGGTGACCATAACACCAAGTGTGGCTGCAATGTATTTACAAATGTATCTACAAGTGTATCTGTAAATGTATCTACAAATATACGGGCAAATATAAATTCAAATCTGTTCAGAAATATATTTTCAATTGTTTGATATATCTATAAATATAACAGAAAATATATATTTAAATATAAATTTAAAAATATCTTCAAATGTATCTTCAAATGTATCTTCAAATATATCTTCAAATATATCTTCAAATATATCTTTAAATATATCTTTAAATATATCAACAAAATTCCATCATGTAAACAATTTGTTCAAACAACGCACCGAACTCGTCACTCTATCAGTATGTGACGAGCATTTAGTTTCGGAGAAAGTGTAATATCTTCATAATCGAAAACCACCGAAGAGAGCATCTCAGAAAGCAATAATATTTTTATGTGGCTTTTTTTGGCAACGTTTTGCATTTTTTTTTAATTTTGAGGTTTTTCCTATGCCATGCACACAATGGCAAACAATACCCGTCAACCCGCAAACAAGTTCAAGTGCATTTCTGTGGTTTCGTTGCAGTTATTTGATGGTTGTGCGCCAATAACTTTATATTTGCACTCAAATGAAATGGAAAGTTATGGTTGGCTATACGTTACCGCTCATATGCTATTGCATAAGCCTATCAAACACGATATTTTTGTGTGCAGACAGACAGCCGCTTGATTAAGACATGACGGAAATTCATTAATATAAATGAAATGCATAATTTAAAATCGCTGCAGATGACTTAATTCTAGTGATGGAACGAATACTGCGTATTTGATTAAGAAAATGTAAAAATTGTTGATATAACAAAAAAATAATAATTAAAAATATAGTTGACCTCATTAGAGAAAACTGAAAAATGGTACGCGCATTGTTTTATTAAGGAAAATATTATGTAAAACAATATGTTATTGGCAAATGTAATGTATTTTTATCTTTATTGTACAAGTAATCACTAATTCTCATAAAATTGTTTAAAAATTATGATCTTAGAATAGTTTTAAAAACTACCATTTTCAAAATATTAAGAAACAAATTGCTTATTATAAAGAAACTTATTTTTCAAGTGCAATATCCTTATTATGGGGTACTTATCTGTTTTCTGACTGAAGTAGTTCTACAACAAAAATTAGTACCAAAATTATAGTAAATCTTTACATTGCTTGGACTTTTTTGTATCTATATCAATAGTATAAGGCTCATTTATTTAAATAATTGTATAATCCCACAAAAAATACGATACAATTTTGAAAAAATTTGGTAAATTGAACATAAGCCGATTGAACAGAGCCGATTTTTAGTTTTAGTTCAAAATAAACTTAAATCGATAAAACATTTTTATATATTTTCGCATGCAGTTAATTTCATAAAATTATTTTTCAATTCTCAATTTTTTTTCGGTATAGAATTGATATATGTAACTCGGCCGGAATTTGAGATGCTCCTAATTGAAGTTAATACTTTTACAATTTTTGTTTGTACCGAAATACCGTCTTCAACAACACATCGGGCCAAAATTTTTCCAAATGTTTATTCCAAAATGGAATTTTAATATTTACTGATCTGGTCATAAAATATTCATTTTGCAAAATTTATTGTATTAATAAAATAGAAAAATGAACTTACATTTTCAGTAAAGCAACAGAATAAACACAACTTTGTCATAAATTTAAAAATCGGTTAAACCGAATCAAAAAAAAACGGTTTGACGGTTTCGGTTTCTGGAAAAAAACCGCCGGTTTTTGAAACCGGTTTTTGACATCACTAGGTATAACATTACTAAAGGAGTTAATGGTATTTTCTAGAGATGGACGCGTGCCTGTTTTTGATGGCACGCCGATAGGTAACACGCACGAGCCCGACGACTTAATTTAAAGGCACGCACGAGAAGCGGAATATAAACAGACGCGAAGAAGAACGACAATACACGTAAAAAGCACGGAATCACATGAAAAACTAGGCAAAACGTGAAAAATAATATTATAAACAGGGACCCTTTCGATTATAGGTTCCGGTTCTGATTGATTTTTAAAATAGAGAAACCAGTATCGGTACCGTTATTAAAAAATGTGTGGAACCGACACCGATATTCCAAAGTGTGTTTGTCCCTGGTTAAAATACCACGAAATTTTTATTTTCTGATGCTGAAAGTAAAGGATTTTTAAATAAATAAATTAAATAAAAAATATTTAATGGGTGCGTGCCTAGCACTTACACGCACGGGCACAACAACAAGATTTGCTCGCACGAACTCAGATTTTCGAGCGTGACACGAAAAAAGCACGCCACGCGCCCAACTCTAGTATTTACCGATTAGAAAAATAAATTATCCTATTGACTAAATTTAATAGTTTAAAACTATTAAATATCAAAGTAATAAATGAACTAAAGGATGACACTTTTTAAAAATAGAAATATGTATATATATATTATAAAGGGTTTTTCAATAAGAGCGCTACAAAACAAACAAAAACGGTTTTGGATATCAATGAAATTTTTTATTCCTGCAAAAGTGCATTCGATGCCATTATGTATGGAATTCGATTTCTTTTGCATGGCCACCACGGGCACCCTTGCAGAAGTCCAGACGCTGAACCCAATTTTCGACGGTTTTCAAGCATAAATCGGCCGATACCGTAATTTTTTCGTGATGCAATGATTACTCATGGAGTACGTGTGGATTGCTGTCTGATGCATATTTTGTTTATTGACGAAGCCATTCAGCCAGAAATGAGCCTCATCGCTGAAGATGATTTTTCGATGAAAATCCGAATCATTTTCTAGTTGTTGCTCAGCGCAATTCACGAACATACGACGTTTCTGGTGGTCAAGCGTCTTCAGTTATTTCGTCAATTTGATTTTGTAAGGATGTAGGCCAAGATCTTTTCTCAAAATTCGCCACAAGGACGTCACAGAGATGCCCAACGCTTGAGAACGACGTCTGAGAGACACATTTGGGCTTTCTTCAACTGAAGCCTCAGCGGTAGCAATATTCTCGACACTACGGGCACTTGTTTGTCTCACTGGCACGGGAACATTTTGTACTGTGCCTGTGGATTCAAATTTTTCCACTAAACGCTCAATTGTTGATCTGCTAGGACGATTATGACGACCATAAATTGGACGTAGCGCTCTTAACGTTGAGGCCACTGACTCCGAATTTCGGTAGTAAATTTTAATAATTTCGACTCGTTGTTGGCTCGTATATCTTTCCATCATGAAATGGCAAACCTTACTGAAGAGAAATGTCAAAAGAGCGGCAAGAAATATGGCGTCGTTTGCTGTCCCTGTCGCTCTACTCCTTGTTGTAGCTTATCAGAAAGATAAATTTTAAAATAAAAATAATAAATGACACATAGCATTTGGACAACAATTTCTTAAAATACAGGGTACCCTGGTGCACTTTTGTGTAATACCATGATCGGGAACTGATCATTGATAATCTCTCAATTCTCAAAATCCGATAATTTACATTATATTGTCAGTGACTTGCCAAAGGGGCGTTTTGAAAGTGCATTTTGAAAAATGTTGGGAAATCAAGTTATAAAGTTTGAATTGTTTTAAAATTAGTAACAATTATTTAATTGTTACAATTATTTGATTGTTACAATTATTTGATTGTTTTAAAAATTGTTTTACTTTAAAGCACATATTGAATGGCATCATTATTTAAAAATAATATTTCGATTATTTGTTATTTGCAAGATTTGACAAATTATTTTTATATAATGATGCCAATCGATATGTGCATTAAAAGCAAATAATGAATGCCTTTGCACCACTTCTTTTTCTTGTACCTACAATAAGTTCTCGCTTGCAAATAGCAAAATTCGAAAAATTCAAAATCTTGTCTAAACGGCGAAGCTTTTCGTTTTTTGCCATAACATTTTATTAAATCAAGATAAAATAGTAGTGTAAAGCAATTATTTGTTGTTTGTTTACAAGATAAAATAGTGGTGTAAAGGCATGAATTGTTTGTTTTTAATGATGCACCTATCGGTTGGCATCATTATTTAAAATTGATTTTTCAAATTATAAAGTTTGATATATGCAAGAAATTTATTTTTATCAATACCAATCGATAGGTGTATTAAAAACAAACAATTCATACCTTTACACCATTAATTTATCTTGTATCTGTAAAAAGTTATTGCAAAAAAACGGTAAGATTCGCCCTTTTGGCATGATAAGATTAAAATTTTTCAAATTCGCCCTTTTTTGGTTTTGCTTTTTGTGGCTATAAATATTCAACAAAACTACACACGATTTTGGCACAGAATACTTGAGAAAAAAACTACATTCAAAAATTACACATTCGCCCTTTTGACATGATAGCGACGATATGATCGTGATGATATACACTCTAATAGGATACATTTCTACAAGGGAAAATTCTAAATTTGCAATCGTTAGTAACGACATAATTTTATATACCTGATATTTTCTAAATGATAAGTTTAATACATAATCATGTCAAATAATCAGCACACGATACTTGGAACTTCTAAAATTCATCAATTACCAAACACAATTTTTAGACATTGTCCATTTAATTATAACAAAATAAAACTAGCAGTTTCATTAAAAAATAACAGTGCATTGCCATCAATTATATCTCCTCAATCGTAAAATACATTGGATTAAAACGATTCGTTACTAATAAAACCATTTCAACATAAGCTCACAAAAACTACAATAATTAAAATTCAGCACAGTTACTCGATTATGTCAGACTCGATTCGAGGTATTTTTTTATTATTTGAACCAGCGTTTGAACGCTATGACCCAATAACGTATTCTATCAAAAAAAAAAAGAAAAAAAAAGTAGACGAGACAGTATGAGACAACAACTTTAAAAATCAACAACGTGTTTTTGTACTATTGCTAGTGTTAATCGGAACCTACGACAACGTTTTTACATATAAACCATTATGTTTATCATCACCACTTTCACTTAGGAGTCACTTCGTTTTGTGGATTATCTATGCGTGAATGATTTTGTTTAGACAGTTGATTGTTATGGCAACACACCACTCAACACACCTGTTTCTTTGTATAAATATAAAGAAAAATAAAAAAAATCGTATTTGAAATATATTAAGAAGATTCATTTGACATTATTAGAGGAATACATTAACTGATACATATATGCACACAGAATAGAGATTTGTTGCGCCAACCAACTCTTTGCCAAACCAATTTATTCGGTTCTCTCAACCGCTTAGTCGGTTGTTATTGTCAAAATGAAAAGAGTTCTAGTTTGTACTGCGACCAATTTCGAACTGTTTTAGAACAATTTAGTACAGATTTAGAACCATTATGAATGTGTGTAGAAAACTAGTGAAAACTAGACCATATATAACCTAAATAACTTGATAACTTTTCTCAAGTGACCTAACCTACTTTACGGATACAGGATTCGGTATATCTATCATGTTCAATTTATTTAATACATTTTTTCCTTGCCTAAAATTATGTACTAAAAAAAGTGCATTTAAGTAAAATATGTTTGTAGTGACAAAAATTATAGAGGCTTATAGTAATTCCTAGTACAGCCGTCTACGTTCATTACATGTTTACCAGCAAACATATAATGATTGCAATTGTAGCAATTATTTACAGAATTGTTTGTCACAATGAATTCATTATTTAACGAATGATTTTGTTAATTATAAATTTTTTGAAAACTTAAACTTTTGAAAACTAGACTGAATGAAAAACATTATAACCAATTTTCGTATTTTCAAATTAAAAACAATTAAATGCACGCAACAGTTTATGCAATTGTGACCTGCAGCTAGCTAATAATTAGTCTCGAATTGAATAACCAGATGCAAAGATACACTCGACTAGATTTTCCATGGTCTTTGCAAGATAAGACATTTTTTTACAACATATCAGCGGGAAGTGGATGTCGTTTTAACACGTCAAACAGCTAGTCCCAAACGGACAATGAACTTTTTATTAATTGCTTCACAATAAATTATAACATATTTCATGCTAATGTATTGCAGCATATTTCATTAGGGTAGCTAAGTATTATGGAAAAGTTTTTGCCATTCAAATTTTGTTTTCATAATAAAAATTAAATATTATTAAAATTGAAAAAAAAACTCTAAATTAAATTGAGCTATTAAAAGACATGTTTAAGCGGCGTACTTGCACCTCATTTGCTGCAACTTAAAATCATTGAACCGTTAAAATGTTTTGCAAATTTAGTTTAGGCGGAAACTTCAACAACGCCCAGATTACAAAATTCAAATAAGTTGCAAGAGTTCAAATAACTGGCTGGGCTGCGTGTGTTAAATTATCAATTAGTGCCATCTTTATGAGTAGTTGATAAACGAACAGATGTTGGAAGTACTTACGTACTTTAGTTTCGGACAGAAGCAGGTAATAGAGCGGAAAACTTATGACATATTTGGTACGAAGAAGAGAAGACCAATATTAATATAATTTAAATATTTCATAAAATGTATGAACATAATAATTTACGGTCATGTTCCGGATTTCGATCGAATTCCGATCGATTTTCATATAAAAATTGTAAACAGACGGTTTTGAATACGATGTCACAATACAAAAAATGATTTTTTCAAACGAATTGAAATCGTTGAAGTCAAAGCAAACTGATTGAAAAAACAATTTTATTTTCTGAGACATCGAATCCCTTTGTTTACGTATTGTATATGAATTCAATTGGAATTCAATCGAAAGTCGGAACATCGCCGTATATGAACGATTTATAATATTTCTAAAACTATACTTTGTAATTAGGTAAAAAAAAAATACAAAATTTTTGGCAGGGTCGAGGCAGTCCATAAACATTTACTCGACATATTTCAAACAGACATAGGCGGAGTTTTTATCAAAAGCTTTCTGTTTTCTGTCCATTCTCAAAATATGGCGTGAACACGCCATTAAAATGCCATCAGATTACACAACTTGCTATGCACTTCTCAAGATATTGCATTTAGTTGTGAGTTTGCCAAAAATTGCCTGAAATATTCCTGAAAAATGCCACAAATTTTGTAAATTTTGAAAAATGGAAAAATCGAATCTTTTTGTTTTTTTGTCATAACTTTTTATTGGTACAAGATAAAATAGTGGTGTAAAGCAATTAATTGTTTGCTTTTAAAGCATCTAACAATTGGCATGACTATTTAAAAATAATTTGCCAAACATTTTTCTTGCAAATGATAAAAATTCAAAAAACATATTTTAAAATAATGATGCCAATCTATAGGTGCTTTAAAAATAAACAATTAATACCACCGCACCACTATTTTATCTAGTACTAGTAAAAAGTTATGGCAAATAAACGAAAATATTCGCCCTTTTGGCATGACAAGGTTTTCAATTCATCAAATTTGCCCTTTTGGTTTTCTCTTTTGTGGCCAGAAATATCCAACAAAACCACATACGATTTTGACACAGTATACTTGGGGAATAACTACACTCAAAAATGTGAAAAAGCAAATGTCAAAAATTACACATTCATGCTTAGAATTTCGTATCAAAAAATACTTTTTTTAACATTATATTTGGGTTTTAATGCACTTTATTTAGTGTACATTTTTTTTGAAATTCCAATAAATAAATATTAATATGTTTGTTAGTAATATTTGATTTTAAAATTGAATACCTTTTTGATTAAAACTAGCTAAGTCAATATGTATATATCGTACATATATCTTATAAGTAGTTTTCTCAGGAAACATTAATAATTATTTCTAAAGCTTAAAAATAATGATCCAAATCAAAAGAACGGAAAAATTTGAATTTTGTAGAAGGGTTTTCGATAGAAACATATATATATCATAGTAAACTGATTTTTTTTAGTTGAATCTACTGTTTCTAAAGCGGAATTTCCTCGGCATTTCCAAAAATATAAACATAATTTTCATTGTAATTATAGAAAATTTTTGACAGCTAATTGGAATCTGTCCCGTCCGGAACTTTGCGTACCATAAGTGTAAAACTACACTATAAAAAATATCAAAAAAAAATATATTTCAAAAAAACCAAAAAAAAAAAATTAAAAAACTTAAAAACAAATAGAAATTTGAATAGTATCACATCACTTTTCATTTCGTAATAATGATTTTTAATACTGTCATATACAACATTATTTTTAACAAAAAATCGTAGTGCAAATTTTCATACGGATCGTCCGGAATTATTCTGCGATTTATTACGAAATAACTGTAAACTTTAGGAACAAAGTTTAGATATTCAAAAATAATGTAAATTGTCTCAGCTATGTTCAGAGTATTCTTAGAATAAAAATCGTACTGATAATTTTAATACGGAATTTTTTGTTTCGTCTGGAACTTTTCTGTGATTTATTGTAAAATAATTATATATTTTAGGAACAAAGTGTAAATATACAAAGAAAGCACATGATTTCAACTATTTTTTAAAATATTAAAAAAAAAATCATTATTACGCAAAATTCACTGACTTTTTGGCATTTCCATATGAACCACGACATGCACTTCCGTTTTTGTCGCGTCCGGAACTCCCACTATTTCATTTATATATTTTGATCTATCGGATAGAATTCTCTAATTTTTTGCAGATGTTTAGTCCTATTTAAATATTTAAATACTAAATTCATTAATTTTCTTTCGAGATATTAAAGAACGTTTGACCCGTTCGGAACTCCATGAAATGCCCATATGCTATACATATTTTGCTATATGGTATACATATTTTTAATATACCTATATACTATACATCAAAATAATGAGCAGAAATGTCTTGCACCGACTTTCGTGGTCAGAATCTAAACTTTCCAAAATATTTCTATATCAGTACAATTAAAAAATTACAACTTTAAAACAAATCACTCATTAAAACAAATTTTAAACTATTTTTAAACAACTTTTTATCTAACGTTTGAATTGCGGCAATATTATAGAAAATTCAAACATTTGAAATCGAAAATTTAATTCACAACATTTGTCTGATCCTAAGATGGAAAAGGGGTAAAATGTGTGAAAGGACTATGATTATGTACTCTCTATATTGTCAAAAAACTGGGTACATGCTCTTGATTATAATATTGAAATGCATCGGAATATCATAGTAAGTTCGCAAAGAAATTTTCTATGTATTATTTTTCACACTGTATAGGCGGCTCCTATTGCAATTTTCTGCAATACGCCGCATGCAGACCCGCAATTATGGTGGCGACATGAAGAGGTGAGAAGTTGACGAAAACAGCGGTCCATGCTAAATGTTAAGTGGGGCCGCAGAGGACAGTAACACACTGCAGACAGTCGACTTCCTGCAATGTGTTTAATGCGATTTTGCATGCGGCCAGATGCAGTGCAATCGGTTACCTAAGGAGTTTGAAGTATGCTGTAGTAATTTTATCACTTAACAGTTGGCTGCACTGGGTTTAACACAGAATGGCAATAACAATGCACAAAATACAACAAATGCGTGCAATGACGCAACAACTGCCAAGGCAGCCAAAGCGTGGCGGCGACGAAGGCATTCCCATTAAAATGCAACGTCTATGGGCCAAGTTACGACAGATGACTTTTGTTAAAGTTATTACAAAATATAATAGCTTAATTTATTTTTTAAAATTTCACTTTTTTTTATAGTTTTCAATTAAATACTTAATTTTCTTTTTTATTTTAGCCCTTCTACATATTGCTGCTTGTTGCACTGCCTCTGCTCTGCCACAGTTATCCTACCACAGAGGAGAAATCCCTCAACCTCGAAGATGATGTCGCGGAGTTGGACAATGATCCAGCGGAAAGTGCCAAGGACTCGCAAATACAAAAACGTTCCGGCAGTTTTGACTATATCACACATCTAAAGTCGGGTCTGCTGTCGAGCTTAGGACACGCCTCAGCTTCCATTGCGTCCGGTAGTTCGGGCGGCAGCAGTGGTGGTGGTGGCGGCGGCGGCGGCGGTGGCAGCTATAAGTCACATGACTCTGGACATCATGTAATGGCAAAACTATTAGTTTTTTTTATATTTTTATATAAGTTTTTTTTTCTTTTTATCATTTACAGGGTAATTCTGTTGGCTACGATCCGTGGTCTTTCAAGAAATCCGTGTTGAATACCATTTTCCAGGCTGTCAAAGCCATAACTGGCGGTGTTACCGCTCTCAAGGGTCAGCTGATCAAGGGCAGCGGTTATGCGTTGAGTGCCAGTGGCAACCTGGTTGCTGCTTCGGGCGATAAGGTTACCGATGTGGGCAAGTCTATCATAAACTCGGCGCAAATTAATACACATCCGATTTATGGACCCAGTCACTCGGGCGGCTCCGTGCATCCATTCGCCAAGTTCAGTTCGCTGTCGGGTGCTTCGTCGGGCAGCAGCAGTGGTGGCGGCAACAAACATTCGGGCTCTCCACCCGTGGTGCACACGGAGAGTAAGTAGAAATTATTTCAAGAGAGATTTGAAATCGAAAATTTACTAATCCAATTAGGGCATAAAAGTTAAATTATAAAAAGTTTTTATTTTTCGGTGTTTATGTCTGTATTATAGGTATTACAACGGAAACTATTCGATATATGGCAATATGGTTGGACTGTTTCTATTGGGTTGTCCCAATCCACTCGGGCAATGAACCAGGCCCAAAATTTCGTTAAATAAGCTATCAAAGCCCCAGAGCTAAGTCGTTCCTTGATCGCATGATACGATTATGAAATAATCTCCCTGAGGTTGTTCTTCCCGACATTTTTTATAATGTCAAATTAAGAATTATTTGACCGTAATTTTTCATATAATCTGTAAAGAAAAGTTAATTTCGGAACTTTAAATTCAAGACAAACCTACACCGCACATCTCCATATTTCCACACTCCCTTAAACCCTTAAATTTCCCACGATCAATACTTTGTTTTGCATATCTATTGGACATGGATAATCTTATTTTTTATTTTCTCTCGATAGCTTTTTATTTTGATATTAAGTTTTAAAATTTGATTAGTATTATTGGACCCAATAGATAAGGAAACTCGCAACAAAATCTCTGGCATTATGAGAATCATAAGATTTAGGGCATATTTTCAGTAAATATAGTACGGGCAGAAAACAGACAGCTTGTAATACAAACTCAGCCATTGTCTGTTTAAAATATGTCCAAAATATGTTTCTAAACTGCCTCGAAGCTGCCAAAAATTTTGTCTGGGGAAGTCTACAACCCGAGACAAAATTTCTGGCATTTTTAGGAATATTTCGAGCATATTTCCGGCAAATACACAGATAATTGGAATATTTGGGAAGTGTATAGCAGGTTGTCAAATTTTGTGGAATTTTATTTGCAGAATCACGCCATATTTTGGGAACGTGCAGAAAACAGACAGCTTGTGATACAAACTCCGCCTTTGTCTGTGTTAACTATGTCCAAGAAATGCTTATAAACTGTCTCGACACTGCAAAAAATTGTGTCTGGGGAATTATTAACAATTTTTTTATTTGCAGCAAACGATGAATTTTCAAAATTGCACAAACATGGTACCATTATGCGAGTAATTAAACAGTTAGCGAAATTTTTATTTTAATTTTGTATTTTATATATATACTTTTTGAATAGAAAATAGAAAATTTTTGATAACAATAGACCCTACAAATCTTAATTTAAAAACTGTAAAAAAACAGAGCCTATTTTGCTAAATTCCTTAATCCAAAAATTGCATCGTATACAGCACAAAGTGTTCGACACACACCAACAACAAAAATGATTTAAAGCTTTTTGTTTTGCAATACAATTTACAACATCTTTAATTGTGAGTATTACGAAATCTTTGTTCAATACAAAATTGAAGAAAAACAAAACCCAAAACCTTCATCTGGCTCCGTAACTGATTTATTTAACAATGGGCGGTACAGTAAACCACCTACAACAATGTGTAACGGAAGAGTTTTTCTGCGAAATGACTTCGCATTGCATTCACTTTATGCTCATCATCAAAATCAACATCTTGATGATTGTTATAATCAACGTGAGTCGGCGGCCCGTTTGCGATTGGGTGGAATTCGATCACTTGTGCAGTTCGTGAAGTGCAACGAAGTGCATTGACCCAAAGTCGAGCCCCAACTCTGCCGCAACTCGAGCGCAAACCTTAACTCGTTCGTCGCAGTACATGTCGTCAGACATGTCTCGCAGATACTACTTTCATTTTTTTTTGTTTAGACTTAACACTCAGCTGATTTGAAGTCTGAAGTCACTTTATTAAATGAGTTTTGACTTTATTAATTGATTTGATGGAATATCTAGTTTTTCAAATTTTGTTTTGTATATTCACATTTTTTTCTAAGGCATCTTATTATCTAGTATAAATTATTTAAATATGTTATATATTGACTCGAAAGAGATTTTAGGAAATGCGACTAGATAAGAAATAGTATTTAACTACTCCTTAAAAACGCAAGTGGACCCGATTATTTAAACATGTGCGGGGAATCAATAGATCGTCTTATGTACTATTTAACGCTAGTTCTGAATTAGTTTCAGAACTAGTAATTTTGGTTCTAGTTCACTTTGGACTAATTACACTACCCAACACGATTTTTGCCATGGACATTCCATACTTAAATTCTATATAATTCGCTGGTGCTGAGTTTGACTGTTTTTTTTTCTATTGCGTAACGTTTTTACAAAATTGCAATAGTATTTTTAGGCCATTCTCACCCACTACTTTTGTTTTAATTGTCTAGACTAATTTTAATATACTAATATTCCAATAAGTTTTTAAGATAATTGAATCAAAACTTCAAAAATTTCCTTTTTCTATAATTTTCTTATGATTTAGTATTTTATTAAAAAAAAAAGGATTTATGGTTATTTAGAGCATAATCCAAACGAACTATCACAATTCCTAAATTATGCCCTGAGAACTTAATTCTGGTACTCATATAATCAATTTTCAAAAAAAAAAGACCAATGCCCGTAATTTGAAAATATCACTACTCCATATTTAAAATATGCTTATTGTTATTATATCAGTCTTTTCCTACTACGTAGTGTTTTTGCGAAAAATTCGGGTTAAAAGCGCCTATTTTTCAAACATTTTAAATTTAAACAGTTTTTAACGGAAACTGTGTTAATACAGGGCATATTTATAAAATGAGAACCGATAAATAAAAGTTAGTAATTTTCATAATTAGCTTGAACTATGTACTATATAACCGTAAAACATTTTTTTATTTATCATTAAACACTAAATTCTAAAAAAATCCTACAAAAATTGACTTTAAAAAATTCAATATTTTTTAAGTTTAGATTCAAATAATTTAAAAACTTTTTGGAATAATAGTATTCATCAGTATACTTTAATTAGTTTTGACAATTGGAAGAACAATTGCGTTTACAGTTTTTTGAAAACAGGTTTTGTAGGGGTCTGCATTTTTTTAATTCTAAAAAGTGGCTGAAAATGGTCTTCCTAAAAACGTTACGTAATAGGAAACCAGTTGGGAAGGTTAGATCACATGGGGAATTTTTAAGTAGGTGTTATTATGATAGTTAGGATTATCAAAATTCTAGTCGGTCTAAGCCGACTATAAATACCCTACACATATGTGTGGTTACCATTCACACAGACGAACATCGCTTAATCGACTCAGGAGGTCATGCTGATCAAGAATATATATACTTTTCAATACCGGAGATGTAGCCGCGGTAGCTCAGTGGTTCGTGCGTTGGACTGCGAGCCGAAAGGTCCCCGGTTCAAGTCTGGGCTGGGGCTAACAACATCTTTTCATAGAAACATTTTTCTATACCGCACTAACTCTCGGCAGTAAATGCCAAACCTCCGAGAGTAAAAACATTGCCTATGAAAAGCTCTCACCCGCCGTTCGGATTCGGCAATCAACTGTAGGTCCCACCACTTTGAGTACAAATATAATACGCACAGCTCAAAAATGGTGAGAGGGCTCGGCCTAAGTTCTTATAGAACTGTAGTGCCAAACTATTAAGGACAGCGTCGAATAAAATTGTCCGCTACAAAAATGAAAAAATCTAGAAATCTAGTAATCGAATTTTTATACAACAAAATATTTTATTTTGCAAATTATTTTTAGATTTAAAAAAAAAATATAAAAAACCAGAAATTAATATTTTTTAATAAAAAGTTTTAATATTTCCGGAACCCCTTCCATTAATGTTGTAATGGTAGTGTCCGACATCCTCACAGCTGCTGAAGACCACTTTCTTTTAAAGTCTTGAAGGTCTTTGGCCACTTTTTTGTTGTCTTCATCTCCCTTTTTACTAAAGCCCAGTATCTCTCAATCGGCCTGAGTTCTGGACAGTTTGGTGGATTGGCTTCTCTAGGCACCAAAATCACTGCATTTTGTTGGATCCACTCTAAGGCCCTTTTGCTGTAGTGACATGAAGCGAGGTCAGGCCAAAAAAATGTGGACACTTCATGTTGGCGTAAAAATGGAAGCAATCTCTTTTGCAGCATTCCTTCACATATATTTCGCTATTAATTGTACCCGATGTCACGAATGAGCTGCTCCTTTTTCCACAACTGCAAATTGCCTGCCAAACAAGGAATTTCTTTGGGAGTTTTGTCATTTTTTTTTGATTTGAATTTTTCAGCGACATTTCCTCGAGAATCGGCTGTATAAAATTCCTGCCCATGTAGCTGAGAAAAGTCCGCTAAAACATAAGTTTCGTCGTCCATTATGCAGCAATCGAATTTTTTAAAAAATCTTGGTTCAGATTTTTAGCTCGTTGTTTTGCGGTTTCATTCTTGACGGCATTTCTATCCGGAACTTTTTGGACCTTGTACGTCTTCAGCCCAGCTTCTTTCTTAATCCTGCGCACGAAAGATTCTGAGCAATCCGCCTTTCTCGCCAATTTCCTTCCGGATATGCTTGGATCTTTCTTTAAAATATTCACAACCTTCTTCGACTTTTCACGATCATGTGGGCCTTTTTTTACCAGAATCTTTCTTCCGATCAATACTCAGGTCTTCCTTAAAGCGGTTGATAACGCGAGAAATGGTCTTAGGGTTAGCCCCTACCTCCTTGGCTTTTTTTTTTAAAAGACCAACTAGGTTGTTTTTGAAAATTTGTAATTATATTTTCTCGCACTTCCACTTCGTTTGCCATTTTCGCGTTAAATAAATTTTGTATTGACTATAACTGACACAAATTATTTTCTGCCATTTAATTCAGAGCTACTATGATCAAATTTTTTTAATTTGAATCTTGCAATAGCACATTATGGGAAGATATGTAACGGACAATTTTATTCGACGCAGTCCTTATTATTATATTATACCGGAGATGCTTTCTTCAGGGTGTTACAAGCGGCGTACCAAACTGAATATACCCTTTCACACTTAGTGTAGGGTATAAAAACTGCAGTCGAAATCAGCAACCGCGAATTATAAGGAATTGATGTATGTGATGTCGAACAACATTTTTCTCATTCTGTGTTATTGAACTAGATTGTTTTAGACTACGTCTCCTTTTCCCATTCGTCAAATTTAAAAGAGGAATTTTTATCATTGACGGCAAAATAATAAATGACGTATCATGGGTATTTTAATGTCTTTATTAAATAATTTCTTAAAAGGTGATATAGTTATAAAGATATACGTCTAAATTACCAGAATATTTCTCAAAAAGCATTCGTAACACGAACATTCCTTCTGAATTCGATAGAATGTCATTTTTAGAATGTCAAAATTAAGTGATATGTCAAATAATTAAATTATGTTTTAAATTTTTTAATACTGCTATACTTTGTAAAAGTCTAAAATTAAGAAAAAAAATCGCAACTATAAAATCGTCTCAACTCAAAGATATACCATATAACATAATTCATCACTGCAAAATAATTATACCCCATATAAGATTTACAAACTTTACCATGTCACAACAACAATCGAACTTGTCAAATGTCATTAATAAATACATAGACATTTCGTCAACTTCCTTATGCAAAATAATTTGTTACTCGTTATGTTTCATACCTGAATGAACCATAATAATAATAATAATAGAAATAATAATGCACCGACTTGATTGTCATCGATTTGAAACACTGTCACGTAGATAACTCACATAATAAATGCCACTGTATTTGCAGCCATCACCACATACGAAATACCATCTGGTCATGGCAGTTACGGTCCACCATCGAAGCCGCCAACTTACAGCAGTGCCACACATCAGTACCTGCCGCCATCGTCCAACAGCTATTCGGGCGGTGCTCCATTCAGCGGTGGCCATCAGGCGTTCGAAGCGCCATCAAACAATTATTTGCCATCCGGCTATGGACAAGACGGTGCGTAATTGGAATTATTAGTATTATGATTATTATTATTATAACCATCGTGGTCGATTTAATGGGTCTAGTTGTCATGCGGAATATATTGGTGCCTGGTTTTTAGTGGTTCATTTTATACATATTTTTTCTTTGTTTTTTGTTTGGTCTGTCCTCATCCAGAGTTCATTGTGCAACAAACAAACGATTTGTTGTGTCATCGCAAAATGTAAATGTAAATATTTATTGTAATCTCTTTTAAAAAGTGTGTAAATATTTAATATGCACAGCGGTTTTCTTTAAACACAAAAATTGTCAGGTACATTTAATAATTTATATAAAAATAAACATCAACTTTTAAAACGCATCCTACTCATTGTAAATTTCACATTTCCATTATTTATATCTTAAGTTGTAGCTAAAGTTGTATATAAAAGTTTTAAATTCTATTAATTTTTAATATAGCTAATTTTAAGTTCAATTTGGGGGGGTATATGTTATAACCTACCTCACTTGTTTTTCGGCTACGCATGCTAATTAAATATTTTGTAAATATCTGTATTTGCATGTTAATGGAATTATTTGCTCTTCAAATCCACACACACACACATGTCATAGTTACCAACAAAAAAAAAATGTTATATTGTGTGTGGCGCTTTTATTTATCTTTCATTCGGAGTTCGTATATATAATAAATCGAAAGTGAAAGCCTTTGGCGTACCTTCAGCACGGTGCCGCACAATGTAAACGCATCGATTGTTATTATGTTGGACGTGATAATCACGAAATTTTATAAGTTTTTAAATGCTGAAATGCCCACGATTCAATTGCATAACAATGCAATTACTGGAATATACAGGCCGTTGGGCTATTTGACTAATATTGCCGTCGAACGAAGATTCAAAGTTCTACGATTTTGGTACTGGATTCAGATAAGAATGACAAATTAATTATGGGTCATTCCACGTCAGAAATATAAATCCGATAATGATGAAATTGGCAGTAAAAGTTGCAACAAATATTCTATACACTTGTGGCGCTGATTCAGAAAATGCCACCAGTTTTGTAGTCAAATTGGCTCTAGTTTTTGAGATATAGTTCATTTTCCAATTTCCCATTATTTGGGTGATCTTTTATTTTTAAAATTCCAACAAAAGTAAAGAAGTATAAAACATTGCGCTGCAAAATAAAAATTTACTTTTATGCGTGAACATTTTTTTTTTGTGAGATATAAAGAAAAATATTCAAAATTATTAAAAAAACAAAATAAAAAACGTTTTACTTACTGAAAAAAAAAATGTTAAAAATGATTTTTAAACACTGCCCTGAAGCGCCATGTATCCTCTTTAAAAACTCATTTAAGAAAATAAATTTCGTCTCTTATTCAAGAAGTTATAAATACTATATTAAATAAACTCTACATTTTTTTACCTCTTATATTTAATTTTTCTGTTTTTCAAATGTCTAAAAAAAAGAGGTAAAAAGAAGTAGTATATATTTAAAATAGTATTTTTTTTTTTTTGGAATATCTACTTAGATCCACAGCACAGACTATATCCATTGTACTGTGAAATCTATTCCCTACAATTTTGTGGTTAATATCCCCACGAACGCCCATGCCCAACCCGGGATTCGAACCCGAGACCTTCAGAATGCAAGTCTAGCGCGCTACATCTGGACTGCTGAGGCCTGCTATAGTATTAAGAACTAGGCTTGAGCCGCGGTAGCTCAGTGGTTAGTGCGTTGGACTGCGAGCCGAAAGGTCTCCGGTTCAAGCCTGGACTGGGGCTAACAACATCCTTTCATAGAAACATTTTTCTATACCGCGCTACCTCTCGGCAGTAAATGGCAAACCTACGAGAGTAAAATATTGCCTATGAAAAGCTCTCACCCGCCGTTCGGATTCGGCAATAAACTGTAGGTCCCACCACTTTGAGTACAAATATAACACGCACAGCTCAAAATGGTGAGAGAGCTCGGCCTAAGTTTTTATAGGACTGTAGTGCCAAACTATTATATATTATTATTATTAAGAAAAATATTTTTTTTTTGTTATGCGGTTTTAAAGAGATACATGGCGCTACAGGACAATGTAAAAATTTTCTATTTTTTTCCATTAAGTTTCAAAGTTTTTTATTGATATTTTTTTTTTGTAATATTTTAAAAATGATTTTCTTATATTTCGCAAATTAATTTTTCACGCATAAAATCAAATTTTTATATTGTATGTACTATATAACCGTAAATCATTATTTTATTTATCATTAGATCCAAAATGCTAAAAAAATCGTTCAAAAATAGTCTAACAAAAATTCAATATTTTGTGAGTTTAGATTCAAATATTTTAAAATTGATTTTCTTATATCTCGCAAATTAATTTTTCAAGCATATAATCAAATTTGTAGCTCGATGTTTTCTGCGTCTAATACACAGTGCGGCAAAATTACACCTTTTTTAATTGAACTCAGATTTGATTTTATATTGAGCTTCTTATTGGTCTACCCATAAAAAGTGTACTATAAATGTATACCTCTACACGTCTGGGTTAGGAGCTATTGGGTCCTAATGGGTTTAAAGGATAACCAATATAGTTCGTCATTTTGTAGCGAAATGGTTCATAGAACGTTTCTGATGTCTAAGGAACGATTATAGGGAACTTGCTAAGGATGATTTCCACTGAACACTTTAAGTTTGTATCTTACCGATTTACCACTATTTTTAATGGTTTTCTATTAACAGTTTCGTTAAGGAGTTATAACCAGTGGAAGAAGTCAGAAAACTATCATAATGTCAGAAAACTATCATAATGCAGGAAAAATATTTTAATTTTTGTCATTGGTTAGGATATTAAAAAAGTTATATGAGCAAAACTATGAAAAATTATAAAAAGGGCTATATCTCAAAAACTAGAGCTAGTAATTAAAAACCGATGCCATTTTCGAAATTAGCATCACAATTATAAATAAATATTGATGCAATTTCCACTGCACTTAAAAAATTATAATAATATATTTCTACGACTTTATTCAAAATTCAAGCAAGAACTTGAATTTCGTTATTAGTAGGCTTATATTTCACAAATAGTACGTGTTGGAGAATTTAGTTGTTTAGAGACTCGAGCTCAATTTTAATGGCGAAATTTTCCCCAAAGACATTATGATTGTTTTCTGACTTCTTCTACTGGTTACAACTCCTTAACGAAATTGTTAAAAGAAAACCATTAAAAATAGTGGTAAATCGTTATTATACAAACTTAAAGTGTTCAGTGAAAATCATCCTTAGGAAGTTCCCTATAATCACTCCTTAGACATCAAAAACGTAACATTAACCATTTCGCTATAAAATGACGAACTATATTGGTTATCCTTTGAACCTTTTAGGACCCAATAGAGCCTAACGCAGACGTGTAGGGGTATAAGTTTATACTACATTTTTGTTCCACTGACCATAGAGAACCTGTAAATCAAAAAAAATGAAGTTCAAATTTTAGTGCCGCACAGTGATATCAAAAAGATAATTTCATTATTTTCTGTTGTTACAATTTTAAAAAATAAACGAAGACCAAAATAATGGGAAAATGAAAAGCGGGTTATATCTCAAAAACTGGAGTCAATTGACAAATCAGTTGGCATTTTTGGAATCAGCGCTAATATTTTCTGCAAGTTTTACTGCACCAATACTGCATCAAAATTTGAATTTTGTCGGGAAGTGTAGTTATAGAAAACATATAAACTGTATATATTTTTTTTTTATTTCCGATCAACATCAAAGTTATGCGCTTTGAATTATCACACTACTATTTTACATAATTATTAATGTCTCTGTAACCAACATATTTTAATGCTTAAAGATAACAATTAAAATATATTTAATTAATATAAGTAAAATATATTTTTTAAATTAATATTACGTATACATCCCACTATTTTATAAAGTAAAAAAATATATATTTTCTGAGACCCTTGGGATAGCCACCATTACTATGCGAAAAAAAATTGTTCTACAGTTGGAGTTATCTGCAACATACACGGATATACAGGGTGTTTTCAATATTTAATATATAAAAAATCTAAAATTTTGCGATCATGATAAAAAGTATTCCAAAATAAAAACTGAGAGGTTTAGATAAAAATATCGTATGTAGAATTTGTTTATTACATTATGGTACATTTAAATAATAAAAATGTATGTATTTCAAAAAAAAAATGCAAAAATTCATATACATATTTTGATAATGAAATCTCTTACCGCCCAAAGCAAAGTTCAATGTTGAAATTTTTATAATTACTCTGACCGATTATCTCTAAAATAAGTGTAATTTTATTCTACTGGCATTGAAATTATTAAAGTTACAATTGAATGTTTGTGTGTTTTTTTTTTATAAATTCAATTTTCCCAATAAACCAAAAGGCACATAAACGTGCCGTATACGTTCCGTATTTACAGGCATAAAGACCGTTTACGGCAGCCGTTTACGGAACGTAAAGCTACACGTTTTACATATGAAATGAAATTTAAAATACGGCCCCTTCCGGAAATGGCCCGTAGGTACGGCAATAAAACGTGAATGCGTGAACGTATTTACGGGCCGTAAACGGAACTTCTTCACGGTACTTTAAAGCAATGAATGAACGTAAAACACACGTAAACGGAACGCATAAAAGGAACGTAAAGGGAACGTAAACGGGCCGTATAAAAGGCAGGTAATAGAAACGTAATTACGGCACGAAAACGGGACATAATGCGTATGCTTGCTTACATATGGCACGCATACGCATTTATGTAAAATCAAAATTTTATAATTGTAGACAAATACATTATCTGCGCATAACTGAAAGCATGTTTTCAGCATTCTTTAGATTCCACCTTTTGCCATTCATTAACATGTTGTAACTATAAAATTTTATTTATCAATTATTATTTATATTTTTATTATTTCGAATAAAAAATATTTTTCAATCATGAAGAATAAAAAACCCTGGGATTATAGTCATAAAAATATTTCTTTAAATTAAGTAAAGCCGTAAAGTTACCGTTTTTTAAACGTAAAAATGGTTGTGCGTATTTTTAGCAGTATTTACGGTAGCTGTCGTTTCTGAGCCGTAATTACGTGCACGTAACGATATCACTATCATGCCAAAGGGGCGAATGTGTAACATTTGTGTTTTTCTTTTACATTTTTGAATTGGATATATCTAGCTACAAACAAAAGACAACCAAAAGAGTCGAATATGAAATTTTTAAAATCTATCCATGCCAAAAGGCTGAATCGTTTCATTTTTTGCCATAACTTTTTAATGGTACAAAATAAAGTACGGGCTTTAAGGTATGAGTTTTTTGTTTTCTAATTTTTTTTATTTGCAAGAAAAATTTTACGCAAATTATTTCTAAATAATCAAAGCCAATCGATAGATGCTTTAAAAACAAATAATTAATTGCTTTACACTACTATTTTATCTTTTTGCAATAAAAAGTTATGGCAAAAAAACCACAATATTCGTCCTTTTGGCATAACAAGATTTTCAATTTTTCGAATTTTGCTATTTGTAAGAGTTAACTTTTTATTGGTACAAGATAAAATAGTGGAGTAAAGGTATTAATTGTTTGTTTTGAATGCACCTATCGATTGGCATCATAATATATTTTTTTTATTTTTTTTTATTTGTAAGAAATTTTTTGTAAAATTATTTTTACATAATCGATACGTACTTTAAAAGCAAACAATTAATGCGTTTACATTACTATTTGATCTTGTACCCTTGAAAAGTTATGGTAAAAAATTAAAAAAATATTTGCATTTTGGTCAGGATATAGCCACACAAAATCCGTACGTCTAATACATTTAGTTGTCCTAATTTGAAGGTATTATATATACCTTATGGTAATTGATGAATAAATCAAAATAATTAAAAAAAAAATTAAAAATAATAATTGTTTCTAATATTTAAAGCAATTCAAACTTAATAATTTTATTTAATATAATAATAATAATAGTTTGGCACTACAGTCCTATAAGAACTTCGGCCGAGCTCTCTCACCATTTTGAGCTGTGCGTGTTATATTTGTACTCAAAGCGGTGCCGAATCCGAACGGCGGGTGAGAGCTTTTCATAGGCAATGGTTTACTCTCGTAGGTTTGCCATTTACTGCCGAGAGGTAGCGCGGTATAGAAAAATGTTTCTATGAAAAGATGTTGTTAGCCCCAGTCCAGGCTTGAACCGGGGACTTTTCGGCTCGCAGTCCACGCACTAACCACTGAGCTACCGCGGCTACTTTTATATTTTATTTACCAACATTTTTAAAATTGCACATTCGCCCCTTTGGCATGTCAATGAGGATATGTTTAGGGTATTTATAGTCGTCTTAGACTGACAATAACTTTCATAATTCTTACTATCTTCATAACACCAATTATTATAATTTTCCTACTTCAAATCTGTGAGCTAACCTTCCCTACTGGTAAATTATGTTTCAATTAATTTTTACATAAAGTAAATTTTATTTAAAATTTACTTTCTCAATTAATGTGTGTCTTTCGACAAGTTATTGAATAAGTGTGTATAGTCTATAATTAAGATAAATATTATTTCAATTGTATATATATCTCAAATGTGAGAAATCTAATTATGTTTTTTTTTTAAATAACACATTGTAAATGAAAAAAAGTATGATTATAATTTATTCATAACATGTAAATAAATACCTCATGCCATTGTTCATTTTACCCTATTTATTTATTTTTTTAATAATGTCTAAGCATCATGACTGATAACAGCTAACATATTTAAGTGTACATAACCTCCTCCTTCATACACATAAACACATATATACCACATACACACATACACCATATAAATGATAACAATGAATATTGTACATACATAAAGAAACATTATCTATTACTTACCCCATAATCAGCTACTTGTTTTTTTGTCAGCGCAAAAGTTATTAAAAAATGTGCACTTGAAATATTTTCAACTTTCATTCCATATACACAACAACAACTACCAACCAAACAACCACCCTATTCCACAAACCCACTCACACAGGACAAACGGGACATGATGATTTCAACATTTACGGCAGACACAAAAAACTCTCGGACGAGGAGGCGCGCAAGGCTGCCATACAATTGCAAGAGATCCTGAATATGTTGCCTAATGGCAAAACCGAATATACCGCCTCAAAGACGGTCTCCCTCGATACAACCGCACCAAGTGGCAGCGCCGATATAAACCCTGAAATACACCATCACGGACTACCTACGCATCTGGGACCACTTGAATCACTATCACACACTGAGTCCATTACCGCTGCATATGGGGCGCCACCAAACGATAATCCCTCCAACTTGTATCATCAGATGGCCAAGAAACAACGCGCCGAAGAGATCTATATTCAAAAGCATCCGAATGAGGGCTATGACTATGAACCACCACAAAATGAAGTGAATACGGGTTACAAATATGACAACTACCATGCATCGGGTTCTAATAATGCTCTGCAGGATCTGACACCGATTATAGCTGCGCTGGAGGTGGCCAAACAGAAGGGTCCGGCTGTCAATCGGCCCATCAGCACGCAGTATGCAATCGAGAAAAATGTTTACAAAATTCCAACAGAACAATTCAAACACCTTTCGCCTGTTATACAAAAATCCAAATACACCTACTTTGATCCGGCACAAAGCAAGGCAGATAGTGTGGGACAGGGTCTTGTGCCGCCGTACTCACCCGGATATGGTTCAGCCAATGGACCTATTTATAATAATGCGCCCATATATAATCGACCCGTTTATGGTGGCTCTAACAAGGTGCGGCGTCACATCGAGTATCCGTCACAGAAGCGACTTAAACGCAAAGCAATTGGGCCGTTGTTCACAATGCAGGACTATCAGGCACATGATCCGATGTTGTTCAATCGTTTGTACAGTCTATGAAGTTCACAGGACCGGATGATTTTGCAACGCTGACCGTGTGGCATTTTGTAGTTTTCTAAGTCATTACCAAGTGTTTGCATTTTTTTGTGATTTGCAACCATGGTGCACCATTCATCAATTAATTTATTTATTTCACGTAGTCATAGCTGTGTTTTTATATAAGTATTTAAGTAAAATATTGACGATTGAAATTCCGAAATGTATTTTTGTTTTTACCGATATCATTATGAGGTTTTTTCTTGTTATGTTTTCATGAAGTTAATTTGAAAGACAGAGACCAGAATTTAACATAGGATTTTTATTTATTTATTTTATCGTTTTTTTTTTATAAAGTGCATGATAAATACTATGGGTTGATATTCTTACTGCAATATTTAGTCGGCTATAAGAAGAAATCTAAAGTTTATTTTAACCAAAGAATGAAAAACAAAGAAATACAACATATCCCTAGTAGAAGTTGTACTGGGGTAATAATCGGAAACTGATCATGGTGTTTTTACCTTGCCATAACCTGACCAATTACATTAGACATTGGACATGTTCAGGGTATTTATTGCCAGGGTAAATTTCTACTAGGGATATATAATTTAAAAGATTTTTGCAAATACTGTTGATGACTATTTGAAATCTATAATTTTGAATTCAAACAAGAGTACTGCACTTAACAAATTCAAGTTTCAAAACAAAAATCTGAACCGTCTGCATTTAACAAAGTGCGAATAAAAATGAGAAACTTTCTTAACACTTCTTAGTTGGGATATTATATCTATTATACAGCACATTATCAGTATATGTATTTTGATATGGTTCAAATTCCACAAATAGTATTATGGATATTTATTATATATATATAAAGTATAGTCTCTTGCAAGCTTCAATATAACGAATGCCTTCATTTGTATCCTCCTAAAAGGTTCTAAATTAACTTTGATGCATCCATAGAAGAAGTAAGTGAACACACTATTTAGCTGCTCAATAGTATAATAGTTCATATTCTATAAAATAGTACAAGAATTATACAAAATCGAATATCAAATATTTTAAATAATTTATAATTTCTTACAGAGGTCTACTATCAATAGAGCAACAATCAGCCGTAGCATTTACTAGGATACTATTGGAACTTGTTACTATTGAACTCTGGTAATTGGAAACAAAACACAAAATTGGATTCTAGAATTATAAGACATTGTTAATGTAAAATACTCAGAGACACAAGGGTGCCTTGAAGCTGGTAACAAATTTGTAAATTATATATAGTATATTAATTTAATACAATTTGTTGCACTATAAATCAAATACACAATAATATCTCAAATCATTTACGAAATTTCCTCTATATTGTGGTAATTTTAAGTATTTATTCATTAAATAAAATACATTATATATCGAAAATATAATAAAATTTCATTTTATAATACATATATACCTTATATTAGTTTTTCTTCGCCTAAATATATGCAATGATTTTTTATGTCGAATAATTTTCAAGCAGGGATTCTTAACTAAATGGTTTTATAAATTTTTAAAATGTTTGACACATTTTAAATAAAACTCAAAATATTAATCAGTTGAAATAAAATTTGATTCATAAATTATAATATTCAAAAAATATCTTTAGATAACAAATTCGAATCTACATGAGCACAAAAAAAACCCAGAGACATGTTTTGGCACAGTCGAGGTAATTTGAACATTATTTGACATATTTTAAACAGACAAAGGCGAAGTTTGTATCAAAATCTGCCCGTTCCCCAAATATGGCGTATAACTGCCATACAAATTTACAAACTGTGTATAGCATTCCCAAAATATTCTATTTATCTGTGCGTTTGCCGGAAATATGGCCGAAATATTCCAGAAAAATACCAAAAGTTTTGTCTCGGGAATTTAATACTTTTTATTTAATTTGAAATTAAATAGGCAAGTAATTTTTTTTTTTGTTTGAAATATTACGTTTTGTATTACAAAAGTATTTAAATGAAATTTAAATAAATTTTCTTACCTCACTTTTTTCTTAGTGTTCTTTAGTTAATTAAATATACGGATATGATCCAGCTTTCCATAGAATTACGAAGTATTTGCATGGACTTTTGCATGGAACGATTGAACTCAATTTGGTCATTAATTTGAAACACCCAGATAGACCGATATTGAAAACATTTCGCATCTGTTAATTCGTGTTTGACCCAAATAATGAATTTATTCTTCTAAGTGCATTTTTTTTAGAATTTCATAGACTTTTCGACAATTCGTCAATCCGGCCGCAGCGGCTTAGTTTCGATTACTAGTACCAAAGTCACTCGATTCTAACCACTCCTGTTGGAAAATCCAGAAAAAACTGTGTCTTGCACAATATATTATTTGATCAGCGTTACGTTCGCTGAAATCACGACTACAGGAAAATCAGAGGAGGTAGAATAATGAAACTCAGAAATTAGATTACTTGTACGCCTAGGCAGGCAGTCGGGTATTAAAAATGACCTTGGCATTTTCAGGAATATTTCGGGCATTTTTTCGGAAAACACACAGATAATTGGCAGATTTGAGAACGGGCAGAAACTAGACAGCTTGTGATACAAACTCCGCCATTGTCAGTTTGAATTACGACGACAAAATTTTGTTAAACTGCTCCGCAAGACAACTGCGGTACGCGAGACAAAATTTCTGTAATTTTTATGGAATATATCGGGGATATTTTCGACAAACATACAGATAAATGAAAGAGTACAGCATGTTGTAAAATGTTGTGTAATTTTAATAGCAGATTCACGCCATATTTGGGGAATATATCTGGGATATTTTCGACAAACATACAGATAAATGAAATATTTTGGGAAGAGTACAGCAGGTTGTAAAATGTTGTGTAATTTTAATAGCAGATGCACGCCATATTTGGGGAACGGGCAGAAAACAGACAGGTTTTGCTACAAACTCCGCCTTTGTCTGTTTGAAATATCTCGAGGAAATGTTTCTGAACTGCCTCGACCCCGCCAAAAATGTTGTCTGTGGTTCTACCCACCCGAGACAAAATTGATGACATTTTTCAGGAATATTACGGGCATATTTCCGGAAAACGCACAGCTAAACGGAATACCTTGTGAAGTGTATAGCAGGTTGTAAGACTTGAACAAACAGCTTTTGATACAAACTCCGCCATTGTCTGTTTGAATGTCGAGAAAATGTTTCTGAACTGCCTCGACCCTGCCCCATTTTTCTGGAATATTTCGGGCACATTTCCGGCAAATACACAGATATATATAATATTTTGGGAAGTGTGTAGCAGTTTGTAAATTTTTGTGGATTTTTTTATGGCTGATTCACGCCATATTGTGGGAACGGGCATCAAACAGACAGCTTTTCATATAAATTCCACCTTCGTCTGTTTGAAATATGTCAAAAAAAAATGCATCAAAACAACCTCGACCCTGTGTCTGGGGACCCGAGACAAAATTGTTGGAATTTTCTGGAATATTTCCGGCAAACGCACAGATAAATGGAACATTTTGGGAAGTGTATAGCAGGTTGTAAAATTTTGTAGAATTTTAATAGCAGATTCACGGCATATTTTGGGAACTGACAAAAAACCGACAGCTTTTGAAACAAAATCCACTTTTGTCTCTTTGAAATATGTCGAGAAAATGTTTCTGAATTGCCTCGACCCTGCCAAAAATTTTGTCTGGGCAATAAATCAAATTATCTACTAGAATATTTCGTATTTTAAGCTCTAAAATAATTTACATATATTTCACTAAAAATATAACCATTCCTTCAAATAATAAATTAATAAAAAAAAAACTCATATTAAGAACAGTTTTCTATTTTCCGAATGTAGTAACTGAGATTTTGGAATTTTCAGATAGTGCAAATTACAAACAAAACCTAACTGTATTAAAGTTAATAAGTATTACAAATATTTTAGTTTGAGAAACACTAAATCTAAGCCTAAAAGTAAACTCACTAAAAGTAAAACTTGGCAACGCTTTTTATTGAACGAAAACGAACATATGTAACTCTCTTCTTACAGGTTCATGCGATGATTTCAAAAATGATATCAATGATTTGTTTAAATTAATTTATGACAAATTTAAAATAAAATAGCAAAAATACTCCGCGCTTTTCTTGTACGGCAACCACTTAATAATAGCCAAATGAAATGTCGTGCAGTGGTTGTGAATTGCCCTGCGGTAGGGCATAGTCGCGCGCGAGCTGATCCAATAAACTGCCGCCGCCACCGCCGCTTCTGCCCTGCGACTGTGGCTGATAACGCGGCTGCTGGTGCTGCGGCTGTTGGTGCTGCTGCTGCTGTTGTGGCTGCTGCACTGGACGTGATGCAGACGAGGGACCAAAGTGTACAGGCTCTAAAATGGGACGACCGCCGGAGGCAGGCGAAAGAAAACCTTGAGCACGTGCGCTTGAGGGCGCAGGTGCTACTGGTGCCGGTGCGTAAACAGGACGTGAGATGCGCACATTTGATGGACCCTCACCAAAGGACTGTGTAAAAGAAAAGAAATGCGAGAAACAGAAATTACGGCGCATGTACGATTGAAAAACACTTGAGTTATACTTGAGATTGTGAGTAATCAGGTTCGGGACGTGGTTGATGTTGCAGCGGCGAATATACTACATCGGTGGTGCGTTGAGCGCCGCCAATCTGCAGTCTGGGTGGCACCGGTGCGGAAGACTGATGCTGCGGCACATACTGCTGTCTGCGTGGTGGCTCTGGCTCCTGTTCCTCCTCCTCATACTGCACATACTGCGGTTGTGGTTGCGGCTGTGGGCGTGGCGGCGGTGGTGGTGGTGGACGCGATTGTTGCTGGTGCTGTGGACGCTGTATGCGCTTTAATGAAAAATTGAAAAATATAACATCAAATTTTTCTAAAGTTAAAATAAAATTATTTACATATGGCCTCTGTGGTCTCGGTGGTTCATCCTCGTAGTCCGGCTCCTCCTTTGCGGTTTCATCGACTAGGGTGGGTGGCGCGACAGTTATGCCTTCGCCCGAAGGTTGGAAACCGTATTTATTGGCACCATACTCAACCACACGCACTTTTCCTGTTTCGTCCACATAGCCGTATTTTCCCTTTACCTCACCGGTGGCGAGTTTGGTTTCGATTTTGAAGGATCCATCGGCACCCTCATAGCCATACGTATAGGAACCATCTTCGTTATGTCTATGTGGAAAGAAACAGCAATTTATATATTGAACTATTTTAAAATGTAGGCGTTTTTTTTTTTAATTACTTGTTGATTTGCTTGAGAATTGCCACTGGTGCCGCCCTGGTTACTTCCGCTTGAGAACTGGGACGCAGTCTTATGGGTGCAGAACGTGGTACGTTCTCCTGGTAGTCTTGATAGTCTTGAGCAATAGCCGAGGCACAGAGCAATGTTGCCAGAAATACCCTTTGCAACTAAAAGTTTATATAATAAAAATAATTTGACAATTAACTGATTAAAATATATAGTTGTAGCAAAATATTAAAATTTTTAGTGAGAATTGTAATTTTAAATTTATTTTAGAGAAAATTGGAATTTTTTAGTTAAAATTGTTTTTTTTTTTTTTAATTGGAATTTTTAGTGAAAATCTGAATTTTTAGTGATAAATTTGATTTTTTAGTGAAAATTTGAATTTTTAGTGAAAATTTGAATTTGTAGTGAACATTTTGAATGAAAATTGGAATTTTGAGTGATAATTGTAATTTTTAGTGAAAAAATTAACTTTTTTGTGAAATATGCCATTTTGAGTGGAAATTGGGTATTTTTTTAGTGGAAATTTATATATTGGGTGTAAATATATTTTAGATATTTTAATAAAAAATTTCAAATTTTAATGAACAATTTGAGTTTTTAGTGAAATTTTGAACGGAAATTTGTATTTTGTGTGCAGATTGGATTATTTTTGTGCAAATTTTGAATTTGGAGAAGAAATTGAAATTTTTAGTGAAAAATGTGTATGGAAATTTTAATTTTGAGTGAAAACTGGAATTTTGAGTGTGAATTGGAATTTTAAGTAATAATTAGAATTGTAAGCAAACATTGAATTTATTTTTTTTGTGAAAAAATTGTAATTTTTTATTAAATTATGAAATTTCGTGTGAAAAAATTGAGAATTTAGTGATATGTGGCATTTTGAGTGGAAATTGGGATTTTGAGAGGAAATTTGAATTTGAGTGCAAATTGGAATTTAATTTAAAAATTTGAATTTTTTGTGGAAATTTGAATTTTGAGTGAAATTGGAATAATTAATGAACATTTTGAGTGAAAAGTTACATTTTGAGTGAAAACTAGAAATTGAGTGAACATTGGAATTTCGAGTTAACATTGGAATTTTGAGTGATAATTGGAATTTGTAGTGAAAATTTTTGATTTTTTTGTGGAATATGGGGATTTTTTGTGAAAATTTATATTTTGAGTGAAATTGGGTATTTTAGAAAAAATTGGAAATTATAATGAAAATTTTGAGTTTTTAGTGAAAAAATGAATTTGAGTGGAAATTTGGATTTTCAGTGGAAATTTCAATTTGAGTGCAAATTGGAATTTATTTTAAAAATTTGAATTTTTTGTGGAAATTTGAATTTTGTGTGGAAATTTGAATTTTGAGTGAAATTGGAATATTTAATGAACATTTTGAGTGAAATGTTACATTTTGAGTGAAAACTATAAATTGAGTGAAAATTGTAATTTTGAGTGATAATTGGAATTTGTAGTGAAAAATTTTGATTTTTTTTGTGGAATATGCGCTTTGAGTGGAAATGGGGATTTTTTGTGAAAATTTATATTTTGAGTGGAAATTGGATATTTTAGAAAAAATTGGAAATTATAATGAAAAATTTGAGTTTTTAGTGAAAAAATGAATTTGAGTGGAAATTTGTATTTTGAGTGGAAATTTCAATTTGAGTGCAAATTGGAATTTTATTTAAAAATTTGAATTTTCTATGGAAATTTGAATTTTGAGTGAAATTGGAATATTTAATGAACAATTTTAGTGGAAATTTGAATGAAAAGTTGAATTTTGAATGAAAACTGGAATATTGGGTGAAAATTGGAATTTTTAGTGAAAAATTTGAGTTTTTTGTAAATCAAAATTCATATATCCGCTTATTTTCACTAAAAACTAAAATTTTTCATTAAAATTTCCAATTTTCTCTAAAATATCCAATTTCTACACAAAATATAATTTTCCACTTTAAATTCCAATTTCCGCACATAATACCATATTCCACGAAAAAATTAAATTTTGAGAGAAAAATTTAATTTTGAGTGAAATTTTTGTGAATGTTTGTAAAAATTTTAATTTTTAGCGAAAATTAAAATTGTTTTTTTAGTGGAAATTGGAATTTTTAATGACAATTTCAGTAAAAATTAAAATATTTAGCGACATTTTAATTTTTAGTGAATCTATTGTTAAAAAATATGAGTAGAATTTTGTGTTTTGAGTGAAAATAGTGAAAATTGTAAAAATGAAAGTTAGTCAAAATTGAAATTTTTAACGATTATTGACATTTTTAATGTAAAGAAAAATATGTTTCTGAATATGAAGTTTTATTTAAAAAAAAAATTCAAATCGTTTCAAAAATTAGGAATCGCAATAGATCCAAATTCGAGATGAGATTCGAAATTAATGTTGATATTGTCCTATAAAGTCGAGACGAGATTTGAATCATTTTCCAGAAAGAGACATGAACGATTTGGTAATGTACACCCTTTAAAATCGATTGTTATATAAAATTTGTAAGAAATCGAATCGAAAACTGAAACATGATAAATGTATTTTAAATAAATTTTTGTAGTTGCAAGAATGTGTATGATGATGGGTAGTATGATAAATATTAATGACTAGCTGGACCCTTGCACCACTCGTGCCAAGATTTTGTGAATTCAAAGATATGGAGTGAGGGCCCGTGCTTCGTTGTGGAAGTTTTTATGGGTTTTATAAATGTAATAACCAAATAATAATTCTCCGCCAAAAAAAACTATTCTCAAAGACAATTCTTTCTCAGACTGCGCTTCCCCGTAGAATATTTCGCCCTAGATTTCTTTCCAGTTGAAATCTTCCCCGTAAAATTCTTCCCCATAGAACGCTTTCCTGTAGAATTCTTCCCGGTAGAATTGTTCCCGGTAGAATTCTTTCCCGTAGAAATCTTCCCAGTAGAGTTTTTCACTGTAGAAATTTTAGTGTGGTGAGTTTTAATGTGGTGAGTTTCAGTGTGGTGAGTTAAGGTGAGATGAATTTTGGTGTGGTGAGTTTTAGTGTGGTAAGTTTTAGTGTGGTGAGTTTCAGTGTGGTGAATTTTATTGTGGTGAGTTTCAGTGTGGTGAACTTTATTGTGATGAGTTTTAGTGTGGTGAGTTTTAGTGTGGTGAGTTTTAGTGTGGTGAATTTTAGTGTGGTGAGTTTCATTGTGGTGAGTTTTAATGTGTTGTTTTTGGGTTTTTTTTTGTTTTTGTATTTGGATTTTTTGTTTCATCTTTTTAGCTTGTGTATGTTCTGAGTTATGTCGTTTGGAATGTTTAGGTTGTATGGGAGGTACCACGCCCCTTTGTCCAATCGCGCCCATATATAGCCTATGACACCCTCCGGACTCCATAGTATCCTGTTACAAAATTTCAGTTAAATCGGTGTAGTGGTTTAGACGTGATGCTGGAACAAACAGACGGACAGACCGACAGACTGGCAGACGGACCAAGAGTTTTATATATATAGATGGTATGTATCAGAAAGATGAAGTATTTAATATAGTTTTAAATATCCCGAATGGCAGAAAACTATTCTTAATTAACGCACCTATTGGAACAAAACATTTAATTTTAATTTTTAACTCAAAAAGAAAATAAATTATAAAATGAAATTGTAAATTATAAAATATAAAAATAAAACTTAATAGATTTAGCAGCTCTAATAAAAATGAAAAAAATGAAGCCTTTTAAGTGTTAAACCACAATTTGTAGTTTATAAAATGATTTAATAACTCTTTCATCACTTCAGTCAATGTTGAATGTACCAACCAACCAACCACCATTGAGTCTTCATTTTTATTTTCCGCTTTTTGTTTTCAAATAGTTTTCCATTGTGTGGTATTTTTGAAATGCGTTCGTTTATTACATTAACCACGCAATGGCAGGCAGCGCGGGTCTATGGCCCTCATCTAATTAATTAGTGTGCAATTAATTATGTCTAATGTTAATTTTTAAATAAAATGCAGCATAATGCACTCGATATCGTTTGCAGCTCAACGTCTCAACCAGAAGTAAACATGTTCCAATTGAATGCAATCAACAACAAATAATCCAGCGATCTTTTATATTTTGAAGCCAACTTTTTTGTTCCCACACACGCCGATGCGGTAAACAAGCCAACAGAGCAACAACAAAAAACAAATGAGGAAATTTTATTAGTTAACAATGTTTTTTTTTTTTTTAACCGCGCGGTTTTGTGTTTTTGTGGTTTCAGTTGAGGCTTCGCCGTATGGTAGTTAATGCAACGCGGTTGAATTCATTGACAATTTCAGTTGCAAATAATTGATTATGCAGTGTTCGTCAAACATTTCTATGTCATGTAATAAATCATGTGTTTAAGCAACAAAACCATTAAATAATATAACTATGATTATTATTCAAAGAATTATAATACACTTGAGTTTCTCAAATGAATACCTCCCCCAAGGTTCAATTTTTCAGTGCAAGTTTAAACTTAGTTTGAACTGTACCACATTTTTAAAACGACAATGTTTTCTAAACAAAATGGCACTTGAGTTTCTCAAATGAATACCTCCCCCAAGGTTCAATTTTTCAGTGCAAGTTTAAACCTAGTTTGAATTGTACCACATTTTTAAAACGGCTATGGTTTCTAATCAAAATGGCCGAATGACTTTAAATTTTACAGACAAATAAACAATTAGTAATCAATTAATTTGACATTTCAAATATATGTTGACTATAGACAAAATTACATTAAATTTAAAACTCAGTATAATTGGAAAATTTGATTGAAAAACTGAACCTAAAATGAATAACAAAAAAATAATGGAAATGACACCAATATAAATACGAAAAGGTGGAGTTCTTTAGACAATTATATAAATAACTTATTTAATGCCATATTAAATTGTTGGCTTTTCATGGTCAACATGTTAGACAGCTTAACTTTATATTTTTAAACATTGACACCAATAATCAGAAATTATGCGATTTTCTTTTAATTGTATTTTTTTGAAATATACAGAAATACGTGGACAAAAGTCCGGTTATAGATTTCTTGTTATAGTACACCATAAAAAATACGGTATTAAACATAGTTTAAAATAATTTCATTTGTATTGGTTTTACTTCCAACTATACATAGTGCTTTCATTATTCTGACTACATTTTGTTTTTATTTTTACTTCAACAAAGATTATTTCATGTCCATCTCATCGATTCATATGTTCAACATATTACGGTCAATTTTAATCATATCGTCGGTGATACGGCAAACCGCCTATCTACAATTGCGAATACCACTTACAAAATGAATTTTATAGAAGAAAGAAAACTGTTTTTAATCACAATTAGAGATGGGCGCATGTCGTGCTTTTTTCGTGTCACGTCTGAGTTCGTGCGTGCTAGTTGTTGTCGTGCCCGTGCCTCTAAAATCAGGCACGCGCCCATTAAAGATTTTTTTTTTGTTTCAACACCAATTTAAAAAAAGCCTCTACTTCAGTTTAAACCAGTTGGGAAGGTTAGATCACATGGGAAATTTTAAATTTGGTGTTATTATGATACTTAGGATTATTAAAATTATAGTCGGTCTAAGCCGACTTTAAATACCCTACACATATGTGTGGTTACCATTCAAAGTGGTATATTGGTCACCAGGGTATACGAATCCTGAAAATAATTACAAACTTTCAATCGGTGAAGAATTTCCATTCATTTGATACCCATATTTACAATTGGGTAGGTACACCGAATTGCGATTTTTTTTGGAATCACAAGTCGTATCGGCGGAAAACATTATTTTGATGTATTTGAGCATGATTTCAATATATATTTGACCAACAAAATTTACCTAAACACGTATACAGTATAATTGGTCTGTAGATGTAAATTTAATATGAGGTATTTTTGAATATAAATGGTCAGATCACAGGTCACAATCGACCGATCTCGCCAATCGCACATACAGCGTAGGTATGCAAGTAATCTAAATTATAAGTTTCATTTATCTAACTCTTCAATTGTTTAAGTAGTAGGGATTTCAACAGACAGACGTGTCTGGGTGGTCTGGTGTACCAAACTGAATATACCCTTTCACTCTTAGTGTAGGGTATAAACACGTTTTCTTTGCGGTCCCCACAGGTTCCGATTCCGGAGAGGTTTCGATTCAGAATTGAGAATCATTTATAATAAGGGACCGTAAAAAACCGGTACTGGAACCAATTAACAAAAAGGTTTGGAACCGAAATCGGAACCATATAACTTTTTGGTTGAAACCGGAATCGGAACCGCTATTTTTAAAATCTTGTAACTGGAATGATATTCCAAGGGTTTTATTCCTACTCCGGGCCGGTAAAGAACAGAAATTGTAACCGGAACCGCTATTAAAAATGTGTGGTACCAGAATCGGAACCCATATAACTTTTTGGTTGAAAACGCAATCGGAACAGCTATTTTAAAAATCTAAAAACCAGAGCCGAAACCGATATAATGTAGTTTTCACGTTTTGCATAGTTTTTCATGTGATTCCATTTTTTTTTTTCGTGTTTTTCAGTGCTTCTTCGTGTCTTTCTATATCCCGTGTTTTAACGTGCGTGCCTTTAAATTTATTTATCGAGCTCGTGCTCATGCGTGTCACCAATCGTCGTGACCGTGCGTGTCCGTGCCATCAAAAACAGCCACGCGCCCATCTCTAATCTCAATTCTACACTTACTTCATTCAAAATTAAGTATGTCATAACTTATAATGCACCCAGAAAAAAATTCCCTCAAATCACATTAAAATTGGTAAATAGGAAAAATATTGATTTAATAGTATAAAAAAAATAAATCTTTTCATATAATCTCAATGGCAATGTCATGGTATTTCTAGTATTTAATGGTATTTTCCGATTAAAATAATAATTTATCCTATTGTCTATTTTTAATAGTAAAAAACTATTATTTATATAGTATTTTTTTCTGGGTGTGACATTTATCTAATTTATCCGATCAACACATCATTTTAAACCGGATTACAAGACAAAATTAGGAATAATTTTCACATGTAGTTAGGAGGTTTTGCAGTATCGTCGACGATATACATAACATCGTATAATTCCCTTCTTTACCATTCTACACGCTAAGAAAAATTGTCCTGGAGGTTAATCTTTTTGGTATTAATTTCATAATTTATGGTTATGTATTTCTTTGTTCCCTTTCCTATTAGAACTTTATTGTATTAGTGTTTGACAGGCTCATGTTTAGCTTATGTCTAGAATAAAATTCAATAATGAGTGCTCTATCATGTTGAATGCCTTCTAGGTTTGGTGCTACTACCAATACTGTATATTGCGAATTTTGCCTATAACATATATTTCTTCGAATAAATAACACCGAACTATGATTTCATTTGCGAAATTTTTATTTTACATTCAAAAATAAAATAAATACAAGGAACATATTGATTGTTAATGTGTTGAAAGTATTATTAATTATGAAAGTTATGAAAGGGTTTGCAATCTCTGAAAATAACTGTACATTTTTATTTTCATTTGAGTACCCATTTGTACACTAAGAAAAAAGTGACGTAATAAAATTAAATAAAATTTATTTAAATTTGATTTAAATACTTTTGTAATAAAAAACGTAATACTCCATACTAAAAATATTACGCGCGTATTTAATTTCACAATAAATAAAAAAGTATTCAATTTTATTAAAAATTTCTAAAAAAAAGTAAAATAAAATAATAATTTTATCTGCTCCTAATCTTCTTTATATGAAATAAATAGTTTTTATAATACCAGTTTACATATTTATGATGTTGTGATTAAATTCAAATGTTATAACCTTAATAAAAAGTGTTAAAAAGTATTTACTTCAAATTTTATTACATACGTAATAAATTTTAATAAAAAGTATTTATTTCAAATTTTATTACGTACGTAATAAATTCGAATAAAAAGTATTTTAATCAAGTATTTAAATTTATTACTTTTTTATTTAATTTTATTACTTTTTTCCCTCAGTGTACAACGACAAATATCAATATCCTTCTAGATAAGTTCATTTATATCGAAATGAATTATCATTTTTAATTACCAAATGAATTTATTTGAAAACGAAAGTCATATGAAAATCGATCGAAAACTGTAAAATTACGCTTTATATTCGAAATTCCTAAAATGTACATTTGGTTTATGATGAAAAATGAGTAAACAAAAATGTACATTTCCCATAAACGCATTGTTTTAGGATCATGCTCAGAAAATGATCAATTTAACATAATAGAAAAAATTCTACTAAGGCTTTTTATACCCTACACTAAGAGTGAAAGGGTATATTCAGTTTGGTACGCCGTTTGTAACACCCAGTAGGAAGCATCTCCGGTATGGAAAAGTATATATGACCCCCTGAGTCGATAAATGAATCTCCTAATTTAAATTACTTACATATCTACGCTATCTGTCAGTAAAATGGGCATGATCAGTCTATTGTGACCTGTAAACCGACCACTTAAGTTCAAATACCTCATATAAAATATTCATCTACTGCTGAATTTTACTGTTTACGTGCATATGTAAACTTTTTTTGTCAAATATATATTGGCTTCATGCTCAAATGCATGAAAATTATGTTTTACCGCAAAACGACTTGTATTTAAAAAATAATCGAAATTCGGTACACCTACCCATTTGTAAATATGGGTTTCATATGAATGGAAATTCTTCAGCGATTGAATGTTTGTAGTTATTTTCAGGATTCGTATACCCTGGTGACCTATATATCACTTTGAATTTTAACCACACATATGTGAAGGGTATTTATAGTCGGATTAGACAGACTTTAATTTTGATAATCCTAACTATCATAATAACACATACTTTAAAATTTCCCATGTGATCTAACCTTCCCAACTTGTTTTTAATTACTACTGCATTACTTAAAACTTTAAGTTAAGTTAAAACTTAAGTTAAAAACTATTTCTAAATTTTACAGCTAAAAAAAGTTTGTGTTCGCCTGTGCATAAATTAAGCACAAGAATTCGGACAGTGTGTTGCATTGCATGAGTTCAGTTATATAGAAATATCGATAATAATTTGAAAACCTTTCACTTGTGGGACTATTCTGTGCTAGTGGTCGACCGTCTGGTCGTACGTCTATGTAGTCATTGCGATCAAGATACAGCCTTGGAATAATTCGGTATAGTATGTGCTATGTGTTGCAGTAAAGTATGGCAAGACCTGAATTCAGTCAGCGCCGCCAGACGATAGGTTCCGTGGTAACAGCTCAATCATGGCAGATACAGGCTACTCGTACAAATTCAATCCATATAGTATCGATTTTTAGCCAAACTAGTGATCATGCACAAAATATATCTTAGCCAACATTAGCATAGCATTTAAAATGGTTTTAATTGGTATTTTTTTTTTGTATAGATTGCATTGCAGTGTTCTCAAAACTTGAAATCCAAGACCTAAATAAATTTAGGTAATTAATGATATTTGCAAACAAAAAATAATGTAATATATTGAGTATTTTATAATTTTATTATTTTTATTATTTATAGAATAATGTTGATTATATTTATAAGATTTTCAATTACTTTTGCATTAATCCTATATCAGACGATTGTCACTAATTGTTGCGTCAATCCGGTTTTCCAGGCAAGGAAAACTGTAACTTGGTCATGCGCTAAATTATGCAGATTCGTTGAATTAACGGTTTTGCAGACTTAGTACATAATAAAAATGACTTTATGCTTGAATAAATAATTATATTCTTTGCGTCAATCATAATTTCGCAATATGCAATTAAAATTCTTGTATTAAAACTAAATCACAATGAGGCGTTCGGTCGGTCGTGCGTTGACAAATAAAGTAAAAACAAAGCATTTATATGAAACAAAACAGAAACCGACTTCAAGCTTTTTATCGTAAATAATAAAAAAATATCGTAACGCCGTAGGCAACGCCAGAGTAGAGTTACTTTCTAGTCAGTCGTGCGTTTGACATTTAAAATTATTTGTTTATGTTAAATTGTTAAATATTAATAAAATTTTTGGCTTTTGTGAACTAACGCGTATTGTGTCTTCCAATCAGACGTCGGTAAAAATATAAAAAATTATAACCATTGACATTTGAAACAAGAGTGGATTTCAGTGCAATGCAACGCATGAAGCGACATTTCGTTTTATAAAGTTACACTGGAGCGTTGTGAAAATTTATTATCGTAAAGCTTGTGCAAAAGGAACAAAAGTCAATCAAAGCACGACCGACTGAACGCCGCTTTGTGATTTAGCCTTTATATAGACAGACATAATATTATTTTGCAATACATACAAGCATGTATATGTTTTATAAACTATTGTGCTCATTAAAATATATTTTAAAATATGTAAATTTATATTTATGATTGCAGCAAACATTTGTTAGTGTTTTTTGCATAGTTCAACATCCATATTCTCGAGAACTACTCAAACTTTTAATACGCCCTTGTATCAATATTTATAATAAAACTTTATTAAACTAATTATATATGTTATTGTATCAATTATTTAACATACCACACGCATTTTAAATATATTTTTTTTAGAATCACTTCCTAATCACTTTGTAACGGCTTTGATTGTTTGACTTTTAACCTCTTTTGAACACATTCACTAATCTTAAGGTGAAATTCCTTTGTTTGAGTTGATCTTTTGTTGCTCGATCGAAGCCACCCACAAAGCTTTACACTTGATTCCAGTAGTAAGCAATAAGCTTTGTTTGATGTCTCTTTCGATTGTGTCCTGTCCTGTTCTATGCGGTTCCGTTCCGTTCGGTTCGGTTTAGCCTTGCTTAAATGCACGTTTTGAACTGAACCGCTACAAAGTCGTTTGGACCTTTTTATACGGCGTACTTCGGACACCAAACAAAGTTGGAGGCTTTTAAACAACCTTTACGTTTCTTTTCGGAATGTTACCGCCATCACCAACACTACTATTTCACCATTAAACAACACCAACCACCCCCCTGACCAACGTATTTAGAAATCTAGCGGCAAAAAAAGGTTTTCTTCGTACTGAAAAATTCTCTTTGGCATCGTGGTGAACGATCGAATGAGTGTCTTTGAGATGGAGAGTAATAAATGTTTGTTTTTTGAGCGAATTCACCATCAATCATTATTTTGCGCTATTGAGCATTAAGAGCGAAACAGCTTTTTATATATGCCTTTAAAAGCTTTTTATTGCACGCTCTCCTCTAAATGCTGTTATTGATATAGAAAAATTTTCAATTTCTATATTTTGCTTACATTAATATTTTATGTCGTTTTAATAAAATATTATTTGTTTTAATTAATCTTAATATTTAATTCAATATTATACTAATTGAATTTCAGAACATGTCACAGACATGATTTATATTAGACACACTTTACCTAATTTTCCAATAAATAAATTATAAAAATAGCATGACATTTGCTATGCATTATCACTGCTTTATGCTTCATAGTACATAATATTCTCACAAATATTATTTTTATGGCCAAAGTAATTAAATATTATGTTGACAGAAAATCAAAATATCATTGAATTAATCTTAATTCTATTCAATTAAAACCGGTAATTTGCATTATTGTCAATAACAAAGGTGGTTTACTTCCATTGAAATTTATAAAATCAAATCAACTTTAAATCACCTACAACATAACAATATGGTTCCTAGTTGTACACCCTTCAGAATGTATTGTTAATGTTGAACATATCAATGACATGCGTCATGATCTTAAGACGAAAGCATAGAATCCACACAAAAAAAGTCTCATAGTAAAATTTAAAATTAATTCGTTTATAAAATCATTTATAAAACCCAAAATAAAGCTTGTCAGATATAGATCTGTTAATCTATAACGGACTCGGATGTCTATCTTTAAGTCTGTCTGTAAGTAGAAATTATGTGATGAGTGGAATAATGTTTAGAATGAAATTATTTTCTGATCGTACTTGTCTGACTTCAAATGATCACGTTTCCATATCAAAGCAGGTTAAATTGCTATTTAAAAAGCAGGATAACTCTTACTCTTACCCTAACCTTATTTCATTTGAAATATATTTTTTTCCTTGGACATCTCATACATCAATTCTATTTAATTCGATGGTGCTAAGTTTGACTGCTTATTTAGTTTTTTTCTAATACGTAACGTTTTTGAGAAAATTGCAATAGTATATCTAAGCTGTTTTCACCCACCACATAGAATAACGAGTTGGGAAAGTTAGGTCACATGGGTAAGTTCGGTCACATGGGGCGGATTTTTATAGTCGGTCGGGCCCGACTATGGAATACCCTACACCTTTGGTAGGGATATTAACCCTTAGAATATTATTCATATATCAGAAATTTACGTCTTATATCCCCATAAATTAAAAAAATTATATAAAGTATAAAAAAACTAAAAAAAAAATTGAAAAATGTAATTGGGCGGACCACGCCTATATTTAAAATTTTGAAAGGCTAATATTTCATAGATTTTATTTTAATAATTTACGGATCAAATTTCCGCTATGAAAACCCGGGATATAATGAAAAAAAAAAGTGGGCGGATCACGCCCATTTTTGGACCACATATTTTTAGGTGAATTCTAACAATATGTTTTAAATTTTATAACTATACCTTGAATACTTTTCGAGTTATTAGTTCCGAAAGAGTTATATAAAAGTGACTTGTATGGGAGGTGGGCGTGTCCGTTGACCGATTTGGCTCATTTTCAAACTCAGTTCCTACTTTTAGATAAAATATATTGAGACGAAATTTCATCGAATTCTGATCAGTATTTCTCAAGTTATTCTGTATTCGGACAGCAAGACAGCAAGACAGCAAGACGGACAGACAGAAATACAGACAGACAGACAGACGGACATGGCTAAACGGACTCGGGTAGTGATGCTGATCAAGAATAAATATACTTTTCTATACCGGACACGCCTCCTAAGGGGCGTTACAATATATGCACAAAGTTAATATACCCTGTACCTCATAGGTGTAGGGTATAAAAAATATATTTCTGTGGAAAAATAGTTTAACAAAAAAATGTTAACGAAGTTTTTCCTTTAATTGTCAAGACTAGTTTTAATATACTAATGAATGGTAATATTCCAATACGTTTTTAAGATAATTGGATCTAAACTCGAACATTTTTGATTTTTTTTTTTTGGGAATTTTTTTGATCTGTGTTAATGGGGCAAAACACATACCAAAAAGTTAGTAACTTTTAACGTTAATTTAAACTAGGCTCTGCATAATAATAAATCATTTTTATTTATTATTAGATTCGCAATGCTAAAACTATCGTCAAAAATTAATTAAAAACAAAGTTAATATACCCTGTACCTCATAGGTGTAGGGTATAAAAATCTATATTTTCGAGTTTAGATTCAAATATCTTAAAATCATTTTGGAATAATGGTATTTATCGGTATACTGTAATTAGTCTTGACAATTGAAAGAAAAAATGCATTTAAAAAATTTTGGAAAACTGGTTTTGTACGGGACTGTATTTTATTAAGTCTAAAAAGTGTCTGAAAAGAGCCTGAAAATTCAAGAGCAAAATTCTTAAAAACGTTACGTAATAGAAAAAAACTAAGTACGCAGTCAAAATTAGCAACCACGAATTATATAGAATTGATCTATGAGATGTCCATGGCAAAAATTTTTCTCGTTTTGTTGAGTAGTGTAATTTATAACTTTTGTCATGACAAAAAGACAACGTTTTGAATCTAAATTAGATATATCAAAATTTTAAATTTGTTCAAAATTATAATTTCCTTTACATTGGTGGTTTACATTTAAATATCTTATTATAATAATTTATTAAACAATTTTATTATAAAATTTTTAACAACTTCTCGATGAGATCACAACAATATTAGTACCAATGAGGTTTGTTCCATATGTCAGATCAGATCAGTTAAAGTTAAATGGAATTTCGATGAGAATTCTTTGTAAAGGACTTTAAATGACAATTACCCTAGTCGACGCTCATCGGAATAATTTCAGTTGGCCTTTATGGTTGCATTATCATATTCTGATCGCGGACAAATGTGTAATTAGTCTAACTTTAATGATTATTGATTCATTCGGGTGTGTATATTTAAATAGGATTACAGGAAGAGCAGAAGAGTTAGATGAAATGAAACTCAAAACATGTATTATTTATATACCTATGCTTTGTGATATTAAATGTGATCAGATGACGAGATCTGTACCTCTCAAATACTCCTACCTTTAAAAATCAAAACCGATTTAAATAAAAAATGCAATTATTATATAAGTCCATAATTTTTGGTGATATCTGGAATATTTTAAAAGGTAAACACATTTAATTGTTATTTCGGAATATATATTATCCCATTTTCATATTTCCAGCTTATTGCACTTTCTTACATATTATTTTTAGAGCAAAATAAATTCCGATTCTGGAAAGGAGAGATCTACTTTTTTAAAACTGTTAATTAGGTATTCCGATGGCATATAGACTTTATGGCATGATTGACTATTTAAAATCAAAAAGAATACGCTAAATTGTTGCTGTATTCTTTACAAAATTTAAATAACACGTCTTCATGTAACTGTTGTTGTTTACATCGATCTTACTTTGTCTGTAATATTCGCTAGTATTTTTTGTTTTGCGATGTCCGTCTGGCATCGTCATCTGTTTGTTAGTGGGCATGTCTCTCTGTCTTTGATGCAATGTAACTAAGAACAAATATTCTTGATATGCAGAGTTTATATTCGTAGGTATCAAAAAAGTAACTAAGAACAATTATTCTTGAATCTGTTTAGCTGTATGCATTTCAATCCGTATACTTCTGGATTCCTTCTGAATTTTAGAAGATTTGTCTCTCCGTGTAGATGGTTTAAGAAGAATGAGTATATCAAACTGGTAATGGAATTTTATAAAATATATTTTTGAATAGTTCCACAAATAGTTTGAAACTTGGAACATTTTGTTTTTGCTTCAAATTATGGATTTTAATAATTCGCAAATTTTAAATTTTCCTTTATTTCCCTATCATAATAAAAATAACTGATACTAAATTAAATAATATGTGGTGCTCAAGTAGTCTGGTTTTTACTTGTATTATAAAGTAAAACATTAAAACTATAAAATTGAATGCTTTGGTATATGAGTAAATTAGCAATATGTATTATGTGATTTAATTTAATTTGCATTAGGAACTATAAAAAAGTAGCATTCCAGAGCAATATTAAGAAGTGAATTATCGCCTGGCTTTGCACTCCGCCTAACAACCAGGAATTGAAATAGTTTTATGTAGTTCAAGTAAACCACCTTGAAAGGTCGCCGTAACCACTTTTACTCTAACTACGCACAAATCTCAATTATTTAGATAACTTTAGAAAATTTGCGACCGCAAGAACTCGTTTGTCATTCGAATGCGTCATCGTTACGATGGGCGAGCATTGTGATTTAACCAACCGAACAGGTAACGTATTAATCAGATTAATTGAACTCTGTTTGCTGAAATGTCATACAAACCAAATTAGAATGTGTTTGCTTTATGTTCATTCAAAAATTAAAATATTATAAAATTATTTTAATAAAATTAATTTGTTGATCATTCAATTTTATTAGGAAAACAAATTTGTTATTACAAAATTAAAAAAAATAAAACTTTTTTAATATTTATATATTATACAAAAGGCGTATTTAAGATAAAAAGGTGTATTTAAAACTAAATAAAAAAAAAATTCCAATTTGCAAAGAGTTTAATCCACTGTACTATGTCATTCAATTTTTGCAAAAAAAAAACTAGTAGTGTCATTAAGAAAATCTCTATATATTATTATCGAAGTATGTATATGTTGATAGGTGTAGGTGATCAAAGAATTTTATTGGGTGTGTCGAAGATATTTTAAAACTATGAATCATGTAGAGGATAAAAACTAGCTGAAAATTAATATCCACTTTAGAAATATCACATCTATAGATATCATTTTTATAATAATATTGAAGATTTTGAAGAAAAGTACTTCAATGAAATAACAAAATTTTTTTTGCACACTAATATTAATTAAAATAACAAATATTTACTTTTTAAATCAAGTGTAATAATAATAGTTTGGCACTACAGTCCTGTATAGAACTTAGGCCGAGCTATCTCACCATTTGAGCTGTGCGTGTTATATTTGTACTCAAAGTGGTGAGATCTACAGTTTAATGCCGAATCCGAACGGTGGGAAAGAGCTTTTCGTAGGCAATTTTTACTCTCGTATGTTTGCCATTGAATGCCGAGAGGTAGCGTCGCATCGAAAAATGTTTTCTATGAAAAAGTTGTTGACAGCCGCTGGGGATCGAACCGGGGACCTATCGGCGCGTAGTCGAACGCACCAGCGACTTTTCGTTCGTAGTCTAACGTACTAACCAGACGAGCTACCGACGCTCAATATTCAGCATAGAGTCCCACATAAGTACTAGCTTTTTCAGTTACCTCGCCCCTTTTTCAGATCGTGCCCAATTTCTACGTGGCGGTTAGTATTTATATTATTCATTGTTTCCATTTTTTAACTCTACTCATAGAATCAGTAGTTTTGGATATATGGGAGGTGCCAATTACGCCTACATTTGGCAAAAAGATAAACAACAAAAGTATACAACACTGGGCCTTATCAAGACTGTGGCTATCTTAAGTACAGATATATTTTGAATTATAAATTAAATTTTGCCGAGCCAATGTTAGGCGACAAATTTCAAAAAATCACGTCTTATTTCGTCTTACATTTGAATATGAACAGTATTCATTGCACACCCTGTCCAAATTTTATGTTTCCAGGTGTAGGTGCTTGGGCTGGGCGTTGATCGATCAGTCAATCAATCAGAACTTGTTAAATATTAGGTAAAACTTAAATATTTATATTTTATTATAATGTAGCCGCGGTAGCTCAGTGGTTAGTGCATTGGACTGCGAGCCGAAAGGTCCCCGGTTCAAGCCTGGGCTGGGGCCAACAACATCTTTTCATAGAAACATTTTTTTTATACCGCGCTACCTCTCGGCAGTAAATGGCAAACCTAAGAGAGTAAAACATTGCCTATGAAAAGCTCTCACCCGCCATTCGGATTCGCCCATAAACTGTAGGTCCCACCACTTTGAGTACAAATATAACACGCACAGCTCAAAATGGTGGGAGAGCTCGGCCTAAGTTCTGTAGTGCCAAACTATTATTATTAAATATAAAACACACAACTAAAGTTAAAGACTATGATAAAATTGAAAAAACTAATTTCACTTAAAGATAGGTAAGGCTTATATCTAAACGATTTGTTTAAAATAAGTTATAATTTAAAACCCCCTAATTGCAAACATGTGATATATATAACATGAGCCTTGATTAAATTTGAAAACTTTACTTTGCGATTTATAAGTTCCCAAAAAATTATATATGGGTCATCACTCCACGTCAGAAATATCAATATTGGCACGATGTCTTCTTTAACTTAGAATAAGTTAGATATACTTTCCAATCACTGTTACGTATACGCCCCACTATTTTAAAAATCAAACATTTTTTTTAAGCCTGAAGTTTTCCCCTTCGATTAAAAAAATAAATTTGATGGAGTCTCTCATAGTTTCTAAACTATCAAGTTTTAAAGTTCAATTACCGATTTTTCTCTATACCAAATTGCTTTTGCCTCATTGCCTTAATTTATATTTTGCTTGTTATAATTTCCTACCGGAAATAGTGTGACAGAGAACCAATCTCGTATGGGGAAAAATCGGCAATTGAACTTTAAAACTTGATGGTTCAGAGAGACTTCATGGGAGACTCCATGGAAATTATTTTTTTAATCGACGGCTAAAACTCCAGGATTTCAAAAAAAAATAGTTTTTGATTTTTAAAGTCGTGGGGCGTATACGTAACAGTGATTTAAAAAATATTTTAAAATTTTCTAAATTAAATTTATTTTATTTTTATTAAATTGTTATTTTTATTTGAAAGCTTATATAAAACATTAGCTTCATAAGTTCAATAAGTTAATCTATATATAAAAAGCTCTTGGTCCGTCTGTCTGTCAGTCTGGGTGTCTGTCAATCTGTCTGTTTGTTCCAGTATCATGTCTAAACAGATTTGACTGAATTTTAGCACCAGGATACTATGGAGTCCGGAGGGTAACATAGGATTGGATCAAGGGTCGTGGCACCTCCCATACAATAACTTGGGACTTACACTAGCTAAGAAGATAAAACAAAAAACTCAAATACAAAAAATAAATTACAAAAGCAAAAAAATAAAAACAAAAGCAAAAATCAAACACAAAAACAAAAGTAGGAACTAAAGCAATAACACAAAACCAAAAGCAAAATAAAAACAAAACAAAATATGGTAATACAATTACAAAAGCAGAACCACAAAAACAAAAACACAAAATCAAAAACATTAAAGCAAAACAAAACAAAAACACAAAAGCGAAAAACACAAATACAAAAACTAAAAACAAAATCAAAAAAGGCAACAACAAAAGCAAAAACAAAAGCAGGAACTAAAGCAATAACACAAAACAAAGGCAAAATAAAAACAAAACAAAAGATGGTAATACAATTACAAAATCAGAACCGCAAAAACAAAAACCAAAAACATTAAAACAAAACAAAAACACAAAAGCAGAAACACAAATACAAAAACTAAAAACATAAGCAACACAGAAAAACAAAAGCAAAGATATAAAAAAAGCAAAAACACAAAAACAAAAGAAAAAACACAAGCAAAAAATACAAAAACCAAAGCAAAAACACAAAACAAAAACAAAGGCAACAACAAAAGCAAAAACACAAGAACAAAAGGAAAGACACAAAAATAAAAGTAAAGCAAAACACAAAATCAAAAACACAAAATTAAAAATAAAGCAAAAACAGAAAAGCAAAAACATAAAATCAAAACACAAAACACAGAAGCAAAAACACAAAATCTTTGCTCGAGTCGTGTCACGGGTCCAAATACACAAAAGGAAAACTGGAAAAATGTAAAAAGACAAAATTAAAAATAAAAGTAAAAACACAAAAACAAAACACAAAAACAAAAAAACTCTTCATGAAATTTACATAAAATTTGGAATATGTAGTAGAACCCACTAAACAAACTCAATTAGACTATCGAAAATAAATAATAAAAATATTCTTTTTCTTTAATAAAATCACTCCATATCCTTGAATTCACAAAATCTTTGCACGAGTCGTGCACGGATCCAGCTAGTTATCTAATATAGTAGTTATATGTATCAATTCTCATAACTTTGTTGTAGGTTGAGAAATCAAAAAACTAAGTACAAAGTTATTCGGTCACTATCTATCCACAAAAGGTCATCAAAATCGGAAGACTTCATGCCAAGATTGATATAAAGGGTTTTATAACAGGAACGCTACAAAAGTAGAGCGACAGGGACAGCAAACGACGCCATATTTCTTGCCGCTCTTTTGACATTTCTCTTCAGTAAGGTTTGTCATTTTATGATGGAAAGATATACGAATTCGAATTTCGGTAGTAAATTTTTATAATTTCGACTCGTTGTTGGCTCGTAAATCGTATGGCAAACCTTACTGAAGAGAAATGTCAAAAGAGCAGCAAGAGATATGGTGTCGTTTGCTGTCCCTGTCGCTCTACTTTTGTAGCGTCCCTGTTGAAAAACCCTTGAAATGAATTTTTGTAGCGCTCTTATTGAAAAACCCTTTATATGACGTGGAATGACCCATGTACTTTACATGTGTAGAGGATGTGGGTGTGTCCTCGAGGTATTGACCGATATCACTTTTAAAGAGTTTCATTTGTAACACCTAAAATTTAAGGAAACCGTTATATATTCTACCATTATACGAAAAACTAAATTCTGTGAATAGGATAATTGTTTTATATATTTTATATAAATTTTTTTTTTTTGAACAATAACTTCCTAATCTGCCGTGTCTCGGAGACCTTCGATACCTCAAAGCTTTCTCGAATAACTTCGATAAAAAAGTTCGTTCTCGATGCTTTCTCGATTCTAATTTTTAAAAATATTCGTACATTCAAATTCTTTGAAAAGATACGATATTTAAACATTTATCAAATCGATATCGCAATATTTTTCGCAGCAATCTCAAACTTTCATCATTTTTTCTTCGATATCGTTCCGATTTCGGAAAATTTTTCGTATCCAGAAAACTCCGACAGAACGTTACGATATCTAGCTACCATTTAGGTCCAATTTGACGCTCGATATCGTTACGAGAACGGGTCCGATATCGTGTGATTTCTCCATCTACTCGCAATGTCTCGTAACGATATCGATACGAATGGCATACTGGGTTCTGACAGTATAAATTAAATTTACACGTAGCTGTTAGGGTTATATGAGGTAATTGAACATAAGTAGTCGGGTCATAGGTCTCAAAGTACCCATTTTCAATATTCTTCATTTTACATTTAACTTCAGAGCATCATTGCTCTAATACGCGGATCTCAGATGATCAAAGTGTATGGTATAAATTATACTAATAATAAAAAATCCACTCTAAATTGCTAAAATTTAACACTACAATTTTATCATAAATGTACTCCTATAAAGTATCAACTATTGATTTGAATAGACACAAATGTCAAAACGCGTTGTAAAGTTTGTCAATGATACATTTTTAATAGGACCTACCGAATGCAAATTGTTTCAAATGTACTCGATGTCAGCAAATTTGGATGCACACACGACATATTTTGAAATGCAATTACATGTCACATATAGTATATCTAAAACGAATTTGTATTTAAATTGGGTGAAATTATTTTAAAATGCAAATTGAAATAGAAAAAAATAGAAAGTTCTCATCTAACGAAATACTTAAATGCAGTTAAGTGCTTTTCATAAATAACTAATGGAGATTTAAGCCAGAAGAATTTTATTTTCTGCACTGTATTTGTATTCGCTGCCGTTTATGAGACTACTCTACTAAAAGTGCTAAACGGATTGGGTTGAAGTGTGGTAGGTGGTTTGCGGTAGGTAGACTTTGTACAGCTTAACATAGAACAAGTTTCACTTTTGTTGCTATTGTTTCGTGGTGGCGCAGCACCAGCTGCTGTATTTGCGCTTAACTCGATTAACTTGCTTTGCTAATGTGGCCCAAACGTTGCAATTGCTCGTGCAGCCAACCAATCAATCGACCAACACCCATGCTGAACCTGGCCAACACCATTGTAGTGCATATTATTTGAAAGTGTTTTGGTTGCATAAATGCACCAAATTCCAGAGTAGTGCAGAGTAGAGCAGAGTAGAGCAGAGCAGAACAGAGCCGCACTTGCGGTGCCATGTTGTACATTTTTATGCATAACATGACTTTTGGTCTAATAACTGAATTGTGTTGTGTGCAAACCGAAACCAGCTATAGAATTCATGCGGAACCAGTCGATCGGGTATTTCTTGGGAGAGTTTTTTTTTTTTTTTTGATTGTTTTTAGTTTGTTTGTTTTATAACAAATGCGTTTTATAAGATTTTGTTTATATAAAATATTCAAACAAAAACTTAAAGTCTTTGAACTCTTGAATAGAAATAAAATTGTTAATTATTGAATTACTTTTCGACTAAATCGTAGTAATTTGGGGAATATACACTCGAAACCTACATTTCTAGTTAAAGTTTTAAGTTATGGATAAGCAATAATTTTAAAAGTCTAGCTGATTTCTTTTATTTAGCATATACTTTTTCTTATTTTAATTTTTTTTTTTATAAATATAATTTTTACTATAGGTATATAACGTCGATGAGGAAGTAAAAGTCACCAAATTTCAAAATTAAAATTATTTACGAAATATATATCTCAATTTCTGATCGATGATCTCAAATTTTATACCATATAATAAGAAATTGTGTAGCTATCAATTGGTATTTCGAACTTTGAAAACTTTTAAAAATCACTTTTTTAATAATATTCAATAGACTCAAATTTAAGATTTATATTAAAATTTATTTAGTCCTAGCCTAGCCTGAAACATTTCAACCCAAAAGTCGTTGGAGAACTTAAATGTTTAAAGAATATGTTTCGGACATACTTTTAGAAAATGTGGCTCAAATTTGCAAATTGATTAGTTAAAATTCAATTATTTATGGTTTACTAAAAGTTGAACGTTTTTTTGACCAAATTTTCAAGAAAATTTGACATTGATTTGAAATATCTTCTTAACTATTAAAGATATCGGATTAATTGTGGTTTTTTTTGGTACATACTTTTATACACGTTAATCCCTGTATAGACCATTTAATAGTATTTAAACCATTTAATAGTATTTATTAATGCTCACAAAAGGGCTATTTTTGAAAAAACCTATATTTTCGCACTTGTTACCACTAATTATGACCCATTACGGTGGACGAAATATGTGACATTTTTATGGGTTATTTTAGTCGCTAAAGTTAATAGTTAGAGTAAAAAAAAAAAAGAAAAAAAGTTATTTTCAAAAAAATATTTTCAAAAAAAGGCTCAACAAAAATTAAAACCGTGATATTTTAAAAAACCTGCCTACGATTATTTTTATGTTAGTCTTAAAATACTCGGGGGGGATGTCCGAAACATATTCTTTAAACATTTAAGTTCTCCCACGACTTTTGGGTTGAAAGTGTTTCAGGCTAGGCGTGACTCACTTTTAGTTCTACAATGACGATCGATCAAACCCTTCCAAATTAGTATATGTACCCAATATTATATTGAATTTGAGTAAAATTTAATTGGTTCGTTTTAAGAACATTTCTGTATATTCAAAGTTGCACAAGAAAGTCGTCGTTCAAGACCCAATTTTTAGCATTTTCGGGAACTGATCATTAAGATTTAACTTTACATTATTCTAACAGTTTTACAAGTTGTACCCAAATAGGGTGAAATTCTGCTTGCAAGAGGAGAAACTTACCAACTATATTATAAAATATACATTTATTTATAACCAAATGTAACCTATCAGGGTCATCATTTTCTTCATATTGGTCTTTTAACTGCACTCATAATAAAATCTGCTTAAAATACGCGAAATCGCAATTTATTCACGAAATATTTCGTAAAATACACGAAAGAAATTTCGTAAATTTTTTATAAAATTACGAATATTAATTGTTTATTTTACGAAACTATTCGTAGATTTTATATACGAAAGATTCGTAATTTATTGAATATTTGTGTATTTTTTTACGAATATATTCGTACATTATACAAAAGTATTCGTATTTATGACGATAGCATTCGTATATTTTATAAAACAATTTACGAATTTTTCGTAAAATACACGAATTCATAAAAAAAAAACTTACGATGAACATGACGATTCATTCATAAAAATATGAGTGATATTATGCACTGATTTGATACTAAAAGTAAAATGCAGCTCCAAGTTGCTATTTGACGCAACGGATTTCTGTTTTTACTAATTATTCGTAATAAACACGAATGTTTCGTAAAATTCTACATATAGCCAATAGTCAAAATTAACAAAAGTTTCGAAATGTAAAACTCATTCGTAGAATAAGTTAATCTTTCGTAAAAAAAATTATAATATAACGAAAGTTTCGTAATTCAAACGAAATATTTCTAATTTTTTTATTATTGTTTTAGTTTTACGAAAAATGATTCGTAATATATACAAATTCTTCGTTAAAATATTTTCGAAAAAATATAGAAATTACAAATGTTTCGTGTATTCTACGAATTATTCGTGTATTTTACGAAATTAAAATTTACTAAAAAAATATTTCGTATAATGTTCTACAAATTATTTTGAGTGTGGTCGGGATATGACATGGACAAAATTAAAGGATCATTTCCCAAGTATAATGTCTACTAGAGGTCCTAGTCGTAGCTCGTCTGGTTAGTGCGTTGGACTACGAGCGAAAAGTCCCTGGTGCGTTCGACTACGAGCCGAAAGGTCCGCGGTTCGATCCACAGCGACTACCAACATCTTTTTCACAGAAAACATTTTTCTATGCGACGCTACCTCTCGGCAGTAAATGGCAAACCTACGAGAGTAAAACATTGCCTATGAAAAGCTCCCATCCGCCGTTCGGATTCGGCAATAAACTGTAGGTCCCACCAATTTGAGTACAAATATAACTCGCACAGCTCAAATGGTGAGAGAGCTCGGCCGAAGTTCTATACAGGACTGTAGCGCCAAACTATTATATATTTGAGGTCCTAGTAGGAATTGTAATATACCACGATCAGGTACGGATCAATAAATATTTTCCGTGTCATAACCCGAACAGTTAAATGATCAGGTCATTGATAACACTTAATGAGAAAATATTTATTATTAAATAGGAATTAACATTTTTTTAGTTACTTCAACTGTCGAGTATACCCAAGAGAAAATATCTGGCATTTTTGATCATATTTTCGTAAACACACAGGTAATTACCTGTGTGTTATTTTGGAAATCGTATGAATTTTCCCGGCGTATTTTGAGTATGGGTCCCAAAATATGCCGGGAAATCGGCGGGCCCTATTCTCGTTTGATTAGTAATATAAAATGAGAATATAAATGAGATAAACACTATTTTCTGTTAATAATGTAAAAATTTATTTTGGTCGCATTTTCATACTAATTTTATATTTTTTACTAGCTGGACCCGTACACGACTCGTGCAAATATTATGTGAAAGCAAGGTTATTGAGCAATTTTATTAATATAAATATCATTTTTATTATTTATATCAGGGACCCGTGCTTCGCTGTGGACGTTTTTTTTTATTGGTTTTATAAATGTAGTAACCAAAACCATACTAATTATCCGATTAAACAACTTTTCTCATAGACAATTCTTTCTCAGACTGTGCTTCCCCGTAAAATTCTGCCCAGTAGAATTCTTTCCCGTAGAATTCTTCCCCGTAGAGTTTTTTCCAGTAGAAGTTTTAGTGTGGTTAGTTTTAGTGTGGTGAGTTTTAGTGTGGTGAGTTTTACAGTGGTGAATTTTAGTGTGGTGAGTTTAAGTGTAGTGAATTTTATTGTTGTGTGTTTTAGTGTGTTGAATTTAAGTGTGGTGAATTTTAGTGTGATCAGTTTTAGTGTGGTGAATTTTAGTGTGGTGAGTTTTAGTGTGGTGAAATTTAGTGTGGTGAGTTTTTTTGTGGTGAATATTAGTGTGGTGAGTTTTAGTGTTGTGAATTTTAGTGTGGTGAATTTTAGTGTGGTGAATTTTAGTGGGGTTGATTTTGTTTTTGTTTCCTATCCTTTTTTATTTTTCTGTTGTTTTTGAGTTATTTGTGCTTTTACTTTTACTTTTGTTTTTGTATTTGATTTTTGCTTTTGTTTTTTTTTGTATTTGAGTTTTTTTGTTTCATCTTCTTAGCTTGTGTATGTGCCGAGTTATGTGGTTTTCAAAGTTTAGGTTGTATGGGAGGTGCCACTCCCCTTTGTCCAATCCCGCCCTATGACACCCTCCGGACTCCATAGTATCCTGGTTCAAAATTTCAGTTAAATCGGCTCAGCGGTTTAGACGTGATGCTGGAACAAACAGACAGACCGACAGACTGACAGACAGACCAATCCAAAAAAAATAATAATAAACTATGAACTTTTAAAAAATACTTGTATTAACAGTGACTTTATTGTGCTACTAAGTCTCTTGTAATATTCTTAATTTACATTTATAATTTTGTCAATATCTTGACTGCTGTCTGCTCCAAAATTCAACCAACACACCAGATGCAGATGCACCGCACTCTACTATTTTCGACCAGTATAGTCGATGCTATACGAACCACTATAGATGTCCAAATTCTTCAGAGCCGGGTGATGATGATTTGGATTGTAACCGTTATTCTGTTGCTGATAGTTTTGTTGTGGCTGATAGTATGACTGTTGTGGTTGATAGTTCTGTTGTGGCTGATAACGTGGTGTTTGAGGTGCTTGATAAGGTGCCTGATAGGGTTGTGGTGGTCTATAGCTCGGTTGTTGGTAACGTGGTTGTGGTGCAGGTGCTGGCTGATTATAATATTGTTGATTGTTATTATTATTATTGTTCAAGCTAAATTTGCTCGCCGCAATAGGTCGATTATATTTTTGATCCTTGTAGTAGACACTGGGATCCTCGCGATATTGACCGTCATCAATTTCGTTGGGACCCAAGGGATATGGGTTACTGTTGGTGAGCGTCGGTGGTGGCACATTTATATGGCTACCTATAAGAGGGATAAAATAAATATATGAATTATTTAAAATATTTATTTATTTAGAAATCACAGTTTGTAGTTAACTATAAATTAAATTGTAATTATTTTAACTAACTACATTTTAAAAACATGAATAATTTATTTTCGAAAATATTTCTATTAGGCAAGTTCAAAATTTCGATTAAAATCGCTTTCAAATTTTAATTTCCCCAAATAAAAGTTGTCAAAGCAGTGAAAGCAGTTTAGAAACAATACATATTTCAAACAGACAAATACGGAGTTTTTGTTTATTAAAACTGTCTGTTCCGTCATAAAAATATAATTGAAATCTGCTTTCAAAATTCCATAAAATATAATAATCTGCCATAAGCTTTCAAAAAACTATGGACGTAAAGTTGAAATTTACGATTTCTTTATCTTTGTGTTTGTCGGAAATATGCCCTAAAACTTCCAGAACATTTTTTCCTGAGTTGAGTTCAACTCCCTTTACAATCAAGGGAGTTGAACCTTGATTGTAAAGGGTGTTTGGTTCGTCGATGTCAATAATACCGGAGGTCATTCTAAGACTTGGTATAAAAAATGTATAACTTCAAATAAAAAACTTCTAATTTTCCCCCTTTAAGATACAGGGTGTTTAAGAAATACATATTACAGACATAACCTAGTCAATTGGTTATAAAGTATAATCTGTTAATAAATGAATATCATTTTTTCACTCATGATTTAGACAATTAAATTACCGTTCTAATGGCATATCATAACTTTGAACCCCATGATTTCTTCTCATTTGAAAATGGACGTAAAGTTGAAATTTACGATTATAAAAATACAAGTTTTGATTTTATCATTGATTTTCTCAAAATTGCGTTATGGATCACCTCATTTTTTCTAATTTATAATGATAGACAAGTTAATTCACAGTACTTTCTAACTAATTACAATGATTTTAAACTGGTAAGTTTAACACAACAACAATATAAAACTGTTCTATCCTATTATACAACACTTAAAAACCAAATAAATTAAAAGAGTACATACCCGCTGGCTCAAAACCTCGTTTGCTGGCCCCGTACTCGATCTCGCGCACTTTACCCTGATCGTCCAAATAGCCATACTTGCCATAGACCTCACCATTTGCATATTTTGTCTCTATTTTAAAACTTTGATCGGCGGCTTCATAGCCATACGTATAAGAGCCGTCATCATTATGACGATCGATCTGTTTGAGAATTGGCACAGGTGTTGTGTACTGCTGTTGTTGGTATTGAGAATGTACCATATGTAATCCTAATGCCAGACATAAGATTGTTAACTGTAATAGAGAAAAAAAAACAAATACTTTAATATAATTTCTGCATCTCTATGTAACAGTTTTTTTAATAAGTATAAATCGTGAGTAGTTACTAATGAATTTCATAAATATTATATAAACTTTACCATAAACTTTACTGCACAATTATGAACATTTAAGTAAACCTGTTTATTGTTTAATGATTGTATAAATAACTATGTTTTTGTAATTGAAATGAAATTCTTCTAAGAGTTTCTATAATATATATTAAACTTCCGTGATTGAAAGTTAAACAGAATGGAAATTATCATAATTAAAATATGAAAACTATTATTATGAAAGATATTTTCAAACAAAAAATGTTTTTGCTGAATCAATTTTGCTTTAAAGTTTTGTCAATAATTGATTTAAATTAATTGACATATATAATTAATAAATATCAATAGTTTATAATGTGGACACCATTAAATTTCAAATATTTAGTAAAATTTAAATTGGATATATTTAGGTTTATGACTTAATGCTATAAAAATTATTGTTCGCATTTATAAATTGGTTCAATACACCATAATATTGGACTCATTACTCTATCTTACATTGTAGAAATCATGAGATATATTTCTAAAATGTTTATAACGACGCACCGAGTGCGAAAACGGCAAAAAATATAAAAATTTTATTTATTTTTTAAACCAAAATGAATAATTTAAATATTTTTGTAATTTTTTAATAAATATATCATCGTTGTAGCACGAAAAGTCACCAAATACATTTTCAAGATGCCAAATATTCATTTACAAAAATCATTATATATTTGTCAATTTTTAATTGATGATCTCAATTTTACCACATGATAAGAAAATGTAAATCTATCACATGATATTTCAACTTTAAAAATCCACCAATTACTTTTTATAATATTAATTAACAAACTCGAAATTTAAATTTTTTCGTAAAAAAGTATTTGGTGACTATTCATTCGACAACGACGATATTTTAAAATATTTATGTTTGGAGTTAACATTTTACGATTTTTGAGATTACAGGAAGAATTTTAATTTGTATTGAGTACAAAACACAATTCATAAAAATCAGTTCTTGAATCTGCTGAATGTCCAATAGATCCTATAACAGATTTGACTAACAAATTCTCCTGAAATTATAATGTGTTTAAAACATTTTCACAAATTACACAGTCATAAATTTCTGAAATTCCTGAATTCTCACTGGAAAATATATATATATTTTTTTTAAACATACCAATTTATTCATTTTGTATCTCTTGTTAATGTAATCAAAGTTCTATTATTCTAGTTTTTTTAGCACCGATTTTTGTGTTTTTTTTTATTCAGTCTCTTTTATTTATTATTAGTTCACTTCACTTTCGTTGCTGTGTTTTGAGCGATATTCTTTTTTTTTTTTTTAGATATAGTACAAATGTTGTTAATCCAATCTCTATTTGTTCGATTATGAAATGCGACTGTTGCACTGCAAACGAGGTTCTTGAAAAACTCTTTGCACTTGCACGAGACTCTGCGAAACAACAAACTCAAAAGAAAATCCAACAGTTGATCGCTTTTATAGCACCATGCTCCACAATCCGAATAGACGGACGATTGGTTCAATCGAACTGCATGTAAATGGTGTAGCGTATATAGTATATTGAGACCACTTTGTTGTGGAACATTACGGAGCAAAGAGTTCGACTGCGTTATATGGAAACGCTGGTCGCCACATCTGTGATCATGCTCATAACATCTGTGAATAAATAGTTGGCATAGTTGACAAATAATACTAAAAAAAAAATCAAAATAAAATCAAGTTGTTTTCGGAGATAAAACGCCCTCGTCAGATGCAACAAGTGCGCATATTTGGAATTTGAAATTTATATGAGAATGGCAATTTCAGTGTAATAAATTCTGTATATCTGAAAAAATCAATGTTTCATCAATTTGTTTTGAATAACAAATCGTGTTGAGTCAACACGATTTCTCCTATAGATAACTGGATATTCATACACCAATTCTATATAATTCTCTGATCATATTTTTAATGTAACGTTTTAAGAAAAATTGTAATGAAAATTTCAGGCCTATTTCATCCTTATACTTTGTATAATCAGAAAAAACAGTACTGTTTAAAACTAGTACTGCACAAATCCAATTTTTATTATTATATAATTAGAATTGCCTGTTCTTATTATACACTAATAATGAAAGCCTATATTCTTTAACGTTTCAAAGATATTTGGATATCAAATTAAATGTAGCAATATGTATAAAACTTTGATCCTTGATTAAAGTAAAGATTTTAACAGAAAAACCGAGACAAGAAAAACTGAACTAATTGATTTCAAAACCGAACATAACTAACAGAAAAGTGTGAAAAAAGGCGTGTGAGTACCGGTGCTGTACAAAAAAGGATATTGGATGGTTTATTGGACATTATACGCTCCAAGATATTCCAAAAAAGAGGTGTTTGTTGCAGTTTGGACAAAAGTATGTCAGCTCCTCAAAAATGATTTCGCTTGATGTTGCATTATGTCACTATTCAAAGTCTGTGGTAATATGGTATGTATATAAAAATATTGACTCCGAATCGTCCAGAATAACGCCGTATTGACGAATATTAGATATAAATGACGAGGAATCTTTAAATAAAAATCCAGACCTGCTGGTTCTGACACTTTTAAAATTTTCACGTAAGACTTTGTCGCTTAGAACATCGTTGACAGTATTCTGCAGGAATAAATGTTTATTATATCGTGAAAGAATTATTGAAGGACAAATGCCTAAATCATGTATTTCCCGGTGACAACGATATCGGCTACATTTCGTTTGAATATCGGTTGAATATCGTGTGACTACCATTTTCGATTCATGTATCAAACGAAACGTTGAGTACGCTCGTTTTGAGAGTTTTTTGTTGCCAGCATATATGGGAAGGTTAGATCACGTGGGAAATTTTAAATTTGGTGTTATTATGATAGTTAGGATTATCAAAATTATAGTCGGTCTAAGCCGACTAAAAAACCCTATACATATGTGTGGTTACCATTCAAATTGGTATATAGATCACCAGGGTATTCGAATCCTGAAAATAACTACAAACTTTCCATCGCTGAAAAATTTCCATTCATTTGAATTTGATACCCATATTTACAAATGGGTAGGTGTACCGAATTTCGAATTTTTTTTTGGGAACCACAACTCGTTTCGCAGGAAAACATTATTTTCATGTATTTCAGCATGATGTCAATATATATTTCACCAAAAAAGTTTACCTAAGCACGTATACAGTAAAATTGATCTGTAAATGTAAATTTTATATGAGGTATTTGAACATAAGTGGTCGGTTCTCAGGTCACAATAAATCGATCAATCCAATTTTGTTCAGACAGCTTAGATACATAAGTAATCTAAATCAAAAGTTTCATTGCTCTTTCTCTTCTACTTTTTCCGTAATCGTGATTTCAACAGACAGAAGGACATACGGACAGACAGACAGACGGACGGCCAAACGAACATCGCTAAATCGACTCATGAGGTCATGCTGATCAAGAATATATATACTTTTCCATACCGGAGATGCTTTCTTCAGGGTGTTACAAACGGCGTACCAAACTGAATATACCCTTTCACTCTTAGTGTAGGGTATAACAAAATTTTTGTATATGAAAAATAGTTGACGAAACAAAAATATAGAACAAACGTTCGATTCAAAGAGCGAAACGAACGAAACGTTTGAAACTGAGTTTGAAAATGAGCCAAATAGATCAACGGACACGCCCACCTCCCATACAAGTCACTTTTATATAACTGTTTAGGAACTAATAACTCGAAAAATATTCAAGATATAGTTATAAAATTTAAAACGTATTTTTATAATTCATACAAAAATGTGTAGTCCAAAAATGGCCGTGATCCGCCCACCCTGTTTTTCATTATTTCCCGGGTTTTCATAGTGGAAATTTGTACCGTAAATTATTAAAATCAAATCTATGAAATATTAGTCTTACAACATTTGAAATATAGGCGTGGTCCATCCAATAATTTTTTTATAATATTTTTTATTAGTTTTTTATACTTTTATATAATTTTTTAAAATTATGGGAATATAAGACGTAAGTTTCTGAGTCGAAGAAGGTTGTGAATATTTTAAAGAAAGATCCAAGCATATCCGGAAGGAAATTGACGAGAAAGGCGGATTGCTCAGAATCTTTCGTGCGCAGGACTAAGAAAGAAGCTGGGCTGAAGACGTACAAGGTCCAAAAAGTTCCGGATAGAAATGCCGTCAAGAATGAAACCGCAAAACAACGAGCTAAAATGCTGAACAAAGTTTTTTTAAAAAAAATTCAATTTCTGCATAATGGACGACGAAACTTATGTTTTAGCGGACTTTTCTCAGCTACCTTTGCAGGAATTTTATACAGCCGATTCTCGAGGAAATGTCGCTGAAAAATTCAAATAAAAAAAATGACAAAACTCCCAAAGAAATTCCTTGTTTGGCAGGCAGTTGTGGAAAAAGGAGCAGCTCATTCGTGACATCGAGTACAATTAATAGCGAAATATATGTGAAGGAATGCTTGCAAAAGAGATTGCTTCCATTTTTACGCCAACATGAAGTGTCCACATTTTTTTGGCCTGACCTCGCTTAATGTCACTACAGCAAAACGGCCTTAGAGTGGATCCAACAAAATGCAGTGATTTTGGTGCCTAGAGAAGCCAATCCACCAAACTTTCCAGAAGTCAGGCCGATTGAGAGATACTGGGCTTTAGTAAAAAGGGAGATGAAGACAACAAAAAAAGTGGCCAAAGACCTTCAAGACTTTAAAAGAAAGTGGTCTTCAGCAGCTGTGAGGGTGTCGGACACTACCATTACCATTTAAAAAAATATTACTTTCTGGTTTTTTATATTTTTTTTAAAATCTAAAAATAATTTGCAAAATAAAATATTTTATTCTATAAAAATTCGATTATTAGATTTCTAGATTTTTTCATTTTTGTAGCCGACAATTTTATTCGACGCAGTCCTTATGAATAATATTCTGAGGGTGGGGAGGTTCAGCATAATTACAAACTTTAAAATTAAGGTATACAATTAAATATCCTACATTAATATCCCCACCAAAGGTGTAGCGTATTCCATAGTCGGGTCCGACCTACTATTAAAGTCCGCCCCATATGACCTAACTTTCCCAACTCGTTTTAATACCAATCTCGATCATTGCGTTTTTGTCGTCCAACATTTTTTTCGACAATTTTCAAAACATTGTTTTTTTTTTGACGAATATTTTTGTTTTTTTGGAAAATGGTGATTTGAACATTGCGTTGTTTTCGCCCTCCAAATTTTTTTTTTAAACAAAAATTATTTTTCGAATTTTTTAGAACATTGTTGTTTTTGTCGAGCAAACATTTTGTGTCAATAAAAATGTTTAATTTTGGCTTTTATGGGTTTATTTACATATATACCCACATTTATAATCAAAAGTTACGATCAGTGGTCCAGATATATTGGGCAGTCATCTGAAAAGGGAATTGTGCATCAACGCTTCTCAGCTACTCAAAAATTACTAATGAGAGATATATTTTGTAACCCTTAATATCTCCCGCTGTTCAAACGCAACCGGATTTTTTTTAAATAAAGGTTTCTCACAGTCCAAAACCGATAATTTTCAAAAATAAAGATTTCTCTGAGACCAAAACATTTTTTTTGCTATCTTTATTTTTTTGGTTTTTTTACTGATTTATTTAATAAATGTTTTAGTGCGAGTTATTCAGGAACCACCGAAAAGTTTATCCTGTATATCTGGCCTTTAATTGAAAGTAAGAAATTGTCAATAGATTGAAAGATTGGATATTATCGTTATGAAGTTACGGCATCGCGCCACAGTTTTACTTTTTAAAATAGGCACAGTAAACATTATTTTGGTTTTTGGTTTTTAATTTTCAATTAAAAACACGTGTGCATGTAATTTTAAAATATCATTTATTTTTCTAATTTCAAATGGTCTAATATGATACGATATCAATTCTTTATACAAAAATTGTATAAGCATTATAATTAATAGCATAAATACGAAAATAATAACAAAATTGTGTTTAGAACAAAATAAGTTAATATGATAATGCAAACAAACAAATACTAATACTGTTTCTCATTAAAATATTTGCTAATCCAATTCATCCTCATCATATTTCTTAGGTCTTCTTTTGCTTTCAACTTTCTTCAATATGAAATCCATATTGGCAATGAGCTGCTCCATGGCATCTTCAAGCAGCACAACACGTCGAGTAAGTCTGAAAGTTTATTAAACTGTAAATAATTTCAAATAGTATAAATTATAATTAAAACCAACCGTCCCATATACTCATTCTCTTCCTCCATATCCACTTCGACAAAGAAACTATTTTTTATATGATTAAATAAAATATTTTATATAGAAATTGTAAGTCGTATAATACAAAAAATATATAACTTTTTAATAATTTCACTCTCGTGTGCATGCAATGGTGCATGTTCAGGTCCAGTTGACGTTTTCGGATATGGCGTCTCATCGGTTTCAGACTCATTGAGATCTTCATTCGATGCGATATACTCGTTATTTCTTCGTTTTTCGGTTTTATTCTTTTTCGATTTTTTGCCTCCTTTACCACATTTAAAACAACTTACGAAAAATTTCGCACACTTGTCCTTCACAAAGATTTGTTTGTTAGTGCGCCCTTGTTCCAGTTCATATTTTACCTCGGTATATGTCTCAGTAATAATCGCAATAAACATATTCTGCAAATAGCATAGTGGTGAATTTATAATCCAAACCATTCCAAAATTAATAAAATATACCAGCAATATGAAGAAGACCAAAATTGTGAAGCTGAGAAAAAAAATTGGGCCCAAACAAAAGTTGGCGTCTTCGATGGTGGAATAGTCAAAGTCACCCAACATCATGCGCACCATTGTGAGAAAAGACTGTGAGAAATTTCGAAAGTTATCGTGACTCATGCCAAATAGCAAAAGTCCGAGCTGCGCGTAAGCCAAAAATACCACTGTAAACATAACGCCAAATCCCAGTAGATCCATTGCGCACTGTTCAACAAAATAAATCCAATTAATAGTAATACCTACTTTTTGTATCTCGGCACGCAAGACTATTAGAAGAAAGTGAGTATAATTTATATTTTACGGGTGTGTGCGAGTTCGACTAAATTGTTGACTAAACTAAATGTTGTCAGTAATGCAGATTTTCTAATTCAATTTATCCAATTTTCGACCAATCTAAATTTACCTAAATTGCATGATAAAAACAGGTTCCCGAATGAAAATCAAATGAAAACCCGTAAAATTTAGTTTTGTTGGCAATTTAGTCGAACTCGCACATATCCTATATTGCTATTTTTTTTTTAGTTAATAAAGATGACATTCAAATCATATTGACGTCATTCGTTCATTGTTTTCAACATTCAAATCATATTGACGTCATTTTGACGTCATTCGTTCATTGTTTTCCTTTATACGGAATACAAAAATATACCCTACAACAAAATTTAGGCACTCTCAGTATTCCGAAAATAATTAACTTTTGTCTTTTGAAAAAAAAAATACACAATTCTTCAAAATTACCTCACTATCGTCTAATAATCTTTTGTGTTTAAATACAGAAAGTGGGTATGAATCAAAAACCGAACAAACCCTTTTAAATGTTCGACTAAATTGCGTCATGGTTTTGTTGAAACTTAAATATTTGAAAACTTTCACCCATATGAAAAAGGTGCACATGCCCATCATGTCAATGTATATCATATACCAACGGGATACTATATCTAAACTCTCATGTGTTGTTATTTTGTCCGGTATATTATCCATTAAGTCACGCAAATATAATGGATGCCATATTGTGTACACCAGACAGCCGTAGGCCAGCTATTAAAAAATAGTCAATGTTGTAATAAAAACATTGTATATCCAATACCCACTAATAATATAATCAGATCTACAATATGCCACAATGATGTTATATATTTTAGGCAGCCCTTTTTAGCAACACCTCGAATTTGTTCAATTGTATAGAAGAGAATTAAGATGTAAAACATAATGGCACCGGTTAGATTTAAAGGATCGCCTTCATTCCAGAATGTTTCTGCCTTAAAGGCCTGTATTTGCCAGGATGGTATAAGTCCCCCCGTTGGTGGTTTCTCAACTATGTATCTTATTGGAGTAGATTGTATTAGAGAGTACATTTGAACTTTAATAGTCGAAGAATTTATCCAAGTCAATTTTCCCCGGTTAATTGTACTCCGGATAATACGGATAATAACTATATTAGAATTAGAATTTTAAATAAATTAAAGTTCGTTGGGATATATAGTTTTGGAACTGTTGTGAAGCTCATTTCCATTTAGCGGGGAAGAATTGTCGAGGATGATTCTATTAACTATGCTATAATTAACTTACTTGACACTTGCAAATAAATCAGTGTTACCGTTGAACAGTGTAAATTCTAAAATAACTGCTCTCGTAGCTCGATCAATCCATTTGCTCTCTCTCAACTTGTGTAATGTTTGTATATTCTCGTCGCTGGAATACGTTAGATCTTGGACATAACCACCACCCCAATATGTGCCAACTTTTGCAAACAATGAGACCGCATCCAATTCATCCAATGTAAAATATGTTGTGCTAGAAGAAAACATTGGAATGGAGAGAATTCCAAAAAAGCACAAATTTGTATAGAAATATCTCAATTTCAAAGGGTATATTTCATATTTTTAATGGAAAATCTGAATTTCATTCGGAATTTTCTCAATTATAAATGAAATATCTCAATTATATTTGAAATTTTCCTAGTTTTATATTGAAAAACTCTCAATTTTAATTGGAAATGTTATATTTAAAGCCATGATAAAAATATTTTTATCATGATTAAACCTCTATAGAAATGATGGATCCTCAAATAAATAAATTTTTTAACACTTACCCTTTATAATTATCAGCTGTTTCCTCGTAGCTGCTACCATATTCCGCATAACACGTTTCAAAATATTTAATAAAAGCATGATGTACTTCACAACTTCCGCGTAGAACACGAATTTGCCGAAAACGTGGCGGTCCCAGATACAAATTCTCACGCAATAACTTGCCAACACCTGTATCACCATCTTCCTCCTTGGCATCCGAAATATCCTTGGCTGTATCTAATGCTGGCAATATAGTGCTTCCCATATAATTAAACCAATCATCAACAGTGGAAACTTCATTCGATAAAACAAAAAGTTTGCGAATTGCATTATTAAAGTAATACATGTAGACTTGGCGCGACCCGACAGCAACTGTAGCAAAATATTTGTTCAAGTTGTGTTGATTTTTTATAAATCTTATTGAAAAAGTAAAAGATTGGCACATACCAATTGTTGCTGATATCACTAATAACATGTATATTAATAACTCCAAACAGGGCACTCGTATATTTCCATCGTCCCCATCTCTTACTTTGTGTAACTTTGTCATTTTATGCTGTATACAAAACCAAACACAATATTATTAATTAATTAGTATTGAATGTCAAAATAATCTGACGCAAAATACCTAACAAAATCATAATAATTTAAGTTATTTTTTTTTAAATGAAACGGGTTAAGGAACCAATTTTAGCCCGCTGATTCATTCGTGAGATAATTCTTTAGCGTACAATTCCTCTGTAAAACATATTTTCACCAAGATCATTCTTTCCATGAAAAAACTCTGAATGCTAAATTTTTAGCAAACATTAATTCGCATTTACAGCAAATAGTGTTCTATCAGCACAATCCGTCGCTTTCCTCTTTTCAGCAAAATTGTTTGCTATTTTAGCAACCTTTTTTTGGTATTGTTACAGATTTTTTTGTATTTTTCGTGTTTATATCTATATATTTATGAATGTTTGTATGTATGTGTGCATGTTCCGAATATACATTAAAAGTGTCGAACCGAATTGAATACCTACAATTTTGACACAATGTGTATGTTGGTCTGGGCAGAGAATATGGTATAGATTGGCGGACTGACTGACATTTTAATCAGCAATTGAAATGGCAAATTTAATGAAATTTGGTCAGTGTTAAATTTATCCATTACAAACGGTCTCGCCGAATGTGAGAGGGTTTGAACTAGAGATGGGCGCGTGCCGTGCTTTTTTCGTGTCACGTGTTGTTTTAGTTTTACTTATGGATTTAAGAGATTAAAACAGTATCAAACTTAATTTTTGAATTATTTATTACAGGGACTAAAACCTATTGGAATATCGGTTCCGGTTCCAAGATTTTTAAAATTGTGGTTCCGGTTTCAATCAACAAATTAAATGGGTATCGATTCCGGTTCCATACATTTTTAATAATGGTTCCGATTCCGGTTCTTTGCGTTCCCTGACAGGGATATAATATCTGTTCCGGTACTGGTTCCGATATTTTTTAAATAGCGGTACCGATTCCAACCAGAAGAAACACATTTCAACACATTTTTAATTACGATTCTGGTTCCAAAAATCGGAACGGTTCCGGTATTATTGTTCACGTTTCACTGGCTTTTTCATGTTTTTCCGTGCTTTCTTCGTGTTTGTCGTATGTTGTCGTGTTTCTTCGTGTCTTTTAAAATCCAGTGTTTTATCGTGCTTCTCGTGCGTGCGTGTAAATTTGCTCGTCGTGCTCGTGCGTATCACCTATCGGCGTGCCCGTGCGTGTCCGTGCCATCAAAAACAGGCACGCGCCCATCTCTAGTTTGAACAAATGGGCCTGTACCATAGAATGTACATTTTCAAGATGGTGTATGTCGATAGTTATTATAGTTATATCAAGATATTTCACATTAGAGTATACGAACTACTCCAAGATTTCAATCGCATACTCAGTTTTTTTTAGTATTACGTAATGTTTTTAAGAAAATTTCTCTCGAAATGTATGACATTTTCAGCCACTTTTTTATATTAAATTAAACACAGTCCCTTACACAAACGATTTTGCCAAAAAAATTGCACAAAGTAAAATAATATCTGTACAATTATAACAGTATACTGTGTAGTGTCTGTCAAACTGTGTAGTGGCTGTAAAACTGTATAGTGTCTATAAAACTGTGTAGGTTGTGAAGTCGGTCGGTGTGTATGCTATATATATTAGCATATACACCAACCCAGAAGGGATTTGATTAAATAATTCGTATATCAAATTAATTATATTAATGGAATTGACTAATGTTATAAATTTAACTCAGTTGCTATATTTACGTTCAATATTCTTTTTCTATGTAGTAAATGTTTCGAAATTCATTCAAAGTTGCTTAGGAATTGCGTGGTTTTTCTTAGACTGATAAATACGACGGTGTGTAAAAGTTTTACATTATAATTGGTATAAACTACTACAAACGAAATATACTACATATTTTTTAATATAATAATAGTTTGGCGCTACAGTCCTGTATAGAATCTCGGCCGAGCTCTCTCAACATTTTGAGCTGTGCGTGTTATATTTGTACTCAAAGTGGTGGGACCTACAGTTTATTGCCGAATCCGAACGGCGGGTGAGAGCTTTTCATAGGCAATATTTTACTCTTGCCATTTACTGCCGAGAGGTAGCGCGGTATAGAAAAATGTTTCTATGATAAGATGTTGTTAGCCCCCGCCCAGGCTTGAACCGGGGACCTTTCGGCTCGCAGTCCAACGCACTAACCACTGAGCTACCGCGGCTACTATACTATATTTTTTACTTTATTCTTTAATTTGAATATTATTCAATTTTAATTAATTAACACAAATAAGTTAAAATAATAGGCACAAATTAGGTGACATACTTTCGTAAATTTATGGCATTACGTACATTTCATGATATTGTGAGTATTCTCATTAAAATAAATAAAATTATTGCTAAAAAATCATTAATTTTCAAAAAATCAAATGTATCCATTTCAATTAGATAATTGTAAAATGTTAGTATTCGGTGTTATTTTGGTTATTAATTGCTTTTTTGTTGAAAATGAATTTGTTTTTATATATAGGCGGTATTACTTTTAAAATTTTAATTTGTAAGTGCTTTATTTAATTTCTTAAAATTTAATTAAAGTGAAATTAATGGGTATTAATATGAAACCACTTAAATGTTATTTTACTTGAGTTCATTTACTTGCGCTCGAGTCATAGCAAAGCCGGCAGACGATTCATTAAAATATTAAAAAAATTATACAGTCTACCGTAAAATACAAAATGCATTCAGTTCCAACGAACTATTTTATACAGTCACCCAGTATGTAAATTATTTTTTTGCAAGAAATCCTACAAAACAAGTTAATCTTCAAAAACTGGAGTATATTAAACAGAACCGAACAGAACAAATCCAAGCTTATTAAAAAGCCCGTCAACCGAAATAACGCGAATTAGTCTTTATTAAAAACTTGAACTAGAACGTACAACTTGAAACATACCACAAAATGAATAACTTATTAGTGCTATTTTTGGGATTATTTGTATTTGGTAAAAGTGCAGCAAATTACCTTAGGGAAAAACGTATGTTTTTTTAAATACTGTATTTCCATACAATCAATACAACATTTTTTTTTTTTGTAGCACCATATATGACACCGTGTCTGCTGAGTGATGCAAATTTCAATAGCTGCTATGCCAACTCTTTCCAGACACTCTTCAAGGAATGGAAGGATGGTAAAATATATATAATTAATATATGGGAATTGTTATACTCTATTAAATGCATTGAAATGTAGGTGTGCCTGGTTTAAAAGGTGTTGGTGCCTTGGACCCACTGCATGTGAAGAAAATTAAAATTGCACAGGCAAGCGGCCCACTGGTCATACGTGCCGAATTGACCAATGTTTTGGTGCAGGGTGCCAGCAAAGCGATAGTGCGAGAGGCCTCGTAAGTAAAAAATTTTGAAATTTAATTTGAATTTTTATAATACATATTTCACTTGTTTTTTTTTTTTATTTAAGCATAAGCCGCAAGGATTTCAGTTCGAAACTGACGCTGTTTCTACCGAAAATGCGTTTCGATGGCGACTATATTGTCGATGGCAAAGTACTGAGCATCGCATTGAAGGGTAGTGGCAAGGCATATTTCGAAGCAGGTATTTTTATAAACTATAAATAATATTATTATCAGTTCTACACATGATATTATACATAAAATTAGAAATTAGAAACATTTTTGAATTCGTATTTGTAAAATAAAATTGTTTTCAAAACGAGTTGAAATATTCAAGTCATAGTAAGCAGTTTAAATTATTTTAAAGATTTTATTTTTATTTAAAAACGACTTCATAATAATTTTAACGGTTATTTTCATAACAAATCGTTTGAAATCCGGAATATGACACATAGTATGATATAACATTCGTAATGTTATAAAATTGGTTTATGAATTTTAATTTTAATTGAAAATTTATTTTATGTTTATTTTACGAATCACAATATTCGTAAACTTACGAAAATGTTCAGAAAAAATCTTATTGAAGATGTCCCAAAAAATATTCCCTGCAATTCCAAATTTTAGAAAACAATAAAGTGTTTTATTAAAATACGATTATTTATTGTAATATAATACGATTCATAATTTTGAAAAACTTATATTTTACTAGCATCATTTCGTAAAATAAACAAATACATCATAAAACCACAAGAATTATTCCCAAAACAAAATATTTTCTTTTATTCTGCAAACAATAGTTTCGTAATTTTACGCTTGATTATTTTGTATAATTCAAATACTGAAAATTTTCTTATTTTATTCACACTAATTGCTTTTTTCAACATTTTAGAAAACATTCTCCTGACAATGCACATTGTAAATAAGTTACATGATCACGATGGCTTTACCTTCTCCGATATATCAGCACTTAATATCGAAGTCAAGAGTGTAGAAGGTTTCCGCATGCATTTAGATAATCTTTTCGGTGGCCAAAAAGAACTGGAGGACAGCACAAATGCCATATTCAATGAAAATTGGCGAACCTTTTTCGATACAATGCGTCCCGTTATAGAGCAGACAACTGACGCAATTCTACTTGATCGTTTTCAGAGAGTATTCAAATATGTTCCAACCAATTACTTTATTGCTGATATAACCAATTCACAGTAGAATTATGGTTAATCGAAAATATATATATTTAATTTAAACCTTAACAAAATGTAAAATTCATTTAATATTTCAAAAATATATATTATTTGATCCAAAAACAAATTAATGGAGACTTTTTATTTATCCACAATCTTAGTAAAGGGGTTTTCAACAGGGACACTACAAAAGTAGAGCGACAGTGACAGCAAACGACGCCATATTTCTTGTCGCTCTTTTGACATTTCTCTTCAGTAAGGTTTGCCATTTAATGGTGGAAAGTTATACGAATTCGAATTTCGGTAGTAAATTTTAATAATTTCGACTCGTTGTTGACTCGTATATCTTTCCATCATAAAATGGCAAACCTTACTAAAGAGAAATGTCAAAAGAGCGGCAAGAAAGATGGCGTCGTTTGCTGTCCCTGTCGCTCTACTTTTGTAGCGTCCCTGTTGAAAAACCCTTGAAAAAAAACTTTTGTAGCGCTCTTATTGAAAAACCCTTTATGATTTTCCAATGGATTTCAATCAGGACGTCATACTCAGTTTTTCCAGATTGCCTAAAATTTTCGAGCAATGGAAATTATCGTGTTTTTCTACATATTTTGTACTTTTTTACAGATTTGAATTTCAATTTAAAATAATAAAGGTACACCCTAAAATTAATATTTTTTGCGTTTGACTGGCAATAACTTCCGTCCGATAAAACCGAATTTCATGTGGTATAATTCTTGTTAGTTGAAGTATTCTCAATGAAATACAAAAGAAATCAAATCGAAAACTCAAATCTGTTAAAAGTTAAAGTTCCAAATAAGTAGAAAAATACGATTATCTTATATATGTTTTTCGTAATAACTCAAAAAATTGAGGCAATCTGAAAAAACTGAGTATGAAGTCTTGATTAGAATCTTGAAGTCCATCGGAAGATGGCGGACAATTTTTTTGTTGTTGTTGTGCTGAGGTATTTTTCATTCAATTTGAACTTAGATAACATTAAGTTTTTAACTATAGATTAGTTTTCCTTAATGCCTGGAAGTATACAATAAGAAAACTACAATAGAACCTTATGTACAGTTAAACTCAAAAGTCAACGCAAATATTTCTATAATTTTTTTTAACCAAAAAAATGAAATAATGTAAAAATGTAATAAAAAAAGTTCAGTAATAAAAATTGCACAAATGGTTTTGTTAAGAGAGGTTTTTAAATCAAATTATAAAAAAAAACTTACTATTTTTACATTAAAATTAAATGTAAACATATATATGTTTACATGTAAAATAATGTTTTTCTCATTCAAACATATATATGTTTGCAAGAACGCCGAAAATTATTCATTCTGAACATAAATATGTTTGAACGAAAACAAAAATGTGTTTGGCTGTTATATTTGAATAGTAATGTTTGAAAATGAAATAATACTTTTGTTTGCATAAAGCTCCAAAGATATATGTAATGCCTGCAAAATTATGGTTGGGACAGCCCTTTTTTTTGCAGCGTGTAGTAGCAGAGTTTACACAGCTACCCAGTGGGTATTGACAGTAATCATCACTAAGGCCACCAACTATAACTTTTGAAAAAAGAAGAACATATTGTAAAATCATGCAGTAGAGTAAAAGAAGAACCCTTCATATAATTTGTTGTCACAATATGATGCACCATCAATGATCTACTTAATATTGTTACATTTCATTCTTCATTAGACTCTTGTTTTAGCAAATCCGCATTTAAAACACACATTTTTAATAAACCAAATTGGAAAACGTGAAGAGAAAATCACGGAAAACACTGTTAAAGTTTATATGAGTCATTTCACACATAGAAAAAAATAATCGACGTAGATACAGCAATCAAAATTAATTGTACACCATTCATTGGTCTAGCAATGACTTTTTTTGCCATTTTCATGTATTGAGCAAACACATTCGCTAAAAATGTTATTTGCGTCCAAAAATATACCAAAATAATTTTGCATAAGTACACGGATAGAAAAGATTTGTTTGAATATGTTTGAATATAATTAAAAAGTATAAACGAAATTCAGCCGGCCTCAGCAGTCCAGAGGTAGCGCGCTGGACTTGCATTCTGAAGGTCTCGGGTTCGCATCCCGGCTTGGGCATGGGCGCTCGTGGTGATATTTACCACAGAATCGTAGGGAATGGATTTCACAGTACAATGGATATAGTCTGTCTGAGTGCTGTGGATCTTAGTAGATATTCCAAAAAAAAAAAATACCATAAATGTATTAGGAATAAAGTGTAATTAAATTATAATCGAAATTGAATTTATTTTTGTTCACGTGTAAACATTATTATATTGTCCAGCAGAATCTGTCAAATTTACCATAAATATATTACAATACCAACATAAATTTTGAATTGCATTTGAATAAACTATTTCTTGCCAATTTACTTGGTTAAAACTATGTTTGGAAACACAGAAAATGCTAATCAAATCTAAATACAACGTATGTTCACAACGCTCGTCTTAATTCGATAATTTATCGACTGACGAAGTTGGCAACGTTGTGCAGCATTTTTTATCTACGCCATCTTTTGCCATCGTTTGAATATATTGATGTTTAAAAACAAACAAAAAAGAAATAGGATTTAAATAAATGTATTCTTGCAACATTCTTCTTGTATACGAAGTTGGCACTCGTGAGCATAATTTTCTACCTACGTCTCTTTTGTCGTCGTTTGAAGTATGTATAGGGTCATTTTAAATATACTGATGTTTGAAAACAAACAACAAATAAATTCTTGAATATAAAGTTGACACTCGTTGATCGGCATTTTCTGCGTACGTGTCTTTTGTTGTTCGCGTCCGTAATAATTTTGTTATTTGTAAATTAAATAAATATATAATTTTTTTAAAAAACTACAAATAGTAACAGGGAACCAAGTATTTATTTATGCATTTACAAATATGTATATGAATGCTATTATTATAATTTTCCACTGTGCATGTTTAAAGATTTTTAATAAAAATAAATAAAATAAACAACATGTTATTTTTATTTTATTTTCAGAATTTTTTTCCAAAAATATTTAAATATGTTTCTATGCAAACATACTACTTTTTGTACTGAAACAACTGATATGTTTCACTGGAAACATATTTATATTCAGGTCGATCAAAATCATGTTTTAATTTGAACATATTTATGTTTCGGTTCAAATATTTATTTTGTTTGGATGTAGTATTTATTATGTTTCTATTAAAACATATACCATTTTAAGGGGCAACATCAAAATGTTTCCGTGATATCATACCCTGTTTACAAATGATTTATCAGGCAATTATATATTATGTTTACATAAAATTCCAAACATTCATATTAATGCCTGCAAAATTATGTTTGGGAGAGCCATCGTATGATCCGTATGATCGTTACCACAGTGAGAATTGTTATAGGTTCATGGTAAAGAAATTATTATTGAATATAGTGGTAGTCATTGGATATCTGCACAAATGTATTTGAGAGATGCACTCGACCACTTTACAATTACTACAGAAGTGCTGTGCTTCAGATGCGGCGCCCTTATATACTGCATGCATCAGTCCGACACGTTTCGATAAGTTTCGAAAGGTTTCGAGAACCTTCTACTCATTTCGTGAATGTCGCATGCTATTGTCATCTCATTCGCACTCATGTGTTTTAATGTGCTGATATTCTTTCTCGCACATTGCTCAGTACGCTGAATGATCTTTCGTCTCTTTCTAACACATAGGTCAGTGCGCTGAATTATCTTGCGTCTCATTTATTATTGTTGAATGCTTGCACAGTGGGACAAATTACCCCTTTTCGTAACAATATAAACAACGTATGTGATTTATGGCCTATTTTTTCATCTTTGAACTGTAATGTACACTATATCTCTGGAAGTAGAGGTCGGAAAAAATAAATATATATATATATATATATCTCGATACTCTTTTTCAGTTGTCCATTTCATTTAAAACTCATATTTTATATTTTTTTTGTCGATTTGTTGTGGAATGGCCTATATATGGGCATTATTTCTGAAATATCCACCTCAAAGATTCGATGTTGTCCAATTGAGATGAATTTGGCAAAAAGTATAGTATCATACTGCTTATCACCAATTAAAACTGAAATTTGTAGTGTTCTCAAAATATTCAAATATCTTAAAATTTGTTTGCTCCACAAGAAAAAAAGTGTTTGGTAAAATTATTATACCAATAAATTATTTATAATATCATGATGCATTAAATTAATAAAAAATTAAATATAATAGCTATGAATTTAAAAAAAAATTTGTTTAAAAAAATAATTGTAAAAAAATATATATATTTTTTTTAATTTGGTAAGAACAATTTTTTAAAACTACAAATAAAATACGTAAATTTAAAATTCTCAAATAACTAAGATCGGTTATCTGTAATCAGAATGTAATATTTTGTTATGGGCTTTAAATTGTGGCAGTTATAATTAAATATACGATTGAATCAACTTTTAAAAAGTAAATTTTGAAAACACCCTATCATTGAGTGTTCCAGATACACCCCAACTTTGAAAAAATTGTTTTTCATAATATGAACCAAGGAATCAGACCCTCGCATTTTGTAGAGCCGTAATAAAACGACGTAATTTATTAGAAACTTTGAATAATTTGCTTTTTTTTTCATTTACGACTGGGAAAACATAATACATAACAATAATACGCGTAAAATTTTATTTTTCATGCTCATTTGTTTGAATTCATGTGAAATTTAAATACAAAATTGTAATGACGGGATTAGCTGCAGGTGTCGGAGGTACATTTAAGTTATTTCTATATTTTATACCATATTTGAGAATCATTCATTCAACCATTTTTTGTACAAAATTGTACAAAATTTTTCGAAGACCCACCTTCGATATTTTTGATAAACAATTCCAACTAAAATATGTTGCTCATACGCCGAGATGTCATTAGGTGTTGTATAAAACTGACTTTAAATTGCTCCAGCAATTCCAAAACTCTCATTTTTTGTTTCTTAAATGATGCTTCAATACTAAAACTCTTACTCATTGCCTTTTAAGTGATTATTCGATTTCAAAACTTTCGCTCTATGCTTTTTAAGTAATACTCTCCGATTCCAAACCTCACACTATATGCTTTTTAAATGCTCTGAAGTAAATACAAATGTTGCTTCCTTGCGAAGCATCCGTCTGTAATGTTTTCAAACTTTTGCTTCCGCTCGACAGCGCGTAAAGTAATAAAAAGTGTCAGTTTCTACTCTACTTCCTTTGCTGTTAAACATTTTTCTAAAATATTAACCGAAAAATATGATGAATATAATATGAAAAAAATAAATTATTACAAAACAAAAACATGAAAATAAAATATTCCATTTCAAGTAATTAATTGTACATAATATACATAAAACTCTGATTAAATTATGACTAGGTAGATTGATTCCGACTGGATTATTAGAAACGTTTTTTGAAATAACGATGTTTTAATGCATATTGTGTACAGTTAATTACAGCAATTTACAGGTTATAACTAACAAAAACCACTCTGTACCATGTGATTGTCGCAATATTATAAAAGATTTAGATGTTTCTAGTTTATTAGCAGTATAACTTGTGCAGAGAGCAGTTCTAAGTCTTCTTAAATTCAGTGAATTAGAAAAAATGCAGAAATTATTAGTTTATATTTTAGTGTATATCATATTATTACACAATTTATGTGTGGTGAATGGTGTTGAGTTTTATACGGAAAAACGTATGTTTAGCGAACAAAATCTATTAAATTAAATATAAATTTAATCTATTTATTATCAACAGCTGCATTTTTGCCATCGTGTAAAATTAACGAACCCGGTTTTACAAAATGTTCAACGAATACGGTGCAAAAACTGATTGATCAGCTGGTCATAGGTGGATATAAAAATTGATTTGAATTGTTGTAAAAGTAAAAATAATCAAGTTATAAAACTGATGAATTTTTTTCAATTAATTTAACGATTTTTCTTTTACAACGACAATAAAAAGCCATTGTAATATTTTATACATTTCTGCAACACTCTATAAAAATAGGTATACCCGAAATAACCGAACAATTTGGTCCCATCGATCCAATGCATGTTAAAGATGTTTACTTCAAACAGGACAACAATGAGGTGGCCACAATTCGTGCCAATCTGACTGAATTAAAAGTGCAAGGATTCGCTAAAACTGTAATAAAACAAAGCAAGTATGCAACAGATTAAAATACATTATGTGAAAATACTAATTATATCAAATACATAGAGTCAACAAAAAGGATTTTAGTTGGGAAACTAAAATATTTCTACCAAAAATGCGCATGGACGGCCATTATCAGATGATGGGTCGGATATTGCTGCTGCCGCTGCATGGTGCGGGAAAAATGTTTATTGAAATTGGTAACACATTTTTGAAAAACCTGAACGCTTCAGTTTGTCTTGCATTTAAATTTTATGTATTTTTTTTTGTTTTTTTAGATAATCTTGATATTGTGCTACACACGAAGACTCGGCTCTATGAGAAAGGTGGTTTTACCTTTGATAATGTGACAAGTGTACGCGTGTCCTTGAACATGTCCCGTGTCAGAACACAATTCGATGATCTTTTTAATGGCAACAGCAAGGATGTGGAGCGCAGCACCAATGAGTTCTTTAATGAAAATTGGCGTGATTTCTACGAGGCACTAAAGCCCATTATTATCGAAACCGTTGAGGGCATATTGTATGATTTGATGTACAAGGTATTTAATTTGATACCAGCGAATTTCTTTGTGGAAGATATTCCGACATCGAAACAGTTATACGAAGGTAAAGAGAAACCTTGAATTTATTTGTAATTGATTTAATTTTGAATTTAAAAATCATGTTCTTATTACACTTCAATATCTTATGTAGTTTATTATAAAAGAAAAAATAAATTAATCGGAAATGTAATGTGTGATTAAAGTTAAAATTCCAGCCTCAGCAATTCTTCAAATAGAATACATTTTTAATACGTTGTATTGAACAACGAATTCTGAAATAAATACTATCGAAGTTGGCTCATGCCTGAATAACATTGGAATTAAACAAGTTTCGTATGTACGCTCAAATTCATCCATATTATCAAAAATAAAAATTATAAAAATAAAGATTAATTTTCAATTTGTAACCCAAGTAGGAATTAACGACCGGCACAAGCCTGTGTCAATGCTACTCAGGCCTGGGCCAACGCTGTTATCCAAGCTCGTTCCAAGACTGTGTCAAGACTGGAATGATAACTATGTTACAAGCCTGTGTCCCAAGCTTGTACACAGACTCGTTGATAAATTTTGTGCCAGACTTAATTCCCAGTCTTGTGCCAATACTGTGTTTTAGGCTTGTGCCAAGACTGTGTCAAGGCTGGAATAATAACTATGTTACAAGCCTGTAATTCAGAATTGTACCAAGACTTGTGTCCCAGGCATGTACCAAGGCTTGTGGCTCAGTCTTGAAACAAGACCTATGCCCCAGGCTTGCGACAAATCCTTGTAATACCCCTAAAGATTCAGGCTATTGGGCATAATTTTTCATTGGCATTGCATTCATTATTCATGTCATTATACTTGAGAGTTGAGTCTGTAGATAAATAAAAATGTAAGAGGTTAACAACCAATTTAACAGCAATACTTAATTTGCAGACTTTTTGTTCAGACATCTCCAAAGAGTTGAATTTCTCGAATATATTTTTTGACGTTTAAAAAATCGTCAACAAACATTTTTTTTTTTCATCAGATAAGTGTTCTTTAACATGGAAACAACACAAAAATGTCACCGTAGTAAACTTTAATTTACTCAAATCAAAGTCGGTACACACGCATAATTAGGCATGGGACGAAAAGTTGTCGAGACGGAATTTTGAATTTCCGTCAGCATATGGCGGTTTGGATAATTTGACAATTTTCATATGTGGCTCAATATTGTGTCAGCCTTGTTTCAATATTGGTATACCGAGGCCTGTGTGGAGTCCGAGAATGAAAATTGTGCCAGGCTTGTGTCCAACATAAACTAACAAGGCCTGTTTGAAATCTGTGAATGACAAATGTACCAGTCCTGTGCCAAGCTTGGTATATCAAGGCCAGTGTGGAGTCTGTGAGTGACGGTTGTGCCAGCCTAGTGTCTAACCTAAACTAACAAGGCCTGTGTAATGCCTGGGGCTGACGATTGTCCCAGGCTTGTGTCTAGCTTGATATATCAAGGCCTATGTGGGGCCTGTGAGTGACAATTGTGCCAGGCTTGTGTCTAACATAAACGAACAAGACCTGTGTAAAGCCTGGGAGTGATGATTGTACCAGGCTTGTGTCTAATTTAAACTAAAGAGGCTTGTTTGAAATCTGGGAATGACAAATGTGCCAGGCTTGTGTCTAGCTTGGTATATCAAGACATGTGTCGAGTGTGTGAGTGACGATTGTGCAAGGTTTGTATCTGGCCCTATAACAAGCCTGGCACTTTTGTTGCAGCCTGGAAATTCCCACCTGGGAATCAGATTTATATAATTATAGTAATATTATAAATATTTTTGTTTATGCAATTTACAAATTTTTAAATTTAATAAAGTTCCATTAATTAACTAGTAATATATTATACATTATTTAATGATTTAGAAACAGTTTATTAATCCAAAAAATTATTCTGTATCAGTGCTTGTCACAATGACACACTTAAAAGATAAGCATACGATTGGAAGAAATAAAATGTTAGTTGTAACAACCAACTACATTCGGTTAAAACGTAATTTCTGACATTGGTTGATGGAACTGCATTTTACACTTCAAATATTATCATATACACAAACCAAATTAATTCTAAAACTGTTATAAAATGGTAAGTTGTTCGGTTTTGGTTATAAGAACCGTTGAGAGCACTGAAATATTTTTTGAGCAATATGTCTGTTAGTGCAACAAATTATATGCTGTGTGTGATTTCTGTTATTACATATTTTAATATTTACAGTGATCTTTATAGCCAACAAATATTTTTATATGCATACTTTTATTGATGCTACTAAAATTGTAACTTTCTTACATATTAAATATTTCTTTTTTTTAAACAGAACTAATAAAATTTTATTATAAAAATCTTATTTTATTACTATCAGTTACACAATGTATCTTTACAATTGTAAACCGGTTCCAAAATATGAGCTAATGTTTAAATTGTAATATATGCAATAATGGTATATGATTGCTAATAAAGTTACAGACATTTTTCGTTTAATACAATTCTTAAATTATATTTATTATACAATTATTTTACAATTATTATGCATTAATTATACATTTATTACACCTTTATTACACCCCTTTATTAAACATTTATTATACATTATTATATTACATATATTTATCATAAATTTTGCAATATTTTCAAATTCTCTAAATTCAAATGTTTAAAATATAATTAATATTTTTAGTATTTTTCAGTAAAATATACATACCTATATTTGTTATATTATTAATCTCAGAAAGCTATTTTTAATTTGTATTTTATTTTTCTTTAGTTTTTCTAACACAACTGCATTTTCTCTTGTGGATAAATACATATCAATCAATACTCGATCGACCTGTTTGCCAAGTAATCAAAAACTTGCTCTCAATGTCAACTCTTTACTGCATCAATATAATTTTTATATTCTGCAATAATATTTTTTATTCTTTTTTTCCATATAAAAAAAAATCAACTACTTCGCATTGACATCGTTTTTTATTTAATTTAGTACCATTGAACTTCAAAAATTACTACAAGAACACTCTTTTTTTGATTGATCCATTTCTTCTTAGTTCCTTTTACGTCACGGTTGATACACTGGTAAAATAAATTAGTATTTTGTATAAAAAAAGCAATATCCTGAACACAACAATAATCTGTAGTGATATTTGATTATTAAAGTGCATAATTTTAAACAATAATTATCTTATTTTTGATACTTTAGAATACTTTGGGTATCATGGTTACTAATACCTATTGCCCCATATCTAGGAGAGACAGTACACATACATTTTATATACTTTAAATGTTACTAGTGTCATTTAAACAAATCGATTTTCTCTTTTAAATGTGCCAAATATATTTTTGTAGTATAAAGAAAATAGATATTGCAGAAATTTTATTTAACAAGTTATAATTTCAAAATCCTGGTATACTTATGTTACATATTCGATATATAATTTATCGAAAAGTTTGCCCATCTAGAAAAAATCTCTTTTAGCATGAGGTTGGATGAACGAAAAAGTTAGTTGTAACAAGCAACATTATTCGGTTAAAACTAATTTAGGGTGTGTGCGATTTCGACTAAATTGCTGACCTAACTAAATTTTATCGGTAATGCATCGGTAATGCAGCGTTCACTTTTCAACTTACAAAATTTTCGAGCAATATAAATTGAACTAAATTGGAAGACAGCAAATCGATTTATTAGAGACTTTAACAATTACCGGTTACCGAATGGCGGTCGAATAAATCTCGTACAATTAAGTTTAGTCAGCAATTGAGTTGAACTCGCACACACTCTTAATACAAAATTGTTGACATATCTGCCATATTTCAGCATAAGTAAAAAGTACTTAGGGTTTGTGCGAATTCAACTAAACTTTATCGGTAATGCAGTGTTCGGTCTTACAATTTAGAACATTTTCGAGCAGTCTAAATTGAATTTAAGATGTGTGCGAGTTGCTGACTAAACTAAATTTTGTCGGTAATGCAGCGTTTGCTTTTCAATTTAGCAAATTTTCGAGCAAACTAAATTAAACTAAATTGGAAGACAGCAAACAGACATATAATCAATATATTCGGGACTTTAACTTTATCGGTTACCGAATGGCGATCGAATAAAAATCTATACAATTTAGTTTAGTCAGCAATTTAATCGAATTCGCACACACCCTAAATTGAATGACAGCAAACAAACATATACTAATAGATTAATTATGCACCCAGGTAAAAATACTATATAAATAATAGTTTTTTTTACTATTAAAAATAGTCAATAGTATAAATTATTATTTTAATCGGAAAATACCATTAAATACCATGACATTGCTATTGAGTTTATATGAAAATATTTATTTGTTGTATACTATTAAATCAATAATTGTCCTAATGATCAATTTAATGGAATTTGAGGGAATATTTTTCTGGGTGTGAACTTTAACAATTACCGGTTACCGAATGGATATGGAATGAAAAGCCGATCAATTTAGTGTGTGTGCAAATTCGACTAAATTACTGAACTAAACTAAATGTGACGGCTTTTCTTTTTATCTTAATTCGGTAAACAGTAATGGTTTACGTCCGTATTAAATTGATTATAATATGTCGGTTGGCTGTTATCCAATTTAGTTCAATTTAGCCTGCTTGAAAATTTGCTAAATTGAAAAGTCAACACTGCATTTCCGAAAAAACTTAGTTTAGTCAGCAATGTATTGGAACTCGAAAATTTAATAAAATGAATAGTAAACTCTTCATTACCGATTAGAAATAGTATAGTCAAGCAATTAAATCGAATTCGCACGCACCCTAAAATATTCGAAAACAGTTCAAAATTGGTTGTAGTCCCAACTACAATCCAATTTCTTTGGCGTAGGAACTTCATTATAGCAATTGTCAGAAACGATTAGGTTGGTTGAGCGAGAAATTGGTTGGTGCAACAATTCTCTATTTTATTATTAAAATATTATGCATAGACATTTTTTTTTTAATTTCATTACACAGAAAAAATGTATGTGTAAATATAGCAAACAATTTGATCAATACAATTAATTTTTAATTGATTCATCAACGATTCGACCTTTAATTGAATTGATTAAATATTATTCCCATTTGGTGTATGCCAAGATATACACTTATAAAACTTGATCATCCTCTAAGTGTGTCGTCGAAAATGGTGATGATGACAATGGTTGCTTATTTAATTATGCTTCCAACTGCATCATCAGAAAAGTAAATGTTATGTACTTTCACAAGAATCTATAACATTATATTTTTAATTAGCGGAATGCGAATTATAAAGACTGTGAAGATAATAAAAATACTTTTAAAACGTCGACCATTAAATGGTTTGCTTTTAATAATAATAATAATATTTTGGCGCTACAGTCCTGTATAGAACTTCGGCCGAGCTCTCTCACCTTTTTGAGCTGTGCGTGTTATATTTGTACTCAAAGTGGTGGGACCTACTGTTTATTGCCGAATCCGAACGGCGGGTGAGAGCTTTTCATAGGCAATGGTTTTACTCTCGCAGGTTTGCCATTTACTCACGAGAGGTAGCGCGGTACAGAAAAATGTTTCTATGAAAATATGTTGTTAGCCCCAGTCCAGGCTTGAACCGGGGACCTTTCGGCTCGCAGTCCAACGCACTAACCACTGAGCTACCGCGGCTATTTATGCAAAGACCTTTATTGGTACATTTTTGGAAGCAAATAACATTTTTAGCGAATGTGTTTGCTAAATACATCAGAACTCGTTGCTAGACCAGCTAAAGAAACACAATTATTTATGGTTTCTGTATTTACGTCGAATATTTTTTTCTGTGTACGCTTCGTTTAAAAAAAAGAAACAACAGACATTTTTTTCAATCCTCTTTATTTATTTATTTATTTATTTATTTATTTATTTATTTTATTTTTTTTAATTTATTACATTATAGTTTTCTAAAATTATTTTATATTAAAATTAGCGGATTTTATTATTAATTTATTTTGAGCAAGTATTTTACAATTGCATGCTATTGTGATTACTATGTTTGATACCGAATCAATAGCAATGTTGTATAGCTGAATAAATTGTAACGTTATTAACCATGTAACGTTATTAAGCCCTAAAAAAAAACGTTATGTTAACTATGTCTAAAACCAGTAATAACTAAAATTCTATTTCTATATAAAAAATAAAAATATTATAATATATTTCGGAATATTTTTATCTCTTAAAAGATTCTCAGTAATGTTATCTATCAGAAAAATATGAAATATTCTTACGGAGATTTGATTAAACCCCAATTTTCAAAAAATAAAAAAAATAAAAATTTATAATTTATAAAAAAAAATCCACTTTATAATTTTATATATACTAAACCACTTGACATATTTAATAATAGTTTTCAGTTTATGATTTATGTGTTAATTGCTTACAAAATTTCCATGCAATGTTCATGTCTATATCTTTATAACTGAACAATAAATTTTCTCAAGTGAGCATATTTTCTTTAGATCTTAATGTAAGTAAGCATTTCATAAACCAAATAATTTAAAAAATCGGATAACTTTGGACTTTTTACAATTTTTGAAAGATTTATCATGATCAATTCCCAACTTTACCGATTTTTAACTCCACAACCATAAAAGGTACAATTTCTAAAATCAAGAATTCTCTATATAATATTTTTTAAATTTTTTAAATCGGTTGAGTTGTTCCGAAAATAATGAATTTCACCCGATTTTAGAGCTTTTGGGCACACTATGCATTATTTAGTACAATGTGACGAGAAAGGACAAATTGATTCCAGCTTATTTATTGAAGCTACAATCACGCCATTATGTATGGAATAGCACCTCATTTAAATGGACGTCTCGGCTCTAACCACAGAAAGTCGGTTAATATCGCTCTATGCCGATGACAATATTGATGGTTACGGTGTCTCCTTCTTAAGGTGCGATTATGCCGCCGTGACATAAACCGCGCCAAACGATGTATGATGAAATGCCAACCTTACTAAATATTTTGACAGCTGGATGTCATAAATATCTTTGACAGCTGCTCAAAAATAACAATTGGAAAAACATTAATTGCTATCTGGTCACCTTTTATTAGAACCTTTAAAAACGAGTACAAGTCCGGAAAGAACTATTGGTTACCGTTGAAATGTGAATGACCAATGTTGAATTAGAACAACATTTTCCATTTATTAAGAGGTAGAACTGTAAAAAAAAAAAAATAGTTCAATAAAAAAAGGTCATATATTTTTTGACAGTAAAAGCTATAAAAAGTCGTTTTTATCGAAAAGCTCTTTTTTGACGTGGAATGACAAGTATATCTCTAGTTTTAAAAATGCATTCGATGATGTTGTAGTGGGTTAATAGCTTATTGCGTTGGACTACAAGTCGAAAGAAACCGAGGGTACCTAAAGATCTAGATCTAACAGATCTAACAGCCAGATATTGTATCTCGATAATTGTCACAAATAGTCACGCACGCCCGTGTGACTGTCTTTTAGAATTTTGTAAAGCGCAAAACGTCTGAAGTCACCCGGTTTGCGCCGACGTAAGGAAATAATTTGTATTTCAAAAAACTAAACCGCACGAATGTTGTGTCAAATTAGACGGCAGCTTTTTTGGCTCCGTTAACTAAAATTTTCACGAAACAAAGCACTAATTGCTCCTAAAAAGGAGAACAATCTTAAATAATTTTTTATTACACTACACATTTCTTTTCATCCAATAAATCCATTTACAAATCAAATTAGAAAAAATTTGCAAAAATGATGAAATACACACAAACACATCTTTGCCAACTTTTTCAGAACAGCTGTTTTTTTGTTTACCGAATCGATATTCGATATTCGATTCTCGAATCAAGTCTCGTTTTGTTGCTGTCATAAGTATTGCCAGATTAAAAAATTCGTAACTTTAAAATAAAATTTTAATTTTTTTTATCTGAAATTTGTTTGCTGGTAACAAGACATGTTTTCGAGAGTCGTAGAACGTGAGATCTATCAAAATCAACGTAAGGGCTTGACGGGCGGAATGTGTGAAGATATGAAATACAACTTTTCAGACGATGTGAGAGCACTCACATGTGAGAGCACTCAGTCACATCGAGATACAATATCTGGCTGTAAATATACCTGGCACAAAATACATAATATATACAATTAGAAAGAAATACATTTTAAATATCGTTACTTTGGAATTTCATTTTCCAACACTGTCATACACTGATCTATTAGCTTTTATAGGTTGATTATAAATTTATTTACATTTAGAATTATAAAAGTAATAGTTACATTGATTTTCACAACATTAGACGTGTAGTATTCATCTGATTCGCAACAGCGTTGCTTATAAAAATGTCTTTACGAAAATCATTTATTTTTCGCAATTGTGCAGTTTTATTAATGGTTATAATAACGTTTAAATCGGTCGACAGTGTAGAGTATTACGCAGAAAAACGTGAGTTTATACAAAAAACAGTAATAAAATGAAATTAACAAAAAGGAACAATGGAAAAACCATATATATGAAATTGTTTATTTAAATATATAAAGTATAAAATAATAGCTAATAATCTCTAATATTTAATAATAAAAAAAATGATCTTACAAACATAGCACATTTAAAATGTCAAGGATATAGTGTAATATGGCAACATTAAAAATATATTTACATTTTTTGTTCTTTATTTATTATTTTATATATTGTACTACATTTGAATAATTTTTGATTTTTGCGAGTTCTTCATCAATATTCATATATTTCAATTGCTTTTATTTTCAAATGCAAGTGCTAAACGCTGTATGTCACGTCACAACATGTAACATTTTTGTATCTCATTATTTTATATGGGATTAATGAGCCATCGCGCACTGTATTTTAGATCAAGTCATACAACTTTTAGCTAAGTTTAAATTTATTTTACACTAGTTTGAATTGTTCAATAAAAACTATTAGCACAGTGTGAGTGACACTTGACAAAAAAAATAATTAAAATTGGTGGGATTATGGTATAAAATGACGTTTTAAAAATTTACAACTGCATTTAGTGATTTAAAAACAAGGAATTATTATTTGATCCCAAAGACTAATTAGTGAAATTTTACAAAGATCAATTTTGCAAAACAAAAATAAATATATATACATAGTATTTTTTATACCCTACACCTATGAGGTACAGGGTATATTAACTTTGTGCATATATTGTAACGCCCCTTAGGAGGCGTGTCCGGTATGGAAAAGTATATATATTCTTGATCAGCATCACTACCCGAGTCCGTTTAGCCATGTCCGTCTGTCTGTCTGTCTGTCTGTCCGTCTTGCTGTCTTGCTGTCTTGCTGTCTTGCTGTCCGAATACAGAATAACTTGAGAAATACTGATCAGAATGCGATGAAATTTCGTCTCAATATATTTTAGCCAAAAGTAGGAACTGAGTTTGAAAATGAGCCAAATCGGTCAACGGACACGCCCACCTCCCATACAAGTCACTTTTATATAACTCTTTCGGAACTAATAACTCGAAAAGTATTCAAGGTATAGTTTTAAAATTTAAAACGTATTGTTATAATTCACCTAGAAATATGTGGTCCAAAAATGGGCGTGATACGCCCACTTTTTTATTTTCATTATTTCCCGGGTTTTCATAGTGGATATTTGATCCGTAAATTATTAAAATCAAATCAATGAAATATTAGCCTTTCAAAATTTTAAATATAGGCGTGGTCCGCCCAAATATATTTTTTAAGTTTTTTATACTTTTTATAAATTTTTTAATATATGGGGATATTAGACGTAAATTTCTGATATATGAATAATATTCTGAGGGTGGGGAGGTTCAGCATAATTAAAAATTTAAAATTAAGGTATACAATTAAATATTCCTCATTAATATCTCCACCAAAGGTGTAGGGTATTTCATAGTCGGGCCCGACCGACTATAAAAATCCGCCCCATGTGACCGAACTTACCCATGTGACCTAACTTTCCCAACTCGTTCTTTATAAATTATTTGAAATAATAATTTCTGACTAGTAGTGCGAATTTGAATTTATTTTAGTTTTATTATATTTTTTCTTTGTAATTTTTGAAATCTCGAAATCGTAAAATTCACATTTTACCAGGCGCCCATAATTGGAAGCAAGCGGTAGCAGAACAAATTATGCAAAATCGAAATGGTTTGTGTATTGTATAGCCTTCTTTTTTAACAAATACACAAACCGTTCATATTGGCGGAGGTATCCAATGCGCAAACCAAAGTGTTTTCGGAATATTTTCAGCTGCTTATGCAAAAACTAAATGGTGTGTGAATTGTATAACCTTCATGTTTTTTTAGCAAATAAACCAACCGTCCAGTTTGACTTAATTTTTCCAATTCGCAAGCCCATGTATTTTTTTGCTGCCGTTTATGGGCGCCTGATTAAATATCATGATTTTAAAAATTCAAATAAATTAAAATCAAAATATTTTCTGAAATGTTTATGTTTTACATTAGAATTTAGGGTGTGTGCGAATTCAACTAAATTGATGACTAAACTAAATTGCACGGCTTTTCATTCTATCGCCATTCGGTACTGTTAAAGTCCATAATCAATTGATTGTCATATGTCTGTTTGCTGTCATCCAATTTTGTTCAATTTAGTCTGTTAGAAAATTTGCTAAGTTGAAAGCACTGCATTACCGACAAAATTTAGTTCAGTCAGCAATTAAGTCTAATTCGCACACATCCTTAAATTATAAATCATATTTTAATAAAAAAAATGTTATTGTTTAATATAAAAATTCACGCCAAAAGCTATTTGATTTATAAACTCAAATTATTAAGGTGTATTTAAGACTGTCTTATTACTAAAACAAAAACTTTGTTTCATGCAGTACCTACCACTTAATTTATATTTAGGGTGTGTGCAAATTTGACAAAATTTAAAACTAATTTTGTCGGCAATGCAGTGTGCACTTTTCAATTCAGCATATTTTCGAGCAATTTAAATTCAACTATATTAAATGACCGCAAACAAATAGATGATAATTGATTGGTTACGGACGTTACAAGTCCCGACAAGGCATGCCTTACCGAAACTCCAACACAAAGACAATATTATATTTTCTCACTCATACATAAATAATATGAAATACATTCCTGCAGGATCAATGATAGATATATGACCCGTAATTTTACTAGTAATGAAAACTAAAATTTTTGCGCGTCGGTTTGCCACCATTTTTTATTTGTAGGTTATTTATTATGTTTGCAATAGTAGCCGCTACAGCAGGAGTTGAAAAAAGAAGTTATTTAAATTATAAACAATTGATAAACACTAAAAGAAAGTATATTGAAAAGAGTATTTGTATATATTGCTTATTTATCTATTTATTTTATAGATATCATCAAAGTGGAAGGGTCATCTGCATTAAACAAATGCATGGAAGGAAGCAAAACAATGGCAAACAAAAGTCGTTTTAATAGACAATTTTGTAATGCAAACATGTTGAATGTAATGCGCATTATGCCCGATTTACATTGTATCTTCTGTGAGTCTTACTGTATCTTCTAGGGTTGCATTTTAAAAAAAAAACTGATATTTATATTTGAAAATTTAAAAAAATGCAACCATACAGTGAGACTAACAGAAGATACAATGTAAATCGGGCATTATATTCAACGCAATAAAAATGAACACTATAGAATTTTGAGTTTTTTGATTTTATTTGGTCTAATTTTGGTTAGTTTACTATTAAATTAACCGTCCCTAACCTCAAAATTAAAACAGTTTATGTTACGTAAAATATTTCGTAAATTTACAAGTAATTTAATCGTCAATTATTACTAAAAGAACAGTGATAAACATAAATTCAATTGTATATCATTTCAGATGAGTGAGAAAGAGATAAAAATTCACACGCACACAAAGTTTCGGTAAATTTTATCCCGACGCTCTTAACAATGTTATAGAAACTTTTACTGAAAGCTTCTGTTTTGATTCTTGTAATATTACTGCTCATATGACCGGTAGTGTTCTTGTTGGGGTGTAACACATTGTGTTCTCATTCAACTCCGATCGGAGTAAATCTACTCCATTTCATTTGTATTTTTAAAATCTACTCCCCCGCTTCGGTAGTAGCAATTTTTACTCCATTCTCATAATTTTCTACTCCCTTTTTCTGAAATCTACTCTCTTTGCAAAAATTGCTTTTTTTTATTTTATGAGAAAAAACATGAACACCAATAACATATTAATATATAATTTATTCAAATAACTATAACCGATTATCTGTAAAATAAATGGAATACTGTCTTTAAATTGTAGAAGTTGTAATTAGTTATATGTTTGTATCAATACTTCGAAAGTAAATTTAGAAAATACCATGAATTTCATTGAGTGATCCTGATACACTCCAACTCTAGAACAGACCACCATGTGAACACTGCCCATTAACCATAAACGAAAGAAAGCAGCAGCTGAAATACATGCAGAGTTCACAAATACTCCTTTTTTTATTAGATTTTATATAAATTAATATATATGTCAATATTTAACATTTTTATAAATTCATGATTTAATGGTTTTTCTATAATGCTGATGTTAACAGGGTGGTTCGTTCTAGAGTTGTGGTGTATTTGGAACACCCAATGAAATACATATAGTTTTCAAAATTTACATTAATAAAGATGAAACAAACGTATTTTTAATTATAACTTCTACAGTTTAACTACCAGAGCAAAAAGAGTACATTTGTTTTACAGATAATCGATCATAGTTATTAGGAAAATTATAATATTGACATTTTATTAGGGGCGCTAAACATTTTATATCACCAAATTTAAAAGTAAGCAATTTTTGTAAAGGGAGTAGATATCAGAAAAAGGGATTAGATAATTATGAGAAAGGAGTACAAAATGCTACTACCGGAGTAGAGGAGTAGATTTCAAAAATATAAATGAAATGGAGTAGATCTACTCCGATCGGAGTAGAATGAGAACACTGAATACATGTGTTTGCAAATTAGATAAATCAGCCAATCTGAGCGGTGTGTGTATTTGATAAAAACCACCATTTCGTTTTTTCATAAGCAGCTGAAAGGATTCCGAAAACACATTGGTTTGCGCATTGGATAACTCCGCAAATATGCGCGGTTTGTGTATTTGTTAAAAATGAAGGCTGTACAATACACAAACCATTTAGTTTTTGCATAATTTGTTCTGCTACTGCTTGCTTTCATTTATGGGCGCCTGGTAAAAATGTGAATTTTAGATTTCGAGATTTCAAAAATTACAAAGAACATTTTTTTTCAGTTATAATAAAACTAAAATAAATTAAAATTCACACTACTACCCAAAAATCATTATTACAAATATTTAATTAAAAAAAATAAATATTTATACCTATATATTTATTTTTGTTTTACGTAATTAATCCTTCGAAAATTTCACCGTTATTGAATTGTACTTGATTGAAAACTCATTTAATTTAGATTTAAATTTAAAATGTTACACTTAGGTATAATACAATTTGTACATAAAACATAGAATGAACGATTTTAATTTTTTAATTTATTTTATACTACTTTTACAAAGACACAGACATGATACATTCAATATTTAAGCTAATAATAATAATAATAGTTTGGCGCTACAGTCCTGTATAGAACTTCGGCCGAGCTCTCTCACCATTTTGAGCTGTGCGTGTTATATTTGTACTCAAAGTGGTGGGACCTACAGTTTATTGCCGAATCCGAACGGCGGATGAGAGCTTTTCATAGGCAATGGTTTTACTCTCGTAGGTTTGCCATTTACTGCCGAGAGGTAGCGCGGTATAGAAAAATGTTTCTATGAAAAGATGTTGTTAGCCCCAGTCCAGGCTTGAACCGGGGACCTTTCGGCTCGCAGTCCAACGCACTAACCACTGAGCTACCGCGGCTACTAAGCTAATACTGTTATTAAAATTGTTGTATTAATATTTATTATTACTATTTATTTAAAGCTACTTATATCAAATCATGCAAAATATTTGAACCTGGTTTTACAAAATGCTCAACAGAAAGTATACAACAACTGATGGATCAAGTTATTATTGGTAATTATTTCTAAAATCTATAGAAATAAAGAAATAGTAAGCATTATGGTTTCAAGGTATTCCCGAGATAACTGAGTCTTTTGGAAAAATCGAACCAATAAAGCTCGACAAGCTTATATTCAAACAGGACAACAATAATGTAGCAACTATTAGTGCCAATTTGACGAACGTGGTTATAACTGGATTCAGCAAAATGAAAATCAAGGAAAGCAAGTTAGTTAGAAATATTATATTTGCCATTAGCTAAAGAAATTTCTAAATAATCATTTTTAAAGAGTGAGCAAAAAAGATTTCAGTTGGGAGACTAAAATATTTTTACCACTCATGCGACTAGATTCGGATTACAAAATGGGTGGAAGGATACTACTTATACCGCTGAATGGTGCTGGCAGAATGTTTATTGAAATCGGTACCGTAATCAAATTAATTTTGTAACGTATTCAAATTTTATGATTTCGTTATTTTAGAAAATTTGGAAATTCTAATGCATAGCAAGACACGTCTGTACGAAAAGGGCGGATTTACATTCTACAACGTTACAAGCGTTAATGTCGATTTAAATTTGACACGTGCCAAGACGAACATTGAAAACATTTTCAATGGCCACAGCAAAGATGTCGAAAAGAGCACTAATCAGTTTTTCAATGATAACTGGCGTGAATTCTTTGAGGCTTTGCGACCGCTGATCAACGAAACTGTGGAACGCATTTTACTTAAAATGCTCAAGTCGACGTTTGATTTGTATCCGGCGAATTTCTTTGTGGAAGATATTCCCAGCTCTGAACAACTCTATAACAAAGCCAAGCAATAAATTGAATTTTAGTTGATTTTTTTTTTTTTTGGTGTTTTTGGTAAATTAGTAGTCATAGCCATAAGTAACGTCGTGAATTGTTTATTTATGGAACATTTCGGTTGTATTTCATTTGTATTGCTTTTTGATGATTTTGTCTGATATGGCGACAGGTTGCAGCATAAAAAAAATTAGAATATATTTTTTATTTATTTTGTACGTTTTAAATTGTAAGAATAGCTTGACAACACAATAAATTTAACACGATCAAATTAAAGATAAAAGTAAAACAACTCTGAATTTTAGATTTTTATTTTTAGTTCTATTTTAAGTTACAGTTTAAGTAATTGAGTACGTATTTTTGATTCGAAAAGTTCATTTAGTTTTTCTTAATAAATATACCAGCCGATATATTGCTCTTAACTACTCTATATATTTAGCTTTAAAGTTAGATTTATGAGTTTACATTTAAAATTATGAACTATTTTACGTAATACGTGACCAGATTATCATCTTTGTTTCTAAATAGGTAGGTAGAAGTACATTCGGACAACAGCGCATTGATTTATTTAGTCGTGTTAATGGTACCAGTCCCACTTCTTATAGCTGACTTCACTAATCAAGCTAGCAAGGTGTGCGTGTCGTGTGTTGCTGACTCGCATAAATACGCGACGATTACCGATGGGTTGTAGCTGACGATAGTTATCGACTAAAGCACCATCTTGAGTATCTTGCAGTTGGCGGAATCGGGCGATCTGTGGAAATCCAAAGTAAAATAAGTCTATATGAATAATTGTATGGTATTGGAAAAACTTGCCTGTTTGGGGGAAATTGGAATGGGATCGGGATACAGCACCCAGGTAACCGCTTCAGAACATGGTGGTGTTGTCAGTGAACCTATGGAAATATAAATAAATGTTTTTAGATTTTTTTTTTTAATTTATGGTAATGCTACATATGTTTTAGGGACAGTGTCAATTTTACAGAAAAGAATCTTCTTTACCAACGATTTTATTATCAATAACACATAAACTAAGTATTATTATTTTTTAAATTGTTAAAATATACAAATATATATTGAATTGTTGCCAAGGCACAGAGGATCATATTATAATAAATCGTTATTTTACAACTTGAGTTTTTACTGCATACCTTGACATAGTATTCGTTTAAATTATTACATAAAATCATAGATCATGTGCCTACAAATTATATTATATATCAAATATGTACTATTGACCTCCACATAGAAATTGAGATTTATCGCTTTATTTATAGTTGTGAGTAACTATTTAACACCTTGTCATTCTTTTGTTGAAATGTTTAGCACTTATCAATCAAATTAATTGTTTTGATGAAAACTTTCCAGTTCCTACGCAACAAAATGACAACAATGATAATTTGATATTTCTAGGTCGTCAAATATTAACAAACTATCTCAATCAGATACTAACTTATCGTAATAAGACACTTTTTATAACATACATAGTTGTTATATAATAAACAATATATTTAACTCTAATCTGTTGTATATTATGATTAACACGAATTATATAATGTTGCTATGTGGGAGCATGTATAGAAAAATTATTGATAGAAAAGATTTGTTTGAATGCAATTAAAAAGTACTACAAAATTACCATCTAAGTATTAGGAATGAAGTGTAATTAAATTGTAATCGAAACTGAATGTTTTTATACAAAATACTACATTTGTACTAAAAAAAAAACATTTTTTTTTTGAAAACATATTTATATTCAGGTTTGATTTTAAATATATTATAATTATCTTTCAATATTAATATACAACATCAAAATATTATCCTGTAGAAACATAATGTAAATCAGAGCTCATTCCAATACTGTTCAAATCTCATTACAGCCATTTATATTTAGGAATTATCAGGCAATTCAAATTTATATTTACGTAAAGCTCCAAACATACATGTTATGCCTGCAAAATTATGTTTGGGAGAGACATTTTTTTTGCAGCGTGTATGATATTTTCGAATATTTTAATATCGTCGTTGTAGAACTAAAAGTCACCAAATACATTTTTATGAAAATCTTCATAAAACTTTCAACTTTGTTGGTAATTATTACAAAATGTAATTGATACATTTTTAAAGTTGAAATACCAATTGATAGATTCACATTTTCTTATCATTTGGTACAAATATTGAGCTCATCGATCTAAAATTGAAAGATATATTAAGATTTTTGTAAGTGAACAATTGACATTTTGAAAATGTAGTTGGTGACTTTTGGTTCTACACGACGATATATCAAAAACATAGTTGTCAAATGGTCAACAATGTTAAATAGTAATTATTTCTATTATACATTTTTGCGAATAATACAAAAGCAAATTCTTAAGAATATTAATCGATTACTAGAAAAATATATATAACACTTAAAAATGAATTATTTTTTAAATATTATTATTAGAGTATATTCTATAGAAAAATGTAATGTTAACATAATTTATATAATATTATATTAAGATATGTATATACATCGTTTTTTTTTTTTAAATTTTATTTTATTAAATTATATTTTCACTAAATTTCCACCCATTTCATTAAAATCAGAAGTTAAAAGTTTTAAACTAAAAACTTCTTGTTATTCATTCATGTAATTCAAATAAATCAATAAATCAAACAAATCAAATAAATAAAACAAAAACAAAAAATCAAATATATAAAAGCAATAAATCAAATAAGTCAAATACATCAACATAAGCATGTAAGTCAAATAAATTCAATATTAAAACATAAATATTAAATCAATAAAATAAATCAATTAAATAAACAAATCAATTAAATCGAAAAATCAATATCCCTAGTAGAAATTTGCCCGATGCGCCATCGGGAAATGATCGGGTTTTCGTTGGGTAAGTCCTATTAGAGAAAATATGATCATGGTTTACATTATCTAAATAGTCAATTTTCCCGATCATAGCTACATTATTTGTTCCTCATAACGAAATTAGCATCAGACAATGATCGAGATTTAATGAGAGAAACCCTATTATACTCGGGCTCTGACAAGGCAATTGTCGGGTAAACAATAAAATGGGGAATTGCCCGAACAGTACATGATCATGGCCTGAGGACAATACATGATCAGGACACTGCGTTACAAGGACATTATGGGCCTCGTCATATCCCGATTATCACAAATAATGACATGATCACTTCATGACCATGGCCCTACCAA